>OY776134.1:22594516-25094516 GCA_963675135.1 Galeopsis tetrahit
CTCTACTGGACCTTCTCCTATCAGAGTACTTGTCATCTGATCTTTTCTCTTCAGGCTTTTTTACCTCAGCCTGAGCTTCAGGAGAGTTGTACCTTCTCCTGAATTTGTTGTCTTGGTAGAATTTTTTGTATCTACCAAACCTTGAGTTTAGTTTGTCAAACCTTCTAGCCATCAAGGCTAGTTCCTCCTTCATTTCAGTCTTGGAGACTGACTTTGATGATCTTGGAGTGGACTGCATTTCTGGTTCAGCAGTTTTGGCTTTGAATGCCACTCCTTTTGTGGGATTTGAAGGTTCCTCAACAGGCTTTCTTCTGTTGAGATCGAACTCATAAACTTTGAGTTCAGAGAAGATTTGTTGCATGGGCATGGTAGAGAGATCCTTGGTGTTTTGCATCATAACAGCATAGACATCCCACTTTTGAGTGAGACTTCTCAAGATCTTTAATCCAACTTCTCTTTTGGAGTACACCTTGCCTAATGTGTTGATCTCATTCATCACATCAGTGAATCTACCAGCAAATTTGTCAATGGATTCCTCAGACTCCATTATGAATTGTTCAAACTTTTGCACTGCCACTTGGAGCTTGTTCTCCTTGATCTTGTCAGTGCCCTCACACATTTCAGCAAGAGTATCCCAAATTTCTTTGGCAGTTGTGCAGTGGTAGACTCTCCCCATTATTGCATCTGGAATTGTTTGGTAGAGGGTGTTCATGGCAAGATAATTTAGATTATCTTTCCTCTTCTCATCAGTAGTGAAGTCATCCTCATCTTTGGGAATCAATTCCCTTATATCTGATCTTTGAGCTTCAGTGACTCTGGGATTTACTTGAGTGAACACAAAAGGACCTTTTGTGATCACTCTTAACATATCAGTATGTAGAGATGCAAGATGAGCCCTCATTCTGATTTTCCAGAAATCATAGTTGTCTATTGAGAACATGGGCAATTTGTGATGAGAGATGTGGTTGACTGGATTTGTGGCCATGTTGTCCAATCCTTGGACAGCAGGAGGTGGAACAGCAGCATTGTTGTTGGCCATATCTCAAGAACAAACAGTTAGTCAACAATTGATAGGATTTCAGATAGATCAGTTCAGTGACCACACCAAATATGTGATTTTGAAAAACCAAGATGGCTTTTCAGAAGCAGTGGTCTTTGAACCCCTGCTTTGATACCACTTGTTGGTCCTGAAAGGAGTATATAACAAGTGTATGGGGGGGAATACACTTGTATGCAATTCTTTTCAACTTTTGATCAAACCAGAGCTCAGCAAGGTTGTCTTGGACAACTCTGCTGAAGATGATTAACTCTACTAAGATAATCAATCTACTAAGTACTATTGAGTACTTAGTTGAATAACTATCTAAAGGAGTTATATGTGCGGAATAGTGGTTGGCACTTTTAGTTTAGACTTCTTTAAAGTTCTGAAATCACTTAGTCAATTCAATACAGTCCAGTTTTCAGGGAACTTGTCCAAATAAGTTTTGCACAGTCTTTGAATGTTTATCCTTTGAAAGATCAGTTTAGTGTGCAGTGTTGAGTGTATGAAAGTACTTTGAAAGCAAAACAACACAAGAGTTTATAGTGGTTCAGAGACTCAAGCTCCTACATCCACTTTCCCTGATTGAACAGGATAATTCCTTCACTATTGGAATTAACTTGTTTTATAGTGCCAATGTGCACTTGATCAATAACACCACTCCTTGGTGAATTGATTCCTAGGATGTCTAGAGTCCTAGTACCCTCTTCTCAACTCAGAACTGAACTGTTCTTCTCTCAACAGTCAGCTCCTACCACTTCTACTACTACAACCTTCTCACTTTCACTCTAGAAAGATATAAGGGTTGAAGTAAGGTTCCAACTAATGAGATATCCTTTACAATGAAGATCAGTGTATAAGGATAGGATATCTCTCTAAGCTTTGTATAGATATACAATAGGTTCAGCTTAGATGAAGTGTATGAAGACTAAGATAGTCTTTGAAAGCTTTGAAAGCACTCTAGCTTGTAAGAACTTGATGTTAGTTGGATTGTGTTGAGGTGCTTTCAAATGGTCTTCACACTTCTGTATTTATAGACAATTGAAGGATTTTCCCGTTGGAGAGGCAGCCTCAAAAGTCCATAAATGTCTTCTTTTGGTTCTTCAACCTTGAAGACAGATTCTTGATAGTGACATGTCCTCATTTGGGAAATAAACGGTTGTATAAGCTTTGTCTTCATTCTGCAGCACTCTTCCCAATGTCTGACTTTCAGATTCTCTTGTTAGGACATGGACATGGCTTCTGAAGGTTGTTCCAATGATAGGACAACATTCCTTATCAAGTTGGACAACTCTCCTTATCACTATCAGCAAGGTTGGCTAGCTCTTCTTCAGATGACTTGGCTCTTACCCTTTGTTTCACTTCAAAGTGATCTTAGCATGATTCAATGAGGATCTCTAGGGTGTAGTTGTCTCTTCAGCATGGTTGACCTCAAGCTTTCAGTACACTTCTTCTGAATTGATTGTGCTGAGACTACTTGTCTGGACAACTCTTCTGATCAGCATACTTGTCCTTCAGTGGACTTGATCATGATTCCAGAATTTGAGCCTTGAGGGGACTTGTTCTAGATGGGCTTCAAAGCATGTGTTCCCCCTCAAATTGTGCATCTAACTAACTAAGAGCTGCCTAACATATTAGCTCCTCATCTAGCCTTATTCTATATGTTCTATGATACTTAGAACATAATTATCTTTGACTTAGGCATGTCTCAGGGGGTTTTGGTATTGAATCAAAACATATCTCATTTTATTCCCAACACACCCACCTAATCAGAATCTCAGTAAATGCACAATCTTAGATTCTCAATAAATCTTATATTCTACAAAAACGAAACAAAATAAATAAATAAATAAAAAATCTTACCGTGTCCATGTTTGAATTTGTCATTTGACTGCAATGACTGGTGCGTCGGAGGTGGGTGGTGGCCGGTGTGCGTGAGGGGCCTAGAAGCTAGCTGCGCCGTCGATTCGCCGCTTGTGCCTGTGTGTCGCCAAGAATGCAGAATGCCGTCGTCGAGAATGCGTCGATTCGCCGCCTGTGCCTGTGTGTCACCGAGAACGCCGTCGGTCGCCGCCTATGCCTGTGTGCGTCGGTCGCCGCGTGTGCGTCGGTCGGCGTTCACCGAGTGTGCCGCGTACCTGTCGCCGAGTATGAGGGCGTGAGGCGCCGGCCACCGGACGGTGGGTGAGAGAGTGAGGAGCTGGAGGGAGAGGCCGTTGGAGCGGCTGGACAGTGCGTGGGTGCGCCGTGCGGAGGGAGAGGCAGAATGCCAAAATGGAATTAGGGCTTAGGATTTAGGAAATTAGGGTTAGGTATTTATATGAGCCCATTTCGGCTCGGTTTTCGGTTAACCGAATTATTACTTAATAAAACCGAAACCGAACCGAATACCGAAATGTATAAAAAATGCTAACCGAACC
The DNA here is from genome assembly GCA_963675135.1 of Galeopsis tetrahit. Lineage (NCBI taxonomy): Eukaryota > Viridiplantae > Streptophyta > Magnoliopsida > Lamiales > Lamiaceae > Galeopsis > Galeopsis tetrahit. The sequence goes on from OY776134.1 coordinate 22,597,976, forward strand.
GAATTCATATTTCGGTTCGGTTTGGTTTTTCGGTTTTTTTTTTTTTTGCTCAGCCCTAATTCCATCTACCCATTTATGCTGAAATCCCCTCTTTTATAGTGAAAAAATGCAAAAGTAAAAACAGAGCAAACCACTAATACCAAACTTGCAGGGCCTAAAGCAAATTACTTCATGATACTCGGTCACCCCATGATTTCATTCCTTTTTTGGAGGTGGCGTGGCTGGTGTTGTGCGTAGCCTGCGGTTGGAGGTGGTTTCTCATGTGCGCGTTGTACGCGCTAGTGTTGGCTGGAGATGGGCGACTGGATTTGGCTGGAGGTTGACATGGCCGACGGGTGTGCGCTTGTGGATGGAGATAGCTGGTGGCAGCGCTGGATTATGGAGAAATGAAGAAGAGGGCAGCGAATATTTTCAGGGTTTTCTGGATCTAGGAGAAATGAAGGACAGGCGTGGCTGCAAATTAGTTTTAGAGTTTTCTAGATCTGGGATTAAATATATATTTTTTTAATGTACCGGGCCAACCCGAAAAATCGGGCCAAGCCCGGCCTGAGCCCGGTTGGCCTGTCGGGTCACTTGGGTCGGGCCAAATCGGTCCGGTTATTTTCGAGCCACTAAAATTGAAGCCTGGCCGGCCCATCGGGCCGAGCTAATTTTGACAGCCCTACGTGTGAGTATCTGATGTGCATGTATTGTGTAAGAGGGTGGATCTGGCTTCAAAGGCCTCGTAGACACCCAAGAATATGATTAATACTTAAATAAATAAATAAATTAAGAAAGTTTAGTAACACTAACTAAATTAGTAGTTGAATTATTTTTTATAAATTTTTCTTTGAATATTTATTTAAACATTTGATAAATTTATTATTGCTTTTATTTTATTTTTGAGATTTAAATAGTTCATTTTTATGATTTGATGATAATACAATTATTGTATAACTTTTTTCAAATACACAAATATGACTAAAAACGTATTTTAAAGGTTTTTGTGTCTGACGTATTTATTAAAAATGTCAGGTCAACTCTTTAAAAAAAAAAAACCTATAATATGCCCTAAAACAGACTTGAGCCTAAATATTATATACTAGGATAGTTTTTTTTTTTAAGTCTATCCCGCTCTAACTCATTTACACCTCTATTGGTATGACTCATTACTTGACACATCATATGATTTCATTATAGAATGATTTAGCTTCGCAATAAGATAAAATAACTAATATTGTAAAGAATTTTTTTTCAAAAATATTCTTATTTTATTATTTTTAAAATACAGATTTTAAATATAAAACATTATATCCTAATAAAATAACTAAAAATATTAAATTACTTTTTGGAAAAAAAAAAGTTAAATTAAACCCTCATCTCTCCGGATCAAATAATTAAATAATATATTAAATCTTATAAAACATAAAACCAACCACAACATTCGCCGCCTGATTGGCCTCTTTGAAGACATGTGAGTATTTGATGTGCATGTATTGCGTAAGAGGGTGGATCTGACTCCAAAGACCTTGCGGTTCAAGCATGGCGGTTCGAACCGCCGGTTCACGGTTCGGAACCTAAACTGGCCCCTAGCTTGAACCGAAACCGTGAATTTCACAGTCCGGTCCCGGTTCAACCTTCACGAGTTTTGGGACCGGCGGTTCCATGGTTTGAACCGCCGGTTCCAATATATGTTTTTTTTTTTTTTTTGAAATATTACATATTTTTCATCTTCATCTTCCTTGATTTGCATTTTGCAGAGAAAGTATATATATATGTATCATATGTATTTATAATTATTTATGTATGTATCATGTCATGTGGTGCGTAACTGCCTTTGCACAATAGTCGAGAAGAAAAGCCTAAAACTAGGGTGCAGGTTGTCTCATTTTAATTTTCAAAGCCTGCTTTAATTATCGAGCCCACACAAAATTGTGAAAAAGATACATAAAATATGACTTTTTTTTATATATATATATTCGATGTGTATGCAAACGATAAAGTATAAATATATATATAATAACAATATAACATAGATATATGCCTATATATCTTCATTACGGTAGTACCCCCACGGCGGCACGGCCCACTGTGTGCATATCTCCAATTTGAATTCATTAAAAAAAAAAAAAAAACTGGGCGGTTCCAGATTCGGAATCGACTGGAACCGGAACCGTCTGGAACCGAAACCGTCCCCCCATTTCTCCCGGTTGGGTTCCGGTTCTGCCTCTAGAAACCGCCGAATCGACGGTTTCTAACCGGAACCGTCGGTTCTTGAACCGTGAACATCTCAACCTTTCACAGAAGTAGGGTCGTATTTTGCTGATGTTAAGTACTTCTTTCAAGTACGAAAGCAACAAAAAATGAGGAGGTTTTAACGCATAAGGTTTGCAAGGACGCGTCTACATATCATCCCTAGTGAAAATAAATTAGCTCCCTCTATTGTTGTAACATTAGAGAAATTAACGTTGCCTATAACCAAACTTGACGAAAAGAAGCCTTCTTCGTAGTCGATTAATGGGTTCGTTCGTCATATTCAAGGACCTAAGGTGGAACATGGAGAGTCCATGGTACCCGATATTGCTAAGTCTTACGATCCTAAAGCTTTCAAACTTTTAGTCAAAGTCGGGTATGATATACGGGAAAATTGTGCATTGGGGAAGGTTGTTAGTCAGTCAGAGTATGGACTTAATGATACCCACCAAATGTTGAGAAAGAATGCCTATGCCTCAAAAGTACCAAAATGGGCCTTGGATATACTATGAAAGGTTTGGTTCGCATTGCAATTAAAAAAACCAATATCAATCACATTTCCGTAGGAGAATATTCATCGACAAAAGATGTGTTCGATGAGGATGGTAAGAAGATAAGACGAGATTCAGTCTTCGAAAGACTTAGGAAGTCTACTAACAAGAATAGTAAAAAGACGAAAGGCACCCCAGTCTTTGAAAGACTTGGGTAACCCACCATCAAAAGTTGGGTGTTTCCAAAGTTCGGAGTTCGAAGAAATCCCGCATGAAGAGACAACAAAGGTTGACGTTAGCATATAGGGAGGATCCAAATCTAGAAGACAAACCATTGTTCTCGCTTAAGAGTACAATGCTGAAGAAGATGATATAGAGAGTGTGGTTCTTCCAATTTTTTTGACACTAATAGTTAATATTCGACAGGAAGTCCCGCTTTGATATGGAAAGGATGCTACAAAGAAGAATCGCTTGAATGATTGGAAAAATGGTACATCACTGATGTTATCAACACTATGCAAACTATCAAAGTTAGATGAAGGGATGGCCGAATAAGATCATGTGTTGATCTTAAGAGTACAAATAAACACAATGAAGACATCACAGTTCTAAATCACATAACTGAATGCGAAGATGTTCAAGTGGAGGAGGTGGATGTAGAGGATGCTCCTCCAGAACTCGAAGAGGGTGTTAAGATAACTATTGATGAGTTGAAAGAAATTAACTTTGGTGATGTAATGACCCTCGACCAATTTACATAAGTGTTTTGTTGTCCAATGATGAGGAAGAAACTTTCAATGAACTACTACGCGAGTTCTGAGATGTGTTTGCATGGTCGTTTAAAGAAATGTCGGGACTAGACCCAAAAGTAGTAGTACACCATCTCTCGGTAAAGAAGGGAGTTCGACCAGTCAATCAAACTCAACGTCGTTTCCGACCAGATCTTGTGAGATGAACAAACTTATTCAAGTCAGTTTAATCCGAGAGGTAAAGTATCCTACATGGATCTCAAACATTGTCCCAATGAGAACGAAGAACGGTCAAATCCTTGTATGTGCTGACTTTCGGGATTTCAATATTGCATGTCCCAAAGATGATTTTCCGCTACCCATTCCCGAACTTATGATTGATGCAACAACGGGTAATGAAGCTTTAAGTTTCATGGTTGGGTCATCAGGTTACAATGAAATTCGTATGTTGCCAAAAGATGAAGAACTCACTACTTTTTGTACCCCAAAAGGAATCTAGTACAAAGTAATGTCATTTGGTTTGAAAAATGCAGGCGCAACATACCAAATAGCTATGCAAAGGTTTTTTTACGACATGATCCATAAGAACGTTGAATGTTATTTTGTTGACTTGGTGGTGAAATCTAAGAGGGGAAAAGATCATCTCCAAGACTTGAGGGTAGTTTTTGAATGCTTGAGACGATACCAGTTTATGATGAATCCTTTGAAGTGTGTGCATTCAGAGTAAAATCAAGAAAGCTTCTTGGATTTGTGGTTCGCCGGCGAGGGAATGAAATCAAGCAAGCAAAGATTGATGCGATCTTAAAGATTATGGAACCTCGAAACATTCATGAACTTAAAAGCCTACAAGGAAAGTTGGCTTACCTCAAAAGATTCATTTCAAACTTAGTTGGTCGATGTCAACTATTTAGTCGTCTCATGAAGAAAGGTACTCCATTTGAATGGGATGAATCATGTAGTGATGCTTTCAAAAGTATCAAGTCGTATTTGATGAAGCCACCCGTATTGATTGCTCTGGTACCTGGAAGTCCATTGATTATGTATATCGCTGCTCAAGAATGTTCAGTCGAAGCCCTGGTTGCACAAAACATAGGCGGGTGATTAGTGTGAAAATTGCTTGAAATTCATGTATTTAATTTGCATAATTTTATAGGATTCCATGCATTATTTATACTAAATTGACTAATTGCACTTGATTTGGAGAAAGAGTGTGGTTTGCTATTTTTATAGGGAAAATGAGGATTTTTAGAGAAAAAACACGCCTTAAATAATATTATGGAATCAATCGAAGAAATAATTCGAGAAGCGGAGAAATTGACATTGGGCTTAAGAATGAAAGAAGAAAAATGATTTGAAGCCCAGTTCCAACAACCCATTTTCTCAGGGTTAGAATTAAAATTAAAGAATTGGTCCAAGTATGAGAAATGAAACAAAGAAGTTGCTGTATGGGTTGGGGTATATACCCCTCCAGCTTTGTTTAATACACTCCCCCTCAATTTTTTTTAATTCAAAATATATATGAAATACCAATTTTGCCCTTTTACTACTAAATGCACTACTAAATGGCAGATACATACACTCCCCTATAATTTAAACAAACCCTAACCCTAGAATTAGACAGCTGTCGCCGTTGCCGCCGTCGCCACCACCGTTGCCGCCGTCGCCACATAAAATTTAGAAAAAAAAACTTACCATTTTAAAAAATCACTCCGTCGACACTGATTAGTCGACCAAAAATGCTCCGGTCGACACTGGTTTGTCGACTAAAAATGCTCCGGTCGACACTGGTTTGTCGACTAAAAATACTCCGGTCGACACTGGTTTGTCGACCAAATTTAGAAAGAAAAATTTAAAAAAAAATTAAAATTTTCGACCATTATTGGTCGCTCAAAAGCACTCCCGTCGACACCCTAGTGTCGACGAGAGTGTTTTTGAGCGTCCAATAATGGTCGAAAATTAAAAAAAAAAAAATAACAAACCTGTTCTCAGGCGGAGGAAGGCGGGGGCACTGAAACGGCTGGAGGTTCGCGACGGCGAGCGCTGGGGTGGGCACGGCTGGGCCGCGAAGGCGAGCGCTGGGGTTTAGGGCGCGAGCTGGGCCGCGACGGCGAGCGCTGGGGTGGGCGCGGGGCGGGCCGCGACGGCGAGTGATGGGGATGTCCACAACGGCCGATGGAGATCCGGAGCGGCGACGAGCGCTGGGGATGGGCCGCCACGGCCGAGGGAGAGCCGGAGCGGCGGCGAGCGCTGGGTGGAGCGGCAAGAATTACAAAAAAAAAAAGAGAGAAAGAAGATGGGCGACGGCGAGGAGGAGGCGCGAAACGAGGGTGGAGGAGGAGGAGAGAAGGGCGTTCGCCGCGGCGGTGGATGGGTGGCGGCGGCGGTGGTGGATGAGAAGGTGGAGAAATGTGGGAGAAAAAGAGAGAATGAGGAAGAAGATGAGAAAAATTAGGGTTAGGGTTAGAAGGGGGTGCATGTATCTATATTATTTTACTAAGGGGCAAAATTGGTATTTCATTTATATTTTGAATTAAAAAAAATTGAGGGGGAGTGTATTAAACAAAGCTGGAGGGGTATATACCCCAACCCTTGCTGTATTTGTTATTTGTTTTGGCCCATCTCATTTCTACACTAATTAATTTGAGAGGCCACGTCTATTCATCCCATGGCAGCTGACCCATGCATAAATTAAAGTTAGGCCCATTTGATTTGAAATGGAATGTTGCGTGAGCAATAAAAGGAGTTTTGGGCCCATCTCATTTGGAGACCCAATCAGCAGCCGAGAGAGGATAAAAAAAGAAAGAGGGCACATTTTTTAGATATATACTCCCTCTATCCCAGGGAAAGCTCCCCATGAGCTTCAAACACGAATGTTAAGAAATACTAATATAATAAGTAAATCTATTGAGTAAATATCATCTCTCACAATTCATTATATTATTTTCTTTGTCCATCACATCATCTCTAATACATTTACTTGTTATATTAGTATTTCTTAACAATCGTGTCTAGAGCTCATGGGGAGCTTAATTTAGTATTTCATTTTGTTAAGGAGATTAAAAACTTCAAAACATTGAGGTGATATTTTTCCTTAATTTAATGTTTTGTTATTTATATTCTATGTGTTTGTTTTATTTTGTTAATTTAGTTTTGGGCTAAGTTTTGATTGCTTTGGGTGTTGAAATTATGTGGGTAATTAGTGGATTTATGGATTACTTGTTTGATTAACTTATGTCTTGATTAAATTGCTTCTGATGTTGTGATTTGTATGATTTAATTGGTTGATCAATCCTATTAGCTAGCATTTTCGATTATGTTAATTGCAACGAGAGTTGAGTTTGCATGATTGGGGTGTGGGTGTGAGCCTTGATTAATTAAAGTTAAATAGTAATTAGCTTAACCGAGAGAGGTTCGATTGCTTAGATCGACAACATTAGACATTTATCGATTAGAGGTCGTCTATGAGATTAGTGATAGGGCGAGTCGTCAAGGACGGAGCCACAGTGGGCCCAGTGGCCCCCACCATTTTTTTTTTCTTTTATATATATATATATATATATTTTTAATAGTTATATATATATATATAATATAATTAATGGAAATATAAATATTATTTTCATTTTGAGACATAGTTATTAAATTTAATCGAACATGTTGTACATTTATAATTAAAAATATTATTCCCTCCGTTTCTGAAAAGTTTGCAATTGATGGAACGAAGTTTAAGGAAAAAGTGTAATAATTAGAGTCTTGAAGATAATTTTATAAAGGATATTGAGTGTATCATGGACCCCAAAAAATATTATATAAAGGATAAATACGTATTGTGAGAGTGACTATGCAAACTTTTCAAGGACGGAGGTAGTATATTGTATGAATTATAGAATATTGAAACACATTAATGTATTATTTTAATAAAGACATTTACCGTTTAAGTAAAGTAGTGTGAATAGTAAAATTTTCAAATAAGGATTCAGAACGATTATTTGAATGATTCACCGCCAATTCTTTTGGGGTTTTAATTCCATTTTGATTCTTTTCTATTTTATATATCCCACTTGATGATGGAAATGGAATCAGCAACGACCTCGAATTCATGTCAAAAAACCAGTCCAAATGTTAGAATACATGACATCTCTCTCCTCCAAATCCGAACAGAAGAAAATTATGCACTTTTCCTTTCAGTACCAGGGTAGAGAAAATATAGAATTGGTACCGGGATTTGAAGAAAAAATGTAATTTATCCTTATGCCACTTTACCAATTATTCTTTTTTCTTTGAGTGGGAGATCTTTGCAATAGTATCAAACGAGAGGACTTTTGCGACTAGGTTATCGATCTCTTCCTCCTTTTTCTCATAAACAACAAAAGAAATAAAGGTGATGGGTAGTCCTGCAAAGTGCAAAGTCCAATGATTTAACATTTCACAATAACAACAACATTAATAATAATAATCCTTAGAATCAGAATATTTCAGCTCTGAACTCCATACAAGCATTTTTTTAGGTAATCACAACAGATAAGCACAATACGTACCAATCACAAAAACGAAATTGCTCCAAGGATACTGAGAAGCAACAATGAGAGCACAACCTGTTTAAAAAGCAAAATAAAAAAACAATTAGCTGAGAAAATCTCAAATGCAGGAAATGATATTTAACAGTAGGATGTTCACATCTAAGGCTACTTAAGAAGATAATTTGTTACAAATTAAGACTCTGAAACATTGTGTAGTGCCTCGCAGACGATTCTACTACCACAGGGAGCGAGTTTTTGAGTCGATCTAAGCTTCACCGAGGAGCGAATCGGTCGGATCTTGAGTCCCCTGAAGTCAGAGAATAGGACGGAAGTGGATTCGGCAAATACCTATTTTATTTTTCCGAGTAAAAAGGACTAAATGTGAAACAGGCATAATCGTACCCAACTACATAAAAATGTTCCGCATATATTAAATCCTTTTAGGACCTATCTTGAAATCTTTCTAAGGATTCAAATGTCTACATTAAATTTAAACAAAGTTTCCACAAACAATGATACTAGAGTGTAGAGACACCACGTTAAATGCAAAATTAGAATATTATGCTAATTTATCGTTTATATTTATATTATAAGTAACTTTAATTATTTGTGCATTTCATGATATATATATAAAAGTATAAGTAACTCTTATGTGATTATTAAGTGAAGAGAACATGTGACAAAGTGGAATAGCTCAAGTGGTTAGAGCACCACTATCTAGGCCTTAGATCCTGAGTTCGAGTCGAGTCACGGGGAGGAGTGGAAAATGGATGGGTATTTAATGTAATTCAAAAAAAAAAAAAAAGTGAAAGAGAACATGTTTATATTAAATATGAGTATTTATTTTGTTATCATAAATATAAAAATTGGTTGAAGCCGTGAGCTTATTAGTAGCAGAAACAAATAAGATTTATATATCTTTTCTATATTTATGTTTTGTATGAGTGTATTCAAAGTTCATTAGGTTCAATTACATGGTTTAAGGTATATGTCAGCTATGTTAATGTTGTATTAGTATACGTTAGTTATGTGTAAGTGTTTAAATGAATGTGTTAAAGTAATAGGTTGATTTAGGTAGACCGGTCAAAACGGGTCGGTGGGGCGGGGTGGGACGGGCCAAAACCGTAAAAGCCCGCCATTTAGCGGGGCAGGGCGGGCTACCAAAACCCCAACCCAAAAATGGGCGTTTAGGCGAGCAAAATTTTTTTTTACAAAATATTTATTAAATTCATCAAGAAACATAAAAAATTACAGTATATATATTTATTGTACATAATAGAAATAAATATCAAAATTACATTAATTATTAATTAAAAACAAAAAAACTAAATAGAAATATTATCATTAATAGTTGTATAATATATTATAAATACAGTAATAATATACATATATATTAGAGTTAATACTTATATTATATATATATGATATAAAATCTTATGATTACAGAAAATGAAGAAAGAAGGAAAAAATGCGGCTGCTTATATAATCTGTTATGGCTAGAGTTTTTAATATTAGTTAGGTTTATTATATATTGTTATTAAATAAAGTTGGATAACTTAAGTGGTTAGAGCACCATTATTCAGCCCTAATGTCTTGAGTTTGATTCCTGAAAAGGGGGATCATTTTTTTATTTAATATAATATTTTTTTTAAAAATAAAAAAATGGCGGGCCAGCCCACCAAAGACCGCACCAACCCGCCAAAAACCGCAGCCCAAACGGACCGGTCCGTCTGGGCCCGCCTCCTGGTGGGCTTGGAAAATCCTGGCCCAACCCACTATTTTTAGTGGCGGGGCGGTCTGGCCCAACGGGCCCAGCCCGTTTTGACGGCTCTAGATTTAGGACTTATAAAGATAAGAGGGAGCTTGTTTATGTGATTTAAGAATCAAGAGGTCCCTACAAGCTCTATTTCATTTCAAATGAATTTCAAAGACAGTTCTAACTTATCTATAAAGTTAAAAGGTGTGTAACAATTATCTATTGTGCAGTTGTAAATGTTTTGTCGTCAGTTGGTGTATGTGATTGTGTTTATTATATGGACCTAAATAACTCTCATATAAGTACACTAGGTTAGGGTCCTAGAAAGGGTAGCGGGCTAAGTTGGAGTTGTGGTTGCACGCAGTCTAAAATCACATACCAAATTTGGTGTGTTTGTCGCTAGAACCCAAAAATAAATTCCTTAACGAACCCACTAACGGTGTATTTCAATTGAATAAGTTTGTGTATTAAAGCAATAAAATATGGAGAGTTTGGTATTTAACTACTAACAAAAATAAGAATAATAATAAAGTGCAATTAAAAATAGGGGAAGTTACTCATAAGTGTCTTTTCATAAGTGTCTGAAATAAATCATGAATCATGTAATTAAAACAATATAACTAAATTAAGGTTGTGTTTGGATGAGTGGATTTGATTTGAGGAGGTATTTCAAATGAAAAGTTTTAAAAATAGATGGATTTCAAATGACATGGTTTTAGTGAGGATTTGAAATCCTCTCAATTTTAACTAAAAATTGTGTGGACAAAAAAAAAACTAAGGATTTGAAATTCATTCATAATCCAAACAAGTGGAGTGTTTTGAGAAAATTGCGTTTTTGGTCCCACCAACCATGGGTTGGTTGGGATTTGACCTATGGGTTTCGGAATTGGTCCCGTTAGATTTTTTTTATGCATTTTTGGTCCCGCCGTTAATTTAGCCGTCCAAACTAACAGCCGTTGCACTTTTTGGTCCCACACGATATAAACCATTAAACTCCCATTTAACCCTAAGCACAACACAAACTCAACCCAAAGGAAAAAATAGGGTATATATATACATACCGTAATCTACTATGCCGTATTTCACTAAGTTCTTCCTCCGCAACATTTTACGAGACCACAATCAACTTGAATTTTTTGTTGTTTGATGCGAACTAGGGTTAACGAGAGTTTTGAGATTTTTTGGAGAGAAAACTTTGATCAGAATGTTTGGGAATTTTGAATTTTTAGTCCTATAAGTTTGATACATTTCAAAATAAATCCTTTAAGTTTCAACTTTACAAAATACATCATTTACCTTTCAATCTTAATCCTTTTTTACATCAATTTTAATCCTTTATGTTTTGAAGTAATTAAAATTGGTAAATTTGGTGCCACATATATTAAAAAGCCACATCATCATGCCACATCACTTTATATTAAAAAAAAATAGAGCTAATAACACACCAAAATATTATATACACCCCCCATAATTTTTGGGTGTTATTGACTCTATTTTTTTTTAATATAAAGTGATGTGGCATGATGATGTGGCTTTTTTTAATATATGTGGCACCAAATTTACCAATTTTAATTACTTCAAAACATAAAGGATTAATGGTTTATATCGTGTGGGACCAAAAGTGCAACGGCTGTTAGTTTGGACGGCTAAATTAACGGCGGGACCAAAAATGCATAAAAAAAATATCTAACGGGACCAATACTGAAACCCATAGGTCAAATCCCAACCAACCCATGGTTGGTGGGACCAAAAACGCAATTTTCTCGAATTTGGATGGTGTGATTTAAAATCCATAGATCAAAAATCCCTCCATCCAAAACGGAGCCTAAGGTTTCACATTCTCCGATTAAAATATAAAAATTAGCTACTAACGAAAGTAAACAAAGAATTCATAGTTTGAGAGAATCAAAACCACAAAACAATCTTCCAAGGGTTGCTGCTTGTTTCCCCCTCCCTCAACCATGTATTTATGCAAATGGGCTTTATCACATAATTAATTTTCCATGGAACAACGATATGTGCTTAATGTTGGACCTCCTAATGTTGGACATTTTTATGCTATTGACTCGTTTGGTTCCTAGTATACACGGCTTGTCTCATGCACCGTACTCTTAAAATGCTTCGAATTAGTCTGAATTTTAAGAAAAACACATCAAAGTATACAAGGTCAAAATAATAGTAACTCGAGAAAACACAAGGAATTATCAAATTAATTATCAAAAAATGACAATTTAAAGCACAAAAATCTTGTGAAATCCCAACTCATCAAATCCCCCACACTTGAACTATTGTTTGTCCTCAAGCAACAATTACACTCAAAGAGAAAATATAACCACATCAACAACATAACTAAGATTAAACATGAAACTTATAAATTAACGGTTTATTCAATTCAATTCTCCATCAAAGTATCTGATCACTAGACTCCCCGTGTCTCTTGCTCTATGTCGATGTGGTTAAGCTCAACAACATCATCCACAAGATTTTCACTCTATTGTGTTTGCAATTGGTTTATGACATTCGTCACTTGGCTCGGATAAACTTCCATACTTCTTTGTTCATCGGTCAAGCTCTCAAATCTCAATTGCTCTCTATACAGACGTAACTATAGGTTGTATTCGGTTATTTGGGTCCAAATAAAAACAGGTGACATTTAAAAATAAATAATTGCATAATTATTATTTTTAAAAGTTAAGTATAAGCAAAATCTGATGAATTAAGACAAATCTTTTTAATAGATCAGAAAATTTGACTATTCTCATCATCCTATTAATTGATAGAAAAATTAATTAAATCTTGAGTTAATTTTTGTTACGGTACCTCATAATTAATTTGTTAACTGAGTTTTCTTAATCGAATTTCTTTATCTCTGTGTTTTCTCAGATTTTTTTTACTAATACGTGTATGCAATTTCCCAACATTAATTCATAAAAAAATAAAACATTGACACAAAAGTGATAACTTGTAATCTCGATCAACAATGTACTTTTAAACAGAAGCCAGCTAAACTAGGTACTACATTTCATGTAAAATTCTAAATATCAATGATTGAAACATTCAGCCAAAAATAAAATTTCAAAGTGTCACAGGGGGAGAATATGTAGCCAGCACCAGTAATTGCATTCTTCTCTCCTCACAAGGTCCAGAGGAAATGTTGCTGCAAACAAGAGTATTATTAAAAATATAAGTCCATATCACATGAGCCCGAGCCTTGCAAAGTAACAGCACTCAACAATGTTTATACACAATTACTCACCCATACTGTAGAATCATTGGGCCTAATGGAAGATCGAAGATTCTTCAACACATCAATATTGAAAGACGACTATTAAATGTAGTCAAGAAGTCGAATCCTCACCTTTGAGAATGCCAAGAAGATCTTAGACTCTCTCATAAACTGAAAAGCTTATTGCTAAACTGGGTCCAACACCCTACAACCACAAAGCAAACCAAATGAAATTAAAATCAACCATAAGCAACGTTTAGGATAAAGAATGCCCGCATAAAGGCCGAGCGCAACAAAATATACCAATAATGTTGCTCCTAGCCCTTTGTACAGACCAAGACAACCTTCATCTCTGCATGCCTTATTCCTTGATAGTAACACTGCATTCCTCTACAATTTTCAAGAATAAAATTATTTAATATTCAAACAGATGCACATAACATAGATAATTTTCCAAAGGAGAGGACAAAATGCCCATGCCAACCTAGGGAAAAAAATGTCACCAAAGCAAGTTTCTAGACAAAAATGAATGATACTTAATTGTTCTTATTTCATTCTACCTATTTTATACTAAGATGGCGATATAGTAAAATTAACCTGAGCAAAATCATTCACATTAGTATGCCGCAAGCCTTGTCCTGACAAGATCTAATGCAGTAATAGAAGTCATGCCGCAAGGCCACCACCTATAAAATGCACAAAAATGACAATTTAAAGCACAAAAATCTTGTGAATCAAATCCCCCCACCCCACCCTACCACACTTGAACTATTGTTTTTCCTCAAGCAACAATTACAATAAAAGAGAGAATAGAACCACATCAACAACACAACTAGCACAGCTACTCGAATGTTTAAAACAAGACTAACAAGAATACTTTCATACGACTCTAGCACTAGAATTTGCTTTTTGAGCCATAATCAAAAGTGACTTGTCCCTCTTGTACAACTAAGATCTTCAATTCACGACTAAGCATGGAACTTTATCAATTAACGGTTATTCAGTACATCAATAGCTCTCTAAAAACCCGATTTTGGTTTATTCGATTCAATTCTCCATCAAAGTACAAATTTGAGTGGTGTCCGTCTCCTTTAACTTTCAAACGAGGTCTGCAGCTCCTCTCTACTTTTCGGGTTTTAGCTCTTTTCGTGTTATTGATTTTTCATTTGAACACATGAGCCCCCTCAAGTAGGTAGCTGTTTCAGCCCCTCGTTATTTTTTTCATTTCAATTGTTTTTCGACTCAACTCCTTTTTGATTTCCACCTTCCTCCTCAACTTTCAAACGAGGTCTGCAGCTCCTCTCTACTTTTCGGGTTTTAGCTCTTCTCGTGTTTTTTTTTTTCATTTGAACACATGAGCCCCCTCAAGTAGGTAGCTGTTTCAGCCCCTCGTTATTTTTTTCATTTCAATTGTTTTTCGACTCAACTCCTTTTTTTTTCCCACCAACCACAATTATTTCAATTTTTTTTCGACTTCGTCCACCAACTCAGATTTTCCTTCTCAAGAGAATCAAAACAAATTTACTTTCAAAACCAAAATAACCATTAATTAATTCGACTCCACCACTCAAGCATGAATATCAATCCAATTGCCAATTAGAACAAACTACCCAAGACCACAGCATATTTAACAAAAAGAAAAATATAGCCACTAAATTCATATGCAAATACTAAAGTCGTCAAGTTCAAGCATTAAAGCATGCACAACAACATCAACATACATGAAGAACAAGAGGAACACCACAACATGAGTTATTTAACAAATCATATCCCCCCACACTTACAGCACAAAAGCAAGATATAAGCATAACACCCTAGACAAAGAAAAATAGAGTGGAACGGAGTTACCAAAGTCTAAGTAAGTGGCGGGTGTTGAGCCCTCAAAAATCGTAGAATCCTCGTGATGTGGTGGCCATAAACCTGCCTAAAAACTCAGCCTGTCATAAAAAATAATATATAACAAAGAGTGAAACATTTATTAATGAAAAATAAAATAAAAACAAGAACAAAAGGAAATAAAATAACATAAGAACACTGGGTTGCCTCCCAACTTTTTCTTAACGTCGTTGGCTCACGATCAACTTCATTTTCTCGATTATCAAGGATACCTTGCTGTAATTTGTTTCAAACTCCTCAGACCCTGCAGCCTTTTTTTTTTCTCGATTATCAAGGATACTGAATCTGGATGTCCTGAAATGATTCCAATACCTAACTCGTGATGCCATTTGGGATCGACTTGGGAGAAAATAAACTTGAACTTGACAACAAGTGTAATGAAATCCTCCACTTAATAATTATTGTCAAATTTAGGGTATTTTAATTTATTTAGTTGTGTAAATATAGTTATTTGTAGCCTTTTTAATTGAACTATGATACATAATAGGACTAACTAATCAAGTCGAGCTTGAGTTTGACAAGTTTGTAATTGAGTCGCACTCAAGCTAAAAAAAGATAAGCTTAATAGAGCTAATCAAGAAGAGAGGATCTTCACACCCCAATTGTATGACAATTATTCAAGGTTTAATTTACCTGCTAATCGAGGACATTAACTCCATAACTCCAGGCATCAATTTGTAAAGGAAGATTACCCGCAACTCCTTTTATAACAATTCTTCAAGGTTTAATTACCTGCTAATCGAGGACATTAACTCCGT
Source organism: Galeopsis tetrahit (assembly GCA_963675135.1). Classification (NCBI taxonomy): domain Eukaryota; kingdom Viridiplantae; phylum Streptophyta; class Magnoliopsida; order Lamiales; family Lamiaceae; genus Galeopsis; species Galeopsis tetrahit. The sequence continues at coordinate 22,613,601 of OY776134.1, forward strand.
AACTCCAGGCATCAATTTGTAAAGGAAGATTACTTGGCATGCATTCACAGAGAGAGAGACCTATATGAAATATTAATTCAAGTTGAAGAAGAAAGGATCATTCTGGTAGTCAACAGCTAATCTATGATAATGTGTAGAGAACATTCCACGTGCGAACAAAATTTTCAAGCACCGATGCACTAGAAAAAGCAGACAAAAGAGTAAATAGGACTGTTCACAAAGGTTGTTAGATGCAAAGCAGACAAAAGACATGGAACTACTAATTGGTTCTCTTAATAAATAAGTTAACTAATGGTGGTTTCTCATCTGACAAGTATAGTGCCCTAGGTTCAGAAGTTATATCAGAATAATGATAAAAAACAAGACTATCTAAACAGTTACAGGTACATAAAAAATACCAAAAATTATTTTCAGCTTGTACAGGATTTAATAGATGATGCAACAGTCGAGACTCCACAGTTTCTAAACAGCACCAAGTGAAGAGCATTGATTGGTCATCATTTCACAACCACGCAAATTAAGCTGAAATGAACTCGCTTCTTTGATGCATCCTCATAGAGTGTTATTTATTTGCCTGTATTTATTCAAAAGCATGAAGAGAATCAGGCAAAAAGTGCAAGAGGAAAAAATTTCGATAGATAATTTGGAAACTGGAAATCTTCGGAACTTCACCTGCCAGCAAAGATTCGTACAAACAAGCGTTCCATGTCGGTTTGGTAACTTAGATAACTCTTTCCGTGACTAATTGACTGAGGTACATAATTTAGATAAAGACTACTGATGGCAAACAGAAGGAATAAATAAAGCAAGATCACTATCATATAGTGTCCTGCAGTGACAAAAATAAATACTATAATGTTCATCAAGACAGTTCTAAACATAAGAAGATTCTCCATTTTTTCTATTTTCAAATATCTCAAGATTTTCCAATGTAGCAGCATCAAGAACCAAATATTTACTTGCTTTAATTTAAGAGCAAGATTCCCCATTAGTTGATTAATGCCGTTTCAGACTGAGGACAGAGCTGGTTAATAAACAACATAAAGAACTGCAATCTGCATCGTCCCTGAACTGGTCAAAGGAAGCATATGTAAGAACAGAAAAAAATGCAGCAGATAAAACAAAGTGGAATCTCCAAAAAAATTCCTTTTTTTTTTTTTTTTTTTTGCATTTCTAAAACTAAAATCTGGACCCATATAGGAATGTGTGCTCATTTGTGCATTAGTAAAATCTATTTCAAAGAAAAAAATAGAAAGCAAGCACAACATAATAACAAATGCTATGACAACAAAAGCACAACAAGTTACAAAAGATTGTAGAGAATCTGATAGGAGCTTACAATACTTAAAAGAGACCAATTTACAAGTGAGAAAATAAAAGCATAATCTGATAAATAATCCCACATTCAAGTATAACAATACAGCAGCAATTAAAGAAATGGTGTGGTGTCAAAACCCCACTTTTCCATCTTACAGAGCACACAAGCTGCAAAAATTTCAAGTATATCTAGAGGAAGAAATCAGCTTCCTCCATAAAATTAACTAAAAAATGAAAAGTATATTCATGAAGAAATCAATTCTTGCACCCAGCAGAATAATTTAACAAAAACAGTATACGATTGCAGCTTCGCAGTAGAAAATGTTGGTGAAGGATTTATTGTGAAAACTGAGAATAAATATAAATTAAATAGCACAGAAAAGAAGATAGCAGCAAAATATTAAACTCAGGTTTACCCTGAAGAGGAGCTGTGTTCAGCCAGTCAAGCTTTGATGGAAACTCCGGCACAGTAGTCGCGTTCCCTCTTAAATTACATAAACAAGAAGTCACGTTACTAGTTAGGATGTATCTCTAGAAATTATTACAAAAGAATGCACAATATGCATGTCAATGCTATATAAGGAATTTTAATACACCTTCTGTCCAAATCAGACATGAAGTCCACAAACTGTGTTGTATTCTATCATTACGAAAAAGTTCTGCAACCATATGGGAATAGATTATAAATTCATTTCTTCGTCCTGATTGACATGAAGAAAAAAAAAGACAAACATGCATTTTTAATGTTTATGAATCAGAATACGGAGCTATTGGAAATGGAACTGTGAAGAAGAAACATGAAGTAGAAAGGATGATGCACAAAATTAATCATATACAGTAGAGGGAAATAATTAAGAAGTAGTCTGTTGCTGATATTAAAACCTTCTTTTGGAGATGCATACTGTAAAAAAATTGAAATCTTCCAAATTCTATAATTAAACAAAATGAACCCGTGGGTATATAGCTCCCCAAGTTTAATTTTCAGGAAGATCAGTATACCTTCAAGTTCGTAACAGTGACGAAATGGCAATTCCCAAACTTCCATATCTCAAAATATTACGCCGAGAACCCAGAAACCTGTTAACAAGTCATTTGCGTGATTCAGTAGCACTGGACTGAATGCCCATATTACACACAATTGAGAGCACTTGCAAAATGTACAAACCACAATAATATCTTAATAATTTACATCATTCTTTCATTCCTATATAATAACAGAGCACACAAGCTGCAATTCCTTGTATCTAGAAAAAGAAATCAACTTCCACATAAAATTAACCATATTAAGTGGAAACATCTAGCGGCGGGTGAAATAACCACCTTCTTAATATTAGAACAACCAACACAGTTGAGGTTCTGCAGCAGACGGTACTTGCAAAATGTACACAAACCGCAATAATATCTCAATAATTTACATCATTCTTTCATTCCAATATAATAATAATACTTACAGAGCACACAAGCTAAGAAGGCTTTCTCGGGAGAGTAGTCATCCATTGAGTCGTAAAAAATGTTACTTCTGGGACAAGTAATCTACCTGTTTAAAATTTTAAATCTTTCACATTTCTCTGCTACTAATCGGGAAGGAAGAAACAAGTGTGCGAAGAAAAAAAAAGAACCCACTCTAAATTAGATACAAGCGTTGTAACTTCTTGGATGATCGTAGCTCGTATTCCTTTGGAATCCTCTGTGATAAACTCTCAGGAACTTCCCAAAGGTTTTTCCAATTGTCATGTAAGAAATCTACAACATCCCAAAAGAAATAAATTATGAAGACCGGGGCGCTCAATCGTCATAAAACAGGCTATTTCAGTAATTCTTACAGATGCATCTCCATGTAGTTTCTTTTTCTCCTTTAAATGTCTTTAACAACAAGGCATGCAGCATCATACTGGCTTCCTCCCTCCCAATCAAAAGCAGGCATCCTGGAAATGCTTCAAAATTGATTTGACAACAGGAATCTCCCTGTACCTGGATAAATGCAACATAAGATACTGACAACCGGGGATATACATACCAAAAATTATTTTCAGCCTATACCAGGAGTTAATAGATGATGAAACAGTCAAGACTCCACATTCTCTAAAGAACACCAACTGAAGAGCATGCATTGGTCATCATTTCACACCCACGCAAATTAAGCTGAAATGAACTCGCTTCGTTGATGCATCTTCATAGAGTGTTACTTTATTTGAACTGTATTTACTAAAAAGCATGAAGTGAATCAGGCAAAAAAATGCAACATAAGATACTGACAACCGGGGATATACATACCAAAAATTATTTTCAGCCTACCAGGAGTTAATAGATGATGCAACAGTCAAGACTCCGCATTCTCTAAAGAACACCAACTGAAGAGCATGCATTGGTCATCATTTCACACCCACGCAAATTAAGCTGAAATGAACTCGCTTCTTTGATGCATCTTCATAGAGTGTTACTTTATTTGAACTGTATTTACTAAAAAGCATGAAGTGAATCAGGCAAAAAATGTAAGAGCCTAAGAGGTAAATTCGATGGATAATTTGGAAACTGGAAATCTTTGAAACTTCACCTGCCAGCAAAGATTTGTGCAAACAAGCATTCCATGTCGGTCGGGTAACTTAGATAACTCTTTGCTTGATTAACTCACTGAGGTACATAATTTAGTAAAGACTTATTAATGATGGCAAACAGAAGGAATAAAGTAAGCTTACTACCATTTTGCAAGCCATGTTTCTAAGAAACTGTTTTACCAAAGGCAGCACAATGCTTTAATTTGAGTATAGTGTCCTGCAGTGGTTAGGCTGAACAATGGACAATTTACTTGCTTAAAAATATAAGGACAGTCAGCCTCCTCCTGTCCCAAATTAGATTCATGAAAACTCTTGCTGTATAACAATAAAATAACACAGACCCAACAAGAGATTAGATTCATGAAAACTCTTGCTGACTTATTATCATATGTAAAAGAACGTCAAACAAATACACCCAGCAGAATAATTTAACATCATATAAGACAAATTAAAACAACAATAATAATTTTATATTAGCTACACAGTTCAGATCAATAAGTCACACGATTTCACACAAAAAAGTATATGATTGCAGCTTTGCAGGAGAATATGCTGGTGAGGGATTTATGCTGAAAACTGAGAATAAATATAAATTAAATAGCACAGAAAAGAAGATAGCAGCAAAATATATATTTAAACTCAGGGATTTATGATCGAGATGTGTTCAAGCTCAGCACCAAACTAGCGTTTGCAGTTTATCAAATTATTACAGTAATTGAGAATGATAAAAATATGTACCTGAAGAAAAAGACTGGTGGTCAATCTAGGACAGTCGAGCTTCGAAATTTCCAATGGGTTACAATTGCTAAACAATTTATGCAAACAATTATCAATAACGTGTATTTCAGGATCATACTAGGTGAGATAAAAATATAAAGTGGGAATACATACATTATCATCTTCTGTCCACTCTATCTTGGAAGAGGCCATCAAGAAATCTGCAGTGAGGGTTCCAAGCATAAACATCCACCAAATGATCAAACCTGTTAGTTGGGACCAAAACATACATAACACACATGTTAGAACAAAGGAAATAAAAAAAGCCTACACTGAAAATACGTAACGTAGCATAGAGTTACATTACGTAAAGCATCACCTAGTAAAACATGCAACTTGGCAAAGTTAGACGCTAGACGTGATCAGGACCCATACAAGAATGTGTGCTCATGTGTGCATTATTAGTAAAATCTATTTCAAAGAAAAAAAATCGAAAGCAAGCACTCCATAATATAAAATGCTATGACACAAAAGCACAACAAGATACAAAAGATTGTAGAAAATCTAATAGGAGCTTACAATACTTACTTACTACTAAAAGAGCCCAATTTACAAGTGAGAAAATAAAAGCATAATCTGATAAATAATCCCACATTCAAGTATAACACAGTACATCTGCAATTAAAGAAACGGCGTTGTGTCGAAGCTACACATAATTAAAGAATAACAAACCAAAACCCCACTTTTCCATCTTATAGAGCACACAAGCTGCAATTTCAAGTATATCTAGAGGAAGAAATCAGCTTCCTCCATAAAATTAACCAGAAAATGAAAAGTATATTCATGAAGAAATCAAAATTCTTGCACCCAGCAGAATAATTTAACACAAAAACAGTATATATGATTGCAGCTTTGTAGTAGAATATGCTGGTGAGGGATTTATGGTGAAAACTGCGAATACATATAAATTAAATAGCACGGAAAAGAAGATAGCAACAAAATATTAAACTCATGTTTACCCTGAAGAGGAGCTGTGTTTCAGCCAGTCAAGCTTCGATGGAAACTCCGACACAGTAGTCGCGGTCCCCCATAAATTACATAAAGACGAATCATGTATATAATGAATCGAGAAAGAAGGAATTGCAATATACCTTCTGTCCAAATCAAGCTTTGATGGGAAACTCCAGCACAGTAGTCGCGGTCCCCCATAAATTACACAAAAGACGAATCATGTATATAATGAATCGAGAAAGAAGGAATTGCAATATACCTTCTGTCCAAATCAAGCTTTGATGGAAACTCCAGCACAGTAGTCGCGGTCCCCCATAAATTACTTAAAGAAGCAGCCATGTTACTATTTACTAGTTAGGATGCATCTCTAGATATTATAACAAAAGACGAACCATGTATATAATGAATTGAGAAAGAAGGAATTGTAATATACCTTCTGTCCAAATCAAGCTTTGATGGAAACTCCGGCACAGTAGTCGCGGTCCCCCATAATTACATAAAGAAGCAGCTCATACTCATGTTTACCCTGAAGAGGAGCTGTGTTCAGCCAGTCAAGCTTCGATATAAACTCCGGCACAGTAGTCGCGGTCCCCCATAAATTACATAAAGAAGCAGCCATGTTACTACTAGTTAGGATGCATCTCTAGATATTATAACAAAAGACGAACCATGTATATAATGAATCGAGAAAGAAGGAATTGCAATATACCTTCTGTCCAAATCAAGCTTTGATGGAAACTCCGACACAGTAGTCGCGGTCCCCCATAAATTACATAAAGCAGCAGCCATGTTACTAGTGTTAGGATGCATCTCTAGATATTATAACAAAAGACGAATCATGTATATAATGAATCGAGAAATAAGGAATTGCAATATACCTTCTGTCCAAATCAAGCTTTGATGGAAACTCCGGCACAGTAGTCGCGGTCCCCCATAAATTACATAAAGAAGCAGCCATGTTACTAGTTAGGATGCATCTCTAGATATTAATTATAACAAAAGACGAACCATGTATATAATGAATCGAGAAAGAAGGAATTGCAATATACCTTCTGTCCAAATCAAGCTTTGATGGAAACTCCAGCACAGTAGTCGCGGTCCCCCTTAAATTACATAAAGAAGCAGCCATGTTACTAGTTAGGATGCATCTCTAGATATTATTACAAGAGACGAACCATGTATATAATGAATCCAGAAAGAAGGAATTGCAATATACCTTCTGTCCAAATTAGACATGAAGTCTTCTAAATGGCACATTACCACCTGGCTTCATTCCCAACATCACCATACTTGTAACCCAAAAAAAGAGAATATCATGGCCAGTCTCAATTAATTCCAAAACCTCTCATACTACAGATTAAACCAAGTATAGCCTAATTGTGTTGAAGTATAATCATTTGAACTTTTCAAATTAATAAAGTTTAAAAAATTAAAATCTAGGTGATGGATTTTAAATTCATAGTAATAGAAGGAAATCGTGTTTATAAGTCCCAAAAGGCTGAGGCAAGTGAATTCCTTGACTGGACTGCCACTTTCCGACTGATTAGTTGATCATGTCATGCTACTACTGTATAACAATGTATGCACACATTAAAATTTAACAACCCAACACAGAGATTAGTTTCATGAAAACTCTTGTTGGATTAATCCATTATCATATGCTTAAGGATGAGCAATTTAAAAGAGCGTCATATAAGCTATTCTTAATATAACCAACCAGTTTCAACAGTAGTGTTATCTGAAACTTCCATTGGCTCTCCAGCACTTCTTTCTTGGTAGTCACCTTCTTGGTAACCTTTCGTGCGACTTTTGGCAACGGTTTCAGGCCTTTTGTGTTCCCATGTATCCTTTTTCTATCCACCTCCCATTTCTTTTCAAATTTATGTATGGAGCATACAAAAGCTCGAACGTGTAAGAACAAGAATTGAGCCACACTAAAAATATTACAACAATTCTGTTTCAGATCTCACCTCGACAAGTTTCTCCTCCAGATTATCAAGATCCTTAAGCCACAAGGACTTAACTGTTGAATGCTTCAGTTCTTCCACCTCCTGCACTAGCTCGTCTCTCTAATTACGCAACTCTTGCAGCTTTTCAATAGTTAATGTTCCAATTGCCAAAGACAGCAAATAGTCGTAATCAGTTGAAGAAACTCCTTTGCCGATAACAACTTCTTCATTGGTGGTGTCTTCAGTATCTTCCGCATCATCGTTTGCCCCAGCAATAACAACTTCAGCAGCATTTTTCTTCATTGGAAAAGGTGTGAAACCCTCTTTCAACTCAATGAACAAATCAGCCTTTTTCCTGTTGCTTACAATGATGGTACCTTCAACAACACACCGAATAAATCTGATCTGTGTTGTCACATTTTAACATTTCATTCTCCTCGTTGGCCAACAGAGCTCTCTGCAATGAGAAATTCATTGCTTACAATGAGAAATTCATATGTTAAAAAAAAACGTGAAACATTGTCTTAAACAGAATAAAAAACTTACCTTTCTTTTGTCATAATACTCAAGCCTTATATGAAAGAATTCTTCAAGAACTGCATGGAAAAGAATGAATCAGTATATCTACCAAGCCCAAAGGGTAAATTGATTTTTTTTCAGCCAGTTGAGTCAAATAGATGCATGTTAGTTAGCTTAAATTTCTTCATCAAACCATCTGCCTTTACAGCCAAAAGTTGTTCAGGCGACATACACACAATGAAATGCACAATTTCACCACCACTGTTATCCCGGCAACCCTGGATAAAAAGATATCTATGAGATTTCCATCAACTATTTCAATCCCCGTGTAAATTAATACAAGTAAACAGTAATGTACCTCGATGAACGGATCCTTGCTCTTGACATTCTCAGCCGAAACAGAATTCAATAATGGGTGCTTCAGGATCATATAAAGTAGGATAAATATATAAAGTGGGAATACACGATATGTCAACTTCTTTCAGGTTTGAATACAGTGACAGGTTCAAAGATGTCAATCGATGGATAATAACACCACATCCGTTTAGTTCAAGTGAAACCATCTGTGGTGCTTCAACATGGAGCGCATTCATTTGCGGAATGACCTGAGACGCAACATATTTATGAAATAAATGAAAAATGATGATAACCAATATACAAATAAAGAGAGTGAAATAAATGTGCAACTAACGATAATAAAACGACTTACAGGTGAAAATGATGCTTTCTCAAGATGATCACAACCATCCAATTCGACATACTCAAAGGTAAGGGTCATTTGGGCTCGAGAGAAGTTATAGCACAGCAGCCACCAAGTGAAAGTTTCCAAACATCAGTAATTTGTTCATTATAAATTTCAAGAAAAGAGCACTGGCAGTGAAATAACCACAAAAATGCCACATATGCTTTCTTTTTTTCAGTAAAAATGCCACACCATTTCTTTTTGGACCCAAATCAATCTCCTAAGTGGGTGTCGCCGGGAGAGTCAAGTACTAGGTTTGAGGTATAGAAAGTGTTGTGTAAGATGATGGGATTTCGGAGAAAGTCGCATATAAGGTTGTGGTCTCAGGAATGGTCGTGTACTAGGTCAGGGTGTCCGAAAAGGTCTGGCACTAGGACAGGATCCTAGGAAGGGTAGCAGGCTAAGCCGGAGGTAACTTTAGGTTGCATTCGGTTATTTGGGTCCAAATAAGCGGGTGGCATTTTAAAAAAATATAATAGCATAGTTAAAAAACTTAAAAGTGAAGTGTCATTTTTACAAGGTCATGCTAGTTTAAGCCTTAAGTTTACTTGCAAGATTACCTGATGAGTCTTCTTCAATTCTAAAGGGTTTTCCCATGAAGAAACCTTTCTCTTTCTTCTGTAAAAGAGATCCTGCGTTTGACTTCACCTGCCAGCAAAGATTCGGGTAACTTAGATAAAATTTGGGTCCAAATAAGCGGGTGGCATTTAAAAAAAAATAATAGCATAGTTAAAAAACTTAAAAGTGAAGTGTCATTTTTACAAGGTCATGCTAGTTTATTTTTAAGCCTTAAGTTTACTTGCAAGATTACCTGATGAGTCTTCAATTCTAAAGGGTTTTCCCATGAAGAAACCTTTCTCTTTCTTCTGTAAAAGAGAACCTGCGTTTGACTTCACCTGCCAGCAAAGATTCGGGTAACTTAGATAAAATTGTCCTAAAGTCAAGCATGTGCGGTTGATTAACCCCCTAACGTACATAATTTAGTAAAGGCTGATTAATGATGGCAAACAGAAGGTATAAAACAAGATCACTACCATTTTGAACTTTTTAGTTCAACGTGATAAAAAGATCTTGCAAGCCATGTTTTAATATATACCTCTTTCTCCCCAAAGTAGTAGTGAATTCTCTCCAGTCGGTAGACGCATCAGCCCTCTGTAAACAAAAATGCCGAAATAAAAATGAGAAGAATCTGAAAAATTATATAGTCCAGGAAAAATATGCCAATATCTGCACAATAAAAATGTATAAAGTAGGCATGGTAACTAAAGAATTGATCAGCAAGAAACATTTGAAAGATCAGGTGACAGGAAAAAGCACCTTCTTCTCCTTCTCCAGAATTTCTCTTATAGTTTGAACAAGTATTAAGGTGGTTGATAGGCAAACCTCCGAGGAAGCCTGCTTATTACAGCCTCGTCAAGATCAAAAGGTCATCATCTTGTCCACGTGTCCAAAACGTCATGATCTCTTCTGTCTACTCTATCTCGGAAAAAATAAACAATTTTAATAGTCATTAAATAAACCCCACCCCTAATCTGCAAAAAATTGAAGCAACGGAAAAAGAATAAACAAGTTTAAAAAAAAAACATATTAATGTACTGACCAGAGAAATTAAAAGCTGGTTATTATGCCTTGGGGAAGTATGAAGTTTTTGATATGAGAGTTGGAGCTGCAATGGAACAAAGACCAATTTAATACAAGTCCATGCACAAGGCACTATCATAGCAAAAATGTTGACGAGTAAAGTTTTACTTCTAACAGAAAGATTGTAGAAAATCTGATAGGAGTTTTACAATACTTAACTAAAAGAGCCCAATTTAGAACTGAGAAAATAAAACCATAATCTGATAAATAATCCCGCATTCAAGTATAACAGTACAGCTGCAATTAAAGAAAACTAGACATAATTAAAGAATAACAAACCAAAACCCCACTTTTCCATCTTACAGAGCACACAAGCTGCAATGTCAAGTATATCTAGAGGAAGAAATCAACTTCCTCATAAAATCAACCAGAAAATGAAAAGTATATTCATGAAGAAATAAAAATTCATGCACCTTCAGAGTCATTTTTCCAGCGGTGTATTCTAGTGATAAAAGATATGATGTCAGCTTGGGATAAAACGGACATAGAGCGTCTCCAGCACACTACAAAGCATTATTGCAGTTTCCAAAGCTTCCTCGTCGTCAATATTACAAGACTAGTATATCCCCAAGTATGCATCAATAAAGGAATGATCTGAAATGGAGTTAGGGAAATGAAAACATCAACGCATGCAAAACTAATTGTTACCTGGCCACCGGAGCCACCTCATTTGCACTACCCAAAGTAGAAAGCGTCATCCCTGAGCCTGGAGCCTCCTCTTCTTCATGATCATCTACATTGATTGTCCTTCCAAGAATAGAGCTGATTTTCTTGTTAAAAGGTGACGCTCTCATTTTCCTCACTTTCTTGTCAGGCGAATTCTCAACAGCAGGTTTGAGGACTTCTGTGATCAGTTTCTGACCAACAAGCGGCTCGGATGCAGCTGCTCCTCTTTTCCTGGCACCACCGGCGGGTGGTGGTTTGGAAGCTGCTTTACTGTTGGCTGGTTTTCGGCCACCTTTCTTTTTGTTGACTTCTGGCTCAAAGTCATCGTCACTTAGGATAGTTTCTGTAGCCTTCTTCGTTGCAGCAGCTCTCTTGTTCTTCGTTTGAACAGCTGGCAACTCCGATGATTCCATTACTGTAATGAAAGAAAAAATAAAAAGTTTAAACAAATAGGGAAGAAGTAGAACCAACCCTATAACTCTCTTCATTCAATAAATGCACCAAAACACAAACACACACTGTTTACCTTCAGATGGATCTGGAGAATATTGTAAGCTGCAATTCTCTCTCTTAGATCAGCTATTCCATCATCGTCATCTTCAACAGCAGCTGCTTTTGACTGCCACGTAAAATGACAAAACAAGTTAGCAACCAAATTTTTGAAAAGAGGCACATTTGGGGGGAAATATTGAGGTTGATAAATCAAGCATATCTAACCTTTGCTGCTGGAGCTTTCTTCTTAGCAGCAGCTCTGCCTCTTGGTTTCTTGACTTCAGCAATTTTATCTGACAAAAATATGGATGTCATCAATTATAAATACGAATTGCTGTTACCAAACATAAGCTATTCTTAATATAACCAACCAGTTTCAACAGTAGAGTTATCTGAAACTTCCATTGGCTCGCCAGCAGTATCTTCTTTCTTGGTAGTCACCTTCTTGGTAACCTTTCGTGCGACTTTTGGCAACGGTTTCAGGCCTTTTGTGTTCCCATGTATCCTTTCCCATTTCTTTTCAAATTTATGTATCTCCTGCATACAAAAGCTCGAATGTGTAAGAACTAGAATTGAGCCACACTAAAAATATTACAACAATTCTGTTTCAGATCTCACCTCGACAAGTTTCTACTCCAGATTATCAAGATCCTTAAGCCACAAGGACTTAACTGTTGAATGCTTCAGTTCTTCCACCTCCTGCACTAGCTTGTCTCTCTGATTACGCAACTCTTGCAGCTTTTCAATAGTTAATGTTCCATAATCAGTTGAAGAAACTCCTTTGCCGATAACAACTTCTTCATTGGTGGTGTCTTCAGTATCTTCCGCATCATCGTTTGCCCCAGCAATAACAACTTCAGTACCATTTTTCTTCGTTGAAAAGGTGTGAAACCCTTCTCTTTCAACTCAATGAACAAATCAGCCTTTTTCCTGTTGCTTACAATGATGGTACCTTCAAAACACACCGCATAAATCTGATCTGTCTGTACTTGTTGTCACATTTTAACATTGCATTCTCCTTGTTGGCCAACAGAGCTCTCTGCAATGAGAAATTCATTGCTTACAATGAGAAATTCATATGTTAAAAAAAAACGTGAAACATTGTCTTAAACAGAATAAAAAACTTACCTTTCTTTTGTCATAATACGCAAGCCTTATATTAAAGAATTCCTCAAGAACTGCATGGAAAAGAATGAATCAGTATATCTACCAAGCCCAAAGGGTAAATTGATTTTTTTTCAGTTTACTGTTACATACTCTGTTCAGGGGTATCGTATTTCTTTATGACACCAGTTGAGTCAAATAGATGCATGTTAGTTGTGCTTATAGAAGTAGTTAGCTTAAATTTCTTCATCAAACCATCTGCCTTTGCAGCCAAAAGTTGTTCAGGCGACATACACACAATGAAATGCACAATTTCACCACCACTGTTATCCCGGCAACCCTGGATAAAAAGATATCTATGAGTTTCCATCAAAGATTTCAATCCCCGTGTAAATTAATACAAGTAAATAGTGTACCTCGATGAACGGATCCTTGCTCTTGTCATTCTCAGCCGAAACAGAATTCAATAATGGGTGCTTCAGGATCATATAAAGTAGGATAAATATATAAAGTGGGAATACACATACCTCAGATTAAGAAAGAACAAATTACAACACGATATGTCAACTTCTTTCAGGTTTGAATACAGTGACAGGTTCAAAGATGTCAAACGATGGATAATACACCACATCCGTTTAGTTCAAGTGAAACCATCTGTGGTGCTTGAACATGGAGCGCATTCATTTGCAGAATGACCTGAGACGCAATATATTTATGAAATAAATGAAAAATGATGATAACCAATATACAAATAAAGAGAGTGAAATAAATGTGCAACTAACGATAATAATTACATTCATAAGTTAGTTTCAAGGAAAATCGAGATAGCAGCCATCAAATAAATTGAAGAAATATAAGACGACTTACAGGTGAAAATGATGCTTTCTCAAGAAGATCACAACCATCCAATTCGACATACTCAAGGTAAGGGTCATTTGGGCTTGAGAGAAGTTATAGCACAGCAGCCACCAAGTGAAAGTTTCCAAACATCAGTAATTTGTTCATTATAAATTTCAAGAAAAGAGCACTGGCAGTGAAATAACCACAAAAATGCCACATATGCTTTCTTTTTTTCGGTAAAAATGCCACACCATTTCTTTTTGGACCCAAATAAATCTCCTAAGTGGGTGTCGCGGGGAGAGTCAAGTACTAGGTTTGAGGTATAGAAAGTGTCGTGTAAGATGATGGGATTTCGGAGAAAGTCGCATATAAGGTTGTGGTCTCAGGAATGGTCGCGTACTAGGTCAGGGTGTCCGAAAAGGTCTAGCACTAGGACAGGATCCTAGGAAGGGTAGCAGGCTAAGCCGGAGGTAACTTTAGGTTGCATTCGGTTATTTGGGTCCAAATAAGCGGGTGGCATTTTAAAAATAATAATAGCATAGTTAAAAAACTTAAAAGTGAAGTGTCATTTTTACAAGGTCATGCTAGTTTAAGCCTTATGTTTACTTGCAAGATTACCTGATGAGTCTTCAATTCTAAAGGGTTTTCCCATGAAGAAACCTTTCTCTTTCTTCTGTAAAAGAGAACCTGCGTTTGACTTCACCTGCCAGCAAAGATTCGGGTAACTTAGATAAAATTGTCCTAAAGTCAAGCATGTGCGGTTGAACTTTTTAGTTCAACGTGATAAAAAGATCTTGCAAGCCATGTTCTAATATATACCTCTTTCTCCCCAAAGTAGTAGTGAATTCTCTCCAGTCGGTAGACGCATCAGCCCTCTGTAAACAAAAATGCCGAAATAAGAAGCACAATGAGAAGAAACTGAAAAATTATATAGTCCAGGAAAAATATGCCAATATCTGCACAATAAAAATGTATAAAGTAGACATGGTAACTAAAGAATTGATCAGCAAGAAACATTTGAAAGATCAGGTGACGGAAAAAGTACCTTCTTCTCCTTCTCCAGAATTTCTCTTATAGTTTGAACAAGTATTTAAGGTGGTTGTTGATAGGCAAACCTCCGAGGAAGCCTGCTGATTACAGCCTCGTCAAGATCAAAAGGTCATCATCTTGTCCACGTGTCCAAAACGTCATCATCATCTTCTGTCTACTCTATCTCGGAAAAAAAAAAAACAACTTCAATAGTCATTAAATAAACCCCACCCCTAATCTGCAAAAAATTGAAGCAACGGAAAAAGAATAAACAAGTTTAAAAAAAAAACATATTAATGTACTGACCAGAGAAATTAAATGCTGGTTATAAGCCTTGGGGAAGTATGAAGTTTTTGATATGAGAGTTGGAGCTGCAATGGAACAAAGACCAATTTAATACAAGTCCATGCACCCTTCTATCATAGCAAAAATGTTGACGAGTAAAGTTTTACTTCTAACAGAAAGATTGTAGAAAATCTGATAGGAGTTTTACAATACTTAACTAAAAGAGCCCAATTTACAACTGAGAAAATAAAACCATAATCTGATAAATAATCCCGCATTCAAGTATAACAGTACAGCTGCAATTAAAGAAATGGTGTGGTGTTGAAACTAGACATAATTAAAGAATAACAAACCAAAACCCCACTTTTCCATCTTACAGAGCACACAAGCTGCAATGTCAAGTATATCTAGAGGAAGAAATCAACTTCCTCATAAAATTAACCAGAAAATGAAAAGTATATTCATGAAGAAATTAAAATTCTTGCACCTTCAGAGTCATTTTTCCAGCGGTGTATTCTAGTGATAAAAGATATGATGTCAGCTTGGGATAAAACGGACATCAAGCGTCTCCAGCACACTACAAAGCATTATTGCAGTTTCCAAAGCTTCCTCGTCGTCAATATTACAAGACTAGTATATCCCCAAGTATGCATCAATAAAGGAATGATCTGAAATGGAGTTAGAGAAATGAAAACATCAACGCATGCAAAACTAATTGTTACCTGGCCACCGGAGCCACCTCATTTGCACTACCCAAAGTAGAAAGCGTCATCCCTGAGCCTGGAGCCTCCTCTTCTTCATGATCATCTACATTGATTGTCCTTCCAAGAATAGAGCTGCTTTTCTTGTTAAAAGGTGACGCTCTCATTTTCCTCACTTTCTTGTCTGGCGAATTCTCAACAGCAGGTTTGAGGACTTCTGTGATCAGTTTCTGACCAACAAGCGGCTCTGATGCCTTGCTAGCTCCTCCTTTCTTTTTGTTGACTTCTGGCTCAAAGTCATCATCACTTAGGATAGTTTCTGTAGCCTTCTTCTTCGTTGCAGCAGCTCTCTTGTTCTTCGTTTGAACAGCTGGCAACTCCGATGATTCCATTACTGTAATGAAAGAAAAAATAAAAAGTTTAAACAAATAGGGAAGAAGTAGAACCAACCCTATAACTCTCTTCATTCAATAAATGCACCAAAATACAAACACACACTGTTTACCTTCAGATGGATCTGGAGAATATTGTAAGCTGCAATTCTCTCGCTTAGATCAGCTATTCCATCATCGTCATCTTCAACAGCAGCTGCTTTTGCCTGCCACGTAAAATGACAAAACAAGTTAGCAACCAAATTTTTGAAAAGAGGCACATTTGGGGGGAAATATTGAGGTTGATAAATCAAGCATATCTAACCTTTGCTGCTGGAGCTTTCTTCTTAGCAGCAGCTCTGCCTCTTGGTTTCTTGACTTCAGCAATTTTATCTGACAAAAATATGGATGTCATCAATTATAAATACGAATTGCTGTTACCAAACATAAGCTATTCTTAATATAACCAACCAGTTTCAACAGTAGAGTTATCTGAAACTTCCATTGGCTCGCCAGCAGTATCTTCTTTCTTGGTAGTCACCTTCTTGGTAACCTTTCGTGCGACTTTTGGCAACGGTTTCAGGCCTTTTGTGTTCCCATGTATCCTTTCCCATTTCTTTTCAAATTTATGTATCTCCTGCATACAAAAGCTCGAATGTGTAAGAACTAGAATTGAGCCACACTAAAAATATTACAACAATTCTGTTTCAGATCTCACCTCGACAAGTTTCTACTCCAGATTATCAAGATCCTTAAGCCACAAGGACTTAACTGTTGAATGCTTCAGTTCTTCCACCTCCTGCACTAGCTTGTCTCTCTGATTACGCAACTCTTGCAGCTTTTCAATAGTTAATGTTCCATAATCAGTTGAAGAAACTCCTTTGCCGATAACAACTTCTTCATTGGTGGTGTCTTCAGTATCTTCCGCATCATCGTTTGCCCCAGCAATAACAACTTCAGTACCATTTTTCTTCGTTGAAAAGGTGTGAAACCCTTCTCTTTCAACTCAATGAACAAATCAGCCTTTTTCCTGTTGCTTACAATGATGGTACCTTCAAAACACACCGAATAAATCTGATCTGTCTGTACTTGTTGTCACATTTTAACATTGCATTCTCCTTGTTGGCCAACAGAGCTCTCTGCAATGAGAAATTCATTGCTTACAATGAGAAATTCATATGTTAAAAAAAAACGTGAAACATTGTCTTAAACAGAATAAAAAACTTACCTTTCTTTTGTCATAATACGCAAGCCTTATATTAAAGAATTCCTCAAGAACTGCATGGAAAAGAATGAATCAGTATATCTACCAAGCCCAAAGGGTAAATTGATTTTTTTTCAGTTTACTGTTACATACTCTGTTCAGGGGTATCGTATTTCTTTATGACACCAGTTGAGTCAAATAGATGCATGTTAGTTGTGCTTATAGAAGTAGTTAGCTTAAATTTCTTCATCAAACCATCTGCCTTTGCAGCCAAAAGTTGTTCAGGCGACATACACACAATGAAATGCACTATTTCACCACCACTGTTATCCCTGCAACCCTGGATAAAAAGATATCTATGAGATTTCCATCAAAGATTTCAATCCCCGTGTAAAATTAATACAAGTAAACAGTAATGTACCTCGATGAACGGATCCTTGCTCTTGTCATTCTCAGCCGAAACAGAATTCAATAATGGGTGCTTCAGGATCATATAAAGTAGGATAAATATATAAAGTGGGAATACACATACCTCAGATTAAGAAAGAACAAATTACAACACGATATGTCAACTTCCTTCAGGTTTGAATATACAGTGACAGGTTCAAAGATGTCAATTGATGGATAATACACCACATCCGTTTAGTTCAAGTGAAACCATCTGTGTTGCTTCAACATGGAGCGCATTCATTTGCGGAATGACCTGAGACGCAACATATTTATGAAATAAATGAAAAATGATGATAACCAATATACAAATAAAGAGAGTGAAATAAATGTGCAACTAACGATAATAATTACATTCATAAGTTAGTTTCAAGGAAAATCGAGATAGCAGCCATCAAATAAATTGAAGAAATATAAGACGACTTACAGGTGAAAATGATGCTTTCTCAAGATGATCACAACCATCCAATTCGACATACTCATTTGGGCTCGAGAGAAGTTATAGCACAGCAGCCACCAAGTGAAAGTTTCCAAACATCAGTAATTTGTTCATTATAAATTTTAAGAAAAGAGCACTGGCAGTGAAATAACCACAAAAATGCCACATATGCTTTCTTTTTTTCGGTAAAAATGCCACACCATTTCTTTTTGGACCCAAATAAATCTCCTAAGTGGGTGTCGCGGGGAGAGTCAAGTACTAGGTTTGAGGTATAGAAAGTGTCGTGTAAGATGATGGGATTTCGGAGAAAGTCGCATATAAGGTTGTGGTCTCAGGAATGGTCGCGTACTAGGTCAGGGTGTCCGAAAAGGTCTAGCACTAGGACAGGATCCTAGGAAGGGTAGCAGGCTAAGCCGGAGGTAACTTTAGGTTGCATTCGGTTATTTGGGTCCAAATAAGCGGGTGGCATTTTAAAAATAATAATAGCATAGTTAAAAAACTTAAAAGTGAAGTGTCATTTTTACAAGGTCATGCTAGTTTAAGCCTTAAGTTTACTTGCAAGATTACCTGATGAGTCTTCAATTCTAAAGGGTTTTCCCATGAAGAAACCTTTCTCTTTCTTCTGTAAAAGAGAACCTGCGTTTGACTTCACCTGCCAGCAAAGATTCGGGTAACTTAGATAAAATTGTCCTAAAGTCAAGCATGTGCGGTTGATTAAGCCCCTAACGTACATAATTTAGTAAAGGCTGATTAATGATGGCAAACAGAAGGTATAAAGCAAGATCACTACCATTTTGAACTTTTTAGTTCAACGTGATAAAAAGATCTTGCAAGCCATGTTCTAATATATACCTCTTTCTCCCCAAAGTAGTAGTGAATTCTCTCCAGTCGGTAGACGCATCAGCCCTCTGTAAACAAAAATGCCGAAATAAGAAGCACAATGAGAAGAAACTGAAAAATTATATAATCCAGGAAAAATATGCCAATATCTGCACAATAAAAATGTATAAAGTAGGCATCGTAACTAAAGAATTGATCAGCAAGAAACATTTGAAAGATCAGGTGACGGAAAAAGTACCTTCTTCTCCTTCTCCAGAATTTCTCTTATAGTTTGAACAAGTATTAAGGTGGTTGATAGACAAACCTCCGAGGAAGCCTGCTGATTACAGCCTCGTCAAGATCAAAAGGTCATCCATCATCCTGTCCACGTGTCCAAAACGTCATCATCTTCTGTCTACTCTATCTCGGAAAAAAAAACAATTTCAATAGTCATTAAATAAACCCCACCCCTAATCTGCAAAAAATTGAACCAACGGAAAAAGAATAAACAAGTTTAAAAAAAAAAACATATTAATATACTGACCAGAGAAATTAAATGCTGGTTATAAGCCTTGGGGAAGTATGAAATTTTTGATATGAGAGTTGGAGCTGCAATGGAACAAAGACCAATTTAATACAAGTCCATGCACAAGGCACTATCATAGCAAAAATGTTGACGAGTAAAGTTTTACTTCTAACAGAAAATCTATAAGTAAATGCTAGTGATCTAACTGATTTTGTTATGAAATTCCTAAAAAGCAAAAAAGGTGACGGAAAAAGTACCTTTTTCTCCTTCTCCAGAATTTCTCTTATAGTTTGAACAAGTATTAAGGTGGTTGATAGACAAACCTCCGAGGAAGCCTGCTGATTACAGCCTCGTCAAGATCAAAAGGTCATCCATCATCCTGTCCACGTGTCCAAAACGTCATCATCTTCTGTCTACTCTATCTCGGAAAAAAAAACAATTTCAATAGTCATTAAATAAACCCCACCCCTAATCTGCAAAAAATTGAACCAACGGAAAAAGAATAAACAAGTTTTAAAAAAAAAACATATTAATATATTGACCAGAGAAATTAAATGCTGGTTATAAGCCTTGGGGAAGTATGAAATTTTTGATATGAGAGTTGGAGCTGCAATGGAACAAAGACCAATTTAATACAAGTCCATGCACAAGGCACTATCATAGCAAAAATGTTGACGAGTAAAGTTTTACTTCTAACAGAAAATCTATAAGTAAATGCTAGTGATCTAACTGATTTTGTTATGAAATTCCTAAAAAGCAAAAAAGGTGAAGTTCATTAACCAGCTTCATTACACTTCCCCTGAGGAGACAAACCTTATAGTACTTGATGGTCCAATTTTTTCCGTTTGCCCCCCCCCCCCCCTGTGCTTCTTTCCATGATTCGTACTGAGGCATTGTATAGAAAGATAGTTTTTGTCTCCCATCTCTATGAGCAGCCTGCAGAAGAAGAGATTACACATTTAGATTAAAGGAAATAACAGACTATATTCCATTAATTAAAGAGTAAGTGTGTATTTTAAAAACCTTTACGATAGGAGTAATGAACTCCAGTAGAAAAGTAGGAACTTTCAGCAACGATGGCCAGAACGAATGGATGAAATTAATCAGCAGACCCTTGATATGGGAACCATCATGATCCTGATGATAGAAAAAGTCTGACATTAGTTTAACGAAACACGAATAAATAATTCGCTGGAGTTGAGAAACAATGAACTGAATGAAAAGTATACAAGTATTTTAAAGAAAGTAACCTGATCAGTCATTATCATCAAGTGTCCATGACACTGTCATACTGTTTTCCATGCTGGAGCCCTAGAATTTGCTTGATGTGCTGAATTTCAGCATTCTGCATTAGCTGGGTGTGGCTTGGTTCACGTACATCTCAGAGGGAACACACCGTAGTGATCTCGCCCAACAACAGCAAGTCCAGCAATCTGAGTAATATTCATAGCATAAATTTTGTCAAATGTAAAAAGCAGTATTTTAATAGAGAAATCAAATGATCAAACACTTACAGCAAGTGCCTTGGCTGAATCTCCTTCTGTCAAAATCAATGTACATTTGTCAGAATTTTTCCCTCCAGCCTCATTAGCATCAGCTAACTTGGCTAATCCATAGATCCGTTTGCTTTTTGCCCCATCCGTTTTTTTGAGATCTTTCTTTTGTTTGAATTCTGCCCACTCCTCAATATTTTTCATGATGTCCGACTTTGACACTATAGGTGAAAAAAGGATGAAGTTAAAATTCTAGATTTAAATATACAACCATGTAAACTCAAGGTTTTTACATTCCTGTTGTGGTTATTCCTTAGCAGGGTTTGCTCTTTCTTAACATCTTTTGACACTGACTTCATGGTATTCTTGGCTTTGATGACTTCAGTGGAGATGGTTTGCAAACCAGTCTCAACTCCACTGATCCTTGTTTCCAAAGTGGGTAACACCACATCTTCTAAGCCAGTTAGCCTCATTTCAACAGATGCCAGAGTTCTTCCATGCTCATCTAATGCTCCAGAAGTTTCTGCATGAGCTTTTTGGACTTGGTGAGACAGGGAGTCCAACTTCTCTGATTGCATCCCAAGCAAAGCTTGTGCTGATCCAGTGTCTGGATGGGAGCATCTGTCAAGAGGTCATCTGCAAAAATTTGTTCAAAACTTATACCTGCAATGTCAGACAAATCAAAAGAGTCAGTAAAAACACACTTATCACCCTCAATTTCTTTTTCACAAGACTCTGATACATCAGCAGCCTTCTCCTCATTTTCAACTATTTCTTTTCTCCCTTCAGTAAAAATGTCCTCACACAAGGAATCAGGCCTCCTCTCATCAAGGGATTCTTGAAGTTCAGATTTGACTTCAAGAATAGCCTGTCCTTCCCCACTTATATCACCCTCATTTGGTGGTACACTCACTATTCTAGTAATCACCACCTCTCTATCATCCTCTACTCCCTCTGGTTTTTCCACTAGATTTTCCTTTTCAACTCCATCACCTAAACCTGCAGCATCTCCACGTTCAACAAGGTTCAAAGATGGCAGTTGTGGGGTGATCACAGTGCTTATATCAACAGCCACTGAGTCATCTTGAATGATTAAGGGCTGATCAGTGTCCAACTCTCCTGACACTGAATAGGCCTTAACCAAACCAGCCTCTAATACAGGAACCTCAACATCTTTAGGCTGTGCCTTGGGTTCAGAAGAACCTTCATTGGCAGATGTGTCCTTGGTTGTGTTACCACCCTTGGTCAACACCTCTGATGACACAGAGCCTTTTCTATGATAGGTTTTAGGAGGGTTTGAGAGTCTGCCTGATACAGAAGGCTTAGGGAGATTGGCTTGAGGGGTTTCAGGAGGGTTGGGTTTTGAAGGGTTTGAGGGATCATCAGGGGAATCATCATCATTGGAGCTACTATCAGGGTGTTTGATGCCCTTAGCTTTCCTTTCCTTTTCCTCAATGATTTTATCCTCCACTAACTTTGCAAAAATTTCCTCATCAATGAGGAATCTTGTCTTTAAAACTCCAGCAAAGTGCAGCAATCTGCTTTCCTCTACTTGCCACCAGTTTGCACCCTTATCTTGGATGACTTGTGATATCTCCATAATAGTCTTGTCCTTTACATCAACAAGCATCCTTAGATCATGGAACATCTTCTGGATTCTAGGAAATCCAGCAAGTTGTGGATACAAACTGTCCACAGTAGCCTTGGCTCCTCCTCTGAGCATACTTTCATAAGTATACTCCTCCTCATCTCCACTAGAATGGGGACTTTGGGTTATAGGGGAGTTGGCTCTGGGTTCTCCTAAAGTGGCTTCAGGAAGGTTGAGTTCAGTGATATTGACTTCAGAAGGGTTGGGTGCAGTTGAAGGTACTTCAGTTGCTTTTGAGAGCAATGGATCTGAAGGGGCTTTACTAACAGGGGTTGGCTCATGGAGTGCAGCTTCTAGAAATTTTGAGTAGTTGAGCATAGATGAATCAAGGGGTGATTGAAGCCTTGTCTCATCTACTGCTAAATCAGCTAGCACATCTATCCCACTTCTTTGCACACTCCCTTCAAGAGAGTATCTCTTTGTAAGATTGATGGGGGTGATTGGTTGGTTGGTTGGGGTTATGTGGGTTTCAGGGGAGTTGGGCTCAGGGTTCTGAATTTCAGGGATGTTGGCCTCCATTGGTTGACCTTCAGGGACCCTGGATTCTGGAGTTCCAGAACCAGATGAGTTGGTCCTTGATTTGGACTTGGTCCTGCTTTCAGCTCTGCTCTCTCTTAGAGCTAGTTGTAGAGACCTTTCCTCCTGAAGCTCCAGTACTTTATCAGTAGGCTTGGCCCTTCTCTTGCTAGCCCTACTACTTCCACTACCTTCACCATCCTTCTCAGGGACAACTTCCCTGATCCTCTTATCACCTCTAGAATTTTGTCTAGTCTCATTGTACTTCTGTCTCAACTCTTCTGAATGGTCAGAAGGCACACTCACTCCCTCTTCAGCAACTTCTTCAATCTCAGCTGAAGCTCCTGAATTCTCCTCTGAGGGGATTTGAGATACTTTCCTTGTCTTTGCCACTCTGGCCTTAGTCCTTCTTTTCAACTTGGGCTTCTCCTCCTCCTTCTCTTCAGCAGGTTTGGCCAAAAGCATCCTCCTTTGCTCAGTTTTCTTGCTGAGCTTTCTAAACATGATCTTTTGGGCAGGGAGGGGCTTTGCAAAGGTTTGCATTTGTGAATAGTGGGAAAATCTCTCAATCAACAAGCTTGCCCTGGTGCAATACTTGAGTTTCCCTTCTAGCACAACTTTGTTGTGGGCTTTTACTTTGAATTTGGCCTTTTCCTTCATCATCTCAGACATGATGAAGGTCCTCCAATCAAATTTGATGCCTTTGTCACTAGCATCAATTACTGCAGCCATAATTCTGATTCTTGGATGGCTGACCTGCTCCAAGCTTCCAGTATTGCTCATAAGACTCTTAATGATTACCTCAAATAGATTGAGAAATTTTGGCTTGAGAGTCTTCTTGTTTTGTGTTGAAGAGAGAGGTCCTGGTACTAATAGCCATTCTTGAGCTATTTCATCTTCAATTCCAGTACCATAAACTTCTGGATTCCTTCCCTCAGAAGGCAATCCAAAAGCTTCTTCAAGATCTTTTGAAGAGAATTTCACTCTATGAAATCTCTCTTTCTCCTCTCCTTCTGCCACATAGGAAAGTCTGGTGGAAACTTCACCATCTTCTGGCTTGCCTCCCCACTTAAGAAAGGCAAAGAACTCAGCCATGAAGTTTTCCAAACACGAGCTTGGCCTTTCTTCCATGAACTTCTGAAGGCCTGCCCTCCTCAACCATCTCAAGGTGGGTGTAATAACATGATCTTCACTTTCAAAAGACATGATGGGCTCAAAGTGAAGGCTGTTTTTGTTGCTCAGGTATCCAAAATCAAGGTCTAGAGCCTTGTTGGAGAAATCAATGATCATTTCTGGTTTAACTTTGGGAGCCATTGAGAGTTTCAGAAATGAGTTTGAGAGAGTTTTGAGAGAGTTTGAAGGAAGTGAGCTAGGGTTTCGAATACTTGGGGAAGAAGAGTTTGTGGGGGATCTTAAGACTTGTGAATATTCTAAAAAGAATGTTTGTCAATGAGTTGGTGAGTTTTGTGTGTTTTCAACGGTTGTTAAAAATGGAAAAACACACTTGGACGACCAGGATTAACTTCAGGGGAGTTGGCCAGTTTTGATCCAATGGTCAAAAACCAATGTAACAGTGAGTTATTGGCTTTATTCAAAACGTGGAAGTTATTTAATATTAGTTAATGGTTGGGGAGTTTTCAAGGTAGATCATGGCTTGAAAAGTGTAATGCAAACAAGAGTTAAATCTTGGCATTTAATGCATGGAAAGTGACCTTTTGGGTGGGGGACAAATTAAATCCCACAGTGATGATATCTGTAATTGGGACAGATATCAAGGTAGACAATGATTACCCAAAATAGGTGCTTATCAAACCAAGGAGTTAGTTTCATAGCCAAGACAACTTATCTGACCCCACTTGGACAAGTGTC
Organism: Galeopsis tetrahit; assembly: GCA_963675135.1. Taxonomy (NCBI): domain Eukaryota; kingdom Viridiplantae; phylum Streptophyta; class Magnoliopsida; order Lamiales; family Lamiaceae; genus Galeopsis; species Galeopsis tetrahit. The sequence goes on from OY776134.1 coordinate 22,638,501, forward strand.
CTGAAAAGATGTGGACAAGTGTCCTGAGATTCAATGGACAAGGTTCCTGAACGATTTAGGTCATCTCTTATGAACTTCAGTAGACTTGACCAAGTCTGCTGAAAATCTTTCCAGTTTCCATACTTTCCATTAACTTCAATGGGTTTTACTTGTCCAACCTCCCTAGATCAAGTAATCCCAACTCTGCTGATAGCTCTAGAAACCTTGCCTCTGCAAGTGGCTTTGTTAGAATATCAGCTTTTTGATGATCTGTGTGGATCTTGACCAACTTTATATCCTTCTTCTCCACATGATCTCTAATGAAGTGATGCTTGATGTCCACATGTTTGCATCTTGTGTGCAAGACAGGATTTTGTGATATTGCAATTGCACTATTGTTATCACAAAATATTGGCACTTCAGTAGAGTTGACTTTGTAATCTCTGAGTTGTTGTCTCAACCAAAGGATTTGAGCACAACAACTTCTAGCTGCAACATACTCAGCTTCAGTGGTGGAAGTAGCCACTGTGTTCTGCTTCTTGGAAAACCAAGATATGAGCTTGTTGCCTAAGAATTGACAAGTCCCTGGAGTGGACTTTCTATCAATTCTGCAACCTCCATAATCAGCATCTGAGTAGCCAGTTAACTCAATGTTGTCATCAGCAGGGTACCAAAGGCCTAGATTCTCAGTGCCTTTGAGGTACCTCAAAATCCTCTTTGCAGCCTCAAGGTGGCTTTTCTTAGGATTTGCTTGAAACCTTGCACAAACACCTACTGCAAAGGTGATGTCAGGCCTGCTGGCAGTGAGATAGAGGAGTGAGCCAATGATTCCTCTATACTCAGTAGAGTTGGTTGAAACACCACTCTCATCAGGATCCATCTTCCAATTTGTGTTCATTGGGATCCTTACTGGCTTGCTAGTAGCACACCCAAACTTCTTGATCATTTCTCTGGTGTACTTAGCTTGGTTGATGAAGATTCCTTCTTTTGATTGCTTAACTTGAAGACCCAAAAAGAAGTTCATCAACCCCATCATGGACATTTCAAACTTGCTTTGCATTAGCTTGGAGAACTTCTCACATAGCTTCTCATTGGGGGATCCAAATATTATGTCATCCACATATATTTGGACAAGCAAGATGTCCTCTCCTTCACTGATTCTGAAGAGTGTTCTATCCACAGTTCCCTTGATGAATCCATGATCCAGGAGAAACTGTGATAGTGTATCATACCAAGCCCTAGGGGCTTGTTTGAGTCCATATAGAGCTTTCTTCAGTCTGTAAACTTGGTCTCCAACCTCAAAACCTGGTGGTTGCTCCACATAGACTTCTTCTTTCAAGACTCCATTCAGAAAGGCACTCTTGACATCCATTTGGTACACTTTGAACCTCTTGTGGGCTGCATAGGCTAGAAAGAGCCTTATTGCTTCTAGCCTTGCCACAGGTGCAAAGGTCTCATCATAGTCAATGCCTTCATGTTGGCAATAGCCTTTTGCCACTAGTCTTGCTTTGTTTCTGACAATCACATCATTCTCATTCTTCTTGTATTTGAACACCCATTTTGTTCCAATAACATCTTGATGTGAAGGTCTATCCACCAGCTCCCATACTTCATTTCTAGTGAATTGATTCAGTTCTTCCTGCATGGCTGTGATCCAATTGGCATCTTGAAGTGCTTCCTCAATGTCACTTGGTTCTTTCTCTGACAAGAAACAACAGAAAAGAGCACTTTCACCATGAAATCTCCTTGTTTTGACTCCTATACTTGGATCACCAAGTATTAGATCAGTAGGATGGTCAGACAACCAAGTCCTTCTTTTTCTGATCTCTTCAGTAGAGTTGTCCTCTACTGAATTTGAGTCATTTAGATCATAAAATTCAGGATAATTGAATGCAGGATCTAATTCAGGATCATAATCAGGGGTGTTGTCCTCAATGTCAGGGACATTGGCATTTTCAACATTTTGAGTTCCCCCTTGATTATTTGATCCATTAACTACCTCAGCAGGAACTGCTTCTTCATTGGTAGTTGTTACCTGGATGTGAACTGGGATTGGATCATTCAGTTCACCATTTCCATCAGTGGGATTTGCCTCAGGAGAATTGCTTTCAGGATTGTTGTCCAATGTGAGATTTTCAGGTAGGTTGGCTTGGACAACATCTATGAATTCAGTGTCTTTGTCTTTTAGGCTCAGTCTGGTTGTCCTCTGTGTGATTTCCTCTGGTTCTAAGTTCTCATTCCTGAACTTATGAATAGATTCATCAAACACAACATGAGGTGTTTCCTCCACAATAAGGGTTTTCTTGTTGTAGACCCTGAAAGCTCTACTGATTTGAGAGTATCCAAGGAATACTCCCTCATCAGCTTTGCTATCAAAGGCTTTCAGCTGTTCTTTCCCATTATTGTGAATAAAACACTTGCAACCAAAAATGTGAAAGTATGACACTTTAGGCAATCTTCTTTTCCAGAGTTCATAGGGGGTTTTGCCTTGCCCCTTAGTGATCAAACATCTATTTTGAGTATGGCATGCAGTGTTTATAGCTTCAGCCCAAAACCTCTTAGGTAAGTTTGAATCAGCAATTAAGGTCCTAGCAACTTCTTTTAAGGTTCTATTTCTCCTCTCTGCAACTCCATTTTGTTGGGGAGTTCTAGCTGCTGAGGTTTCATGAGCTATTCCATTAGATGTGCAATACTCATTGATGTATGAATTTATGAACTCAGTGCCTTTATCAGATCTTATCTTGATAATGCTAAGGCTTTTCTCATTTGACAATCTCTTTAGAAGTGCAGGCAGTTTGACTTGAGTTTCCTTCTTATTAAGGAGAAATACTACCCATGTGAACCTAGAGAAGTCATCTACTACAACCAATGTGTATTTTCTACCATTTATGCTTGCAGGGGTAATTGGTCCAAATAGGTCCATATGTAGAAGTTCAAGTACCCTTTCAGTAGAGATGACTGGTTTTCCTTTAAATGAGGCTTTAATCTGTTTTCCTTCTTGGCATGATTTGCAAACATGCTCCTTAATGAAAACCTCATTAGGTAGTCCTTTAACTAATGCATTTCTAGCAATTTTGTTCATTGTTTTGAAGTTCAAGTGATTTAATCTTTTATGCCATAACCAACTTTGTTCACTAGAACTCTTAGCAATGAAGCATGCAGCATCAGTAGACTTGTCCCAGTCTGCAAAATACACATTTCCTTTCCTAGTTCCAGTCAATAGAGTTTGTTGAGCCTTATCTTTGATTAAGCATTTTCCACTAGAAAACTCAACTTTGAAATCTTTATCACAGAATTGACTGATACTTAGGAGATTATACTTGAGATCAGCCACATAAGACACATTGGATACTTTGATGTTACCAATCATCAAAGTACCATAGCCTTTTGTTGTAGCTTGTGAGCTGTCTCCAAATGTGACATTTGGGCCTTCTTTTTCAATAAAATCAGTGAGGAGTTCCTTGTTTCCAGTCATGTGCCTTGAGCATCCACTGTCAAGGTACCATGCTGACTTTTTGCTCATGCTCCTCTTCTTGTGGCCCAATGGTACCTGCAATTAGATTGGTTTAGGTACCCTTTGAGTTTTGGGTCCTGAGAGGTTAGCTGTACCTTTAGGAACCCAAACTTGCCTAATAACCCTGATTGATTCAAGGTGGCTAAGTTGTCTTCCTCGAGCATCTACATACACTGTCTTTCCCTTAAATGCCTTGGGGAAAGTATGTGTGAATTTGTTAACTCTGTAAGTTTCAGGAGAGTTATCAAATCTCCTGAACTTATGAGTTCTTTGTGCTACTTGAGGGAATCTTTGAGTAAAGGCTTTCTTATGACCATTACCCTTTGGCATGAAGGGTTTTGGTTGTCTCATTTTATTTTGCCTTTGAGGATAGTTGTCCTTAGGTCTAGTCAGCTGAGGCTTTCTCAGTAGAGTTGGCCTAAGCTGATTATACCTTGGATAACTCCTCTGAACATTGTTCAGGAGAGTTGCCCTTCCATTGGGTCTACTCTGCTGACCAACATTCCTCTTGTGTTCAGGAGCTTTGGCCATTTCCTTAGGTTTTGGCCTAGTCTCCTGAAGCACATGAGTAGGCAAATTATCCATTCTCTTAGTGTTACTTGTAGAAGCAACACTAAGACAAGGTGAAGATTCGAATGGATCAAAACCTAATCCACTTCTTTGAGCCATAGGTCTTTGATAACTCTGAATTTCCTCTATTGCTCTAGAGGATTTCTTCAGAGCAGACATCTTTAATTTCAGGCTCTCTTCACTTGATTTAAGAATATCATATTCATGTGAGAGGTTTTCAAACTTGGCATTTAGAATTTTCAGTTCAAAATCTTTTCTCTTCTGAGAGAGTAGTTGATCATCAATCTCCTTTTGTTGGTCAACTATCCTGAGATTTGCTTCCTCTAGCTCTCTCAAGACTTGTTGATACAACTCAGTAGATTTGACATCAACAGTTACCTCAGAGTTTTTGGCAAGTTCAATAGCCAATCTCTCATTTTCTCTCACACAGTTATCATGAAATTCTTGTAACATAGTGAAATCTTCCATCAACTTTCCAAGGGAAAGCTTCAAGTTGACCTCACTATTGTTTTGTGAGATGAATGATGGTGAACTAGAAGTAGAGGATACCTCATCATCCTCAAGAGCCATGTTGCAGACATCATCATCATCTTCACTGTTGGAGAACAGTCCATCAGAAGAGTTGAAGCTTTCAGCACTATCAGATTCTTCACCAGCCATCATGGCCTTTCTATTGGTGAACTTTCTGTCTCTTTTGGCTTGTCTCTCTCTCCTTTCTTTAGAGCTCAGTTCAGGGCAATCATACTGGAAGTGCCCTTTCTTTTTGCAGTTATAGCACAAGTCTTCATCATCATCCTTCTTTGGTTCTTCTCTTCTTCTTGATGATGAAGGTTCAGCTCTATTGGACCTTCTCCTATCAGAGTACTTGTCCTCTGATCTTTTCTCATCAGGCTTCTTGACCTCAGCCTGAGCTTCAGGAGAGTTGTACCTTCTCCTGAATTTGTTGTCTTGGTAGAATTTCTTGTATCTACCAAACCTTGAATTTAACTTTTCAAATCTCCTAGCCATTAAGGCTAGTTCCTCCTTCATTTCAGTCTTGGAGACTGACTTTGATGATCTTGGAGTGGACTGCATTTCTGGTTCAGCAGTTTTGGCTTTGAATGCCACTCCCTTAGTAGGATTTGAAGGTTCCTCAACAGGCTTTCTTCTATTGAGGTCGAAATCATAAGCTTTGAGTTCAGAGAAGATTTGTTGCATGGGCATGGTGGAGAGATCTTTAGTATTTTGCATCATTACAACATAGACATCCCACTTTTGAGTGAGACTTCTCAAGATGTTCAATCCAACTTCTCTCTTGGTGTAGACCTTGCCCAAGGAGTTGATTTCAATCATCACATCAGTGAATCTACCAGCAAATTTATCAATGGATTCCTCAGACTCCATTGTGAATTGTTCAAACTTTTGCACTGCCACTTGGAGCTTATTCTCCTTGATTTTCTCAGTGCCCTCACACATTTCTGCAAGAGTATCCCATATCTCCTTGGCAGTTGTGCAGTGGTAGACCCTTCCCATGATTGCATCTGGAATTGTTTGATAGAGGGTATTCATTGCAAGATAATTCAAATTATCCTTCCTCTTTTCATCGGCAGTGAAGTCATCTTCATCTTTGGGTAGTACATCTCTTGTGTCTGCCCTTTGAGCTTCTGTGACTCTGGGATTGACAAAGGTGAACTCAAAAGGACCTCTTGTGATCACTCTTAACATATCAGTATGAAGAGATGCAAGATGATCCCTCATTCTGATTTTCCAGAAATCATAATTATCAATTGAGAACATGGGCAATTTGTGATGAGATATATGATTGACTGGATTTTTTGCCATATTGTCCAATCCTTGAACAGCAGGAGGTGGAACTACAACATTTATGTTCTGATCAGGATTTTGCTGCTGGTTCTGATTGTTGTTGTTTCCTCTTGCCATTTCTTCAAGAAAAGGTTAGACAATAGATACAAAGGATTTCAGATAGATCAGTTCAGTGACCACACCAAATATATGATTTTGAAAACCAAGATGGCTTTTCAGAAGCAGTGGTCTTTGAACCCCTGCTCTGATACCACTTGTTGGTCCTGAAAGAAGTATATAACAAGTGTATGGGGGGGGGGGGGAATACACTTGTTTGTAAATTCTTTTTGACTATGATCAAACCAGAGCTCAGCAAGGTTGTCTTGGACAACTCTGCTGAAGATGATTAACTCTTCTAAGATAATCAGACTACTGAGTACTATTGAGTACTTAGTTGAATAACTATCTAGGGGAGTTATATGTGCGGAATAGTGGTTGGCCCTTTCAGTTTAGACTCCTTTAGTTTCTGAAATCACTTAGTCAATTCAATACAGTCCAATTTTCAGGGAACTTGTCCAAATAGGTTTTCCACAGTCTTTGAATATGTATTCTTTGAAAGATCAGTTTTGTGTGCAGTGTTGAATGTATGAAAGTACTTGAAAAGGCAAATCAACACAAGAGTTTATAGTGGTTCAGAGACTCAAGCTCCTACATCCACTTTCCCTGATTGAACAGGATAATTCCTTCACTCTTGGAATTAACTTGTTTTATAGTGCCAAGGTGCACTTGATCAAGAACACCACTCTTGGTGAATTGATCCCTAGGATGTCTAGAGTCCTAGTACCCTCTTCTCAACTCAGAACTGAACTGTTCTTCTCTCAACAGTCAGCTCCTACCACTTCTACTACTACTACAACAACCTTCTCACTTTCACTCTTGAAAGGGGTAAGGATTGATGTAAGGTTCCAACTAATGAGATATCCTTTACAATGAAGATCAGTGTATAAGGATTAGGATATCTCTCTAAGCTTTGTATGGATATACAATAAGGTTCAGCTTAGAAGAAGTGTTTGAAGACTAAGATAGTCTTTGAAAGCTTTGAAAGCACTCTTGCTTGTAGGATAGTTGGATATTCTTGTCAATTGTTGAGGTGCTTTCAAATGGTCTTCACACTTCTGTATTTATAGACAATTGAAGGATTTGCCCGTTGGAAAGGCAGCCTCAAATGTCCATAAATGTCTTCTTTTAGTTATTCAACTTTGAAGACAAAATCTTGATAGTGACATGTCCTCATTTGGGAAATAAACGGTTGTTTAAGCTTTGTCTTCATTCTGCAGCACTCTTCCCAATATCTGACTTTGAGATTCTCTTGTTAGGACTTGGACATGGCTTCTGAAGGTTGTTCCAATGATAGGACAACATTCCTTATCAACTGGACAACTCTCCTTATCACTATCAACAGTCTTGCTTATCAGCAAGGTTGGCTTGCTCATATCAGATGACTTGGCTCTTGCCCTTTGCTTCACTTGAAAGTGATCTTTGCATGATTCTTTGAAGATCTTTAGGGCTTTGTTGTCTTTAACTCTTCAGCATGGTTGACCTCAAGCTTTCAGGAGATTTGATCTTGCTTAATTGTGCTGAGACAACACTCCTGGACAACTCTCCTGATCAGCATACTTGACCTTCATTAGGCTTAGTGGTTGTTCCAGAATTTGAGCCTTGAGGGGACTTGTTCTTGATAAACTTCAAAGCATAGGTTCCCCCTCAAATTATTCATCTATTTAACTAAAAGCTGCCTAACATTTCAGCTTCTCATCTAGCCTTTATTCTATATGTTCTAACATCTCTAGAACATACTCAACTTGACTTAGGCATGTCTCAGGGGGTTTTGGTATTAGATCAAAACATATCTCATTTTATTCCCAACACACCCCGTCAACAAAAAAAAAAATTTAATTGTTATACACAGCCTACTTAAATTTAAAAATAATTTAAAATTGTTATATGGTTTGTAGTTATTTTTAAAATTGTTGAATAAGTTTAATGATTTATTGTACAAAAACTCTAATAAAATGCATTGAGTTTGATATTGGGTTTTGGGTTTGATTTGTGTTCCAAAATAAATTTTTTAAGTTTCAACTTTACAAAATACGTCATTTACCTTTCAATTTTAATCATTTTTTACATCAATTTTAATCTTTTATGTTTTGAAGAAATTATAATTTGCCACATATATTGAAAAATGACACATCATCATGCCACATCACTCTCTCCTTTATATGTATTTTTTTTTAAAAAAAGTACTCCCTCCGTCCCACAGGAATTTGCACACTTTCCATATATGGATGTCTCATACCAATTTGCACACTCCATAAAAGGAAATATCTTCACAACCCTCACCCTTAAAATATACTCATATTTACCCATATGCCATTACTTTTCCACACTCAATCTACTTTTTACTTTACTTTATTCATAAAAGTTTACAAAACTACCCCTCAAAACATCAATCATTACACATTTTCTTACACATTTCTTAAAATGTGTGCCGGTTAAAGGGTGCAAGTTCCTCCGGGACGGAGGGAGTATATTTTATACCCACCTCATAATTATAAATACAAAAATAGATGTATATAAAATGACTAAGTAACCCTTATATAAATAAAGAGTAAAATAATTTTAAAAAATAACTTGAAAAATCTGAAATTAAAAATGGAATTAAAATTTAAAAGTATTTTAAAAAATTAACTAAATCTTTAAAATTAATTAAATTTGTTTGAAAATTTTTTTAGAAAATTAAATAGAATCTGAAATTAAAAAATAAACCATCAAAAAACAATCAAAACAAAATTAAAAATATTAAAATAATTCAATAAAACGTAAAAAAAGTAAATTTCAAAAAATCAATAAAAAGTATGATTTTATTTTTTATTTTCTTAATATTTATTTTTGATTGAGTTTATTTTTCTTTCATTTTTTATTTAGTTTTTTTAGAAAATTGAATCATTAATTGGTAATTTTAATTTAATTATTTTATAAATTTTCTTTGATTTATAATTTAATTTATGACACCACCACTATATGCTAAAATGTCAAATAAATTTTGTAAGACTTGAATTCATCTCGATCATAATTAGAATCGTGAATTTATTTGAACCTCAACCCAATTAATTTGTAATAAACCTAAAATTTCGAGGTGTAGGTTTGCCGCATTTCGTTGGTGGGTTATTTTGATTCACAAATTTCTGTGTGATTTTGGGCTCTTCAGTTTAAGTTTATTACAAATTTATAAAATAAAATAAATTTATAAAAAGTTAAATAAATCAAATAAAATTTATAAAATAATTAAATGAAAAATACCAATTAATGGTTCAATTTTCTAAAAAATTAAATAAAAAATAAAGAAAAACCAACTCAATCAAAAATAAATATTAAAAAAATAAAAAATAAAATCGTACTTTTTATTGTTTTTTTACATTTTATTGAATTATTTCAATATTTTTAATTTTGTTTGATGATTTATTTTTTAATTTTAGATTCTATTTAACTTTCTAAGATTTTTTCAAAAAAAATTATTTAATTTTAAAGATTTAGTTAATTTTTTAAAATACTTTTAAATTTTAATTACATTTTTTATTTCAGATTTTTCAAGTTATTTTTTAAAATTATTTTACTCTTTATTTATATAAGGGTTACTTAGTCATTTTATATACATCTATTTTTATATTTAAAATTATGAGGTGTGTATAGAATATACTTTTAAAAAAATATATATATAAAGGAGAGAGTGATGTGACATGATGATGTGGCATTTTTTAATATATGTGGCAAATTTTAATTCCTTCAAAACATAAAGGATTAAAATTGAAAGGTAAAGGACGTATTTTTTAAAGTTGAAACTTAAAGGATTTATTTTGGAATGTCTCAAACTTATAGGACTAAAAATAAAATTTTCTCTATTTTTTCGTGACATTTTTATTGTTGTTCTGTTTGTGTACGGCCACTATCACATTTTTGTTGTTGTTCTGTTTGTTTAAAATTTTCTTCTCTTTTCATCAATAGAAGGTGAAGGATAAATTTGTCCAACATTTAAGAGTTTCGACTGCCTTATTAAAAATAATCTTACTTGAACACTATTAAGTATAAATAGTGGTGTTTGAATATCTTGGATCAAATATTCCGTAAAAAGGCACAGCTAATATATATAAATAATTAATTGTCCAACAATAAATAAATAATTATGAAAATTAATTAGATAGTAATCTGAGAATTACACTTAATCAAATTTGAGTACATCCGAGATGTGCATGAGCGGGGCAAAAGCTTGGTTAAGTTCTAGTATTAAAAATACTAAAGTGTTAGATTGATAAAAAAAAAAGCAGAATAAAATAATTGTGGTGAGTATGTTATCTAAAATAAAAAAAGAAAATGAACACTTATGTGAACCAAAAAAAGAACAATTTATATGTGGTGGGGGAGTAAAATAAAATTAATTTGGTAACCTGTCCCTTTAGATTCTAAAAAAAAAAGTTTTAGAAAGGTGAGAGAAAGATAATGAGGATGGACTAAAAAGTAAAAAAATATTATCTTCTAGTTTAGTTTTATTTGAGTGGGTCACATATTTTAAAGAAAATGTAGATATGTAACGACCCCAAAATTTTAAAAGAATAAACATAGATTTTTTTTTTTAAATAGGGAGTAAGGGGCATTACTACGCTTGAAAATAACCTAATAATTTAAATGAATGCAACCATCCCAACCAAGGTGATCACTACCAAAACCCTCAAAATAATTAAGAAGTGACAACAACGGAAGTAAAGTAGCAAGTAAGGTCCTTAAGGATTTGCCTTACAATAAAATACTACAATTTCAAATAGTCATCCAAAATAGAATTTTAAATTTCAAAAGACATGAATTAAAGGGTTGCACTTTCGAGATCGAGTGCTCACATCCACCTTCAATCCTCCCGAACGTTCCCACCTGAAAGTGGAAGGGGTGAGCATTTGAAAAATACTCAGTGGGTTCACTCAACACCCACTCGAATATCATACAATCTACCATAATAAAGGTTAACCATGGGAATCAATGTATATAATAAACATAAATTTGAGATTTATTACTCTCAATCATGGCATTAAGTCACATATCGACAACTCAAATCACAACCTTCACGTATCATCAATCATATGTTAACCATGCAATACGTTCAACATCGTGTTTTATATTAATAAATAGTGACAGTTAAAATATAATACACGTAAGAGCACATCAATCTTGTTGGGGTACGCTTTACCCCGCTCGAGCATCTTGTTCGGGAGCTACCCGAATGTGATCTTTCGATCAAATCTTGGAACGGTGTTACCCGTAATCTTATCATAGCTAGTACGGTTATTATCCGTATACTATACATCTTGCACGGTCTTGACCGTATATCATATATCTTCACGTTTGAAACGTGCATGTATGAAAACATTCATGTAACATACTTCTTCACATATGGACATGCATAATCATAAGCATTTATGTATCCATAGAACATACTTAACACAAGTGAACATGTCTAATATCAAATATCCATAAAGCATATATTCCACAAGTGAACATGAACATATTTATACACAAATTCACATAGGACATTTAATACAATAAATCACATGATATATAAAGTAGGCATTGTAAAAGTCAACGAGAGTTACCCCACCTATTAGCTTGGAAAGTTAAACGGTATCCTCCCCTCTTAGTTCCAAGTCCTTTCCCACTTCTCGTTCCTTAAATCCTACAATAATAGTTCTACCACTTAGTCCTTAATTAATATGAACAATAATTATAGTCTAAGTGTATGTGGTTGTGATAGTGTACTTAAAAGAAGTAGAAATGTTGGCCAAACATAGAAATTAGAGGATTTAGGAAAAGAATGCATTCTCGTAAAAGTTTAAGGACTGAAAGACAGATTTAAATAATTTGGAAGTTCAGTATTTTAATGAAAAACAGTACGTTTCAAAATTTGGGATTAAATGCCACTGATTTCATTCAAAACGGATGAAAAACGAACATTTTATGTACATTTGAAGTTCTATGGGCATTGTTGCAAATTTATGAAAAATTTGTGACTTTTCTTAAATAAAATAGTGCATTTTCGTAAATAATAAAAATGCATTGACAAGATGGAAAATATTTGGCTTGAGCCAAAATGAAAAACCGAAAAATAACGTTTTGACCCCAAGATACAAATTTATCTACAAAACGCAACTCGTAGTTTTATACCCCAATATATTCAACCCCACAACTCTTACCTCCACCACCTACCGAAAAAGCTCCGGCAAGGTGGTCCACCAATAAAACAGGCGGCGTACCGACGGAGAGTCGCCGGAAAACGGGAGAGAGAGAGAGAGTATGAAAGTGAGGAGGAAATAAAGTAGATCTAAAAGTTTTCAAACACTTTGACTGGACATAACTAGAGTTTTATAACTCCGATTTAAAAACTAAAATATGTTCTGGAAAGCTTATGAAAACATCTTTCAAACAAGACCAAAAACATAAAAATTGGACTCCTGTACTGAAAGTTATGGCCTAAATAAGAAGTTCCGACTATAAGGGTTTTAACCCATCTTTGACCAGCCGTAACTGGAGATCCAGAACCCCGATCGAGAATCTGAAAAGTGTTCCAGAAAGCTCTCGACGAGAGCTTTCCAACGGTGCTGGCCGATCAATGATCGGACATCGGAAAGTTGGCCGGAATTTAGAAGGAAGCTGAAGTGTGTGGGTAAAGTGTGTGTCTTGAGTGTGAAGTAAAAATCTTACCCTAATGTGAAGTGCCAAAAATGTGCAAAAATTCTGAAAGTGGCTATTTATAAGGTGCAAAATGTCCTAGAGTTTTCTTAGTGGGCCATAAGAATGGGCCTTGTCTTAATATTTTTGTTTGGGCCATTTCTTATATTATTTTAAGACCACTTCTTATATCAAATCTATCCTTAATGAATAACTTAACTAGTCTTATGCCATCCAACAACATTAATCTTACTACCATTAGTAAATAAATAATTTAATAGATGAATAACATTTAATATTATGTAAATTTCACATAATTATGATAAATCACATAATTTCACATAAACCAATATAAGGGCTCAATTCATGAGATTTTTGGGTTCTTACAAGATATAATAAGGATATTGTAGAATATTGTGAGGTCATTGTAAATAAAGTTGATGACAATTATTTACTATATTTTGTGGGCTAAGAATATAAGGTAAATGATACTCCAACATTTCGTAGATGAAAGTTTTTTTTTTTTTTTAATATAATTAAAAGGTAAAAACAAACCTACTAAAACTCTCTGCTATCTTTAATATAATTCTTTTTGACATTTCGTTTTATTTGTAAATTATATGACGTTTTACATTTTTCAATGTAAACTAATTGCATTTCTTTCAGATTTAACCTTAAAATCACTAAATATTTATATAAATATAGTATTTTTTATGAGATGTAGAATTATTAATTAATTAAGGGTAACATGAAAAATAATTTATTTTTTTAATATTTGTGCATGAGCTATAAGGGGGTGTTTGCAAACTCTACAAACTGCTTTCAGAATCACTTTTTTTTTTAAAAGCTGTGAGAAGGAGCTTTAAAAATAAGTGATTCTAAAAGTAGTTTATTGTGTTTCAAAACACACCCTAAATATAATAAAAAACACGCACTCATAGATGATTAAAGTCACTTACATGAAGATGTATTATTTTAGCGTATGGGTCTTCCCCGACAATTAAGATGGGGGAGCTCCTTCCTGTTATAAATAGAATTATTATTATTATTACTACTAATTTTTTGCCCGTGCGATACACGGGTCTTTTGTAATTTTTTTTTTTAATTTTAATTATTTTTTTTAAATAAACTTTCGATTTCAAATATTCACAATAACTTTGAGGGTAATTTAATCCTAGCTAGAGAAGCATAGCAGATAAATTTCTTGCATTTCCTACTTAAAGAGACTTCAACTCTATGAAGTAATGATTAAAGCGTTTATTTACTTCAGCACAACAAACCTTTCAAGCTATAATAATAAGAAAAAAAGAAATTGACCACATCAGAATTAGATTAAGAATCAAACATAAATTATGTAATGGATTCTCACTCAAATTTAAAATATGGTTATTATTTTTTTTTTTTACATATTTCAGGTTAGAAATGACGTCATTCTTGACATCAATCTACCCTATAGTAGAGAAGTATAAGAAAATCACTGTATGAGAATATAAAACCCAGAGAAAAAATTTATTTACGTCCCGTAAGTTTTATCTTTTTTGAAAAACGTTCCAAAATAGTTAAAATTTTAATTTACGTCTCATAACTTTTTCAATTGCTTAATTTACGTCAAATTTCCCTGAAAATCCTCAAATTTATGTAAATGGGACGTAAATTAAAATTTTAATTAAAATGGGACGTTATGTGAAAAAGATAAAAATATTCAACAAATGTGTACAATTCACTATAAAATTAATGTAGTTTATGTTATACAATCAAATAAAAAAATAATTCATAAATTAATTAATTATTATAAAAATCAATTAACTTACGTAATTCATTATTAGAAAAATGATTAACTTACCTAATTAGAAAAAAATTATAATTACAATATAAGTATTATAAAAGAAATTGTGAATATTAATTAAAATACTAAATAGTATTTTAAAATATATGAAAATAAATTTAGAATAATATTTAAATAAATAAATAATTTTTCATAATATCAAAAAAAATATAATATGAAAAAAAAATCAAGATTTATTCCTAAGTCAATTAATTACTAGAAAAATCAATTAACTTATCTGATTAATAATTTAAAAACTTAATTAACCTAATTAAAAAAATAATTTAAAAAAATCAATTAACATACTCAAATAAATATAAATTTTATCTTTAAAATAATAAAAATCCCAAATAATTTTTTTAATTAAAATTGTCAAAAGCTCTTATTAAAACTTAACAATTATTTTAATATTTTAAATAAATAAAAAAATCCACAAATATTTAAAATCCCCAAATTAATAAAAAAATACTCAAATATATCCAAAATTAATTCTCATCTCTTACCCACGGTAATTGAAAGATGATGATGAACACTATATTTTTTTAACAATTTGTTAATTTTATTTTTTTTCATTTTTATTATATAATTTTTAATTTGATATTAGTTCGTACAAAAATATGTGGACCCACTTTGTGTAATACTCAGATAATTTTTTATATTTATTTGATTACTTTAAAATAAATAAATAATTTTATAATACTTATATTGTAATTATAATTTTTTTCTAATTAGGTAAATTAATAATTTTTCTAATAATGAATTAGGTAAGTTAATTGATTTTTATAAAAATATCCCTAAGAGGGTTTACTTGGCAAAGTTTTAACGGGGCTCCGGTCATTAGAACGACATGTGTTCTCTTGATTTTAGATTTTCAGCAATAAAAGAACTGAATTTATATGAATAATTGAATTATTTTTTTATTTGATTGTATAAGATAAACTAAATTAATTTTATAGTGAATTGTACACATTTGTTGAATATTTTTATCTTTTTTGCATAACGTCCCATTTTAATTAAAAATTTAATTTACGTCTCATAACTTCTTTAATTGCTTAATTTACGTCCCATTTACATAAATTTGGGGATTTTTAGAAAAAAAATTGGATGTAAATTAAGCAATTGAAAAAGTTATGGGACGTAAATTAAAATTTTAACTATTTTGGGACGTTTTTCAAAAATAGTAAAAATTACGGGACCTAAATAATTTTTTTCTCAGTTAGTCAAGTGTAAGCATTAATGCTACACTTAGTCAAATTACAACCCCAACCTTAACAGGATCTTAGAAAGCATAATGTCGCTTACCAAATGACCAAGGGGGCTGGCATTCCCACCTTCATGATCACTCCAAACCGTGCAAATATACAAAGTATACAATTTTTCAATAGAACATAAGGGCTCAGTAAATCTTCTAATTAGAATCTTTCAATTGAAAAAATAAATAATTTTTCAATAGAACATAAGGTCTCAGTAAATCTTCTCATATACCTGCTGGAATTCACTATTTTAAAAAATAACTAATGATTTTTTTTCAACTTAAAGCCTACAATATTTTTTTTTGTGATTAGTTTTAGTTTTAGTCATTTCATTTTAATTAAAATATAGGTATAGTAATAAAATATAGATACAGTTTTTTTATATACTTAAAAAACTGTTTTGAAAGTTGAAAATATCAGTTGTCAACTTGAGATTTGATGTAAGTTAAATATATATTATTTTAATTATTAGTCATCATATAATGAACAATCAAAATGATAAAATAAAGTACTATGTAATTATTTAATAAATATACATATACAACCCATTTTTATAAATTAAATTAAAATATAAAATGATTTTCATCAAATGAATATATTAAATAACCCAAATCACTCATTTTGAAATAATCATTTTCTATCATAATTTTACATGTTCATTACTTTTATTACATAGTTATCGCACAAAGCCAGCTATGAAATGTACAAATATTAGATTGCACGAACTTGGTTTTGCAATATATATGGGTTCCTAAATATTGATTGAAACTTGCAAAGCTAACAAACAATAATGGATGTTATTGTCAGAAACGACAAACATGGCACTTCACATCAGATTTCAACACCCCATAAACTGCAATACCACTGTAACCCTATGATAATAATAGTCTAAATTTTGTAAATAGAAGTGATTCCAAAAGTAAATGGAATTTTTTTCTCATAACTGTTGTTGCTTCACACAACAACAGTCTTATATTGACTCCTCTGTTGGGATCTGATCCCACCCCCTGCAAAATTTTCAAATCATAAACAAATTGTCAAAATGAATACCAACAGTAAGGATGCTCTGATAAAGAAAATCTTCTATAATTTTGTTTGCCCTCTTCTAATTTATTAATTATTACAGAATACATAGTACTATTATGGATCACTAAAATCCTCTCATTTAAGCACATAATTACTTGGTTTTTTTTTTTTTTGAATTTCATTAAATACCCATCCCTTTTCCCCTCCCCATGACTCGAACCCAGGATCTAAGGCCTAGGTAGTGGTGCTCTAACCACTTGAGCTATCCCACTTTGTCACATAATTACTTGGTGTCCTACAAACAAACCACTTTGTAATCTATAAATGAAAGTTGTAACACTATTAATGCAATCTATTAAATTCGGTGTTTTGTTGAAGGATTATGCAAGCTGTAATGCTATTAATGTTAAAACAAAGGACTATACAGTCTATATACATCACAGTCAGCGGGAATAATAAATATAGGAGCAAATGAGCAACTTCGTTTCCAATTTTATAATTATTTGCTTTTGGACAATAAGTTCTCCTATGCTTTCCTTAAGCTCTGTGCTTTACTTAATACTATTGAAGACAATCTGTACGTGCAATAATCAATCATGGAGCATGTTACAAATACAATGCATAACATCACTCACCAATGGAATATCTTCTTGCTTTTTATCAGAATGAAGTTGACGAACAAATAAGAGCAATGGATAAGAGTTATCCTGTAATATGAAACATGAAATAACTTTATTGGGTGTTCTTTGGCTTAGAAAAAGTTATTATAACAAATATAAAAGTATTAACTATACAAACCATCTCATTAAGGTCCATCCCAAGATCATCAAATGAGTTCTTCATTTGATTATCGAATGCTCAATTATACATGATTCCACCACCGGAGAAAGAAGATTCAAGGAAAGTACATCAAGCAAAATTGTAACAGGAATGTCCATAATCAACATAATTTTATATATATTAAAAAAATCAATGAAATTACCTCAGGTAACTGGAGCAAGTGAAATCCTAATGTACGTTCATCATTGGGAGCCAAGTCTAAAGTCCCAGACTGTTGCAAATATGAAGAATAAATGTAAATCACAAATTACCCGTAAAGCTCATCCAGCTTTGAAGTTCTTATACAATTACATAAATTGACAATCCAAAGAGAACAACATTCCAATTAAAATACAGAAAGAACACATGTATAACTTATAAAATTGTGTAAAAAAACAGAGGGTTCAACAAAACATTACTCTAGATATAAATTAATTATAAATTTATAACAATAATGTTTTCTCAACAGTCAACTGAGTGCACCTTATCATTAAGCATTTGGTCAAATCTAAATGTATAGTTCGTCATTTTGTTATTCTTCCGGTCTGCATACCTGTTTCATACAAAAAAAAAAAAAAAAAAAATTAAATTCTTAAAATGAAAGCTAATTCTGAAACATCTTGCCTGAAAGAAGATGATACAATCCGATCTTTTCTTTTTACATTTAAAAACTATACATCATTGCAACACAACAAAAATTAACATAAATTAATTCAATTTCATAAGCATGAAAAGTTTTTCATAGCTGCAAATTAATTCAATTTATCAAAAAAATTCTTCTAAAGCACATCTAGCATATTCATATTGTAAAGGCCAAAAGTACTAATTTTTCATAGTCGAATTAATCAGATTATGTAAAGTTTCTTCAAGAAAAAACGAAAGAATTTGCCTAATTTAAACTAATAAACACAATCCTCTCCCCATCATCAAAGACGGAACTTTACAATAAAACCCATCAATTTTTTTATCAACTAAACCCTCCATCCCAAATCAGTTTTTTCCCAAAAAGCTCACTTATTTACCAACAAAAATTAACAGAAATTCACAATGAGAAATACAATCAAACGCACATCAAAGAAATCGATTCTTACAACTTCAACTTCATTATGAGAGATAATCCGAACTCCATCACGGTTAACCAGGCCTGCATAGACTCAAACAATCCCAAATCACAACTATAACAACAAACAATCAGCACTCTACTGAAATCAATTACTTGATAAATCAAGAAATAAGAAAGAGAGAAAGTAGAGGAATTTGGATATGTCATCTGGAGGAGGGACAGAGAGCTTCAAATTAGGTCCTAAAGACCCTTTCCTCATATTGCTTCTTCTTTACTCTTAGGGACCGACCTTTTGGGGGGATTTCCTCAACAGATGCCTTACTTTGCCGCAACACATAACCGCAAACCTTAATCTGCCAAATTTCAAGAAACAACAAAATATTATTGTTAATCAAGTAAGATGACGAAATCAGTAATATTTAAAATTTGCACTATTGGGATATGAATCCTAAGACAAGTCCTAAATGATGAAAAGATGAGATGAGTTTTGATAAGCCAAAAGTAGACTTGAATATTTTCTAAGTGTTGACTGATCTAGTCTAGTTATGAAGTCGTCTTGAGCAGATCAGTAGAGTTCACTAGTAAAGTTCAAAAGATAAGTTTGAAAGAAAAGTTTAAGTGTTCAAAAGACAAGTACGCTTTATAAGTACTTTGTTATATTTGTTTAGGATTTATACTGAGCTATATTGAAGATTGTATAGAAGCTCATTATTTCGTGTATGTATTCGCATATTATCATTGTATAGATCTTAAGGTGACTAAGCTGTTTTATAAAGCTTAATGTAATGTAATAGTCTTGTTAGGATTAGATGATAGGACTAGATTACTTATATTTAGAAGTCTACAAAGGAAGACCTGCGCAAGACAAGTTGAGTACAAAAGAAGACTGAAATTTTGTCTAAGTATGGAGACAAGACAGGTGCGCAACAAGACAAGACAAGAAGGAAGAAGTTAGTTATAAAAACGCGTGTGAAGATAAAGATTGAAGAGTTAGTTATGGAAATAACTAATTAACTGCATAACCGCGTGGAAGGATAAGTTAGAAGTCAGTTTTCAAGAAAAGTTGGTTACACAACAGAAAGTTCTTGAAGTTTGGAAGTCTATAAATACCCCAAGGTATTCAACGATTGAAGACTACTGACATACTGATATTCTACGTTCAAGTGAAGCAAATTAACGAAGTATTCAAGAGAAGAAAACTCGGAGAGTTCAAATTCAGGAAGTGAAGCCAGAAGACAAGTGAAGATTTAAAGAAGGCTACTACTGAATAGAAAAGTTTTATTGTTTTGTTTCAAGTTGGTAGTTGCTTGTAAAATAGCTAGTTAGATCGAAGATATATCTGGTGGTATAATCGAGAAGATCTAAGTCTTATTTCTTGGGACTTAAAGCTACAAGAACATATTACTCTATTGGACGAGTTAATAAGAATTTCACAACTGGGTTTGTGAGAGTGGATGTAGACAAGTTGTCGAACCACTATAAATCTCGTGTTGTTTACTTTACTATTTTATTTGTGTTTGATTGATTAACTGCTTAATTGATTTAAATACTTAAGAACAAGACTAGTAGCGTGTTCATACAGAGTTCGCGAATTTAGTTGAGTATAAATTTGATTGGGCTCATTGTTATTCTGATTATTCCGCATTCATATTCTGATATATTGAAAGATTTTTTAAAAGTCTATTCACCCCTCTCTAGACATTTTCACTAGCTTACTCAAAATATTATTAACTCAACTGGGGACCTACAAGTGGTATCAGAGCAGTAGTTTACGAACTGCTGTTTCTTGATAACCAACTTAAGACTTGGGTGAAGTCTTGGTTCTTGATCGTATTTGCTCTTATGTGTTGTTGATTGATATTCTTGATCACTATTTTGAATATATCTGTTTCTTGATCCTAAACTGTTCATTACTAATCTTCTTGAAAACATGTCTCTCGAAATAAGCGCTAACAAACTACCGAAGTTCCAGGTACAAGATTACGACTACTGGAAGTTGAGGATGGAGGCCATTTTCAGCTCCACTCACGACTTGATGATTTCAGTCGTCATCGAAGGACCAATCGTGACGATGATTCCTAACACTGCTGCCTTGGACAAGGACAAACCTGTTGGAGTTCTTGTTCGCAAACCCAGGTCAGAACTAACATCTGAAGAAATGAGGCAGAATAACTTGGACAACTTGGCCAAGAATTACATTTTACACACCCTTCCTAATGAGTATCTTGGGAAAGTGTTAAAATGTAAGTCAGCCAAAGAAATGTGGGACCGTCTTGCTATTATTATTTGTGAAGGGACTACCCTAATCAAAGAAAGTAAGCTGTCTACTGCTGTTCAGAGATTCGAATCATTCAAGATGAAAACTGGTGAAACAATTGACCAGTTGGATACTCGCTTTACAAAAATTATGAATGACTTGGAAGTTCTTGGCAAATCTTATACTGCTCGTGAAATTAATTTGAGAATTCTTAAGAGTCTTGATGCTAGATGGAAAATGGTGAAAATGCTAGTTAAGAATACTCAGGATATAGACGAGTGGTCTGCAGAGACAATGTTTCAAACTCTAAACGCTCATGAGTTTGATCTAGATGAAGATGAACCCATTGCCAGTAGTGATAGAGAGAATGCTGTTGGGAATAAAATGATTTTGATCTAGATACCAAAACCCCTGATTGATGATGTACAGATTAGTTGAGATATGCTCAAGTCATTGTTCAGGCAAGTTGTCCCAGAACACTTGAGTATGTAGAATGCTTAAGTTAAAAATCTCAGAAATGTTGTGAGATTTTAGAGTTCAGGATAGTTGTCCAATGCTATATGTTAGAAAGCTTGATAGGTATTAAGTCTTGAGGCCAAAGTTGCTGAATCATCAGGACAGCTGACCAAGTGGACAACCGGGCTGAAGAGATCAAGAACACTAAAGCTGTGCTCATAAATGCAAAAGATCAAGACAGTTGAAGTACAAATGACCAAGAGAATTGAATGTCAAAAGCTTACTGAAGACACATTCAATGAAGCATTTATTGCCAATCATGCCTGAACCAAGCATTGAAGACTTAGAGCATTAAAGAGTGAAGCATTGAATGAATGTTGGAACATTCTAAAACAGCAGCAAGAATGTTCAGGGAGCTTGTCCCATCTGACCGTTGGTTAAGTGTAGATTTTGCCACAAATCAACCTTGGGAAGTGTGCTTATTTGGAAACTGTCACAAGTCATCTCAGCCGCATTTTTCAGAAGTCAACACATTCATTCAAGCAACCATTGAAGAGCCCTTTTACACAGTGGATAAAAGAAGTCAAGCTTCTTAGCCGTTTCAATGGTGCTGCAAATAGACATGTTTGAATTGCTATCTCTCCAACGGATAGTTGTTCAAATATGCCTATATATATACAGAAGTGATCAAAGGGAAAAGAATCGAACTACAAGCTATCAAACTCATATTAAACTTTAAAAGGAAACCAAGCTATTCACAAGAATCCCAAGTTTCCTGAATCACTTCAAGTTAGCTAAGCCATTCTTTGTAAACATCCTTGCTTAGCATTGAGATATCCTAAGCCTTTACATCTGTTCTCATTGTAAAGGATATCTCTACTAGTTGGAACCAAACCTCAAACCTTATCTCATTTAGTGAAGAGAGTGTTTGTTGTAGAAGTGAGGAGTTAAGGACTGTTAGAGTGAAACACAGTCTTAACTCAGTGAGATTGAGCACTAGGACTCAGATTTTCCTAGGGATCAAAACACTGAGAGAGTGTTGTTGATCAGTGCACCTTGGCACTATAAAACAAGCTAATTCCATTGTGAAGGAATTATCCTGTTCAATCAGGGAAAGTGGATGTAGGAGCTTGAGTCTCTGAACCACTATAAACTTGTGTCTCCCTTACTTACTGCATTCTCTATTGCATTCATATTCAAACATATTTTAAAGAGAAAACACTCAGTAAGTGAGAAAATCTGTTTTGGACAAAGTCCTTGATAACTGTCTTTTCAGAAATTAACTTGGAGTATTTCTTTAAGTCAAAGGCCAACCACATTCCGCACTTAGCAACTCTTTTAGATATCTAGCCAACTGATCACTCAATAGTAATCAGTAGGACAAGTATCTATCAAAGATCACACTCAGGCCAGTTGTAAGACAACCTGCCTGATAAGACCAGTTTTGTTAAAAAGAAAAGAATTTGCATACACAAGTGCATCCCCCCCCCATACACTTGTGTTATACTCCACCAAGGACCAACAAGTGGTATCAGAGCAGGGGTTCATAGACCACTGCTTCTGAAAATCCAACTGATTTTCAAAATCAAATTTTCTGTGGTCACTGAACTGATCCAAATTTCTGAAAATTTTATCTGTGTTCATCTTATATTACATCCATTGAAATGGCTAACAATGCAGTTCCAGGAGATGCTGTCAACACCATCAACAATATGGGTCCAAACCAAGTCAACCATATTTCTCATCACAAACTGCCAATGTTCTCAATTGAGAACTATGATTTCTGGAAGATCAGGATGAGAGCACATCTTGCTTGTCAGCATGATGAGATGCTTAAAGTCATCACCAGAGGGCCCTTCACATTCACCAAAGCAAATCCCAAGCTCACTGATGCCCAGAAAGCAGATCCAAGGGAGTTGCTGCCAAAGGATGAAGATGACTTTACAGCTGAGGAAAGAAAAAGGCACAACCTGAACTACATTGCAATGAACACACTGTACCAGACTATTCCAGATGCAGTGATGGGAAGAGTGTATCACTGCACATCAGCAAAAGAGATTTGGGATACCTTAGCACTTATGTGTGAAGGTACCCAAAAGATCAAGGAAAACAAACTTCAAGTGGCTATCCAAAAATATGAACAATTCTCTATGGAAGCCAATGAGACTATTGATCATCTTGATGGCAGGTTCACTGACATCATGAATGAGATAAACTCTCTTAGCAAGTTCTATGCCAAAAGAGAAGTTGCCTTGAAGATCTTAAGAAGTCTCACATCCAAGTGGGATATATACTCTGTCATGATGCAAAATACTAGCAATCTTGACAACATGCCAATGCAGCAAGTATTTTCTGAACTCAAGGCATATGAGTTTGATCTCAACAGAAAGAAGGTGCATGAAGAGCCATCCTCCTCAAACAAAGGTGTTGCCTTCAAAGCTGCTGAAACAGAAAAGAAGATTACTCAAAGGTCCTCTCAATCTGTTTCAAAATCTGAAATAAAGGAGGAGCTGGCACTCATGGCTAGAAGATTTGAGAAGCTCAACTCCAGATTTGGTAGATACAAGAAGTTCTACCAAGATAACAGAACCAGAAGGAGATTCAGTTCTCCTGAACATAAATCAGAGGACAAAGTCTCTGATGAAAAGAAAGAAGACAGATATGCTGATAGAAAGAAATTCAGCAAAGGTGAACCATCATCATCAAGGAGGAAGGAGTCCTCAAGCAAGAAGAATGATGATGAAGATGTGTGTTACAACTGCCAGAAGAAGGGTCACTTTCAGTATGATTGTCCTGACCTTAGTGCCAAAGAAAGAAAGGAAAGGCAGAACAAAAGAGACAAGAGGCTGAACAGCAGGAAGGCTATGGTAGCTGGAGATTCAGCTAGTGAAGAGAGTGTCTACTCTTCTGATGATGGACTATTCTCCAACAGTGACAGTGATGATGATTGTCAAATGGCACTTGAAAATGATGAGGTATGTTCATCTTCTAGTTCTTCCAGTTCTTCAATTAACACACATGAGTCCAGTGAAATCCCCTTAAAACTCAACTTTGTAAAACTATTTGAGGATTTCACCAGACTAAGAGAAGTATGCAATATAGCACTTAGAGAAAATGAGCTACTGAATTCAAAAGCCCAAACTCCCAACCTTCCTGAACCTGAGCTTGACATTAAATCAACTGAGTTGTATCAGCAGATTGTGAGAGAACTTGAGGAAGTATCTCTCAAAGTCTCTGAACAACAAAAGTTGATTGATGATCAAGAGCTGGCCTTAAGGAAAAAGGATTTTGATCTTAGAATTCTTCAAGCAAAATTTGACAATCTCTCAAGTGAATTTGATACTCTAAAATTAAGTGAGGGGAGCTTAAAAATGAAAATGTCTACCTTGAACAAATCTGCTAAGGCAATAGAGGAGATTCAAGGATTCCAAAGACCATTTGCTCAAAAGGGTGGATTAGGCTATAATCCATTTGAACCCTCACCTGGTCTTAGCATTGCTTCATCAAGCAATTCTAAGATGACTTTTGTAAGATCAGTGGCACAACAAAATGAAATAGAAGTAAATCAACCACTGATCAAGGATAAAGGTAAAGGAAGTTTTATACCAACTCTAGTGAACAATGTACCTAAACCCATACCTTTGGAAAAGGTTAAAGGCATTGCTTACAGGAGAAATGAGGTTCAGAAAGGTAGAACCAATGGAAGGTCAACCTATCTGAATCATCATCAGAGGAGTTGTCCAAAACCTGTTCAGAAAAGGCCAACTCAAATGAGGCAACCTCAACTGAATGGATTAAGGCCAATCCCCTCTGATAGGTATAAAACATTCAGGAAGCCTGGACCTTACTTGCCAAATGGAAAAGGCCATCCAAAACCTTATTCTCAAAAGTCTTACCAAGCTGCACCTAAGCCTAATAACTTCAGGAGAAATGTCCCAAAGAAATTCACTAATTCTCCTGAAACTTACAAGGCTAACACTTATACACAGAGATCACCCAAGGCATTTAAGGGTCAAACTGTGTATGTAGATGTAAATGGAAACCAAGTCAGTCACTTTGAGTCAATCAGAGTTATCAGGCAGATTTGGATTCCAAAAGGTACAGCTAACCCTCTAGGACCCAACACTCAAAGGGTACCTAAATTTTGACTTTGCAGGGCTGCAAGGACCACAAGAAGAAGAGAAGCATCAACAAGAAAACAGCATGGTACTTGGACAGTGGATGTTCAAGACACATGACTGGGAATAAAGAGCTTCTCTCAGAATTCTTTGAAAAGGATGGTCCTTCAGTAACCTTTGGAGACAGCTCTCAAGGGATCACAAGAGGTTATGGTACATTAAACATTGGTAGTGTTAAAATTACTGATGTCTCATATGTTCTAGGCCTAAAATATAACTTGCTGTCTATAAGTCAAATCTGTGATAAAGGTTTTTGTGTTGAATTTGCACCAAATGAATGTACTATCAAGAACAAATCAACACAACAGGTACTACTAACAGGGGTGAGAAAGGGAAATGTCTATTTTGCAGATTGGAGCAAAACCCCTGAACCAGTGTGTCTTGTTGCCAAAAGCACAAGTGAGCAAAGCTGGCTGTGGCACAAGAGACTGAATCACCTGAACTTCAAAACCATCAACAAGATTGCAAGAAACTCTCTAGTTAAAGGGCTGCCAAATCAAGTGTTCACCAAAGAACACATATGCCAGCCATGTCAGGAAGGAAAGCAAATCAAAGCTTCATTCAAAGGAAAGCCTGTCATCTCAACTGAGAGAGTTCTTCAACTACTGCATATGGATTTATTTGGGCCAATAATCCCAGTAAGTATAAATGGAAGAAAATATGCTTTAGTTGTTGTTGATGATTTTTCCAGGTACACTTGGGTAGTATTCTTGCTGAACAAAAAGGAGACCCAAGTCAAGTTACCAGAATTGATGATGAGATTGAGCAATGAAAAGGGCCTAAGTATTGTCAAGATCAGATCAGACAAAGGCACTGAGTTCATAAACTCATACATCAATGAGTACTGCAGCAAGAATGGCATCACACATGAAACTTCAGCAGCAAGAACACCTCAACAAAATGGGGTTGCTGAAAGAAGGATCAGGACCTTGAAAGAGGCAGCAAGAACATTGATTGCTGAATCCAAACTGCCTAAAAGGTTCTGGGCTGAAGCCATTAGCACTGCATGTCACACTCAAAACAGGTCCTTAATCACCAAAGGACAAGGTAAAACCCCATATCAAATATGGAAAGGTAGATTGCCCACTGTTGCTTATTTTCACATATTTGGTTGTAAGTGTTTCATTCATAATAATGGGAAGGAGCAATTGAAAGCCTTTGACAGCAAAGCTGATGAAGGAATATTTGTTGGATATTCACAAGTCAGCAAAGCTTACAGAGTTTACAATTGCAAAACCCTTATTGTGGAAGAAACACCTCATGTTGTGTTTGATGAGTCTATTAATGAGTTCAGGGATAGAAACCTGAATATTGATGAGATAACACAAAGAACAACCAGATTAAGGCTTCAAAGCAAGGAGACAGTGTTTGTAGATGTTGCCCAGCCTGAACTTCATGATTGTCAAAAACTGGACAACCTACCTGATGACAATCAACCAGGAGCCAACAAACCTGAAGGTGATATTGAACTGATTGACCCAATCCCAGTTCAAAACCAGGTAACAACTACCAATGAAGAAGCAGGCAATACTGAGGTAGTTAATGGATCCAATATTCAAGGGGGAACCAATGAAAATGTCAACTCATCTGACAATGAGGACAATACCCCTGAATATGATCCTGAGCTTGATCCTTCAATTAATTTTCCTGAATTTAATGAGTCTAGTGATCCAACCTCAGATGAGGACAATCCTCCTGAAGGGATCAGGTCTAGAAGGACTTGGTTGCAAGACCACCCAACTAGCCTGATACTTGGTAACCCAAGTGAAGGGATCAAAACTAGAAGGTTTCATGGAGAAAGTGCCTTGTTTTGTTGTTTTCTTTCAGAAATAGAACCAGGAGATATTGAGGAAGCACTACAAGACACCAACTGGATCATAGCCATGCAAGAAGAGCTGAACCAGTTCACCAGAAATGAAGTATGGGAGCTGGTGGATAGGCCAACTCATCAAGATGTCATTGGAACCAAATGGGTGTTCAAAAATAAGAAAAATGAAAATGACATCATTGTGAGGAACAAAGCAAGACTGGTGGCCAAAGGATATTGTCAATCTGAAGAGATTGATTATGATGAGACTTTTGCTCCAGTGGCCAGACTTGAAGCAATCAGACTCTTCTTAGCATATGCAGCTCACATGAAATTCAAAGTGTATCAAATGGATGTGAAGAGTGCATTTCTCAATGGGGTGCTCAAAGAAGAAGTATATGTTGAACAGCCCCCAGGCTTTGAGGAAGGAAACAAGGTGTACAGATTGAAGAAAGCCCTCTATGGCTTAAAGCAAGCTCCAAGAGCTTGGTATGACACCTTATCACAGTTTCTTCTAGATCATGGTTTTGTCAAAGGCACTGTTGACAGAACTCTGTTCAGAATCTGTGAAGGAGATGATATCTTGTTAGTCCAAATCTATGTGGATGACATTATATTTGGATCTCCAAATGAGAAGATGTGTGAAAAGTTCTCCAAACTCATGCAGAGCAAATTTGAAATGTCCATGATGGGATTGATGAATTTCTTCTTAGGACTTCAGGTCACTCAATCAAAGAAGGGGATATTCATCAATCAGGCCAAGTACACAAGGGACATGATCAAAAAATTTGGATGTACTACAAGCAAGCCAGTCAGAATTCCTATGAATACTAACTGGAAGATGGATCCTGATGAAGGTGGAGAGTCAACAAACTCCACTAACTACAGGGGAATCATAGGATCCTTGCTATATCTCACTGCAAGCAGGCCTGACATCACATTTGCAGTTGGAGTGTGTGCAAGATTTCAGGCAAATCCAAAGAAGAGCCATCTTGATGCTGCTAAGAGAATCCTAAGATATCTCAAGGGATCTGAGAATCTTGGATTGTGGTATCCAGCTGATGACAACATTGAGCTCACTGGATATTCAGATGCTGATTATGGAGGATGCAGAATTGACAGAAAATCCACCTCTGGAACATGTCAATTCTTGGGCAGCAAGCTTATCTCATGGTTCTCCAAGAAGCAGAATACAGTTGCAACTTCAACAACTGAAGCAGAATATGTTGCAGCTGGAAGTTGTTGTGCTCAGATACTTTGGCTCAGGCAACAACTTAGAGACTACAAAGTCATCACAAATGAAGTGCCAATATTCTGTGACAACAATAGTGCAATTGCCATCTCACAGAATCCAGTGCTCCACACCAGATGCAAGCATGTGGACATCAAGCATCATTTTATAAGGGATCATGTGGAGAAGAAAGATATCAAGCTTGTCAAAATTCACACTGATAAGCAAAAAGCTGATATTTTGACCAAGCCTCTAGCTGAAGCAAGGTTCTTGGAATTGTCAGCTGAATTGGGGTTACTTGATCCAGGCAAGATGGAAAAATGAGGAAAGAAAGCTCATATGAAGGGGGAAGTTCATCAAAGTTGAACTTCAGCAAAGTTGACCAACATCACTGAAGCTGTCAGCCAAAGAGGGAAACTCAGCAAGGTTGTCCCTATGATGTTCAGCAATGTTGGTCAGGGGATTTGTCCAAGTGGGACCCAGTCAGCAACTTTGGGACCCACTCAGGCAAGTTCATCAGGCAGTTTGACCTACACAGAAACCAAAGCACACCTCAGGATGTTTGTCCGAGTTAATTAGATAATCATTGCTATTTTTAGCATTGATTAGACATTTAAGAGGTTTCTTGGTCTAAAAATAGGCCATTTTAGGATGGAGTGTGCTATAAAGATCTTTACCACCAAAAAGGCAAATCAGCATTTAATGCAAAAATCTTAATTGGGATTTCATGAATTCTTGAGCCTTCATCAAAACCATTAATTTGCATTAAACTTCCATCAAACCGCCTCAATCCCATTACCACACATTATCCAATTGGTCATACTTATTCCCCACGGTTAGTTTCTTTTAACCAACGGTTAATAAACTCCCCACATATATAAACTCCTCAGTTTTCACCACCATCCTTACGCACTCAAAATTTCAAAACCCTTAATATTTTCTTCAAACTCTCAAACCTGCAACTCCTTTCCAACCTACCAATCTCTCATATTATCCATGGCACCTAAGATCAAGAGAGAAGAGCTTGTAGACTTCAATGATTCCTCCTTGGACATTGATTTCTCTTATCTTAGCAACCCAAATTCCCTTTGGTTTGAAAAGCTGGTAGCCTTTGATAGCCCAGACACAGAAGTTCAACAAGTCCTCCAATGGCTGAGGGAGGCAGGGCTAGAAAAGTTCCTTGGCACCAAGCCTGATTCATGCCTGAATCCAGTCATGGCAGAATTCTTTGCCCATCTCAGATGGAAAGGGAAAAAGGGAGATGTGTGCACCAAGCTCACATATGCTGAAGAAGATGAAGATGAAGAAAGTCAACACTCCATCATCTTCACTGCAGAGGATATAGATGCTAGCTTTGGGCTACCATCAGAAGGCCAGAATCCAGAATTGTACAAGGAAGGAGATGATCAAGAGTTCTACTACTCTTGGATGATAGAACCAAAGAAACTTGTAAGTGCTCAGAACAAGAACACTTTAAAGCTTCCTTACAGACACTTGTTTGATTGTGTTGTAAAAAGTCTGTTAAGCCACTCAGGGAGTGTTGAACAAATCAGTATGCCTAAGTTGAGAGTGATGGCTGCTGTGATTGACTCTGCTGAGAAGAGAGTCAAGTTCAATTGGAAAAATTTCATTCTTGACAAGATGATGAATGAAAAATTTAAGTTTAAGGAGATGAAGCACCACAAGGTGGTGGTTGAAGGAAGACTCCAATTTTGCACAAGAGCCAGTCTGCTCTTGGAAAGATTTGCTCATTACACCCATCTCCAAGCAAAGCCAAAGCCTTTTCCTGCACAAAAGGTGATGTTTAGAAAGCTGTCTTCAAGGACAGAAAAGAGAAAGCAGGAGGCTGCCTCCAAGAAAGCTGTTGCCACTGTTCTAGCAACCAGAGCCTCTCCAAGGAAAAGGAAAGCACAATCACCCAAAATCCAGCCAAAGATGAAGAAGATGAAGCAGATTCTAAGTGAATCTTCCCCTGAAAGCATGTCAAGGAGTGGAGGAGCCACTTCTGAGGAAATTGAGAAGGTGGCTGAGGAAAGAGTCAACCCTCCTGAAGAGGGTGAAGTATTCAGAGAGATTGTCCCACTGCAACCTGAGACAATCACAGAATTCAGAGACCTTGACCAGCCAACAAGGTATGAAAGGAGAAGAAGAATCATCAAGACTTCTGAGAAGCAGAGGATGATGGAAGAAGAAAAGAAGGAGAAAGAGTTTTTCAAGGAGATTAGACAGGCAAGCAAGTCTAACTCCAAGTCAAAGTCAAAACCCAACAGTCCTGAAGCCAACTCCCCTGATATTCAATCTAGAAGAATATCTCCAAGGCAAGAAGAAGAGGAGTGCAAGACTCCTGAAGATGCCCCAATCATTGCCAAAAAGGTTTACTCTCCTGAAGGTGCACCTGATAGAATAGGTCTTGATGTGCTGGCAGATTTGGTCAATCTTGAAGATAGACCTTTTTCCCCCCTTGATCCAAGACTTCTCTCATATACCAAGCTTCTTGAAACTGCTATTCAAGAAGGTGATCAAGTTGTTTTCCCACCCATTCCAGCCATTCCAATTACCTCTTCAGGCACAATGCTCTCAAAAGCACCTGAATCCCAACTTGTTTTGACCTCTCCTGAACTTGACCTCTCCTAAACCCAACCCTACTGAACCCAACTTACCTGAAATTCAGCCAAGCTTACCTGAATCCCAATCCAACTTTCCTGAATCCCAAACCAACTCTTCTGGAGATGATAGTGGTGAAGAGTACACCTATGAGGGAATGTTGAGGCAGATTGCAAGAGCCAATGTGGATGAATTATATCCAGGATTGAAGGCATATCCCAGGCTGCAACAACAGTTCTATGATCTCAGAGCACTTGTTGAGATCAAAGATAGAACTATTGTGGAAATAGCTCAGGCTATTCAGGATCAGGGTGCCAACTGGTGGCAGGTTGAGGAAAATAGGCTGCTACATTTTGCAAATGTAAAGAAGACCAGTGTATTAACCACTGAGGCCCTATTCTGCACCATTGTTCATGAGAAGGTGCTTGCTGAAAGAGAGAGAATAGCACAAGGAATCAAGCATCCTGACAGCCCATCTGATGATGATGATGATGATGATGATCACACCAATCCCAATCCCCCAGGCCTCAACTCAGCTCAGGTACATTACTTGACCTTTCATTCTGTGAAGGACTCTGATCATTCAGAGGAGTTGACCAAAGATGGTAACTCAGTCCAAGATGCATTGGCCAAGGATGGTTCTTCTGAACCTGAGGCACAGCTTGACAATGCTGAGATTTCCATGGGAGAAGCTAGTTTGGCTAAAGCCTCATCAATGTCAGGCAAGTTGGACATTGACCAGCCTTTAGTCATTCAGGATGACTCAGTGGCCTTGGGATGCCCAAGCTCTGTGATCTCCCAACAACTGCCCTCTGTGGATCCTGTTGAGGATATGGAGGTGTCAGGTTTAGGCATTGAAGGAGTTGAAAAGGCTGATAGTGCTAAAAAATCAGAGGGAGATGATGGTGAGGATTGTGTGATTACAGGTTCCTTGAATGCACCACAAATAGAGGGTGAGGAAGTAGAAATATTGGGTGCAGCCCAATATGAGAGTCAGGCTATTCTTCAAGTCAAATCTGAACTTGATGAATCCCTTGGTGAAAGGAGGCCTGATTCTCCAGTGAATGTGAGTCTATCTCTTGAGAATAAAGAAGAAAAAAATATAGTTGAAAATGAGAGAGAAGGTGCTGATGTATCAGACCTTATGGGAGAAAAAGAAATTGAGGGAGATGAGGGAGTTTTCACTAACACTATTAGTTTTGCAGATTCTGTTGCTGTCACTCTTGAGCAAATTTTTGCAGATGCCTCCCTGACAGATATACCAGTTGATGCTGACACTGATCTTGAAGCAGTTTCAGCAAATGTGTCCACACTTAACCAGATCTACTTTGAACAAGCCAACACCTCTGAGGCTCACTTTCAAATTGCTACTCAGACTGCATCCATCATTGAAGAGCAGTCAGAGAAGTTGGACACACTGGTCAGGGAAGTTGAGAAGGCTCATGCAACAACTGTTGATACCTTAGATGGCCAAGGCAAGACTCTAGCCTCTGTGGAGATGAGGCTAACAGGGTCAGAAGAAGTGATATTGCCCACTCTTGATGCAAGAATATGTGGAGTTGAAACTGGACTGCAAACAGTTTCAACTGAAGTGACTAAAGCCAAGGATGCTATGGGTAAATTCACAAGAACAGTGAAGAAAGAACAGCAGGGTCTCAGATTTGTACAAGCATAATGTGAAAGCCTTGAGAAAGACAATCAAGGATGCTTTAAGGCAGAGGACAGCAGCCCAGAGAAAGAAGACAGAAGAGTTGAAAGCTGCACTGGTGAAGGAGGCTGCTGAGAAATTCACTGTTGAACTCATGGCCAAAGTGTCTGATCAAGTTGTGGCCAACCTCACTGATCAACTTCAGGCCAAACTTGATCAATCACTGAAAGCCACATTGGATGCCATTGTTTCCCAAAAGATGAAGCCTGTTCACACCTTCTTGAGCATGGCAGATGATAAAATGCAAAACATTCATGATGAGAATGTTTATCTACTGCAGGAGTTGAAGTCCCTCACTCAGGCCCACTCACACCTCTCAGTCTCAATGAGTGAACTAAAGCCCCAGTGTTTTGATAATGCCAAAAAGGGGGAAAGAGAGAGAGCAAGGGCAAAGGGAACCTTGGTGATTGGTGAATCTAAGGGAAAAGAGAAGGTCCCTGAGATTGAGGAGGAAGCAGTAGAAGACATTGGGAAAGGCAAAGGCCCAATGAATGTTGAAAATTTGACTGAGGAAGAGCAGATTCAAATAGCTGTCAAGGAGTCCATGATGTCAGCTATGGAAAGTCAGGCAAGAAAGCTTCAAAGGCCAGGTGGTGAGTCTACAGGACTTGAACCTAAAGAGAAGGCTGCTGAAGTAAGGGGGAAGGTGACAAGATCATCTGAAAGAAAGAGGAAGGAACTGCAAGCCTTTAATGATTTCCCAACCAGCCTGACTTTGCCATCAGAATTTCAGTCTGATGAATCTACTCCAGTAAGGCAATCAAAAAAATTGAAGAAAGCAGCCAAGCTGCCTGCCATTGAAGAAGAAGAGGTTATAGAAGAAGTCCAGAACAGAATGCCTGAAGTTGGTGTGCCCAAACTTGCTGATGATCCCTCTAAATTGTTTGAAGAAGGTTATGGAAAAGATCCAGAAACCCAAGAGAAGCTAGCTCTTCAGAGAGCTAAAGAGAGGATGAAGCAATTGGTTGAGGCCAACAAGGCAAGGGATGAAAGAAGGGCAAATTTCAAAGCCCCAAGAAGGAGAGCTTCATACAGAAGACTCAAACCTCAAATGCTGCAAAGATGGGACACTCAGTACCCTCACCATGATAAGTGGGTTCCAATCTCACTGAATGATGCATGGGAGGAGGCCAAGAGAAGTTTTGTATATGACTTTTATGTCATTGGGAAGTGGCTTGGAGAGAGTGTGGATGAAGTCTTTGTCCAGTTCATGTTTGAGAATCATAGGGACCTCTACCAAAAGCTGTTTGCAGCAGCTGATATGGCAAGAGTGGAGTTCAAGGCCCCTGGTCCAATTCTGTACATGCCTCCTAAGTTCAATGGGAACTTGATCGATGAGGGAAAGATTCTGGAGGAGTTCATCAACATCATGAAGATGGAGAAGATGAAGATAGGCCCTAGAGGCTCCAACAAGGATGTTTGGGAGCTGAAGAAAAGGGTCTGGGCTCAATATGGCATTGTTCCCCAAGATGATGGAACTCTCCGATGGATAAGTTTATCTCTTCCCTATCTTTGCTTATGATTGATGTTAATTGTTGTTATTCTGTTTTCTTGTATCAGTTAGTATGTCCTTTGAATTTTCTGACCTGTAATGCTTGATAATATATAAAAGGACCACTAATTTTCTATCAAGAGATAACAACTCATTATCTCAACTAACCTGACATTACATATTTACTTGATTTATTGTGCTAACAGTTTCTTTCAGGAAAGTTGACCAGTTCATTCATCCTGAAGGTAAAGTATAGTATAAGTCAAGGTTCCTTTGTAATAGGTTTTGGCATCATCAAAAAGGGGGAAATTGTTGGGAATAAAATGATTTTGATCTAAATACCAAAACCCCTGATTGATGATGTACAGATTAGTTGAGATATGCTCAAGTCATTGTTCAGGCAAGTTGTCCCAGAACACTTGAGTATGTAGAATGCTTAAGTTAAAAATCTCAGAAATGTTGTGAGATTTTAGAGTTCAGGATAGTTGTCCAATGCTATATGTTAGAAAGCTTGATAGGTATTAAGTCTTGAGGCCAAAGTTGCTGAATCATCAGGACAGCTGACCAAGTGGACAACCGGGCTGAAGAGATCAAGAACACTAAAGCTGTGCTCATAAATGCAAAAGATCAAGACAGTTGAAGTACAAATGACCAAGAGAATTGAATGTCAAAAGCTTACTGAAGACACATTCAATGAAGCATTTATTGCCAATCATGCCTGAACCAAGCATTGAAGACTTAGAGCATTAAAGAGTGAAGCATTGAATGAATGTTGGAACATTATAAAACAGCAGCAAGAATGTTCAGGGAGCTTGTCCCATCTGACCGTTGGTTAAGTGTAGATTCTGCCACAAATCAACCTTGGGAAGTGTGCTTATTTGGAAACTGTCACAAGTCATCTCAGCCGCATTTTTCAGAAGTCAACACATTCATTCAAGCAACCATTGAAGAGCCCTTTTACACAGTGGATAAAAGAAGTCAAGCTTCTTAGCCGTTTCAATGGTGCTTCAAATAGACATGTTTGAATTGATATCTCTCCAACGGATAGTTGTTCAAATATGCCTATATATATACAGAAGTGATCAAAGGGAAAAGAATCGAACTACAAGCTATCAAACTCATATTAAGCTTTAAAAGGAAACCAAGCTATTCACAAGAATCCCAAGTTTCCTGAATCACTTCAAGTTAGCTAAGCCATTCTTTGTAAACATCCTTGCTTAGCATTGAGATATCCTAAGCCTTTACATCTGTTCTCATTGTAAAGGATATCTCTACTAGTTGGAACCAAACCTCAAACCTTATCTCATTTAGTGAAGAGAGTGTTTGTTGTAGAAGTGAGGAGTTAAGGACTGTTAGAGTGAAACACAGTCTTAACTCAGTGAGATTGAGCACTAGGACTCAGATTTTCCTAGGGATCAAAACACTGAGAGAGTGTTGTTGATCAGTGCACCTTGGCACTATAAAACAAGCTAATTCCATTGTGAAGGAATTATCCTGTTCAATCAGGGAAAGTGGATGTAGGAGCTTGAGTCTCTGAACCACTATAAACTTGTGTCTCCCTTACTTACTGCATTCTCTATTGCATTCATATTCAAACATATTTTAAAGAGAAAACACTCAGTAAGTGAGAAAATCTGTTTTGGACAAAGCCCCTGATAACTGTCTTTTCAGAAATTAACTTGGAGTATTTCTTTAAGTCAAAGGCCAACCACATTCCGCACTTAGCAACTCTTTTTAGATATCTAGCCAACTGATCACTCAATAGTAATCAGTAGGACAAGTATCTATCAAAGATCACACTCAGGCCAGTTGTAAGACAACCTGCCTGATAAGACCAGTTTTGTTAAAAAGAAAAGAATTTGCATACACAAGTGCATTCCCCCCCCCCCCCCATACACTTGTGTTATACTCCACCAAGGACCAACAAATGCCGTGTCGAAGAATGTTGCCTTTAAGTCTAGTTCGTCTAAGTGCTCTAGAGTAGGCAAGTCGAAGTCTAAGGCTAAGTCTGCTTCTGTGAAAGACGAGTTAGATGGAACTGATCTAAGTCTAAAAGATCAGGTGAACCTTATGGTTAGAAAGTTCGACAGGTTAAACAAGCGCTTTGGTAGATATAAGAAGTTTTATAGAGATCATAGAGGGTCTGCTTCTAAGGACTCGTCTGAGAAGACGAGACCGAATCTCGTCCGAAAGGAGAGACGAAGTCTCGAAAGGTAATAGACGAGATAGAGAGTCTGATGATAGGAAGATTAAGCGTTCTGATAGACGAGATAAACGAAGGGATAAATCTCCTATTAAAAAGTCTACTAATGATCTCTTGTGCTATAACTGTGAAAAGCCAGGTCACTACATCTATGAATGTCCAGACCTGAGCATTGACGATCGTGAAGAACGCAAAGCACGAAGGGAAAGAAGATATAACCGGGGCAAGAAGGCAACGATGGCCAATGATGACTCTGATTCGGATTCAGACGAGTTGCCATCGTCCTCATCTAGCTACCCGTCTGATCGAGATCACGATGAAGCTTTCATAGTAGATGATGGCCTATGCTGCATGGCTAAAATTGATCAAGAGGTATCATCAGCAACTTCGTTTCAATCATGTGATGAATCGGATTCTGATGAAATTGATACTGCCAGTAGTGAAGTAGGGAGCAGTCTTCATCACTCTACTAGTGTGAATGAAGAAGACCTCCTACTTGCTAACCAGGCATTCATTGAAGTCAGCGACGAGAACATCGCCTTAAAACAAGAAATCATTGATCTTAAGGAAGCCCAGTCTAAATTAGATCCTAATGTAACAGTCTTAAATGAACGCTTGACTGAAGAGTTAAGACAACTCAAAGAAAAGTGTGCATTAACAGACAGGTTATATCAAGACCTACTTAAGACACATGCAACTGAGAGAAATGAGTTCAATGTTTTAAAGAGCAAATGCAAAAAGCTTGAAGAACGTAATAAGTTCTTAGAGACTGAGGTTGTCACTCTAGACCTTAAACTTACTGACCTTGTTAACTCTTCAAAGGTTAATATTCAACTGTCAGATAGGTATAGGGCTCCAGCTGACAAGACAGGGATAGGTGCAGATTCACCTAGCTCGTCTACTCAAGTCCTTAAGAACCCTACTACTCTCATCTCAAGTTCTTTGACTAATGATAAAGGAAAAAGACCAATGATATATGATATTGGAACACCATCCGAAGGCACTGTACCTAAACAGACTCGAGTTAACACTCCGATTACCAAGGGAGGTAAAAAGAATGTTAACAACAAGCCTGTTCCGTTTAGAACTAGTCTACAAAGGACCACTAGTCGTGGACGACCCAACCAGGTCAGATACGAGGATTGGTATCTTGAGAAGACGAGTACTAGACAAGTACAGACTAGACGACAAGAGCCTAGACCTCCTTTCATAAGGCAGTCTCAGCTCTACTCGACTAGGCCTAAGAAGGTTGCTCCAAAATATCGTACACAACCTGTCATATATCCTCCACCTTTGTCATATGATATCATAAGTGAGGATAGACCTAAACGTGTCTATAAACCGTATGGCCCCAATGCATACAAGCCCTATTCTGACTATCATAGACCAGCGCCTGCTCAAGTAGAGATTAAGTCAAAAGGCTATCTCAAACGAGTAGACCCGAAATCGAATGATAGGCCAGATAAGGACAACAAGGTCTTATTTTGCAACAAGTATGGCAGGAAGCTTAAGAGATCAAACTTGTTCAGAACTCCGATGTACATTTGGATTCCCCTGAACTCGACTAACCCCCCAGGACCCCAATAAATAAAGTGGGTACCTAAATTATTGAATATCTTCATTGCAGGGTCGACTCGACTTGTATAAGAAGGGTGGCTCAGTAGGAGAAACTTGGTACATTGATAGTGGATGTTCGCACCACATGACAGGTACTAAGGCCCTTCTATCGAGTTACCACGAGCAAGAAGGACCCAAGGTGATATTCGGTGATAACTCAACTGCTGTTACGAAAGGCTTTGGTTACATCAGAAATGGAGATGTAGAGATACAGGACGTATCCTACGTAGAAGGTTTGAAATATAATTTACTATCTGTTTCTCAATTTTGTGACTGTGGTTATAAAGTGCAGTTTAAAAGCCGAAAGTGCGAGATCATAGACAAGAGGACTCACACTGTCCTACTCGTCGACGTAAGACAAGGCAGTGTATACATTGTTAATTGGAATAAATGTCCAAGGGATACTTGTCTTCTTACTAAGAACCCTAAAGAGCTCGGTTGGCTTTGGCATAGACGCCTCTGCCACATGAAATTTAAGGTAATTAATAAGATTGTAAGAGATTACCTAGTGGAAGGTTTACCCAACGAAGTTTATTACAAATCACATGTATGCAATGCTTGTCAGAAAGGTAAACATGTAAAAGGTTCTTTTAAGTCAATTCCTACTCTCTCAACAAGTAGAGTCTTAGAACTTCTACATATGGATCTTCATGGTCCGATAACTCCTCCAACCTTGAATGGTAGAAGGTACACACTTGTTGTTGTAGATGACTATTCTAAGTTCACTTGGGTAGTCTTCCTACACAAGAAGAGTGATACACAAACTCTTCTACCTGATCTGTTGAAGAAGTTACAAGTTGAGAAGAACCAGTTGTTGGTCCTGAAAGGAGTATATAACAAGTGTATGGGGGAGGGGGGGAATACACTTGTATGCAAATTCTTTTTAAATAGATCAAACCAGAGCTCAGCAAGATTGTCTTGGACAACTCTGCTGAAGATGATTAACTCTTCTAGGATAATCAAACTACTGAGTACTTAGTTGAATAACTATCTAGGGGAGTTATATGTGCGGAATAGTGATTGGCCCTTTTAGTTTAGACTCCTTTAGTTCTGAAAATCACTTAGTCAATTCAATACAGTCCAGTTTCAGGGAACTTGTCCAAATGAGTTTTGCACAGTCTTTGAATATGTATTCTTTGAAAGGTCAGTTTTGTGTGCAGTGTTGAATGTATGAAAGTACTTGGAAAGCAAATCAACACAAGAGTTTATAGTGGTTCAGAGACTCAAGCTCCTACATCCACTTTCCCTGATTGAACAGGATAATTCCTTCACTCTTGGAATTAACTAGTTTTATAGTGCCAAGGTGCACTTGATCAATAACACCACTCCTTGGTGAATTGATCCCTAGGATGTCTAGAGTCCTAGTACCCTCTTCTCAACTCAGAACTGAACTGTTCTTCTCTCAACAGTCAGCTCCTACCACTTCTACTACTACAACCTTCTCACTTTCACACTTGAAAGGTATAAGGGTTGAAGTAAGGTTCCAACTAATGAGATATCCTTTACAATGAAGATCAGTGTATAAGGATAGGATATCTCTCTAAGCTTGTGTATGGATATACAATGTAGTTCAGCTTAGATGAAGTGTATGAAGACTAAGATAGTCTTTGAAAGCTTTGAAAACACTCTAGCTTGTAAGAACTTGTCAAATGTTGGATTGTGTTGAGGTGCTTCAAATGGTCTTCACACTTCTGTATTTATAGACAATTGAAGGATTTGCCCGTTGGAGAGGCAGCCTCAAATGTCCATAAATGTCTTCTTTTGGTTCTTCAACCTTGAAGACAGATTCTTGATAGTGACATGTCTTCATTTGGGAAATAAACGGCTGTATAAGCTTTGTCTTCATTCTTCAGCACTCTTCCCAATGTCTGACTTTCAGATTCTCTTGTTAGGACATGGACATGGCTTCTGAAGGTTGTTCCAATGATAGGACAACATTCCTTATCAACTGGACAACTCTCCTTATCACTATCAACAGTTTTGCTTATCAACAAGGTTGGCTAGCTCTTCTTCAGATGACTTGGCTCTTACCCATGTTTTACTTCAAAGTGATCTTAGCATGATTCATTAATGATCTTTAGGGTATAGTTGTCTTCTTCAGCATGGTTGACCTCAATCTTTCAGTACACTTCTTCTGAATTGATTGTGCTGAGACAACTACTCTGGACAACTCATCTGATCAACATACTTGTCTTCAGCAGACTTGGTCATGATTCCAGAATTTGAGCCTTGAGGGGACTTGTTCTTGATAGACTTTAAAGAATAGGTTCCCCCTCAAATGGTGCATCTATACAACTAAGAGCCACTACAAGAAATTCGAGAAATCGCGACGAAAAAATTCGTCATAAAAACATCATATTTCGTCACAAAAGGTGTTTGGTGACAAAAAAAATTGTCACAAAGAACGTCACCTTATGTGCGTCACAATAGATCAATACGACGATATTTGGATTCGTCACCAAACGTCATCATTTGATGACGATAAAGGTCATTGTCACTATATCATTTCATCTATAGTGACATATAAATTGTCACTTTTGACATCAAAATTTCGTCGCATAATATGATATTTCGTCACTGAAGATTAAATTTTACGCGACGATTTAATTTATCGTCACTAAAAAAATAACTTTTTGTGACGAATGTCCATATATTACTAACATTATCAAATTTTAGTGACGTCATTTTTTTGTCACAATAAGATTAACTATTTCGTCGTATTTTATATAATTCGTCACAAAAAAACTGTTCTTTCGTGATAAACGGTTGTTCGTTGTTATATGTGTATATATATAATGACAAATAAATTTATCACTAAAGAATATGCTTTAGTGACAAATTTTTTATTGTCAATAAATGATGTGAAATAGTGACAAATTACTTTTGTCATTATAATATAATATTTAGTGACGAAAGCGGTGATCATCACTAAAAGTTTAATAACAGTGACATAATTTTTTTTGTCATATTTCAAATCTTTCGTCATGAAAGAATTACTCTATAGTGACTAAATTTTAGTCGTCATTATATATATAGAGATATATCGACGACGCAATTCGTCACCCAAAATAAAACTTTAGTGACAAATTGTTCAGTGTCATTAAATGATGTAAAATGGTGACAAAACATTGCTGTCATAATAAAATATCTTTCAACGACGAAATGAGGGTCATTACAATTTTTGTTTAACTATAGTAACAATATATATCGTCATTATTAATTAATATACAATAATAAAATATTATTATATCATAAAAGAAATACATATTGTGATATATAATTTGTCATGAAATGATTACATTTGTCATGATAAATTAAATTCAAATACTAAATGTAAAAAAAATAAAAATTTACGACAATAATAACTAACTTAAAGATAAAAATGGGTTTGCATTAATAAAAAAGTTAGTAAAGCACCTGGAAAGTAACAACAAACAAGATTATTTTTTTCATGAAATCAAAACAAATATACAGTTTATTATTCTATCTTTATCACTAAAAAAAAAAAAAAAAAACCAATAGTTTCTCAATATTTGCACCTTGTTCGTCCATATGCATTCAAAACATTCACTTGTATTTTGAGTTCTTGCACTTAAGCTTCAGATTCTTGCGGCTTTTCTTTCGTGTCTTTTAATTCCTCTTGTAAATGGTTTGAAGAATTCTATAGTTGCGTCTACTAGGAGGTTTTGGACCATAACCAAGACCTTTTACATATTCAGTTCCATGATCCAACACCTCCAAGACTATCTCTGCACCCTTTTCAATTTTGAGCTGCTCTACATAATAAAGCATAATTAGAAAAGGTAAATTGCAATCAATTCTAGTAATAAAACTAAATCTCATAAATATTTACCCAAAAATAAATTAACACGAACTATCAAGATGACCATCAATTTATGTATGTCTTCAGTGGTAGAGCTTCTCAACAATCATAAACATTAATGTATTAAACTTTAAGTATTTGATCAATATTACAACTAATACCTTTAAATAATTTAAGTGATGTTTTTTTATCAACAAAAACCCATAAATATTGTTACTATCAATAAAGACCAAAGGTCTTAGATGCCAAAAAAGAAAATGACAATATGAAGCTACTAATACGTATCCATGAGTTCATGAAAAACTTCTTCCCTTTCTTCTATATCTCCTCTCATTTGTCTTAGATATCTATGTAACCGCAAATTAACTTGTACATACTTTAGCATCTAAGAAAAAATAACAGCAATACAACAACTTTAAGTCTCTAAAATATATTAATTTGTCTTTATATAACATC
Source organism: Galeopsis tetrahit (assembly GCA_963675135.1). NCBI lineage: Eukaryota > Viridiplantae > Streptophyta > Magnoliopsida > Lamiales > Lamiaceae > Galeopsis > Galeopsis tetrahit. The sequence goes on from OY776134.1 coordinate 22,680,932, forward strand.
TAAGAATTAATAGTAGTACAACACTTGTATATTAAATTGTTATTGTCAATCTAAAAACTAACAGCATCTAAGAAGACTGGGTTGTTGAATCTAAATAATGATATGACCTATCAACATCTAAGATAGATAAAACAAACGTCAAAAAGCCTAACCAAATGCACACTCTAATATACAAGTTAAAGATAACATGTATCAAGCTATATAAACAAAACAATCACAATAACTATAATACTAGCATCACCATTATTTTATTCTCCTTTAGTTCGATAGTTTTAATTTAGATATTGCATGTTATAATTATTGTTTCCTGTAAATTATCTTAGTTTGTGGCTAATATATGAGCAGCAAAGCATAGATCATTTCACACAAACACAAAAAAAAAAAAAAAAAAAAACTCATTTTTCAGGTTTTTCATTTCTTTGCTTTATTTATTTATTTTTATTCTCTTTAAAATGAAGATTCAAGTTCAATACTTAGGCCAACACAAGGAACAAGAAAGTTAACTAATTAAAATACCTATTAAGATGTCAGAGATGAAAACCTTTTTAGGATGCTGCAAATACTCAAAAAATATTTTATCCAACAAAATGGACCAACACAAAGCTGGGAGAATCAACTCCCTTAAAATTTCAAAGTTAAAGTGATATAAAAAGGAACAATAATAATTTCAAATTAGAAGGCAAGTCAATAATACTAGGTAGAGAATTATTATTTTATCCCAGTTACTTTAGCAATACAACAGCATAAGGAGCAAAGTGTTGGTCACACTTTAGTAAGACCATGTATAATTTTTTACATTCTTCCATTTTTCAAAAGGAACATATAAGATTGCAACATTTCATTAATGAGAGAGCATGTAAGCTCGTTCTAATAAACATCAGCAAAAATCAATTGGATATAATTATATAAGACATAAGCTAGGCTAAACACCCACTTCAGTTCCTATGATTCATTCCTCCTTACCCTTTAACTTAATTCCTCTTCATTGATAAATTGTACATAAAAAAATGTTGCCCTTAAGGTGGGCAAGCATATACGTTGGCAGCCAATTTTGCTTTTCCAAATGGAGTTGAAAAGAGTAAACAAAGCAGTATAGACTCAAATAACATTTATCTCATGAACCAACTAAAGAGATTCTTAGTAGTAGTAAATTACAACGGATAGGGTTTAAGTAAATTAAACTATAGAAGTATGCATCATCTTTAAAATGCAAGGAGTTAATTAAGCACTAACAGACCCAAATTACCTTAAAAAGAGAGAATTGGTAATAAATTAATAGACACAGAATTGTCTTTCATCCTATGACAACTTTTTTCATTTATTTATCTTCTACATTCTGCTTCTCACTGCAAATTAAAAAAAAATACGATTTTCAAAGGACCCTATTAAATAGCTAGCTATCTCGTATCCATTTTTCAAAGCTTGGGTTTTAACATAAGTAGTGTATGTTGCTTAAATTCATTTAGGTTGCGTTTGGATGGAGGGATTTGATTTGAGGATTTATTTCAAATGAAAAGATTTAAAGATAGATGGATTTCAAATGACATGGTTTTAGTGAGGATTTTAAATCCTTTCAATTTTAACTAAAAAAATATACTAAGTATTTGAAATCCATTCATTTACTTTTTAATCCAAGCACGTGGAGGGGATTTGGATGATGGATTTGAAATCCATAGATCAAATCTCTATATCCAAACACAACCTTAAGCGATCTAATAAATCCCTTTACACATAAAGCCTACTAAGTAAGAGACGAAGTGAATGCTTACATAGTTTTTACTCTAATAAATAGTTAGTTATCCCGTATCCACCTTAAACGACCACAATAGTAATTAATTTGATGTGATGTTTAGACTTTTCATTTAAGGCGATCACTATTATAGTAGCTCTCCACATTTACAATTCAGATCTATGCTTAATAGGCAGAGTACAAATTGTATCAAAAATAGTATGCACTTTAGAAAGAGGTTAAACAACTCTGCCTTTTTGTAGTTCTCACTTTGCCATATTTGTGAAAGTCATGAGCCTATATGAATTATTCAAGTTGCAGGTTAATAGTTATAAGAGTGAAATTAAAGATTAAATTTATAACTTGTTTAATTTGTTGCATGATGGACGTACACCAGTTAAGGGGAAAACCGTTATTTACTGCACATGTTTTAGTCCTACACAGACAAAATTCTGATAAGGGAAATCATTATTTACTGCAATGGTTCAATTTCTATGCCAGAGAGGCTAAGCCTATTAGCAAAAATTATCATAAATCAATTAATGTGTAGATGGAAAATTATTTGTTTTCTACACACCAACATCATAACTATTTAATACAATATAGTTCACAACTTAAATCTCAGAAGAGAAAGCACAAAAAAAATCAGTTCCCCTAAAACTAATAGCAAATCCATATCTATGTTTCTATGCTGCAACACATGCACCCATTTTTCCATACAATAGAAAATGGAGTATAAAATGGACTACATACACGAAGCAAACATGTGAAATTATAACTAGGTTGTTTCTGGGATATTGTATCAATGGTTTCTATCATGCAAGGAATCAAGCAAGTTCAAAACGGCACAAAAGATCCAGAACGACACCATTAATCTCTTCTAGAATTCAGCAATACGTATCTAAATTAGCATTCTCAAAACATACATACAATCAAGAGTTGACAGAGTTCTGTACAATTGAGATGAACATAGAGAGAAAGAGGAGTTACCTGAGAATTGGTTCACAGAAGAGATCAGTGTAACTTTTCAACAACATAGGTCGTGGCGTATCTGCGGCTGCGATTTAGTCTTGAAATTAAGAATTGATGATTCTTTGGGAGGGCTTTGTAACAGGGGCCGGCAGAGGGTGGAGATGTTTCCCTGAGAAGGAAGGGTGGGGACGTTTCTATACGGCTGAGATTTAGTCGTGGAATTATGAAATCAATTGATCAGAGGTAGGTAACTCCTATGTGAAGGAAGGGTTTTCACTCTGATACTAATTTTTCCTCTGGGCCTTTCTCTGTGAAGGAAGGGTTATCGATTTGAGAATATGGAAGGTTTTTTTGAATCTCAACAATGGGGGGAAAAGTAGAGCCAAATATTTATTTCATTTTCATTTGGAAATATAATACACCTTTCACTGCTTGTTCTCATATATATATTTTTTTTATTTCATTTAATATGATTTGATTATATATGAAGAGAAAATATGAGGCCAATTTTTCACTTGTTTTTAAATGAAAATCTCAATTTTATGCCTATAATTTTCTTTTGTTAATTTTTGTTTGCAAAATTGTATATACTATTTTAAAAAATAGATTTCCGAATGTTATATTAAAAGGGAAAAAAATTAGCATATGTATACATATTTTTATTTTCTGCTAATTAATTAGTATATTAAATCTGACGTTACCACGCGAAGCACGTTAGTGTCGGTTCACCGATTGAGTGTAGGTTCATTAATCGATTTCACTTTAATATGATTTACAGTGATTTAGATTACTTTACGTTGGTATAAGATCAACTAAACGAAGTACATTAGTGTCGATTCACTAATTAGGTGCTGGTTCACTGATTAGTTTCTCTATAATATGGTTTTAAGTGATCCAAGTTATTTACCAACACAACGAAGTATGTTAGTGTCGATTCACCGACTAAGTGTTAGTTCATTGAAATATGGGCAATACCATCAGTCATTCGAGATATATAACAACACATCATCTATTTTTGCTATTATTTTCCTATTACATTGTTCTTGTTTTGAAAACTGATGGAAACAAATCGAAAGAGCAAACCCCAAAATTTGTTGCAGCCCAATACTTCTACAATCAGTCCTTGGTATTAATACTCGTGTGGTGTTTAATAATTAAATTGAAGGGTGACACTACACATCCAAATTCTGGATATTCAAAATTTGGTAAAAGGTCAATAATACCCCTAATTGAATGTTATACTCCTTTCGTCCCACAATAACTTTCACACTTTTCTTTTCAGGACGTCACACAATAACTTTTACACCCTTAAAATGAAAAATCATTTATAAACTCCACCCTCACAATATTCTCAATTTTTACACAAATACCATTATTTTTTCTCAGCACACACAAAAGTCAACTAATTTATTTACTTTATACATAAAAGTTTTACAAAATTACCTCTCAAAACTCCACTAATTATTGCACTTTCTAAATATATGTGTCCATCTACCTATGAAAATTATTATGGAACGGAGAAAGTAGTATTTTCTTTAATGAGGGTATTACGGTAAAATCACATAATAAATAATCAATTTTGGTTGGATAGCCATGTTTTCCGTAAATTGAAATCAAGTAATTAGGCAAATATCAATGTTTTAATATTTTTAGTTTATATTAAATCTTTGTTCGGGTGTATATCACTAACTGATTAATTTCCTAAATAATAATTTCTTCAATGTTCGTTGTTCGATCTAATAAATTAATACTTTAATTGAAATATTACATTTTGTGAGAAAATATTACTTTAATTTTAATAAAATTAGTATACAATTAATATTAAAAGTATAATAATAATATTACATTAAAAAAATTATATATACTTTTATATTTAAAAATATATAAGTAAATAATTTCATTTTTATCACTTAAAGGAAAAAATTGGCGCGAGAAAACGCTAGTAGAAAATGATTTGAGAAAGACCGCGAAAGTAAGGAGGGAAACCTAAATCCCTAATCCCCAATTCCAAATCACACGCTAAAACCGATCATAAATCTCATGCTCATCCTTAATCCCAAATCTTACTCAAAAAACGATCCTAAATCTCAAATCCCAAATCTGTCGTTGCGCCTTGCCCTGATGAATCGAGATTGTTCGAATCAGCGTTCTTGAAGAATCGCGCTTCCACAGATCTGTGTAAGAAATTTCTTATTCTTTATGTGTTATGATATCACACGTCTTATTGAATTACTTGATTTTGTGTCGTTCTGAGAATGCTAATTTAGATACGTAATTGCTGAATTCTATAAGAGATTGTGTCGTTCTGAATCCTTGTTGAATCTTTTATGCCATTCTGAATCTTAATTTGTTGAATCTGTTGTGTCGTTTTGAACTTGCTTAATCTCTAGCATGATGGAAAGTTAGAAACCATTTATCCATCCCAGAAACAACCTTGTTATAGTTTCCCATGTTTGCTTCACATATGTAGTCCATCTTATACTCCCTTTTCCACTATATGAAAAAATGGAGTCATGTGTTGCAGCGTAGAAACTTAGATATGGATATGCTATTAGTTTTGGGGGAACTAATTTTTTACGTGCTTTTTCTTGTGAACTATATTTGTATTACCTAGTTATGATGTTGGTGTGTAGAAAACAAATTATTTTGAACTTAAATTAGATCATTTTCCATTTATACATTAACTGATTTATGAGAATTTTTGCAAATAGGTTTAGCCTGCCTGGCAGAGAAATTGAAACATTGCAGTAAATATCAGTAAATATTGATTTCCCTTATCAGAATTTTGTTTGTATAGGACTAAAACATGTGCAGTAAATCATGAGTTTTCCATTATTGAATAATGATCAACGGTGTCCATCATGCAAGGGATTAAGCAAGTTCAAGATTTAATCCATAATTTAACTCTTATAACTACTAACCTGTAACTTGAGTAATTCATATAGGCTCATGACTTTCATAAATATGGCAAAGAGAGAACTACAAAAAGGCGGAGTTGTTATTCTGATCTGCATCGCTTAGTTAACTAAATTAGATAGTTTCAAAAACAGAAGATTCATTATCTATATTTATTGAATACTTTAATAGATGATTCCATTGCTCTCACTTTTAACATAATATAAGAGTAATTATCCTGTAGATTTTGTGCAAGAATAATTTTCCAGTTTGTACACAAGTATTTTCTGGTCAGACCCCCTCACAATGTTCTTGATTTAAATTAAGTTTAAATTATGTTCAATTAAGGTTATGTCCCTACCCCTTCTTTATGAGACTCCAATGAGGAAAAAAAAAGCATTGTTCAACTTTGATGATATGATTTCAAGATAGATCCCTTCCATTATTATGATACATTAGATAGAAACTAAAGTGAGACTCCTAGTCTAAAACCCATGTTCATAAGTTCAATACTTATAAGCTTGAGGTTAGGCACTGAACCTAGACTTAAGTTTATCTGCCAAATCCCAATTTCTAATTAGTGCTCCCATGATACTAGTTAATGCTTGTCTTTCTCGTAATTAGTGATCCCATGATATTATGTTGGTAGTTTTAGCATTTTTTGGATCCCAGACATCTTAGCATATGACTTTCATAATTTAGATTAGTCTTTCTCTCTATTGACAACTTCAATAGCAGCCTCAAATCATATGCGTGGTAACAGTAACGACTTTCTTAAGGTGTAGGTTAACTTCACTTTCCAAATATTGAGGATATATTCATGCGCATTACAACCTAATTGCACATATTGGACAATCTTTCTTTAATTGACCTTTGCACAATGTTTCTATATGCAGGTCCTCTGCAACATTGATGTATCGGCCAAAACATTGCCATCTTTATTTTCTCTATGTTATGAAGATTTCTTCATTAGCTCTTCAGATTCATATCGGATAAAATCGTTGAAGCTCGAAATACTTTCCTCTATAGCCACAGAATCTTCGATTTTCTCTATTTTTCTGGAGTTCCAGGTACTTGCTCATATAGTTAGTTTATTCTTCGATTTCTGAAAACCTTGGACAAGTTTACTGATTTGCCACCAAAAATGTGTTGCTAATTGACAATTGTGCAACTACTGACTTGAAATCTGGCTTTCACATTCCAAAGCTCATTTGATTATATAAAGGCACAGTTTTTTTAGTCAAAGTTAAGCATGAACTTTTGTAGAAACAACATTCTTGTTGTTGAATCATTGATACATACACTTTTTGTATATAATTATGCTTTGGTGTAAGAGAATAACCTACTTGACTCTATGAAGTCAATCATTTCAATCATTTTTTTCTTTTTAAAAAACTGCCCCTGGATAGTATATAATCTTTTTTTTCTAGATATCTTATTATCATATGCTTGATTTTACTATCTTCTTCATCGCATTAGTGTTGAGTTTCTCTGCACTTTTCTCTCCTTTTGTGGCTTTGTGCTGAGTCAACATGCTTGATTTTATGTTATTATTCGTCTTCTCTGTCCACCCAGTCTGTTGTACATTCTTGATTCATTACATTTACAATAAATGGTTATCAAATCAGGTAAAGACTTATTAAATTGATCAGCTTGGTTATTTGCCTGCTTTTTCTTGATTTTCTGTTAATTACTTCATTTCTGGATTTTAGTTCTCAAGGTAATCCCTGTGCAACCTGAGATTTTTTACCCCTTAAACCTATTTCCTTTCGAAATTGAAGTACACAGAGTTATTTTGCCAAGTTCTGCTACTTGGCAGATATTTTTTAAATAACTAAACTGACTGGATTGTTTCAACTTTTGGTTCTTGCATTCATTACACTATCCAATATATTGTGTATATATATGGTGAATAAATTTATTTTGAATGAAGATTTGGTGCCATTCTATATATATTTTTTTTGTTATTGAAAACTCTTGTATGATCTCTTGTATCATGGATATATTATAATTTATTATCTTTTAAAAAAATTGAAATAAATAAAAGTGATGATTATTACACCATGAGAAGGGTAAACCGAAAAAATGTTGATGAACCTCAATCAATGTTAGCTAATACCTTCTATGTGAGAACTATATTAAGATAGGTTACAACCTTACAACAAGATAGATAAAGTGGTGTAAATGTTAATTAATCTACTACAGATACTTGTGGCATTGGAAAATGCAGGCTTTGGCAGGGCAAGTCTTGCTGGGCTCTGCCAAAGCTATGATTATTCAGCAAATGCTCATTTGCCACCAAGCAATTATTTTCTATTGACAAAGGTTTGCAATACACGCCTAGAAACATTTTTGTTTAAGAGTAGTATCTTTATATACTGCTCATAACTCTGATGAAACGGTTTAATCCTAAAGTTTGGAAATTCACTTTCATATATTTGTGTATCTTTATGTTGGATGTTCTTCTATCGTACAATTTGAACATTCACTTTTTAATTTTTTTACTACTACTTTTATATAACATCATGTTTGCAACAATTTAGATGTAATAGATAATTATCTTTCCTAATTTTCCTCGTATAGATATTAATATAATGTCTTCGATTTCTTTAGATGATACTCTATGTGACAAACATTGGGTGATAGTGATATTGTGTCCATGTTAACGGTGACTTCTGTAAATTTATTTTCATGATTTTGTTTATTTAATTTTTTTCTATATGGTACATGAGTGACAAACCATGGGCGATACTATGTCCATGCTAATTGTTATTAAATTTATTTTCACGATTTTGTTAGTTTGTTTATTATTGTTGACAAAAAGATGTGTTTTAAAGTTTCAGCAATTGAGGATGAGATTGGAAAAGAACATATGAACTAATATTATAGTATCTTCATGAAAATATATATTTTATAACGTCGAATGTCGTCATCAATTATTTTGAACATTATCACCAATTATTAATGTGACAAAAATATTTTGTCACTAAATATCCCGAATAATTAATGATGAAAAATAGCATTGTCATGAAAATATATATTTTTTATGATGTTGAATGTCGTCATCAATTATTATGAAAATTGTCATCAATTATTAGTGTGACAAAAATATTTTATCACTAAATATCCCGAATAATTAATGACGAAAAAAATATCGTCATGAAAATATATTTTTTATGACGTCGAATGTTGTCATCAATTATTATGAAAATCGTCACCAATTATTAGTGTGACAAAAATATTTTGTCACTAAATATATCGAATAATTAATGACAAAAAATAGTATTGTCATGAAAATATATTTTTTATGACGTCGAATATCGTCATCAATTATTATGAAAATCGTCACCAATTTTTAGTGTGACGAAAATATTTTGTCACTAAATATTTTGAATAATTAATGATGAAAAATAATATCATCATGAAAATGTATTTTTTATGACGTCGAATATCGTCATCAATTATTATGAAAATCGTCACCAATTTTTAGTGTGACGAAAATATTTTGTCACTAAATATTTTGAATAATTAATGATGAAAAATAATATCATCATGAAAATGTATTTTTCATGACGTCGAAAAACGTCATCAATTATTATTAAAATCGTCACCAATTATTATTGTGACGAAAACATTTTGTCACTAAAAACTTCAAATAATTAATGATGAAAAATAATATCGTCATGAAAATATATCTTTTATAACGTCGAATGTCGTCATCAATTATTATTAAAATCGTCACCAATTGTTATTGTGACGAAAGTTTAGCATCGTAAAGAAAAAATATTTTCATGACGTCTAATTTCGTCATCATTTATTTTTAAAATCGTCACATAGTATTATTGTGACATATTTATTAACAACGTCACGAAATATAAAAAATTGTGACGAATTTTTTTATAATTAGTGACGAATTTAAATTTGTCACTATTTCTAGTACTTTAATGACGAAAAATGAAATTCGTCGCGTTTAAGTAACAAGTTGTGACGATTTTTATGTCGTCGCAAAAAAAATCGTCACAAAATGTGTAGTTTTCTGTAGTGAGCTGCCTAACATATTAGCTCCTCATCTAGCCTTATTCTATATGTTCTAACATTCTTAGAACATAATCATCTTTGACTTAGGCATGTCTCGGGGGGGGGGGGGGGTTTGGTATTGAATCAAAACATATCTCATTTTATTCCCAACAATTTCCCCCTTTTTGATAATGCCAAAACCTATACATTCTATGCAAAAGTGACTTAGCTACACCTATTACATTTATCTTCAGAAGACATGACTAAGGTCAATTATCCTGAAAAGCAATGTGTTAGTGTATTCACTGTTCATGTTGCAAATAGGTTTCAAGGATAGGCATAGAGAGTTTTCTGCAATAATGTATCTTGATTCAAAGGTAGTTCAACTATCATTCATATAAAATCATTACAAACATGTTGATAGTTGAAGATAACTTATCAGAGCATGAAATCAAGACATCATTACAAAAGTTTCAGAGCATACATTAAACATAAGATCTAGAGTATCAGAGCATGTCAACTAATCACTTAAAAGTACTTAGATCTTCAAGTTTCAGAGCATCTTCTAGTATCAGAGCAAAACCAAAATACTTCAAGTTTCAGAACAGAATACTGGATATCAAGTCAAATGCTTGTATCAGAGCAAAAACATCAGGTATTAGAGCACATGCTTAAATCAGAGTAACCAATGCATATCAGAGCACTTTATCATCAGCAATCTTGACCAAATTTCAGCATAGTTGATCAATCAAAAGGGCCAGAAGACTTAGCCATTTCAAAGATCATCCTCATGAGGTGGCACCATCCCATATTGTGCCCACACTCTTCTTTTCAAGGCCATGGCTTCTTGGTTTGTTCCCTTAGGTCCAAGAACCATCTTGTTCAGCTTGAGGATTTCAGTAAATTCATTCAGGATCTTTGACTGATCAATCCATCCTTCAAGCTTTGGAGGCATGTATATGATTGGCTTGGGGGCAGTGAGTTCAAATCTTGGAATATCAGCAGCTGCAAGCAGTTGTTGATAGAGCTCTCTGTGGTACTCAATCATGAACTCTGCAAAAGTGGAGTTGGCATCTCTTCCATTCCATCTGTCAATGACATATTGATCATAGACAAACTCCCTTTTGGCTTCCTCCCATGAGTCATTCAGCTGAATTGGCACCCATTTATCCAAGTGAGGATATTTGGTGTCCATTGGGATCAACAGCTGTGGCTTCATCTTGTTGTAAGTTGCTCTCTTTCTTCTTGGCTTCTGGAAGTCTGCTCTTCTTTTATCTCTTGCTCTTTGTGCTTCATCCATCAAATCCATCTTTTCTTGGGCCCTCATCATGGCCAGTTTTTGTTGAGTTTCAGGGTCTTTGCCATACCCTTCATGAAACAGCTTTGATGGATCATGAGCTAGGACAGTTGTCTTCTTCTTAGGTTCAGGTCCAAATCCTTCAGCAAATAGCTCTTCAACATCTTCAGTGGACTTAGGACCTTCAGCACTTCTGGCAGATTCAGAAGACTTGTCCTTTTCAGCAGTCTTGGGTTCTTCAGCAGCTTTGGCCTTCTTTGTGATAGGCTCATCATTATCAATTCTGAATTCAGGTGGTAGATCAAGGCTGTTGGGAAAATCAGTGAATTTCTCAGCTTGTCTTTTCTTTCCTTTTTCCCTCTTGATCTTTCCTCTTGTTTGGACACCTTCAACATCTTTGTCCAAACCAGATACTTCACCACCTGGCCTTTGCTGTAGCCTCACTCTTTCCTCTTGAGCTGAGGCCATTGAGTTCTTTAAGGCAAGTGCTAACTGCTCTTCTTCATCCAATTCTTCCAAGTTCAGGACTACTGGTTCCTTTCCTTTTCCTTCAGCAGTTTTGTCTTTCCCTTTCACTGGGCTTCCAATTACTAAGGCACCTTTTGCCCTTGCTCTTTCCCTTTCCCCCTTTTTGGCAGCATCAAAACATTCAGGCCTTAGTTCACTCATTGTTGAAGATTATTTTTTAAAAAATGATGGTTTATATTGGGGAATGGGGGTTGTTTTCAGTTGAATAGGTTGAGGTTCTTTGCCCGATCAAAACTTGGAGAAACATGGTAGTATATGTTATTATATACTTCAAATACTTCAAAAAAAAAAAAAAAGATTTGATCGGCCTAGATGGTAAGAGTGAATCCCACATTTCCATGTGATACATGGTTCAATTCCACGGCGTAGATGGTAAGAGTGAACCCCACATTTCCATACATGGTTTGATTCCTCTTATCATCATTTTTTTTAATTAATTGGGAAGCCTAATAGACCTCGTGGTATCTACACCAGTGGACGAGGAAGCTCTGCTGTGGGATTGAATGCTTATATTGCCAGAGACTGGTGAAACTGTGAGTAAATTCTGAAGTTAATGTTTTTTCAATGTTCATTATTGACCATGAAAACAATGATATTTATAGAAAAAAGACTTTGTAGGTCCTGGAGAGGTGGAGCCTTGGTTCTGAGTGATAGAGGTATTGATGAATTTGACAAAATGTCTGACAATGCAAGAAGCATGCTACATGAGGTGTGATTCAATTACTCCTTTTCTTATTGTGTGCATGGTTAAAACCTTTTAACTTCTAGAGAGGGGGAGGGCACCGAGTAACAACGAAATCAATATAATTCTTGGCGTCGAATTTAGGACTAGAAATTTAGGTATTTAGCATAAGATTAGGGATTCAGGGATCAAAATGGGGGAATTTAAAAAATGGCTAGTCAAACTATATTTATAAAAAATATACAAAATTCCATTCCTACTTACCCCGTAACCCGCCTTGCTGAACGTCTCAACCGTTTAAGCTACGTATTTTATTTGTAACCCGCCTTGCTGAAAACCTTTTTCTTTCTAGCGCTCCTTTCTGAATATTTATTTGGGCTAAACTGTATTTTATTAATATAATTTGCACATGCGCTTTAAAAAAAAATTGTAAGCCTCAAATAATTGAAAAAAACTATTGCGATTGAATGAATAATCAAGGTCTTCAAATTCATGCTGAGAGAATGGTTGGAGGAGATAAAAGCCATTAATCTGAAGCTCAACCTTAGGCTACCAAGAATGGTTAGCATTTGATCCATGGATTAAAAGTGAAATTAAGTTATTTATGGTCAGGTTTAGATATCTGTATTTTGGTACAATCGAATGCGTTTTTATGTATTAGGTATAAATTTTATTTTAGGTCTGATTTGACATCTATTTTGAACCCGAATAACCTCCTATCTTGGACTAATCTACCCTATCGAACTATACATATATAAGTGCGACTCCGGTTGTCTGTATTAAATTAAAGCACACAATAAATTACCCAGAAATACAGATATCTCTCTCGGATTTGATATCTGGGCTTGGGTGAGAGACTTCATCTCCTCCAACAAGTATACATTTTCATCATGTATGTTCTGCATCCTGTCACTGCTCAAGCTTAGAAATGCTAGAACAGGCTTCATCTTTTGTTGCACAACCTCCTCCATGGTTGCTTTCAGAGATGCATCTAATTGGGCCTTAAGGAGCTCAGTGAGGTTGGCCACTGCACCTTCAGCAATGTTGGCCATCACTTCTTGGGAAAACTTTTCTGAGGCTGCTTTCACCATAGCTAGCCTTTGCTCTTCAGCTCTTTTCCTTTGCAGAGTTGTCTTTCTTCTAAGGGCTTGCTTAACCACTGATCTCAAAGTTTTCACATTCCTGTTGTGGTTATTTCTTAGCAAGGTTTGCTCTTTCTTGACATCCTTTGATACTGACTTCATGGTATTCTTGGCTTTGATGACTTCAGTGGAGATGGTTTGCAACCCAGTCTCAACTCCACTGATCCTAGCTTCCAAGGTGGGTAGAACCACATCTTCTGAGCCAGTTAGCCTCATCTCAACAGATGCTAAAGTTCTTCCATGTTCATCTAAAGCTCCAGAAGTTTCTGCATGAGCTGTTTGGACTTGATGAGCCAAGAAGTCCAACTTCTCTGATTGCATCCCAAGCAAAGCTTGTGCTGATCCACTATCAACTTGGATGGGAGCATCTGTCAAGAGGTCATCTGCAAAGATTTGTTCAAAACTTATACCTGCAATGTCAGACAAATCAAATGAGTCAGTAAAAACACACTTATCTCCCTCAATTTCTTTTTCATAAGACTCTGATACATCAGCAGTCTTCTTCTCATTTTCAACTATTTCTTTTCTCCCTTCATTAGTAATTTCCTCACTTAAAGAAACAGGCCTCCTTTCATCAAGGGATTCTTGAAGTTCAGATTTGACTTCAAGAATAGCCTGCCCTTCCTCACTTATATCACCCTCATTTGGTGGTACACTCACTATCCTAGTGATCACCACATCTCTTTCATCTACTACTCCCTCTGGTTTTTCCACTAAATTCTCCTTTTCAACTCCATCACCTAAACCTGCAACATCTCCACCTTCATCAAGGCTCAAAGATGGCAGTTGTGGGGAGATCACAGTGCTTATACCAACAGCCACTGAGTCATCCTGAATGATTAAGGGCTGATCAGTGTCCAACTCATCTTTAGGCTGTGCCTTGGGTTCAGAAGAACCTTCATTGGCAGATGTGTCTTTGGTTGTGTTACCACCCTTGGTCAACACCTCTGAAGATACAGAGCCTTTCCTATGATAGGTTCTAGGAGGATTTGAAAGTCTGTCTGCTACAGAAGACTTGGGTTGAGTGGATTCAGGGAGGTTGACTTGAGGGGTTTCAGGAGGGTTGGGATTTGAAGGGTTTGAGGGATCATCAGGGGAATCATCATCATTTGAGCTGCTATCAGGGTGTTTGATGCCCTTAGCTTTTCTCTCTTTCTCCTCAATGATCTTATCATCTACCAACTTTGCAAAAACTTCCTCATCAGTAAGGAATCTTGTTTTTATCACACCAGCAAAGTGTAGCAATCTGCTCTCCTCCACTTGCCACCAGTTTGCACCTTTATCTTGAATAACTTGAGAGATTTCCATAATAGTCCTGTTTTTCACATCAACAAGCATTCTCAAATCATGGAATGTCTTCTGAATTCTTGGAAATTCAGCAAGTTGTGGATACAAACTGTCCACAGTAGCCTTGGCTCCACCTCTAAGCATACTTTCATAAGTATACTCCTCCTCATCTCCACTAGAATGGGGACTATGGGTTATAGGGGAGTTGGCTCTGGGTTCTCCTAAAGTGGCTTCAAGAAGGTTGAGTTCAGGGATATTGGCTTCAGAGGGGTTGGGTGCAATTGAAGGTACTTCAGTTGCTTTTGAGAGCAATGAATCTGAAGGGGCTTTGCTCAAGGGGGTTGGTTCAAAGAGTGCAGCTTCTAAAAGCTTTGAGTAGTTGAGCATAGATGAGTCAAGGGGAGAATGCAATCTTGTCTCATCTACTGCTATATCTGCTAGCACATCTATCCCACTCCTTTGCACACTCCCTTCTAGAGAATATCTCTTTGTAATATTGATAGGGGTGATTGGTTGATTGGTTGGGGTTATGTGGGTTTCAGGGGAGTTGGGCTCAGGGTTCTGAATTTCAGGGATGTTGGCCTCTATTGGTTGACCTTCAGGGACCTTGGATTCTGGAGTTCCAGAACCAGATGAGTTGGTCCTTGACTTGGATTTGGTTCTGCTTTCAGCTCTGCTCTCTCTTAGAGCAAGTTGGAGAGACCTTTCCTCCTGAAGCTCCAACACCTTATCAGTAGGCTTGGCTCTTCTCTTGCTGGCCCTACTGCTTCCACTACCTTCACCATCCTTTTCAGGGACAACTTCCCTGATCCTCTTATCACCTCTAGACTTCTGTCTAGTTTCATTATACTTTTGTCTCAACTCTTCTGAATGATCAGAAGGCACACTCACTCCCTTTTCAGCAACTTCTTCAATCTCAGTTGAAGCTCCTGAATTCTCCTCTGAGGGAATTTGAGACATTTTCCTTGTCTTCACTACTCTGGCCTTTGTCCTCTTTTTCAATTTTGGCTTCTCCTCCACCTTCTCTTCAGTAGGTTTGGCCATAAGCATCCTCCTTTGCTCAGTTTTCTTGCTGAGCTTTCTAAAAAGAATCTTTTGGGCTGGGAGGGGCTTTGCAAAGGTTTGCATTTGAGAATAATGGGAAAATCTTTCAATCAACAAGCTTGCCTTGGTGCAATACTTGAGTTTCCCTTCAAGCACAACCTTGTTGTGGGCTTTCACCTTAAACTTGGCCTTTTCCTTCATCATCTCAGATATGATGAAGGTCCTCCTATCAAACTTGATGCCTTTGTCACTAGCATCAATAACTGCAGCCATAATTCTGATTTTTGGATGGCTGACTTGCTCCAAGCTTCCAGTATTGCTCATAAGACTCTTAGTGATTACCTCAAATAGATTGAGAAATTCTGGCTTGAGAGTCTTCTTGTTTTGTGTTGAAGAGAGAGGGCCTGGTATTAATAGCCATTCTTGAGCTATTTCATCTTCAAATCCAGTACCATAAACTTCTGGATTCCTTCCTTCAGAAGGCAATCCAAAGGCTCCTTCAAGATCTTCTGAAGAGAATTTCACTCTATGAAATCTCTCTTCCTCCTCTCCTTCTGCCACATAGGAAAGTCTGGTGGAAACTTCACAATCTTCTGGCTTGCCTCTCCATTTGAGAAAGTCAAAGAACTCAGCCATGTAGTTTTCCAAGCAAGAACTTGGTCTTCCCTCCATAAACTTCTGCAATCCAGCTCTTCTCAACCATCTCAGGATTGATGTAATCTCAGGATCCTCACTTTCAAATGATACTATGGGCTCAAAGTGAAGACTGTTTTTGTTGCTTAAGTATCCAAAATCAAGGTCTAGAGCCTTGTTGGAGAAATCAATGATCATTTCTGGTCTAATTTTGGGAGCCATTGAAGGTTTCAGAAATGACTTTGAGAGAGTTTGAAGAAAATGAGCTAGGGTTTCGAATACTTGGGGAAGAAGAGCTTGTGGGGGATCTTAAGACTTGAGAATATTCTAAAAAGAATGTTTGTCAATGAGTTGGTGAGTTTTGAGAGTTTTCAACTGTTGTCAAAAATGGAAAAACACACTTGGACGGCCAGGATTAACTTCAGGGGAGTTGGCCAGTTTTGATCCAATGGTCAAAAACCAATGTAACAGTGAGTTATTGGTTTTATTCAAAACGTGGAAGTTATTTAATATTAGTTAATGGATGGGGAGTTTTCGAGATAGATCATGGCTTGAAAAGTGTAATGCAAACAAGAGTTAAATCTTGGCATTTAATGCATGGAAAGCGACCTTTTGGGTGGGGGACAAATTAAATCCCATAGTGATGATATCTGTAATTGGGACAGATATCAAAGTAGACAATGATTACCCAAAATAGGTGCTTATCAAACCAAGGAAACAATTTGATAGCCAAGA
The DNA here is from genome assembly GCA_963675135.1 of Galeopsis tetrahit. Lineage (NCBI taxonomy): Eukaryota > Viridiplantae > Streptophyta > Magnoliopsida > Lamiales > Lamiaceae > Galeopsis > Galeopsis tetrahit. The sequence goes on from OY776134.1 coordinate 22,697,893, forward strand.
CAACTTATCTGTCCCCACTAGGACAAGTGTCCTGAAGAGATGTGGACAAGTGTCCTGAGATTCAATGGACAAGTGTCCTGAGTAATTGTGATCATCTCTTCTGAACTTCAGTAGACTTGTCCAAGTCTGCTGAAGACCAATTCAGTTACTTTACTCCCATTAACTTCAATGTGTTTTACTTGTCCAACTTCCCTGGATCAAGTAATCCCAACTCTGCTGATAGCTCTAGAAATCTTGCCTCTGCAAGTGGCTTTGTTAGAATATCAGCTTTTTGATGATCTGTGTGGATCTTGACCAACTTTATGTCCTTCTTCTCCACATGATCTCTAATGAAGTGATGCTTGATGTCCACATGTTTGCACCTTGTGTGCAATACATGATTTTGTGATATTGCAATTGCACTGTTGTTATCACAAAATATTGGCACTTCAGTAGAGTTGACTTTGTAATCTCTGAGTTGTTGTCTCAACTAAAGGATTTGAGCACAACAACTTCCAGCTGCAACATACTCAGCTTCAGTGGTGGAAGTAGCCACTGTGTTCTGCTTCTTGGAAAACCAAGATATGAGCTTGTTGCCTAAGAATTGACAAGTCCCTGAAGTGGACTTTCTATCAATTCTGCAACCTCCATAATCAGCATCTGAGTAGCCAGTTAACTCAATGTTGTCATCAGCAGGGTACCAAAGGCCTAGATTCTCAGTGCCTTTGAGATACCTTAAAATCCTCTTTGCAACCTCAAAATGGCTTTTCTTAGGATTTGCTTGAAACCTTGCACAAACACCTACTGCAAAGGTGATATCAGGCCTGCTGGAAGTTAGATAGAGGAGAGAGCCAATGATTCCTCTATACTCAGTAGAGTTGGTTGGAACACCACTCTCATCAGGATCCATCTTCCAATTTGTGTTCATTGGGATCCTTACTAGCTTGCTAGTAGCACACCCAAACTTCTTGATCATTTCTCTGGTGTACTTAGCTTGGTTGATGAAGATTCCTTCTTTTGATTGCTTGACTTGAAGACCCAAAAAGAAGTTCATCAAGCCCATCATGGACATCTCAAACTTGCTTTGCATGAGCTTGGAGAACTTCTCACACAGCTTCTCATTGGGGGATCCAAATATTATGTCATCCACATAGATTTGGACAAGCAAGATGTCCTGTCCTTCAGAGATTCTGAAGAGAGTTCTGTCCACAGTTCCCTTGGTGAATCCATGATCCAAGAGGAATTGTGACAGTGTGTCATACCAAGCCCTAGGGGCTTGCTTGAGTCCATATAAAGCCTTCTTTAGTCTGTAAACTTGGTTTCCAACCTCAAAACCTGGTGGTTGCTCCACATAGACTTCTTCTTTCAAGACTCCATTCAGAAAGGCACTCTTGACATCCATTTGGTACACTTTGAACCTCTTGTGGGCTGCATAGGCTAGAAAGAGCCTTATTGCTTCTAGCCTTGCCACAGGTGCAAAGGTCTCATCATAGTCAATGCCTTCATGTTGGCAATAGCCTTTTGCCACTAGTCTTGCTTTGTTTCTGACAATCACATCATTCTCATTCTTCTTGTATTTGAACACCCATTTTGTTCCAATAACATCTTGATGTGAAGGTCTATCCACCAACTCCCATACTTCATTTCTGGTGAATTGATTCAGTTCTTCCTGCATGGCTGTGATCCAATTGGTATCTTGAAGTGCTTCTTCAATATCACTTGGTTCTTGTTCTGACAAGAAACAACAGAAAATAACACTTTCACCATGAAATCTCCTTGTTTTGACTCCTATACTTGGGTCACCAAGTATTAGATCAGTAGGATGGTCAGACAACCAAGTCCTTCTTTTTCTGATCTCTTCAGTGGAGTTGTCCTCTACTGAAGTTGAGTCATTTTGATCATAAAATTCAGGATAATTGAATGCAGGATCTAATTCAGAATCATAATCAGGGGTGTTGTCCTCAATGTTAGGGACATTGGCATTTTCAACATTTTGAGTTCCCCCTTGATTATTTGATCCATTAACTGCCTCAGCAGGAACTGCTTCTTCATTGGTAGTTGTTACCTGGATGTGAACTGGGATTTGATCATTCAGTTCACCATTCTCTTCAGTGGGATTTGCCTCAGGAAGGTTGCCTTCAGAATTGTTGTCTAATGGGAGATTTTCAGGTAGGTTGGCTTGGACAACTTCTATGAATTTAGTGTCTTTATCCTTTAGGCTCAGTCTGGTTGTCCTTTGTGTGATTTCTTCAGATTCCAGGTTTTCATTCCTGAACTCATTAATAGATTCATCAAACACAACATGAGGTGTTTCTTCCACAATAAGGGTTTTCTTGTTTAAGACTCTAAAAGCTCTACTGATTTGAGAATATCCAAGGAATACTCCCTCATCAGCTTTGCTATCAAAGGCTTTCAACTGTTCTTTCCCATTATTGTGTATGAAACACTTACAACCAAAGATGTGAAAGTATGACACTTTAGGCATTCTTCCTTTCCAGAGTTCATAGGGGGTTTTGCCTTGCTCCTTAGTAATCAAGCATCTATTTTGAGTATAGCATGCAGTGTTTATAGCTTCAGCCCAAAACCTCTTAGGTAGATTTGAATCAGCAATTAGGGTTCATGCAACTCCATTCTGTTGGGGAGTTCTAGCTACTGAGGTTTCATGAGCTATTCCATTAGATGTGCAATACTCATTGATGTATGAATTTATGAACTCTGTGCCTTTATCAGATCTTATCTTGATAATGCTAAGGCTTTTCTCATTTGACAGTCTCTTTAAAAGTTCAGGCAGTTTGACTTGTGTTTCCTTCTTATTAAGGAGAAATACTACCCATGTGAACCTAGAGAAGTCATCTACTACAACCAATGTGTATTTTCTACCATTTATGCTTGCATGGGTAATTGGTCCAAATAAATCCATATGTAGAAGTTCAAGTACCCTTTCAGTAGAGATGACTGGTTTTCCTTTGAATGAGGCTTTAATCTGTTTTCCTTCTTGACATGGTTTGCAAACATGCTCCTTAATGAAAACCTCATTAGGTAGTCCTTTAACTAATGCATTTCTAGCAATTTTATTCATTGTTTTGAAGTTCAAGTGGTTTAGTCTTTTATGCCATAACCAACTTTGTTCACTAGAACTCTTAGCAATGAAACATGCAGTATCAGTGGACTTATCCCAGTCTGCAAAATACACATTTCCTTTCCTAGTTCCAGTCAGTAGAATTTGTTGAGTCTTATCTTTGATTAAGCATTTTCCACTTGAAAACTCAACATTGAAATCTTTATCACAGAATTGACTGATACTTAGGAGATTATACTTGAGACCAGCCACATAAGACACATTGGATACTTTGATGTTACCAATCATCAAAGTACCATAACCTTTTGTTGTTGCTTGTGAGCTGTCTCCAAATGTGACATTTGGGCCTTCTTTTTCAATAAAATCAGTGAGGAGTTCCTTGTCTCCAGTCATGTGCCTTGAGCATCCACTGTCAAGGTACCATGCTGACTTTTTGCTCATGCTCCTCTTCTTGTGGCCCATTGGTACCTGCAATTAGATAGGTTTAGGTACCCTTTGAGTTTTGGGTCCTGAGAGGTTAGCTGTACCTCTAGGAACCCAAACTTGCCTAATAACCCTGATTGATTCAAGGTGGCTAAGTTGTCTTCCTCTAGCATCTACATACACTGTCTTTCCCTTAAATGCCTTGGGGAAAGTATGTGTGAATGTGTTAACTCTGTAAGTTTCAGGAGAGTTGTCAAATCTCCTGAACTTATGAGTTCTTTGTGCTACTTGAGGGAATCTTTGAGGAAAGGCTTTCTTATGACCATTACCCTTTGGCATATAGGGTTTTGGTTGTCTCATTTTATTTTGCCTTTGAGGATAGTTGTCCTTAGGTCTAGTCAGCTGAGGCTTTCTCAGTAGAGTTGGCCTAGGCTGATTATACCTTGGATAACTCCTCTGAACATTGTTCAGGAGAGTTGCCCTTCCATTGGGTCTACTCTGCTGACCAACATTCCTCTTATGTTCAGGAGCTTTGGCCATTTCCTTAGGTTTGGGCCTAGTCTCCTGAAGCACTTGAGTTGGCAAATCATCCATTTTGCCCTTTCCTTTGTTTAGTGGCTGTTTGTTTTCATTTTCAGTTGGTGCCAATGACTTAACAAAGATTCTCTTAGTGTTACTCACAGAAGCAACACTAAGACAAGGTGAAGATTCAAATGGATCAAAACCTAATCCACTTCTTTGAGCCATAGGTCTTTGATAACTCTGAATTTCCTCTATTGCTCTAGAGGATTTCTTCAGAGCAGACATCTTTAATTTCAGGCTCTCTTCACTTGATTTAAGAATATCATATTCATGTGAGAGGTTTTCAAACTTGGCATTTAGAATTTTCAGTCCAAAATCTTTTCTCTTCTGAGAGAGTAGTTGATCATCAATCTCCTTTTGTTGGTCAACTATCCTGAGATTTGCTTCCTCAAGCTCTCTCAAGACTTGTTGATACAACTCAGTAGATTTGACATCAACAACTACCTCAGAGGTTTTGGCAAGCTCAATAGCCAATCTTTCATTTTCTCTCACACAGTTATCATGAAATTCTTGTAACATAGTGAAATCTTCCATCAACTTTCCAAGGGAAAGTTTCAGGTTGACCTCACTATTGTTTTGTGAGATGAATGATGGTGAACTAGAATTAAATGATACCTCATCACCCTCAATAGCCATGTTGCAAACATCATCATCATCTTCACTGTTGGAGAACAGTCCATCAGAAGAGTTGAAGCTTTCAGCACTCTCAGATTCTTCACCAGCCATCATGGCCTTTCTATTGGTGAACTTTCTGTCTCTTTTAGCTTGTCTCTCTCTCCTTTCTTTAGAGCTCAGTTCAGGGCAGTCATACTGGAAGTGCCCTTTCTTTTGGCAATTATAGCACAAGTCTTCATCATCATCCTTCTTTGGTTCTTCTCTTCTTCTTGATGATGAAGGTTCAGCTCTAGTGGACCTTCTCCTATCAGAGTACTTGTCCTCTGATCTTTTCTCTTCAGGCTTTTTGACCTCAGCCTGAGCTTCAGGAGAGTTGTACCTTCTCCTGAATTTGTTGTCTTGGTAGAATTTCTTGTATCTACCAAACCTTGAGTTTATCTTATCAAACCTTCTAGCCATCAAGGCTAGTTCTTCCTTCATTTCAGTCTTGGAGACTGACTTTGATGATCTTGGAGTGGACTGCATTTCTGGTTCAGCAGTTTTGGCTTTGAATGCCACTCCCTTAGTAGGATTTGAAGGTTCCTCAACAGGCTTTCTTCTATTGAGGTCGAACTCATAAGCTTTGAGTTCAGAGAAGATTTGTTGCATGGGCATGGTGGAGAGATCTTTGGTATTTTGCATCATTACAGCATAGACATCCCACTTTTGAGTGAGACTTCTCAAGATCTTCAATCCAACTTCTCTCTTGGTGTAGACCTTGCCCAAGGAGTTGATTTCATTCATCACATCAGTGAATCTACCAGCAAATTTATCAAGGGACTCCTCAGACTCCATTGTGAATTGTTCAAACTTCTGCACTGCCACTTGGAGCTTATTCTCCTTGATTTTGTCAATGCCCTCACACATTTCTGCAAGAGTATCCCATACCTCCTTGGCAGTTGTGCAGTGGTAGACCCTTCCCATGATTGCATCTGGAATTGTTTGGTAGAGGGTGTTCATGGCAAGATAATTCAAATTATCTTTCCTCTTTTCATCAGCAGTGAAGTCATCTTCATCTTTGGGAATCAATTCCCTTATATCTGCTCTTTGAGCCTCTGTGACTTTGGGATTGACACAGGTGAACACAAAAGGACGTCTTGTGATCACTCTCAACATATCAGTATGTAGAGATGCAAGATGAGCCCTCATTCTGATTTTCCAGAAATCATAGTTGTCTATTGAGAACATGGGCAATTTGTGATGAAAGATGTGGTTGACTGGATTTGTGGCCATGTTGTCCAATCCTTGGACAGCAGGAGGTGGAACAGCAGCATTGTTGTTGGCTATATCTCAAGAATAAACAGTTAGTCAACAATTGATAGGATTGCAGATAGATCAGTTCAGTGACCACACCAAATATATGATTTTGAAAACCAAGATGGCTTTTCAGAAGCAGTGGTCTTTGAACCCCTGCTCTGATACCACTTGTTGGTCCTGAAAGGAGTATATAACAAGTGTATGGGGGGGGGGGGGGAATACACTTGTATGCAAATTCTTTTTAAATAGATCAAACCAGAGCTCAGCAAGATTGTCTTGGACAACTCTACTGAAGATGATTAACTCTTCTAGGATAATCAAACTACTAAGTACTACTGAGTACTTAGTTGAATAACTATCTAGGGGAGTTATATGTGCGGAATAGTGATTGGCCCTTTTAGTTTAGACTCCTTCAGTTCTGAAAATCACTTAGTCAATTCAATACAGTCCAGTTTCAGGGAACTTGTCCAAATGAGTTTTGCACAGTCTTTGAATATGTATTCTTTGAAAGGTCAGTTTTGTGTGCAGTGTTGAATGTATGAAAGTACTTGGAAAGCAAATCAACACAAGAGTTTATAGTGGTTCAGAGACTCAAGCTCCTACATCCACTTTCCCTGATTGAACATGATAATTCCTTCACTCTTGGAATTAACTAGTTTTATAGTGCCAAGGTGAACTTGATCAATAACACCACTCCTTGGTGAATTGATCCCTAGGATGTCTAGAGTCCTAGTACCCTCTTCTCAACTCAGAACTGAATTGTTCTTCTCTCAACAGTCAGCTCCTACCACTTCTACTACTACAACCTTCTCAGTTTCACACTTGAAAGGTATAAGGGTTGAAGTAAGGTTCCAACTAATGAGATATCCTTTACAATGAAGATCAGTGTATAAGGATTGGATATCTCTCTAAGCTTGTGTATGGATATACAATGTAGTTCAGCTTAGATGAAGTGTATGAAGACTAAGATAGTCTTTGAAAGCTTTGAAAGCAGTCTAGCTTGTAAGAACTTGTCAAATGTTGGATTGTGTTGAGGTGCTTCAAATGGTCTTCACACTTCTGTATATATAGACAATTGAAGGATTTGCCCGTTGGAGAGGCAGCCTCAAATGTCCATAAATGTCTTCTTTTGGTTCTTCAACCTTGAAGACAAATTCTTGATAGTGACATGTCCTCATTTGGGAAATAAACGACTGTATAAGCTTTGTCTTCATTCTTCAGCACTCTTCCCAATGTCTGACTTTCAGATTCTCTTGTTAGGACATGGACATGGCTTCTGAAGGTTGTTCCAATGATAGGACAATATTCCTTATCAACTGGACAACTCTCCTTATCACTATCAACAGTTTTGCTTATCAGCAAGGTTGGCTAGCTCTTCTTCAGATGACTTGGCTCTTACCCATGTTTTACTTCAAAGTGATCTTAGCATGATTCATTAATGATCTTTAGGGTATAGTTGTCTTCTTCAGCATGATTGACCTCAATCTTTCAGTACACTTCTTCTGAATTGATTGTGCTGAGACAACTACTCTGGACAACTCATCTGATCAGCATACTTGTCTTCAGCAGACTTGGTCATGATTCCAGAATTTGAGCCTTGAGGGGACTTGTTCTTGATAGACTTTAAAGCATAGGTTCCCCCTCAAATGGTGCATCTATACAACTAAGAGCTGCCTAACATATTAGATCCTCATCTAGCCTTATTCTATATGTTCTAACATTCTTAGAACATAATCATCTTTGACTTAGGCATGTCTTAGGGGGGGTTTTGGTATTGAATCAAAACATATCTCATTTTATTCCCAACACCAGTCTATTGTCAAAATTCGTAGTGACAAGGGTACTGAGTTCATTAATTACTATATCCAAGATTTTTGTGCTAAACGTGGTATCCAGCACCTTACTAGTGCAGCTAGGACACCACAACAGAACGGTGTAGCTGAAAGAAGGAATCGAACTCTCAAGGAGGCCTGTAGAACCATGCTAGCCGAATACAAAACTCCTCAAAAGTTTTGGGCTGAAGCAATGAACACTGCATGCCACTCTCAGAACAGAAGTGCGATCAACAAAGTATTAGGTAAGACACCTTACTAGGTTTGGAAAGGTAGAAAACCCAGAATTTCATATTTCCATATATTTGGTTGTAAGTGTTTCATCCATAACAATGGGAAAAGCAAGTTGAATGCATTTGATGCTAAAGCAGACGAGGGGATATTCTTAGGATACTCCTCGACTAGCAAAGCATTTAGAGTATTCAACTACTCGAATCTTTGTGTGGAAGAAACACCACATGTGGTTTTCGATGAATCTCGACAGGACTCGTCTGCCGACAAGATCAGTGAGAAGGTGACCGATCTATCGATCGAATCTGACAAAGATTCAGAAGTATACGAATCTATTCAAGCCTACAATACATTCATGAAAGCTCTCGAGTCTGATGACAACGAGAAGGTAAGTACTCAAGGTAAGTTTACTAGACCATCTGACATGCCTGCTCTAGTTGAATCGTCTACTCATATTGAAATGCATGATGCTATACCTGAGGTAGATGATGATAGTATACTTGTTAAGAATAGAAAAACATGGAAATCTGCGCATGATACTGAGAATATCATTGGTGACTCTACTATTGGTGTGAAGACAAGACAAGACGACAACTCTTTGAGTCGCAAGAACAACCGAGTCCATCTATGTTTTGCTGGTGTTGTTTCCTCTCTTCTATCGAGCCTACTACCGTTATAGAGGCATTGGCTGATAGTAATTGGATCATCGCTATGCAAGACGAGTTGAACAAGTTTGTTCGAAACGACGTCTGGGAACTTGTCGATAGGCCGGAACATCATAATGTAGTTGGCACTCGATGGATTTTCAAAAATAAGAAAGATGAGAATGATGTAGTCGTTAGAAATAAGGCTAGACTAGTAGCTCAAGGCTATTCACAAGCTGAAGGCATAGACTATGATGAAACTTATGCTCTTGTTGCTAGACTAGAAGCCATTCGATTGTTCCTTGCATATACTGCTTATATGAAGTTTACTGTATATCAAATGGATGTTAAAAGTGCATTTCTTAACGGTATTCTTGCGGAAGAAGTGTATGTTGAACAACCTCCAGGTTTCGAAGTGAAAGGCAACCAGGTGTACAGATTAAAGAAAGCCTTATATGGACTAAAGCAAGCTCCAAGAGCATGGTATGATACTCTCTCTCTCTCTTTCTATTAGAAAATGGTTTTACTAAGGGCAAGAAGGGAAAGAAGACAAGAAGGGAAAGACATTTTACTCGTCCAAATTTACGTAGATGACATCATTTTTAGTTCACCTATCAAAAACCTGAGTGAAAGTTTCTCAACATTCATGCAAATTAAATTTGAGATGTCCATGATGGGTGAAATGAATTAATTTCTTGGTCTTCAAGTAAAACAGACCCCTGAAGGGATTTTCATAAATCAAGCAAAGTATACTAGAAACCTGCTAGACAAGTATGGTATTAAGACATGCAAGTCTACTGGAGTACCTATGCTACCTACATACAAGATGGATCCAGACGAACATGGTAAGTGTGCTGATCATACATATTATCGTGGTCTTATTGGTTCATTATTGTACTTGACTACATACTAGTAGACCTGATATTGCATTTTCTGTTGGCGTATGTGCTCGATTTCAAGCTAATCCAAAAGAGAGTCATATGGAACTAAATGCATACTGAAATATTTGAAAGGGACCATCAATCGTGGTATATGGTATCCTTCAAATGATGATTTATCTCTAAGTGGCTACTCAGATTCTGATTTTGGTGGCTGTAGAATAGATAGGAAATCTACATCCGGTTCTTGTCAATTCTTAGGCACAAAACTCATTTCATGGTTTTCGAAAAAGCAGACTAGTGTGGCTACCTCTACTACCGAAGCCGAGTACATGGCTGCTGGTAGCTGTTGTAGTCAACTACTTTGGCTCATGCAACAGCTTAGAGATTACAACATATATGAATCGAATGTTCCTATTTTCTGTGATAGTAATAGTGCCATTGCCATTACACAAAATCCTGTTTTGCACACACGTTGTAAGCATGTTGATGTGAAACATCATTTCATACGTGATCATGTAGAAAAGAAGGATATTCGCATGGAAAAGATTCATACTGATTTTCAAAGAGCTGATATTTTCACAAAACCATTACCTGAGGCTCGTTTTCGTGAATTATGCATTAGTATAGGACTAATTGATCTAGAACCTACTTGCCTATAGCTATGTACTAACCAGACAGGTACATCACAAGAAATAAGGAGACAAGATCACTGAAACAGAGCACTCGTCTACTCGCTCAACAGACAGGTATACAAGGTCAGACAAGATGACCAAACAACCCGATGAGGAAGCTGGTAAAGCTGAGGGTAATACTAAGGGAATAAACATTTAAGGGGGAATCCTTGATTTCTTAAATATCCTTATGTTGACTCTTAAGTTTGTTAAAAGTCATCTTGTTCGAAACCTTGACCATTGCATTAGATTGATATTCATCTTAATTATTTTACTCTACTTGTACCTACTCTCATGCGTCGCACAAGATGAGATAGGTACATGAAGTCGTTCGACATTCAGAATAGACAAGCACAGTCGAAGGGGGAACTCGTCTGGTGCACATAAGTCTACTCGTCTGTTCTGAATAGACACGAACAGACAAGATAAGTGATTTTATGATTCAATATATACTAAGTGTTTAACAAGTGCGAATTAAGGATATGAATGTAATTTGACAATGTGAAATTTGGGAAAACCTAGAATTGGATTTATACACTCCACTTAATGAGGTGTATACACCCAGTTCGCGCCAAAACCCTACTACACTAGGTCAGATGAGTACACTCCTCTGTCTTAACCAATAGGAAGGGCGGATTCCAAATTTTACAATACCAAATCACGTAATATTCTCGATTACGCAACTGAATTTCAAAGCCTCAACCGTTAGATCAAATCATTTAATCTTGGCCATTGATTCAAAACTCAAGTTTTATCAAAACCCAACAGTTCCACTCCTCTCTTCTCACGTTTTCATAACTTCCCTACTTTCAAGCACTCAAAATTCTTGCAATTTCTTAACTGCTTGATTGTTACTCAACCCTACTACTATGTCGACTATTTCTATGTTCGATGTTCGCACTAAGATGCAGGCTAGGTTCGACCTAGGCAAGTACGCCTCAGAAGGCAAGGTGCATGTTGAAGGATCGGTGTTCTTCAGCGGAAGGCACACTGACGACAACAAAGAAATTCTTGTCAAGTGCTACCGGTGTGGTTTGAGACCCTATTTGGAGGCATTTCCGGAGATCGTGTTCGAAGAAGAAGTGTTGGAGTTCTATGCCAATGCTAGTAGAAGAGGCGACTCCATTGAAGCCTTTGTTGGAGGAAGCCAAGTTGAAATCACTCGAGATGGTGTATTCAAAACATTGAAGCTACCTTCGGGTACAATCGACGTGGAGAATTATGGCCAAGGGCAGGAATTAAGGTATTTGAGTATTTTCTGTGGAAAGAAGCCACGATTGAATCGTGATGGAAAGATCCCAGCTGTTAAGAAGAAGGACCTTCTGGAGAAATACAAAACCCTACTCGACATTGCAAGCAAAATGTTGCTTGGTGTAACAGGAAGCTATGATTCAGTTACGCTTCAAAAGGCAAGAGTGATGGCCGCAATCTATGACGGCATCACGGATGGAAATTGGTACAAATTATTCATAGATCGGTTGATGTATTTCGAAAGAAATGTTCGTGTTGACACCGATACCAGAGAGTGGGTGGTGTCTGCTGCAGTTAGCTTCGGAAATAAGCTAAGTATCCTTTTACCCGTCCTGCTTCCGAACAAGACGAGTTGGAGCAAAGGCAAACCTTTTCATGCTCTCAAGCATTATTTGAAGAAGGAGGCTCTGGCTAAGCAAGTTGCAGGTAGATCATTAGAGCGTGCGCAAGTTCAGATTGATCCTAGAGATGCTATGTTCGAAGCCGTCTCGTCTAGTGCTGAGGAAGACGAGTCGGATGATGGTGAAGAATCTGAAGATGTTGCTGAGGCTGGAACTAGTGGAAGACTAGTTCAGTATGTGCCAGAGGAGGCGATGTTTGAGCCAGTGGCTGATTCGGAGGAGACTCAATCAGACAAAGAGACTGAGAAGGAAGTCGAGGCTGCTGAAACTTATCGACTAGTGAGAGTCGAGTCGAGTCCCTCACCAGACAAGTCGACTGAATTGGTTAGTACTTCTACTCGTACTCTTTCAATTCCTCTCTCCCTCCCCGTCAAAACCAAGGCAAGATCACTTCGATCTCGTGCCAGACCTGTACCCCAATCCTCGTCTGTGTTGGCAGTGCAACCACTGAGAGCCAACATTACCCAAGACACTACCATATTCGATACAACTGATACTCCTACAGTTGTCAAACCAAACCAAGACACATGAAAGCCCTCAGAAACCACCATCCAAATTCCCTCTACCTCAACAGAATATGTTGAACCCCCACAACCATCTATTTCGGGAACTCCTCTAGTTGCCACTGCAACAACTGAGACAAGGACCCCACTTGCTCAGACCCCTCCCGTTATTAGATTTGAATCCTTGGTTTATTATCCGATGTGTCTTCATGAAAAGAGGATACGTGCGACAGTGTCCAAAAATCTGAAGAAGATGCTCCCATCAGTAGAGATCGACCCGTCTTCCGAAGTGTATGAGAAACTTTTGAGAATTTGCACTTGGGTTGCTTTGAAGAAGGCCCCGACAGAAGACTTGTTCGAAGTCATCATTGGAATGGGCGGCATATCTAACTTTCAAGATTGGGAGATGGAGCAGCAAGAGAACAGTGGTGTTAAAGATCATTCAGAACTCCTCCCAGCTCATGCCTTAACAGTTTTGGTAAAAAGGATGTTGAACATATCTGACGATGTGTTGTCTTCTCAAGACAAGTTTGATATTGGAGTTCAAACTGACCTTGTGGAAGAAGAGTTGTTAGCTGAAGCCATTGATGTTGGAATTCAAACTTCTGAGCCAGTAACTGAGTTGGAGGATGTCTCAGATCAAATGGAAGATGTTGCTGGAAGTGAAAATCCAGATGCTAAAGTTGAAACCAAAGATATATGACTTGGTCTTACCTACTGGAGAAGAAGACAAGTTGGTTGAAGCTCATGTCGTTGTTGAAGATGATGAAGTTACGCATGAAGTTCCTGATTATCAATCATTTCAATTTTTTCCAGATGGTTACTTAGACGAATTGAAGTTAGATCTGAAGCAAGTTGTTCAGTCGTCTATCGATGAATTCTTGAAGTCTGATTTGAAGGAAGTTCTTACAGAGCAGAATCAATCTCTTGTAGACAGTTCGAAAGAATTGATAGTTGGTGAAGTAAATCAGATGGATGCTACCTTCAGACAAGAGATGTACACTCAACTTGAAGATTTCTTGAAGAGACAAGTTGACTACTCAGAGAAGCGTTCTATTGATTTCGCAAGATCGTTGGCTGAAGAATCGAAGAAAATGGAATGACTATATCGTGTGAAAATTGAGATAGCGGATGAGCAGAGAAGAGAAGCACAAGATCAATTGGTGCGATCTAGAGCTGTTCTAACTGAGTTGACTGAACATAACAGATTGCTCAGACAGACTGCTACTCATTTCAAGGATGAATTAATTTCTAGCTCAAGGAAATTGGAACTCACTGCTGATCGTCTTGACAAGATGAGTCATGACAAGACGCATCAAAGGCAGATTGAGATTGCTGCAGAAGCTATGAAGGAAGCTTTGAAGGAAGAGATGACTCGTTTCACTTCTTTTTTCACTCTTAAGGCAAGTGATGAAGCCAAAAAGGGGAAAGAGACAAGTAGAGTCCAGGAGAGACAAGAAAAGTCTAGTGCTGAACCGGAAGTGAAAGAAGCTGCTACTGCTATGGAAGAATTAAGAAGGCCAAAGAGAAGAAGGCTAGTCAAGAAAGTTGATCTTGAGAAAGCAGAGGCAGAAGAGCAAAAGATACAGGTCAAGGGCAAGGGCATTGCTCCTCCTGAGGTTCAGACGAGACAAGTAGTCAAGAGAAAGTTGATTATTGAAGAGCCTAAAGTCAAAGAGTCAATAGGACAGATCATTGCTGATCTGGATGAGACAGAAATTCTGAAGAAGCAGAAGGTTGAAGATGCTCATTATGCTAGTAAGAAGAAAGTTGGAAAGCATATTCATAGGCTACAAAAGTTGAAGGCGAAACCAGAAGAAGTTGAAGATGCTTACATTGACAATTTCATTGACAATGAGCATAGAGAAGCTTGGTTCAAAATCAAAATGATATGGGAACTGGACCATTGGATCGTTCGTAAGTTTGGAGATGCTGACAGCAAAGAAGAGTTGTACGCGATATTTGACAAGTTCATGGAAGTGCAAGATCAGAAGCTATGGAACTTGATCATGCGGATTGCAACTGCTGTAGGATTTAACATTCTGGTGCCTATCTATCCGAAATGGACAACTCCGATGCTGAGTTCTGGTAAGAGAATCGACTTCAACAAGATCAAGAAGTTCGAAGAAGAACTGCTAGAGAAGGAGAAGATCGAGAATGAAGAACATATCTCAGACATCCATAGAAGACTTCTCGATGCGTTCTGTGTACCAAACTTAGAAGGAGGTAACATTACTGATTAATTGTATCTTTACTTATGTATTTTCTATTTTGCTTAAGTAAGTGTAATCTACTGATCTTATGTGAATGAATGAAAAGATAAACACTTTTGATGATTAAGACAAGATAACTACTTAACTAGTCTACTATTGCGAAAAGATTCAAGTAGTTTTGGCTTCATAAAAAAGGGGGAAATTGTTGGGATATGAATCCTAAGACAAGTCCTAAATGATGAAAAGATGAGATGAGTTTTGATAAGCCAAAAGTAGACTTGAATATTTTCTAAGTGTTGACCGATCTAGTCTAGTTATGAAGTCATCTTGAGCAGATCAGTAGAGTTCACTAGTAAAGTTCAAAAGATAAGTTTGAAAGAAAAGTTTAAGTGTTCAAAAGACAAGTACGCTTTATAAGTACTTTGTTATATTTGTTTAGGATTTATACTGAGCTATATTGAAGATTGTATAGAAGCTCATTATTTCGTGTATGTATTCGCATATTATCATTGTATAGATCTTAAGGTGACTAAGTTGTTTTATAAAGCTTAATGTAATGTAATAGTCTTGTTAGGATTAGATGATAGGACTAGATTAGTTCTATTTAGAAGTCTACAGAGGAAGACCTGCGCAAGAGAAGTTGAGTACAAAAGAAGACTGAAATTTTGTCTAAGTATGGAGACAAGACAGGTGCGCAACAAGACAACACAAGAAGGAAGAAGTTAGTTATAAAAACGCGTGTGAAGATAAAGATTGAAGAGTTAGTTATGGAAATAACTAATTAACTGCATAACCGCATGGAAGGATAAGTTAGAAGTCAGTTTTCAAGAAAAGTTGGTTACACAACAAAAAGTTTTTGAAGATTGGAAGTCTATAAATACCCCAAGGTATTCAACGATTGAAGACTACTGACATACTGATATTCTACGTTCAAGTGAAGCAAATTAACGAAGTATTCAAGAGAAGAAAACTCGGAGAGTTCAAATTCAGGAAGTGAAGCCAGAAGACAAGTGGAGATTTAAAGAAGGCTACTACTGAATAGAGAAGTTTTATTGTTTTGTTTCAAGTTGGTAGTTGCTTGTAAAATAGCTAGTTAGATCGAAGATATATCTGGTGGTATAATTGAGAAGATCTAAGTCTTATTTATTGGGACTTAAAGCTACAAGAACATATTACTCTATTGGACGAGTTAATAAGAATTTCACAACTGGGTTTGTGAGAGTGGATGTAGACAAGTTGTCGAACCACTATAAATCTCGTGTTGTTTACTTTACTGTTTTATTTGTGTTTGATTGATTAACTAATTAATTGATTTAAATACTTAAGAATAAGACTAGTAGAATGTTCATACAGAGTTCGCGAATTTAGTTGAGTATAAATTTGATTGGGCTCATTGTTATTCTGATTATTCCGCATTCGTATTCTGATATATTGAAAGATTTTTGAAAAGTCTATTCACCCCCCTCTAGACATTTTCACTAGCTTACTCAATATTATTAACTCAACTGGGTACCTACATGCACAATCAATAATTATACTTCCTCCGTCCCGAATTAACTTTCATACTTAGTGTTCAACCCATTTTACTGCTATATCGGGAGTTACTCCACGTATTGCTTGACGTAAAACAGATAGTGGATTTGTTTCTGTCTTTTGTTGAATTTTTTTCATGGCTCGATAGATAATTTGATAAGCCAATGATTTTTTTCCGTGTTTCAGAATACGGTTAACCAACATGTTAACTAATCGATTACGATAAATTGGATCGGATCAGTTTTCTTTTTATAAGGGCTAAAATCACTTATTTTGGCTTTTAAAAAATATTATAATAAATATAATTTTAAGATATAATTTTATAAAAAAATAAATAAGTGAGTTGACTTGTGTGTATGTATATTTCATAAAAATAATGACATTAAATATTTTAGATATTGTATGGGTGGAGTTTTTAAAGGATCGAAAAAGTAGGCGTGAAAGTTTCTTTGGGACAAAGGGAGTATCATTTAAAAAAAAAGGCGCACCTTATTAGGTTTCAACCATTTCTTTACATATCGAGTTTCATAAGAGAGCGCGACTCACAAGACCTGTACCGTCGTCGCAAAGAACGTTGTTACTGACGAAAAGAGCCAGCAGCAGCACTACACCACTGCGAAACATACGCGCATATGCACATCGCCTCTCCATAGCCACATCCCAGGTCGATTCTGATTAATCATTAATTATTATCGTTTCTAATCACTCAAAAACCCAGAATTTCACAAGCATCCAAACACAGGGAACAACAAAAGAAGAAAAGATTAACAGAAGACCCACCTCTTCTACAAAGGAAACCCTTCAACTGAGCTATCAAGAAACAATGAATTAATATGACTGTTACGAAAGGCAGGGGAGTGTGCCAGATGAAACGGCGTGAAATACCAAAGAATTGAGGAGTGCAAACAATCTACATGGAGAATGATAGGAATTAATGAAGGCTTTTTGAATTGTGGCTCAATGGAGAGAAGTGGAACCGACAAGAATGAAAATAATGAAAAGTTGAAAAAAAAAAAAACTCAAATCTAATATGACACGTGTCAAAAGAATAGGGTATCTAAATTGACACATGACAGAAGGTTGTAGGGACATATCCTCCTTTTATATATATAACTAGTGTAGAACCCGTGTAAATACACTGGATTTTAAATAAATGTTTACATAATTAATAATATATTTTTAATTTAAATTTTAATATTTGTATTTTATTTGAAAAAGTATTATAATTATATTTTAAGAAAATGATTACGTACAATTATAATTATTTTGCTTTAAAAAAATAATATTTTTTTCAATTATATTACTTATAAGGTAAATTGTGTATTATAATGTGTTGGTCCTGAAAGGAGTATATAACAAGTGTATGGGGGGGGGGGGGAATACACTTGTATGCAAATTCTTTTTGACTATGATCAAACCAGAGCTCAGCAAGGTTGTCTTGGACAACTCTGCTGAAGATGATTAACTCTTCTAAGATAATCAGACTACTGAGTACTATTGAGTACTTAGTTGAATAACTATCTAGGGGAGTTATATGTGCGGAATAGTGGTTGGCCCTTTTAGTTTAGACTCCTTTAGTTTCTGAAATCACTTAGTCAATTCAATACAGTCCAGTTTTCAGGGAACTTGTCCAAATAGGTTTTGCACAGTCTTTGAATATGTATTCTTTGAAAGATCAGTTTTGTGTGCAGTGTTGAATGTATGAAAGTACTTGAAAAGGCAAATCAACACAAGAGTTTATAGTGGTTCAGAGACTCAAGCTCCTACATCCACTTTCCCTGATTGAATAGGATAATTCCTTCACTCTTGGAATTAACTTGTTTTATAGTGCCAAGGTGCACTTGATCAATAACACCACTCCTTGTTGAATTGATCCCTAGGATGTCTAGAGTCCTAGTACCCTCTTCTCAACTCAGAACTGAACTGTTCTTCTCTCAACAGTCAGCTCCTACCACTTCTACTACTACTACAGCAACCTTCTCACTTTCACTCTTGAAAGGGGTAAGGATTGATGTAAGGTTCCAACTAATGAGATATCCTTTACAATGAAGATCAGTGTATAAGGATTAGGATATCTCTCTAAGCTTGTGTATGGATATACAATAAGGTTCAGCTTAGAAGAAGTGTTTGAAGACTAAGATAGTCTTTGAAAGCTTTGAAAGCACTCTTGCTTGTAGGATAGTTAGATATTCTTGTCAATTGTTGAGGTACTTTCAAATGGTCTTCACACTTCTGTATTTATAGACAATTGAAGGATTTGCCCGTTGGAGAGGCAGCCTCAAATGTCCATAAATGTCTTCTTTTAGTTCTTCAACTTTGAAGACAGAATCTTGATAGTGACATGTCCTCATTTGGGAAATAAACGGTTGTTTAAGCTTTGTCTTCATTCTGCAGCACTCTTCCCAATATCTGACTTTGTGATTCTCTTGTTAGGACTTGGACATGGCTTCTGAAGGTTGTTCCAATGATAGGACAACATTCCTTATCAACTGGACAACTCTCCTTATCACTATCAGCAGTCTTGCTTATCAGCAAGGTTGGCTTGCTCATATCAGATGACTTGGCTCTTGCCCTTTGCTTCACTTGAAAGTGATCTTTGCATGATTCTTTGAAGATCTTTAGGGCTTTGTTGTCTTTAACTCTTCAACATGGTTGACCTCAAGCTTTCAGAAGATTTGATCTTGCTTAATTGTGCTGAGACAACACTCCTGGACAACTCTCCTGATCAGCATACTTGGCCTTCATTAGGCTTAGTGGTTGTTCCAGAATTTGAGCCTTGAGGGGACTTGTTCTTGATAAACTTCAAAGCATAGGTTCCCCCTCAAATTATGCATCTATTCAACTAAGAGCTGCCTAACATATCAGCTTCTCATCTAGCCTTTATTCTATATGTTCTAACATCTCTAGAACATACTCAACTTGACTTAGGCATGTCTCAGGGGGTTTTGGTATTAGATCAAAACATATCTCATTTTATTCCCAACATAATGTAAAAGTTAAACTAACATAAATGTAATTATTTTGTATAATTTAATTATAATAAATAATTAAACCACAAAGTACAATATTGAAAGATTGTGTTGTAATTCAATTGAGACTTTAGAAAACAGGTTTAATAGTTGAGCTAGAGGTTTTTATCATCACCGAGTCATAATATTTTTAATCCTTTCTAACTCTTACTCTGAAAATCGCAATATATAGTTGGTCATTTGTAAATACATGTCTTGAGAGGAATAGTCCAACGACATTATGTACTTGACTTTTATTAATGGTTATTATAAAACAAAATAGATTAGGATCTCTGAAACTTGACTGGAGTTGATATGAAGGGCTTAATATCATACGTGGGATATATTATTCTCAATATTTCTACCTAAAATTATTCGAGCTTCCAACGTGTTCCTAGTTTGGTAACAATTAATCTGGTACCATTGCACAAATTGAATTAAATAATATAATATTACTTAGGTAACATTAAATAAATTAAAATTTTCAAATATTTATAAGGTTTAATGAACTATTTCTAATTTATTATAATATGGGTGCTCGAATTATTCTAGCGAATTCTAAGATTAGTCAATTATAATTTATAAGAACAATTATAGGAGAAATTTGAATCCCAACCTCATAGCATAATTACCTGATTCAATTAATAAACAATTAATTTTAATCCTGATTCAATTAACAAAATTTTAATTGTGGAGTCCAATTTTCATTAAATAATTAAGTACACATATATTAGTGTTCATGATATAAAGTTGGATAGTGAATTTAATTGTGAAGATTATTAATCCACATTTAATTATGATTTCGACTTTCCTTAACTAAGTATATGCCATTGAATATCTTTATGGTTTAAATTTAAAGATATGGAGTAGAATGTAAAATATATTGATATATTTATGAAGATTATTACTTCGCATTTTATTATGAATTTGATTTCCTTAATTCAGTATATATCATTGAATATTTTTATGGATTCATGTTTCTTTACTACGTAGAGTACGTAAATTTTCTAAGTATCTCCGAATGTGATTTGAGACAATATATTCATCGAATTGAGAAAATAGAAGACCAGCGTATAAATATTGAAATTTGTAACTGCATGTCAAGAAATTCTCTGGATGGATGCATTATCGTCCCATGTCCATGTATCTTGCAGAATCTATATAAAAGAGCATTCTATAATTTGGTTGTTTCCTGTCGAAGAGTTTAATGCTAGTTTATTACACATATCCAGGTCTCATTTGAGTATCTTCATCAATAGAGTGAAAAGAATTATCAACAAAGTAATGAACATATATATAAAGTGAAATATTTGGTTGTTTCCTGTCGAAGAGTTTAATGCTAGTTTATTACACATATCCAGGTCTCATTTGAGTATCTTCATCAATAGAGTGAAAAGAATTATCAACAAAGTAATGAACATATATATAACTGCGGCCAACTCTAGGTCATGTGTTGGATAGTTCTGCTCATGAACCTTCAACTGTTGTGATGCGTATGCTATGACCTTTCCATGCTGCATTAGAACGCACCCTAGTCCCGACTTGGAGGCGTCTGTGTAGATTACAAACCCTTCTGACCCATCCGGGACTGCTAAAACGGGTGCAGTTGTAAGTTTCAGTTTTAAGTCTTGGAAGCTGACTTCACATTCTGGTGTCCACTTGAACTTTTCACTCTTCTTTGTGAGATGCGTGAGTGGTTTTGCGATACGCGAAAAGTTCTGTATGAATCTTCGATAGTACCCAGCCAAACCAAGAAAACTTCGAACTTCATTTGCATTGGTTGGTACCTTCCAATTCAAAACTGCCTCAATTTTCGCGGGATCAACTTCTATCCCTTGGGCCGTGATTACGTGTCCCAGAAAGGCCACTTTATTGAGCCAAAACTCACACTTGCTGAACTTAGCGTACAACTTCTTCTGTCGTAGAACTTCTAAGACTGCCAAGATGTTCCTCATGTTGTCTAGTATCCTTTGAGTAAATTAAAATGTCGTCAATGAACACGATGACGAATTTATCCAGGTATTCGTGGAACACACGGTTCATTAAATCCATGAAAACTGCGGGCGCATTCGTAACTTCGAATGGCATTACAGTGAACTCATAATGACCATACCTAGTCCTAAATGCAGTCTTTGGAATATCACTTTCCCTGATTCTAAGTTTGTGATACCCAAACCTGAGATCAATCTTGGAGAATACACTCGCATTTCTCAATTGATCAAAGAGATCTTCAATCCTAGGCAACGAGTACTTATTCTTTATTATAAGCCGATTAAGTTCTCAGTAATCAATGCACATCCTCATAGTCCCGTCTTTCTTCTTTACAAAAAGGACTGGTGCTCCCCACGGCGAAGCACTGGGTTGGATACACTTCTTATTCAATAACTCCTCTAACTGTACCTTCAATTCTTGCAATTCCTTTGGTGCCATTCGATATGGGGCTTTTGACACTGGTGCAGCTCCAGGGACCAAGTCGATAGTGAATTCTATGGATCGATCTGGTGGAAGTCCAGAAAGGTCTTCTGGAAATACATCAGGGTAGTCCTTCACTATTAATACGTCGGCCGGTGTCAACTTCTCCTTTTCCACTTTTACAATATTCACTAAGTATGCTTGACACCCTCCTTTCTTCAACAACTTAGCTGTCTTCATGGCAGATATGACAGGTATGCGCCCTTGCTTATCTTTCCCGTGGAAAGTAAGATGTTGACCGTCCAATGTCTCCAGGTCTACTTCTCGATCCATGCACCGAATCACAACTTTGTTTTTACTTAACCAATCCATTCCTAAAATGATGTTGAAGCCCTTCATTCCAATCACGTGTAAGTCGGCAGGTAGGTCATTCCCACCGATACTTAACTTAACATCCTTGGCTAAGCTTCTAATCATAATATTTTCTCCTGAAGGAACTCTAACTTCTAAGTTTACATTCTTAGTGCAGTTTAACCTAAGTTCTTTCTTAAAGGCATCTGATATGAAGGAGTGCGATGCTCCAGTATCAAATAAAACATACGCAGGCATATTCGAGACAAGTATCGTACATGCCACAGTTTCGTTGGCCCTATCGCCTTCCTCCATTTGCTTCTCTTCTAGGTACTCGTCCTCTTCAGCGAACTCAATGTTAGGCATTGCGTTCAGCTTAGCCTTACCCCTCTGGTTCACTCCTCGAGGGTTTAGCGCCCTTGGTGGTCGCGGCTTGTTACCCCTCGCAACTCCAGATTGGGTACCCATTGCTTCAGGACACGCATTAGCCAGGTGACCAGATTTCCGGCACCAATAACAGCTGCGTGTTCCTAAGAGACACTCTCCTTGGTGATGTGGATAGAGACGAAGGACCCATTAGATATAGTGATCTAAGAACCCAACGTATAAATTAGGCAGCGAATATTCCCAAATCGAGATTTGGATTGATCTTACTTAGAGCATAAAAACCTTGACCCGTTGGCTATAGAAGAGCCAAGAACCTTGGTATGATTGAACGCCACAAGATCTTGCTCAAAATTCTTGATAAGTTCTCAAATAAATTAACCTCACAAAGAGAATAAGCAAACAAAAACTTGTAATTTCGTATTAAACTTGGTCTCCCTTCCCAAAGGAATACAAGGCCTATTTATAGGCTAGAAAGTAACTCCTAAGAGTAAATACATCCATAACCTACACCTATGGTCTTAAAAGGCCACTAAAGATTCAATTCAAAGCTAAAAATGTAACTCCTAACTCTTTGAATTTCCTAGAAAATGTAAATAATCTAAATAACTAATAATAATAAAAATAAAACAATAATTCTAATGGGCTTCATGTGTGCCACGTTTTTGAAGGCCCGTGCACTTAGAATTATGTCTTTTAGCCCAAATTAGCTTCATGACATCTCTTTATTCGTAGTCTAGCCCAATAACGTTCACTACTAGGCCTTCTTCGGGCTTGTCTTGCACATTTTCTCTCATTTCAGCAACTAAGCTCATCAAAGCCTCATTTATCTTCTTAGCTCTTGTCCTTGTAATCGGCCCATCATGTACGACCAAAAAATCTCTTTTGTTTTCTTGACTTTGCACGGGTGGATCCTCATCATTCCCTTCTTCTTTAAAAGGATTCGTCCTCGAATCTACATCACCAAAATAGAGAGAAAGATCAGTAACATTGAAAGTTGCACTTACATGATACTCACCTGGAAGGTCAAGTTTGTATGGTTTGTTATTGACTCGTGCAATCAGTTGAAATGGACCATCTCCTCTTGGCTGCAATTTCGACTTTATCTTGCTCGGAAATCTCTCCTTCCTCAAGTATAACAATACACAATCACCGGGATCAAAGATGACTCGTTTAAGACCCTTGTTAATTTGCTTGATATATTGCTCATTTCTCTTCTCAATGTTGTGTTTCACTCTTTCATGCAACTTTTTAATCACCTCAACTTTTGTTTTTCCATCAAGACTCACACGTTCTTCAATGGATATTGGTATAAGATCAAGTGGAGTTATTGGATTAAATCCATAAATAACCTCAAAAGGAGAGTGATTATTATCAAAATGAACACTTCTTTTATAAGCAAATTCAGCAACGACAAACAATCTCCCCAATTTTTCAGAATCAAAACTCTTAAGCAATTGAGACAAAACTCTATTAACGACTTCAGTAGGATGACAAGTAGTAGAAAACAGAAGTTGAGTACCTAATTTACTCCGTTTAAGGATATCATCAAAGTACACAACCACAAATTTTCCAAAAAATTCATTCACAACATGGGTCATTAATTGCATAAAAGTACTTGGTTCATTAGTTAAGACAAAAATCATTACCAACAACTCATATAAACCATGTTTTGTTTTGAAAGTCATTTTCCATTCATCTCCTTCTACGATCTATATTTGATGATAACCACTTTTCAAATCAATTTTGGAAAATAACACAGCCCCATACAATTCATCAAGCATATCATCTAACCTAGGGATAGGATAGCGACACTTACCCGTGATTATATAAACGGTCCGACAATCAGTGCACATCCTCCATGTTGCATCTTTCTTCGGTACTAGAATCACTAGTACAACACATAGATTCAAGCTTTCCTGAACAGTCATCAACTCCTTTACTTGCCTTTGGATTTCTTTTGTTTCCTCCGAATTAGCTCTATAAGCGTTTTGATTTGGAAGTGTTGCTCCCGGAATGAAATCAATTTGATATTCAATACCCCTTAATGGTGGTAATCCATTTGGCTCCTCCTCTAGAAAGACATTTTCATGATCCTGAAAAAAAGATGCAAAAGAACTAGGAAAAGAAGATGTTAGTTCGTTAGTGCTAAAAAAGGATTTCTTATGTACCAACACCAACATACTCTTTTTAACAAAAGCTCTCTTTAGTTCACTCCCTCTTGCAAAGAAATTCTCTCTTTTTTTGTCCTCACTCCCATCCATTTTTTTTTCTCCCTCGGAAACACTCAAATCAGCCCTCTTATTTTTTTCTCCACTCTTTTTTTGGCTCACTTTTTGTTTCTCATCACCTTTTTCCCCCTCAATCTCACGTGCTCTTCTTTGAGACATTTTGATTTGATCCTCAAGAACCTGTTGTGGAGTTAAAGATACAAGCATGATTTTCTTATTTTGATGTTTCAAAATGAATTGATTATGATACCCATCATACATAACTCGCCTATCAAATTTCCATGGTCTTCCCAAAAGGATATGACTTGCATGCATTGGTACCACATCACATAGAACTTCATCATTGTAATTGCCAATAGAGAATGACACCAAAACTTGTTTATTTACTCGAATTTCTCCATATTCATTAAGCCATTGAAGCTTATATGGATTAGGATGCTTCGACGTAATTAAACTCAATTTTTCCACCATTTCCATACTAGCAACATTAGTACAGCTCCCACTATCAATAATTAACATGCATACCTTTTCTCGAACCAAACACCTTGTGTGAAAGATGTTTTCTCTTTGTTGTTTCGCTTCTCCCACCTTTGCTTGCATGTTTAGAGCTCTTCTTACCACCAAAAGTTCTCCCGATTCAGCGGTGACTTTATCAACTAGCTCTTCACTCTCTTCTTCACTCTCACCCTCCGATTCAATTTCCCCATTAGCTTTTAGGATCATCACTTTCTTGTTTGGACATTGAGATGCAATATGCCCATAGCCATGACAACGAAAACACTTGACATCACGACTACGAGAAGGTGTAGTGACAATACATTTTCCCTTGTCAGTCTCACTATGTGGTTTTGGAGCACCTTCAAATGTCTCCTTGGGGACCCCTTCTTTCATCTTAGTTGAAGATTGAGAATTTGGTGTGTAACTCCTTTGCACGTAACCCTTCTTCTTCAATTGCCTTTCCACTTTTATGGCTGTATGTACCATGTCTTCAAGCTCCACGTAGTGTTGAAGCTCCACAATGTTAGCAATATCTCTATTAAGCCCATTCAAGAAACGAGCCATGGTTGCCTCCCGATCTTCTTCAACGTTTGCCCTAATCATGGCAACCTCCATCTCCTTATAGTATTCATCCACAGATTTTGTACCCTGATTCATAGATTGAAGTTTTTGATACAATTCACGAAAATAATGAGAGGGTACGAATCGCTTACGCATAACCGCTTTCATTTCAGCCCAAGTGGCAATTGGCCTTTCTCCATTCCGTCTCCGATTGGTAACAAACTGATCCCACCAAACTATAGCATAGTCGGTGAACTCAATCGCTGCAAGTTTTACCTTTTTATCCTCCGAGTGATTATGGCATTCAAAAATGAGTTCTACCTTCTTTTCCCACTCCAAATACGCTTCCGGATCGCTCCGCCCCTAGAAAGATGGGATGTGAAACTTTATGTTCCCCATACCTCGATTCACTTCGTCGTTTCGCCTTCTTCTACCCCCTCTCCCATGTGCTTGATGAACAGCCCCCATATCATCATCCACCTCTTCCTCCGATTCCAACTCCTCAAATTGCCTTCTTTGATTTGCATTGGCATTTCTAGGCTCCCTTTGTGTAGGCTGTTCCAATCTCTCTATCCGATCTACTAGACCATCAAGAACTGTTCCAAACCTTGCAAATTGTTGTTGCATGGCTTGTAGGGTGAAAGCTTCTTGTTGTTCATTGGGTGTTCCTGCCATAGTATATAATTTCTCACAAATCACTCGTGTTTCACTCAAAATATAAAAAAAAAAAAAAAAAATTCTCGCAATTCACTCTTGTATCACTCTTTTGGCTTTTACCTCCCCTCTAATAATCTCACCACTCTAGCCTTTTACCACTCAAAATTTGAGAACAAAATCAAGTTTGAACAATTTCCAGTAACACTCAATAATCCCTTAGTCCTATAGATGTAGGGAACAATGAATTCTTGAAACTGTAATATGAAGAGGTAACAATTATGTAAAATAAATATTATAACTATTCTCGTCCTTTTTTTTTTTTTTTTTGGACTTGCTTCTCTAGATATGAAGAAAAAAAAAACAGCAAGATATTCAATTTTTTTTTTTTGGACGTTTTTTTTTTTTTTTTAGA
This sequence comes from Galeopsis tetrahit, assembly GCA_963675135.1. Lineage (NCBI taxonomy): Eukaryota > Viridiplantae > Streptophyta > Magnoliopsida > Lamiales > Lamiaceae > Galeopsis > Galeopsis tetrahit. The sequence goes on from OY776134.1 coordinate 22,724,541, forward strand.
TTTTTTTTTTTGAAACTAAATACTATAAACAACGATAAAATAAAATCAGATCAATATCAAATTGCTCTGATACCAAACTGATGTGGATAGAGACGAAGGACCCATTAGATATAGTGATCTAAGAACCCAACGTATAAATTAAGCAGCGGATATTCCCAAATCGAGATTTGGATTGATCTTACTTAGAGCATAAAAACCTTGACCCATTGGCTATAGAAGAGCCAAGAACCTTGGTATGATTGAACGCCACAAGATCTTGCTCAAGATTCTTGATAAGTTCTCAAATAAATTAACCTCACAAAGAGAATAAGCAAACAAAAACTTGTAATTTCGTATTAAACTTGGTCTCCCTTCCCAAAGGAATACAAGGCCTATTTATAGGCTAGAAAGTAACTCCTAAGAGTAAATATATCCATAACCTACACCTATGGTCTTAAAAGGCCACTAAAGATTCAATTCAAAGCTAAAAATGTAACTCCTAACTCTTTGAATTTACTAGAAAATGTAAATAATCTAAATAACTAATAATAATAAAAATAAAACAATAATTCTAATGGGCTTCATGTGTGCCACGTTTTTGAAGGCCCGTGCACTTAGAATTATGTCTTTTAGCCCAAATTAGCTTCATGACATCTCTTTATTCGTAGTCTAGCCCAATAACGTTCACTACTAGGCCTTCTTCGGGCTTGTCTTGCACATTTTCTCTCATTTCAGCAACTAAGCTCATCAAAGCCTCATTTATCTTCTTAGCTCTTGTCCTTGTAATCGGCCCATCATGTACGACCAAAAAATCTCTTTTGTTTTCTTGACTTTGCACGGGTGGATCCTCATCACTTGGTGATTCTTATTGCATGTTGAGCAAAGTGGGGCGTTTCTCGAGGGATATGGGGCTGAGGGGGGTCGGACGTTCCTGATCATAGTATTCCCTCTCGGTCCAGGTTGTGGCACACCCTTCCGCTTAAGTTAGATCGGGATTTGTCGTTGTTCATTCTCCAACCCTAAACTCATTGACACAATTCTTGCTCTTTCGAAGACGTCTCTAAAGTGTGGGAGTCTTAACCCAGATACTATTCCTCCCACTTCTGGGCGTAGTCCTCTCTCAAACCTATGTGCCTTACGATCATCGGTTCCACCATATGTGGACCATACCGAGAGAGAGAGAGAGAGATAGAGAGAGAATTGAACTTACGCTCGTATTCCGTAATAATATTGAACTATTGGTTCCATTATTATTTTTTTTTTTTTACTACGCTAGTAACAGTCTCGATACTCACTCTCATAATGCTCTCTACGTGCCTCATCACGATCTATCATAAGTTACCATTTCTAAGTCGAGTTTAATCGCACGATCTCGGGGGTTACATTTAAACCAATCCATGAAATTTTGAAAAAAAAAACAACATTTGTGAATCAAGACAATGAATAATTTATCAGTTAAAACATTTCATAAATCCTTAACTCATTTCGTATACATTTCCTTTGTCATAACTCCTTATCGTTCATTTAATCATGAACGTTAATCTCTTTCTCTTGTAAACATCCATTTCCATAAAACTTCTCATGAACTTTTAAAAATAATATTAAACGGTTACCTGGAGGCAATTCAGATGTGTGCTGACTGTGGGCCTTTTATTCTTTTTCATTCTTAATCATATGATAAATTTTCATGTATGTTTATCATGCATATTACTTCATTGAAAATGTTTGACCTAGAGTCCGAGGAGGAAAAATCCAACCTCGGCTCTGATACCACGCTGTAACGCCCCCAAAATCGTGGTGGCGCTACGGTTTAGAATAACACTTTTTGACTTAAATAAATTCAAGCGGAAGACTTTTCAATAAAATATACATGAGTTTTTTTTTTAAGTGGCTAACCATGCTTGTGCCTAACTCGTGTGTCACCCACATTTCTAAGTCAAACGTGTACTTGACTAAAACATTATAAAATTCTAAATCGTTATATGAGTGATGTGATGTCTAAAATACTTTAATATTAGAAGACACGATAATTTGCAATAAAGTTGTTACGCATGAAGATTAACATTTAAAGAGTAGACAGACATCCTAGTAGTTTAAATAGGTTTGATCAGTTGACCTAGTAGTTCATAATTAATTACGGAATTAAACTCAAGGATAACACTAGTCGTAATAATACTAAATATGTTTCTTACGTAAAACTTAAAATTTTAGGAGAACGTTTGTTAAAGTTTGCCCAGCCAGTCACACGTCCTCCTCGTCGTCTACGAAACCTGAAATAATTAAAGTAGCATCATGAGTCTTCTCCCGGAGGAGAAGCCCAGTGGGATAACATTTACTATGCATGCACATTAAGAAGGCTAATTAATATGTCAATCGAGTACACGCCGAGTCCCATGAACCCGGCTCATGACTCGAACCCAGGACCTAAGGCCCAGGTAGTGGTGCTCTAACCACTTGAGCTATCCCACTTTGTCCCCATGAACCCGGCTCACTTCACACAGAACTTGGTCCGAAGACTTATCTATTTCTCACACAGAGTATAGTCCGTAGACTTTCTTTTCTCACACAGAGTATAGTCCGTAGACTTTCTTTTCTCACACAGAGTATAGTCCGTAGACTTTCTTTTCTCACGCAGAGTTCACACAGAGCATAATCCGAAGATCTGCCTGCTCGTATTCACACATAAATTAATCTAAATAATGAAAATGTAAATAAATGTTACCCACTTTTGTCGTTCGGTGATAGCGGGCTAGCCTCCTGAGGATCCGACTGACTTGTACTGCACTCGACACATTTACTTAACTTTTAGGCTTAAAGTATATATATACATATATTCATATATATATTCTTGTACATATATCTATATAGGTGACACTATCAAATTATCAATAGGTTTAAAACATTTCTATTTAAGTTTCGTCACATATCAAATGGTCAAACCTAGTTATGAAGCTAGTTGAAATCACATGGAAAATACACGTTGGAGAAGATAATTAAATTAATCATAAGCACCTTTAAAGTGTATTATAAAAATATTTCAAACACACATATTAGTCCAATTTGTTTATTCTGGAATAATATTAAATTTTTAATAAACAATTTATTCACAAGGTTCTGTTAAACTCATTTCATACATTAAGAATCTAAAAAGACAGTCTTGTAGTAATTTATTTATCATAAATCATAGATAATATTAAAATTCACAATTTTTGTACAGTAAACTCCAAACATACAGTGGTGCACATAATAAAGTTTTCATTTAAAAATAACTTATAGAATATTACTTATAAATTTTGTAAGACCATTGAAAAACAAGACCGAACTGTGATAAGAGATTTTCTAGAATTTGTTAAAACTTTTTCGTTTCTTATAAAAATGTAAGGCCAAAACCTACACAACTATAAAGGCCACTAGCAATATCTATAAAAACATTTCATTTTAACATTATCCATTGTTATTAAATCTTGTATTTCTTTTGAACATCAAAACAGTTTACTTTGATAAAGAACAAACGCTGTTTGTTAGAAAAATCATTAAAAATATAATATAAAACCAAATGTGTCTAGGTAAAATTCCTATGAAATTTAAGACACAGTAAGTTAACATAGTTGAAAATTAGTTCCAAAAACGAAGCGAGCTGTGTGAGGGAAATTTTGTAGTCTCAACCCAGAAATAGGGCAGTTTTTCACCTCTGTACAGTGCTTCAAAGAAAAACCATATAAAATTGAAAACACATCAAATAATTTTGGCATTTTAACCACTTATCCAGGTTTCAATTACCTCAATGTGGTAAAATGGTTTGAGCTAAAACATTGGGGAAAGGGCTGTACTCTTTTAAAATTAACATGCAATAACAAAAGGGGTTTCTTAACCTATTTTAAAACATCCATGGCCTTAAACGGATTATCCAGTACCATAAGAATAAGAAAAGGTGTACAATAAGTGCATAAGAATAAGAAAAGGTGTACAATAAGTGAAATGAACTCAGATCACACATGCAATGCAATGACAAATACCACATGCAATCCAAATATAAGCTTAAATGAGTCACATAATATTCAAATCCCACAAGTTTTAAGAAGAAATCAAACACAATCCACCTAGGAAACAACCATTCTTACTTCAAATAAAGACGACTCAGTAACCATAAAGTAAGAACCATGAGAAAATAACAATATCCAGAAACATCGCTTATATTTCTTTAAAACTGTTTAAAAGAGGAGAATGCCTTCATACCTGACTCCTACGATTTCAGGAATGAGAGTGAAATTTAAGTTTTCTTCAACTTTCCGAATGGTGTTGATTGAAGAGATTCATATTTTGTGTAGATTTGAGAGCAAATGGTTTAAGAGGAACGTTTTTTAGAATGAGGGGTTTTGAGAGTAAGGAGTCTTTCGAAGGAGAGATGTGAATAAGAATGACTCTGCATCCCCTTTAAATAGAGAAAGACTCTCCGCATTCCTCCGTGTTTTAAATAAAAGTCTTGGCTCTTGGTTAAATTTTAATTTAATACTCCCTCCGTCCCACAATTACTTTCACACTTTCCTTTTCGGATGTCCCACAATTACTTTCACACCTTTAAAATGGAAAACCCTTTATAAACTCCACCCTCACAATATCCTAAATTTTACACAAATGCCATTACTTTTTTCCCATACATACACAAAAGTCAACTCATTTATTTCCTTTATACATAAAAGTTTACAAAATTACCCCTCAAAATCCCCACTAAATTCACTTTTCTTATTTTGTGTGCCACTTCACATGTGAAAGTAATCACGGGACGGAGGGAGTAGAATATAAAAATTTAATGTAACATTATCATTATCAATATTATTATTATTATTAATATAACACTTTTACTCAATCCTTAAAACACACCCTATTATTCCTGACTTATTTGATATATTGTGCATCTTATTATTTATAATTCAATTCTATTAAAATTTTATTTCATCTTTAACTTATCTCATTATCTTATTAAATTGTGTCGGGTGAGTCATAATCGAGTTCGATCTCCTCAGTAAGCTATCCTGCAAAACTCTGTACAACTTTGTTGGTCCTAGGTGGAGTATAACACAAGTGTATGGGGGGGGGATGCACTTGTGTATGCAAATTCTTTTCTTTTTGACAAATCTGGTCTTATCAGGCAGGTTGTCTCACAACTGGCCTGAGTGAACTTTGATAGATACTTGTCCTACTGATTACTATAGAGTGATCAGTTGGCTAAATATCTAAAAGAGTTGCTAAGTGCGGAATGTGGTTGGCCTTTGACTTAAAGAAATACTCCAAGTAAATTTCTGAAAAGATACAGTTATCAGGGACTTTGTCCAAAACAATTTTTCCTTAAACTTACAAGTTTTACTCTTTGAAATATGTTTGAATATGAATGCAATAAAGAGTGCAGTAAGTAAAAGACACACAAGCTTATAGTGGTTCAGAGACTCAAGCTCCTACATCCACTTTGCCTGATTGAACAGGATAATTCCTTCACAATGGAATTAGCTTGTTTTATAGTGCCAAGGTGCACTGATCAACAACACTCTCTTAGTGTTTTGATCCCTAGGATAATCTGAGTCCTAGTGCTCAATCTCTCTAAGTTAAGACTGTGTTTCACTCTAACAGTCCTTAACTCCTCACTTCTACAACAAACACTCTCTTCACTAAATGAGATAAGGTTTGAGGTTTGGTTCCAACTAATAGAGATATCCTTTACAATGAGAACAGATGTAAAGGCTTAGGATATCTCAATGCTAAGCTAGGATGTTTATAAAGATTGGCTTAGCTGACTTGAAGTGATTCAGGAAACTTGGAATACTTGAGAATAGCTTGGTTTCCTTTGAAAGCTTTATATGAGTTTGATAGCTTGTTGTTGGATCCTGAATCCCTTTGATCACTTCTGTTTATATAGTCATGTTTGAACAACTATCCGTTGGAGAGATAGCATTTCAAACATGTCTATTTGCAGCTCCATTGAAACGGCTAAGTAGCTTGACTTCCTTTTATCCACTGTGTAAAAGGGCTCTTCAATGGTTGCTTGAATGAATGTGTTGACTTCTGAAAAATGCGGCTGAGATGACTTGTGACAGTTTCCAAATAAGCACACTTTCCAAGGTTGATTTGTGGCAGAATCTACACTCAACCAACGGTCAGATGGGACAAGCTCCCTGAACATTCTTGCTGCAGTTTTAGAATGTTCCAACATTCATTCAATGCTTCACTCTTTAATGCTCTAAGTCTTCAATGCTTGGTTCAGGCATGATTGGCAATAAATGCTTCATTGAATGTGTCTTCTGTAAGCTTTTGACAGTTAATTCTCTTGATCATTTGCACTTCAACTGTCTAGATCTTTTGCATTTAAGAGCACAGCTTCAGTGTTCTTGATCTCTTCAGCCTGGTTGTCCACTTGTTCAGTTGTCCTGATGCTTCAACAACTTTGGCCTTAAGACTTAATACCTATCAAGCTTTCTAACATGTAGCTTTGGACAACATTTCTGAGATTTTTAACTTAAGCATTCTACATACTCAAGTGTTCTGGGACAACTTGCCTGAACAATAACTTGAGCATATCTCAACTAATTTGTACATCATCATTCAGGGGTTTTGGTATCTAGATCAAAATCATTTTATTCCCAACAATTTCCCCCTTTTTGATGATGCCAAAACCTATTACAAAGGGACCTTGACTTATACTATACTTTACCTTCAGGATCAATGAACTTGTCAACTTTCCTGAAAGACACTGTTAGCACAATAAATCAAGTATATGTAATATCAAGTTAGTTGAGATAATGAGTTGTTATCTCTTGATAGAAAATCATTGGTCCTTTTATATATCATGGAGCATTACAGATCAAAAGATTCAAAAGGACACACTAACTGATACAAGTAAACAGAATAACAACAATTAACATCAATCAAAAACAAGGATAGGGAAGAGATAAACTTATCCATCAGAGAGTTCCATCATCTTGGGGAGCAATGCCATATTGAGCCCAGACCCTTTTCTTCAGCTCCCAAACATCCTTGTTGGAGCCTCTAGGGTCTATTTTCATCTTCTCCATCTTCATGATGTTGATGAACTCCTCCAGAATCTTTCCCTCATCAATCAAGTTCCCATTGAACTTAGGAGGCATGTACAGAATTGGACCAGGGGCCTTGAACTCAACTCTTGCCATATCAGCTGCTGCAAACAGCTTCTGGTAGAGGTCCCTGTGGTTCTCAAACATGAATTGAACAAAGACTTCATCTACACTCTCTCCAAGCCACTTCCCAATGACATAGAAGTGATATACAAAACTTCTCTTGGCCTCCTCCCATGCATCATTCAGTGAGATTGGAACCCACTTATCATGGTGAGGGTACTGAGTGTCCCATCTTTGCAGCATTTGAGGTTTGAGCCTTCTGTATGAAGCTCTCCTTCTTGGGGCTCTGAAATTTGCCCTTCTTTCATCCCTTGCCTTGTTGGCCTCAACCAATTGCTCCATCCTCTCTTTAGCTCTCTGAAGAGCTAGCTTCTCTTGGGTTTCTGGATCTTTTCCAAAACCTTCTTCAAATAATTTAGAGGGATCATCAGCAAGTTTGGGCACACCAACTTCAGGCATTCTGTCCTGGACTTTTTCTTCAGCTTCTTCTTCTTCAATTGCAGGCATCCTGGCTGTTTTCTTTAATCTCTTTGATTGCCTTGCTGGAGTAGATTCATCAGATTGAAATTCTGAAGGCAAGGTCAAGCTGGTTGGGAAATCATTGAAGGCTTGCAGCTCCTTCCTCTTTCTTTTAGATGACCTTGTCACCTTCCCCCTTACTTCAGCAGCCTTCTCCTTAGGTTCAAGTCCTGTAGACTCACCACCTGGCCTTTGAAGCTTTCTTGCCTGACTTTCCATAGCTGACACCATGGACTCCTTGACAGCTATTTGAATCTGCTCTTCCTCAGTCAAATTTTCAATATTCATTGGGCCTTTGCCTTTCCCAATGTCTTCTACTGCTTCCTCCTCAATCTCAGGGACTTTCTCCTTTCCCTTGGATTCACCAATCACCAAGGTTCCCTTTTCCCTTGCTCTCTCTCTTTCCCCCTTTTTGGCATTATCAAAACACTGGGGCTTCAGTTCACTCATTGAGACTGAGAGGTGTGAGTGGTCCTGAGTGAGGGACTTCAATTCTTGCAGTAGATAAACATTCTCATCATGAATGTTTTGCATTTTATCATCTGCCATGCTCAAGAAGGTGTGAACAGGCTTCATCTTTTGGGAAACTATGGCATCCAATGTGGCTTTCAGTGATTGATCAAGTTTGGCCTGAAGTTGATCAGTGAGGTTGGCCACAACTTGATCAGACACCTTGGCCATGAGTTCAACAGTGAACTTCTCAGCTGCTTCCTTCACCATTGCAGCTTTCAACTCTTCTGCCTTCTTTCTCTGGGCTGCTGTCCTCTGCCTCAAAGCATCCTTGATTGTCTTTCTCAATGCTTTCACATTATGCTTGTACAAGGATTTGAGACCCTGCTGCTCTTTCTTCACAGATCTTGTGAATTTACCCATAGCATCTTTGGCCTTTGTCACTTCAGTTGAAACTGTTTGCAGTCCAGTTTCAACTCCACTTATCCTTGCATCAAGAGTAGGCAAGATCACTTCTTCTGATCCTGTGAGCCTCATCTCCACAGAGGCTAGAGTCTTGCCTTGGTCATCTAAGGTATCAGCAGTTGTTGCATGGGCCTTCCCAACTTTCCTGACCAGTGTGTCTAACTTCTCTGACTGCTCTTCAATGATGGATGCAGTCTGAGTAGCAATCTGAAGGTGAGCCTCAGAGGTGTTGGCTTGTTCAAAGAAGATTTGGTTAAGTGTGGACACATTTGCTGAAACTGCCTCAAGATCAGTGTCAGCATCAATTGGTATATCTGTCAAGGAAGCATCTGCAAAAATTTGCTCAAGAGTGACAGCAACTGAATCTGCAAAACTAGTAGTGTTAGTAAAAATTCCCTCATCACCCTCAATTTCTTTTTCTCCCATAAGGTCTGATACATCAGCACCTTCTCTCTCATTTTCAACTCTATTCTTTTCTTCTTCGTTTTCAAAAGATGTACTCACATTTACTGGAGAATCAGGCCTCCTTTCACCAAGGGATTCATCAAGTTCATATTTGACTTGAAGAATAGCCTGACTCTCATATTGGGCTGCACCCAATATTTCTACTTCCTCACCCTCTATTTGTGGTGCACTCAAGGAACCAGTGATCACACAATCCTCACCATCATCTCCCTCTGATTTTTCAGCACTAATAGCCTTTTCAACTCCTTCAATTCCTGACACCTCTATATCCTCAACAGGATCCACAGAGGGCAGTTGTTGGGAGATCACAGTACTTGGGCATCCCAAGACCACTGAGTCATCCTGAATGACTAAAGGCTGGTCAATGTCCAACTTGCCTGACATTGATGAGGCTTTAGCCAAACCAGCTTCTCCTATGGAAGTCTCAACATTGTCAAGCTGTGCCTCAGGCTCAGAAGAACCATCCTTGGCCAATGCATCTTGGACTGAGTTACCATCTTTGGTCAACTCCTCTGAAAGATCAGAGTCCTTCTCAGAATGAAAAGTCAAGTAATGTACCTGAGCTGAGTTGGTACCAGGGGGATTGGGATTGGTGTGATCATCATCATCATCATCATCATCAGATGGGCTGTCAGGATGCTTGATTCCTTGTGCTATCCTCTCTCTTTCAGCAAGCACCTTCTCATGAACAATGGTGCAAAATAGGGCCTCAGTGGTTAAAACACTGGTCTTCTTTACATTTGCAAAATGTAGCAGCCTATTTTCCTCAACCTGCCACCAGTTGGCACCCTTATCCTGAATAGCCTGAGCTATTTCCACAATAGTTCTATCTTTGATCTCAACAAGTGCTCTGAGATCATAGAACTGTTATTGCAGCCTGGGATAAGCTTTCAAACCTGGATATAATTCATCCACATTGGCTCTAGCAATCTGCCTCAACATTCCCTCATAGGTGAACTCTTCACCACTATCATCTCCAGATGAGTTAGCTTGGGATTCAGGAGGATTGGAGTGGGATTCAAGTAGGCTTGGCTGGGATTCAGGTGGGTTGGATTCAGAAGGAATGGGTTCAGGAGAGGTCAAAACAAGTTGGGATTCAGGTGCTTTTGAGAGCATTGTGCCTGAATAGGTAATTGGGATGGCTGGAATGGGTGGGAAAACAACTTGATCACCTTCTTGAATAGCATTTTCAAGAAGTTTGGTATAAGAGAGAAGTCTTGGATCAAGGGGGGAAAAGGGTCTATCTTCAAGATTGACCAAATCTGCCAACACATCAATACCTGCTCTATCAGGTGCACCTTCAGGGGAGTAAACTTTCTTGGTCAAGATTGGGGCATCTTCAGGAGTCTTGCACTCCTCTTCTTCTTGCCTTGGAGATATTCTTCTAGACTGAATATCAGGGGAGTTGGCTTCAGGGCTGTTGGTCCTTGACTTTGACTTGGAGTTAGACTTGCTTGCCTGTCTAATCTCCTTGAAGAACTCTTTCTTCTTCTTTTCCTCTTCCATCAATCTCTGCTTCTCAGAGGTCTTGATGATTCTCCTCCTCCTTTAATACCTTGTAGGCTGGTCAAGGTCTCTGAATTCTGTGATTGTCTCAGGTTGCAGTGGGACAATCTCTCTGACTACTTCACCCTCTTCAGGAGGGTTGACTCCTTCCTCAGCTACTTTCTCAATTTCTTCAGAAGTGGCTCCTCCACTTCTTGACTGGCTTTCAGGGGAAGATTCACTTAGAATCTCCTTCATCTTCTTCATCTTTGGCTGGATTTTGGGTGGTTGTGCTTTCCTTTTCCTTGGAGAGGCTCTTGTTGCTGGAACAGTTGCAACAGCTTTCTTGGAGGCAGCCTCCTGCTTTCTCTTTTCTGTCCTTGAAGACAGTTTTCTGAACAACACCTTCTGTGCTGGAAAAGGCTTTGGCTTGGCTTGAAGGTGGGTATAATGAGCAAATCTTTCCAAGAGCAGGCTGGCTCTTGTGCAGAACTGGAGTCTTCCATCAACCACCACCTTGTGGTGTTTCACCTCTTTAAACTTGAATTTCTCATTCATCATATTGTCCAAAATGAAGCTTTTCCAATCAAATTTGACTCTCTTCTCAGCAGAGTCAATCACAGAAGCCATTACTCTCAACTTAGGCATACTAAGTTGTTCAACACTCCCAGAGTGACTTAACAAACTCTTCACCACACAGTCAAACAAGTGTCTAAACAAAGGTTTTAGAGTATTCTTGTTTTGAGCACTTACAAGCTTTTTGGGTGTAAGCAGCCATGGAAAGTAGAACTCCTGATCTTCTCCTTCCTTGTAAGTCTCTGGATTCTGGCCTTCAGAAGGTAGCCCAAAGCTAGCATCTATATCCTCTGCAGTGAAGATGATGGAGTGTTGGCTTTCTGCATCTTCATCTTCCTCAGCATATGTGAGCTTGGTGCACACATCTCCTTTCTTGCCCTTCCATCTTAGATGGGCAAAGAATTCTGCCATAAATGGATTTAGGCATGAATCAGGCTTGGTCCCAATAAACTTTTCCAAGCCTGCTTCCCTAAGCCAATGGAGTACTGGTTCAACCTCCTTGTCCGGACTGTCAAAGGCAACCAGTTTTTCAAACCATAAGGAGTTTGGGTTGCTAAGATAGGAGAAATCAATGTCCAAAGAGGAATCATTGAAGTCTACAAGCTCTTCTCTCTTAATCTTAGGTGCCATGGATAATATGAGAGATTTGGTAGGTGTTTGGGGAGGAATTGCAGGTTTGAGAGTATGAGGAAAGACTTAAGGGTTTTTGAAATTTTGAGTGCGTAAAGATGGTAGTGAAAATTGAGGAGTTTATATATGTGGGGAGTTTATTAACCGTTGGTTAATAGAATCTAACCGTGGGTAATAATTCTGACCAATTGGATAATATGTGGTAGTGGGATTGAGGCGGTTTGATGGAGGTTTAATGCAAATTAATGGTTTTGATGAAGGCTCAAGAATTCATGAAATCCCAATTAAGATTTCTGCATTAAATGCTGATTTGCCTTTTTGGTGGTAAAAATCTTTATAGCACACTCCATCCTAAAATGGCCTACTCTTAGACCAAGAAACCTCTTAAATGTCTAATCAATGCTAAAAATAGCAATGATTATCTAATTAACTCGGACAAACATCCTGAGATGTGCTTTGGTTTCTGTGAAGGTCAAACTGCCTGATGAGCTTGCCTGAGTGGGTCCCAAGGTTGCTGACTGGGTCCCACTTGGACAGATCCCCTGACCAACATTGCTGAGCATCATAGGGACAACCTTGCTGAGTTTCCCCCTTTGGCTTACAACTTCAGTGAGGTTGGTCAATTTTGCTGAAGTTCAACTTTGATGAACTTCCCCCTTCATATGAGTTTTCTTTCCTCATTTTTCCATCTTGCCTGGATCAAGTAACCCCAATTCAGCTGACAACTCTAAGAACCTTGCTTCAGCTAGAGGCTTTGTCAAAATATCAGCTTTTTGCTTATCAGTGTGGATTTTGACAAGCTTGATATCTTTCTTCTCCACATGATCCCTTATGAAATGATGCTTGATGTCCACATGCTTGCATCTGGTGTGGAGCACTGGATTCTGTGAGATGGCAATTGCACTATTGTTGTCACAGAATATTGGCACTTCATTTGTGAGGACTTTGTAGTCTCTGAGTTGTTGCCTGAGCCAAAGTATCTGAGCACAACAACTTCCAGCTGCAACATATTCTGCTTCAGTTGTTGAAGTTGCAACTGTATTCTGTTTCTTGGAGAACCATGAGATAAGCTTGCTGCCCAAGAATTGACATGTTCCAGAGGTGGACTTTCTGTCAATTCTGCATCCTCCATAATCAGCATCTGAATATCCAGTGAGCTCAATGTTGTCATCAGCTGGATACCACAATCCAAGATTCTCAGATCCCTTGAGATATCTTAGGATTCTCTTGGCAGCATCAAGATGGCTCTTCTTTGGATTTGCCTGAAATCTTGCACATACTCCAACTGCAAATGTGATATCAGGCCTACTTGCAGTGAGATATAGCAATGATCCTATGATTCCTCTGTAGTTAGTGGAGTTGGTTGACTCTCCACCTTCATCAGGATCCATCTTCCAGTTAGTATTCATAGGAATTCTGACTGGCTTGCTTGTTGCACATCCGAATTTTTTGATCATGTCCCTTGTGTACTTGGCCTGATTGATGAATATCCCCTTCTTTGATTGAGTGACCTGAAGTCCTAAGAAGAAATTCATCAATCCCATCATGGACATCTCAAATTTGCTTTGCATGAGTTTGGAGAACTTTTCACACATCTTCTCATTTGGAGATCCAAATATAATGTCATCCACATAGATTTGGACTAACAAGATATCATCTCCTTCACAGATTCTGAACAGAGTTCTATCAACAGTGCCTTTGACAAAACCATGATTTAGAAGAAACTGTGATAAGGTGTCATACCAAGCTCTTGGAGCTTGTTTTAAGCCATAGAGGGCTTTCTTCAATCTGTACACCTTGTCTCCTTCTTCAAAGCCTGGGGGCTGTTCAACATACACTTCTTCCTTGAGCACCCCATTTAGAAAAGCACTCTTCACATCCATTTGATACACCTTGAATCTCATGTGAGCTGCATATGCTAAGAAAAGTCTGATTGCCTCAAGTCTGGCCACTGGAGCAAATGTCTCATCATAATCAATCCCTTTAGATTGACAATATCCCTTGGCCACCAGTCTTGCTTTGTTCCTCACAATGATGTCATTTTCATTTTTCTTATTTTTGAACACCCATTTGGTTCCAATGACATCTTGATGAGTTGGCCTATCCACCAGCTCCCATACTTCATTTCTGGTGAACTGGTTTAACTCTTCTTGCATGGCTATGATCCAGTTGGTGTCTTGTAATGCTTCTTCAATATCTCCTGGTTCTATTTCTGAAAGAAAACAACAAAACAAGGCACTTTCTCCATGAAACCTTCTAGTTTTGATCCCTTCACTTGGATTACCAAGTATCAGGCTGGTTGGGTGGTCTTGCAACCAAGTCCTTCTAGACCTGATCCCTTCAGGAGGATTGTCCTCATCTGAGGTTGGATCACTAGACTCATTAAATTCAGGAAAATTAATTGAAGGATCAAGCTCAGGATCATATTCAGGGGTGTTGTCCTCATTGTCAGATGAGTTGACATTTTCATTGGTTCCCCCTTGAATATTGGATCCATTAACTACCTCAGCATTGCCTGCTTCTTCATTGGTAGTTGTTACCTGGTTTTGAACTGGGATTGGATCAATCAGTTCAATATCACCTTCAGGTTGGTTGACTCCTGGTTGATTGCCATCAGGTAGGTTGTCCAGTTTTTGACAATCATAAAATTCAGGCTGGGCAACATCTACAAACACTGTCTCCTTGCTTTGAAGCCTTAATCTGGTTGTTCTTTGTGTTATCTCATCAATATTCAGGTTTCTATCCCTGAACTCATTAATAGATTCATCAAACACAACATGAGGTGTTTCTTCCACAATAAGGGTTTTGCAATTGTAAACTCTGTAAGCTTTGCTGATTTGTGAATATCCAACAAATATTCCTTCATCAGCTTTGCTGTCAAAAGCTTTCAATTGCTCTTTCCCATTATTATGAATGAAACACTTACAACCAAATATGTGAAAATAAGCAACAGTGGGCAATCTACCTTTCCATATTTGATATGGGGTTTTACCTTGTCCTTTGGTGATTAAGGACCTGTTTTGTGTGTGGCATGCAGTGCTAATGGCTTCAGCCCAGAACCTTTTAGGCAGTTTGGATTCAGCAATCAAGGTTCTTGCTGCCTCTTTCAAGGTCTTGTTCCTTCTCTCAGCTACCCCATTTTGTTGAGGTGTTCTTGCTGCTGAGGTTTCATGAGTGATGCCATTCTTGCTGCAGTACTCTTTGATGTATGAGTTTATGAATTCAGTGCCTTTGTCTGATCTGATCTTGACAATATTAAGGCCTTTTTCATTGCTTAGTCTCATCATCAATTCAGGTAACTTGACTTGAGTCTCCTTCTTGTTGAGTAAGAATACTACCCAAGTGTACCTGGAAAAATCATCAACAACAACTAAAGCATATTTTCTTCCATTTATACTTACTGGGATAATTGGCCCAAATAAATCCATATGCAGTAGTTGAAGAACTCTCTCAGTTGAGATGACAGGCTTTCCTTTGAATGAAGCTTTGATCTGCTTTCCTTCCTGACATGGCTGGCATATGTGTTCTTTGGTGAACACTTGATTTGGCAGCCCTTTAACTAGAGAGTTTCTTGCAATCTTGTTGATGGTTTTGAAGTTCAGGTGATTCAGCCTCTTGTGCCACAGCCAGCTTTGCTCTCTTGTGCTTTTGGCAACAAGACAAACTGGTTCAGGGGTTTTGCTCCAATCTGCAAAATAGACATTTCCCTTTCTCACCCCTGTTAGTAGCACCTGTTGTGTTGATTTGTTCTTGATAGTACATTCATTAGGAGCAAATTCAACACAAAAACCTTTATCACAGATTTGACTTATAGACAGCAAGTTATATTTTAGGCCTAGGACATATGAGACATCAGTAATTTTAACACTACCAATGTTTAATGTACCATAACCTCTTGTGATCCCTTGTGAGCTGTCTCCAAAGGTTACTGAAGGACCCTCCTTTTCTATGAACTCTGAGAGAAGCTCTTTATTTCCAGTCATGTGTCTTGAACATCCACTATCCAAGTACCATGTTGTTTTCTTGTTGATGCTTCTCTTCTTCTTGTGGTCCTTGCAGCCCTGCAAAGTCAAAATTTAGGTACCCTTTGAGTGTTGGGTCCTAGAGGGTTAGCTGTACCTTTTGGAACCCAAATCTGCCTGATTACTCTGATTGATTCAAAGTGACTGACTTGGTTTCCATTTACATCTACATACACAGTTTGACCCTTAAATGCCTTGGGTGATCTCTGTGTATAAGTGTTAGCTTTGTAAGGTTCAGGAGAGTTGGTAAATTTCTTTGGGACATTTCTCCTGAAGTTACTAAGCTTAGGTGCAGCTGGATAAGACTTTTGAGGATAGGTTTTTGGATGGCCTTTTCCATTTGGCAAGTAAGGTCCAGGCTTCCTGAATGTTTTATACCTATCAGAGGGGATTGGCCTTAATCCATTCAGTTGAGGTTTCCTCATTTGAGTTGGCCTTTTCTGAATAGGTTTTGGACAACTCCTCTGATGATGATTCAGATAGGTTGGCCTTCCATTGGTTCTACCTTTCTGAACCTCATTCCTCCTGTAAGCAATGCCTTTAACCTTTTCCAAAGGTGTGGGTTTAGGTGCATTGATTACCTGAGTTGGTATAAAAATTCCTTTACCCTTATCCTTGATCAGTGGTTGATTTACTTCAATTTCATTTTGCTGTGCCACTGATCTTACAAAAGTCATCTTAGAATTGCTTGATGAAGCAATGTTAAGACCAGGTGAGGGTTCACATGGATTATAGCTTAATCCACCCTTTTGAGCAAATGGTCTTTGAAACCCTTGAATCTCCTCTATTGCCTTAGCAGATTTGTTCAAGGCAGACATTTTCATTTTTAAGCTCCCCTCACTCAATTTTAGAGTATCAAATTCACTTGAGAGATTGTCAAATTTTGCTTGAAGAATTCTGAGATCAAAATCCTTTTTCCTCAAGGCCAGTTCTTGATCATCAATCAACTCTTGTTGTTCAGAGACTTTGAGAGACACTTCCTCAAGTTCTTTCACAATCTGCTGATACAACTCAGTTGATTTAATGTCAAGCTCAGGTTCAGGAAGGTTGGGAGTTTGAGCTTTTGAATTCAGTAGCTCATTTTCTCTAAGTGCTATATTGCATACTTCTCTTAGTCTGGTGAAATCCTCAAATAACTTTACAAAGTTGAGTTTTAAGGGGATTTCACTGGACTCATGTGTGTTATTTGAAGAACTGGAAGAGCTAGAAGATGAACATACCTCATCATTTTCAAATGCCATTTGACAGTCATCATCACTGTCACTGTTGGAGAATAGTCCATCATCAGAAGAGTAGACACTTTCTTCACTAGCTGAATCTCCAGCCACCATAGCCTTCCTGCTGTTCAGCCTCTTGTCTCTTTTGGTCTGCCTTTCTTTCCTTTCTTTTGCACTGAGGTCAGGACAGTCATACTGAAAGTGACCCTTTTTCTGGCAGTTGTAACACACATCTTCATCATCATTCTTCTTGTTTGAGTACTCCTTCCTCCTTGATGATGATGGTTCACCTTTGCTGTATCTCTTTCTATCAGCATACTTGTCCTCTTTCTTTTCATCAGAGACTTTGTCCTCTGATTTGGTGTCAGGAGAGTTGAATCTCCTTCTGGTTCTGTTGTCTTGGTAGAACTTCTTGTATCTACCAAATCTAGAGTTGAGCTTCTCAAATCTTCTAGCCATGAGTGTCAGCTCCTCCTTTATTTCAGATTTTGAAACAGATTGAGAGGACCTTTGAGTATTCTTCTTTTCTGTTTCAGCAGCTTTGAAGGCAACACCTTTGGTTGTGGAGGATGGCTCTTCATGCACCTTCTTTCTGTTGAGATCAAACTCATATGCCTTGAGTTCAGAAAATACTTGCTGCATTGGCATGTTGTCAAGATTGCTAGTGTTTTGCATCATGACAGAATATATATCCCACTTGGATGTGAGACTTCTCAAGATTTTCAAGGCAACTTCTCTTTTGGCATAGAACTTGCCAAGAGAGTTTATTTCATTCATGATGTCAGTGAACCTGCCATCAAGATGATCAATGGTTTCATTGGCTTCCATAGAGAATTGTTCATATTTTTGGATAGCCACTTGAAGCTTGTTCTCCTTGATCTTTTGGGTACCTTCACACATAAGTGCTAGGGTGTCCCAAATCTCTTTAGCTGATGTGCAGTGGTACACTCTTCCCATCACTGCATCTGGAATTGTCTGGTACAATGTGTTCATTGCAATGTAGTTCAGGTTGTGCCTTTTTCTTTCTTCAGCTGTAAAGTCATCTTCATCCTTTGGCAGCAACTCCCTTGGATCAGCTTTTTTAGCATCAGTGAGCTTGGGATTTGCTTTAGTAAATGTGAATGGCCCTCTAGTGATGACTTTAAGCATCTCATCATGCTGGCATGCAAGATGTGCTCTCATCCTGATTTTCCAGAAATCATAGTTCTCAATTGAGAACATTGGCAGTTTGTGATCAGAAATATGGTTGACTTGGTTTGGACCCATATTGTTGATGTTGTTGACAGCATCTCCTGGAACTGCATTGTTAGCCATTTCAACAGATGTAATATAGGATGAACACAAAAAGGTTTTTCAGAAATTTGGATCAGTTCAGTGACCACAGACAATGTGATTTTTTTGAAAATCAGTTGGATTTTCAGAAGCAGTGGTCTTTGAACCCCTGCTCTGATACCACTTGTTGGTCCTAGGTGGAGTATAACACAAGTGTATTGGGGGGGGGGGGGGATGCACTTGTGTATTCAAATTCTTTTCTTTTTGACAAATCTGGTCTTATCAGGCAGGTTGTCTCACAACTGGCCTGAGTGAACTTTGATAGATACTTGTCCTACTGATTACTATAGAGTGATCAGTTGGCTAAATATCTAAAAGAGTTGCTAAGTGCGGAATGTGGTTGGCCTTTGACTTAAAGAAATACTCCAAGTAAATTTCTGAAAAGATACAGTTATCAGGGACTTTGTCCAAAACAATTTTTCCTTAAACTTACAAGTTTTACTCTTTGAAATATGTTTGAATATGAATGCAATAAAGAGTGCAGTAAGTAAAAGACACACAAGCTTATAGTGGTTCAGAGACTCAAGCTCCTACATCCACTTTGCCTGATTGAACAGGATAATTCCTTCACAATGGAATTAGCTTGTTTTATAGTGCCAAGGTGCACTGATCAACAACACTCTCTTAGTGTTTTGATCCCTAGGATAATCTGAGTCCTAGTGCTCAATCTCTCTAAGTTAAGACCGTGTTTCACTCTAACAGTCCTTAACTCCTCACTTCTACAACAAACACTCTCTTCACTAAATGAGATAAGGTTTGAGGTTTGGTTCCAACTAATAGAGATATCCTTTACAATGAGAACAGATGTAAAGGCTTAGGATATCTCAATGCTAAGCTAGGATGTTTATAAAGATTGGCTTAGCTGACTTGAAGTGATTCAGGAAACTTGGAATACTTGAGAATAGCTTGGTTTCCTTTGAAAGCTTTATATGAGTTTGATAGCTTGTTGTTGGATCCTGAATCCCTTTGATCACTTCTGTTTATATAGTCATGTTTGAACAACTATCCGTTGGAGAGATAGCATTTCAAACATGTCTATTTGCAGCTCCATTGAAACGGCTAAGTAGCTTGACTTCCTTTTATCCACTGTGTAAAAGGGCTCTTCAATGGTTGCTTGAATGAATGTGTTGACTTCTGAAAAATGCGGCTGAGATGACTTGTGACAGTTTCCAAATAAGCACACTTTCCAAGGTTGATTTGTGGCAGAATCTACACTCAACCAACGGTCAGATGGGACAAGCTCCCTGAACATTCTTGCTGCAGTTTTAGAATGTTCCAACATTCATTCAATGCTTCACTCTTTAATGCTCTAAGTCTTCAATGCTTGGTTCAGGCATGATTGGCAATAAATGCTTCATTGAATGTGTCTTCTATAAGCTTTTGACAGTTAATTCTCTTGATCATTTGCACTTCAACTGTCTAGATCTTTTGCATTTAAGAGCACAGCTTCAGTGTTCTTGATCTCTTTAGCCTGGTTGTCCACTTGTTCAGTTGTCCTGATGCTTCAGCAACTTTGGCCTTAAGACTTAATACCTATCAAGCTTTCTAACATGTAGCTTTGGACAACATTTCTGAGATTTTTAACTTAAGCATTCTACATACTCAAGTGTTCTGGGACAACTTGCCTGAACAATAACTTGAGCATATCTCAACTAATTTGTACATCATCATTCAGGGGTTTTGGTATCTAGATCAAAATCATTTTATTCCCAACAAACTTTTTGAAAACATTAGTTCATTAATTACATAAAATCATATATCTTTAAGACTTCAAATAAATTCGTCATTTAATACTTAAAAGAGATATTTTAAATTTCTAAAAATCATGAAATGCAAATTTAAATTTTAAAAACGGGGTGTTACAGACACGACATAGAGGGGTGATACCGGCGAAAAGACACAAAATGGAGAGAATCAGCTCTGATGCAGCGGCCGGCCAACAACAAAAGTTTGGCGAGGAGACTCGACAGGGAGGGGTGATACCGGCGAGGAAATGCGAAATGGAGAGGCAATACGGAGGGGGGCGCTTGAAGAGGCGTAAACCCTAGATACGATGCATTAGGCATTTTCTATAGATTAGACGAATCAGACGTGGATGTACACATCAGATTTAGGATGGAATGAAGTTGAGTAAAAAAATTATACGTGTATTTGGATTTTTAAGAAAATTACACGATTCTCAGAGCGACACATCAGCAAAAACTAACTCTCTATTAGTAATATAGGGGATATAGATTTTCTTATGTAGGTTTCGAATTTTATAAGAAACTCGTCATCTAATTTCATACTTCCTTCGTCTCACAAAAATAGTCACATTTGACTTTACACACAAATTAAGAAAAATCAATAAATATAGTCAAGTTTACCTAATGTGTCAATTTTGCCTTGGTTCAAAAAATTTCAATGAGATTGAAAAGTGAATTGCAATTAATGATTATATACATACTCATAATATGAAAATACTCCACAAAATTAGTACTCTTTCAACATCATTTTATTTTTAAAATTGTCACCTTCTTTTTACATACATTTTAGTTTAATTTACACATCATCATATTCACTTTAAACCTCATTGAATCACCTAAAATATCCTCATTTATCTTATATGATCAATCACTAAATTCATTTTTCTTAAAAATTGTGTGAGTCAAACTGTGCAAATAATTTCAGGACGCAAGGAATATTAGTTAAGCAACGGAAAAAGTACATCCCCAGTAGCTTCTTTTCTTGCTAGAAGGTGGAACCTTTGGGCAAAGCTGAATTTGTCGACTTTGTTTTCTACAAATTGAGTAGTCACTATAAATTTCCATCAACTATAAATACTAAGAAACATGAAAAAAACTGGATGGTCTTGAGAATGAAAGAATTCTGGTAGAATTCTGTCTCATCTAAAAATCTTATAGAGAGGTTGAGAATTAATTCTTGTATATTACTCACTCCAGTTTTTTTATATGATGTTTTAGACATTTTTTCTTGTGAATAATTATATGATGACTAGATAATCTCCCGCGTATTACGCGGGGTGTTTATAAAATCAATATTCATATCATATATTTTATACTTTCCCAATTTACAAAATCTAGTCTAATTTGTCCATCCATAAAATCTATTCTCATACATTTTATGGTAAAGATCAATTTATCCTCACCACCATTTAATTACTCAAATTGCAATTCAATTTTATTTACAAACAATCATTTTATTCACAATGAACCCAAAATACCCTACAATACTGTCAATACTCTTACTTTATATATTTAAATATATATATCTATTTTAATGAGTCTACGTTTTGTAAATATAAAGAGTACAATTCATATTTTAAAACAATTATAAATAATAGGAGTAATTTATATAAACTTTATTTTTTGTAATTCCAGTATTTATAATATAAGTATAATAATTTATTGAATTAACATATAATAATAAAAATTAGATACTCCTAATTTTATTTTATTAAGATGGATATGGAGTAGTATATTTTAGGTAAAAAAATATAAAAATGGAATCTCGTTTTTAGGCAATTAATATAATATAATTAATTATTTGCTTATATTTAGTGTTGTGATAGTCCAACTTTCCAAATTTTTTTAAAAGTAAATATACAATTCATTGTAATATTGACACGTGGGATGAATGAGAAGATGACACATAAGCAAAATGAATGAGGAGATGACACATAATCCAAATGAATGAGGATATGACACCTAAGCAATTTAAACTCCCTATTAGTATATAGTGGGATGTTTTAAAAATTTTACACTATTTATTCAAATTATGCTCTCCCTTAACTTTGGAAAAAATTGAAATGTAATGTGTATTATGGAATAAAATTAATGTAATTAGAAATATTCTTTATTATCCAAGGGTATATTTGTCAAAACATACCATTTTTCTAATTCTAATAAATTACTCTAAAACATTATATAAAAAAATGAGGGAGTAATTCCTATTACATGGCATATATTTCCCAATGAGCATCTTAACTACCATATATATATTACTCAAATATTCCTTAAATACGTATATAGTATGAGAATAGATATATGATCAGATGAGATGAATGATCACTATATAAAGAAACTAGCCCTATACCAGCGTTTTTACGCGGGGTCGATTTATTAAAATTAGAGTTAATTTATTAAAATAATAATTTTAAATACTACATTAAATTTTATATCCTTTTCATTTGTTAATGCTTGACAATATTGAGATTTTGAAATGGAAGAATTTAAAGGGAGAGATTAAAAATAATAATTATAAAATAAAATTTTGAATTATAATTTTGAAATTAAAATAAGAAAAATGGAATTTTTTAATCAGAATCCCTGAGAATGCAGGGATTTTGAAATTGACGATTTTGGTGAAGAGAGAGATTGTGTAGAGGGATATAATTGTGACACGTGTCCCATTATATTCTCACAAATATAGAGTATTAAGATAAGATAAGATTTGAAATTGAAGAATTTAAAGGGGAGAGATTAAAAATAATAATTATAAAATAAAATTTTGAATTATAATTTTGAAATTAAAATAAGAAAAATGGAATTTTTTAATCAGAATCCCTGCAGTGATTTTGAAATAGACGATTTTGGTGAAGAGAGAGATTGTGTAGAAGGATATAATTGTGACACGTGTCCAAATGGATTTTTTTACGTGTCCAAATGGATTTTTTTAATCAGAATCCCTGAGAATGCCTACGCGGTTGAAATAAATTTATACGGAGTAATATATTTTAATTTATTAATAAAAAAATATTTTTAAAATATATACTCCATAAATTTATTTTCTTGAAATATCTAATTTAAATTTAAGATCAATAATAAATTTTAAAAAAATGTTTAACATTATATTGCTAATATTTAATAAATGAAAATTTCAAAAACAATATTTCTTCGGTTCCGCAATTCCCATAATAACTTTCACATCCTTAAAATAAAATTTTATTTATAAACTCATTTTATAGATTTCAATACTTTTTCTTCAAACACCCCTAAAAGTCAAACTCTCTTTAATTTATACTTAATGTTTTACAAAACTAAAATTTGAATATTTTAAATTGGTTTGTTAATAAGATATTTTTAGAACATATCATATATATTGGGATTTGTTATTAGTTTAATTTTAAATCCTTGAATGTGTTGGGATTTGTTATCAGATTTTTTATTTATTTTTTTGAAAACTTATTAGAATTTTTTTAATTCTTCGAATATGCAGTCCTAAAATTATGTTTTATTTAGGATATTAAAATATTTATATATAACTAAATTTATATTTATAATATATATACACGATTTTTAAAACGCATAAATTAAGTAATAATTAATTATTTCCTAATTCAACAAATTTATCAAGGTATTAAAACCTTAGATCTCTTCACGATAGTTGCAGAATCTTATTAATCTTTAGATGTAGAATAAAAAATTGAAAAAATGGATGAAAGCTAATAAATATTCCAATTAATTTGATTTGACTGAATATTAATGGACCAGTCCAGTTCCGAAAATAGTGGTTTTGACAAATACGGAAAGAATATAAGTAGGGTACCGCTACTAACACCCCAAAACATGTTATACACACCCCATCATTTTAAAAATAAAAATAGATAATTGTAAAATGACTAAGTAACCCTTATACAAATTAAAAATATTTTTTTAAAAAAAAATTGAAAAAATCTTAAAATGTAATTAAAATCTGAAAAGTATTTTAAAAGATTAATAAAATCAAATATTTTTTAAAAATAATCTAAAAAATTAAATATTTTTTAAAAAGAAAAAAAATAAATTATTCAAATAAAAAAATTAAAAATCAATTAATTCGTAAATATTTTTAATAAATCGTAAAAAATAATTAATTAAAAAATCAATTAAAATTAAGAATTCGAATAATGATAAATAAAATCTAAAAAATTAAAAATCATCTCAATCTTAAGAATTAATTAAAAATATTAAAATATAATTGATTTAATTATTTTTTAAAATTTAGTTGAAATTTTTAAATTTTATTTAGCTTTATTTTATTTTTAAATATTTTATTTTTTAATTTAATATTGAGTTGATTTTTCTTTATTATTTTATTTAATTAAAAAAAATCGATAATCGATAATTTTTTATTTTATTTGATTTATTTTTCAGATTTTATTTAGGTTTAATTATTATTTTTTTCATCTTCTTTATTTTCTTAATTTTTTTTAAATTTTATATGTTTTTAAAGATTTAGTTAATTTTTATTAGTTATGAGGGTTGAAGGGTAAAAAGAAAATAATTGGGGTGTGTTTAACATTTGGGGTGTGTATAATATTTTATGGGGTGTTATTAGCCCCACCCTATAAGAAACTTACCTGATTTAATGGAAATACTTATCAACATCTTTAATGTTAGCTCTTATATATTCAGTATAAAAAATGAGATGTAAATTAGTTTTAAAAATTAAGTAACAAAGAATGAAGAAAATATAAGTTTAAATATAATTTATTAATATGTAATAGATTTTATTTTAATATAGTATATTAGTTTAAACATATTAAATACATAAATACACGGAATACATGTAGAAGATTTGATTGAGAATTTAGTTGTAAAATTAAAGAGATTCTCAACCGTATTTTAATATAATATTGAATAGATTAAATGAATTTAAAATTTTTATGAATAGATTAAATGAATTAAAAAAATTTAATCATAATAATTGATGCAAGAAAATATTTGTAATTTAGTCAAACTTGATTTTTTTTTAATTAAAGATTAATAATAAAAAAATTATGATGAGTAGTATATGAAATTAGCACATGACAGACATGAAATTAGGCTAATATTCAGTTCCATTAGGCTAATATTGAATTTCAAAATATTGATGGATTGAATTTATACTTTAAGTGATTCCAATTTTAGTTGCAAAACTAAAGGAATTTAATTTTAAATTTTTTAATCATAATAAATTTTTTAGTTGCAATAAATATTTATGACTTAGTCAAACTTAATTTTTTCGTGAAATATCTAATTTAAATTAAAAATTAACGACACATTTTAAATGATTTTAAAATAACACGATTATTATAAACACAAAAATAATTGAAAGTTTTGGTTACCGTCCTAATTCCTGTAATTCCTGTAGCAAATGAAAGAAACGTAATATACATATCTAAATTAAATAGTGATAAAAAAGGAAAAAAATATTATAATATAAGAAAATTGTAAAACAAAAAAAAAAGTAAAATAAGGGGGACACCGAGAAAAAATGAGAGAGAACAAAAAAAAAAATTGAAGATTTTTTTTTAAAAAATAAATAAAAGAATTGATAGAGAGAGAAAATATCATCAGTAGAAATCTACAAAAGAAACTATAAATCGATAAAGGGAGAGAGAGAAGAGGGAGAACATAAAAAATAATGGAAAAAAAGTTTAAAAGAAAATAATTAAAAAAAAGAGAAATTGATGAAAATTTTAAAAGCAAAAAAAAAGTAAAATAAGGTGGACACCGAGAAAAAATGAGAGAGAACAAAAAAAATATATAAAAGAATTGATAGAGAGAGAAAAATATGATCAGTAGAAATCTACAAAAGAAACTGATAAAAGGGAGAGATAGAAGAGGGAGAACTGGAAAAATAATGGAAAAAAAGTTTAAAAGAAAAAAAAAAAGAGAGAAATTGATGAAAATTGTAAAAGCAAAAAAAAAAAAAAAAAGTAAAATACGGTTGGACATGATAAAAAATGAGAGAGAAACAAAAAAAATTGAAGAAAAATAATCGAAGGAGAAATGATACATATAAAAGAATTGATAGAGAGATAAAAATATCATCAAGTAGAAAATCTACAAAAGAAACTGTAAATGATAAAAGACAGAGAGAATTGGGAGAACAAAATTGGGAGAACAGGAAAAATAATGGAAAAAAAGTTTTAAAAAAATAATTAAATAAAAAGAGAAATTGTAAAAGAAAAAAAAAAGTAAAATACGGTTGGACATCGATAAAAAAATAAGAGAGAACCAAAAAAATTGAAGAAAAATAATCCAAAGAGGGAGAGAAATCAACCAAAGAAATCATATATGTAAAATAATTGATAGAGAGGAAAAATATCATCAGTAGAAATCTACAAAAGAAACTATAAATGGATAAAAGGGAGGGAGGGAAGAGGGAGAACATGAAAAATAATGAAAAAAAAAGTTTAAAAGAAAATAATTAAAAAAAAAAGAAATTGAAGAAAATTGTAAAAGCAAAAAAAAAAAAAAAAAAGTAAAGTACGATTGGACATTGATAAAAAATGAGAGAGAAACAAAAAAAAAATGAAGAAAAATAATCGAAAGAGAGGAGAGAAATCAACAAAAGAAATCATGTTGATAACAACTTAGAATGAAATAATAAGAAAGTAGAATATTAAAAGAGAAGATGATCATTATATAGATTATATAGATAGGAGATGAGATTAAGAATTTACGGAATTCTGTTTCATTTAAATTTAATATTCAAATTAATATTTAAATTTTAATATTCAAAATATCATTTTAAATATGGGATTAAAAAATGTACGGTTAAAATTAATGATTAAGATTAATAAAAAAATTAATAAAATGTGAAATTAATGAGAAAAAAGAGATTTTGAAATGGAGGAATTTGAGAAAAAATAGATTGCGGTAGACTAATTATTTTACAACACGTGGCTCTTAAAATGTTTGAAAATATATGATATAAAGATAAATATTAAGATTTGAAATTGAAGAATTTAAAGGGGTGAGATTAAAAATAATAATTATAAAATAAAATTTTGAATTATAATTTTGAAATTAAAATAAGAAAAATGGATTTTTTTAATCAGAATCCCTGAGAATGCAGAGATTTTGAAATAGACGATTTTGGTGAAGAGAGAGATTGTGTAGAGGGATAGAATTGTGACACGTGTCCCATTATATTCTCACAAATATAGAGTATTAAGATTACATGTAAGATAAATAAATAATATAAATTATATCTTTAAGAATATATTGAAAAATAATAATTAACATAAATAAATGATTACCTCCATAATATATAGAGATTATTAACTAATAAGGTCATTTCTATAGAGTGTTAAGCAAGTAAAAACTACAACTTTTAAAATTTTCTAATAAGGTCAAATTAATGTCAAAAAACCCTAAATGCCCTTAATATTCATATACTCCTTTAATTTATATATTTGAACATGTATTTCGAAATTTAAAATCATAATTACTTGTTATCAATTAATTCCCAAATTATATGGCACATTCAACAAATTTCTCACCTTCCAAAATCGATATCTGAAACTTCATTTCAGCAAATCTCTCAATGCAGAAACCAAAATAGGAAGTCTCTACCAATTTTGTATAATTATTCATATCAACAAATTCATTTCAGCAATCCATCAATCTGTAAGTATCTATCACTTTAAAGTTTATCTTCTCTGTTTTATTGTCCTGAAGAGCACAGTGTAAAATTTATACCTTTTTTTTTAATTGTTCATATTCTCAAAGTCATTCAATAAAATCGATTCGAAATGTATCTTATATTTTAAATTGTTCACAATCTTTTCATCCAAAACATCTAGATTAGATTTTCTCATGTATATATACTGATTAATTGTTTGTTAAATGTACAGGCTGAATTTTTGAAATGGATTATAGTGTATTCTGCAAGGTTAATTTTAATGGAAAAAATAAGCTTATTCGCGTGAATGAGTCGACCTCCTTTGCAGATATATTGGTTGAAATTGCAGGTATGTCATCCCTTATTTCTCCCGGTAGCATATCGATAACCTACTCCGTTTCTAGTCTCAACAACTTCTCAATAGAGTCTGATTTTGGCATCAGCGGTATGGTAGAGTTCTGTAAGGCTACATCTGAAAAGTTAGTTAACTTATCCGTTGTGTTGAGTAATCAAGATATTGTAGTCACTGAGCTGATTCAATCTTCAGAGTCAAATGATAGTTTATTAGGTGAACAGATCCATCTAAAAAAAACACCTCTGAAGAACACACTGTCGAATAATTCTACAAACTCTGTTAAAGACAGTCTCATCCGATCAGATTTTGATGGAATATGTAGTATACCTACCTTTGATATATGCCCAGTTGAGAAGAAGAAGACATATTTATCAGATCATTGGGTTAATATAATGGAAGGTGGGGTTGGAACTGTTTTTGTTGGAGGTGCACCTGAATTTAGAAAAGAGCTCATCAAATACTCTACAAAACTTAATTTTAAGTACAAGTATAGGAAGAATTCCCCTAGGTATGTGTTTGCTGTTTGCAATGAACCATCAACACCCACTTGCGAATGGTTCATCAAAGCCAAGAGATTACCCACCAACAATGCATTTATGATTGCTAAAGCTAATTTAGTTCATAATTGTGTTGGAAACCTTCTCCTTGAAAAAAGAAACAGGCTAGGTCCCAAAATTGTTAAGGAATTTATTATGGATAGTGTCAAAACTAACCCCATTATTGTTGTCAAGGACGTAATCAACCACGTCAATGAGGGTTATGGATTCAAACTCCCTTATTGGAAGGTATGGCGTGGAATTAAAGCTGCAAGAGACGATATATTTGGAAGCTACGAAGAATCTTATGACCAATTGCGTTGGTACTGTGATGCAGTCAAACGGACAAACTACGGAAGTATAGTAGACTTGGAGAAGGATAACACAACCAACAGTTTTGAACGAATATTTGTCTCGTTCAATGCATGCAAGGAGGGTTTTAAAAAATGCAGGCCAATGCTCTTCATAGATGACACTTTTATGAAGGGTAGATCAAAGGGCATATTGCTTGCTGCAACTGCAAAGGATGGGAACAATGGTATTACATATTTCATTTTTTTAGTACATTATCTCATATATTATTGTTTTTTGTGCATTACGTAATCACAGATATTTATAGTAGTATACATATTGTTCGTATTCTAGGTCTTTTTCCTGTTGCATTCGCTGTGGTATCTGCCGAGAATAGGGACAACTGGGCATGGTTCCTAACCAAGCTGCGGGATCTTATAATTCACCAAAAGAAGGTCATTTACATATCAGACAGAAATCTAGGATTGATGTCTGCTTTCTACGATGTATGAGATGATCCAGCACACTTCTACTGCCTATACCATTTACTTTTAAATCTTAAGGGAAGATATGATGGAGGTTGGAACACTCAACATCGCGAAAACATGGCTGATCTATTCAAGCAATACGCATATGCACCAACAATAACTATTTTCAAACAGAAATTGGACATTTTTAAAGTTGTTGGTGGTCAGATTGCAGAACAATGGCTGGAAGACATGCCATATAAACAATGGGCAGTTGCATATTCACCACATATACATCGCTATGGTGAAATGACTTCCAACGCAGCTGAGTCATTTAACTCTTGGATTCGTGAGGCTAGATCACTCCCAATTACTTATATGTTGGATTCCATCAGGAAAAAGATTTCACAGTGGTTCGTTGAGAGACGTGAAAAAAGCAACAAATGGACTGGATTACTCGTGCCTAGCAAAGAAGATCTGTGGAATGAACTAGCAAACATCAGTGCATCGTGGGGAGTTTCAGTCTATCCTAACGGTCAGTTCGAAGTCCGATCTAGGACGTCCGTAACTATTAATTTGTAGCATAAAATATGTACTTGTTTTAAATGGCAGATTACCGGTTTTCCTTGTGCACACGTAGTTGCTGTTATCAAGAGGCACTGTGATTCGGTTTTCAACTTCGTTGAAGACTGTTTCTTCACAGCCCGATACAAACAATGTTACGAAGAGGATCTAGTTCCAGTTCCCGATACAGAGTGGTTCGAAATCAATGCTGATTTCAGCCCGGATAAAATACTTCCACCCATCCTAAACAAACCGCCTGGTAGACCTAAGCAAAAGAGAATTACTTCGTATGGAGAATTTCGAAGGGTAAAGCCTACAGCTTGCAAACGTTGTGGGAAAACCGGTCGCCACGATTCTTTGACATGTGCATCAGTTTTTGGTACTGACAAGACAAACTTTCAGCCATAGACACACAATATCTCATTGTGTAATAATCTCAAATTAGATTTTAAGTTAGCACCTTTTCTTTGACTGTGTTTCGATATACTTATCGGAATTGTTATCAGTTTATACACATTGGTTTTCTTCACATTTTAAGGACTCACTTTCATTTAGGTGTGCATATTGATGGTGCATATACCAATGCGAAATTCAAATTGAAATGAACTTACTTGTTTACGTTCATATTAATGTGCATGTCCATGTGTTTTAGGCTTATATTAATCTCATTAATTTATTATGGATTATGACCCATTTCTGCATAACAAACTTCTTTAAGCTGTTCATACAATAGTACAAAATATAGTTCATATATATATGCACGATATATATATGAACTATATTCACTAGGATGGATCTCCATCCACCTAGAAATTATTTATTTAGTATTTTTTAATTGTGTAATGAGTATTTTAGTTGTAATTTATTTCTTGATGCTAATATGCAGATGTAGTACTTTTTTGGTATTGAAAACGAACAATTAATTTTGGATCCTTAAAGTCGCGTCCACATCTTAAAATAAATATATGGGTAAATTATTAATATCAGTTTAAGGGCACGTTCTAATTAATAGCATTTTATCTACACGCCCACTACCTATAATCAACGGCTACATTTAGTTATGACCATTATGTACACGCCCATGATGTCCATTAAATATCCCACTAATAACTATCAGTTATGACCTTTAATATTATCTCTAACTATTAATACCTCGTCAATGGTGTTAATCAATCACTTCATTCTTACAAATTTTCTGAACACTACGAAAATGCACAATTCAAGGATGATCGAAAACCTTCCTGATGAAATCACTATTTCTTCTACCGAATTTTCTATCCAAATACAAGTGTATCTCTAGAAAATGGAAATCTGTAATATGTTCTAGGTGGTTTGTAAACTCACACCTATTGAATATGAACGCAGGAAATCATTTCTCATTGATACATAAATACCACGTTGCATGCCCTCCCATATCTTACCAATATAATCTCGGTAGGGAATCTCCCTATGTTTCTAGGGAAATATCCAAACATGACGAAGAGTATGAGGTTCTTGGTAGCTATAATGGTTTAGTATTATTCTGCAATATCGAAGATCAATATTCTATAAAAAACCCTACCACTCAAAAATTTATTATTGTTCCAAACAAACCCATTTCCTTTCCAAAGGGACACAACGTAGCTTGGGTTTATTTTGGATTTGGGTATCTCAGTAGTTCTAAAGACTACATCATTATGCGAATTGCTTATTTATGGGATCAAAGTGGTGGTGTGACCGAGGTATGCACTTTCTCACAAAATTCAAATATGTGGTCAAATCTTCCTCCCTCCCCGTTTGATAATTACCCATGTTCAAATGCATTCTTTGCTGGTGATCTTTTTCATTGGATGTTCAAATCTGGTAAAGATCGCTATCAGTTTGCTACATTTGATATTCTAAATTCTACTTACTCATTGATAAAAATTCCTGATTTTAAGACTGTTCCTTTGAACTTAGAAGTCGAAGGTTTGGATGACGATACAATTGTAGTATATTGCAGTAGTTTGACCACACCAGAAGATAGTTTTTATAGTAAGTATTTCTTTCAAATGCACTTACTTACTTACTCATCAGGCATCCCTACTTGGTCAAGTATTTCAATTTTCAAAAGAACATTATTACCTAACCATTACCACATATCACCAATAACCTTCCTCAACCAAGAGAGGACACAAATAATGTTCCTTGTACAACCCTGGGGAGACTACTACTGCTCCGATGCAAATTCAAAGACGTTTCAAGTTATAGAGGAATACGAAATGACATACGGTGTTCAACATGCATACAAGTACATTCCGTCTCTTGTATCTCCTTGCAATAAATAGTTATTCATAAATACTTTATTGTTATCCTTCAATATCTATTATATTTCGTTCTATTTCAATTAAAATATGAATTGTTATTTTCATTTTATTGATGCATCCTAATTAAAGTTTCAATTTATTCATGCACCTTAAATAATGATGTTATTTATCCTCATAAAATAATCGTTTAATTTAAGACATTCCTTATGTATTACAAAATATATTCAGAAGATAATTAATATGCAGAAAATGAGGTATGTTTTATACTTTAGATTGTATTATTTACGTTAATTATATTAAATCCCTCAAATTTATTCAGCATTTCAATTAGCCATCATACTATAAAACGAGATGTTTAGTTAACAAATTTACCTGAAATATAATATTTTGTTTTGTTAACTATAACATTTACTATAAATCGAGATGCATAGTAAATAAATTTACCTGAAATATAATATTTTGGTTTATTAACTATCACAATTAATATAATATTATACATTAACAACTAAGACTATTATACAATCAATATTGGCGGGATTAACATGTAATTAATTGATTAGACATATTCCTGAACCGCCTCAATTAAGTTTCTGAATGCACACATTCATCTTGCTTGTGGAATTCGAAAGGTTTTGTTTTAAAGAAGGAGACTTTTCACATTCTATTTATTACAACATTCAAACTACCCATTTCACACACTCAAATCATATTTCTGAATCATCTTCACAAAGTAACATCTATCAAACACTCCAAGTTTTAACGATCGTAAGATGAACAGCCACATCCCTGAAATGCATATTCCATCCGAAATCAGAGATCATCTTTTGGAATTTCTAGATCCAAAACATTTATGCAGAATGAAGTGTGCCACCAAACATTGGAAGGATTTAATATCCTCAAAATCGTTTGTGGATTCTCAACTACACAGAATCAAAAGTCAGTACATGTTCTC
Source organism: Galeopsis tetrahit (assembly GCA_963675135.1). Lineage (NCBI taxonomy): Eukaryota > Viridiplantae > Streptophyta > Magnoliopsida > Lamiales > Lamiaceae > Galeopsis > Galeopsis tetrahit. The sequence goes on from OY776134.1 coordinate 22,757,651, forward strand.
TTTCATCCACAAAAATGTTGTTGCTAGCCCCCCAGTAACTTATTTAACGGAGGGATATGGTGAACCTGGTACTAGGCGTTTTATAAGAGACAATGTAGAAGACTTTGAAGTCCTTGGTACTTCTAACGGGTTAAGTCTTATTTTGCAACACTTTTGATGAGTTTCGTTTGTCAAATCCCTCCACAAATCAATCCCTAGTTTTACCACCAGTTCCAGATCACATGCGTCCCTTTTTAGGGCAAGAGTCCTCTTATTTTGGTCTTGGATATGATGTAATGAATAATGATTTTTTGATTATTCGAGTTTGTTGTTTTCTTCAATTAGAAGGGTACAATTCATCTGTTTGTTTGTACTCTAGGAATAACAATTGTTGGACATCATTACCTCATTTTCCAAGCCAATATCCCCCTAGTGATAATGCATGTTTTGTTGGAGGACTTTTCCATTGGAATGTATACAGATCTGATGGACATGCATTAGTAACTTTTGATTGTCAAAATCATGTCTATGGGGAGGTTGCGGTTCCTGACTTTATCCTTGGCCAATGGTTTTACAAATATCAAGAATTGGATGATAACAATCTGGCCGTTTTTACTGATCGTTTCACCGTTGATGAGTATGGTGTGAGTCGATATTTTCTTCAGGTGCATGTGTTAAATTACTCATCAGATGGCAGGAATTGGTCATCTTTCAACATATTCAGGGAAGGTTATTTACCCGACGGTTTTGCCCTCGAGCCAATCTCCTATCTCAATTCAACAAGGACACTATTGATGTTTAGTGTTAAGCCATATGGCACATTCTACTCGTACGACATTGCTACAAGGCATTTTTCAAGGCTGGAGGGTGGTATTGAATCGTGGCCGGATTGTCCCAAATCGTATAAGTATATTGAGACTGTTGTATCACCGCACCCCTAATTATATGTATATTTTCATTGTCTAGTAATTGTTATTTTTGTGACATATGTTTTTTTTTAATGAAAATACTGCTTTTTGAAGTTCTAGTAAACATTAGTCCCTTATTATATAATTATTATGTGTATTGAATGTTGTTTGTTACATTTATAAATCTCTAAAAAATATGGTTCATTGTGATACTCATAATCAATTGATATTCATTCAAATTATATTATTCTGGTTTTGTTTTCTTCTGAAAGTACTTTAACACTCTAATGTGTACTAATAGTATTGCTCGATTTAATTTATAAATTCTCGAAATGCTCATATGGATTCAGCCGGAGTCATATATTAACCATTTGCATATGAACATCCCTAAATGCACATTATTTATGCACACTACATTCATATGGTAGTGTGCATATCAACCATGCACATGCATATTAGCATGTGCATGGTTCTTTTCATATACACATGCACAATCATTGTGTATATGCATGTGCATTTTGTGTGTTCATGTATATATGAAACTAGCACATGTTGACATGCATATACACGGGTACACTACTCTTTAGCATGTCCCAACAGTTCATGATCGCGGTCACACTGTAATGTTCATCTACGTATGGACGACATATTGTGCATCTAGAATGTTCACACTATCCTACACACACAATCCTGCATATTGTAGAATCTGATATCATTGTTCATACAGTATACTACCATTCGTTTACCTAGAAGGTAACTAAATTAACCAAGCCATTAATCAGATCAATCTATAACAAAAAATCCAAAATAACAAAACAATATTCAATAACAAAACAATATCCATACTTCCCAAATAGTCATATAATACTGGAAATTGGAAATCCATATCATAAGCAATGATAATAGATAGTGTTTATCCAACTAAGAGACAAAAAAAAAAATGAAAAGTAGCCAGTATTCATAAAGACTTCACACAACGATTAATAAAATTCAAAACACCACCGACTTGTAGAACTCCAACTTATAAACTATCTTTAGTGCAATAATACCAGGTCTGTTTTGTGGATAATCTACTCAATAGTCATATGCATAGGGTCAACGAACGATTCCACAATCCTAGATCTCATTGTGCTAGCAGCAAGTTTTCCAAAACCTCCGATTTGAGGAAAGTCACCTTTGTAGATGAACTCGATTTCCTTGCACAGAATGACTCCACAGTCTAATGAATCAGACCCCTGTCTCCAAGTTTCAGCAACAACTGGGTACTTGAATGGCATTCGTAAGTAACTGTGATTAGGCTTCCTTGCTTTGAACAATTCGACCAATTTTCCATCAACATACTTCACCTAACATAATTGTACAGATTATACAAATACATAAGTGTGTATAATCTAAACAATAATATTACAAGCGTACTAAAACTAAAAAATTTATGATATTACATTACTTACCACATTTAATGACTCCGCCAAATATGGATCTACATGTGCTTTTGTCCTTGGAGGAATTGAGTTATAGAAAGTTCATTCCCTAGTTGTCAGATCAAGCTGAAGCAGTGTCCAGTGATCAATGGCTTTTAGACCCGTCGACGATCCCAACTCAGAAACAATTATTGGGAACAGAAATATGGTTTTGTCCAAGTTATCCTCAATAACTTTATCTATAAGTGAGTGAAAAGTTTTTTGTTTTGCTATGTGCCGGTTTGTAATTATTGCCTGCACAAAAATATGTAACCGAATATTTTTACTTATTTTTAACTGAACAAAATATACTTTACTTAATAAATGAACTTAAGAAATACCCAGCATGTCGCTGTAAACACTTTCACACGTCTTGACTGTGGCCTCGGGCTGAACAGAACTGATCTTAACATATCCCCCCATGCATTAACTACCTATAATTTGGTAAAACATAAAAAATTTAAATACATATTGTATTGTACAGTATATACAATACTAATAAATTGAACTATATACCTGACTGGTAATCTGCCCATCATTCGCAATGTCAATTAACATCTGAACTGACACATCTGCAAGTGGTATATCCGCATGCCAAACAATGCAGCTGAAATATGCATACTTTATTACAAACAAGATAGACAAATGAATGTATAACAATATAAACAACATATAAACAGGTCAATTTTATTTATATACAATACTTGTAATTGAACAATATATGTTGTACTTACTGTGGACCATTGTTCTTTAGCTCAGTGAACAGTTGATCTCTAACATAGGCATATATCTTTCTCACTGTTGCCAGTTTATTGTTGAAAGGGTACTTGACCACTGCTTTTCGCATTTTTTCCACATCTTCGTTCACAGGTGCATCGTCATCATCGTCATTTATTTCATGAACTGATATCAAGTCGTTTGTAAGAGGTTGAGGGGATATTATCACAGGTTTCCTGTCATCTGTTTCAGTCCTTCCCTTAATCCGATCAACCAATGAACCCGGAGATGGGTATTTTTTCTTTTTTTGCACCTTCTTTTCAGGGGTCTTTTCAACATATTCAACTATTGGCTCAACGAATCCCACATCTGGCTGCTTCATTTTGTCATCCCCAGCATCATTCAAAATCCCATCTTCCATGTTTTCAACAGCCATCTCAAATTCATTGTCATCCAACAATGTATTTGAACAAAGTTCAGCCGTGACTTATAAATTCTTCACCAACCTTTGGTTCTCGGCTTTCAACGCTATAAGCTCATTATCTTTAACACTCAATTGCTTGTCAAACTTTTCCTTGACATCTTCTAGCTCTTTCTTACCAACAACTACTTGAGATACTAGCATCTCAACCCTGTTTGCAAACCTCTCATTATCACTTCTTAACTTTTTTATTTCGTTGTCCTTTTTGGATAACTCTTCATCACAACTTAACCTGACATTTAGAACTTGTTTCTACAGATCACCTATGTGAGCAACCAAATCATCAACTTTCTTCCCACTGGTCTTTTCACCTACAGGATCAGTCATATTCTCTTTCACACCCACATTTTCTCCTGCAATACCCTTTCCCCTATCATTAATAGCAGCTTGTCTGTCATCAACCACATCCCCACCAGTTCTGTTTATATCCTTACACACCATAAGAACAGGCTCATTCTCATCTCTGAAATTTACCCCCGCAGACAAATCTTTCTCAAAACCAATATCAAAAGACGGGCATTCAATTGAAAAGCTCTTCTTTCCATAAGAACTGGATCCAACCTCAACACCTTTTGAAGTTGAACCCTGAAATATGACATTCTGTTTTTCAACAACATTAAAGACTGTGTGTAGTGGTTTAGGTCTTGTTGAAACATCAGACGAAACATTGTCAACCGATTTAGGTGTACCACTTTCTGTCTCAACTGCCGTCGTATCTACGCTTCTGAATTGACGAAGAATCAAGAGTTGTTCCTTCTCATTTGTTGTAGCCTTCAGCTCGTCAGTAAAAACCTGTTATCACAGAACATTATAACTAATTCTGAATTGCTTGAAAAATTGTAATTAAATCAATGTAATTCTAAATAATATTACCTGGGTTGAACGAATTAATTTGCCATTTGAAATTGCCGAATGTAGTGCTCCAGCATCCCATTTCAGGAATCGAGGGAAAGCGGATGGATTAACAGGCTTAACGAGTCTGGTATGCTCGCATAACCAATACTGCATTAAACATAGATCAAAAGAACTGTAAAAAACATAATGCAGAATATGTAAAAACTTTACTAAAGAGTTGAATGTTTTCAAAAGTCATAAATGAGAAGAATTTTACCGGTAACATCACTGCACAACCACATGCCTTTAACTGCTTGCTTCTCCTTAGCTGACGTTTCAATTGATCAACGATAAAAGTATTCCAATCATACTTGCAAATATTTGAAATGTTCTCCAAGTACATTGTCAAATGCCACGGGACAGCCGAACTTCGAACTGGGCACAGAACAGACACCAATAGATAACAACATAACAACCTTGCCACATCTTGACTTGATTCAGCATAATTTCTCCTAACAACAATCTTCAGCGTCGACAGTATCTAATTTTTATACAAAGAATTATAGTATTGTGGCCTTGCTTCCATATCTTCACCAAAACATCTATTAACCCAAGTAGGGTGATGATACTCATCCACCCTCTGTCTGATTTCATCACTCCAACAATTTTTTCCAAGTATAAGCTCTGCATCAGACCTAGACAAGAACAACCTAGTTCCTCCGATCACAAAACTTTCTGTTTTAAAATCGAATCGCCTAACAATCTCCACTATATCACTCTCGTATTTCTTACACCTCTTCTTTAACGCAGCACTAACATTCATGCAAAGTGAATTCATTAGTAGCCAGAAGGGAGACTTTTTCAGTTCCACTATATGCTGCTCTGTAAACACAACGCCTTTCAAATCCTTAATAGGTGTTCTCATATTTGACCTATAGTATGTTTGAGTCAAGTCCACCTCTAATCCACCTATAACAGAAATAAAGTATTCATATAAATCTGGGCATATTTAATTTATACAAATAATCCATTTTTGAAACTATCTTACCAAAACAGTTCTCAGGTTTGATAGATTGAATCTCTTTGTCCTTCCTTGCTTGCTTTCTAATCCTCTTATATCTTTCAATGTCGCTATCTGCATTAAACATTTCATATTGAAATTGCATTATTATCTGACAAAATCTACTCAAACAAACTAGCTTATTACAGATTGGAAAACAAATATCCAACAACACAAAAAATCATATGATTAAATAAAGAAGGGTAAATTCTTATTAAAGTTATTTAAATACACTTTAATTATAAATATGATTAATTACCTTCTGTGTCAGAAGTTGGATACTTATTTCTCCTCTTCACAGTTTCATCTTCACTTTCAAAATCTATTCATTTACAAAAACATTAAATGCTTGTAAAATAAATGATCATTTCCTGTATTATACCAAATAATCAATTCACTTATATATATTTTTTCTTATGTTACCTGAATCTGGTTCAACACGGGGAGCTTTGGACTGCTGCTTACCTGGTATTAGTCATAAGTATAAGTACAAAATCTCTTAATACGACGCAATATATAGAAAGTAAACATTTAATATGATATTTTATAAAGGATATAAATTCATAAACCTTTAAGCTTTTCTTCCCTCCGTCTTTTTTCAGAAGAACATGCACATTAACATCATCCATCAACTTAACTTTAACCAATTTTTCTTCTTTGTGGATAATTTTCAAATGTGTTTGCTTATATATATTAGGGTAAATTATTAGTTAATAATCTCTATATATTACTTCTTGTCTCAACACGGTGCCCAACATCATCAGCACAAATCTGTTTTTTGCCCCTTCCTTTACTTGAACCTTCCTCATTGTGCCCACCAGTCCTCCTTGTTCTTGCCATATGCACTTAGTAACTGAGTAAAGTTAGTATAACTTCTTACAATGCATTCATTATTACTACGAATATGAATAAAAAACTTCATAAAAATATGTTACCGAGCCTAATTAAAATATACATCTATACTAAATATATTTTCACAGTTTCCAACCAATACCCTGCTTTCGTTCATCATAAAAAACTTCATAAAAATATGTTTTCACAGTTTCCAACCAATACTCTGCTTTCGTTCATCATAAGCAAATGCATTTTAACACTCTTCACCCATTTTTTTTGCTTTTATCTTCTCAAATCAACATCTGTAACATTATATTTTTTCATCTAGGGTTTCAAAAGTAAATATCTTACTCAACAATATTCAAAAACACGATTCGAAATTTTCACGAAAGACTGAAAAAACATGTACCTACTTCGTAAAAAATCTATTTTTGCTTCATTTGTTGCAAAAAAGTTTCATATTTACATAACAACAGATGAATATACACTGGAAAAACTAAGAAAAACAAGCATTCAAGTGATCAGAATACCTTTGTTTCTTGAATGAACTTTTTCGCCGAGAACAATGGTGTCGATTTTCTGGAAATCTCTCTAACCAAATGCATATTATTTGGGAAAGTAATCCCTCAGCTAGAAAGTCAGCTAATTGATTCGAAATTGCTGTATTTTAGGAATATTGAAAACTAGAAGGTGATATAAAGCGCGTATTTCCAGGATATGCATTAATTCGAAGGATTTGATGTTAATCTGTAAAATTAATTAATTTCAAATTATTTAAATGGTTAAAGGGCAACTATGTATTATTAGGTGCCATTTTGACTCTAATAGATTAAAAATAACAACCTATTCCTCATTAGATAAAACTCTTAGTGAAATGGCCTTAACAATAATTTACCCTAATATATATTCTATTATTAATATTCAACGACACAAAATATGAAAGATGTGCTTCCAAATAATGACAAATCATAGTGGCACATATGCATTTCAGCCATTCACACTCACATTCTTTATAAATACACCCACTGACAGCTCAACTCACATTTTTTTATAAATATACTCACTGACAGTTTAATTCACACCCATATTTTTTATAAATACACCCACTAGCAGAAATTGTATTTAGTCGTCTTTACCGAGCAGTTTTCAGCCACCCCAGACCGCGGCCGAACGCTGCAATTTATGACGGCCTTAATATTTAAATATTTTCTATTTCTTTAAATATTTTTTAATAATTATTATGGATCAAGGTTATTTTATATTAATACATTCAATAATATATGTTACTATATGTTATAATGTGAGTTACTTAATCAATAAAAATTCTAGAAAAAAATACTACCTAAAATTAAGAATCGGTATTACTATATTAAAAATTATATGTTACTACATACTACAGTTTGAATTACTACATTGAATATGCGTTTGTTACTATATGTAACTTTATCAAATGATTTGCATTACAACATGGTTATTATATTTACTACATGCGATAATATATGTTACTACGTATTATAATGTGAGTTACTATATTAACAAAAACACTAGAAAAAAACGTGTTACTAAATAAAAAAATTTGTACTATAATATAAAATAGTTTGTGTTATTACTACATAAAATAATGTGTGTTACTACATATTACAATTTGAATTACTACATTTAATATCTCGCGTTCGACAATAAAATAAAAGATAAAAAAATTACAGAAACTGGTAAAATAAACGGGTTAAATTTTTTTATCAAAATTATAACACAAGCGGGTCAGTTGACAAATAAATTAAGAATTAACCCAAATGAATTAATGGTGGCCCAATAATATATATTTTCAGTACATTGATTTAATAAGTCAATATTTTCAGCCCAATTGACTTAATTTGTCAATATTGCATGTATGCACATATAAGTTTTTGTGCAAAAATAAATGATAAGTTGAAACAATTTCTGGGCGTTTGGCTGAGCTTATTATAAACTCCTTAAAAAATCTTGTTCACAAAAAGTGTTGAGTAAAATAAGATTTTTAACACCTTGTCTTAAAATAAGCTCTCCACATACTATAAGCTCCAAAAATAATTATCAATACCCCAACTTATTTTTCTTAAATCTTTCCCAATGGTATAAATAATATATGCAATTATAAATGCATATATTCTTTTAGGTTCATATGTTTTCGTTATATAGTATAAAATTACAATTGAATGATATAAATAATACTAGTATATAACATCGTGCAGGAAAATTACTACAACTTTCCTATGAAAGGTATGATATTTGTTTAAGCTTTTTAAATTATTTAAATTGATTGTAATCTTTTATTTTCTTTTTTTTATTAATCTTTTTATTAATCAGCTTAATAAATGAAATGAAGTTTACACGTATTAGATAATGAAATTGAAAGATTCAATAGGATATGAAATCGTTATCATAATGAAAGAATAATGCAGAAATAGATTGTCATTTTTGGAAAATGGAAAGGTCAGCAATAATTTCCTATAATTATGGGAGAGGTTAAAAATGTTAATTCAGCTATTATTCCGATGATATATTAATGGAGGGCATATTAGTGATTTGACTTAATTGTAATGTTGAATTTTTTTTGTCTTTAATTGTAAAAGGTAACCCAAAGGAGTTGATCTAGTGGTATAGGTTTGAGACTTAGGAGTATGTTGCTCTCTAGGTCTCAGGTTCGAACCTATAAGGTGCAAATAATTTCTATGAGGTCATGCCCATACATAGCGTAAAAAGTTATGACTTTAAACGAGACCTCCACAAGTGGGCGGTGGGATTGGTCCCCCGGGATTAGTCGGTCCAAGACCGGATACTTGAGACTTAAAAAAAAAAATGTAAAAGGGTGTTGGATTTTAAAAATAGAGTTTATTATCTCTAAGAGTCAATCCTAAAGATAAAAAAACATAGAATAACACAAATTTAAATAATTATAAATAAGGTCAAATTGATAAGCAAATAACCCATTATGCCCTTTCTTCTTAAAAGACATTAATAATTTAAATTATAGTTCAATTTTAAATCATAAGATCTCTGATCCTGCGAGAATCATTCTCTATTTAACTTAATTTACTTTTTTAAAATTCAAAGGCATATCATGGGAAAATTTGAATTTATGGTCCATACTTTTCAAAATAAAAAAATCTTTTGCAAAATCAGTCGTATTAGGAACTGAAATCCAATATGCAAGGTGCGGCGACGAACGGATCCGACTGTTTTCCTAGCATGGAAGGAGGGGTTTCCGACCAGATCTGCAAAGAAACCCTCCATCCCCGTCCCCACCGCCTCCTCATCCTCAATCATACCCTGTCCTCGATTTTCCTCCGGGTGACTGCAACTCTCTCTATATCTCTGACCATCACCGGATAAAATAGATCGGCGCAGAAACAGATGCATGTGGAAATAGATTTGTGAGATCCGATCTGTGGTGAGGTATATTATTCCATCAATTTTCTTTATACGCAATTTTAATTTTTTTACCGGATTAAGCTTTGTATTTTTCTGATAAATTTAGTTGTACAAATTTTCGTGTGCGAGATCTGCAACAAAGGGTTTCAGAGAGACTAGAATTTGCAGCTTCACCGGCGCGGCCACAACCTGCCGTGGAAACTCCGGAAGAGAACGAGCAAAGCGCCTGTACGTCTGCCCGGAATCGAGCTGCATCCACCACGATCTATCCCGAGCTCTCGGAGATCTCACCGAAATTAAGAAACATTTCTACCGAAAACACGGCGAAAAGAAGTTTAAATGCGAGCGATGCTTCAAGAAATACGCAGTTTGATTGATCGAAGAAATAATTTAATTGGACGAATTTACCATTTTCCTAAACTGGAGATTGTAAAAATATGTCAATGTATCTTTGCTTGCCCTGTTTTTGCTCTTTGTTTAGCTGTCTCCAGAACCCATACGCTGATCCCACACTGAGCATTTTGTTTGCATAGATTATCCATGTCTAACTACAATGGAACAAGAGGATGTGTTAGAATTCTCTGAAGGTGTTCGTAAAAATTCCTGAATGAGGGGTTTGCATTTGCAGTACCATTCATTTATTTTAGGTATGCTATTCTGGAATTTTTCAATTAGGAAATAGGGATTTAATTTCTTATGAATTGTTATAATTAAGCACACACTTTGTTGTATACATTATCCTCGAATGCACACAATTTCTAATGGCTTTATTGAACTGATATTAATTTCAGACTTTAGACTGATCTTATCATTTTTATTTTGCAGAAAAAAGCAGGGGCTGCAGCTGAACTTGGTAGATGCAATTAGTTTCCTTAAGGAAGTTTATGAAGACATGCTGAATAGTAACTGGACTTGGTAGATGCTGCAATGCATGAAACTCTTGCTTCCAATTTCTGAAGAAATTGCTATTTTGGATCCACGAAATTACTTGCTACATATTTTTAACTCCAACTTTATTTAATCGTTTTGGAGTTTCGTTCAATGAACATGAAGATGAAATTGATACTCATTTCTTGGGAAAGCCTATTTAATTGTCCCTAGATTTCTTGAATAATGTAATTGACACTTCTCTTTTGGTAATATAATGAAATTTGAATGTTGTTTCGGGTGTTCTAAAATTCTATCATGTTATTAAGTGTTTGTTCATAAGTATATTAAAAAAAATGTTATTTTGAATACTTTAAATAAATATATTCATAAAAATATTATGTTACATATGTATAATGCAACTTTCCGAATAATCTTTAAATAACAAATATTGTTATAATACTAGATAATATTTTAGAAAATATATATCAAATACGTTTTTTTTTATATATATTGCATGTTATTATTTGTATGAAGGTATATGCAATAGAATATTTGCATATATTATTGATCATATGCATAGGTTTTTTACATATTTGAATATTTGCATATATTTTTTTACTAATGATATGTAATTATCAAATTATATATTTTATATAAATTTTTTAAAATAAATTTAATATTTTAGAACATTTTATTACTGATGCATTGTTCTATTGCGTATTATCACGTATTTTAAATTATGTAGCACATATTTGCATATGACAGCAAGAATATGTAACAACTTCTTGCATATATGTTTTCGTATCGGCATATATATACCTGAAGCAATGTCGTCGATGTTTGAATTCAATATGCAACTTATCGATTGCGTTATTGACCATATGCACCAGTTTTTTACATATATGTTTATATATTCGCATATTTTATATAGATGACATATATTGTTAAATATATAAATTGTTTATGTTTCTATGTCATGCAGTCAAACAAATAATAACATGTATCACATCACACCAACACAAGATTTAAATTGACCCGTTCAAACCAAAGAATCATCCATATCACTAATGATATGTAATTATAGAATTATATATTCTATATTAATTTTTAAAATAAAATTAATATTTTAAAACCTTTTATTACAGATATATTGTTCTATTGCATATTATTACGTATTTAAAATTATATGCAACATATTTATGCATATGTCAGCCAGAATACGTAAGAATTTTTTGCATATATGTTTTCATATCTGCATATAGGGTAATGATATAGAACCAACATCTGAATTTTTATGGAACCAAATTAGTAAGTTAACACTAAATCATTATCCACATAATCAATTATAATTTAAAATAAATAATTGAAATTTATTAATATATTTTTAAAATAAATACAAATCTTTCAAATTCGAATATATTTTTCTAATATCTTATCTCTATTTTTCATGTAAAATTAGATGAAGTTATTTTTCCTATTCGATGATGATGTGCATAGTGTAGTTATAGTGTTTTGATTCATTCTAATAAAATTTGAGAAAGAGAATGAAATAGGTGAAAGAGAGGGGAGAAAGATTTGCTTGTATATGCAAAAGTTGATTTTATCTTTCCAAAATCTTCTTCTTAAAATTGATTTTGAGAAAATAAAATGTTTAAAATATATTTATTAATAAAATTATGAATCATGTAAATTTGAATGAATTGATGTTTGTAATCTTCTATGATATGTCATAAAATTTAATACTGTAGATGCATTTTAAGTTTGAAATTTATATTTCTGTTATATGATTCGAAGCAGGCGTGTAGCTAGAAGAGAAGAAATTAGAAAAATTTATTTGATTGTGAAGATAAGATATTAAAAAAATCTATTTGAATGTGAAAGATTTGAATGTTAAAAGAAATTTGAATTTTGATCCGATAATTTTGAGATTATTTTCCAGAATTCCTTTTTTAATGGTTGACTTATTAATTATATGTAATTTTGTGATTTAATTAAATTTTTAAATTTGGAAAGATAATCCATTGCCGTAATTAACGATTTTGTGTACATAATTAATTTTATTAATATTTGACTAATTCATTAAAATTTCATTTTGTTAATTAATTAACTAGAGGGATAGATTAGTATATTTATCATCCATATTGTCCTTCTTTAAATTAAAAAAAAAAAGTTGTCTTTCTATGTGAAATCTATGTGTGAAATGTCCTTATGAAAAATTGCCCCTTAAAAATAAACTAATAGTGACATTTAATGTGTCCACATCACATACACAAGTCAACTCACTTATTTATTTTTTTATAAAATTATTTTTCAAAATTCTATTTATTATAATATTTTTAAAAAAAATGAGTAAACATTAAATATGAAAGATTTTTTAAAACGGGAGGAGCCTTATAAAATGTTTAAAATAAGTTTAGCCGAAAGAACCCTTATTCGTATCCTTTAAACAAAGCCAGCATGAAAGCATAATATTGCAATAGAAAATGAAAAAAAGGGGAATCATATCATATCATCGTACCCTATCTATAAAGAGTGAATAAGTTGAAATGGTCCGGTAATCCGTCGGTTTCAAGTTATCAAGGGCATACGTGTTTGTTTCTCTACCATTTTTCGGCCATTCATATTTCAATTTATTGGACAACTGCCTCTCTCTCTCTCTCTCTCTCTCTCTCTCTCTCTCTCTCTCTCTCTCTCTCTCTCTCTCTCTCTCTCTCTCTCTCTCTCTCTCTCTCTCTCTCTCTCTCTCTCTCTCTCTCTCTCGTTGGAAGGCATGTAATCTAGGTTGTCTCTCTCTCTCTCTCTCTCTCTTTTGTTGGAAGGCATGTAATCTAGGTTGTCAATATGGGCGCAATGAGACTACCTCTTAGTTTTTGACAATATGTTGTGCTTTTCTCAACAGGTGTGCTCTTTATTTACAGTATGTTGTGCCAGCCAAACTATATATTAAGTCTCACTTTAGTGCTTCTCCCTGAATAAGCAACAAAAACCGTTGCAATATTGCACCATGTATAGAAGAGAATAAGTTTTATTTAGTTGGAGCTTGGTAATAAGTTTTATCTCAATTTTTACATCTTTCTTTTTTTAGGTAAGAGGCGACCATGGAGGGCTTTTCTCTTGTATGGTCCACCTGGGACAGGAAAGTCATACTTGGCCAAGGCTGTTGCCACTGAAGCTGACTCTACCTTCTTCAGGTACCTTTTCATTTTTATTGTTTTTTGTTCTTGCTTGTACACAATATATATTAGGCAACCAGGCAATGAATGAATCATGCAATGTTGCTTAACACATTTGTTACTGGTTTTTGCCTGTAATGTTCTTCAATAAATAATTGAGGGACATATCGGCGTATTGTAGACCAGCACTGGTAAATTTTACCATCTCTTAAATATTATTCCATCCCCTATCTTTGACAACAATTTGTATGAATTTTTTAACATTAGTAGCATCTAATACACATACTAGAACGTCAGTTGCAATACATAATTAAGTCTTAATTCTAATTTGATATTTTAATTGTGCAGATTTCGGTTTAGAAAGCGCTATTGTGAGGTTCAACATTGTCAGAACTGAGTAATGCTTCTATTGTTATTCCACTACTATATTCTTGGTGAGCTGTTATAGACGTAAAGTAAATTTATATTGTTGTGTTGCGTACTAGCCATCAACTTATTTCTAGGAATAATAGATCAACTTCATCCACAACAACATTTACAATTTGCACATTATATATTAAATCTGAGCAACCAAAATGCTTCATATAACAAAAGTAATTTTGATCATCAGATATCACACAACATTTTACAAAATAAACATGACGCGCTACTTGTAGTTTACTTGTCCATATTTTAGTAGTTGTAATTTATAAATTAAGATATCGAGTACTTTGTGATTAGGATAAAAATAGAGACAAAAAATGACAAAAGATTAACCACTCGAATGCCTCACTGATATTATTCTCCACCAAATTTGTAATTCAATTTTCAAATTCACAATCTCACATACACAACAAAATATTTTATACTCACCAAAATTGTTCAGATGACTTTTGTGATTTTTGACATTTGTGTATGTGATGATCAAATGGCTCCTTCTGTTGTAAGAACCTTATTATATGTAGTTCAAAATTTCCCCTTGCGTCCACCTATTTTTGAATTAATACTTACTTTTAGTACGCTGCTATTGGAGATTGAAAGAACGTTTCCGCAAAAGACTTGAGGGTGCATCTATTCACTGTTGGACGTTAGATGTTTGAGACTATTTTGGTCAAAGAAAAGCTTTACACTTTATTTGCATCTTATTAGTCATTTTTAAACCATGTGAACTCAGACTTGTATTATATTGATATGTTTCATTTTTTTCAAACAAACTTTTGTATGACAAATTGGTTGAGTGACATTGTGCAACCCATGTTTATCTTGAACGTATTACGTGGAATGTTGACAATTACAATAAGAAGAAGATAATAAAATAAGTAGTGACTTTTTAAATAAAATGTATGTTTTAAGCAATTAGTAATATTAATATAATTACTTATTTAATTATAATTAATATTATGATAGTCAAACTTTCTATATTTTATAAACTCAATACAATCTTGATATATGAAAAAAAATTACACAATAATTATGACACATATAAAAATCAACCAATAAAATCATATTCACCAAAATATCACTACAAAAAAAGAGATTTTTAGTATCAGAAAATTAGTATTGAATACATTTTCTGATACTAAACTGGTATCAACTAAAAATCTTATGATACTACCTTCATCCTTGGTATCAAAAATATATTTTTTTGACACTATTAAATATATAGTATCAATTATTTATTGATACTAATATTGTTTTTGCATCAAAAATTTATTTATTGATAGAGGCACTGCAAAATGTCTGTATATTTTCGAGAATGGATCTGATTAGGTGTCTTTGTTTTTTAGATGTTTATTGCTTGATTATTTTGGATTTTCTTTATTTTTCAATCGTTCTTAGATTCCCCTTTCCTGATTGATGGATGCTGGCCTTAGATATGAACTTAATTTGATAATTGAGTTTGAATTCTACCAATTTATGGCAGATTACAGACCTCAAGGTTGTCTCTTTGGGCAAGGGTTTTTTCAATATCAGCTTTCCCACTTCAGAGGATAAGGATCGGATATTCGAGACCCGGTCTTGGCAATTAAGGCCAGGGGTCATTCATCTTATGACATGGTCTCCCCACTTTAACCCGAAAACTTTTAAGTCTTCGCTGGCCCAGGTATGGGTTCGTCTTTCGGATCTCCCAATTGTGTTTTGGGACCCTTTGATCTTGGAGTCATTGGCATCTGTGTTAGGTACTCTGGTGCAGATTGATGAGCGTACCTTACAGGGCACGATGGGCCACTATGCCAGATTACTAGTCGAGGTGGATATGCTTACCGCCCCCCCAGACAACATTCCATTTCAGCTGGATGGTCACAGATATTTCGCTCAGGTCCATTTTGAGACTCTTCCTGAATTTTGCACCTCTTGTAAGATCGTGGGCCATTCTCTCGCTGTTTGTAGGAAATCTGCCAAGCGACGTGAACAGAGGGCTTCTGCCCGTCGGGAACGGAGCAAGTCTAAGAGGGGCTCCAAGCCTACTGATGGGGCACACGTGGAGGACCCCAACTCAGCCCTAGTTCCTGTGGTGAACACTTTTGAGGCCCTTTCAGATGAAAACCCTGATTCCGAGCAGCATCAGGGTGACGAGTCAGATTCTGGTTCTTTTAGACTGAACAACTTTCAGATGGCGCCACCTCCTTTGGTCTCTTCCATCTTGGAGCACGCCCGCAGTAGATATGCTAGACCCATAGCATCGCCGCTTCGACGTCCTGTCAGAGGACGGAGTGCCCCGACTCATGACTCCCTTAGGGATACTGCCAAGGAACCTTTTACGGTAGAGGACACCAGCTTGACGGAGCAATCGAGTATTTCGAGGCATACCAGACGCTGGTCTGGGGAGGATTCTTGCTATCAGCCGCCGATGCACGGCTCGACGAGTGATCCATGATAGTGTTGTCTTGGAACATTTGCGGGGTGGGGCATATTCGGACGAGGAAAGCCGTTCATGAGCTTTGCCGCACTCATAACCCTGATTGGGTCGCCATCTACGAGCCTAAGGTTATGATTTCTAGCCTTCCCCTCGTTATTTGCAGTCTTTGAATTTAGTTGTGTTTACTGTTAACGATAGAGTTGCATCGGCTCCCAATATTTGGATTCTTTGTAAGCCTACCCATGTTCCTACATCTAGAGTTTGTCATAGCTCAGACCAGATTGTTTTGATTGAGACTAGGGATGCCACTCGTTCTTGGTCTTTTGGTTTTACGCATGCTAGTAATTCTTATATTACTCGTCGTTTGATGTGGTCTGATGTTTTAGCTTCTTCTGCTACTAGTCTCTGTGTTTTGGGTGATTTTAATGTGGTGACAGGGACGCATGAGAGAAGTCCGGGTTCTGTGGCTACTCCTAAAGCTTCTCTTGATTTCAGAGAATTCATGGATGAGTCGGGTTTGATTGATTTGGATACCGCTGGGTCTCAGTTCACGTGGTCTATTCGCCGGGGTCCTAGGGGCTTTCAAGCTGCTAGGTTGGACAGAGTGTTAGCTAATCAGGATTTTTTGGATCTATGGGCAGGCGTGGAGGTTATTGCTCTTCCCAGACACAAGTCAGATCATCATCCCCTGCTCCTTACTGTCAGATCAGACTGGATTCAGGTTCGTCGTCCATTTCGGTTCCTCAATATGTGGTGTTAGCATGATTCCTTCAGATCAGTTGTAGAGTCTTCATGGACCCAACCGTTGATGCACCAAAACCCCATTGTCTGTTTTATGTGGAAGCTGAAGAGGCTCAAGTCTGCATTGAAGATTTGGAACAAGACTGTGTTCAGGAATGTTTTCACTCAGATCGAATATGCCACTCGTCGCCTGACTGATATTCAGCATCGTATTGAGTTGGAGGGTGATTCTGAGGCCACCTTTGCAGAAGAGATTCAGGCTCAGGTTGATCTTGATGGGTTGTTGACGGCCAGGCAGGAATACTACACTCAGAGGAACCGTTTGCAGTGGTTGACTGACGGAGATAGAAACACTAGATTCTTTCACATTTCTCAGCAGACTAGGACAGCCAGGGGGGGTATCACGTCTTTGCTCATTGACGACACACTTACTTCGGACTTGGACACCATCAGTTCCCATGTGGTTACTTACTATTCTCAGTTGTTTGCGGATGATCAGTCGTCTCCTTTCGATGCTAGTATTCTGGACAACTTTATGGATACCGTTGTGACTGATGACCATAATGGTCTCCTTGTGAGTGCTCCTTCAGCGGAAGAGGTTCGAAGGGCTGTCTTTGATATGGATGCTTCGAGCGCTCCGGGTTCAGATGGCTTTGGCGGCTGCTTTTACCAGGGATGTTGGGACATTGTGGGCCAGGAGGTGGTCGATGCTGTCAGACACTACTTCATTTTCAGACTTTTACCTCCTAGTCTGAACTCCTGTTTCATGACGCTTGTTCCCAAGTCGGAAGGGGCCCGTAAAGTTGAGGAGTTTCGTCCGATTGTGATGGGTAACTTCATCTTTAAGGTCATGACCAGAGTTTTGTCTTCGAGATTGGGCACTTTTGTTAGTAGTTGTCTCTCTGCATATCAGTTTGGTTTCGTCCCGGGCAAGCGGATTCACACCTGCATCGCTCTTGCATCTGACGCCATTAATACCCTGGACTACCCGAGAGTTCACGGGTATATGGCCTTGAAGATTGATATGATCAAAGCGTTTGACACCATCTCTTGGCGATTTCTGGAGGCTGTCATGGCTAGGATGGGCTTCTGTACTACTTTCATATCTATGGTGAGAGGAGTCCTGGATTCGGCTAGGATTTCAGTTCTCATCAATGGGGAGCCGAAGGGGTACTTTTCTTGCTCCAGGGGTGTTCGTCAGGGAGATCCTCTATCACCATTACTTTTTTGTATTGCGGAGGAGGCGCTCGGGAGATGGATTGATTGGGAGATCGATAGAGGCCGTCTTCGTCCCATCCGTTTTGTCCCTCGTTATCTCTTCTATGCAGACGACATCATGATAATTTTTAGGGCCACAGAGTCTAATATCATGAACCTACATGCTGTTTTACAGGGGTATGGTCATCTTTCAGGTCAGATCTATAGTCCTCCGAAGTCTAGGGCGTGCTGTTCCCCAAAGACTTCGTCGTCGAATGCACAGGGTCACAGGCATCGTAGAAGGTTCCCTTCCTTTCACTTACCTAGGAGTTCCGATCTTTCGAGGTTGCCCCAGGAATGCTCATTTACAGCCTGTGCCAGACGATGTTATTCCTAAGTTTAGTCGTTGGAAGGGTAGCTCCCTTTCCTTGGCAGGGAGACGATGCTTGATTAACCCGGTTATCACAGGTTCTATGGTCCACTCTATGATGGTTTACAAGTGGCCCAGTTCACTACTTCGCCAGGTGGAATCTGCTATGCGCAACTTTCTTTGGAAGGGGGACATCAATCGTAAGAGTGGTTCCTGTTCGGTCTCGTGGAAGAGGGTTTGTGCGCCCTTCGGAGAAGGAGGGATGGGGGTTCGCTCCATTAGATTGGCGAACGCCTCCTTTCTTTGTAAGTTGAGTTGGGACATTCTCCAGCACAGATCTCCAGATACAGCTCTGCTTCACAGGAGACACTTTTTCTCGGATGGCAGATTGCGTCCCCATGGGAGGATCTCATCTATTGGGCCAGGTATTCGTCCTCACGTTTCGAGGCTTTCTGATGGGTCAAGGTGGCTGATTGGTAGGGGTTCGACAGTCAGCTTTTGGCATGATAACTGGTTGGGATACACTATTTCTGATAAGATTGGCCTCCTGGATTGGTTTGCGGCTACCCTGAAGAGCACGGTTGGGGACTTCTTCTATGACGATTGTTGGCACTTTGAGGAGTGCTTCGTCACGGACTTCACAGATATCGTCAGAGATATCCTTCAGATTCGGGTTTTTCATGGCCCTGACAAACGTATTTGGGAAGGTACTACCTCAGGGGAGTTAACCTCTTCAGTAGCCTATGACATGCTCAGATCTCCTCTCCCTCGTCTTGGCTGGTCGTCGTGGATTTGGAGTTCCTTCATTCCGATGTGTCGTTCTACGTTTATTTGGAGGGCGATATGGGGCA
The DNA here is from genome assembly GCA_963675135.1 of Galeopsis tetrahit. NCBI lineage: Eukaryota > Viridiplantae > Streptophyta > Magnoliopsida > Lamiales > Lamiaceae > Galeopsis > Galeopsis tetrahit. Next base: position 22,777,376 of record OY776134.1, read on the forward strand.
AGCTCCCTACTTCTGATTGGCTGGTCTCATTTGGGATTCACGGTCCTTCGATGTGTATGCTCTGTTGTAGAGACTCTGAGTCTTTAGACCACTTGTTAGCTCACTGTCCATTCACTCTGGAGATTCTTCAGCATCTGACTCAGCTTTTTGGAGTTACGATCCACACGGGGATCAGCTTTCTTGATATCTTTCTCCAGGCTACCAGAGTTCGCTTGGGTCCGCAGTCTTTAGAGTTATGGAGAGCGGCATTTGTCACTACAGTTTGGGCTATTTGGGCTCTGCGGAACAAGGTGGTCTTTGATGGGGTCTCTCCTTCAGTCAGACGATGCATGGCGCAAATCGTTGCTGGTATTAGGGAAGCCAATAGCATCTCTCGGGGTTACTCTGACGGTTCAGTTCAGGATCTCTTGATTGCCATGTCTCTTAGTGTATTGGGCAGGCACAAGCCGACTAGTCAGGGTTCGTCTGTTAGATGGATCCCACCGGATCCAGATTGGTACAAGATCAACACAGACGGCAGTGCAACATCCTCTCCAGGTAGTTTGCATGCAGGGGCGATGTTTAGGAACTTCAGGGGGTTCTTTGTTGCGGCTATTTCCCAAGAGGTTGGTTGGGGTACTCCATTTGAGGCGGAGTTAGCAGCGGCACTCATTGCTATTCAGTATGCACACTCCCAAGGGTGGCGGTTCTTATGGATCGAGTCGGACTCCAGTCTGACAGTTAGCACTTTGATGAGATTTACTCCTTTTGTTCCTTGGCGTCTGCAGGGTCTCTGGAGTCAGGTTCATCCTCTTACCACAGACATGCACATTAGGTATTCTCACACTTTTAGAGAGGCCAACCAGGCGGCTGACGCAGTGTCCAAGACGAAGATCAACTGCATTTGGAGGGGATACCCTCCAGATTTCTTACTTACTTTCTTGCATAAAGATTTGTACAATGTCTTTTACAGACATTGATTGTTAGAGGAGTTTACCTTTTTCCTTCGCCTGGGTTTGGTCCCTAAGGAGGGTTTTCCCAGGCAAGGTTTTAACGGCACTCCGGCCTCTGGCTCGACTTGTGAGCTTATGGTTTTAGGCTTTCTTTTTTCTTTTATATTCCATACCTTTTTATTGGCCAATTTATTTGCTTTTAAGTTTAGAATTGGTATGTAGGGAACTGTAAGTCCTTGGTTTGTTGTGTTGTTGCTCGTGTGATTTCAATTGTTCCCTGTATCACCTTAAATATGACTAGTTCAATTTTCCACTGATTAATGGTGAGTGTGATCATGTCCATGACTTCGAAAGGTTACATCTTACATCGCACAATTTGTACTGACTACTGAGTTTAATTTATCACTGTCCATGTTGATAGGAGTACTTATTCTTTGTTTTCTGCATCAGCAACATGATTTTAAATTCTTTTAAATCTACATTGAACTTTCTTTACTGTTGCCTATAGCTCTCTACATATCAGCCAGGAACATTACTTATGCCCTTGTTGATTTTTGAGTAAAGTGTTAAAGTTTACTTCTTAACGTGTTGTTTTATTCAATAACTCGATCCAATGCTTTAATGTGAGTAAAGCTTTATAGAATTTATTTAATTTTATCAACAGTACATACCTCTCTAAAAGAGGAAATATGTAAAATACAAATATCAGCCGAGTCTTCTGAAAAAGGAAACCATGTGTTTGATATCGTGCGGGAATGATTTACTAAAAATGTTAGGTTTTTCTTGCTATATTTGGGTCCATGTATATTTTGAAGTTTGAATTGTCCTCTAACAAACAAGGTAATAATTTAAGTGAGGAGTCATGATCATCGACCTGTTTTTCTTAATAGCATTATTTTAGTTTAGGTGTGCTAACTAACACTGTGACGATAGTGCATGTTAATGTTCGTGGACAACCAAAAGTTAGAAATGGGAGGAAGTTGTCATCCTACCTTAGCTTGCTTGCAAGAGATCCAAAATTGATACCTTTTGGTTTAGAAGATTGGAGAAAGTTTTTGGATGAGTAACTAAAGAAACCCGTTGAAAGATCATTTTGGTATTATCTCTAAAAATTTGCATATGCATAAGAGTGATTACTTTTGTAATTTTATATCATATCTACATTGAAATACATTGAAATTAATTATGCAATGCTATACGTACACAAAGTCTTTGGCAACAACTACTCTATTTATTTACTATCCCTAAATTCTTTTATGTTTATTAATCATTTATCTACATTTTACATTCAGGCATCATGATCATGCTATTCAAAGTAAGAAGACATTGCAGAAGCTAGAAAGTGCTTGAAAATGCACCATGAGAAGCCACTGTGAAGGAGCAGTGTGTTGGAGAATTACATCTTCTAAAAGGTTTCTATGATGAATGTAAATGAAAACCTATTAATCTTTATTGCATTCTATAATTGTCCTTGGGTTTTAGATATATTTTGGTATAGTGGAAACTTAATATTTGTAGTTTTTAAATTTTTTACATTCAACATTTATGTAGGTCCCTAGTTGAGTTGATAATATTGAGTAAGCTAGGAAAACGTCTAGAGGGGGTGAATAGACTTTTCAAAATCTTTCAATATATTAGAATACACAATGCGGAAATATCAGATTGAACAATGAGCCCTTAACAATTATACTCAACTAATCTCAAATATGAACTTCTGTATGAACACTAGTCTTGTCTATTCTATATGCAGATTAATAAATTAAACAAGTAATCAATCAAACAACAAATAAAACAGTAAGTAAATCAAACACGAGATTTTATAGTGGTTCGACAACTTGTAGATCCACTCTCACAAAACCAGTTGTGAAATTCTTATTACTCTTCTCTTCGAGTAGTGTGTTCTTGTGGCTGTAAGTCCCAATAAATAAGACTTCAATCTTCTCGATAACACTACCAAGTGTTTCTTCGATCTAACAACTAGCTATTTTACAAGTAACTAGCAACTTGAACAAAAAAACAACAGTAATGAAAAACTTCTCTAGTCCAGTGGTAGCCTTTTTCGAATTTGTGACTTATCTTGTGGCTTCAACTTTCTGAACTTGAACTTTGCGAGTTTCTTGCTTCGAAAATCTCTTCGTAAATCTTAATGCTTCAGTAGTTAGTCAGTAGTCATAACCGTCAAATGCCTTCATGTATTTATAGACTTCTGTAATCAAGAACATTCTGTTATCCAACAACCTTTTCTTGATAACTAACTTCGAACGGTTTCTTCTTATCCTTCCACGCGTTTCTTCAGTTAATTAGTTATTCCATAACTAACTCTTTAATATATATATATATCTCTTTCATACGCGTTTCTGACTTATCCATAGACTTCACACTGATCTTGTCTAGTCTTCCATACTTAGATAAATCTTCAGTCTTCTTCTTACTTGTCTTGTCTGGTCGAGTCTTCTTGTCTCTTCTATCTTATCTTCAGTAGACTTCTTCAAATACAGAACTATACTAGTCATATCATCTAATCTTAACAAGACTATTACATTACTTTAAGCTTTATAATCCAGCTTAGTCAACTTAAAATCTATACATCATTTAATCGCTCATCATAAAATCTATACAAACATAACACATTACTTATAAAACGTACTTGTCTTTTCTTTTCACATATGTATTTTGTACTCTACTGATCTTTACAAGACGACTTCCATAACTAGATCAGTCAACACTTAGAAATATATTCAAGTCTTCTTTTTGGCTTATCAAAACTCATCTTTCATCAATTAGGACTTACATTAGGATTCATATCCCAACAATTTATAAATTTCTTCCATCCTGAAATTCAATTTTATAGCCTTTACTATTTTGCGAGATTATCTTTAGGGTCATTTTCCTATAGTAATATTTTTAAAAAAAAATTATACCGTTAATTTTAGTAGCAGAATTGATGTATTGATATGTTTAGTATCGGACAAAATTTTAGGATATAATAAATACAATTTAGTAACAAAAAAAATTGATACCGTTATCCGATACTAAATATTATTTCGATACTAAAGGGTTCAATCATTTAGTATTAAAAAATATTTATTGATACTATATGTTTAGTATCGGTAAAAGTTTTACGATACTATAAATACATTGTTGTATCAAAAAAATTTGATACAATAATTCGATACTAAATACAATTTTGATAGAGTTCAATCCTTTAGTATCAGAAAACATTTGTTGATACTATATGTTTAGTATTGGTAAAAGTTTACGATACTATAAATACATTGTTGTATAAAAAAAATTGATACAATAATCCGATACTAAATACAATTCTGATATTAAAGAGTTCAATCATTTAGTATTAGAAAACATTTATCGATACTATATATTTATGATACTAAAGGGTTACCCTTTGATATCAGACTTATTTTTCTGCTACGCGGTCTTTAGGATCGGGAGTATAGGTTTCGGAAGTGGTATCGAAAATAAATTTGATACCAATATCCTTTGGTATCAAATATTTCATCTTTTGTATCAAAAAAAACCCGAGGCTAAAACCTTTTTTTTTTTTTTTTGTGTGAACATATGACAACATTTAAAGATGTAATAAATGTATAATTGACAACATTTAAGTAAATATATATAAATAGGTTTTCTTGACCAAAATCAATACAATTACACCCTTACAAATCACTCCTCTCTAAAATATAAGAACATCTTACTAAATTTATGTTCGTTAGTTGATAACTTCAGCCACATAAATCCATCTACATATGGGCTAACAACACATATATAATCCCTTCATTGCATAAGTGTTTGCACCACAAAATGAACACATTTTTAAGAAAAAAGTGTAATGAGTGGAGTGTTTGTTGAAGGGTAATTTTGTAAACTTATATGAATAAAGTAAAGAAAGTACGTTGTTGAAATGAATGTAAAAGTAAAATGACATTTTGTGTAAATATGTGAAATTTGTGACAAACAATTATGAAACAGACAAATAAAATAAGTGTGCAAACAATTGTGAGATGGAGGGAGTATATATATACAAACAGTGGAGGAACTCAAGCGCTTCAATCCAAAACGTGGTTCAACATGTACACTACTGGCACCAAAAAGTAAATCAAAGAACATGTTAATATGAACAAATAAAAAAATGAATTTCATCTGAAAATATTGGAGCAACTTTTCATTAACGAAACTGTATTGTTTTGTGTATCTTATATGCCAAAACGGCTGAAGAGGAACAAATATATATATATGCGTATGTAAAGAGCCCTAACAATAATATGAAGAATAACTAGGCCCATCATACTATAATAAATGGGCTGAGATTAAATTGGCCCATGATAAATAATAAATATATTCTCAATACTCCCCCTCAAGTTGGAGCGTGAAGATCTCGAACACCCAACTTGCCTCGGAGAAAGCAAAAACGATCCACACCAAGTGCCTTGGTGAAGATATCAACAACCTGATTTGTTGTGGAGACCATGCAAGGCTGAATGTCTTTATTTGCGACACGTTCTCGAACAAAGTAACAATCCATTTCAACATGTTTGGTGCGTTCATGGAATACCGGATTCAGGGCAATGTGACGAGCCGCTTGATTGTCACAAAACAGTGGAGTAGGACCCGGTTGCACCACCTCAAACTCGCGCAACAACCAACGGAGCCAAATAATCTCACAAACTGTTGTAGCCATGGCTCGATACTCCGCCTCTGCGGACGATCGAGATACAACTGACTGCTTCTTGGTACGCCAAGAGACAGGCGATCCACCAATTGTGATGAGGAAACCGGTGGAGGACCTTCTTGTGAATGGACAACCGGCCCAGTTCGAATCACAATGACCTTGTAACGTGAAATCGCCGGCGGACGAGAGTAGAATGCCCTGCCCGAGTGCGCCCTTCAAGTACCGCAACACCCGATGGGCAGCTTGGAGATGGGATTGACGAGGTTGCGTCATAAACTGACTTAATTGGCAAACAGCAAAGACGATGTCGGGGCGCGTCACCGTAAGGTAGAGTAATCGCCCCACCAAGCGGCGATACTGGGAGGCATCCACGAGGGGGCTATCGTCATCCGATGTCAACTTCAAATTCTGCTCCATTGGGATTTTACTCGGTCGACTCCCTTGAAGACCACTTTCCTCCAAGATGTCTAAAACACACTTTCGTTGACTAAGGACAAAACCCTCAGGTGAGCGAGCAACCTCGATGCCTAAGAAGTATTTCAACAGACCCAAGTCTTTGATGCTAAACTTGTTGTCCAAATATCTTTTAATGAAAGCGATCTTTGTTGGAATCATTCCTAGCCAACAAGACATCATCAACATATATAAGTGCGGAAACGAATGTAGGCCCTTGTCGAAAAATGAACAAAGAATGATCGGCTCGAGACTGACAGAACCCGATGCAAATAAGAGCTTGAGTGAATTTTTCATACCAATTCCTTGAAGCCTGACGAAGTCCATAGAGGGATTTTTCAAGTTTGCAAACTCGAGTGTCGCCGTTTTTCGCAAAACCCTGAGGTATGTGCATATAAACGTTCTCATGTAAATCACCATGTAAAAAGGCATTGTTCACGTCTAACTGATGAACTTCCCAATTTCGCTTAGCTGCAATAGTTAACAAGCAACGGACTGTAACGAGTTTGGCCACTGGTGCAAAGGTCTCATGGAAATCAACACCTTCGATCTGAGTAAATCCTTTGGCGACCAATCTTGCCTTATATCGCTCGATGTCTCCATTCGGTTTGTACTTAATCTTGTAAACCCATTTAGACCCGACGGCCTTCTTTCCAGGGGGAAGAGACGTTAACTTCCATGTTCCATTAGATTCCAAAGCATCAATTTCCCTTTTCATCGCCTCTCGCCACAACGGATTTTTAACGGCTTGAGAGAAATACTTTGGCTCATCACGGGATGTGATAGCCGCTAGGAATGCCTTGTGAGCAGCTGAAAATTTATTGTAATTGACAAAGTGGGAGAGGGGGTATACCACAGATTTAGCTAGGCTGGCTGTGGGTGCCGAATGATCCAGCGACGGGGGCAAATTTGTGACGTACGAATCCAGGTGTTTGGGGCGTTTGCGGATTCTCTGGCCTTCTCTCAAAATTTCTGGCGCAGCAATGGGCAAGTCGATGTTGGGTGTCGGTGCTGGCACATTATCGCCAATGGCTGGAGTATCGTCCACTGTCGAGTCTAGTGTTTCGGAAGGTGGGGAAGAAGTGTCGGCCAAGGGGGGTGGACGACGGATGAAGGGGCGTGAATCAAAAGGAGCAGGTGCAACTGCACGAGCAGATTGGTGCCCACTGACCTGGTCATGAGCTTCGGTAACAGCAGCCAAAAAATCATTATTGTGAATACCTTTGAAGGGGAGGATATCCTCAAAAAATGTAATGTCACGTGAACTGTGGAATTTGTGGGTTTGTAGATCAAAAACTCGGTATGCCTTCTGTCCACTCGAATATCCGACAAATATGCAAGCTCTTCCTCGTTCATCAAATTTATCTTTGCGGCGATTGTCGTGGGCATAGACTAAACATCCAAAAACTCTCAAATGATCGTACGATGGTCGTTTATTAAACAATACCTCAAAGGGCGTCTTGTTTGAAATAATTGCAGAAGGAAGTCTGTTAATAATGTACACTGCTGTAAGAACACATTCTCCCCAAAATTCAATGGGTAAGACTGCCTCAAAACGAAGAGCCCTAGCCACCTCCAATATGTGTCTATGCTTGCGCTCTACAACACCGTTTTGTTGTGGAGTGTCCGGACACGAGCTCTCAAGTAGGATCCCCTTATACGCACAATGAAGAAGGAAACTTGAAGTTCTAAACTCAACGCCGTTATCGGATCGAATATGCTTGACGTCATGCGAAAATTGTGTTCTAACCATATTAAGGAAATTAATTAGTTGTCCAGATACATCAGATTTATTTCGAAGAAGAAAGGTCCAAACACCCCTGCTGTAGTCGTCAACAATCGTTAAAAAATATCGTGCACCGGTAAATGAATCACATCTATAAGGTCCCCATATGTCACAATGAATCAATTCGAAACAATGCTTAGTTTTAGAATTACTGAGAGGAAAAGGCAATCTAGTTTGTTTTGCACGAACACATGAGTCACAAAATTTGTCAATTTTCTCAACATTACTCAAACAAGGAATGTGACGTAATTTTCCACTTGAGGCATGCCCCAATCGTTTATGCCACAAGTTTGAGTCCCCAATTACAGCCATAATCGTGCCCATACGTCCTGAAGGCTCAAGATAGTATAGTCCATCGCGTCTTTTACCCACACCAATCACTGTCTTCGAGAGTGAGTCCTGGATTACACAAAAATCCGTAAAGAACATGAATGCACAATTTAATTCGGTGGTGAGACGACTAACCGATATCAGATTGCAATGAAATTGCGGAACGTATAAGACATGGCTCAAGCGTAGCCCATTATTCAGATTTACTTCGCCAATTGAAGAAACGGGAATAACATCTCCATTAGGTATTTTTACAGATAACTCCGAATGATTTACGACGCCATTAATCAACGCATCTCTGTTACATGTAATATGTTCGGTAGCGCCTGAATCAATAATCCAAGAATCTGATAAACCCGACGCAATACCTGCCATGTTAATCGACTTATCGGACGCGTGTATATAATACGGCAACATCGAATTAATCACGATAGTCGGCATATCCACGCCACTGCCGGAACCACTTTTCTTGACAATCTTGTCATCAGCCTTATCGTCTGCCATGGATGCGCTGATATTGTGAGAGTCAATCACCAAAATTGGTGCTCTGGTACCATGAAAATATTGGAGCAACTTTTCATTAACGAAACTGTATTGTTTTGTGTATCTTATATGCCAAAACGGCTGAAGAGGAACAAATATATATATATATGCGTATGTAAAGAGCCCTAACAATGATATGAAGAATAACTAGGCCCATCATACTATAATAAATGGGCTGAGATTAAATTGGCCCATGATAAATAATAAATATATTCTCAATATCATCACTTAAGTAAATGTTAATTTCTCCTACTGACTTTTTCTTTTTCCTCTTTGATGAACCATAAATTGAGGAACCAAATACCAGGCTTAATCGACGTGCATAGAATCGCCATTGATCGTCCAAAAATGGCTACAAACACCAAAATTAAGACCAAAATCACATAAAAAATGTAATAATTAGCAGAGTGCCTTAACCTAAAGGTTCCATTCTTCCTCACTTGCAACTCCTCTTGAGGTTTTACATGATTAATAATCCCTCTTCTTTCTTCTAAAATTTTCGCAGCTTTTATCTTTTTTTTGTTCTTAGCCCTTACAACGATTGCCTTTACTTGTTGATCAGAAGACATCGAATCGGATAAACGAGATTTTTTCGGCCCCCATCTCGTCGTAAATCTTCTGCTTCTTCTCATCAAGGTCAGCTACAAGTGCCAAGAATTTGTCAACCCCTCCATCTGCATAAGGGTTAATCTTTCTTAAACTTTTCGATTTTTTATGTTGATGGCCAAAGCCTCTGCTGCAACAGAGGAATATGTGCATGGATTTAATTTTTCCTTGAGAGATTTATTTGCATATATTTTTATATATACATAGGAAGATTTTTGATTGTCAAATGAAATTATGAACGAAGAATTCCATGGAAGCTGCTTCATTAGCTAGCTTTGTATATTCCGCGGTTGACTTTGTTGGTGAGAGACTTGATTAATTTATGAATAATATTTGCTTGTGTTCAAAGGTTTTTATAATCTGATCTCACCCTGAGATTTACATATACAATTAAGTATATGTATTTGAATATTCCGTACTTTGACCAACTAATTCTTATTTTTTAATTGTGTGAAATTAAGTATGATCAATTTCATCGAATTTATTTTAATAAAACCATGTTAGACGCGGTTTTAGAGTGATAGACATGCACCACTTTGAATTTTCCATGGGGGAGAAATTCACCAACATTTAAAATAAAAATCAATATCCTACATTTTTTTTAAATGAGGTGATAATCCTATATTGATTAATACTGGATTTTCACCCGTTTGTCACCGTGCGAGGTACGGGCTTGTTTTAGTTTTATTGTAGTCTGTAAGGAAATAAGTATACATATATAATTTTATATAGATCGATATTTAATTGCATTTTTTTTAGTAAATTAAAACTCTCTTTTCAAACTTTGAAACTTTGTATGTATAATTCATTTATACGAGTTTTAAGAAGTGTTTATTGTGTACGTATAAATAGATTGGTTGGAGGGTATATTAGTGTATTGCAGGGTCCACATATATATAAATTGATTTTGTATGAATATAATAAAGTGAATTATCATTTTAGTAAAAATAAGTGATGGTTTAGAGGGTGATGACAAAATCATTATTTCAATTTTGAGACATGCATATTAAGTTTGATCGGAACAAAAAGAAATACTAAGTTACAAAGTTTAGACGAGGGATTACAATATACAACTTAAAAATTCTATATTATTCTTGTAATCCCATATTTATTTTTGAGGCTCTTCAAGGAAGCATTAAACTTCAGACGAACATTGGAATAGCTTTGAGGGCAACTGCCTTGTGCAAGTTCAATCCAAACTTTTCGGTCACGTCTATTTTTTTTGTTTCAACTTTCCAATCAAAATCATTAAGCAAGGAAGCCACCATGAGATGCACCATTCTATCAGCTAATGACGAACCAGGGCAACTTCTTCTTCCTGACCCGAAAGGAATAAGCTTGAAATCTTGACCTTTGAAATCTACTATGCTGTTCAAGAATCTCTCCGGCTCATACACGTTTGGATTATCCCATATGCTTGCATCTCTCCCCATCGCCCAAATGTTAACAAGTATTTGTGTGTGTTTTGGAATTGTATAATCGTTGATTTTGGCTTCATCTTCGGCCTTGTGTGGAATCAAGAATGGAGTAGGCGGGTGGTATCGAAAGGTTTCTTTGATCAGAGCTTGTAGATATGGGAGTCTGGATATGTCTGATTCCTCAATTGATTTGTGTCGTCCGATCACACTTCTTATCTCATTCGTAGCTCTACCCATCTTCTCAGGGTTCATTAGTAATTCTGTCATTATCCATTCTACGATGAATGAAGTTGTTTCTGTTCCTGCAAAAAGTAAATCCTAACACGGACAAAGAAAAATGAGCATTAAATTGATGATGTGTCATTTTGTGGTTAATTTGGCTTATGTGTCATTTTGTGGTTGATTTGGCTTATGTGTCATAATTTAATGAAGTTGTTAATTTTAAAAAGTATGATGTGTAATTAATTTATTGGTTGAGTAAGATATGATTCATAAACTCTTTCAAAATATTATATTCTTATTAACTATTTAATTTTTATCCTAATTAATTACCGTATTTATTTTATTTAAGGTGTTAGTGGTTGATATGAAATGTTGAATTTCTTATTATTTTAATATTGACTAATTAAATTAACTTTTATTTTATTTACTTAACTTTATTGTAGTATTCATTTTATTCTTTAGTTTAATTTATTTTTGAACTATTTAATGTACTTTTGAGTAAAATACAATCTAAAATGTATTTTATTTGGTGTGTACAATTCTTTATTTAATTAGTTATTAAATTTTATTTTATAATTACTTTTATCTTATATCTCAAGTAATTTTTTCTGCAATTATTTTAAATTTATTATAAGTTTAATGAATTTAAAAAATAGAGCTCGAAAATATATATGTAAAAATTATTTTATAAATATATTATTTTACAGAATTACCAAATTTGTTATATATACAAAATACACTACTTCTATAATATAGAATCTCCTTATATACTAATAGGGAGTTTAAATTGATGATGTGTCATTTTGTGGTTAATTTGGCTTATGTGTCATAATTTAATGAAGTTGTTAATTTTAAAAAGAGTTAATTGCAAATTAAATCGCGACCTTTTGCTCATTTGCAATCTAATCCAAACCTTAAAAGATTTGCAAATAAATCACAAACTTTATATATGATTCGCGTGATATGCAACACTAAAATAAACAACCGCAAGTGTACGGTGTCTATCGTAGCGTGATAAGCACGAGGTCGATCCCACAGGGAGGTTAAGCGTAAAAGGGTAGTTTGTTAATCGAGTTCTAAGTAGACGTGATCGAATAGATTGAATGTTGAATTACCCCTAAGATTGCCTAACAATGTGTCACAAATAGACAACGAAAGAGTAAATAAGAAATCGATCAAATACCATACAAATCAATAAAACGAAAGTAAAGTGGGTGAAGATGCAAATAAAGAAAGTGGGTTCCAAGGCAATTGTAACACCTAGATGTCCGTTTATGAATTTTAATTCGTTTAAATAGCCATTAAGGTTGTCGTCATATAGGGTGATCACAAAAGAAGAACTAATCGATCTCTCGATACAACTAATCCAAAGGCGCAATGCAACATAGGCTCGTATCTCTACCTCACAAACGTTACACCGCCTAAAATGGCTCCTAAGATCATTCAAGTCCCTCTCCGATAATTAATCCTCTCTCGAGATCATAATAATACCGGGTTGCATGCTTGCATACGATTAAATGGAATAAATCTCTCGATCTTACCCCAATTAACAATGAATTAAGCAAATCATCATGGCCAATAACAACATGCTTTGCAATAAAGAATTAAGCACACAAATAAGAGACAAACACCAATTAAAGCAAGAAATTAATCATAAACTTCAATCCAAGTATCTACAATGCCTTAGAACCACAAATTGTTTAGCTAATCAAATACATAATCCAATTACAAATTCCAAATGAAATAACTAAATAAAAAGGAAAAGAAAGAGAAAGCTTAGTCTAGAATGTGGTAGGGAATGGAATTTGGGAGCTATTGCATCCTTTCTTCCTTGATTTGGTGAAGAATTGAGAGAGAAATGGCCAAAACACCTCCAAGTATGTGTAACTATGTGTGGATTGGGGGAGAATGTCTTGAATTTCAAGAAATGGGGTTTATATAGTGTTGGGGTAGGGTTTGGATGGCATAATTGCAAGTTGATCCCTCAAAATTGGAGAAAATACAAGTTTGGCACCGAAATTGGGGTGACTCGGCCGAGTTGGGGTCACTCGGCCGAGTGGAGCACTTAAAAAGCGTGCCACGACTTTGTCTAGCCGAGACTCGGCCGAGTTGGGGTCACTCGACCGAGTGGTCTTCAAGTCCAGCACCTACGGCTTTCAACTCAACTCGGCCGAGTTGGATCACTCGGCCGAGTGCGCAGTGATGTCCAAACTCGCAGATTCGGCCGATTTGGGTCACTCGGCCGAGTGCGCAGTAAACCCAAAAGTTTCAGATTCGGCCGAGTTGACTCACTCGGCCGAGTTGCCTCCTTCCCTTCTCGTTTCATGCATAACTTTCGCCTCGGGTGTCGGATTGACTCGATTCCTTTGGCTAATCCACTCCGTTTTTCGAGACGAATCCAACCGTGCACTCTTATTCCTGATACAGTGAGGTATGGTTGGTGTTTTGCTCCATATTTCATCGTATTTCCTACAAAATCGACAAAACACAACCTTTCTCTCATTTCGGCTCAAACAATCATAATCAATGCATAAATCAATGAAATCCACATCAAAACATGCTTCACATGTGCCTCTAAAACGTGTAAATTCCATCTGAATCAAACTCCCCCAAACTTAAAATGTTGTTTGTCCTCAAATAACTAAGCACTTAAAGCAATGAGGGTGGAATGATCACAATGGAATATTCAATGTAATTCACACATGCAAAGTAAGATGCAATGATATCTCTTTCTCAAAGTGCATTTCTCAATGAAGGTTATAGGCTCATTATTGCAATTCACATCCATGAATCAAAGAATGCATAAACACACAACACATTGTGAATGGGAAACATAATCCAAATGCTCAAGTCCTCTACTCAAATGTCAAAGTGTTTCTCTCAAACACACAAACAAATTGAGGATATTAATACACTCATCGACCAAGTTATGCTATGTAATCACCATATGCTTGCCCAACTTCTACTTTCAATAACACTCAAATGCTCAACAAAGTGATCAATAGGACTTAATCAAGGATGTAACATTGGCTCTTTGGACAAGGTAGGATGAATTTGGGAATTGTGACTCTTCTAGTGGAGGACAGAGCTTGTTGTTTTACAATGTGTGCTTTCACTTTCAAAGCTTACAAACTTAATCCTCACTTTCCTTTTTCCTTTCTCTTTTTTTTAAGCATTCATCACCTCATCTTTTGAACCATTTTTCTTTTCAAGCTTTTGGGGCTCTTTGTCCCTCTTTTCTTTTCCTTTGATTTTCTTCTCATCTTTTTCAACTTTTTCTTTCAACTTTTCCACTTTTCTCCTTTCACCAAAGATGTTCATTCAAGCACATGTTTTCCACTTTGTATTTTATCCCCCACTAGATGTAGGTATCAAAGGCTCAAAAATGCTAAGTGGTTAACATTGTAGTTTGCCAAGAAAATGAGGAATTAAGCTCAAGGGGCTAACTACGGAAAATTACTTCGGTTTTGTGAAATTTTGGCTAAGTGACTCTTTTAGAACAAGATGGCCTATATCATATCACATCATTTCACACAATCATGCTTTCAAACAAGAATTTAGGCAAGTTCTAGGATTACTAGCAATAACATAGTCCACTCTCAAATGAACTAAACCGGATTACATGTTCGATTTAAGGCTCAATTCTCACCGGTTTATTCAATAGAACTCTCACATTCATCAAATGTTCCCAAACAACAACACATCATGCATCCATGCTATCAAAGATCACAAATATGAACACAATCATGATACTATATTCCAACACCAATCATGCATACATTCAAAGCAAATAGATATCACCACAACCACTCAACAATGGATTCCAATGACTATTCATGCTCACATTTCACCAAATATCCACTACCCAACATATGATCAAAACCAACTTAATCAATATAATCATGTGGAATTCAAGTGTGCGCCGGTGCAAAATGTGACACAAGTAGAATGACGAATCGGTGCAAGGGTAACAACTAGTAGAAAAATAAAAGAAAAATAACTCCCCCAAACTTAGAATTTTACTATGTATAAATTCTAAGTTTGGGGCTACAAGTTGTTACCTCCCTCCTTGCACATCCAATGCTTCTTCAAAGATCACCATTGCAACACTTGCTTCCTCCTCTCCAAAGTTGGTTTTGCTTTCTTCTCCATTCTTCAAGATGTGATATCCATAGTACTCTTCATCCATACCTACAAAATAAACCAAGCTATCAAAACTACTAAAGCAATAAAAACTTGGGTTGCCTCCCAAGAAGCGCTATTTTTAACGTCCTATGCCGGACGGTTCCTCTTTGAGGGGAATATCAAGTCACCCCATCATCCTCTTTGTTCTTAACCTTCTTAGCCCATGCAACCTTCTTAAACCCATTGAAGCATCCACTAGCTACTCCATCCGGCTCTTCAATCATGTCATAGGAGGTTGATGCCTCATTCATCCCCAAGTTCGTATAAGTAACTTTTCTTGGTTTGGGAGAGTTTTTGAAGAAAACTCCCCCAAACTTGGCCTTCTTGCCCATCTTCAACTCATTGTCTTCCACCTTGGGGTTCTCCTCCACAATATTCATCTTGGGCTCTTCTTCCACCTCCTCTTTCATGGGTATTGGGGGGTACTCTCCCTTGGGAAACCCATACTCTCCAGTCTCATCATTTCGGAGTTTGATAGTTCTAAACATGTCAATCGTAACTATCTCTTGGTTCATTCGAAGCTCCAACTCTCCATTCCTCATATCAAGAATAACCCCTTCGGTTGCCAAAAATGGTCTTCCCAATATCAATGGAATGTTTTTGTCTTCTTCCATATCCAAAACCACAAAGTCTACCGGAAAGAGAAACTTGTCGATTTTGACCAATACATCCTCCGCTATACCCAAAGGGTATGTCATAGACCTATCCGCCAATTGGAGGTTCATTGTGGTTGGTGTGAGCTCTCCTAAACCAAGTGACTTGAAGAGTGACAATGGAATGAGGTTGATGCTTGCTCCCGAATCACATAGAGCTCTTAATGTACCTCCATCTCCAATAGTGCATGATAAAGTGAAGGCTCCGGGATCCCTAAGCTTTGGAGGTAGCTTAGCTTGAATTATGGAGCTACAATGTTCGGCTAAGTGCACCGTCTCATATGCCTCCATTTCCCTCTTGCTTGACATTATCTCCTTCAAGAATTTGAAGTAATGTGGTATTTGTTCAAGAGCTTCGGCGAAAGGGATGTTGATATGGAGTTTCTTGAACATCTCCGCAAACTTGACAAACTTGCTATCCAAGTTCTTCTTCTTCATCCTTTGCGGATATGGGAGGGGCACTACATTCTTGCCTTTGTTTTGTGGAGGGATTGCCTCCCCACTCTTCTTCTCCCCTTCTTTCTCTACTTTCTCTTTCACTAAGCCATCTTCTTTGTCAACACCCTCGGGTGCCATTACCACTTCCTCCTCTAACGGCATATTAGGCCCTTCGTAGCTTGTCCCACTTCTTAGCCTTATGGCTTTGCATTGTTCCTTAGGATTTAGCTCCGTGTTAGAGGGGAATTGCCCCGGAACGTGTTGCTTTCCAATGATGGTGGCAAGTTGGCCTATTTGCTTTTCCATAGCTTTCATGTGAGTGGTCACATCTTTGATCATCTCACCATGCTCATCAAGTTTTTGCCATATCTTTGCCACATTATGCTTAGTCTCTTTCATGAAATTCTTGGTTTCTCCCATGAATGCACCAAACATCTCTGCCAAGGATAACTTTGATGGCGATTCCACAATTTCACCATCTCTTACGTTGAAATTCGGAGGTGGTATGATGGTGTTCCTTGTGTTAGCATAGGAGAAATTTTCATGGTTTCTCAAGCCGGGATGATATTGGTTCGGATTAGAGGGGTGATAGTTCCCATGGGTTTGTCTTTCTCCCCAACCTCTCTCTCGATAATTTCGGTCCCGTTGGTTGTTCATGTAATGGGCCTCGTCATATTGATCATTATTGGGCTCCACTAGTGCTTTGGCCGTCATCAAAGAGATTAGCTTATCCACTTTGTTGGATAAGTTGACACTTTCTTCCGAATTTTGAGTGGAAGCTACCCTTCGATTTTGCCTTCGTTCGGATGGCCATTGATTGCCATTCTTAGCCATCTCTTCCAAGAGCACATAACCTTCTTCCGTCGTCTTTCCCAACAAAGAACCTCCACCGGCCGAGGCATCTACCATCCCTCTCGTACGGTGGTCCATCTCGTTGTAGAAATAACAAATCAATTGGTCTCTTGAAAACCCGTGTTGAGGACAACTTCTTATGAGATCCTTGAAGCGCTCCCAAGCCTCGGCTAACGACTCATCATCATCTTGCATAAATGAAGAGATCTCCCCTCGTATCTTGATGGTCTTGCTTGGAGGGAAGTACTTCATTAGGAATGCATCCACAAGGTCGACCCAATTTTCGATCGTCCTTAGATCAAGAGACATGTACCATTGTTTTGCACGATCATGGAGTGAGAAGGGGAAGGGTTGCAAGCGGATGTAGTCTTGGGGAACACGGTTGATCTTAACCGTTCCACTTATCTCTAGGAATTGAGATAAATGGAGGTTAGGATCCTCCTTCGACAACCCTCCGAATTGGTTGTTTTGGACCATCATGATTAGTGCCGGTTTGAGCTCAAAGTTATGAGCGTCTACGGGTTCCCTACCCGCTCCTCCATAGGGCCTTGGAATAGGACGGAAGTGGTCTCTCAAGACTCTTTGTGGCTCCTCATCCTCCCTTCGTCTACCATCTCTTTCCATACCAATATTCTCTTCAACTCTTCGACGAAAGTTGTCCCTTAGCACTCCTTGAGGTCGGTTACCTCCATTCCCGTTTGGTTCCTCAACTCCTTCCACTCCTTGATTCTCAAATTCCTCTTCAACTTCTTCTACGATTGGATTTTCCCGTCGATTCATTCTTTCCAACTCTATTCTTCTCCTTTCGGCGTTCCTTCTTCGACAATTGGCTTTAATTTCCGGGTCTAGAGGTAGCACTTCTTGTTGGTTCCTCCTAGATCGGGTGATCATATGCCATGTCTAGACAAGAATTCAAAAGAAAGTAAGAATCACAAGTGGAATCAAAGTAAAACACACAAATATTTTTGGATTTTTGAGAAATAAGGAAAGCAAGTAAAATGTCTAAACTAAAACTCTATTAACCTACACTCTAGAGCTATAAAACCTCCCCGGCAACGGCGCCATAAACTTGATTCGCGTGATATGCAACACTAAAATAAACAACCGCAAGTGTACGGTGTCTATCGTAGCGTGATAAGCACGAGGTCGATCCCACAGGGAGGTTAAGCGTAAAAGGGTAGTTTGTTAATCGAGTTCTAAGTAGACATGATCGAATAGATTGAATGTTGAATTACCCCTAAGATTGCCTAACAATGTGTCACAAATAGACAACGAAAGAGTAAATAAGAAATCGATCAAATACCATACAAATCAATAAAACGAAAGTAAAGTGGGTGAAGACGCAAAGTGTAATACCCGTAAAATTTTATATTAGATATATGCATATAAATATATATATATATATATATATATATAATTATTCAGTTTATTTAACTTTAAATTATAATTTCTAATTAAGATAAGTATTTAAAACCCATTTTAATGTCTTTTTAAATTTATAGTCCAAGCCCAGGCCCAAACCCTATTTACTGAGTCATAAATAGAGATTTTACCCTAATATTTCGATAACACCCATAATTGCCGATTTTTAAAAACCTTTCATACGGTTCTCTCTTTTCTGCAAGCAGTTTGTGATCTTCTGTAAGTTTTCTTTCCCTTTGTAATACTAATTATGGGGTTAAGTATCGTAAATCCATTCTAGATCTTTCATGCTAATATTTAAATGTCGGCTATATATTATTTTTCAATTGGAGGCAGGCGTAATTGGTTTTCCTAGTTTAATTAGTATTTTAATGTCGTGATCATATACTTGATTGTTAGACATTAATATATATATATATATGTGAATCAGGAATATGCGCATGAAGTATGTCGGATTCTTTAATTTACTTGAATAACAGTAGTTTGGAAAATAGTTGGTTTGATTTTCTAATCCTAGAAATTGGAAGTGGGTTTTAATTTGAAGATTTTACTTATTAAAATAAATTCTTAGTGCATATAATAATAAATTATGTTGATTTAGAAAATTTTGTTTATGATAGGCAACGGTAATCGCAAGAAAGACTAAAGCCACAATTCGTCCGTCGTATATTTTCACTCGACTTCAAGGTGGGGAATTCTATAATTTTATTTGTCAGTATTAAATGCAATGTGTGATTATTTTGATATTCATGTGAACTGTGACTTCTAACTTATTATGTTTGTCACCACTAAATGTCATATTTGATTAATTTGATGTTCATGTGAAAGAGAAATGAGGATAGGTCATTTGACCTTTATAAACGAGGATAGGTCATTTGACCTTTATAAACGAGGATAGGTCATTAGACCTTTACAAACGAGGATAGGTCATTAGACCTTTACAAACGAGGATAGGTCATTAGACCTTTATAAACGAGGATAGGTCATTTGACCTTTATAAACGAGGATAGGTCATTTGACCTTTATAAACGAGGATATATCATTTGAGATTTATAAACGAAGTGATGTTATTGAGTTGTTATGATATTACAAATGTAAACGTGAATTGATGATTAATTGCTTTTTTGTATTTAGTTTTGACAAATATGTCTCCACTGAGCCGTGGTTTGCTCACCCCTTTACTTTAATATTTCAGATTGAAGAGCTGACGGCGGAGAGAGGCGATGGATGTCACGTTGTTATTAAAAGTTATTGAACTCATTTATTTTATGGTCAAGTTTTTCTTGGTTAAGTTTTTATGAGACATTTATACCCTATTTCAACTAGACTTTTAATTTATATTATAGTTGAGACATTACTTGGTTTCGAGTCTTCCGCTGACAGTTAAACAATTTCATTATTTAATAAACTTATATGTCGTATTTCTTATGTCTAAATTTTGATTCGTGCCCTTTTATTTTTACTTCTCCGACTATTTTCTCGAAATATACTTTTATGGAAATTGGGGCGTGACACAAAGAAAGAAAGTGGGTTTCAAGGCAATTGTAACACCTAGATGTCCGTTTATGAATGTTAACTCGTTTAAATGGCCATTAAGGTTGTCGTCATATAGGGTGATCACACAAGAAGAACTAATCGATCTCTCGATACAACTAATCCAAAGGCGCAATGCAACATAGGCTCGTATCTCTACCTCACAAACGTTACACCGCCTAAAATGGCTCCTAAGATCATTCAAGCCCCTCTCCGATAATTAATCCTCTCTCGAGATCATAATAATACCGGGTTGCATGCTTGCATACGATTAAATGGAATAAATCTCTCGATCTTACCCCAATTAACAATGAATTGAGCAAATCATCATGGCCAATAACAACATGCTTTGCAATAAAGAATTAAGCACACAAATAAGAGACAAACACCAATTAAAGCAAGAAATTAATCATAAACTTCAATCCAAGTATCTACAATGCCTTAGAACCACAAATTGTTTAGCTAATCAAATACATAATCCAATTACAAATTCCAAATGAAATAACTAAATAAAAAGGAAAAGAAAGAGAAAGCTTAGTCTAGAATGTGGTAGGGAATGGAATTTGGGAGCTATTGCATCCTTTCTTCCTTGATTTGGTGAAGAATTGAGAGAGAAATGGTCAAAACACCTCCGAGTATGTGTAACTATGTGTGGATTGGGGGAGAATGTCTTGAATTTCAAGAAAGAGGGTTTATATAGTGTTGGGGTAGGGTTTGGATGGCATAATTGCAAGTTGATCCCTCAAAATTGGAGAGAATACAAGTTTGGCACCGAAATTGGGGTGACTCGGCCGAGTTGGGGTCACTCGGCCGAGTGGAGCACTTAAAAAGCGTGCTACGACTTTGTCTAGCCGAGACTCGGCCGAGTTGGGGTCACTCGGCCGAGTGGTCTTCAAGTCCAGCACCTACGACTTTCAACTTAACTCGGCCTAGTTGGGTCACTCGGCCGAGTGCGCAGTAAACCCAAAAGTTTCAGATTCGGCCGAGTTGACTCACTCGGCCGAGTTGCCTCCTTCCCTTCTCGTTTCATGCATAACTTTCGCCTCGGGTGTCGGATTGACTCGATTCCTTTGGCTAATCCACTCCGTTTTTCGAGACGAATCCAACCGTGCACTCCTCTTCCTGATCCAGTGAGGTATGGTTGGTGTTTTGCTCCATATTTCATCGTATTTCCTACAAAATCGACAAAACACAACCTTTCTCTCATTTCGGCTCAAACAATCATAATCAATGCATAAATCAATGAAATCCACATCAAAACATGCTTCACATGTGCCTCTAAAACCTGTAAATTTCACCCGAATCAATATATTATTTCAAATTAGACTTCTTAGAAGTCTACTTTGTCCCTAAATCATACCTTTTGATATTTGGTTTGATTGAAAAACAATATTGTTTTATTAAGGTGTTGTTATGTCATTAAGAAATCTAAATTATGTTAGATTCGAACACAATTAAAATTGTCTAAAAGACTAAATTGTAACTATATTTAAAGTTTGTGATTTATTTGCAATTAACTTAAAGTTTAGATTAGATTGCAAATGAGGAAAAGGTTATGCTTTAATTTGCAATTAACTAAAATATTTATTTAAGGTGTTGTGGTTAATATTGAAGGTTGATTTACAATTTATTATTAAGAGTTATTTTAATATTACTTAAATTGTTTGTTTCCGAAATTTTATAATTTTTTTAAAGTTATTTTCATATTTTATTAAATGTAATTATTTTGTATAACTCAAAATATTATATTAGTTAAACTTTTATATTATAATACAACGTTATAATAAATATAATTGAAAAAAATGTTAAATTTTTTTTTAAAAAAATAATTACGGAGTACTATAATTTTGTGAATTTTTTTTTTTAAATATAATTATATTAATTTATCATACAAAATAAAATTTTGAAAAATTAAATTAAGTAAATAAATAAAAATTTATTATTAAATATTTATAAATATATTTAAAATTCTGTGTAATACACGGGTTCTACACTAGTACTCTATATTTGTGAGAATATAATGGGACATGTGTCACAATTTCAACACTATATCACAATCTCTCTCTTCACCAAAATCGTCTATTTCAAAATCCCTGCATTCTCATTTAAAAAATAATTTTTTCCTATTTTAATCTCAAAATAATAATTTAAATATTATCTACTCATAATTATTATTTTTAAATTTGAAATTCTAATTATTATTTTTAAATTTATTTTTTAAACTTTAATCACAACATTATTTATTTTTTTAAATTTAATAACGTTATTCTATTCTTAAAAGCACTCTAATCAAATCAATAAATTTATATTATCTATTCTTCCTTTTTTTTATCAAGTTATTATATTCTTAATACTCTCTCCGTCCCCCAACTGTTTGCACACTTACCTTATTTGTCCGTCCCACAATTGTTTGCACACCCATAAATGGAAACTTATTCATAAACCCCACCCTCACAATATTCACATATTTACACAAAATGCCATTACTTTTACTCTCTTTCCAATCACCTTTTTACTTTATTCATATAACTTTACAAAATTACCCCTTAACAGTTCACTCATTACATTTTTTTCTTAAAAAGTGTGCCCACTTTGTGGTGCAAACACTTCCGGGGACGGAGGGAGTACTACTCTATTCAAAATTTCAAATTAATAAATCTTTATACTTTACTCTACTCTACTCTCCTTTTTTTTTTTTTTTTTTTTATTAATCATCAGATTTTTTTAATCAAAATTTCTCTATTCCCCTTTTTGAATACCCCATACTTAACCCAATTTTTACTCAAATTCGGTATTCTACATTCTTATTTAAAAAAAAAATCAATTCTTCTATTTTAAAATTTAAATTTTGAATAACCATAATTATCTCAACAGTTAAATCTCTAATCCTTTTTATATCCGATCACTCTCATGTCATTATTTTATCTTCAGCCACTCTCTCAGTATAAAAAAAATTTCAAAGTTTCTTTCAACAATTACATTATTTGTAATTGTAATTTGTATAGCGTATATTATTTGTGTTGTATTTGTATATTAATTTGGTGGTTTATTTTTTTAATATACATTTTTCTATTTCCACTCAATTTCAATTAAAGAGGTTTCTGTTGCGATTTCTGTAAAAAGATCATTCTCTTGCTTTCATTTTTTTTTCTCGATCAATTTTTTCTCATTATTTTTCTATTTAATAATTTTTTGCAGCGTCTTTCATTCAAATTTTTTTTGTTCCTCATTCTTTTTCTATTCCTATTTAATAATTTTTTGCTTTCATTTTTTTTTTTCAATTTTATCTCATAGGAATAGGAAAGAGTAACATTTACTCATTCAATATATAGATTGGCAATCTTCCAGAGGTGAATCATTTTAAAAAGAGGTATATATGATTTGAATTATAATTCTTTTATTTTTTCTCTTTCATTAAATTTAAATTTTTAGGTGATTTTTTGGAGGTTAATGATTTTTACTTTTTTCCTTTTATTAAATTTTTAGGTGGTGAATGATTTTTATGATTTCTGTAAAAAGATCATTCGCTTTCATTTTTTTTTTCTCAATTTTTTCTAATTCTTTTTCTATTTAATAATTTTTTGCAGCGTTCTTTCATTCAATTTTTTTTGTTACTCATTCTTTTTCTATTCCTATTTAATAATTTTTTGCTTTCATTTTTTTTTTTTCCAATTTTAACTCATAGGAATAGGAAAGAGTAACATTTACTCATTCAATATATAGGTTGTCAATCTTCCAGAGGTGAATGATTTTAAAAAGAGGTATATATGATTTGAATTATAATTCTTTTATTTTTTCTCTTTCATTAAATTTAAATTTTTAGGTGATTTTTGGGAGGTTAATGATTTTTACTTTTTCCCTTTTATTAAATTTTTAGGTGGTGAATGATTTTTATAAAGAGGTATGTTTGATTTTTTTTCCTTTTTATTAAATTTTCAGATGATTTTTCAGGGATAAATAATTTAAAAAATATGTCTTGGTACATAATTTTAATAATTCTTCTTTTATTTTTCTTCAATCATTAAATGTAAATTTTCAAGTGAATTTTTGAAGGTTAATGATTTTTACTTTTTCTCTTTTATTAAATTTTTAGTTGGTGCATAATTTTTAAAAAGAGGTATGTTTAATTTTTCCCTTTTATTAAATTTTCAGGCGATTTCCATAGATGTCACGCCCCAATTTTCAGAAAAATAGATTTTACGAAATAATTGACAATTTAAAAGTAAAAGTGCATGAACCTAATTTTTCACTTAAAATAATGAGATTTTCAATTTAATTTTACAATAGAAATAATTAACAATCAGCGGAAGCTTAAAGAATAAATAACAATTCAAAAGAATTTAATAATATCTAGTGAACCATTTCTCAATATTTCATGAAAAGTATACTAAAGAGTTAAACAAGCTCAATTGGTTTTATTAAATGAGTAATAATAAAATCATCCACCGCTCCTCCTCGCCACCAGCTCCTTAAATCTGAAATGTTTAAATGAAGGGGTGAGGAAACCACAGCTCAGTGGGGACAAGCTTGTCAAAACTAAATACAATAAGCAATTAAATTATCACAAAAATAAATATACATTTAACGTATTGCCACTTCACAACTTCTCGTTTATAAAGGTCAGAAGACCTACTTCTCAACTTCTCGTTTATAAAGGTCAAATGACCTGTTTGTCTCAACTTCTCGTTTATAAAGGTCAAATGACCTGTTTGTCTCGACTTCTCGTTTATAAAGGTCAAATGACCTGTTTGTCTCAACTTCTCGTTTATAAAGGTCATAAGACCTACTTCTCAACTTCTCGATATTTCTCAATACATAATTCACATGAGTAACAATAAAATCATAGATCACATTTAATGATGACAAACAATTTAGATAGAAAATCCCCACCTCAATGTCGAGCATACAAACTCGTTGCAATAATAAACTTTTATCTTCAATCTCCTCGTTGCCTAGAAAATGAGATCGACACCTCTTAGATAATTATGAGATTCACTTGAATTACAAATTATGTTCTCTGACCGCAACTCAAATGTATATATGTATATCTAATTAAACATATATTGATTAGACTTTAAAAAGAATCTTAGAATTAATCCAAAATGAGTAAAAATCATCTCAAATTACGAAATAAGAATTTGACAATGGTAAACCCCAAATTCTCACGCAGATTTATTTAGAGAAACTTTTATTTTAAATCTAACTTAACTAATCTAATGAAATTATCAAGAAACCTTCTATATGTAGTCAGGGTGTCGTAACGTGTCGTAATGACTACCGTAGTCAGTTAATTTAAGCCATTAAAAATCTAATCTAAAGGTTTAGATTTGATGACCTGTTACCTTTTGTAAATTTTACGATATGTATTGTCGTAATGTGTCGTAATGTGTCATAAATTTATATTTTCTATTAAATTAAATTAATTAAAATATATTATTGTAAATTTACATTTTTATCCTTATACAATAAAATAATTTATTACAACAATTATCTACACCCGCTAATTTTATGAGTTCACCCCAAATCATTTTTACCATAGTTATCTGCACCCATTCATTTTATGAGTTCACCCAAATCATTTTTTACTATAGTTATCTGCACCCATTCATTTTATGAGTTCACCCCCAAATCATTTCTTTTTTACAACGGTTATCTACACCCGCTCATTTTATGAGTTCACCCCCAAATTATATTTTTACCAAAGTTATCTGCACCCGCTCATTTTATGAGTTCACCCCCAAATTATTTTTTACCACAATTATCTGTATCAGCTCATTTTATGAGTTCACCCCAAAATATTTTTTTAAGAAAAATTACATTTAAAAGACTATTTTTTTTTATTAATTAACACAAAATATAATAAAATCAACCCTAATTTATACATTTACAATCTACAACCGAGTCATTGCCGAGTTAACGTCGATTCACCACCAAATCACTCATATTTTTAGAAAAAAAATCGTAAAAACATAATTAAAAAAAACTATCAAGATTAGGCACAAATTTCAATTTTTTTTCTTTTTAATTTTTCTTCCCATTTTCAATTTTTATTCCAAACTTTTTATTTCTTCGTTTTTTTTGTTTCCTACTTTTTTTTCATTAGTATATTTTTTAGTTTTAATACAAAATAATATTATATGTATGATTTTATTATAATCCCTCTGTCCCAGTGAAAGCTCCTCATGAGCTTCAGACACAGAGGTTAAAAAATATGATATAATAAGTGGATGTATGAGAGGTGATGTGATTGAGAGAGAGAAGAATATAATGAAATGTGAGAGAGAATAGTTTGGCAAAAAAGGAATGAGTAACTTTCATTGGGACAAACGAATAAGAAAAGTTGGGTAGCTTTCAATAGAAAGGAGGGAGTAGTCGGTAATACAACAAGTAATAACCAGTAATACCATAAACAATAATCAGTAATACCATTAACAATAATTAGTAATACCACGAACATTAACCAGTAATACCATTAATATTAATCAGTAAAATTTTATACAATAACAAATAATTTCACACATCTAATTATATTCAATAATACAAAAAATAATTATCAGTAATACCATGAACATTGAATAGTAATATCTCATACATTAACAAATAATTCCACAAACTAATTATATTCAATAATACCAAAAATAATTATCAGTAATACCATAAACAATAATATGTAATACCATAAAAATAATAATAATCAGTAATAAATAATTTCACATAATCAGTAATACCACAATTAATAATCAATAATCATTAATATTAATTCAATAGTGTATTAATAGTAATACCGCAATCAATAACTAGTAATACCAGTATCAATAATACCAATAACAATAATACCATAAAAAAAAAGTGGAGAGAGTACAGATCGGGGGGTACTAAAGAAAATAGAGGGTGCACATTACCAAGCCCAATTGAAGGAAACCCTAGCCCAATGGGAGGGCACCCTAGGTCAGTAGTCGTCGCTTGGGATTTCATCAGCAAGGTCACCGACTCCGAGTGTCGTCCGGTCAGAAATCCATCAGCAACATACTCACAGTCCTCCGTCGGGCCGTCGTCAGCCGGAGGAAGAGGCTGCGCAGGAGCAGTGTTGGTCCTGAAAGGAGTATATAACAAGTGTATGGGGGGGGGATACACTTGTATTCAAATTCTTTTCTAACTTGATCAAACCAGAGCTCAGCAAGGTTGTCTTGGACAACTCTGCTGAAGATGATTAACTCTTCTAAGATAATCAGACTACTAAGTACTATTGAGTACTTAGTTGAATAACTATCTAGGGGAGTTATATGTGCGGAATAATGGTTGGCCCTTTTAGTTTAAACTCCTTTAGATTCTGAAATCACTTGGTCAATTCAATACAGTCCAGTTTCAGGGAACTTGTCCAAATCAGTTTTGCACAGTCTTTGAATGTTTATCCTTTGAAAGATCAGTTTTGTGTGCAGTGTTGAGTGTATGAAAGTACTTGAAAGTAAATCAACACAAGAGTTTATAGTGGTTCAGAGACTCAAGCTCCTACATCCACTTTCCCTGATTTAACAGGATAATTCCTTCACTCTTGGAATTAACTTGTTTTATAGTGCCAAGGTGCACTTGATCAAGAACACCACTCTTGGTGAATTGATCCCTAGGATGTCTAGAGTCCTAGTACCCTCTTCTCAACTCAGAACTGAACTGTTCTTCTCTCAACAGTCAGCTCCTACCACTTCTACTACTACAACCTTCTCACTTTCACTCTTGAAAGATATGAGGATTGAAGTAAGGTTCCAACTAATGAGATATCCTTTACAATGAAGATCACTGTATAAGGATAGGATATCTCTCTAAGCTTGTGTATGGATATACAATGTAGTACAACTAAGATGAAGTGTTTGAAGACTAAGATAGTCTTTGAAAGCTTTGAAAGCACTCTAGCTTGTAAGAACTTAAGGTTGGATGTGTTTGGTTGAGGTTGAAGTTGGATGCTAGTTGGATGCTTTCAAATGGTCTTCACACTTCTGTATTTATAGACAAATGAAGGATTTGCCCGTTGGAGAGGCAGCCTCCAATGTCCATAAATGTCTTCTTTTAGATCTTCAACTTTGAAGACAGAATCTTGATAGTGACATGTCCTCATTTGGGAAATAAACGGCTGTAAGAGCTTTGTCTTCATTCTGTAGCACTCTTCCCAATATCTGACATTCAGATTCTCTTGTAAGAATATGGACATGTCTTATGAAGGTTGTTCCATTGATAGGACAACATTCCTCATCATTTGGACAACTCTCCTTATCACTATCAGCAGTCTTGCTTATCAGCAAGGTTGGCTTGCTCTTCTTCAGATGACTTGGCTCATACCATTTGCTTCACTTCAAGGTGATCTTAGCATGTTGATTTACAATTCTTTAGGGTGTATTTGTCTTCAGCATAGTTGACCTCAACTTTCAGAGCACTTGATCTTGACTTCTTGTACTGAGACAACTCCTCTGGACAACTCTCCTGATCAGTATAGTTAGTCTCAAAAGACTTAGTGTTGTATCCGGATCGAGTTTGAGCCTTGAGGGGACTTGATTTAAATGAACTTCTAAGCATTTGTTCCCCCTCAATTTGTGCATCTAATCATCTAAGAGCTACCTAACATATTAGCTCCTCATCTAGCCTTTATACTATATGTTCTAACATTTCTAGAACATATTCAATCATGACTTAGGCATGTCTCAGGGGGTTTTGGTATTCAATCAAAACATAACTCATTTTATTCCCAACAATTTCCCCCTTTTTGATGATGCCAAAACCTATACAGCTTGTGCAAAAGTGACTTAGCTACACCTATTACATTAATCTTCAGAAGACATGACTAAGGTCAGTTATCCTGAAAAGCAATGTGTTAGTGTATTCACTATTCATGTTGCACATAGGTTTCATAGATAGGCATAGAGAGATGAGTGTTTCTTGATTCAAAATAAGTTCAACTATCATTCATTCAAAAATCATTACAAGCATGTTGATAGTTGAATTTAACATATCAGAGCATGAATCATCAACATTTAATACATCAGAGTATTTCATTCTAACAGTTCAACACATATACAAGATTTTTCAGTATCAGAGCATAAACTTGTATCAGAGCACCAATCTTGTATCAGAACAAATACTAACATTTCAAGACATATACAAGATTTTCAACATCAGAGCACAGAGCTTGTATCAGAGCAATCCATATCAAATCAGAGCAAACAGGTTAGCACACCACATCAGCAATCTTGACCATATTTCAGCATAGTTGATCAATCAAGAAAGGTCAGAAGACTTAGCCATTTCAAAGATCATCCTCAGGAGGTGGCAGCATTCCATACTGTGCCCACACTCTTCTTTTCAATGCCATGGCTTCTTGGTTTGTTCCCTTAGGACCAAGAACCATCTTGTTTAGCTTAAGGATCTCAGTGAATTCTCTCAGAATTCTTGCTTGGTCAATCCATCCTTCAAGCTTTGGAGGCATGTATATGATTGGCTTAGGAGCTGTGAGTTCAATTCTTGCAATATCAGCAGCTGCAAGCAATTGTTGATAGAGTTCTTTGTAGTATTCTATCATGAACTCAGCAAAAGTGGAGTTGGCATCTCTTCCATTCCATCTGTCAATGACATATTGATCATAGACATACTCCCTTTTGGCTTCCTCCCATAAGTCATTCAGCTGAACTGGTACCCATTTATCCAAGTGAGGATATTTGGTGTCCATTGGAATCAATAGTTGTGGCTTCATCTTGTTGTAAGTTGCTCTCTTCCTTCTTGGCTTCTGGAAGTCTGTTCTTCTCTTATCTCTTGCTCTGTTGGCTTCTTCCATCAAGTCCATTTTCTCTTGGGCCCTCATCATGGCCAGCTTTTGTTGTGTTTCAGGGTCTTTGCCATACCCTTCATGAAACAGCTTTGATGGATCATTGAGTACCACAATCTTTGTCTTCTTTGGTCCAGGTCCAAATCCTTCTTCATATAATTCCTCAACATCTTCAGAGGCTTTGGTACTTTCAGTGGACTTAGTCTCAGTAGACTTGTCTTTTTCAGCAAACTTGGATATTTTAGCATTCTTGGGCTCTTCAGCAGTTTTGGCCTTCTTTGAGATAGGCTCATCATCAACAACTCTGAATTCAGGTGGAAGATCAAGGCTATTGGGAAAGTCAGTGAATTTCTCAACTTATCTCTTCTTTCCTTGGGCCTTCTTGATATTTCCTCTAGTTTGGACACCTTCAGCATCCTTGTCCAAACCAGATACCTCACCACCTGGTCTTTGTTGTAACCTCACTCTTTCCTCTTGAGCTGAGGCCATAGAGTTCTTCAATGCAAGTGCTAACTGCTCCTCTTCATCCAATTCTTCCAAGTTCAGCACTGCTGGCTCTTTTTCCTTTCCTTCAGGGACTTTGTCCTTACCCTTAACTGTGCTTCCAATCACTAAGGCACCTTTTGCCCTTGCTCTTTCCCTTTCCCCCTTTTTGGCAGCATCAAAACATTGGGGTTTTAGCTCACTCATTGTTGTGGCCATTAGGGATTGTGCCTGATTTAGGGATTTCATTTCTTCCAACAAATATACATTTTCATCATGTATATTCTGCATCCTGTCACTGCTCAAGCTAAGAAAAGCTAGAACAGGCTTCATTTTCTGTTGGACAACCTCCTCCATGGTTGATTTAAAAGATGCATCCAATTGGGCTTTGAGAAGCTCAGTGAGGTTGGCCACTGCACCTTCAGCAATGTTGGCCAATACCTCTTGGGAAAACTTTTCTGAGGCTGCTTTCACCATAGCTAGCCTTTGCTCTTCAGCTCTTTGTCTTTGCAATGAAGTCTTTCTTCCAAGAGCCCTCTTTACCACTGACCTTAATGTCTTCACATTCCTATTGTGGTTGATTCTTAGCAAAGATTGCTCTTTCTTAACCTCCTTTGAAACTGACCTCATGGTGTTTTTGGCTTTGATAACTTCAGTGGAGATGGTTTGCAAACCAGTCTCAACTCCACTGATCCTTGCCTCCAAGGTAGGTAACACCACATCCTCTGAGCCAGTTAGCCTCATTTCCAGTTGTTGGTCCTGAAAGGAGTATATAACAAGTGTATGGGGGGGGGATACACTTGTATTCAAATTCTTTTCTAACTTGATCAAACCAGAGCTCAGCAAGGTTGTCTTGGACAACTCTGCTGAAGATGATTAACTCTTCTAAGATAATCAGACTACTAAGTACTATTGAGTACTTAGTTGAATAACTATCTAGGGGAGTTATATGTGCGGAATAATGGTTGGCCCTTTTAGTTTAAACTCCTTTAGATTCTGAAATCACTTGGTCAATTCAATACAGTCCAGTTTCAGGGAACTTGTCCAAATCAGTTTTGCACAGTCTTTGAATGTTTATCCTTTGAAAGATCAGTTTTGTGTGCAGTGTTGAGTGTATGAAAGTACTTGAAAGTAAATCAACACAAGAGTTTATAGTGGTTCAGAGACTCAAGCTCCTACATCCACTTTCCCTGATTTAACAGGATAATTCCTTCACTTTTGGAATTAACTTGTTTTATAGTGCCAAGGTGCACTTGATCAAGAACACCACTCTTGGTGAATTGATCCCTAGGATGTCTAGAGTCCTAGTACCCTCTTCTCAACTCAGAACTGAACTGTTCTTCTCTCAACAGTCAGCTCCTACCACTTCTACTACTACAACCTTCTCACTTTCACTCTTGAAAGATATGAGGATTGAAGTAAGGTTCCAACTAATGAGATATCCTTTACAATGAAGATCACTGTATAAGGATAGGATATCTCTCTAAGCTTGTGTATGGATATACAATGTAGTACAGCTTAGATGAAGTGTTTGAAGACTAAGATAGTCTTTGAAAGCTTTGAAAGCACTCTAGCTTGTAAGAACTTAAGGTTGGATGTGCTTGGTTGAGGTTGAAGTTGGATGCTAGTTGGATGCTTTCAAATGGTCTTCACACTTCTGTATTTATAGACAAATGAAGGATTTGCCCGTTGGAGAGGCAGCCTCCAATGTCCATAAATGTCTTCTTTTAGATCTTCAACTTTGAAGACAGAATCTTGATAGTGACATGTCCTCATTTGGGAAATAAACGGCTGTAAGAGCTTTGTCTTCATTCTGTAGCACTCTTCCCAATATCTGACATTCAGATTCTCTTGTAAGAATATGGACATGTCTTATGAAGGTTGTTCCATTGATAGGACAACATTCCTCATCATTTGGACAACTCTCCTTATCACTATCAGCAGTCTTGCTTATCAGCAAGGTTGGCTTGCTCTTCTTCAGATGACTTGGCTCATACCCTTTGCTTCACTTCAAGGTGATCTTAGCATGTTGATTTACAATTCTTTAGGGTGTATTTGTCTTCAGCATAGTTGACCTCAACTTTCAGAGCACTTGATCTTGACTTCTTGTACTGAGACAACTCCTCTGGACAACTCTCCTGATCAGTATAGTTAGTCTCAAAAGACTTAGTGTTGTATTAAGATCGAGTTTGAGCCTTGAGGGGACTTGATTTAAATGAACTTCTAAGTATGTGTTCCCCCTCAATTTGTGCATCTAATCATCTAAGAGCTACCTAACATATTAGCTCCTCATCTAGCCTTTATACTATATGTTCTAACATTTCTAGAACATATTCAATCATGACTTAGGCATGTCTCAGGGGGTTTTGGTATTCAATCAAAACATAACTCATTTTATTCCCAACAATTTCCCCCTTTTTGATGATGCCAAAACCTATACAGCTTGTGCAAAAGTGACTTAGCTACACCTATTACATTAATCTTCAGAAGACATGACTAAGGTCAGTTATCCTGAAAAGCAATGTGTTAGTGTATTCACCATTAATGTTGCACATAGGTTTCATAGATAGGTATAGAGAGATGAGTGTTTCTTGATTCAAAATAAGTTCAACTATCATTCATTCAAAAATCATTACAAGCATGTTGATAATTGAATTTAACATATCAGAGCATGAATCATCAACATTTAATACATCAGAGTATTTCATTCTAACAGTTCAACACATATACAAGATTTTTCAGTATCAGAGCATAAACTTGTATCAGAGCACCAATCTTGTATCAGAACAAATACTAACATTTCAAGACATATACAAGATTTTCAACATCAGAGCACAGATCTTGTATCAGAGCAATCCATATCAAATCAGAGCAAACAGGTTAGCACACCACATCAGCAATCTTGACCATATTTCAGCATAGTTGATCAATCAAGAAAGGTCAGAAGACTTAGCCATTTCAAAGATCATCCTCAGGAGGTGGCAGCATTCCATACTGTGCCCACACTCTTCTTTTCAATGCCATGGCTTCTTGGTTTGTTCCCTTAGGACCAAGAACCATCTTGTTTAGCTTAAGGATCTCAGTGAATTCTCTCAGAATTCTTGCTTGGTCAATCCATCCTTCAAGCTTTGGAGGCATGTATATGATTGGCTTAGGAGCTGTGAGTTCAATTCTTGCAATATCAGCAGCTGCAAGCAATTGTTGATAGAGTTCTTTGTAGTATTCTATCATGAACTCAGCAAAAGTGGAGTTGGCATCTCTTCCATTCCATCTGTCAATGACATATTGATCATAGACATACTCCCTTTTGGCTTCCTCCCATAAGTCATTCAGCTGAACTGGTACCCATTTA
This sequence comes from Galeopsis tetrahit, assembly GCA_963675135.1. Classification (NCBI taxonomy): domain Eukaryota; kingdom Viridiplantae; phylum Streptophyta; class Magnoliopsida; order Lamiales; family Lamiaceae; genus Galeopsis; species Galeopsis tetrahit. The sequence continues at coordinate 22,811,079 of OY776134.1, forward strand.
TCCAAGTGAGGATATTTGGTGTCCATTGGAATCAATAGTTGTGGTTGGCTTCTGGAAGTCTGTTCTTCTCTTATCTCTTGCTCTGTTGGCTTCTTCCATCAAGTCCATTTTCTCTTGGGCCCTCATCATGGCCAGCTTTTGTTGTGTTTCAGGGTCTTTGCCATACCCTTCATGAAACAGATTTGATGGATCATTGAGTACCACAATCTTTGTCTTCTTTGGTCCAGGTCCAAAGCCTTCTTCATATAATTCCTCAACATCTTCAGAGGCTTTGGTACTTTCAGTGGACTTAGTCTCAGTAGACTTGTCTTTTTCAGCAAACTTGGATATTTCAGCATTCTTGGGCTCTTCAGCAGTTTTGGCCTTCTTTGAGATAGGCTCATCATCAACAACTCTGAATTCAGGTGGAAGATCAAGGCTATTGGGAAAGTCAGTGAATTTCTCAACTTGTCTCTTCTTTCCTTGGGCCTTCTTGATCTTTCCTCTAGTTTGGACACCTTCAGCATCCTTGTCCAAACCAGATACCTCACCACCTGGTCTTTGTTGTAACCCCACTCTTTCCTCTTGAGCTGAGGCCATAGAGTTCTTCAATGCAAGTGCTAACTGCTCCTCTTCATCCAATTCTTCCAAGTTCAGCACTGCTGGCTCTTTTCCCTTTCCTTCAGGGACTTTGTCCTTACCCTTAACTGGGCTTCCAATCACTAAGGCACCTTTTGCCCTTGCTCTTTCCCTTTCCCCCTTTTTGGCAGCATCAAAACATTGGGGTTTTAGCTCACTCATTGTTGTGGCCATTAGGGATTGTGCCTGATTTAGGGATTTCATTTCTTCCAACAAATATACATTTTCATCATGTATATTCTGCATCCTGTCACTGCTCAAGCTAAGAAAAGCTAGAACAGGCTTCATTTTCTGTTGGACAACCTCCTCCATGGTTGTTTTAAGAGATGCATCCAATTGGGCTTTGAGAAGCTCAGTGAGGTTGGCCACTGCACCTTCAGCAATGTTGGCCAATACCTCTTGGGAAAACTTTTCTGAGGCTGCTTTCACCATAGCTAGCCTTTGCTCTTCAACTCTTTGTCTTTGCAATGAAGTCTTTCTTCCAAGAGCTCTCTTTACCACTGACCTTAATGTCTTCACATTCCTATTGTGGTTGATTCTTAGCAAAGATTGCTCTTTCTTAACCTCCTTTGAAACTGACCTCATGGTGTTTTTGGCTTTGATAACTTCAGTGGAGATGGTTTGCAAACCAGTCTCAACTCCACTGATCCTTGCCTCCAAGGTAGGTAACACCACATCCTCTGAGCCAGTTAGCCTCATTTCCACAGATGCCAAAGTTCTTCCATGCTCATCCAAGGCTCCAGAAGTTTCTGCATGAGCTGATTGTACCTGGTGAGCCAAGGAATCCAACTTCTCTGATTGCATCCCAAGCAAGGCTTGTGCTGATCCACTGTCAACTTGGATGGGTGCATCTGTTAAGAGTTCATCTGCAAAGATTTGATCAAAGGTTATACCTGCAATATCAGACAAATCAAAAGCATCGGTAAAAACACACTTGTCTCCCTCCAATTCTTTTTCATAAGACTCTGATACATCAGCAGTCTTCTCCTCATTTTCAACTATTTCTTTTCTCCCTTCAACAATGATTTCCTCACTTAAAGGAACAGGCCTCCTCTCATCAAGGGATTCTTGAAGTTCAGATTTGACTTCAAGAATAGCCTGCCCTTCCTCACTTATATCACCCTCATTTGGTGGTACACTCACTATTCTAGTGATCACAACCTCTCTTTCATCCATAACTCCCTCTGATTTTTCAATTCTACTTTCCTTTTCAACTCCTTCTCCTAAACCTGCAGCATCTCTACCTTCTACAAGGTTCAAAGATGGCAGTTGTGGGGAGATCACAGTGCTCTTATCAGCAGCCACTGAGTCATCCTGAATGATTAAGGGCTGATCAGTGTCCAACTCATCTGACACTGAGTAGGCCTTAACCAAACCAGCCTCTAAAACAGGAACCTCCACATCTTTAGGCTGTGCCTTGAGTTCAGAAGAACCTTCATTGGCAGATGTGTCATTGGTTGTGTTACCATCCTTGGTCAACACCTCTGAATTGACAGAGCCTTTCCTATGATAGGTCTTAGGAGGGTTGGAAAGTCTTTCAGATACAGAAGGCTTAGGGATATTAGCTTGAGGGGTTTCAGGAGGGTTGGGTTTTGAGGGGTTTGAGGGATCATTAGGGGAATCATCATCATTGGAGCTACTATCAGGGTGTTTGATTCCCTTAGCTTTTCTTTCCTTCTCCTCCTTAATCTTATCAGCTACCAGCTTTGCAAAGATTTCCTCATCAATGAGAAATCTTGTCTTTGAGACTCCAGCAAAGTGTAGCAATCTGTTCTCCTCAACTTGCCACCAGTTTGCTCCCTTATCTTGGATGACTTGTGATATCTCCATCATAGACTTATCTTTTACATCAACAAGCATCCTTAGATCATGAAAAGTCCTCTGAATTCTTGGAAATTCAGCAAGTTGTGGATACAAACTGTCCACAGTAGCCATGGCTCCTCCTCTGAGCATACTCTCATAAGTATACTCCTCCTCATCTCCACTTGAATGGGGACTTTGGGTTATAGGGGAGTTGGCTCTGGGTTCTCCTAAAGTGGCTTCAGGAAGGTTTAGTTCAGGAATGTTGGCTTCAGAAGAGTTGGGTGCAGTAGAAGGTGCTTCAGTTGCTTTAAAGAGCAATGGATCTGAAGGGGCTTTACTCAAGGGGGTTGGCTCAAAAAGTGCAGCTTCTAATTGCTTTGAGTAATTGAGAATAGATGAGTCAAGGGGAGAATGTAGTCTTGTCTCATCTACTGCTATATCTGCTAGCACATCTATCCCACTTCTTTGCACATTCCCTTTAGGAGAGTATCTCTTTGTAAGATTGATGGGGGTTATAGGTTGGTTGGTTGGGGTTATATGGGTTTCAGGGGAGTTGGGCTCAGGGTTCTGAATTTCAGGGATGTTGGCCTCTATTGGTTGACCTTCAGGAACCTTGGATTCTGGAGTTCCAGAACCAGATGAGTTGGTCCTTGACTTTGATTTGGTCCTGCTTTCAGCTCTGCTCTCTCTAAGAGCAAGTTGTAGAGACCTTTCTTCTTGGAGCTCCAACACTTTGTCAGTAGGCTTGGCCCTTCTCTTGCTAGCCCTACTGCTCCCACTTCCTTCACCATCCTTTTCAGGGACAACCTCCCTGATCCTCTTATCACCCCTAGACTTTTGTCTAGTCTCATTGTACTTCTGCCTTAATTCTTCTGAATGATCAGAGGGCACTTGTACACCTTCTCTAGCAACTTCTTCAATCTCAGTTGAAGCATCTGAATTCTCTTCTGAGATGATCTGAGACATTTTCCTTGTCTTCACCACTCTTGCTTTTGTCCTCTTCTTCAATTTAGGTTTCTCCTCCACCTTTTCTTCAGCAGGTTTGGCCACTATCATCCTCCTTTGCTCAGTTTTCTTGCTGAGCTTTCTGAACAGAATCTTTTGAGCTGGGAGAGTCTTTGCAAAGGTTTGCATTTGGGAATAATGGGAAAATCTCTCAATCAACAAGCTTGCCCTGGTGCAATACTTGAGTTTCCCTTCTAGCACAACCTTGTTATGAGCTCTCACTTTAAACTTGGCCTTTTCCTTCATCATCTCAGAAATAATGAAGGTCCTCCAATCAAACTTGATACCCTTGTCACTGGCATCAATGACTGCAGCCATGATTCTGATTCTAGGATGGCTGACCTGCTCCAAGCTTCCAGTATTACTCAAGAGACTCTTAGTGATTACCTCAAATAGATTGAGAAATTTAGACTTGAGAGTCTTCTTGTTTTGTGTTGAAGATAGAGGGCCTGGCACTAATAGCCATTCTTGTGCTATGTCATCTTCATGGCCAGCACCATAAGATTCTGGATTCCTTCCTTCTGAAGGCAATCCAAAGGCTCCTTCAAGATCTTCTGAAGAGAATTTCACTCTATGAAATCTCTCTTCTTCATCTTCTTCAGCAACATAGGACAATCTGGTGGAAATCTCACCATCTTCTGATTTGCCTCTCCATTTGAGAAAGGCAAAGAACTCAGCCATGTAGTTGTCCAAACAAGAGCTTGGCCTTTCCTCCATGAATTTCTGAAGGCCTGCTCTTCTCAACCATCTCAGGGTTGGAGTGATTTCAGGATCTTCACTTGTAAATGATACTATTGGCTCAAAGTGAAGGTTGTTCTTGTTGCTCAAATAACCAAAATCAAGGTCAAGAGCCTTGTTGGAAAAATCTATGATCATCTCTGGTTTCACTTTGGGAGCCATTGAAGATTGCAGAGATGAAATTTAGAAAGTTTTGGGAGAGTTTGAAGAGAATAGGCTAGGGTTTCGAATGCTTGGGGAAGAAGAGTGTGTGGGGAGTTCTTAAGACTTGAGAATATTCTAAAAAGAATGTTTGTCAATGAGTTGGTGAGTTTTGTGTATTTTCAACTGTTGTCAAATATGGAAAGATACACTTGGACGGCCAGGATGAATTTCAGGGGAGTTGGCCAGTTTTGATCCAATGGTTAAGAACCAATGTAACAGTGACTTGTTGGTTTAATTCAAAACGTGGAAGGTATTTAATATTAGTTAATGGTTGGGGAGTTTTCGAGATAGATCATGGTTTGAAAAGGTGTAATGCAAACAAGAGTTAAATCTTGGCATTTAATGCATGGAAAGCGACCTTTTGGGTGGGGGACAAATTAAATCCCACAGAAATGATATCTGTAGTTGGGACAGGTATCAAGGTAGACAATGATTACCCAAAATAGGTGCTTATCAAACCAAGAAAATAGGTTTGATAACTAGGACAACTTATCTGACCCTACAAGGACAAGTGCCCTGAAGAGATGTGGACAAGAGTCCTGAATGTCAATGGACAAGTGTCTTGAGTAATTGTGATCATCTCTTCTGTACTTCAGTAGATTTGTCCAAGTCTACTGAATATCAATTCAGCTCTTTTACTCCCATTAACTTCAATGAGTTTTACTTGTCCAACTTCCCTGGATCAAGTAAACCCAACTCTGCTGATAGCTCCAGAAACCTTGCCTCTGCAAGTGGCTTAGTTAGTATATCAGCTTTTTGATGATCTGTGTGGATCTTGACCAACTTTATATCCTTCTTCTCCACATGATCTCTAATGAAGTGATGCTTGATGTCCACATGTTTGCATCTTGTATGCAAGACAGGATTTTGTGAAATAGCAATGGCACTATTGTTATCACAAAATATGGGCACTTCAGTAGAGTTGACTCTGTAATCTCTTAGTTGTTGTCTCAACCATAGGATCTGGGCACAACAACTTCCAGCAGCAACATATTCAGCCTCAGTAGTGGAAGTAGCCACTGTGTTTTGCTTCTTGGAGAACCAAGATATGAGCTTGTTGCCTAAGAATTGACAAGTCCCTGAAGTGGACTTTCTGTCAATTCTGCATCCTCCATAATCAGCATCTGAGTAGCCAGTTAACTCAATGTTGTCATCAGCAGGATACCAAAGGCCTAGATTTTCAGTGCCTTTGAGGTATCTCAAGATCCTCTTTGTAGCCTCAAGATGGCTTTTCTTAGGATTTGCTTGAAACCTTGCACAAACACCTACTGCAAAGGTGATGTCAGGTCTGCTGGCAGTGAGATAGAGGAGTGAACCAATTATTCCTCTATACTCAGTGGAGTTGGTTGGAATATCACTCTCATCAGGATCCATCTTCCAGTTTGTGTTCATTGGGATCCTTACTGGCTTGCTAGTTGTACATCCAAACTTCTTGATCATTTCTCTGGTGTACTTAGCTTGGTTGATGAATATTCCTTCTTTTGATTGCTTGACTTGAAGACCCAGAAAGAAGTTCATCAGTCCCATCATGGACATCTCAAACTTGCTTTGCATTAGCTTGGAGAACTTCTCACATAGCTTCTCATTGGGGGATCCAAATATTATGTCATCCACATAAATTTGGACAAGCAAGATGTCCTCTCCTTCAGAGATTCTGAAAAGAGTTCTGTCCACAGTTCCCTTGGTGAATCCATGATCCAAGAGGAATTGTGACAGTGTATCATACCAAGCCCTAGGGGCTTGCTTGAGTCCATAAAGAGCTTTCTTGAGTCTGTAAACTTGGTTTCCAACTTCAAAACCTGGTGGTTGCTCTACATAGACTTCTTCCTTCAAGACTCCATTCAGAAAGGCACTCTTGACATCCATTTGGTACACTTTGAACCTCTTGTGGGCTGCATAGGCTAGAAAGAGCCTTATTGCTTCTAGCCTTGCCACAGGTGCAAATGTCTCATCATAGTCAATGCCTTCATGTTGGCAATAGCCTTTTGCCACAAGTCTTGCTTTGTTTCTGACAATCACATCATTTTCATTCTTCTTGTTCTTGAACACCCACTTTGTTCCAATAACATCTTGATGTGAAGGCCTATCCACCAGCTCCCATACTTCATTTCTGGTGAATTGATTCAGTTCTTCCTGCATGGCTGTGATCCAATTGGCATCTTGAAGTGCCTCCTCAATATCACTTGGTTCTTGTTCTGACAAGAAACAACAGAAAAGAGCACTTTCACCATGAAATCTTCTTGTTTTGACTCCAATACTTGGGTCACCAAGTATTTGATCAGTAGGATGGTCAGACAACCAAGTCATTCTTTTTCTGATCTCTTCAGTAGAGTTGTCCTCTACTGAAGTTGAGTCAATTTGATCATAGAATTCAGGATAATTGAATGCAGGATCTAATTCAGGATCATAATCAGGGGTGTTGTCCTCAATGTCAGTTACATTGGTATTTTCAACATTTTGATTTCCTCCTTGATTATTTGACCCATTAACTACCTCAGCAGGAACTGCTTCTTCATTGGTAGTTGTTACCTGGATGTGAACTGGGATTAGATCATTCAGTTCACTATTTCCTTCAGTGGGATTTGCCTCAGGAGGATTGCCTTCAGGATGGTTGTCCAACATAGAGTTTTCAGGTAGATTGGTTTGGACAACATCTATAAGCTCAGTGTCTTTGTCTTTTAGACTTAGTCTGGTTGTCCTCTGTGTGATTTCTTCTGATTCCAAGTTCTCATTCCTGAACTCATGAATAGATTCATCAAATACAACATGAGGTGTTTCCTCTACAATAAGGGTTTTCTTGTTATAGACTCTGAAAGCTCTACTGATTTGAGAGTATCCAAGAAATACTCCTTCATCAGCTTTGCTGTCAAAGGCTTTCAGCTGATCTTTCCCATTATTGTGAATAAAACACTTGCAACCAAAAATGTGAAAGTAAGACACTTTAGGCAATCTTCCTTTCCAGAGTTCATAGGGGGTTTTGCCTTGCCCCTTAGTGATCAAACATCTATTTTGAGTATGGCATGCAGTGTTTATGGCTTCAGCCCAAAACCTCTTAGGAAAATTTGAATCAGCAATTAAGGTTCTAGCAGCTTCTTTTAAAGTTCTATTTCTTCTCTCTGCAACTCCATTCTGTTGAGGAGTTCTAGCTGCTGAGGTTTCATGAGCTATTCCATTAGATGTACAATACTCATTGATGTATGAGTTAATGAACTCGGTGCCTTTATCAGATCTTATCTTGATAATGCTAAGGCTTTTCTCATTTGACAATCTCTTTAGAAGTTCAGGCAGTTTGACTTGAGTTTCCTTCTTATTAAGGAGAAATACTACCCATGTGAACCTAGAGAAGTCATCTACTACTACCAATGTGTATTTTCTACCATTTATGCTTACAGGGGTAATTGGTCCAAAAAGATCCATATGTAAAAGTTCAAGTACCCTTTCAGTGGAAATGACTGGTTTTCCTTTAAATGAGGTTTTGATCTGTTTTCCTTCTTGGCATGGTTTGCAAACATGCTCTTTAATGAAAACCTCATTAGGTAGTCCTTTGACTAATGCATTTCTAGCAATTTTGTTCATTGTTTTGAAGTTCAAGTGGTTTAATCTTTTATGCCACAACCAACTTTGTTCACTAGAACTCTTAGCAATGAAGCATGCAGCATCAGTAGACTTGTCCCAGTCTGCAAAATACACATTTCCTTTCCTAGTTCCAGTCAATAGAATTTGTTGAGTCTTATTTTTGATCAAGCATTTATCACTGGAAAACTCAACATTGAAGTCTTTATCACAGAATTGACTGATACTTAGGAGATTATATTTGAGACCAGCTACATAAGATACATTGGATACTTTGATGTTACCAATCATCAAAGTACCATAACCTTTTGTTGATGCTTGTGAGCTGTCTCCAAATGTGACATTAGGGCCTTCTTTTTCAATGAAATCAGTGAGGAGTTCCTTGTTTCCAGTCATGTGCCTTGAGCATCCACTTTCAAGGTACCATGCTGTCTTTTTGCTTATGCTCCTCATCTTGTGGCCCATAGGTACCTGCAATTAGATTGGTTTAGGTACCCTTTGAGTTTTGGGTCCTGAGAGGTTAGCTGTACCTTTAGGAACCCAAACTTGCCTAATAACCCTGATTGATTCAAGGTGGCTAAGTTGTCTTCCTTTAGCATCTAAATACACTGTCTTTCCCTTAAATGCCTTTGGGAAAGTGTGTGTGAATGTGTTAACTCTATAAGTTTCAGGAGAGTTGTCAAGTCTCCTGGACTTTTGAGTTCTTTGTGCTGCTTGAGGGAATCTTTGAGGAAAGGCTTTCTTATGACCATTACCCTTTGGCATGAAGGGTTTTGGTTGTCTCATTTTATTCTGCCTTTGAGGAAAGTTGTCCTTAGGTCTATTCAGCTGAGGCTTTCTCAGAAGAGTTGGCCTAGGCTGATTATACCTTGGACACTTCGTTTGAACATTGTTCAGTAGAGTTGCCCTACCATTGGGTCTACTCTGCTGACCAGCATTCAACTTATGTTCAGGAGTCTTGACCATTTCCTTAGGTTTTGGCCTATTCTCCTGAAGCATTTGATTAGGCAGATCAACCATTTTGCCCTTTCCTTTGTTCAGTGGCTTAATTATTTCATTTTCAGTTTGTGCTACTGACTTAACAAAGATTCTCTTAGTGTTACTCACAGAAGCAACACTAAGACAAGGTGAAGATTCAAATGGATCAAATCCTAATCCACTTCTTTGAGCCATAGGTCTTTGATAACTCTGAATTTCCTCTATTGCTCTAGAGGATTTCTTCAGAGCAGACATCTTTACTTTCAGGCTCTCTTCACTTGCTTTAAGAATATCATATTCATGTGAGAGATTTTCAAACTTGGCATTGAGAATTTTAAGTTCAAAATCTTTTCTCTTCTGAGAGAGAAGTTGATCATCAATCTCCTTTTGTTGGTCAACTATCCTGAGATTTGCTTCCTCAAGCTCTCTCAAGACTTGTTGATATAACTCAGTAGACTTGACATCAACAACTGCCTCAGAGTTTTTAGCAAGTTCAATACCTAATCTTTCATTTTCTCTCACACAGTTATCATGAAATTCTTGTAACATAGTGAAATCTTCCATCAACTTTCCAAGGGAAAGCTTCAAGTTGATCTCACTATTGTTTTGTGAGATGAATGATGGTGAACTAGAAGTAGAGGATACCTCATCATCCTCAAGAGCCATGTTGCAGACATCATCATCATCATCACTGTTGGAGAACAGTCCATCAGAAGAGTTGAAGCTTTCAGCACTATCAGACTCTTCACCAGCCATCATGGCCTTTCTGTTGGTGAACTTTCTGTCTCTTTTGGCTTTCCTCTCTCTTCTCTCCTTAGAGCTTAATTCAGGGCAATCATACTGAAAGTGCCCTTTCTTTTTGCAGTTATAGCACAGATCTTCATCATCTTCTTTCTTTGATTCTTCTCTTCTTTTTTATGATGAAGGTTCAGCTCTACTGGACCTTCTCCTATCAGAGTACTTGTCCTCTGATCTCTTCTCTTCAGGCTTTTTGGCTTCAGCCTGATTTTCAGGAGAGTTGTACCTTCTCCTGAATTTGTTGTCCTGGTAGAATTTCTTGTATCTACCAAACCTTGAGTTTAACTTTTCAAACCTTCTAGCCATCAAGGCTAGTTCTTCCTTCATTTCAGTCTTTGAGACTGACTTTGATGATCTTGGAGTGGACTGCATCTCTGGTTCAGCAGTTTTGGCTTTGAATGCCACTCCCTTGGTAGTATTTGAAGGTTCCTCAATAGGCTTTCTTCTATTGAGATCGAACTCATAAGCTTTGAGTTCTGAGAAGATTTGTTGCATGGGCATGGTGGAGAGATCTTTGGTGTTTTGCATCATCACAGCATAGACATCCCACTTTTGAGTGAGACTCCTTAAGATCTTCAATCCAACTTCTCTTTTAGTGTAGACCTTGCCCAGTGAGTTGATTTCATTCATCACATCAGTGAATCTACCAGCAAATTTATCAATGGACTCCTCAAACTCCATTGCAAACTGTTCAAATTTCTGCACAGCAACTTGGAGTTTATTCTCCTTGATCTTTTCAGTACCCTCACACATTTCTGCAAGAGTATCCCAAATTTCTTTGGCTGTTGTGCAGTGGTAGACTCTACCCATAATTGCATCTGGAATTGTTTGGTAGAGGGTGTTCATGGCAAGATAATTCAAGTTATCTTTCCTCTTCTCATCAGTGGTAAAGTCATCTTCATCTTTTGGGAGTACCTCTCTTGGGTCTGCCTTTTGAGCCTCAGTGACTTTGGGATTGACAAATGTGAACACAAAAGGACCTCTTGTGATCACTCTCAGCATGTCAGTGTGTAGAGATGCAAGATGAGCCCTCATCCTGATTTTCCAGAAATCATAATTATCAATTGAGAACATGGGCAGTTTGTGATGTGAGATGTGGTTGACTGGATTTGTGGCCATGTTGTCCAATCCTTGGACAGTGGGAGGTGGAACAGCAGCATTGTTGTTGGCCATAACTCAAGAACAAACAGTCAGTCAATATACAATTAGGATTTCAGATAGATCAGTTCAGTGACCACACTAAATATGTGATTTTGAAAACCAAGATGGCTTTTCAGAAGCAGTGGTCTTTGAACCCCTGCTCTGATACCACTTGTTGGTCCTAAAAGGAGTATATAACAAGTGTATGGGGGGGGGGGGGATACACTTGTATTCAAATTCTTTTCTAACTTGATCAAACCAGAGCTCAGCAAGGTTGTCTTGGACAACTCTGCTGAAGATGATTAACTCTTCTAAGATAATCAGACTACTAAGTACTATTGAGTACTTAGTTGAATAACTATCTAGGGGAGTTATATGTGCGGAATAATGGTTGGCCCTTTTAGTTTAAACTCCTTTAGATTCTGAAATCACTTGGTCAATTCAATACAGTCCAGTTTCAGGGAACTTTTCCAAATCAGTTTTGCACAGTCTTTGAATGTTTATCCTTTGAAAGATCAGTTTTGTGTGCAGTGTTGAGTGTATGAAAGTACTTCTTGAAAGTAAATCAACACAAGAGTTTATAGTGGTTCAGAGACTCAAGCTCCTACATCCACTTTCCCTGATTTAACAGGATAATTCCTTCACTCTTGGAATTAACTTGTTTTATAGTGCCAAGGTGCACTTGATCAAGAACACCACTCTTGGTGAATTGATCCCTAGGATGTCTAGAGTCCTAGTACCCTCTTCTCAACTCAAAACTGAACTGTTCTTCTCTCAACAGTCAGCTCCTACCACTTCTACTACTACAACCTTCTCACTTTCACTCTTGAAAGATATGAGGATTGAAGTAAGGTTCCAACTAATGAGATATCCTTTACAATGAAGATCAGTGTATAAGGATAGGATATCTCTCTAAGCTTGTGTATGGATATACAATGTAGTACAGCTTAGATGAAGTGTTTGAAGACTAAGATAGTCTTTGAAAGCTTTGAAAGCACTCTAGCTTGTAAGAACTTAAGGTTGGATGTGCTTGGTTGAGGTTGAAGTTGGATGCTAGTTGTATGCTTTCAAATGGTCTTCACACTTCTGTATTTATAGACAAATGAAGGATTTGCCCGTTGGAGAGGCAGCCTCCAATGTCCATAAATGTCTTCTTTTAGATCTTCAACTTTGAAGACAGAATCTTGATAGTGACATGTCCTCATTTGGGAAATAAACGGCTGTAAGAGCTTTGTCTTCATTCTGTAGCACTCTTCCCAATATCTGACATTCAGATTCTCTTGTAAGAATATGGACATGTCTTATGAAGGTTGTTCCATTGATAGGACAACATTCCTCATCATTTGGACAACTCTCCTTATCACTATCAGCAGTCTTGCTTATCAGCAAGGTGGCTTGCTCTTCTTCAGATGACTTGGCTCATACCCTTTGCTTCACTTCAAGGTGATCTTAGCATGTTGATTTACAATTCTTTAGGGTGTATTTGTCTTCAGCATAGTTGACCTCAACTTTCAGAGCACTTGATCTTGATTTCTTGTACTGAGACAACTCCTCTGGACAACTCTCCTGATCAGTATAGTTAGTCTCAAAAGACTTAGTGTTGTATCCAGAGTTTGAGCCTTGAGGGGACTTGATTTAAATGAACTTCTAAGCATGTGTTCCCACTCAATTTGTGCATCTAATCATCTAAGAGCTACCTAACATATTAACTCCTCATCTAGCCTTTATACTATATGTTCTAACATTTCTAGAACATATTCAATCATGACTTAGGCATGTCTCAGGGGGTTTTGGTATTCAATCAAAACATAACTCATTTTATTCCCAACAAGCAGGGTGAAGAAGACGGATGAAGCAATGTAGCTTCGATTTGGACAGAGATGAACGACGAGAGAGAGGCAGCGTCGATCCGAGTGTTGCAGGCGAGCGTCGTTGATGTAGGAGAAGCTCCTGGATCGCGAACGCAAGGGAGATTGATCGAAGCAGTCGCGTCGGTGGTCGAAATGAGGAGAGGATTTCGGCTGCCATGGATCGTGGCCGAGATGGAAGATTATGTCGATTGTTATGGAAGTGAAGAATCGCGATTGCGATTCGAGGAGGGGTCTCGGGCTTCAGCGGCCGAGACCGAAGCGCCGCCGTCGCCGTCGAGGGGATGGTCGGGCATGGTGGTGGTTGGGTCACCCGCCGACATGCATAGATTTCCGGCAGGTCCTTTACTCATCAAATTAAAATTAAAATTTAGGTGCAACGCCGATCGACTTTAATAAAATTATACCTATAATATTATTTTGTATTAAAATTTAAAAAATACACATGCAAAAAATGGAAAAGAAAGACAGGGGAATTTAAAAAGGAAAAGAAAAAAAAAACAAGGAAATAAAAAATTTTGAAAAAAAAATTGAAAATGGGAAGAAAAAAGAAAAAGAGGAGGGGGAAGAAAAATTAAAAAGAAAAAAAATTGAGATTTGTGGCTAATTTCGATAGTTTTTTATTAATTATATTTTTACGCTTTTTTTAAAATATGGGTGATTTGGTGGTGAATTGATTTTTTAGATTTTATTTTATTATATTTTGTGTAAAGTAATAAAAGGAAAATATAGTCTTTTAAATGTGATTATTTTTTAAAAAATATTTTGGAGTGCACTCATGGGGTGAACTCATAGAATGAACGGGTGTAGATAACTGTTGTAAAAAAGAAATGATTTGGGGGTGAACTCATTAAATGAGCGGGTGCAGATAATTGTTGTAAAAATATGATTAAGGGGTGAATTCATTAAATTAGCGGGTGCAGATAATTGTAGTAAAAATATGATTAGAGGGTGCACTCATTAAATTAGTGGGTGCAGGTAAAATATAATTAAAATTTAAAATTAAAATTTAAAATTAAAATTTAAAAAGAAGGGTAATATAGTAAATAACAAAATATAATTTAAATAATGCTAAAAATAACTGAAACCTGTATGATAGGTAGCAGGTCGTTTTTACGGTTACGACGCCACATGACGCGATTCGACAAAGTGACTGCGTAGTCACTTTGTAAAATGTGACTACCGTAAGAATTGCCCAATTATCAAATAAACAATTATACTTAAAATAATCACCTAATATGAATTAAATTCTAATTGAAATCCTTATGACTGATTTGCCAAGTATTAAACTAAAGAAATAACATTTCTAAATTAGTAAATCTAAACTTACGCAAAGATATATTTATGAAATCAATGGCATAACTTAAATTATTTCAAATCCTAAATATACTCTAACTCAATTTGAATATTATAATATATAGGCACCGATGAATATACCAAAAGAAGTAATGATTGAATATTTAAACTTTCGAGAACATATATATTAATAAAATTGAAATCTAAAATTCATGCTTGTAGTAAAAAGATGATTTAACCCAATTGTAAAGACGAGGGAGAAATGTAGTTTATGCTTCAATCAAGAATACAGATTGGAACTCGCCGCTGCTGAGTTGGTTTCTGTTCTGGAGGCTACCGCGTAGAAATAAAATTAGGGCAAGATTGACTATATATATATATATATATATATATATATATATATATATATATATATATATATATATATATATATATATATATATTGGAATTGGAATCGGGCTCAAGATAAGAATTAGGTTTTAAAATCTTATAGATCTAAATGGGTTTTTAATAGTTATCTAAATAAATTAGAAATCATAAGATAACTTAAAAATAAATTAAATGAATAATTAAGGGAAAATATTAATTTTGATCACCCAATTTTACCTATTTTCATATTTGGTCACCCACATTTACATTTAGTTACTATCAAAATTGGTCACCCACTTATTATAATCTATCAAAATTGATCATTCCGTTAGTCAATCTGTCATTGACTAACGGAGAAAGAGTTTTGAGCTCAAAATTTTCAAAATGTTAAAAACTTCTGATGCATCTTCTAGAACTAATGAAACAAACGAAGTAGCAAATATGAAACATGTGAGCGTGAAAAAATACCCATTGAAGAATCTTAGTCAATCACAAAAATTATACAGTACATTATTTCTTATTTCAATTTAAGTTTTAAGTTTTTTTATGACAAAATTATTTTATTATATTTATCTTATAGATCAGAAGGAATTCTCATTATATTTAGGTCAAAATGAATTCTCATCCATCTTTTAGAAAAAATTTTCATTATATTTATTCTTGATCAGAAAGAATTCTCATGCATCTCTTGTTGGGTAGTCAAAAAATTTCAGTAAATTTTTAATAATTATTTAACTCAATTATGCTTGCCGTTGTTGGTTTACTTTTTATTTTACAGGAAATGAGACTCAAGAGATAGAATGAAACTTTGTTTGTACTCTGTTTTTCAATTCTTGGTTCCATATTGAATTTGTATAATAAGCAGTGACCAATTTTGAACTCAAAACTCTTTCTCCGTTAGTCAATGACAGATTGACTAACAGAATAATCAATTTTGATAGAATATAATAAGTGAGTGACCAATTTTGATAGTGACTAAATGTGGGTGACCAAATATGAAAA
The DNA here is from genome assembly GCA_963675135.1 of Galeopsis tetrahit. Taxonomy (NCBI): domain Eukaryota; kingdom Viridiplantae; phylum Streptophyta; class Magnoliopsida; order Lamiales; family Lamiaceae; genus Galeopsis; species Galeopsis tetrahit. Next base: position 22,826,471 of record OY776134.1, read on the forward strand.
GAGGTAAAACTAGATGACCAAAATTAATATTTTCCCAATAATTAAATTAAACACTTAAATGTTCATATTATAAATTTACGGGGTATTACAATAGATAAATAATTTTATAAATAAGTTTGTTTAATTTGAATTATTTTACTGTATATTATTTTTCTGAATCTTCTCTTACTTTTTCATTTTTTATTAAATTTTTTATTATTTTTAAATATTTTCTCTTACTATTTCTCTTTTATTAAATTTTCATGTGATTTTATAAAGATTGACTAATTCAAAATAGGATGTGAGAAGTTTGATCAATTTCAAAACTTCTGTTTTATCTATTTATTATTGTATTGAATTAAATTAACGTATTTCCGCTCAATTTCAATATGTTTCTATTGCGTTTTCTTCATTGTTTTTTTTATGCAATTTTTTCTCATTCTTTTTCTATTTAATAATTTTTTGCTTTCATTTTTTCTTTCAATTTTATTATATTTTAGTTTTACATTTTTTTTTTCTGTAATTTTTCCTCATTCTTTTTCTATTTAATAGTTTTTTGTCTTTATTTTTTTTTTTCAATTTTATCTCACAGGATTAGGAACGAGTAACATTCACTCATTCAAAAAAAAAATTTTGCTCTATATATAATTTGAATTATAAATTATTTTATTTTATATTAATGCGTAATAAATTTAATTATAATTTTTTTTAGAGATTTTTTACTGTTGGCTCCCTATTTGGCCAACTTATAGCAACCCACTCCCACCAACTTTAGACCTAGTTTCCAACTCCCAAATAATTGAAGAATTGTCCATTTTACCCTTTCCTTTATTTTATTTTTTAATTTTATTTATTTTATTTTAATTATTTGAACACAAATCAATAATTTTATTTTCATTTCATATCTTCTTTCTCTCTCTTAACTCCCCCACCCCACCCCACCCCACCCCACGTCTCTCTTTCTCTCTCCACTCCCCTCCCCTCTTTTCTTCCGCCTCCATTCTCTCCACTCCCTTCCGCAAACGACCGCCGCCGTCATCTCTCCCAGTCCGTCGCTCGTCGTCGCCGCAGCCCAGGTCGCCCGCTCATCTTCTTCATTTCCTTCCTTTACCCTCAAAACTTTGAGGAATGAGAGGCTGAGATCCCAAATCAAAAAGAAAAAAAACTGCATAAAGGGGCTCTGAGGAAAATCAGTAGGTGTTGCATAAATCAGTAGGAATGAGAGGATGAGAAGGGCATGTACCTGTTGTTTGTGTTTCCTACGAGGGAGGTTGAGCGGACGCTCGGAGAAGGGAAGAGTAGAGGCGGTGGCTGGAGAAGGGAGGAGGAGAAGCTAGCCGCGGCTGGAGAAGGGGTAGGAGAGGGAGGCGAGGCGACGGCCGAGAAAGGAGGAACGGCGGCGAGCGGAGGCTCGAAGAGAAAGAAGAGGAAGGTTGAAGAAATTGAGAAAGGAAGAAGAAAAGCTGCAGAAAAATTAGGAGAGTGGAGAGAGATTTTTAGGATAAGATGAGAAAGTCTAACAATTTATTAGTATAATTTAATCCAAATTAAAATACAAAGATATAATAAGAGAAGTATTGCGATTATAGATTAATCTATTAAAATACAATGAACCAGTCCATACATTTAATTTGAATAGACAAATAAAACATATGTGGATTTAATAAATACTCATGAATTATAAAAAAACTAAAATAGAATTATTATTAATTATGGTTCCAACAATTGGGATAAATATATAATATGAAAAAGTTAAGGTAAATAATTTGAAACTTTTTTTTTTAGATTTGTTAATCACAAGTGTTTTTTACACATTCTTTTTACATTTTAGTGTATCTTTTTTAATAAAATACTTTTTCTAACCTCAATTTTGAGAATCACTTCAAAATTCGAGTTTATTGACAAGTGGAGTATATATTTACCGTAAGTGCTCCCATCAAAGAAAATTGACTTGTTCCCATCTATAATTGGGATATATTTATGATTGTTTTGTATTGTGTTGTATTTCTATGACATTGTGTTCTCGATAACAATTTTGAGATTGAAATTGGAGTAGAGTTAATAGGAAATATGAGATTTTGAGATTTGTTTATGGTTATCTTTTGAAGTATAATTCAATAATCACAATAATTAGGTAGGTACTAAACATAACCCATAAATCTAAATTTAGTTTGAATGTTAAATTAAATTTGAATATTCTATAAGTTATCAAAACTTAAATTAAAATTAAATTTAAATAATACATAAGTTACTAAACTTAAATTTGAATATTACGTAAGTTATAAATAACACTCTTTGTTCAAATATTCAAGATTTATGGTTTAGTACGTTATTTAATATCTAAATTCAAAACAATACACTCTTTGTTCAAATATTCAGCATTTGTGTTCAAATGTTCGTGTTACCGTAATATTCAAAAGCAATTTCAATTTAAGATTTAATAATTTATGTAATATTCAATTTTCAATTTAAGTTTTAGTAACTTATGTAATATTCAAACTCAATTTAGGTTTATGTTGGGTATCTTATATACCATTTAAGTTTAATAATTTATGTAATATTCAAACTCAATTTAAGTTTAAGATTTATATCTAGTACCATATAGGATTTAAGTTTAGTAATTTATGTAATATTAAAAAAAACTCAATTTAGATTTAAGGTTTATATAACTTATGTAATATTAAAAAAACAAACTCAATTTAGATTTTATTTCTGTTTTTTGTTTGTTTGTGTGTGGTTAATTGCAGGAGATCGAACATTTCAATTGAGGAAGTGTTTGAGAATTTGAGATGCACAAAAGAGGGTCTTACAAGTGATTCAAGTGAAGCAGCTCTGTTGATTTGAGTTTTGTTTGGACAATTGAGCATTTTTACGTTGTAGGAAAGATGCAAGAAAAACGAAGAACTTGACTTGAATTTGAAGGTTGAAAGAAGAAACGAAAAGTTAAAGAAGAAATTGTAGCATGTATATCGCAAGATGAACTAGTTGTTTATTGCAGAAATCCGACCCTTTATCTCATGGTTGGCTACTTATATTGGTTTCTAAGCTTCTACGGTCTCACACAAATTTTTGCGTACTAAAAATTTAAATTGTGATGGAGAATGAGGTGCAATCGATGTTCGTGGAGAAATTTGAGCCCCTAAAGCCGCTGAAGAAGAATCTGTGATTGATAATTATGTTTTTTTAATTTGTGATTGATAATTAACACCAATCTTGTTTCCTACTTTAATTTTATTCTTGAAAAAACCTTCTATTATGGCATGATTTGTGAGGGAGAATTCATGTTGACTCCTTATAAATTGGAGCTAGAATTGTAATAAAGATAGTTTAGAAGATTTTGAATAATAAAGAACAGAGTTCTTTTGAATTGCAATTACGGTATTCTTCTTGAATCAACGTATTTGAATTCTTGTCACTTTTTCGGGTATTCTTAGAATCAACGAACTAGTGTGTGTCCTTCGTATTGTCATTTTTATACGCTTCTGCGGCCTACATCAGTTGGTATTCAGAGATCAGGTACGATTCTTGATGATGGTTCAATTTTTTTATAAATATTTTGATGAAAATTGTGGTTATGATGGTCCACCAATTTTCGATGAAGAATGTGCTTGTGATGGACTGTCAATTTTCGATAATTTTGTCGATATTTTAGTTGATAATGTTGACGATGACTATAGTGGCCCTCCAATTTTTGACGAGGAGAATGAAAATATTTTTATAGTCGAAAATGTTCATCCCAATACCATTGACTTAACAATGGAGGTTGGGAATAACTATTTTGCGATTTTTACTAATGACAATGGAAATCACACTAGTGCTCTTGCGACGGAATGTCAAATTGTTATTATTTTGTGGCAAAAAGAGTACAAAAATGTTCCAGCTTGTCTTCGTACCTTCACAAGGAGAATGAAGCTAGTAGCGATTCGAGGTCGAATCGTTTTCAACCGGGTGAGAATGATGGAGAATGAGGTGCAATCGATGTTCGTGGAGAAATTTGAGCCCCTAAAGCCGCTGAAGAAGAATCTGTGATCGATAATTATGTTTTTTTAATTTGTGATTGATAATTAACACCAATCTTGTTTCCTAGTTTAATTTTATTGTTGAAAAAACCTTCTATTATGGCATGATTTGTGAGGGAGAATTCATGTTGACTCCTTATAAATTGGAGCTAGAATTGTAATAAAGATAGTTTAGAAGTTTTTGAATAATAAAGAATAAAGAACAGAGTTCTTTTGAATTGCAATTACGGTATTCTTCTTGAATCAACGCATTTGAATTCTTGTCACTTTTTCGGGTATTCTTAGAATCAACGAACTAGTGTGTGTCCTTCGTATTGTCATTTTTATACGCTTCTGCGGCCTACATCAAATTGAAATTGAATTTACATAAGGTACTAAACTAATTATATTGAAACTAAATTATTCATTCATTAAATTTACACATATAAATTGAATGTCAATAAGTCATCGAACCCTAATCTAAGGTAATAACTCTAAATTCAAAACAAATCAAATTTAGCCATCTATACGTTTGACTCCTCAACAGCGTAATGATTCTAAAAAATATACAATATTATTTCAGGCATAAAGTACAATAAGATAAAACATAAAAATCAATGACAAGTATGATCACCCAACAATAAAAGTTGAACACCAAGTATTGAAAATTTGAACACTGCGGGTTATTAAGCTATAAAAGTTGAACACATAGTATTGAAAAATTGAACACTGAGTGTAATAATGAGTGGAGTTTTTAGGGGTAATTTTGTAAAAAATTATGTATAAAGTAAATAATGAGTTGACTTTTGTATATGTGTGGAGAAAAAGTAATGACATTTGTATAAAATGAAGGATATTCTAAGGGTGGAGTTTATAAAAGGTTTTTCATTTTAAGGGTGTGAAAGTTATTGTGGGACGTCCCGAAAAGGAAAGTGTGAAAGTTATTGTGGGACGTAGGGAGTACTAAACTCTAAATTCTAAACTTTAAATTAAATTTTAAATATTACATAAGGTACTAAACTTAAATCTAAATATGTTACCATTTTTTCTCTACACTATGTTTAGTACCATATAAACCCGCCATTTACATAAGTTACTAAAACTTAAATTGAAAATTGAATGTTACATAAATTACTAGAACATTAATTGAAATTGAGTTTGAATCTTCCTAATTTTCAAATTCAATTTAGGGTTTAAAGTTTATTAACTTATGTAAACTCTAAATTGATCTGAGTTTGAATATTACATTTTCTAAACAATGTGTAAGAAAAAAATAAGGTACAAGGTTCTAAAACATAAACATAAATTGAGTTTGAAAATTACATAAATTACTAAAACTTAAATTGAAACAATGAGACAATTATTGTGACGTAAGATAGCGTTTTTTTTTTTTTTTAAATAATTATGCGCGGATTGATTGACCCATTCATTTTTTATATTCAAATTCAATATAATTAGGATTTAGAGTTTAGTAACTTATGTAAACTCTACATTGAATTGAGTTTGAACATTACATTTTCTAAAGTTATTCTCAACTCTTAAATTGTATACAAGTTACTAAACTCTAACCCTAAATTGAGTTTGAGTATTTCTTCAACGATTAACTTTAACCCAATACACCTAAATATATTAGGAAAATAAATCATATTTAGCCATCTAAACTTTTGACTTCTCAACAACGTAGTGATTCTAAAAAATATACAATAATCCAGGCAAATATGATCTCTCAGCAATAAAAGTTGAACACCAAGTGTTAAAAATTTGAACACTGAGTGTTTTTAAACAGTAAAAGTTGAACACCAAGTATTGCAAATTTAAACAATAAATGTTGTTAAGTGTAGAAAATTGAGACAATTTTATTGTGACTATTGCATTAAACTTAAAAAATATCATTCAACAAAATTAAGCCATAATCTTGAAAAAGCATCTCAAAATCTCTAATTCTATCACAATTTATATAATATTCAAACTCAATTTAAATTTAAGTTTTAGTGACTTATGTAATATTCAATTTGAATTTGAATTTAGGTTTAGTATCCTATATACAATTTAGGATTTGGGCGAGAGAAGAAACCCTAAAGCAAAAATCAAATCTGCGATTTTCACCATGGATGTTGCACGACACAATCTTGAACGCGGAAGGCAGGCGGAAATCTTCAACGGAGGAGAAGGCTGGTGAGAATACGCAGTGAAGATCGACAGTGGAGAAAAAAGGGCGATTTCAACAACGGATCTGTGCTGCGACGGCGGTGGCTCGGTCGCTGCACACGAAGGACTCACTGCGGCAACTAGGGTTCCGCCTACAAAGGCGGCGACACGACGGAACGAGACTGTGCAGCCGTTGGCTTGGGGTAGATGAAATCGCCAGAGAAAAAAACGAAGAAACGAAATGGAGGAGTTTTCGAAAATGAATTAGGGTTTGGAGTTTTAGCAAATAAATGGAAGGGCAAAATCGTAATCTGGTTTATACGGGCCAAACCTGTATAAAATAATACTAGGGGGGGTGGTATTATTTCTTCAAAAGAAGGGAATAGTGAAAAGCCTGTATAAGGGCCCAAAAAAGCACTTTTTAATACGCCGCTTTTCCGACTATTCAGGGGTGCTGATATAGCCTATATGACGTATCAAACAGCATAATAAGTGTTATACAGGGTTAATATTTCCCTTATGCAGGCTATCAAACGGGTCCTAAGTCTACTAACTTATGTACTCCAATATTTAAATTTAATGAATGTATAATTTAATTTCAATTTAAATTTAGTACCTATGTAATATTTAAATTTTGAATTTAAGGTTTAAAATTTTGTACCTTGTCCACAATCAATATATATATATATAAATTTAATGAATGAATCAATTTTAAATTTTATGTAATACTCTGTATTATTATTCAATTTCACATCTATTTATTATATTATATCTTTTTAAGTGTGGATTAATTTTGGGAGATAGGCAGAGAGCATTTAGATAGAGGATTGTTGGATTAATTCTAATGTTAATTGACTTCCACGTGGGCACCCATCACATATTTGGGTTAATAGAAAAAGTAAAAAAAAATAAAAAATCAAATCACAAGTTTCACTCCATCTTCTTCCTCTCAAGTCCAGGCTTCAATTTATAGCCTTTGGAAAGTGGAATTTCATGTATACTTATGCCAAACATAAGTTTTCTTACTCGAACGTTTTCTTCCGACAAGTACAATATTGTGAAAATGTTGTCGGACGATTCTACGGCTACATCGCCGCCGACTGATTCATCTACGACACCACCGCCGGCCGATTCATCTACCACAACACCACCGCCAAGTCCAGATTCAGCACCACCATCGCCACAGAGCACCGATTCGGCATCACCTCCGCCGCCGAGTGGTAATTCTCAAACACCACCTCCGTCGTCGGGCTCCGGTAACAGCACTTCTCCAGCACCGCCTACTTCACAAGCACAACCTCCTCCGCCGAAATCCGGTAGCGAAAAGAAAGAGAAATCTCCACCGAAGTCGAAGGGAGAAAAAATAGGCTAGGAGGTCAGTCGGGCAAAATTGTTCATATGCCTAAATTATTTTGGGGAAAATTGTTTGGTAGCATTGGGAAGACAAAAGGCAAAAAGCAAAAGGCAAGAAAGATGATTTTTTAATTTTTTAATCTATTCTCAATTCAGGGGTATTATGGTCAATTCCGTCTTGATTTGGAAGCTCATTTCAACATCTTTTATGGGACTTTTATGGGAGGGAGTGGGCTGCTATAGATCACCCCACAAGGGAGTTAATAGTGATCCTCCCTTTTTTTTATCAATTCACGCTTCTATCAAAGATAAGGAAACCTTTAATTTTTATTTTATTTTATAATATATTTTATTTAATTATGTTACCAATATTGTGACAGGGATATATATGAATTTCTATTTTATGAAATATTTTATTTAGTATATATGATTTGAATTATAAATTATTTTATTTTATATTAATGCGTAATAAATTTAATTATAATTTCTTTATCACGCTTCTATCAAAGATAACGAAACCTTTAATTTTTATTTTATTTTATGATATGTTTTATTTAATTATGTTACCAATATTGTGGCAGGGGATATATATGAATTTCCATCATTTATATGTGTGATATCTTTTAAATATATGAATTTCCATCTTTTTTATTTGATTTTCAAGCCCTAAGTTAAAAACTATAATTATTTTAATTCTAGAAGAAAATGATTTTTATTTTTAATATTTCAAAATTTTTGAATCAATTTTTTTTTAAGTTTATTTTATAATCTAAACCAAAATGTAAAACTATGAAATAATCATATATATATAATTTATGACATATAGAGTGTGAATGTATTGTATTATGAAATAATTTTAAAAACTTTGTAAGATATATAGAGTATTGTGGAGGATTTTAGAGAATTTTTAGTAATCGTCAATAAAAAAAACAACAAGACAGTGAGTGTATTTTAGAATACTTTAAGAAACTTTATTTAGAAAAGTTTTAGTAATTGTTAATAAAAAAATTTAAAATCTTCCAACCAACTTTGATTACTTAATTGAAGTGTCGAATAAATATGAAGAGTGATACAATCCCTAAAAAGAGAAATTTGATAAAATTATGCAATTATTTGTTATAATATAATTGTTTTTAATAATTTATTTATTTTTTATAAAAAAAAATTATATTTTATTATTGTTGCACATCTCTTGATTGGGTGATCCAAATATAATATCATCTACATATATCTGTACCATCAGAATATCATCTCCTTCTTGTATTCTGAATAATGTTCTATCAACTTTGCCTTTGGTATACCCATTGTCAAGAAGAAACTATGACAAGGTATCATACCAGGCTCTTGGTGCTTGCTTTAGACCGTAGAGAGCCTTTTTTAGCCGATATACTTTATCTCCCTTTTCAAAGCATGGGGGCTGCTCTACATACACTTCTTCTACCAGAATTCCATTTAGGAAGACACTTTTAACATCCATTTGATATACTTTGAAGCCCATATATGATGCATAGGCTAGAAATAGTCTGATGGCTTCTAGTCTGGCGACTGGAGCGAAGGTTTCATCTTAGTCAATTCCTTCAGATTGTGAATAGCCTTTTGCAACCAATCTTGCCTTATTTCTAGTTATCACATCGTTTTCGTCCTTTTTGTTCTTGAACACCCACTTAGTTCCTACTACATTGTGGTGTTCAGGACGATCCACTAGTTCCCACACTTCATTGCGTTCGAATTGATTCAATTCTTCTTGCATGGCAGTGATCCAATTGATATCCTTCATTACTTCTTCTATGTCAGCTGGTTCTGTATTAGACAGAAAGGCACACCAGCAGAACATAGATGACTGTGGATTCTGATTCAATTGTCTTCTGGTCTTGACACCTGAGTCTGCTCCTCCCAAGATGAGGTTTGATGGATGGTTGAATTTCCATGTATTCCTCACAGGGGTGTTTGCATTTGATGAGTTAGGATTCTCATTTGTTCTAGTGTTGCCAGGAGAGTTGATTGGGTTTGCTCGATCGTCATCTGTGTCTTGAGTGTCGAAAAGATCATGTTGGGATATAAATTCACCCTAAGCCCCACTTGATGTTAGAATAGTTTTGATGGCCAAAACACTTAGAGTTTATAAATGTAATAGGATCAGCTAACCTTGTATAGAACAGCTTAGACTAGTCTTGTGTGATCAGATGTATTGATCTCAGCTGATCAGCACAGTATCTGCTTACATGCATAAAACTCAAAAAGAGAAGTGTAGAAGGCATGAAGACTAGAAGATCCTTGAAGACCAGATAAGTAAGGTGCTTGTATATCTACTTAGCTGATGGAGTCCAAGTTGAAGATGTCCTAACACAACACAAAGAATTGCCAGATCAGAAGAGTGTTACTCTTCTGATATCAGAAGTCAGAAGACATATGGCCAGACGAGTTAGGCAGAAGACTAGTAGTGAACATCAGAAGACTAGGAGCTCGTCCAGGACTCGGCTGATTCCCAAGTCATCTTGCATTTCAAATGAAGACTTACCATACTTACAAGATTGACATGATCCCAGAATTGAAGCAATCAAGTGGCTGAAATCAAGGAATCAACCAAACATGGAAAGATTGCCCAACGGCTAGTCAACTCCAACGGCTAGTTGCAACAATCACCCCTATAAATACAAGAGGATGAGGAATCACAACGTACGAAATCACCACGAGAGAATTCACAAAGGCTAATCAAGCAAGCAAGCAAAAGCAATATCACATTGAGAGTTCTCCAAGAGCCCAGAAACCATTAGAACACCCTCTAGCTCTTAAGTGATTTCCCATCCAACCAAAGAACCTGAATCCTACTCTTATTGTATATTCATTGATTTAGGCACAGTGGTTAAGCGATTTATAAGCTTGAACCATTAGTTGGATTCATTCAAAAACCCCAAAACCCCCACCACAAGGTTAAGTTTTTGAACCCCTGTAAAAGGGCAAGTGCTTCCAATCACTTGTGGAGACCGTAGTAGTTAGGACTGCTCAGATCTCAAAGTCCTACCCTTGGGACTATAAAGGACAAGCCCTTGTAATTTTTGGTAAATTAAAGTGATTAAACATCACGTTAGGACGTGAGAGTGGACGTAGGAACGTATATCCGAACCACTATATATCCGGTGTCTTTTACATTCTGCACTTTACTTTATTGCTTATTCATATCTTTATATAGTGCATATTGTGTTTTCAAATATCTTCAAACAAGGCCATAACTTTCAAACCAGCATCAGCTGAGCATTTCATTAAGTAAACAAGTTAGTGTTTTCAAAAGAACTCAAGAACGAGTCTAAACAAATAGGCCTACTCACTTCCGCATTTAATCTTTTCATTAGATTACTATAGTCATCTGGACCAGCAGACTTGTAGTCCAGCTGACATAGAAACCAGAAGAGGTTCCAAACTCCTTTGAAAAAGTTTTAAATTCTATTCACCCCTCCCCTCTAGACTTTAATCCCATTCACTACTCGTTCAGGGACCAACAAGTGGTATCAGAGCAGTGGTTCTAACGGACTACTGTCTCTAGATTATCAGAAGACTTGAGGGAGTCCTTCTGTAGTCCTCTTGAACAGATCCATCTTTTGAAAAACTTGTTTTTGAAAACTCATACAGCATGAGTGCTAACATGCGTAAGTTGCCTAAGTTTTCAGTGGAAGACTATGACTACTGGAAGATAAGGATGAGGAAGAATCTCACATCAGTTCACTACAAAATGTGGTCAGTGATCACAAAAGGCCCAATCACAATCATGGCAGTCAACACTGCAAATGGTGATCCTGAAATTCCAGTTGGAGAACTTGCCCCCAAGCCTATGAAAGATCTCACACCAGAAGAGATGAAGCAATCAAATCTTGACAACATTGCTCAAGATTACATCATGCAAACTCTTCCTAATGAGTACATTGCAAAATTACTTCACTGTGAGACAACTAAGGATATGTGGGATGCATTGGCACTTCTTTGTGAAGGAACTGAGCTGATTAAAGAGAGCAAACTCTCAACAACTGTAACAAAGTTTGAGAACTTCAAGATGCAACCAGAAGAGTCTATTGATCAGCTGGACAATAGATTTACCAAGATCATCAATGAGATAGAATCTCTAGGAAAGAAATATACTAATAGAGAGAAAAATCTGAAGATCTTGGACTCTCTAACCAAGAAATTGAGACTCAAGAAGACCATCATCAAGGATACTCAAGATATCAAGAAATGGTCTGCTCAAACCTTGTTCCAGAACCTCAAAGCTCATGAGTATGATCTTGAAAGAGAAGAAAACTCAGAAAGTGATGAGCCAACTGCAACCCCATCTACCTCCAAGACTGTGGCTTTCAAGACAGCAAATACAAAAGCTGCAAGTACCTCATCTGGCAAGACCTCTCTGAAAACAGAAGACTTTGAAGGATCAGATATGAGCCTAAAAGAGGAAATGGCCCTCATGATCAAGAGATTCGAAAGGATGAACACTCTAAACAGCAAATATAGAAAATTCTACAGGAATTATAAAGATAAGAAAGCTGGATCATCCTCTAGAGAATCAAGAGAAAGAACACCAGAAAGGTATCCTAGGAAGGATGTGGAGTCATCTAACAGTCGAGGTTATAGAAGAAGAGACGCAACTCCTCCAAGAAGAAGCAATTCAAATCAGAAAACTGGATCATGTTTTAATTGTCATAAACCAGGACATTATGTCTATGAATGTCCAGACCTAAATCTAGAAGACAAAGAAGAAAGAAAGCCAAGAAGAGACAGAAGTAATTCAGACAGACAAGCTATGGTGACTGAAGAATCTGAATATCCAAGTGATGAACTTCCTTCATCACCAGACTGTCAACTCTTCTCAAATGATTCAGATGACGTAGCCATGATGGCCATAGGTGAAAACGAGGTAAACTCTTATACATCAACTTTTCACTTACCTACTTCTTCACACACAGATGAGATAAACTCATCTGTAGGCGAATTTGAGATCACCTATTACCAATCCTTGGAAGAAGTAAAAGGTGATCTTGATATTGCCACTAGAGCTTTCATAGAAGTGGAAGAAGAGAACAAGGACCTAAGGAAAGAAATTGCTAGGTTGAAAAAGGTTAAGTTTGATAACACCCCTGAGTTGGTAACAATGAATGAAAGATTGACTAAACAAGTAGAACTTCTTAAAGAAGAAAATACCACAATAACTCAGTTGTATGAGGGGATGTTAAAGACTCAAGCCTTAGAAACCAAGGAATTTCGTTCACTTCAGTCTAAGTTCGATGACCTTTTTTAAGAAAAAGAGCTCTTAGAAAAGGAGAAGGAAAGCCTTGATCAAAAGATATCAGAGTTCAATAAAGCATCTGCTACTATTGAAAACATATCTGAATATTATAGATCCAATGGCTACAAGATGGGTTTTGGTTATGAATTTAATCCATCAACAGCTTCTCCAGCTGAGGGCAGTACACCTAACCAGTGCACTACTCGATCACATGAAAAGGGTGAGTGTTCTAAACACAATGAACCTACAATGAACCAGAAGGCATCTGTATCAGCTAAGGTTAACCATCTCAACACCAAGAATGGCAAGAGAAAAGTCAACCCCAAGCACATACAGAAGAGCAACAAACAGCCTAGACCATCTCGATTGAGACAGTCTCAGTTGTATGCTGCTCCAGACAAGAAGAAGAAATCTTCTTCACACAAATTTGTTCTCTTTGCACCCCTTATCTCTTATGATATTGTGAGAATAGAGGAGTATGGTCCATATAATCGTGTGCATCGATCAGCTAATGCACCCAGGCCTAATGTAACTAGTCAGAAGATAATCTACACACATTCCTATAAGAGGAAACTATCTGACAGTTACCTAGCTGACACAACTTACAAATCAGACCAGACCAAGGTGTCAACTGGTAAGATTTGGTTTTGTGATGCCCATGGGAGACAACTCAAATGCTCAAGGTTATTCAAACGACCAATGTATATGTGGGTCCCCAAGGGTAGTACTAACACCCAAGGACCCAAGACAAAATGGGTACCTAAGACTTAATTTTTCTTGCAGGCAATAAGGGACCTATACAGAAGAGGAGGTATAGGAGGAGAAACTTGGTACATAGATAGTGGATGCTCAACTCATATGACTGGAACCAAAGCCCTGCTGACCAACTTCACAGAAAAGAAAGGTCCAAAAGTCTTCTTTGGTGATAACGCGCACGGTAACACAAAAGGATATGGCACCCTGAAAAATGGTGACATTGAGGTACATGATGTATCATATGTAGAAGGTTTGAAATTCAACTTATTATCAGTTTCTCATTTTTGTGACACTGGTTACTCAGTAAAATTCTCTAAAGATGAGTGTCTCATAAGTGATAAAAGAACAAACAAAACCTTCTAACAGGATCTAGAAAATGTAGTATGTATCTTGCAAATTGGAACAGCTGTCCTAAGGATACATGTCTGCTTGTGAAAAGCCCTAAAGATATCAGCTGGCTATGGCACAAACGTCTTAGTCATCTGAACTTTAAGACTATGAACAAGCTAGCAAGGGAATCCTTAGTTGATGGACTGCCTAATGAACTCTAATGTAAAGACCAGGTATGTGATGCATGTCAACAAGGAAAGCAAACAAAGGTCTCCTTCAAGACCAAGAAGACAGCATCAACCAGCAGAGTTCTGGAAGTACTCCATATGGATCTCTTTGGACCTATCACACCTACCACACTTACAGGAAGGAAGTACAATCTTATTGTAGTAGATGACTACTCCAAGTTTACTTGGGTTATTTTTCTATACAAGAAGAGTGAGACTCAGCAGAAGCTTCCTGAACTATTAAAGAGAATCCAAGTAGAGAAAGGAGAACCTATTGTGAAATTTAGAAGTGACAAAGGCAGTGAATTCATTAACTCTTATATTATTGCCTATTGTACTTCTAATGGTATTCAGCATGAGACAAGTGCAGCAAGAACACCACAACAGAATGGTGTAGCTGAAAGAAGAGTCAGAACACTCAAAGAAGCTGCAAGAACACTCCTTGCTGAATTCTCTACTCGTAAGAAACTATGGGCAGAAGCCATCAACACAGCTTGTCACACACAAAATAGGTCAGGTATTCACAAAATTCATGAGAAAACCCCATATGAACTGTGGAAAGGTAGGAAACCTAGAGTATCTTACTTTCACATATTTGGTGGTAAGTGTTTCATTCACAACAATGGGAAGAGTAAGTTGAATGCTTTCGATGCCAAAGCAGATGAGGGGATATTCTTGGGATATTCCTCTACTAGCAAAGCATTTAGAGTATTCAACAAACGAACCCTTCTTGTGGAAGAAACACCTCATGTTGTTTTTGATGAATCTTGTGAAAAGAATGCAGTAGAAACAGACTCAGCTGCGGATAAGATGAGGAAACTAGTGATCAAGTCCAGACCAGATGAGTTTATTGAAGTCAATGAACCATTTCCTGAAGAACCAAAGGAAGATAAACCACACAGAACTGTCACTAGATCTCAAACCCAAGCTGAGCAAGCTGGCCTGAATCAAGATGCAACAATTCCAAATGCAAGGGGGAATGATCTCTTTGACACACAAGATACAGATGATGATCGGCCAAATCAAGTCAATCCTCCTGATGGCACTAGAGCAGATGAGAATCCAAGCTCATCCAATGCAGGCACACCTGTGAGGAATACATGGATGGATAAACAATCATCCATCAAACCTCATCTTAGGAGGAGCAGACTCAGGTGTCAAGACCAGAAGACAATTGAATCAGAACGCCCAGTCCTCTATGTTATGCTGGTGTGCTTTCTTGTCCAACATTGAGCCAGCCGACATAGAAGAAGCTATGACTGATAGCAATTGGATCACTGCTATGCAAGAAGAACTAAACCAATTCGAAAGAAATGAAGTGTGGGAATTGGTAGATCGTCCTGAAAACCACAATGTAGTAGGAACAAAGTGGGTATTCAAGAATAAGAAGGATGAAAATGATGTGATAACTAGAAATAAATCAAGGCTAGTTGCAAAAGGATACTCACAATCTGAAGGAATTGATTATGATGAGACCTTTGCTCCAATAGCCAGACTAGAAGCCATTCGACTATTTCTAGCTTATGCATCATATATGGGCTTCAAGGTATATCAAATGGATGTCAAAAGTGCCTTCCTAAATGGTATTCTGGTAGAAGAAGTGTATGTAGAGCAGCCCCCAGGCTTTGAAAAAGGAGATCAAGTATATCGTCTGAAGAAGGCTCTCTATGGTCTGAAGCAAGCCCCTAGAGCTTGGTATGACACATTGTCACAATTCCTACTTGACAATGGATACACAAAAGGCAAAGTTGACAGAACACTTTTCAGAATACAAGAAGGAGAAGATATTCTAATGGTGCAAATATATGTAGATGACATTATATTTGGATCACCCAATCAAGATATGTGCAAGAAGTTTTCTGAACTAATGCAAGGAAAATTCGAAATGAGCATGATGGGTGAGATGAACTACTTCCTAGGACTTCAAGTCAAGCAAAGTCCAGAAGGGATTTTCATCAACCAATCCAAGTATACCAAAGATTCAAAGCTCAACAAAGCAAGACTGCAAGGATTTCAATGATGACTTCATTCAAAATGGAACCAGATGAATCTGAAAAAACAGTTGATCAAGGTGAATATAGAGCACTAATTGGATCTCTCCTATATCTTACAGCCAACAGACCAGACATAACTTTTGTTGTAGGAGTATGTTCTAAGTTTCAAGCAAATCCAAAGCAAAGTCATCTAGAAGCAGCAAGGAAAATTCTCAAGTACCTAAAAGGAACAGTCAACTTAGGACTATGGTACCCTGCTGATGACAATCTAGATTTTAGTGGATACTCTGACTCAGACTATGGTGGATGCAGAATAGATATGAAGTCCACATCTGGAACCTGTCAATTCCTAGGCAACAAGTTGATCTCATGGTTCTCAAAGAAGCAAACCTCTGTTGCAACCTCCACCACTGAGGCAGAATATATGGCAGCTGGAAGTTGTTGCAGTCAGCTGCTCTGGCTAGTTCAACAACTAAAAGATTACATTGTAGAGGCAAGAGAAGTCCCTATCGACTGTGATAGCAGCAGTGTCATTGCCATCACTCAAAATCCAGTCCTCCACACAAGGTGCAAGCATGTCGACATTCGACACCATTTCATAAGAGATCACCTTGAAAAGAAGGACATCAAGATGGAGAAAATTCACACAGATATCCACAGAGCAGATATCTTAACTAAGCCCCTAGCTGAAGAAAGATTCAAGACCCTATGCTACAGCCTAGGACTCCTTGATCCAAGCACATGAAGAGCAAAGATTAGCTGAGAAGACCTCAGCTGATACAACTGCAGCAGACTAGGAGAATCAGATGAGGTGAATAGACACCCTCATCTTCACGTAAGTATTTTTCCAATGAAGACAAATAAAGCTGAGGGAAAACATAGAGTTATTTAATCAAGGGGGAATCCATGATACCTTAAGAATCCTTGATAAAATACTCTATCATCTGCATTTCATAATATATATATCTCCAGAAGACTTGAACAAAGTTACTTAGAGCATGTACTCAAAGCAATGTATACATGTGTATAATAATAAACTATTCTTCATAAAATACTTTATTACTATACATACATACAATATACTATTGAGTTATACTTGGATGGATTAATACACCATCCTCACCGACTCAACAGTATGCAAGATTAGTACGGACTTCAAATAACTCTTGTTCAAAATCTATAATTTCTGCATTCCACAAGATAAAGTCTGAATCCCTTTAAATGTGAACCCTTAGATCAAGAATCTCATTGTTGATCTTAAGAAGTAACCTTTTCACAAATTCAGACCTATCAACTCAACATTTTTGTCATCTTTCACTCCACCACCTCATCTCTACCTCTATAAAAGGAGGCAGTTATTGGAATAACTAAGAACACAAATCACTAACTATTATTTTTGTTTCAGGTATGGATAAAATCGAAAGAAGAGCCATGCATGGACATCATCCCTCAACCAAGGTCTTGGGTGAAGGTGATGAAGATCTGTCCAGAAGATGGAGATGATGTAGATCAGCATACTTGGTTCGCTCAACATACATATCTTTTTGAAAAGAAAAGAAAGGAGAGAAGTTCTTGTTGAAAAGAAAAGGAAGGAGAGATGCAGAGGACAGAGTAGCAAACAAGCAGAGCTTCTTCTCCAGGGGGAAGTTCTACATGGAGAGCTTGTTACCAAAGGTTACTTTGTCAAAACCAATCAAGAAGATCAAGTTCCTGCCTTTCTCTTCACACTCCATTGAAGCACCTTCCAATCTTCTCCCTCCTACAAGAGAGGCGAAGAAATTCAACAAGGACACATTAGATGCTACAACCCATCTGATGGTGATGGACCATCCGATGGTGAGGGCAACCTGAGCCAGTGGAATATCATCTAGGCTGACCAGCTACATATTGTTAAGATTGTACTACATGGTTAAGGGGGAATTGCTGAAAGATCCATCAAATCAGGTTGGATAAACTCTCACAAAAGATTTACTCAACAACTCAAAATGTCTACTCAGCTGATCAGAAGACCTACTCAGCTGACCAGAAGACCTTCAAGGAAAAATCAACAGACTTTTCAAGAAAATCAGAAGACTTTACTCTACTGATCAGATCACTTATATTTCAACAAAAAGTCTAATGATTATCTGTTTGATCATGTAATTCATTCTAGATTTGTTTCTGAATGTAATTAAGGAATTCGGCCTATATAAGGAATGAATTTTACTTATAGAAAACGGCCTTGAATGATCAAAAGTTTACTAAAAATTTAGTCTCAACGGCTATTTTTGGTAATGATGTCATTAGTACTCAATTACTATTTTGCTAGCGAATCAACAATTGACACATGGCATACTTAGCCGGCAAAATTAAAGGAATGGGCTGAAGATGAAGAAGGAAATTCTTGGGTGTTACTCCACATTAAACAATTTTTGACCGTTGGATCACTACACAATTCGAGATTTGCTGGAGTATTTAAGCAACCCTTAAACCATTCCTCAAACCCTTTCGCTCACAAAACTCAATAGCACTCAATCTCTCTCGTTCTGAAAAATTCTTTCAAAGCTCTCTAAACCTACTAACCAACATTCAGAATGGCAATCATTGAAATCTTTGATGAGAAGACCAAGATCACAGGCACTCTAGATGCAGCAAAGTGGTCTAAGGAAGGGAAGATATTCACTGAGAACGCCCTGTTTTTCAAGGGCAAACACACTGCTGAGAATAAGGAGATTCTTCTTCGATGTCTCAATCTCAAACTCCGTGAATTTCTAGAAGCAGCACCAACCAATGTGTACGAACAAGATGTGCTTGCTTTCTATTCAAATGTTGTGTCCAAGGGCCCATATGTTGAAAGTATTATGGGTGGACACAAGGTCAAAGTCACTAGGGATATCCTCAAGGAACTATTCGACGTACCAAGGGGGAAGGTAAATATCTCTACCTATATCATGGGAAGAGAAAAAGAGTATATGGAGATGTTCACTAGTGGAAGAGTCAAGGTTATTGATGCCTCTGGAGTCAAAAAGTCACAACTTGATCTCAAGTTTCAGACTTTGATGGACATAGCAGGCAAGATGCTGCTAGGCAATACGTTTAGACATGATGCAGTTACCACTCTAAAGGTTAGAGTTATGGCTGCAATTTGGGATCACATTGATGGAGATTGGCAAGGGCTCTTCTTGGACATAATTGCTCTTGAAGCCAAGAAAGTTACTCTGGACCTACAATCCAAGGAGTGGAAGGTAACATCTACAGTCAGCTTTGTCAACAAGCTGAGTATCATCCTTCCAGAGATACTCCCAAAGAAGTATAAGATGGGTCCTACAAAGAAGTTTCACATCTCCAAGTACTACTTGAGAAAGGAAGCTCTTATTGAAGCAGCTAGGCTGAAGGAAGAGAAGAAACAATTGGCTAAAGCATCCTCTAAAGATGCAGTTGAAGAGACAGAAGAGTCTGTGCATGACTCTGCTGAAGAGGAGGAGGAGCACTCCAAGGAAGAGGCTCATCAGAAGACTGTTGATGATGATGATGATGACAATCAGACTCTTGCACAAAGAAGATATCTGATCAGATCTGGACTCATCTCCCCATCTGATTCAGATGTCACTCCATCAGCCTCTCCTTTGAAGAAGGCAGGTACCTCTAACCCCTCCCTTACAATTACTCGTTCTAAATTGTCTAAGGGTCAGAAGAGAAAGAAGAACACTTCTTCTTTCACCAAGAAGTCCAAGAAATCCAGGCTCCCTACTCCTATGAGCATAGCCCCAATTTCATCCTTTGACCCTACTGAAGCTGCCAACCCATCTGAACCCTCAAACACTGAGACCCAAACCCCTGCTGATACTCACACAGCAGAGGAACTAGCCCAGACAACCCTAACTTCAAACCTCCAAACATCATCTGACCCAATCACTTCCACTGCTCAAAACCTTGCTGATGCTCAAACAGCAGATACACCCACCGAGCAAATTCTAAACCCTGCTGATACAGATACCACAAAAGATCAATCACAGCCACCTACCCAATCCACAGATATCACTTCCCATATCCCTGCTGATACTCACACAGCAGAGGAATCTGTCCCATCCACTCAATCTCCTATCATCCCTATCTCTTCTGCACCAGAAGACCTGGCACCAACAGAATCTTCTCACCCTCAACCCCAGTACAGCATGGTGCACTACCCAATGTGCACTAGAGAAAAGATCATGAGATTGAAGATAGCCAACCTGCTTAAGACCACTGTCCCTGGAGTTGATGAGGAATCAATCCAATTTGAGCAAGTACTGAGAGTATGCACTTGGATTGAACTCAGAAGGGATGAGGTAGACGACCTCATTGAAGTCATGGAAGGAATGGGAGGAAAAGCTAACTTCCTCGACTGGGAAATGGAGCAAACAGAGGTTGCTCAAGTCCAGTCATTCACTGAGTTGTTACCAACAGAGGCCCTATCTAGGGTGTGCAAAAGGATTCTAGGAGTCCCATCTGAGGAACCCTCTACAGATCATCTGGTAGGTATTGAAGCTTCTGCAGATGACTCAGCTGAACCAGCTGAGACAGAAGAAAGGGAAAGAGAGGTGCTGACTGTCCCAACTCATTTCTTTCCTAAAAATGAGCTCGACCATTTCATCTACCAACCTAAGCTGAGGGAAGGACGATTGTTTGCTCGTCTGGTTGACATAACAGCAAACTTTCTGGAAGAAGGTCATCTGACTGCAGAAGAAAAGGGTCTGGCCTTAATTGTTTACAATCCAACTATCACCAAAGTGCCTCAACAGAAATCTCAAGGTACTGCCTCTCCCTCTACCTCGTCTATTGATATTAGGGCAGATGTGTGTGCTCAAGTCAGGAAAGCAATAGACACACACTTCGAGAAGGGGCTAGGCATGCAGCTGGCTAGATATGTTGAAAAGGCTATACAGAAGCAGAGGACTCGTCTCACCGATCAGATCCATGACATTGATGACAAGTTTGGTGAGGCACTTCACAATCAGCTGGAAGAGTATCTCTACACTGAGATGAAGAAATCAGTGGACAGAACCAAGATGTTTGTTGATCTCTATGCTAATGAGATAAATCGCTTGGAGACCACCTACAAAAGCAGGCTCGATGATGCTGAAGCAAGAGCCACTGAAGGTCAAGCCCTCCTTAAATCAGCTGCTGAGGAGAATGAGAAATTGCAGACTCAGCTGAAGGAGACAGCAGCCAAACTAGAAGCCCTTACAACTAAACTCGAAGCTGCCTCTTCTTCATCATCTCATGCTCAAGTCCTAGAGCACAGCATCTCCCACCTATCTCATGTCAGCAAGGTCAATGCCATGGCCCTCAAGCAAACTCTGCATGTGGAAATTTTGAATGCCATGAAGCCTTTTGCGGCTGCTCTTGCTGAAGCCAAAAAGGGGGAAGATGTATTGATAAAAGCTCTGGAGAAGTCTACTGCTCAGCAAGCTGAACTGGTAGTAGCACAAGATGATCTGAATGAAACCTTGGGAGGTCTGAAAAGCAAAATTAAGAACAGACAAGGCAAAGAAGCTACTCAAGAAGAAACCCAAGCTCCAGCCAAGAGTCTGAAGCTCTCTGCCTCTGTAGAACAAGCAACGCTCACTGCCCCTGTAGAACAAGTTTCTGAAAAGAGGATGACAAGGAAAAGAAAGGCAGATGAGCAAGCAAAGGCAGATCTGAAAGAATCAGTTCCAGCAGAGCCTACTGCAGAAGAGAAAGAGGCTCTAGAACTGAAAAAGAGAAAGTTGCTTGAAGCTCAAGAGCTTAAGCAAAAGGAGCTCAATGATGCGAAGGCAGTCAAGGCCAAGTTTGATAGGAAAGTGGCCAAACTCAGGAAATCACTTAAAGACAAAGAGAAGGAAGAAAGTGCCCTGGTAACTGACAGCACATATGTGGATTTGTTGGCTCTTCAAGATGAGCTACCAAGATGGTATTCCCTGAAGAAGAAGTGGCAAGTCCAACACCACATAGTGAGAAAATTTGGCCCTCTCTCAACCGATGAAGATGAATTCCTTCAATTTTCTCAGTTCATGAATTTTGAAGATCAAGAATTCTGGACAGAAATAATCAAAACAGCCAAAGAACTCGAGTGCAGAATTCTAACTCCTGAAGAACCTAAATGGGATGCACCTACTCTGGGATCCGGAAGAACAGACATGATAGAAGTCAAGCGCATCCTGGAGAAGATCTACAAAGAAGAGAATGTTACAGACTTGCAACACATGGAAGATGTTCGAGTTCGTTTGTACCTTGCCTTCCGCATCTGAAGAAGAGAAGACCTGATGAAGACTACTTTAGAAGTTCAAAGAAACTAACACTTGTAATCTGTAAAAGCTCATATATGTTATTCAAGTATTGGTTCTTTTTGCTTACAAGACAAACTCTCATTGTCTTCATCAGAAACTTCATTTTTAAGAATTTATAAACTCTTATCTTGTTCATTAAGAGCATTTATCAAGCATAGTTTTGGCTTCATCAAAAAGGGGGAAGTTGTTGGGATATAAATTCACCCTAAGCCCCACTTGATGTTAGAATAGTTTTGATGGCCAAAACACTTAGAGTTTATAAATGTAATAGGATCAGCTGACCTTGTATAGAACAGCTTAGACTAGTCTTGTGTGATCAGATGTATTGATCTCAGCTGATCAGCACAGTATCTGCTTACATGCATAAAACTAAAAAAGAGAAGACTAGAAGATCCTTGAAGACCAGATAAGTAAGGTGCTTGTATACCTACTTAGCTGATGGAGTCCAAGTTGAAGATGGCCTAACACAACACAAAGAATTGCCAGATCAGAAGAGTGTTACTCTTCTGATATCAGAAGTCAGAAGACATATGGCCAGACGAGTTAGGCAGAAGACTAGTAGTGAAGATCAGAAGACTAGGAGCTCGTCCAGGACTCGGATGATTCCCAAGTCATCTTGCATTTCAAATGAAGACTTACCATACTTACAAGATTGACATGATCCCAGAATTGAAGCAATCAAGCGGTTGGAATCAAGGAATCAACCAAACATGGAAAGATTGCCCAACGGCTAATCAACTCCAACGGCTAGTTGCAACAATCACCCCTATAAATACAAGAGGATGAGGAATCACAACGTACGAAATCACCACGAGAGAATTCACAAAGGCTAATCAAGCAAGCAAGTAAAAGCAATATCACATTGAGAGTTCTCCAAGAGCCCAGAAACCATTAGAACACCCTCAAGTGATTTCCCATCCAACCAAAGAACCTGAATCCTACTCTTATTGTATATTCATTGAGTTAGGCACAGTGGTTAAGCGATTTATAAGCTTGAACCATTAATTGGATTCATTCAAAAACCCCAAAACCCCCACCACAAGGTTAAGTTTTTGAACCCCTGTAAAAGTGCAAGTGCTTCCAATCACTTGTGGAGACCGTAGTAGTTAGGACTGCTCAGATCTCAAAGTCCTACCCTTGGGACTATAAAGGACAAGCCCTTGTAATTTTTGGTAAATTAAAGGGATTAAACATCACGTTAGGACGTGAGAGTGGACGTAGGAACGTATATCCGAACCACTATAAATCCGGTGTCTTTTACATTCTGCACTTTACTTTATTGTTTATTCATATCTTTATATAGTGCATATTGTGTTTTCAAATATCTTCAAACAAGGCCATAACTTTCAAACCAGCATCAGCTGAGCATTTCATTAAGTAAACAAGTTAGTGTTTTCAAAAGAACTCAAGAACGAGTCTAAACAAACAGGCCTACTCACTTCCGCATTTAATCTCTTCATTAAATTACTATAGTCATCTGGACCAGCAGACTTGTAGTCCAGCTGACATAGAAATCAGAAGAGGTTCCAAACTCCTTTGAAAAAGTTTTAAAGTCTATTCACCCCTTCCCTCTAGACTTTAATCCCATTCACTACTCATTCAGGGACCAACAGATCATTCCCCCTTGCATTGGGAATTGGTGCATCTTGATTTTGGTTAGTTTGCTCAGCTTGAGTTTGTGATCTAGTGACAGGTCTATGAGGTTTATCTTCTTCTGGATCTTCAGAGAATGGCTCATCAACTTCGATAAACTCTTCTGTTTTAGACTTGATCACTAGTCTTCTCATCTTTTCTGCAGCTGAGTCTGTGTTGACTGCATTCTTTTCACAAGATTCATCAAACACAACATGAGGTGTTTCCTCCACAAGAAGGGTTCGTTTGTTAAACACTCTAAATGCTTTGCTAGTTGAGGAGTATCCTAAAAATATCCCCTCATCTGCTTTGGCATCGAAAGCATTTAACTTACTCTTCCCATTGTTGTGGATGAAACACTTACATCCAAATATATGAAATTAAGATACCCTAGGTTTCCTACCTTTCCATAGTTCATATGGGGTTTTCTCATGAATTTTGTGAATACCTGACCTATTTTGGGTATGATATGCTGTATTTATAGCTTCTGCCCATAACTTCTTGGGGGTGGAGAACTCAGCTAGAAGTGTTCTTGCAGCTTCTTTAAGTGTTCTGACTCTTCTCTCAGCTACACCATTTTGTTGGGGTGTTCTTGCTGCACTTGTTTCATGCTGAATACCATTAGAAGTACAATAGGCAATAATATGAGAGTTAATGAATTCAGTGCCTTTGTTACTTCTAATTTTGACAATAGGTTCTCGCTTTTCTATTTGGATCCTTTTTAGCAATTCAGGAAGCTTCTGCTGGGTTTCACTCTTCTTGTATAGAAATATAATCCAAGTGTACTTGGAGTAATCATCTACAACAATTAGAGTGTACTTTCTTCCTGTCAGAGTAGTTAGAGTGATTGGTCCGAAGAGATCCATATGTAGTATTTCTAGAACTCTGTTGGTTGATGCAGTCTTCTTGGTCTTGAAGGAAACCTTTGTTTGCTTTCCTTGTTGACATGCATCACATACCTGGTCTTTACAGTAGAGTTCATTAGGCAGTCCATCAACTAAGGATTCCCTTACTAGCTTGTTTAAAGTCTTAAAGTTCAAGTGGCTAAGGCGTTTGTGCCATAACCAGTTGATGTCTTTAGGACTTTTCACAAGCAGACAGGTATCCTTAGGACAGTTGTTCCAATTTGCAAGATACATACTACCTTTCCTAGAACCTGTTAGAAGAGTTTGTTTTGTTCGTTTATCACTTACGTGACAATTATCTTTAGAAAACTTTACCGAATATCCAGTGTCACAGAAATGAGATACTGACAGTAAATTGAACTTCAAACCTTCTACATATGATACATCATGTACCTCAATGTCACCATTCTTTAAGGTGTCATATCCTTTTGTGTTATCGTGTGCGTTATCACCAAAGAAGACTTTCAGACCTTTCTTTTCTGTATAGTTGGTCAGCAGGGTTTTGGTTCCAGTCATGTGAGATGAACATCCACTGTCTATGTACCAAGTTTCTCCTGCTTGTCCACCTTTTCTGTAGAGGTCCCTTCTTTCCTGCAGAATAGATTAGATTTTAGGTACCCATTTTGTCTTGGGTCTTTGGGTGTTAATAGTACCCTTGGGAACCCACATATACATTGGTCTTTTGAATAACCTTGAGCATTTGAGTTGTCTCCCTCGGGCATCACAGAACCAAATCTTACCAGCTGACTCCTTAGCATGGTTTGACTTGTTATTTGTGTCAGCTAGGTAACTGTCAGGTGATTTCTTTTGATAAGAGTGAGTATGAATTATCTTCTGACTAGTTACATTCGGCTTGGGTGCATTACCTGAACGATGTACACGATTATATGGACCATACTCCTCTGTTCTCACAATATCTTAAGATATAGGGGGTGCAAAGAGAACTGATTTGTGTGAAGAAGACTTCTTCTTCTTGGCTGGAGCAGCATACAGCTGAGACTGTCTCAAACGAGATGGTCTAGGCTGTTTGTTGCTCCTATGTACTTGCTTTGACGCCATCAGCTGAGTTGGACCCAGATGAGGCCGCCTTGGCTGTGCATGCTTGGGGTTAACTTGTCGTTTACCATTTTTGGTGTTACGAGAGTTAGCCTTAGCTGGTACAGATGCCTTTTGATCCATATTAGGTTCATTGTGTTTAGAGCACTCACCAGTTTCATGTAATCGAGTAGTACACTGGTTAGGTGTACTGCCCTCAGCTTGAGAAGATATTGATGGGTTAAAATCAAAACCAAATTCCATCTTGTTGCCATTTGATCTATAATATTCAGAGATGTTTTCAATAGTAGCAGAGGCTTTATTGAACTCTGATATCTTCTGATCTTGGCTTTCCTTCTCCTTTTCTAAGAGCTCTTTTTCTTGGAAAAGATCATCGAACTTAGATTGTAGTGAACGGAATTCCTTGGTTTCTAAGGCTTGAGTTTTTAACATCTCCTCATACAGTTGAGTTATTGTGGTGTTCTCTTCTTTAAGAAGTTCCACTTCTTTATTCAGTCTTTCATTCATTGTTAGTAACTCAGGGGTGTTTTCAAACTTGGCCTTTTTCAACCTAGCAATTTATTTTCTTAAATCTTTGTTCTCTTCTTCCACTTCTATAAAGGCTCTAGTTGCGATATCGATATCACCTTTTACTTCCTCCAAAGATTGATAATAGGTGTTTTCGAATTCGCCTACAGATGAGTTTGCTTCATCTGTGTGTGAAGAGGCAGGTAAATGATAAGTTGATGTATATGAATTTACCTCGGTTTCAGCTATGGCCATCATAGCTACATCGTCTGAGTCATCATTTGAGAAAAGTCCAGAGTTAGGTGATGATGGCAGATCATCACTTTGATACTCAGATTCTTCAATCACCATAGCTTGTCTGTCTGAGTTTCTTTTGTCTCTTCTTGTCTTTCTTTCTTCCTTGTCTTCTGAACTCAGATCTGGACATTCATAGACAGTGTGTCCAGGTTTATGGCAGTTGAAGCATGTACCTAATTTCTGACTTGAACTACTTCTTCTAGGAGGTGTAGCATCTTTTCTCCTATAGCTTCGACTATGAGATGACTCCTTATCCTTTCTAGGATACCTTTTTGGAGTTCTTTCCCTTGTTTCTCTAGAGGATGATCCAGCTCGTTTATCTTTGTAGTTTCTGTAGAATTTTCTATACTTGTTGTTTAGATTGTTCATCCTTTCGAATCTTTTGATCATAAGGGCCATTTGTTCCTTTAGACTCATATCTGATCCTCCTACTTCATCTAAGTTTAGAGTGGTTTTGCCAAATGAGTTGCTTGTGGCTCTAGCACTTGTAGATGCCTTGAAAGCTACGGTTTTGGTGGTAGGTGGAGTTGAAGTTTGCTCATCATTTTCTGAATTTTCTTCTCTCTCCAGATCATACTCATGGGCTTTGAGGTTTTGGAACAGGGTCTGAGCTGTCCATTTCTTGATGTCTTGAGTATCCTTGATGATAGTCTTCTTGAGTTTCCACTTCTTGGTTAGAGAGTCCAGAACTTTTAAATTTTTCTCTCTATTGGTGTACTTCTTGCCTAGAGATTCAATCTCATTTATAATCTTGGGAAATCGATTATCCAGCTGATCAATGCTCTCTTCTGGTTGCATCTTGAAGTGTTCAAATTTCTTGACTGCGGTTGCAAGTTTGCTTTCTTTAATCAGCTCTGTTCCTTCACATAGGAGTGTCAGGGCATCCCACATCTCTTAGGCTGTTTCACAGTTGAGCACTTTTCCAATATACTCATTTGGAAGAGTCTGCATAATGTAGTCTTGAGCAATACTGTCAAGATTGGCTTGCTTCATCTCTTTTAGAGTGAGGTCTCTCATAGGTTTGGGAGCAAGTTCTCCAACTGGAATCTCAGGATCACCATTTGCAGTATTAATTGTCATGATTGTAATTGGGCCTTCTGTGATCACGGACCACATCTTGTAGTGTACTGAGGTGAGATTCTTCTTCATCCTTATCTTCCAATAGTCATAATCTTCTACTGAGAACTTAGGAAGTTTACGCATGTTAGCACTCATGCTGTATGAGTTTTCAAAAACAGGTTTTTCAAAAGATATAGATCTGTTCAAGAGGACTACAGAAAGACTCCCTCAAGTCTTCTGATAATCTAGAAACAGTAGTCCGTTAAAACCACTGCTCTGATACCACTTGTTGGTCCCTGAACGAGTAGTGAATGGGTTTAAAGTCTAGAGCGGAGGGGTGAATAGACTTTAAAAACTTTTCGATTAAGGAGTTAGGACCTCTTCTGATTTTCTATGTCTGCTGGACTACAAGTCTGCTGGTCCAGAAGACTATAGTTATCTGATAGAGTGTTAAATATGCGGAAGTGAGTAGACCTGTTTATTTAGACTCGTTCGAGTGTTCTTTTGAAAAACTCAATTAGGTGTTTTAATGAAATACTTAGCTGATGCTGGTTTGAAAGGAGTATGGCCTTGTTTGCAAAGATATTTCAAATCACAATATGCACTATGACAGGATATATAGATAAATGAACTGAAAATATAAAGTGCTGAAAGTAAATAACACCGTAGATTTATAGTGGTTCGGATATACGTTCCTACGTCCACTCTCACGTTCCAAACGTGAAGTTAATCCCTTAATTTCCCGAAAATTACAGGGGCTTGTCCTTTATATTCCCAAGAGAAGGACTTTGAGATCTGAGCAGTTCAAAACTACTACGGTCTCCACAAGTGATTTGAGAACACTTGCACTCCTACAGGGGTTTAAAAACTAAACATTGCGGTGAGGGTTTTGGGTTTTTGAGTGTATCCAACTAATGGTTCAAGCTTATAAAATGCTTAACCACTATGCCTAAATCAAAGGATTTACAATGTGAATTTGGATTCAGGTTCTTTGGTTGGATGAGGAAATAACTTAAGAGTTAAAAGTATTCTAGTGCTTTTCTGGGCTCTTCGGAATTCTTATGAGAGTGTTGCTTTTTGGCCTGCTTGCTTGAATAGCTTCAGAATTCTTGCTTGGCATTTCCGTGTTTTGTTCTTCCTCATCTTCTTGTATTTATAAGGAGGATTGTTGCAACTAGCCGTTAGCAATCTTTCCTTGTTTGTTGATTGATTCCTTGATTCCAGCCGATTTGATCTTGATTGCTTCAATTCTGGGATCTTTGTCAATCTTCTATGTATGGTAAGTCTTCGTTTGAATTTCATAAAATGACTTGGAATCAGCCGAGTCTTTGACGAGCTACTAGTCTGCTGATCTTCTCTTCTAGTCTTCTGGTTAACTCGTCTGGCCTGGTCTTCTGTCTTCTGATATCAGATGAGCATTACTCTTATGATCTGGAGAAATACTTGTGCTGACTTTGGCCATCTTCGACTTGGACTTCATCGGTTAAGTAGGTATACAAGCACCTTACTTATCTGATCTTCAAGGATCTTCTAGTCTTCATATCTTCTACTCTTCATCTCTTGAGATTACGCATGTAGGCTCGGACTGTGCTAATCAGCTGAGATACATACAGCTGATTACACAAGACTAGAATTAAAAAGACTGAGCCGATCTATACAGATATCAGCTGATCCTATTACATGTATTTTATAAACTCTAAGTGTTTTGGCCATCAAAACTATCTTATCACATGGAGGGGCTTAGGGTGAATTTATATCCCAACATCAGCTGCTGATCAAGATGGACACCAAGTATCCTCATCTTGACAAATGGGTCCCAATCCAGATGAATGATGAATGGGAGGAAGCTAAGAGAGAGTTTGTTTATGACTTCTATGTCATGGGCAGATGGATGGATGAAGACATTGAATCCATCTTTACTCAGTTTATGTATGAAAACCATAGGGAACTTTATCAGAAACTATTTGCTGCTGCAGATATAACAAGAGTGGAGTTCAAAGCCCCTGGTCCCATTATCTACATGCCTCCCAAACTTCAAGGCTACATTGATCAGCAAAGGATTCTCCAAGAATTCATTGAAATTCTCAAGATGGAGAAGCTGAAAGTTGGACCTAAGGGAACTAACAAGGAGGTCATGGAATTAAAGAGAAGAGTTTGGGCACAGTATGGGATGGTGCCACCTCCTAAAGATGACCTATGAAACTGCTAAGTTTCCTTGCCCTTTATTGCTCATTGCTGCTGAAATGTGCATGTATGTTTATGTTATGTATTTGCTCTGATTACATGCTCTGATTGGTTGATCTTAACTGTCATCATGCTATGTAATGTTTAAATTCTATATCAATGAAAATCTAATCATTTTGCTTCTAGAGATAATATCTCATTGTCTCAACTTGCCTGACTTAACCTATATGCACTTAAACTGTGATTGTACTAACAGTTTCTTTCAGGACATTTGACCTTAGTCATATTTACTGAAGATACATGTAATAGTATAGTCAAGTCACCTTTGTTTTGTATAGATTTTGGCATCATCAAAAAGGGGGAAATTGTTGGGAATAAAATGAGATTTTTATTAAGACACCAAAACCCCTTAAGATATGCCAAGTAAGATAAGTCAAAGTTGAATGAATATGTTTCAGGAATGTTGGAACATATAGATCAGGCTAGTTGAAAAGCTGACATGTTAGGCAACTCATAGTTGATTTAGAAGCACAAGTTGAGGGGGAACACAAGCTTAGAAGATTACAAGAATCAAGTCCCTAAATGGCTCAGAATCAAGTTGATCCCAACACTGCTGAAATACTTACTAACCAACTGTGCTGATGATCAAGTCAGTTCAGTAAAGAGACAACCTCTCTGATGATCTATTCAGAAGAACACAACAAGAAGGCCAATTCTGCTGATGTGTATACCAAAGTTCAGAGGAGATGTCCAGCAGAACTGTCCAAGCACACTTGAGCCAGAATTGTTCTAAGGCAAAGGCCAAATGTGCTGATGGGGTCAAGTCCACTGATATGGAAGCAAGGATGCTTAAGAGCTATCAACTAATGATTAGTGTAGTTAAGGAGCCAACTTAACTGAAGAGAGCTCGCCAACGTTGCTGATAGGCCAATTCAGCTGAAAGTGATAAGCACATTTGTCCTGATGATAAGGAGAGTTGACCCTTATCAAGGAACCAATGATCAAAAGTAATGTCCATGTTTGATCAACTGAATCTTCAAGTCAGACATTGGGAAGAGTGCTTCAAAGTCAAGACAAGAAGCTTCCAGTTGTTTACTTCCCAAATTAAGGACATGTCACTTTCAAGAAACTGTCTTCAAGTTGCGGAGTTCAAAGAAGACAAAAATAGACATTTTGAGGCTGTCTCTCCAACGGGCATAACCTCAATTTGCTCTATAAATACTGAAGTGTGGAGACCATTTGAAGTATCCAACTACTCTACAAATCCAAGGAAACTACAGCACTCAAGCTTACAAGCTCACATAAGAATACTTCATTCTTAGTTTCCATACACTTCGTCTAAGCCTAAACTTATTGTAAAACATTCGAGCTTAGAGAGATATCCTACCTTTACACAGTGCTCAATTGTAAAGGATATCTCACCATAGTTGGAACCAACAGCAACCCTTAAACCTTTCAAGGAAAGTTAGGAGGATTGTTGTAGTAGAAGTGTAAGAACTAGAACTGTCAAGAGAAGAAAAGTTTAGTTCTGAGTTGAGAGAGAGTACTAGGACTATGAATTCCTAAGGATCAAGGCACTAAGGAGTAGTGTGGTTGATCAGTGCACCTTGGCACTATAAAATAAGTTAATTCCAAGAGTGAAGGAATTATCATGTTAAATCAGGGAAAGTGGATGTAGGAGCTTGAGTCTCTGAACCACTATAAACTTCTTGTGTTATTTACTTACAAGCTATTTCATACAAGTAACACATTCATACACTGCACACAAACTGATCTTCAAAAGATATACATCACAAGTTGTGCAAAACTGTTTTGGGACAAGTCCCCTGAAAAGCTGTTAAGTGTTTAAGAAATGATTTCAGAATTAAAAAGGAGTTTAAATATAAAGGGCCAACCACAATTCCGCACATATAACTTAATTAGATAGTCATTCAACTAAGTACTTCATAGTTCTCAGTAGATTGATTATCTGAAACAAAGTTATTATACTCAGAGAAGTTGTCCAAGACAACTCTTCTGATAGGATGTTTGTTTAAAAGTAAAAAGATTTGCATACACAAGTGCATTCCCCCCCCCCCCCACACTTGTGTCATACTCCTTTCAGGACCAACAGTGTGGTATCCCTCGGTGTACATTAAAAGATACTCGAATAGTGCATGCTTTGGAATGAAAGCCTTCAGCCGTATTTATAGAGAGAAATCTGAATTCTAGAGTCTTCCATGTAAGATCCTATTTCTTAGGATATGTTGGTCCTGAAAGGAGTATATAACAAGTGTATGGGGGGGGGGGGAATACACTTGTATGCAAATCTTTTTCAACCTTAAGCAAATCAGGCTTCAGCAAGATTGTCCTGGACAACTCTTCTAATATGTATAACTTTCAGAAGATAATCAAACTACTAAGCACTATGAAGTACTTAGTTGAATAACTATCTAAGTAAGTTATGTGTGTGGAATTATGGTTGGCCCTTATGTTTAAACTCCTTTAATTCTGAAATCCTTGTCTTAACACTTAAGCTGTTTTCAGGGGACTTGTCCTAAAACAGTTTTGCACAATCTAGAATGTATGTCTTTGAAGATCAGTTTGTGTGCAGTATAGATGTTGTGAATTCTTAAATGTATCAACATTCTTAACAACATCTTAATTTGACCTTCCGAGATTTTTTCTAAGTCCTTTCTGAAATGTTGCATTAAATGTTGAGCTAAATGTTACAGCATTTCTGGTAGAGTCTAGAAGCTTCTACACGGATCTGGAACCTGGAAGATTCCAGAATATTGCAGAACGTCCTAGAAGAACTAGAAGAGGCTGGAAGCAATTTAGAATGACCTGGAACGTGCAAGAAGGATCTAGAAATATCATGGAAGTTGTGGAAGTTGAGCTCCTAAAAAATAGGATCTCAAAGTTGGAAGCCTCTAAAATTCGCATCCCACTCTATAATTACTGAAGGAAGGCTCCACAATTCAGTGTATTCTATTCGATCAATATCCTAGACTAGCGTTCATCCTGTTAGGAAATTGTGGCCCCAATAGTTATACCTTTTAGATCATACGAAGTATCCTACCCGTATGGTTGTGTGCTTTTCTTATCTATCGAGAGTGTAATCATAGATAGACTAGCATTTCGACAGTGTGTAATTTTATACACTTAGATCGTTTTCAAAATTGGGCACCTGCCTCGTTTATAGTTTTAGTTGTGAAGGTTATTGTTGTAACATTTCACACAACATTTGTACTTGAAGATAAGTATTGATATTTCGCTGTAAGGCTAACATAGATTTTTATTTATAAAATCTATGTTAAAAATATTTCCATTGTGTCTTGTTTGTTTTTAGTGTTTCAAGTCTTCCGCTGTGTATCTTTATTTCTGATATTCTGTTAGAGTCAGTGTTGTACAATTTGTATCAACATTTAGTACAGCATTAATCTACTTTTACTTAAACACTATACCACAGCACACTTTCAGTTGGTATCAGAGCCGATACCTGACGACACTAGGTTAGATCCTTGCTATAAGTGTGTTTTTAGTTTTTGTGAGCAATGGAAATACATCACATATCCACGGCATTTAGGCCACCCGTTTTAGATGGTTCGAATTATGTTTATTAGAAGCCTAAGATGCGTATGTACATCAAGTTGATTGATGAACGTGCTTGGAGGACTGTACTTACAGGCTGGGAAGCTCTAAAGAGATCAGCAGATGTAGATGGTGAAATTCAACTCAAGAAAGAAGTTGATTGGACGGCTGATGAAATAACAACGGTAGGCTACAACTCTATAGCTTTAAATGCTATTTTTACCTCTGTTGATGTTTCAATGTTTAAAATTATATCTAACTGTTCTACTTCTAAAGATGCATGGGACAGGTTGCAAGAGCATTGTGAGGGTTCAGACAGTGTTCGAAGGACTAAGCTTCGAATGTTGGGGACAAAATTTGAGAATCTTCGAATGAAGGAAGATGAAACAATTTCATCCTGCAATGAGAGGTTAAGTGAGATAATCAATGAATCACATTCTCTTGGTGACCCTATTTCTAATGTTAGAGTAGTCCATAAGATATTAAGATTTGTTCCTAAAAGATTTGATGCTAAAATTTGTGATATTGAAGAGGCCAAAGATACGGATAAGTTAAGTCAATATGAATTAGTGAGTATTCTTAGAACTTATGAGATAAACACTAATCAAGTTGATGAAACTAATGATGATAAGAAAGTTGTTGTTTTTAAAGGGGAAACATCAAAAAAATCTGAGATTCAACCTATCATTACTGAGGTTGATTCGGATGAAGAATTGCTTGATGAATGCCTCAACAATCCTAATAGCATTTCCTTGCTCACTAAGCACTTTAATAAATTTCTTAAGAAATCTGTGAACAAATCTAGAAACATTCAGCCTAAGATTCAAATCAACACATCAACACCTCAACCAGAAAGGAGGAAAGGTCAATTCACACCAAGACCATCAAAAAGTGAAGGTAAACCAAGGTATGATCCTGAATTTCAAAAATCAGTTCAATGCAATGCTTGTTCTGGATATGGCCATTATGCAAATGAATGTGCCAATACTAGACTTAAGTAAAAACTGAATTTTAGTGCTACCTTGGGTGATGAATCTGATGATGATGATCTTGATGAGTTAAATGATAATGAATATTCTCATTTTACCAGAATTGATTATAATGATTCCTCAGATGATGATCTGGATGAAACAGATTTTGATGTTGTACCTGATGCTTCAACATCTTCAGCAATATCAGAACAGAATCACCCAAATTTGAACTGTTTTAATGGTTTGGTTGATGATGCAGGAAAAATGGCTAATGACAATGCACACCAAAAGCTATTAGATGATTGGGACAATCGGAAACTCACTTTTGATTCATTGAATAAAGAGAATGAGGATCTGAAAGACACAATCACCAAGCTATAAGTTATACTTACCAAAAGAGATCTGAAAATCTGTAACTTAAAGGAGAAACTGATAAATTCCACTTTATGTTTCAAGAAATATTCCAAGAGTGCTTCTGAGGTAAATAATGTTATAGCTACTGGTAAGTCTAATAATCATGGTTTAGGTTATGATGGTTCAACTGCTTCTATTTCTGAAAATTTTAGAAAACCTGTGAAATTTGTGAAGGCAAATGTTAACACATCTGATGTAACATCTGCACAATCAAATCCTCACAAGGTTAAAAGGAAGTATATCTATCATTACTGTTTCGAAGTTGGTCATATTCGTCCTTACTGTATAAAATGGTTTGAAGAACTGAAAAACTTGAAAATGCTGCATAAAAAACGGTCACCTCCTGGTAAACAGTTTCTGAAATTTGCATGGAAACCTAAAGCTACCTGTAATGTTGTTCATACCTCCTTAAAAGCATGTCTACCTGATCTATGGTATTTTGATAGTGGTTGTTCTAGACATATGACAGGTCGTATAGATTTCTTATCTGATTATGTGACCATGAATGGTGGTAGTGTTACATATGGTGGTGGTTCTAAAGGAAAGATTGTTGGTAAAGGAAATGTTGATGGCTTGCTTGCAAATTTGATTAGCATTAGTCAACTTTGTGATGATAATTTGCATGTGAAATTTGACAAAGATTCATGCTATGTTCTGAATAAAGATGAAGTTTGTGTCATAACTGGTACTAGGTCAGCTAATAATTGCTATCTTATTGGAACAAATATGTGTAACTTGTCAAAACATGATGAAAATATTCTATGGCATCAAAGATTGGGACATGCAAATTACAGAGCAATGAAAAAGGTAATTAAAGCAGATGCAGTAAAAGGAATTCCAAAACTGAGGTTTCACAATCCCACTATATGTGGACCATGCCAAAAAGGTAAGCAGGTAAGAATGCCGCACAAAATGCTGTCACATTGTTCTACACATCGATGCCTTGAATTACTGCACATGGATTTGATGGGTCCTATGGAAACTGGAAGTATTGGAGGAAAGAGGTATTCCTTAGTTGTGGTAAATAATTTTTCTAGATTTACCTGGGTAGGGTCTTTGAGAGACAAATCTGAAGCATTTGCTGCATTTAAAATTCTTTATAAGAGGTTCAAAAATGTGTTTAACTTGAAAGTTGGCCGTATTAGAACTGATCATGGTAGGGAATTTGAAAACAGCATGTTTAATGATTTTTGTGATAAAAAGGGTATTTTACAAGAATATTCATCTCCTAAAACTCCACAACAAAATGGGATTGTTGAAAGAAAGAATAGAACTTTACAAGAAATGGCAAGAGTCATGCTTACATCCAAATGTCTTGCTAATAAATTTTGGGGAGAAGCATTGAACACTACATGCCATATTATTAATAGGGTTTATATTCGTTCTGGCACAAATCAAACACCCTATGAGATTTTGAACAACAGAAAACCAAGTGTGAAATATTTTTATATATTTGGTTGTGTGTGTTATATTCTGAATGATAGAGATCAACTTCATAAGTTTGATTCTAAAAGTGATAAAGGTTTCTTTTTAGGCTTTTTTTTTTTTTTTTTTTTGATGGAAGTTAAATACCCATCCCTTTTTTTCCCCTCCCCATGACTCGAACCCAGGACCTAAGGCCTAGGTAGTGGTGCTCTAACCACTTGAGCTATCCCACTTTGTCGGTTTCTTTTTAGGCTATTCTAGAAATAGTAAAGCTTATAGAGTTTATAACCTTAGAACTAACACTGTTCAAGAATCTGTTAATGTTGTGTTTGATGATGATAAAGGTCTTACAGATGACAAAGATGAAGAAGATGATGTATCACAAGTCACTGACAATTTTGAGAATACACTGAAGTCTGAAAAATGTTGCACCGAATGCTAACACATCTGGGTCAACATCTACAGAACAGTCAGTTGTAATTTTACAGAATGATCAGTATGTTCCCAAAACGAATCCTTCTTCAAGAATTGGTAAAATTCATCCTTCTGACCAGATCATAGGCGATGCTACAGTTGGAGTGCAAACAAGAGGAAGAGTAAGATCAAATAAGGTAGATGTGGTAAGAACAATATGCATGACTTCTATGTGTAATGTTGTAAATGTTGAATGCTATATATCTGAAATTGAACCTAAGAGTGCTAAAGAAGCCTTAACTCATGAAAACTGGATTAATGCTATGCATGAAGAACTTGGTCAGTTTGAAAGAAATGAAGTATGGACACTTGTTCCAAGACCTAGTCATACTAATGTCATTGGAACAAAGTGGATATTCAAGAATAAAACTGATGAATCTGGTAACATTGTTAGGAACAAGACTAGGTTAGTTGCACAAGGTTACATCCAAGTTGAAAGAGTTGATTTTGATGATCTTTTGCACCTGTTGCTAGGATAGAATCTATTAGATTATTGCTAGCAATTGCATGTTTTATTGATATTAAACTTCATCAAATGGATGTAAAAGCTGCATTTCTAAATGGCATATTGAATGAAGAAGCATATGTTGAACAACCTATAGGATTTGGTGATCCACAATATCCTGATCATGTATATAAACTTAAGAAAGCTTTGTATGGTCTTAAACAAGCTCCTAGAGCATGGTATGGTAGGCTTACTAACTTTCTTTTGGAATATGGATTTATTAGAGGAGAGGTTGATAGAACTTTGTTCATTAAGCACACTGAAGGAGATTTACTTATTGCTCAAATATATGTTGATGACATTATGTTTGGTTCTACTTGTGATAAAATGTTGAGTAAATTTGTTGAGGCAATGACTGCAACATTTGAAATGAGTATGGTTGGAGACTTGAACTATTTTCTAGGTCTTCAAATCAAACAATGCAGTGATGGTATTTTCTTCTCCCAGAGTAAGTATGCTAAGAACTTGGTTAAAGGATTTGGTCTTGAGAATTCAAAACCAATGAAAACTCCTATGGAATCTTCTTTGAAACTTAGCAAAAACAGTGCTGGAACAGATGTGGATCCAACACTTTACAGATCCATGATAGGTAGTTTACTGTATTTAACCTCTAGTAGACCAGATATTATGTACAGTGTGTGTGTTTGTGCTAGGTACCAAGTTAATTCAAAGGAATCTCACCTGAATGTTGTAAAGAGGATTATCAAGTATGTTTCAGGTACAAGTGGACTTGGAATCTGGTACACTAAGGACACCAACAACATTTTGATAGGCTACAGTGATGTTGATTGGGCTGGAGATATAGATGATAGAAAGAGTACGAGTGGAGGATGTTTCTACATGGGAAACAATCTTGTATCATGGCACAACAAGAAACAAAATTGTGTTTCACAATCCACTGCTGAATCTGAGTACATAGTTGTTGGAAGCTGCTGTACACAACTCTTGTGGCTGAGTAAGATGTTCCAAGATTATGGTATTGAGAATGGTATACTTACAATCTTTTGTGACAATACCAGTGCCATTAACATTTCTAAGAATCCTGTACAACACTCACTCACTGAGCACATTAACATAAGACATCACTTTATGAGAGATTTAGTAGAGAAGAATATTGTAAAGTTGGAGTATATACCTACTGAAAAACAGAATGCTGACATTTTCACTAAGGCATTAGACCATGAGAGATTCTCAACCTTGAGGAAATCTCTTGGCATGAGCACTATATGAGAAATTCGGATGGATGTTGTCACAAATGCGTCAGCATTTGGGACAACATCATGGGTTGTATAAATTTTATAAGTTGAATTTATTTCTTACTTAGTTAAATAATCCTTTGTAAAATATCTACGAATCTAAGAACCTTGGAGTGCAAAAATAAACATGTCTTACACCTCTCAAATGCATAAAAATAGAATGTTATTAGCATACTAAAAGATGTACCAAATCACTGAGTAACTATGGAGCACGGAGTTCACTACTACGATGCCTTCTTTGCAAAAGGTGATATTTGGTAAAAACATCAACATATTTGTAATCCATTAAGTAAGTATGGGGCACGGAGTTCGCTACTACGATGTACTCTACATGAAAAATGGATCAATACAAATTAGATGTTATAACACAAAAAGAAAAAATATGGTGCAACACAAATGAAGCAAATTCATGTAAAAACCGTGATGAGGTGTTTGTAACAGTTTTGAGCACAACATTGCCTGATTCGAATTTATTTTTATAAGTTGTAATTATTTAATTATCTATTGAGATTTATTTTATTTATTTAAATTATATACTGACCCACGTTTTATTTTTTCAGATTATGCTTGGACTAAGTAAAAATTCTAGAAACTTCTTAATTACTTAGTTAATTAATGAAATTGATTTTTCCCACTAATTACCCATGATCAAGGTTGTGGCTAAAAATGTGGAGCACTATCAAATTATTTCTGGAATTAATCTTTTCCACCTCCAACTACTTACATTCTCTCTATTTAAATCAATTAATCGTGATTTATTTTACTAATTGCTTTTGTTGAGTTTCGTTAAGTACTGTATTTGCAGAATAGTTCCTTTTGGCCGTGTATTTCCCAAATTGATGTATACACTCTCCACCTTGCCTTGAAAATCCAACCGCCCTTCTTAATGGCTGGAAACCACCGTCAATCTCACTCACACTCTGCTTCTGAATCTTCCGAACGAACTGCCCAAAACTCTCTCGAACTTCTTACTTCAATGGCTTCGCAACAATCAAATTCCTCAAATGCCGACACTAATGTCTCTGCAACCCCATTAACAACCGCTCATGTTCCACAAACTACTCCACCAACTACCCACATCCCACAAGACTCAACCGTTGAACAGTTTACTAGGGCTGTTGAAGAGGTATACATTTCTCTTCGAACTACTGGTCATCTACCTGTGATGACATTCGGAGATATCACTGTGGATATCTCTAGCTATTTAGTCGAACAAACTGCTCAAATGGCTGCTGCATCAAAAACCCCCCAAATCATCGAACCCTACTGAGCCTGCAGCACCAGAACGGAATGTGGAAACCTCCGTTGTTGAAGGAGAAGCTGCTAATGCATCCGATTCTGAGGATGTCGAAATGGAGGATGTCGAAGCTTTTGATAATGGTACAAATTCCTCTCTCTCACCCTCTGATGAGTCTTCCCCTATTCCTCTTAAGAGACTGGTGCAGAAAGGGAAAAGAAGAAGAAGCTGCGTTCAAAGGAGAAGGTCAAACCGTGTCTTTACCCGAGTGGATTACTCTGAATCCATGAGGAAAAAGAAGAAAGCTGGACCCGATGCTACTGAACCCATTCAAGTGTTCACTGAATCCGAGGAGGAAACAGAACCTGTTGTTGCTGTTGTTACTGAGAAAGCGAAGAAGAAGAAGGTTGCTGCTGAACCTAAAGGGAAAGGGAAGGCCAAGATGATCCCTGAAGAAGAACCTGCTGAATCAGACTCTGACTCTGATTTCAATGTTTGCCTAAGAGACATTCAACGGTCTCTTAAGAAGAATGCTGAGACTTTTGCTGATGCAAAGGAGTCCACACCCGAACCTGGAGATGGTGGAAGTGGAGACAGCTCATCTTCTGAGGCAAAGAGCTCATCCAGAAGCTCTGAACATGATGGAGATTCTGATCCTTATGAAGTTACCTTCTGAGG
This sequence comes from Galeopsis tetrahit, assembly GCA_963675135.1. NCBI lineage: Eukaryota > Viridiplantae > Streptophyta > Magnoliopsida > Lamiales > Lamiaceae > Galeopsis > Galeopsis tetrahit. Next base: position 22,866,988 of record OY776134.1, read on the forward strand.
AAGAAAGTGAAGGTATTTCTGATCCCTCTAACTATGTTGAGAAAATGCTAGAAATTTACTCTAAGTGGAAGCTGCTGATTGAGAAAAGAATTAATGTGCCTGATTTTGATAGTAAGGGAATGGTTAAGTTTTTAGAGGATAGAAATCTGTTGAATGCTGTTACATTTGGTGAAGCTTTTCTGACTAATTGGTCTTATGAGTTATATGCTTGTATGAAGAAAAGCACTGGTAGGAGAAGTTCTAGATCTTATGGTATTGTTAATTTTAGGGGGAGGGATGTGTCATTCACTCCAGAACTGATTTATGAGTTCTTGCACACTCCTAATGTTGATGAGGATGATGATCCAGATATGGATGTTGTGATTACTGCAATCACAAGAGGTAGAAAGACTAAGTGGGCTAGAAAAATGTTGGCTAGACACTTAACCTCCTTAAATTCTGTTCTTTATAAGCTGATTATTTATAATTGGATCCCCACTACCAACACCACTAAGATTACCAGAGATCAAGTCATTCTTATGTATAGGATTTCTATACTTAAGAAGTTCAATCCAATTAATATAAATCATACTCCCTCCATTCCGCTATAAGTTTCTAATTTCTTTTGAGTGTTTTGATTAAGAAATACTCCCTTCGTCCCACTATAAGTTTACCACTTTCATTTTATAGATGTCCCATTATAAGTTTCACATTCCATTTTCGGCATATTATTTTTTCGCTCTCAATCAAATCACTTATACTTTTATCTATTATTTTATCATACTTCATCTAATACTCATCTATTATTTTCTGTCTCACCATCACATCACTTATATTTTATCTATTATTTATTAAATTTCTTAATCAAAACACCCAAAAGAAAATGAAAACTTATGGCAGGACAGAGGGAGTATAATAAAATAATAGATGTAGTACAATTGATGTGATGGTGAAAGAAAAATTAATAGATAAATATAAGATGAAGTATGATAAAATAATACATAAAATATAAGTGATGTGATTGAAAGAGATAAAATAATTTGTAAAAAATGGAATGAAAAACTTAATGTGAATATCCAAAAAAGGAAAGTGAAAAACCTATAGTGGGATAGGAAGAATACTTACTCCCTCCGTCCCCGAAAAGTTTGCGGGGAATCTTGGGCACATGGTTTAAGAAAAAAGTGTAATGATGAGAGTGTTGAGGGGTAATTTTGTAAACTTTTATATATAAAGTAAATAAAGTAGGTGGGTTGAGTGTATGGTGGGTCCCAAAAGTAATGGCATAAAGGGTAAATATGTGTATATTGTGAGGGTGAGGATTGTGATGATTATTTCTATTTTGGGGTATGCAAACTTTTCGGGAACAAACAAAAAAGAAAAGTATAAAAACTTTTCAGGGACGGAGAGAGTATTAGCTTTACCTGTAGGGACTAGGGAGTAAAAAACGTCCATAATCAAAATAATATATAAAAGGAGTAAATTGAGAGTGAAAAATAACTAAAAGGACAAAAAATTATGAACAAAATTTCGAGTCTAAAAAGACAATTGATAAGGAACTAAGGAGGAGTATCTATGATCCATTTATAACTGAAGTAAACAAGTACTCCCTCCGTTCCAGGATTAACTCGGTTATCACGGGTTCTTTGATCCACTCTATGATGGTTTACAAGTGGCCCAGTTCGCTACTTCGCCAGGTGGAATCTGCTATGCGCAACTTTCTTTGGAAGGGTGACATCAATCGTAAGAGTGGTTCTTGTTCGGTCTCGTGGAAGAGGGTTTGTGCGCCCTTTGGAGAAGGAGGGATGGGGGTTCGCTCCATTAGATTGGCGAATGCCTCCTTTCTCTGTAAGTTGAGTTGGGACATTCTTCAGCACAGATCTCCAGATACAGCTCTGCTTCACAGGAGACACTTTTCCTCGGATGGCAGATTGCGTCCCCATGGGAGGATCTCATCTATTGGGCCAGGTATTCGTCCTCACGTTTCGAGGCTTTCCGATGGGTCAAGGTGGCTGATTGGTAGGGGTTCGACAGTCAGCTTTTGGCATGATAACTGGTTGGGATACACTATTTCTGATAAGATTGGCCTCCCGGATTGGTTTGCGGCTACCCTGAAGAGCACGGTAGAGGACTTCTTTTATGACGATTGTTAGCACTTTGAGGAGTGCTTCGTCACGGACTTCACAGATATCGTCAGAGATATCCTTCAGATTCGGGTTCTTCATGGCCCTAACAAACGTATTTGGGAAGGTACTACCTCAGGGGAGCTAACCTCTTCAGTAGCCTATGACATGCTCAGATCTCCTCTCCCTCGTCTTGGCTGGTCGTCGTGGATTTGGAGTTCCTTCATTCCGATGTGTCGTTCTACGGTTATTTGGACGGCGATATGGGGCAAGCTCCCTACTTCTGATTGGCTGGTCTCATTTGGGATTCACGGTCCTTCGATGTGTATGCTCTGTCGTAGAGACTCTGAGTCTTTAGACCACTTGTTAGCTCACTGTCCATTCACTCTGGAGATTCTTCAGCATCTGACTCAGCTTTTTGGAGTTACGATCCACACGGGGATCAGCTTTCTTGATATCTTCCTCCAGGCTACCAGAGTTCGCTTAGGTCCGCAGTCCTTGGAGTTATGGAGAGCGGCATTTGTCACTACAGTTTGGGCTATTTGGGCTATGCGGAACAGGGTTGTCTTTGATGGGGTCTCTCCCTCAGTCAGACGATGCATGGCGCAAATCGTTGCTGGTATTAGGGAAGCCAATAGCATCTCTCGGGGTTACTCTGACGGTTCAATTCGGGATCTCTTGATTGCCAGGTCTCTTGGTGTATTGGGCAGGCACAAGCCGACTCGTCAGGGTTCGTCTGCTAGATGGATCCCACCGGATCCGGATTGGTACAAGATCAACACAGACGGCAGTGCAACATCCTCTCCAGGTAGTTTGCATGCAGGGGCGGTGTTTAGGAACTTCAGGGGGTTCTTTGTTGCGGCTATTGCCCAAGAGGTTGGTTGGGGTATTCCTTTTGAGGCAGAGTTAGCAGCGGCACTCATTGCTATTCAGTATGCACATTCCCAAGGGTGGCGTTCTTATGGATCTGAGTCGGACTCCAGTCTGACAGTTAGCACTTTGATGAGCTCTACTCCTTCTGTTCCTTGGCGTCTGCAGGGTCTCTGGAGTCAGGTTCATCCTCTTACCACAGACATGCACATTCGGTATTCTCACACTTTTAGAGAGGCCAACCAGGCGGCTAACGTAGTGTCCAAGACGAAGATCAACTGCATTTGGAGGGGATACCCTCCAGATTTCTTACTTACTTTCTTGCATAAAGATTTGTATACTGTCTTTTACAAACATTGATTGTTAGAGGAGTTTACCTGGGTTTTGGACAAAGTGGGATAGCTCAAGTGGTTAGAGCACCACTACCTAGGCCAACAGGTCCTGGGTTCGAGTCATGGGGAGGGGAAAAAAGGAATGGGGTATTTAACTTGTAATCAAAAAAGAAAAAACCTGGGTTTTGTCCCTAAGGAGGGTTTTAACGACACTCCGGCCTCTGGCTCGACTTGTGAGCTTATGGTTTTAGGTTTTCTTTTTTCTTTTATATTCCATACCTTTTTATTGGCCGTCCCAGGATTTTATGCACACTTTCTTTAACGGGCGTCCCAACATTTTTTGCACACTCCAAAAAAGGAAACAATAATACCAATAATACCCTTCCTTTATTTTACCTTTAATCAAATCTCTTTCACTTTAATTAATGAATTACCAGTAATACCCTTCCTTTATTTACCTTACACATAACTTTATTCAATTTTCTTAATCTCCGTGCCGGTCAAAGTCTGCATAAAATCCTGGGACGGAGGGAGTATATGCGTTGAGTTCAAATAAAGCAGGCAGCTACACCAAGTAGAAATGACAGAGGAATCCTCTCCTTTGTTCAAATCAAATCAAAGATGAAACAGCATTTGTAAGAACAGGACAGGATAAAAAGATTGTTATAATAAAATAATAAAGTTCAAAACAACTCTCTCACTCTCAGCCCTCCCTACTATTCATTTACAATCTAAGATATGGATCACCTGTTTGTTTCATGCTTTCTTTGAAATTTCACAAACAAGCAAGCAAAACTAGGGATGCCACCCAACAGCAGCAGACTTAATTTATCTTGTAACAAATACTAATTCGCTGTGCAGATTTACATACTTGTAAAACCACATTATCACCACGTCACTCTCGTTCATCACTCGGCTGACAGTTTCAAGATCTCCTTCGCTATCCTCGTCCTAAAATATGGCATGTGACCCTATACAAAGAACACACAAATTTTGGCATTTATTTCAATTGAAAAATCAACTTAAAAGTTGAAAACTTTTGTGAGCAAAGACCATTCCCAACACAATTACCAGCAAAGAGCAGGCAAAAATGAATATTATGAGGAGCTTACTGAAAAATGGATACATGTATACAACATGATTAATCTCTTGCATTACCTTAACACTATCAGTTAATCTAAGAACCTTGCTGTACCATAAAATTACTCAACAGAATTATGCATATTTAAACTCATGACCCCTAAGTGTCTATAAATCTTTATGTGGATTCAAGTTCATAAATATAAAAACATCAACAAGTTATTGACTAATGTGAAACACCTACGGAATTAATTGTTTATAATTCTTCTTGTCGTTTTCAGTTGAATTCACAAGGAAGATACAACAAAAATATAAGCCTGCCTTACCTGGTGAAAACTTAGACCAATGCCTCTGCTATAGAAGTCAGCATATTTGATCATGAAAACACCGCAGTCATACCTGTTTAGAAGAGCTTTATCAAAATAAAGAAAGATAACATGTTTTTAGAATCTATTAGACATATAAGAGGGAATAACATCCTTTTTTTACCTCGTACACAAAACCACAAAAAGATCAAATTTTGAATATTCACACTATGATGCATGCTTTTATAACCCCCAGTCTACTGTAAATTCAATAATGGTATATCATGACCAAGGACCAAACCAAACAAAATATAGTATCAGTAATTTGTAATGGAAAATCAGAATGCAGAAATTGTAGCTCAATAATTGGTGTAGAAATAAGAGATGATTGTATATGTTGGATAAAATTTTAGAAAAGAGTGCACATTAAAATGAGATATGCGCATGTCATAATTTGGCGACAATTGGCTCCATTTTACTAACAAAGTATAACAATAGGTTCCACAGGTGATGGATACAGTTTCTGGTATAACCAATATGATATTGACGAAAAATGGTTTTAAAAAAAAGCATTGGAAAAAAGGATGGCAGCAAAAAGAAATAAGGATAATATATAGTTCATAACAGTGTGCCCATGACATAAACTTGAACTTAACCTACCAACGCATAAAGTAAGTTGCTTCAAGGACAAGTAAAAAAGTCAGAAATGATTCTTTACGTGACTATCAGAAGGTGAAAAACAGCACAGCTGTTAAGGGCGCGAGACGCACCAAGGTGCAATCCTAGCGCCCAAGGCACGCGCCTTTTGTACATGGGGAAAAAGAAAAACTTAGAAAGGAAATAATACTTGAGCCCTTAAATATGAGGAATAGTCCAATGGGCTAATCTTATCTATTTCAAGATTTGCAAACATCTTGCTATATGAAGAAGATATAATCTCCCGTAAAAATAAAAAAAAAGAAGATATAATCTTAAATAAATAAAGATTTTGTCAAACATCTTCCTATGACGAGGAGAGAGTTAAAAACACAACATATATAGCAACCAGAGCAACAAAGATAAAATTCACAAAGCAAAAAGAGGATAAGAGAACCTAGTGATAGGGGCAGTGCTGTTGTTTCTTAGTTTCAGATTTCTTTAACAATTATTCCCTTGAACCTTATGCCTAAACTGAACACTGTTTACTTGTTTATATTCGTGTCTGCTATTTTGAGTTATTTTTTTCAAAATTGGTTTTTTATTCAAAAAATTGTACGCAATCCACGTTTTGGGGGTGGGAAGATCTGGGAAGTAAAGAGGTGCACCGAGGGTTTTACTCGATGCAAATTTACTACGTAATAATAGACGATCTTCTCCCTTCCAATTTCCCTTCTGTTTAATATTCTTTCTCATAATGCGAAATGGCAGTCGATTATGATTAATGACATTTAATGTGCTTGTGGGAATCCAATCATTTAATATGTATAGCATGTGTTGGTGAATAAGCATTACTCAGAAGGCAATTTGGGAAACTTGAAATTAATTTATAAAGAAAATAAACAACACCTATCTACACCAAATAAGAATATCAGAGGCTTTAACCAGCAAAGAATTATAAGATAGTCCAATATCTCATCAGCTAGTTCAAGTCACAATATCAATAACTCGCCACAGCTTTAACACAGCCGACAATCAATTTTTTTAAAAAAAAGTTACCCATTTTTCTGTTCTGGAAGATCTCTGACAAATTCTTGTTCCCATGAATCAACATTAATGTCCTTTCCACATTTGTCCTTCACCTCATCTGCAAAGTATCTGGCCTGCACTTCAAAGTCATACATTAGCCATGCATTTTAGAGAACCATTAATACTAACTTGCAGAAAAATGTGCATGAACTAATACATTAAGTAGCTCAGAATGCCATATAAAATCATCTAAACATGAATTAAGCTCTCATGTGATCGAACATAATCATGCAGCACATCTAACCCTCCCACATGCCCAAGAAGACAAAACATGGGATAAATTGCAGTTATGCATAAATGTGAAAAAATGTCAAGCAACTCCCAAACTATGTACAACAGTACAGGTGCATGAGAAGTGAGATTGCAAGAGCATCATTGTTGAAAATCAAGATGGAGAGCATTGATGGAATTTAACAAATTATACAATAAATTAAGAAAGATTTGCATAACAAGATCTTCAGCCAGCTTAACAAGAGGGTCAACATACCAGTACTTTAAGCACCCGTTCATCAGTTCCTCCAAGTGAATCAAGATACTGAAACTTTTCATCCTTCTTGTTGATTATTGCCAGACACCAATGAACTTCTTTATGGATAGGTACAAAAATCTAAGAAAAATGAGAAACGTGAATAAGGTAAAGTCTCAAGGATAACAGGGATAAAGAGATTTAGAAATGAAAAACAAATTGTTTGAAAATGTACTTTGTCACAATCGAAAAGACTATATCCGAGTTTTCTCTGTGTAGTCCATCTTCGAACTGATGAAAAATTGTAGCCACCACTAATCAGCTGAGAAAGAACAAGTGACAAAATCAAAAGTTTTAGAACACATAAATGAATTTTTTAATCTAACTCCATTATGTTTTCTTCGCCATTAAGTTTTGTTCCACGTGTGTAGAAGTGATCAATTATAATGCTCATCAAGTACGTCAAGCTAACATTGTGAACAAAACGGGATGGGAAAATAAGTGTAGCTTGTGCGTAAGATAATTCCAAACATATAAGCAAGACAATAGATTGAAAAGAATCGATCTGAGAGCAATGAGCTAACCTTCTTATAAAAGAAGGTATTAAAGAAATGGCATTGCAAGAATTTCTTTGGCTCCCTTTTTTCCCTTTCTTTCAATAATTCGAGATACAAATTAATGACCTGCAGCAAAAATAAAGGTATGTTCAGAATCTCCACTATGAATTTCAAGTAACACAAACAAAGGCAAAAATTACCTCATCATTAAGCCATGCTCCCGGCCTCAAACACTGTAGTTTCTCTGCAGTAATGTCAATATTCGATCTCTCATGACTAACCACAATCTTTCTCCTGTAGAGATTGAGTAGAGTTAAGATGCTAACAAATTCAAATTTCACAAATATGCAGTTTCATTGTAGTCGAAATACAATACCTATTAGTAAGGTTCAAGTTATCTTTAACTAGTTTCTTTTCATCCTCAGTAAGAGGCCGAAAACATTCATTGACAACATCCTACAAATAAATGCAACCCAGATATCATAAGTTCATAACATAGCTAGATAATTGCGCAAACTACAAAAAAATCAAAATGCACAAAGTACGAAAGTTCCCATAAGAGTGACATAAACCCACCTTCTTAACTAGCCCTTGTTTCTTCTGAGGCCTAGATAAATGACACCATTCAAGGCGCTTTTCTTCTAGTTCTATGGAAACATCCAAGTCAGCAAGCTTACGATCTGTTTTTTTCAACATATTCAACAACTTCTTATATGGAGGCTCCCCAGACTCATCCGGTACCTGATCCAACTGTGATAATTGGGCCTTCTCCCCGCCATCAACCTTTGCAATAGCATTACTCACATCACTAACAACAGAAGAATCTAACGACCTCTCTTCTTTCCTGGCCTTTATGGCCCGTGAGTTGTTTACATATCCTGCAGAATGAAAATTCTCCAACTCCTCAATGCTAGAATCATCATGAACATCCTCATCCTCACTATCAACAATCTCAATCACCTCCTTGTCCTTCCGCTCCTTAGGAAGCACGTACCTGACAGTTTTCATTGCTGAATTCTTAGTTATTTCATACATCCGGCTGAAAAAACCAAATCTCCCCATAGCATCAACTTGAATTTCCCTAGAACTATGCGTAGCTTCAGTGCCCTTAACAAGAGAAGAGCGTCCCAATATTGAATTCCTTATTGGGGCGTGAGGGGCTCTAGGGAACCCCGATTTCTTCGCAGGCGGATACTTAGAGAGTCTTGAAACAGAAGAAGTAGAGAGCGGCGGTCGACTACAATCCGGCGTTTTCTGATTCATAGAAACTGAAACCTTGGCTCTTTTCGCAATGTGACCGTACGATTGTTCACCTAAATAGATCTCCTCCCGTCGCTTCCTAGTTAAAGCTCCCATTGTGGCGAAAACCCTAGATGATAACGTTTCATCCAAAATCTTGCAGGGGCGAAAGTAGGTTTTCGAATTTGGGGGAAAAAAATATATGGAATTAAGAGGGACTTTCGATCACATTTCCTGATTCTCAAACCGAGTATTTACATTTAATTTACAAATACCCCTCCGTATAAGCCCAAGAATTGGTTCGTCAATATTCTTTTTTTTTTAATTATTCTTTTTTTGCAATTAAATAAAACCATTTTTTTGGGCTAAAAAAAAAAGTACTACTATTATTTACTCTCTCTTTCCACTAAAACTGTACACTAAAAAAGGTGTGCTCATTCTTTTTATATATATTTTTAAAAAAATTATATTTTAATTATAAAGAATATATTTATAATAATGAGTAAAGAATATATTTGGTAGATACTCAAGGTTAGTAAAATAGAAAAAATATTTAAAAGTGAATTATTTAAATAGAATAAGCATGTTTTTTGTAAATTCAAAAAAAGAACTTAGCACACCCATCAAATGTGGGGCATAAATTTTAAGAAAATAGTAGATTTGGCAATGGGCCGGGTCGGGTACCTAGATACCCTGACCCTACCTGTTTCAGTTCGGGTCCGAGTCGGGCCGACCCGTTCGGGTCACGGGGCGACCCATTATAATTTTTTTTTTTTACAAAAAAAATGAAAAATACTAATTCTTTTTTAAAATATATAACATAAATTTTAGATTTGTATTGAAAAATAAATAAAAAAAGTCTTAGAATCATGTTTATAAATTTATTTTCACATTTATGAGGGTGAATTATTGTTATATATATTACTCCATAAACATCAAAATATTGAACATATATTATATTTATATGTATAATATATATAAAAAATATATATATAAAAACGGATCACGGGTCGAGGGTGATACCCGGACCCGCTCCATTTCAATACGGGTCCGGGATGGGGCGACCCAAAAAGCACGGGACGGGGTGGGGCGGATTGAAATTGTCATCCCTAAGATAAAGTAGATAAATGAGAGTATTATAGGGTATTATGGATTCCATTGTGAATAAAGCAATTGTTTTCCAACAAGGGAATTTGTGTACTTAATCAAAAGATCAAGGCCAATTGGTGAAAGAAAACACAATGATAATGTTATCTTGGAAGCGAAATCAAGACGAGATGGCCAATAAAACACGAGAGTGGAGCTCACGCACAACACAATCAGTATTACCAATGTAATCTAATGATTGAAAAAACTTGAGCCTCGCACACGTAAATTAAAAAACAGTTATAAAGTTTTGAAGGGATTAAGAGCATCTCCAATGCAAGGAATGAATTTGGAGGTATGAATTTGACACATATATGCCACATGTGTGCCACCTCAAAAGTTTCATACCTCTTCCTCTAAAATACTCATTCCTCCCCAATGCTTCCTTCCCAAAAAATAACTATTCATGGTCCCACCATCAAATCATATGGAGTATTTATTTTCATCATCTTCTATTCATTATTTATTTGAGAAGATGCATTTACTCTAAGATTATTAAAATTATAAAAATTTATTTAAGCATATTGTGATTTGTGATCCATTTTAATTTATTATAATATGATTTAATAGCAAACCTTATTTAAAATTTTAAAAAACAATAATAAAAAATGTATAGATAAAATGAAATGAAATCTTCAAATGGTAACATTCATTTATATTCTCTAAATAAAATTTAAAAATAAAGATAAAAAATATATATATTGTTTAATTAAAAAAAAAGTATGTGGAGGGGACCACAAATACCTCACCTCACGCAAGAGGGCTCTCACACACCAATCAAACTCTTTCTCTCTCTCAAGTGAAACTCACACTTAAATTCCCCACTCTCACTTTTCTCCCCATTTTTTCTCCTTCCCAGGAAGCACTACTCCTTCCCCATTCCTCCTTCCTTTGCCACATCATCTATTCCACAATCACACCTTCCTCACGTTTTGGGAAGAGGTATGAATCCACATGGGATTGCTTCCTCCCATTGGAGATGCTCTAAGGAGAGAACTAAAAGGTTGCAGAAAGGGGTTGGAATGTCGAGCGACACTACCGAGGAAGAAGAAGAAGCTTCTAAAAAAACTATTTTTCAGAAAACTTACTATGTTTCTTGTAGAGAGAGAAAAAACATAAACGAGGGCCACTGTTTATATAGGTTAGTTTTCATTATTGCAAGTGCATGAAGTGATAGGAAGTCCAACCACAAAGTTCGATGGATCAACCTAACAAAATGAGCCTTCATAAAATCGAGAAGCCCGAGCAAATTCATGTGCTATAATATTGACACTCCTTTTAACAAAAATTACCAAAATCGAGGGCATTTCTCTAAAAAAAAGATTGACAATAATTAATAATATCCCCCACAACATAAAATGGGGATTTAGTTGAGTTTCCTGCATCAATGACCAGTTAAGTGCCTCCATTAGAGTCAATGCTTCCCCAACTTTCAATGTGCATTACATGTTAGGGTATTACTGGCAAGTATGTTTTTAGTGCTACTTATATATACATACTGATTTTTGCACTTATTAATGAGAATATTTTTTTTATCACTAGTTGCTTTAAATATAATGAATGTTAATTATTTATTGCATAAACGTTCAGATGTACTCCCTCCGTCCGGGTATAAGTTACCCGCAACTTTATGGCACATAAATTAAGACAAGTTATTAAAAAATTGATATAGTACAGATGATGTGATGGAGAGAGAGAAAATGTGAAATATAAGGGCAAAAGTAATTACATGTGATTAGCAAAACAAATCTGACTAATAAAAAACAATAAAATAATCTGAAAAAATGTAGCAATGAATAAAAGCAATAAAATCTGCCGCCAAACTCATTCAACCCAAATTACACAAAAGTTGATTCCCCTCCAAATACTGTGTCACAAAAGTTGATTCCCCCCAAATACTGTATCACAAAAGCTGATTCCCCCCAAATACTGTATCACAAAAGTTGATTCCCCCCAAATTACAAGGTTCTAAATTTCCCTCCTTCTAAATTACACCCATTCTATAAATACACACAAATTAGCATTTACTTTCTACTTTTACATCAACAGACTAGTTACACCAAAAATCAAAATACATGTCAAATTCAAAACCTAACTTGACCAATGTTGAAATAAACAACATTGCTCAATTTCTACTCCAAGGCTGCTCCAATGGTAGGCCTGCAAAAGGGAAAATCAACGAAGCTGCTGCAAAATTTGGCGCAAATAGCAAGACCATCAGCACTATTTGGAAAAAAGCCAATCAACAAATAAGACAAGGGATTCCAGTTGCATTAAAAAATCAAAAGGCAGGTAGGTCTATGCCAACAAAAAAAATCCAACTTGATCATGCAAAATTAGAAGCACTGCCATTACGACAAAGAGGAACAATAAGAAAAGTTGCTAAGGGACTTGGTGTGAGCAAGAGTCTTGTTGGGGAATGGGTCAAACAAGGGTTGATCAGAGCTCACAGTAATGCAATCAAACCAGACTTGACAGAATCAAACAAGACAACCAGGTTGAAATTCTGCTTGCAAGCATTACATTTTGACAACATACTAAATGTTGTAAAGTTTAAAAGCATACAACAAATCATTCACATCGATGAAAAATGGTTTAACATGTCTAAAACAACTGAGAGGTATTACTTGAGTCTGACTGAAACAGACCCATATAGATCATGCAAGAGTAAAAGATTCATTACAAAGGTAATGTTTCTTTGTGCTGTTGCTAGGCCTATGTATGCAGTAGATGGACATGTTATTTTTGATGGAAAAATAGGCATTTTTCCTTTCGTTAAAAAGACTCCAGCTAAAAGAAGGAGTAGGAATAGAGAAGCTGGCACATTGGAAACAAAATCTATGGATTCTATCACCAAGGATGTGACCAAAAATTTGTTGATCAATCAGGTAAAAAATTCTGTTTTTCTAGTTTTAAATTGTTGCACTCTCATATTGTAATTTCATCACCGAGTCCTACATAAGACAATTAATTGTGCTATTGGTGAAATTATTTTGTAGGTCATACCTGCAATTAAAGCTAAATGGCCAAGTTGTGCAAGTAAAGACATCATCATCCAACAAGACAATGCAAGACCACATATAGGGGATGATGATCCTGACTTTAGACAAGCTGCCACTACAGATGGTTTCAATATTCATATTGTTTTCCAGCCACCTAACTCTCCTGATACTAATGTTCTTGACTTGGGGTTCTTTAGGGCTATACAATCATTGCAGGAAGATACAACCGCCCGTAGTGTGGATGAATTGCTTAAAGCAGTGGACTCATCTTTTGAATCATTGTCCCATTCATCACTCAACAAAGTTTTTGTAAGTCTACAATCATGCATGGTGGAAATCATGAAACAAAGAGGTCATAACAACTATAAAGTGCCTCATTTGAGTAAGGACACATTGATTAGGGCAAGAAGACTCCCTATTGACCTAGAAGTTGATGAAATGTTGGTTAAAGAGTGTATTGATTATTTGGTAGAAGCAGGGGATGCAGAAGGCCTAGAAGAACTAATGGGAAGCCTAGGTTGTATGTGAAGAAGACAAGTTTTTGTGAGTAATTTCAGATTACCTTTTGTGAAGAAGCAAGACAAGTTTTTGTGAATCATTTCAGATTACATTTTGTGAAGAAGCAAGCAAGCAAGGCAAGTTTTTGTGAATCATTTCAGATTACCTTGTGTGAAGAAGCAAGGCAAGCTTTTGTGAATCATTTCAAATTACCTTTTGTGAAGAAGTAAGGAAAGTTTTTGTGAATCATTTCAGATTACCTTGTGTGAAGAAGCAATGCAAGCTTTTGTGAATCATTTCAAATTACCTTTTGTGAAGAAGTAAGGAAAGTTTTTGTGAATCATTTCAGATTACCTTTTGTGAAGTAAGGAAAGTTTTTTGTAAATCATTTCAAATTGCCTTTTGTGCAGTAAGGAAAGTTTTTGTGAATCATTTTAGATTACCTTTTGTGAATCAATTGCAAGAAAATGTAGCAAGTTTTTTGTGAATGATGCATTTTCTTACTGTTTGACAAAGGATAACATTCGATGCTCTCAGATTTTTATCAACATAAACCACTATCATATTGCAAACATGTCGAACCAACATAATCAATCATTGAAACCAATTTTCAACTAACATAAATCAATACCAGATTGCAAACGAACCAACATAAACCATCAAATTGCAAACCAACAACATGCATACCACAATCAGATATTAACATGATTTAACATGATTTAATAGATACAAGGATAGAAAATACCTCCTACAACAGTGACAACACAGATGGGCACCATATAGCCAGAAATTTCAAGATCCAGGTCCTCATTTCTGGATTATGCTCCTTATACATGGAATTCGGTACCCAACCTTCACACGGCTCAAACTCCTTATCCCAGGACTCCTCATCCATGGAATCTGGTACCCAACCTTCACAAGCCTCAGACTCCTCATCCATGGAATCTGGTACCCAATCTTCACAATGCTCAGACTCCTCATCCATGGAATCTGGTACCCAACCTTCAGACGGCTCAGACTCCTCATCCATGGAATCTGGTACCCAAGCATTCAAATAGTCCGAAATCGGTGAAGAGACCTTCAAATCAAATGTAATTTGTGAAGAGGCCTTCAAGTTAGAACAATTTAAAAAATGCAATAGGCATGGTAATTTTATATTTCTAAAAATACGAGTACTCCAGTATTATATTAACATAATAAAGTTTTTGTAAAAAAAATCTCCTGTTCCTGTGAAAAGTACCAGAAAATTAGGGTTGTGAACTGGGGAACGAAACTTGTGAAGATACCTTCAAATCGAAGAAGTTTCCGGTAGTTTCTTCTCTTTTAGAGGGTAAACGAGTACCTGAGATGGTGTTAGGTTGACAGAATCGTCGATTTTCGGCGTCTCGTTCACCGGAAACGAAATCGGCAGATGGGTTTGAGACTCGATTTCCGGTACCATCTTCTCTTTTAGAGGGGTAAAGAATACTTGAGATGGTGTTAGGTTGACAGAATCGTCGATTTCCGGCGCCTCGTTCACCGGAAACAAATTCGACAGATGGGCTTGAGGCTCAATTTTTTGTACCATCTTCTCTTTTAGAGGGGTACACAGTACCTGAGATGGTGTTGAGTTGACGGAATCCTCAATTTCCGGCATCTTATTCATCGAAAATGAAACAAATTCATTCATGGTGATTGCAGAGTTTCAATGGAGAGAGAGAGATGAGTGGGAGGAGAAGGTTCACGGAAATGTTTTGGGTGGGTGGAGTAGATGACAGGTCAATGTTTTGAATTTTTATTAGGATAATTAAGTGTAATTAAGAAAATTTAATTAGGTATTAAAATTGAAATGTAAGACTAATCGAGTGGCATTGTATGTAAATAAAGGTGAAATATAAGGATAAAAATTTAAAAGGGATTTACTAAAAATGGTATGGGAAACTTATAGGCGGACGGACGAAAATGGCAAAATGGGAAACTTATAGGCGGACGGAGGGAGTACTTTACATTGTAGACAATGTGGTATGTAGAAGATCACATTGTCAATTCCTTATATATAAGTACAACTAGTATTTTACCCGTGCGATGCACGGTTTACGAATATTATTAATAATTCATTAATATTATGTTACTATTAATAAATTGTAACTCACACATAGGGGTGGAAATAGGTCGGGCCACCCGACAGGGGCCTACGGCCTGGCCTAGCCTATTTATAATATGAGCCGGGCTAAGGCTTTTTAAAAAACATATTTACTTAAGTAGGCCGGGCTTAGGCCTTATATAAGGCCTTATAAGTCTATCAAGCCGGCCTA
The DNA here is from genome assembly GCA_963675135.1 of Galeopsis tetrahit. NCBI lineage: Eukaryota > Viridiplantae > Streptophyta > Magnoliopsida > Lamiales > Lamiaceae > Galeopsis > Galeopsis tetrahit. The sequence goes on from OY776134.1 coordinate 22,882,601, forward strand.
TTTAAAATTATGTGTTATATATATATATATAATTGTAATAAATATTTATATATATTTTATAATAAAATAATTCTTAATCTATAATACTAAAATTAATAGTAAATTAATACAAATTAAATATGTTTTTGTACTTGAGAAACTATTTTTTAGTTTTTATTTGAATGTATTATTGTATTGCACTTATTTTGGTCGTTAATTTATTTGTAATTTTAAATATTAAATTGCGTTTTTAAATTTTCGATAGACTTCTAACAGGCTCGTAGGCCTGACCTGTTTACTAAAAAGGTCGGGCCAAACCCATAAAAAAAGTCTATTATAGATAATAGGTCAGGCTTAGGCTAATCTTTTTTAAATAGGTCTAGGCCTTTTCATACAAAGCCTGGCCTGGCCTATTTCCACCCCTACTCACACATTATATAAAATTGTTACTATTAATATTATGTTACGAATATTATTAATAATTCATTAATATATATATATATATATATATATATATTTTGCAGAGTTGAATAATGTTAAACTTTATTTTTATAAGATCAAGTTGGAGAAGTGAGCTCAATATGATTTATCTGTGGGTCCACTTCAATTATAATTTATCTAAAACTATAGGTATTATGCAAATAAAATTTGTGAAAAAATTGGTGTAAATTATTGAAGGATATATGTTCATAATAAGGCAAGTGGGCAAATAACTTCGTAATGTAAGGAATATTAATAAAACTTATTATTACTTCCATTCCCTTTCAAAAGGTTTGCATAAACTATAAGTACAATTATTTAAAAAAATATAATATTACTTCCAACACACAACAAAATTGCAACTTAATTCCAAGATCAATTGCATCACAAAACGCAAGGAAGTTCAGAAAAATCATTAAATTATGAATGTATCATTTTCCGTCAGAAACTCTATCGAGTTAATTCAGTCAAGTTTTGAGGAAATAAAAAATAGCACAAACAACACCAAGAGATGTTTGTTGAACATGAATGGTACACAAAATGGACGTAACTATTTACAAAATAAAATATATATTTTCTTCAATGAAACTAACTCAAGAAAACCACTGAATATTAAGTTGCACTTGATAGACCTGAGTAAAAAATTGCACCACCAAATGAACCCGCCCTTCAAAGATCACTGTTAATCGAACATGATTTTAACTTTTAATATTTCAACCAGTATACGACATGGAAACTGACCTCGGTATATTGACAGGATCCCGACTAAAAATGTAATAGGAAAAAAAAAAACCAATTTAAACAACAAAAGATCAATTTCAGATCTATTGAGTTTGGAACATAAACAATTTACAACTGAAACGTGTGAATGAGAAAAATAGTTTACTTTTCCATAATTCGAGTACACAAACATAAAAATTTCTCCAATGCAGTATCCACTATGCATCAAAGTCAGATACTCGTAAAAAAAATTCACCTATAAGGTCAAGAAATAACATTTCAAATAAACAAAAGTTAGGACTCAAATATACATAATTTACATTGCGGGTTTGACTCAATACATGCCATCGGGTTTTGTAAAGGAGATGAAAATAACCAAGCTCATTCAAAAATTTGTAGTGTGCAAATTCACATACCTTCCACGTGCTACGAACAAAAGAGCACATCAGTTAACTTAGAATTCAGTTCACTCTACCATTTCTCATGATTGAAATGGAGTAGTTTGGTAGGACCGATAGGCAATTTGGTGCACATTTTAGTCCAAAAGATCCAGATTAAAGAAAACTTCCAGAAATTTTCTAATCACTAAAATAATCAAACGGAAAAAAAAAAATCAATCAAACCAAAATAGTCATTCATGATTCAGCGAAATAAATAATCTAGATGAAGCTGTTAAATTTTCCATAAAAGCCAAAGTATCAAAACTAAACCAATTTTTAATGTGAATATTAAGGAGTGATTGCCTCACCCCTAGTTAATAGCATTTATTAATATTAATTGTATATTAAAATATTCAAATGTATATCCCTACAATTATGTAATTAGTTACCTTGTACATCTTCACTATAAATATAAGTTGTACCGCCTCACCAAAGAAAACGGTGATCATATCTTATTGTTCACATGGTATCAGCCTAAACACGATCCAAAAATCCTAACCCTAATTTCTTTCTCCATCTCTGCCTCTGCCGCCGCCGCCTCGCACATCATCGAGCTTGTCCCCCTCGCCCTTCTCTCTTCAATGGCAGATCCCTCTATCCCTATGAATGTTCCCATTCATATGGTAACGGTGAAACTCTCTTCTTCCAATTATCTCCTATGGTAGAAGCAGGTTGTCCCGATGCTCACTTGTGCCGATCTCTATGGCCTTGTGGATGGTTCATCCGCCCCCCTGCCGCCACTCACCCGACCTTCGCTGCCTGGAAAACAAAGGATCAGAAAGTCCTTGCCCTTCTTCTCTCTTCTCTCACTGAAGAAACTCTGGCCGAGGTTGTTTAATGTGATACGGCCCATGATACTTGGCTTGCCTTGGAGGACGCCTTCAGCCACTCCTCCCAGTCCCGCACCACTCAGCTTCGTGAGGAACTCCTTCTCCTCAAACGTGATTCCCTTCATGTTGCTGATTATGGTCGGCGCTTTAAAGCATTGTGCGACCAACTGGCCGCTATTGGTAAGCCAGTCGACAAATCTGACATGTCGCACTGGTTTCTACGGGGCCTTGGTCCTAAATTTAGTGGTTTTGCCGACACCCGAATGGCCCTCTCGCCTGTCCCGGTTTTCCGTGACCTACTACATCAGGCCATTGCCTTTGAGATCATGAATAAGCCTGATCCAGTTGAGCCTGCTCCAGCCGCGTTTTTTGCTCGCCCGAATACACGCGACCATACTGGTGGTCGCTCTTCTGGACCCCTTCGTGGTGGTCGCCCCGATTTTTCTGGTGGTCGCGGAGGGCGTAAAGCCTACGTTCCCCGTTGTCAAATCTGCCGCGGCGAGCACTACGCCACCAAATGTCCTCAGCGGTTTGTTCGCGCACCAGCTCCTCGCCAGACTGGTCGCCCATCTGCCCATCTGTCCGACGACCCATCCGCCAATCTTGCTCAGGCTTTTCACTCAGCCTGCTCCGTCTCCTCGCCGACCTCCTCGGATTGGTCCGTCCCCTCGCCGACCTCCTCGGATTGGTATGTTGATTCAGGAGCCTCGGCTCACATGACTCCCAGCACCTCCCATCTGGACTCCTCGACACCTTATTCTGGTAATTGTCAAGTGGTCGTTGGTAATGGTAACTCCTTACGAATCTCTCATGTTGGACATAACCTTTCTAAGGATATAGGCCTCCTGGATGTTCTTGTTGTTCCTCACATCACCAAAAACCTCCTATCTATTAGTAAACTTACTTCTGATTTTCCAGTTGATGTTTGCTTTTCTGACAAATCATTTGTTGTTCAAAATCGGGCTACCAAGGAAGTGGTGGCTCAAGGTCGATGTGAACAAGGGTTGTACGTGTTGGAACGAGCACTCCCGGCTTTGGTCGCCGCTTTGAAGCCGTCTGATGTTGCTCGTGCCTCCTTTGATTTATGGCATTCTCGTTTGGGGCATGTCCCGTTTAATGTTATCAAAGACTTGAATAGATTAGGGCATCTATCTGTTAACTCACTTTTACCAAACCCTACCATTTGCACCTCTTGCCAGTTGGCCAAGAGTAAACGTTTGTCCTTTACTATCAATGCAAAACGTGCTTCTGCTATTCTTGATTTAGTACACTGCGATCTTTGGGGTCCTTCCCCTGTTGTTGCTTCGGGTGGTTTTCGTTATTATGTTGTGTTTATCTATGATTATTCCCGTTTCTCGTGGATATATCCTCTTCGTGCAAAATCCGAGTTCTTTAACACATTGGTCGTCTTTCACAAATTTGTCTGCACTCAGTTCTCGGCCAAACTCAAATTTTTTCAAAGTGATGGAGGCACTGAGTTCGTCAATACGGTTGTTCGCCAGTTCATGGCCGAGCATGGCATCTCGCATCGGGTGTCATGTCCCTACACCCCCCAGCAAAATGGTCGCGCCGAGCGCAAGCACCGTCACATCACTGAAACTGGTCTCTCCATGCTTTTTCATGCTCGTGCTCCGTCTGAATTTTGGTTTGATGCCTTTGCCACTGCAGTCCATCTCATTAATCGCCTACCATCCTCTATTTTGGGAGGTCAAACACCATATCAGGTTCTCTTCGGTTCCGTGCCCCTTTATGGAAACTTCAAACCATTTGGTTGTCGGGTCTTTCCATACTTATGCGATTATGCAGCCAACAAACTTTCTCCTCGCAGTCGCCCATGTATTTTCTTGGGCTACAGTAGTCTCCACAAGGGTTTCCGGTGTTACGATCCTACATCCTCAAAAATCTTTGTTACTCGACATGCTGTATTTGATGAAGGTTGCTTCCCTTTTTCAGGTTCTGCTCGGCCTTTGCCGACCAGTGCGGTGGTCTCATCCTTCTTGGATGCCGAGCTGGATTCCTCGGATGACCTACCTCTTAGGTCCACTTCTCACACTCCACCGTGCTCGGCATGCACCATTGACCCTGGCGAGGACACCCTTCATCGGCCAGCTATTATTGAGGAGCCACCTGCTCCCCCTGCACCGGCCGAGCACCCACTGTCGACCAGTGACCATCGGCCAGCCATTATTGAGGAGCCACCTGCTCCCCCTGCATTGGCTGAGCACCCACTGCCGACCAGTGAGCCTACGGTGGAGCAACCATCATCCACACACCAGATGATCACACGGGCAAAATCTGGAGTCTTCAAGCCCAAATATCCGCTAAACTTGGCCTCCACTGCCTTGATTAGTGCCCTCACTGCCTCCTCGGAGCCCCATGGTTTCAAATCGGCTGCCAAGTCTCCTGAATGGCTGGCCGCAATGCAGGAGAAAATCGATGTTTTGCGAGTCAACAACACTTGGGATCTTGTTCCTCGACCTCAGGATGCGAACATTGTTGGTTCTAAATGGGTCTTTCGAACCAAGTACAAATCTGATGGTTCAATTGAACGGCACAAAGCCAGACTGGTCGCTCAAGGCTTTACCCAAATCCCTGGCACAGATTTTTCTCACACATTCAGTCCCGTTGTTAAGGCGACCACTGTTCGCGTTATCTTATCTCTCTCTGTTCGCTTCAACTGGCCTCTCCATCAACTGGATGTAAAAAATGCCTTTCTCAATGGTTATCTCCAGAAACCGGTTTTTATGGCTCAACCCCCTGGTTTTGTCAATCCTCGGCTACCTGATCATGTCTGCAAATTGAAGAAGGCATTATATGGTCTCCGCCAGGCTCCCTTAGCTTGGTTTCAGCGTTTTAGCTCCTTCCTGCTCGGCATTGGCTTCAAGGAGTGCAAGTCTGACTCCTCGCTCTTTTACCTATTTCAAGACTCCTCGATCATCTACCTCCTCCTATACGTCGATGATATTATTGTCACTGGCAACGACTCTTCTACACTTGCTCGTTTCATCTCTCGAGCGAACAAGGAGTTCGCCCTCAAGGACCTTGGTCGCCTCAACTATTTTCTGGGTTTGGAAATCTCCTACACCTCTTCTGGGTTGTTCGTCGGGCAGTCCAAATATGCTCGCGAAATTCTTGAGCGAGCTGATCTTCAAGATTCCAAGCCCATCGCCACCCCTTTGGCCGCCGGTGAGACCCTGGTCGGCACTGGTGATCCATTCTCGGATCCGACCCTTTATCGATCTTTGGTCGGCGCCCTGCAGTACCTCACCATCACTCGCCCTGATCTTTCCTTCTCGGTAAATCATGTCAGTCAGTTTCTCCAGGCGCCGACCAGCGACCACTTCTCGGCGGTGAAGAGGATTCTTCGCTATGTCAAGCACACTATCAATTATGGCCTCTCCTTCACTCGTCGCCCAGACTCTTCCGTGGTCGCCTACTCAGATGCCGACTGGGCTCGCTGCGTGGAAACTCGTCGCTCTACCTATGGTTATTCAGTCTTTCTAGGTGGGAATTTGGTCCCGTGGAGTGCAAAGAAACAGCCCACTGTTGCTCGCTCTAGTTGCGAATCGGAGTATCGTGCCTTAACCAACGCAGCTGCCGAGGTCGTTTGGCTAACATCCCTGCTCCGCGAGCTACGAGTTCCGTTACCTGCTCGTCCTGTTCTGCTCTCCGACAACAACAACGCTCTCTTTCTCAGCCAGAATCCAGTCGCACACAAACGAGCAAAACACATTGACATCGATTGCCATTTTGTTCGCGAGCTCGTCACCTCTAGAAAGCTGTCCACACAGTTTGTCCCTATACATCTTCAGCTGGCCGACATCTTCACCAAGAGCCTTCCTCGCCCGACGTTCGAGTTCCTTCGTTCCAAGCTCTGCGTTTTTCCTCACCCCACGCATTGCTTGACGGGGGATATTAAGGAGTGATTGCCTCACCCCTAGTTAATAACATTTATTAATATTAATTGTATATTCAAATATTCAAATGTATATCCCTACAATTATGTAATTAGTTACCTTGTACATCTTCACTATAAATATAAGTTGTACCGCCTCACCAAAGAAAACGGTGATCATATCTTATTGTTCACAGTGAAAATGATGAATTATTTCTCTATTGCACACAAAAAATTGCAAAAGAATTAGACAAAACAAAATTAATAAGAAATACTTGTTGAAAGAAAAACTGCATATATTGATTAAACATCACCACATTGGGGCCTCTTGTTCTTCCCATTAGTGAGCAGTTCTTGTTCTTTGCTACATTGGTAATCAAGAAGTTGTTCAAGACGAATGTGAAACCTTATATCCCAGATTTTAAGTTGGCATTTGATCATTTTTGCATACATGCTGGGGGAAGAGTTGTGATTGATAAGTTGGAAAAGAATTTGCAGTTGCTTCCTTTTTACGTGGAACCTTCAAGGATGACTAAAAATTGTAAAAGAATTAGACAGAACAAAATTAATAAGAAATACTGGTTGAAAGAAAAACAACATTGATTAAACACCTAATCTTCTTCTTAATTTCCACATGTTGAACGAAAGGCCACAAAATTATTTTTATAAACAATAAGTGAAAAAAATATGGGGTGTCTATAAGTTGAGATGAATATATATCAAACTCTATGATTATTAATTAATTCAAGATTGAAAATAATTACCGAAAGTAATTTTTAAATCAACTGCAAGTAAACAACAAACATTAATTAATCCTTACGACTTATTTTAGCTATAGAACATGCATTTAACAATCTAGTGAAGGCTGGACTCACTGTGCATAATCCATTGAATTGAATGTTTAATTATATAACGTTGATAATTAGAAACAAAATTGTTACTGAATTATCTATAATACACAACACACACTTTAATCTGTTGAAAAACCTCAAGAAAAATGAATAACTACTTGAAATGAGGAAGCTAAAATAAGTACTGATGCAATATTTTTATCAATAAGGTAGAAACTCTCACCATTTCAGAATAGGTATTCTATAAATCCAAAACAAAGTTAAGAATTGGTCAGAAAAACTAAAGAACATGTGTGCAAAGAATCTATAGAAAATACGTTAAAATATATAGAATCTGTAGAATAGGTATCCTTATGAGATTTATCATTTAAAATATACTATGTAATTCAATTGAAGATCTGTGCTAATAAAAACACAAGATTAACATTTTCTGAACAAATGGAGAAAATACGTTAAAATATAAAAATTAAATAGCTCATCATTAAATCTTCTAGACACTCATTCTCATAATTATGTTCAGTTTTATTGAGTTTGAAACATAAAGAATTCACCATTTGGACCAAACAAAAAAAATCCTAAAATTGGGAAAGAGGGTTCAAGTAATTTATTGTGAATGAGGAAGATAGTTTACTTTTCCATGGTTAAGGCTCAAATTTCACCAACACCGTACCAAATGTTCATCCCAATTTCATTCACCAACATCAAAATTTCAAAATTAGATACCAGTAAAATAAGGATTGTCAAACATAAAAAAATCATGGGTAAATTGAATAAACAAATTCATAAAATTGACAGACATGATTTAGTAAATTACCAGGGAAGGAAAGAGAGCATCGTCGGAGAAGGGGGTGAGGACCGATAGTGTTCGTGAAGGCATCGAAATCAATGTTGTGATAAGATGAAAATGAGAAAATGCTTTGAAAAAAGTTCAGAGAAGAGGTGCAGAGAATCCAAATCTTTGAAAGATATAAACAATTTCATTACCGTAGAATTTATTGATAATCAAAGAGAGAAGATGGAGAGACATATCACAGAGAGAAGATGGAGAGTCTGGAGTCTGGAAAGAGAAGTTTGATGATTCAGCGTGTAAAATAAGCAAATAGATTGTGATAAATTTACAGCTAGGCCCCACTAAAAATATTTTATTATTTCAGTGATTTAGGCGGGAACTTCCTCAACAAGCCACTATGCTGTTTTTATATATATATATATATAGATTGATTCACAACTTAGATGAAATTGAACAATTCATTGGTAGAAGTTGAGGTGTAAGGCTCGTATTGGTTTATCTTGACCAAGAGATTACACTAGTGCATTATGATGTGCTGAATAGGACCTACAGATAGGTAATTCTTCTAGACTGACTTAAGGAATGAAGAATTAGACCTCAGTGGTTGTTGATTTCTTAATCTATGTCACTTAAATGAGATTGTCTGTACTTAAGAAGTATTGCTTTGATTTATTATGGGTAAAGAATCAATGTGATTCAATACTTTGTATTTTGGGAAAAATTATTAATTATAGGACAGATTGTCAAAATTAATACAGAGAATTGTGTCTTGGAGTGTCAAGTTGATTATGTCCCCTTGGTGGGCTCAGAAGGTTTATCATATCAAATCTGATCAGTGAAATTTATTTCCGGTATGATAATAATGTTGAGTTGTCCTTACTACGAGGAATAAAATATATTAATTAATTAAAACATTCAGTAGCTTAAATTAATTGATAGACATTGAATCTTAAACAAGGGAAATAATAACCGGGAGCCATATTTCGTAATATGGGTTAGGATGGATAGTGCAATATTAATTATATAGTGGAATGAATTAATATTAATGGGTTGGAAAAATATTGTGGCTCAATATTGATTTTTGGGTCCATTGGGAGGTCCAATCCTAATTCTCCTAAAGGCCCCTCAAGTAGCTCAATAAAAGTCTATTGTTTAAGGTAATTAAAATATAAGGATTAATTTTGTTACAAGAAATTAGAGAGAGATGTTTATGAAAAAAGATATATGGAAATAAGAGATTATTTCTAGAGATAATATATAAAATATTATTAATATAATATTAATTTACCGTTCATATGTATGATCCAATATATATATATTTATTTATATAAGGAAATAAATAACATAAATAAAAGATTTTACTTCCTATAATATACTCCCCCGTTCATGAAATGTAATTCTATTTGCCTCATATTTCTTGTCCACCAAATGTAGTCTCATACACTTTATGGAAACTATCACCCTTTAATCCATCACTTAATTACTTAATTTGTCATCAACTTTATTCACAATGAATCCCACAATATCCTTACTTTATCTATTTTTTTCTTAAAACTTGTGTCGCACCCCAATGGGACTACATTTGGTGGATGGAGAGAGTATTATTCTACCAAACCATTTAATATGATTTGACTTACATTTTACACAGTTTAAGAATGTTCGTAATCATTATGTACCTTTATATAATATTACTTGATTATTGTTTTTGGTTCTACTGATTATTTCTTTTGGTGTTACTGATTATTGTTTGTAGCATACTAGCATTACTAGTTATTGTTTATGGTGTTACTGATTCTGATTATTGCTCACGATATAACTATTTATTGTCCACTTATATTATTGATTATTATGATATTATTGACCATTCTTAATGAATAAAAGATTGAATTGGTATTAATGGTTATTGGTTATTATTTGTGGTAGTACGAGTTATTGTTAGTGGAATTATTTATTACTCCCTCCATTTTTTAATAAGTGTCATTTTAGCTTTTTTCAACAAATTAAGATAATAAATTGTAGTCTATATTACCCTTCATTAATTATACTAATTTTAATATAGAAATTTTATTTGATAAAGAATGTGGTCAAGAATGTAGCTAGTATTCATAATCAAATTAATTTTGGTATAAACAATTTTTGTGGAATTTATTTATGAAAAATATTTATGGTAAATATATAAGGGTAAAATAGTCAAAATTAAAGGAAAAACTCTAGAATGACACTTATTTTAAAATTAGTTAAAAAGCCAAAGTGACACTTATTAAAAAACGGAGGGAGTATTACACAATGCACAACTGGTTATTGCTAATGGATGATATACTAGTTATTATTTATTGTATTACTGATTATAATTAAATATGTTGAAATGCTTATTATTACATAAAATATTACTAATTATTGTTCATTGTATTACTGATTATTGCTTATGATATTATTAATTAGATACTCTCTCCTATTAATATTATAAGTCGTTTTGACTTTTTATTTTCTTTGCAAAATATAAGTCATTTTGCACTTTTCAATGCAAATTAATTGCATTTATTCCAAATTTACCCTTAAGATCAATAAATATTTATATACATGTATTTTTTTTAAATGAGAATTACAAGTATTGATTAAGGATAAAATGAGAAGTCAAATGTTTTCTTAATATGTGTGCATGAACTTAATATGACATATATTTTGAATACTGAGTACTACTTATTGTATTATTGATTATTGCTTATGATATTAGTATAAATAAAGATATTTGGAAAAAAAAAGTGAAAATAATTATACTTTTGAAGAAATGAATATTTTTTTGCTTAATTTTTGTGTGTTGATCATACTTGTTTTAAATTTGTAATTGTATATATACAATTATTTTGTATTGAAATAAAAAAATTTGAGAAAATCAAACAAAAAAAAGGAGGTGTAAAAAAATTTAAAATCATGTATAAATAATATACACATGAAAACAATAGGAAAATATCAAAATAACTATATAAAAAAAAGGGCAGGAAAAAAAAAAGGAAGATAAAAATGGAGGAGAAAACTGAAAAGGGAAAGAAAGTAAAAGACAAATAATTTGTGAGTGTATGAACTTCAACGTACATGACATTAAATAAAAATGTAACTAACGTATGACAAATTGTTACAAACATCAATTACATAAAACACACTTCCATTTCAATATTAGTAATGTACATGTAACTTTTTTTTCCAAGTATAGATAGAATACATAAAATAATGGATTTTAGTTGGACCAAACTCACAGAAAAGTTTTCTAGTTAGCATGGTACATGTTTGAACAAATTTGAATTATGATATCATTGTAAATGCTCAAACAATTCAAAAAATTCATAAATTCTACAGAAAATGCCTAACAGGCCAACCAGCTTCACCAACTGGAACATCGACCTGAACCGGCTTCATAACACAATAGCCTGTTCTTGAGCATGATCCTACCACCCCTCTCCTCGTCTCATTTGTCCCTCTTCTCCTCTCGTTTTCTACTCTTTTTCGAAGATTCTGGCTCTTGATTATGGCACTAAGCCTTTCCCTTCTATAATTGGCATTCAATGGAATAGGTATTGCATCAAGACCCATCAGCTTCCCCACCACCCCTGGTTTGCACCATACCACACTCACCCCACCCACCACAGACGGCAATCTGACCGTTTTTTGTGGATCCCGCTCTTGGTTTGGGATCAGCTTTCCAGCTCTGATGGGGGTCAGCTCCGTGAACGAAGATCTATACATGGAATCTTTTCCATCGAGAGAGAATCGAGGGTACTGATTCAACGCGTTTCTTGCACTTCTCAAGATGTCTGAGCTGTTTACGCATGACATTCTGTGCTGAAAACCTAAACCGCCTTTTCGGGCCATCTTTTCTTCGACTTCTAACTGCATGATCATTTCCTCCAGAGTTGGGTGGCCTTCTCGGGGTGGCTCCTCCATGTACGTGGAGAAGCTGCCACCGGAGGGATCGAGTTTTTGTTGGTTGAGAGTGGAGGTGGAGCTTTCTCCGTTGCAGAAGTTCCTGAAGCCTTTCTTCATCTTGAGCCCAAATGAATTCTTGAGAAGAAATATTGACAGATCTTTCATGCTTGATGACCTCTGTGTGTAAGGTTCATTATAGATGATGAATGGAGAGCTTCTTCACCTACTAGACTTAATATTACTATTAAATGGTAACGAACATATAGATATAGTGTATATATGACTTTTCTGGGAAGTGGCTTTAAAAGCAATCACATGAATAGAGAGAGAGAGAGAGAGATGGGGTTTCACAAGTTTCATAACACCCACCTCCATCTAAAGCTTCCAAACGTAATTATGGGCCTCATTAAACACAGTTTGTTGAGTTCTTTAATGACTTTGAAGTTTCAAACTTTCAAACAAATAAATTTACATTGGGGTATATATATAATTAATCCATCATATACTGTAGATATTTTTGTACTAAATGGAGAAATGGATTTCATGTGAACTGCATATAATCTTATCAGACAAGATCCTGTGTTCCACTTTTTTAAAAAAAATTCACTATATACCTAAATTCACTATATACAGTCAAAAGAGTTTGCACCTTCAATTTCTGGAGTGGAATAAAAGTCATTAATAAAAAATAAGATCCATCATGCCCATATAACTCCACATTATCTCCCTATAATTAATCAGAGCAAAATGCAAACAAGATAAACACACAACATCTTGTTTGTATAGTAGGAAGGCATGATACATACGGCTACATGAAAATTTTACATACAAACAGAAGCAGTGAATATGTACAGACAGACAAAATTAGATGTGTCCAGTACTCATCCTGCTGGAGCTTCACTGGCTTTGACAAATCTACCCTTCACTCGCTTTCTAGTATCCGCTCTTGCTTTTCTCGATTCATATCGTATATGCTTTTCGTATCTACAAATTTAAACGTGACAGGATCAGAAAAGTGGAAAGAAGTTGTTTTTTTTTTAAAAAGAAAACGAGATATCTACCTCCTTGTTTTCTTCTTTTCCATGTATCGTTGCATAGCATTTCCTCTATTCTTTGCCAGAAGCTCGGGGTCATTCTTGGCAACTGCAACTGCACTTTCACTCGGTACTAAAATAGACTGACCCGAGAATTGGATATCCTTTGAACCACCAAAGGGTTTGGGCTTGCTATAATCTGAACATGATGACCGCTTCGATACCGCTAAATTATTGCTTTCGGATGTGGCTGGCCCCTGGCTTGCCATCTGGGCGTTCTGCATATTGACAATATGACCCAACTCAGAGAAATACATAGATAAGCATTTGAGCCTTTTTACTTGGGCATCACAGAAATCATCTGAGGGGTAAGTAAGTTACTAGAAGGGTCTGACTATTAACATCCATAAAATTACTCTATACACCCACTTTATAGAGATGTTTAATTATACAAGTACCTGAAAAATATTGTGCGTATGAGTGTATATAGCAATTCGGTGGGTGTTAATAGTCACACCCAAAATCATTTAGGGGGCGCTTGATTCAAATTCTTCAATAGGTAAGTACGGACCGTACGGTAACATGAATCATCAATAGTGAAATTCAATGAGAAATATAGTTACGTTATTAGTGTATTGCTCTGAACTTGGAATAAGTTGGGACAAAAAAATGATTGTTGGTCGGGGAATAGTGGAATGATTATAGGGGGGAAATTAACTTTGTTTTAGTCTCAATACCTCGTATGAAGTATGATGAAGGTAAATTGAACATCTTTTATTCTCGTTAACCATTACAATTACCATATATTCATTTCCATTTCCATTACCATTCTCATTATAGAATTATGAACCAAACCCCCCTTAATAGTATTTTTTTTTTTTTTTGATGGACCCCTTAATAGTAGTTTAAATAAAATGTGTTTCTTGATTTTCCCTGTTTTGCAATTCTTTAGATCTTATTGTAATGTTTAGCAGGCTGTGCTAAGAAGGTGAGTAGGATTATATCCTCAGGGACAGTAAAGCAGTTGACTCCAAAGAAATCAAGACTTACATTAAAAGGAATTATATCCTGAGGGACAACACAGCAGTTGACTCCAGAGAGATCCACCCCTCTTCTTTTGGCCAAGGATGCTTCTTTCAGCACACTGTACACCATCTCATCTCCACCATATTCTACTTCTGCCTCATCACTGCCGCGTAATTGTCCCAGATTAAAGTCCCATATCTGCTGCTAAACACAATGCACCACAGTTATTACCACACATACATAAATAGGACTGCATTTAATCACAAACACTGGTGGTATTGCACTAGAAAATGTAGTAGAGATTTCAGCTTCGTTTATCATTCAATGCGTAAATTAATATGCCAACTAAAAATCAGGTCAATATCAGGATACCAAGTATGCAACTCAGCAGTTATAAATCTAATCAGAACTTGGACGACTGGTTTGTTGTGAGATCTTTGCAGTAATGGGAAATAAAAGAACAACCAAAAAGTCAATGCTGATACACACTGAAGTCTGAAACTACAAATATTAAGGTTAAACAAAAAGAAACAAGACAGTAAGAGCGATCTTAAACTAACAAATTAGTCAAAAGTGGATTTCCAACTCAGTATGTATGTGATATACATGCTTCTCCTTGCCCAACCATTAATAATTCAGAACAGCCACATGAATGACAAGAACTGACATCCAAATAACAGCATTTGAACAATAACATATGGAGCACCATAAACCTCCAAATCCTAAAAAAATCGAGGCCTTAAATTTAGAATTTAAAATAACCCTCCCAAATTTCGATTGAAAACATCATCAAGATATTGCATAATAGCCCACAGGCTCATATACCCCATCAAAATTGTTAATCAGTATGTCTAAAAGCATTAAAACAACACAAATTCTGTAAAAACAGGGCTGTACCAAAAATTAACTTGTTTGCAGAATCCATTTCAAGAATTTTTTAGTTTAAAAGGAAAGCATCTCTAAAGACGCGCAGATCCAAAAGGTACCTGTGCCCCATGATCACATGTGCTGGTGTTCCACAACATGTTGCCTTCCTCCTTCGGGTCGGACGACGTCTGCATCGTTAGCAATGACGTAAACCCTCCAGTCTGCTCCTCAAAATTCTCCGGCCGCCACGCGCCGGCGCTCGGCGTCCGCGGCCTCACATCTTCTCCATCACCACCTCCCCCGCCAACATCGCTTAACAACTCCAACAGCTGCTTCAGAATAACCTGCTTCTGCTTTCCACAATTAGGATTTTTCTTCTTTTTGACCAATTCCCCACCGCAATCGGAATAAATCACGGAATTGGCGTTGGGCACCATCATCTCCTCCAGCAACCCGCCCCACTCGTACGCCGCCGCCGCTGGCTTCTTCTCGTCGAGATCCAAACCCCAGGCTGCCGCCAAATCAAAAGCCGATGGACAGCCGGAGAAAGCGTCGATAGGGGAGCGATCGTGCGCGGCGGAGACGACGCAGTGCGCATCCCAATCGCATTCCTGGCAGAGCACAAGGGTATCAGTGGCGCATCGGATTGAGGCCGGCTCGGCGGCGCAATTGTCGCAGATCTGGGAGCGGAGGTGCTTCTTAGAGAGGGCGTTGGCGGAGTGCACGTGGTGGTCACATAAGAGGCAGAGCTTGGCGCTATCGGCACGGCAGTAGAATACGGCGGGGCGGTCGCCGCAATAATCACAGCAAACCATCACAGAATTTCTGTAAAACTTGATTACAGTAGTAATTGTAGGATCAAATTCTTCGTAAAACCTCCAATTCCAAACAAGGAAATTAAAGGAAGGGGCATAGTAGCATATACACTCATATTTGATACATACTGATCAACTGCAGCAGCTACTCTTTCTTATTTTGAGATTTTCATTGCAGGAAGGCGAAACAGAGGATCTTCTTATTTATACTCTTTCTGTTATCTCTTTTCATTTTTTACACCTATTAATTAATAAAATACTCTTCTATCCATTTTTTTTACTTTTCTTTGTTTTGTCATGAAACCAAACTTTAACTTTTTATGTTCACCTTTAAATTTATTAGTACTTCAAAATATAAAGTCAAGTTTAAGAATAAAAAATTAAAAATATTTTTAAAATATTAAAATGAAAAATTTATAGATAGAAAGTAATTGAAGAGATTTTTTTTTTAAATCTTATTGTTTAGATCGATTAATTTGAAAGACTAATTTCATCTTCTATTTAGAGAGTTCTGTCAAAATTTTACACTGTTTATGAATTATCCCATAAAAATTATTATCACAAGTTCACAACCTAAGTTAGCTATTCGAGATTTGAAGGGAGTATTATTAAATGGAAAAAATTAATTTTGTACAGTTGGACGGTGTGAAAATAATCAGTTACATGAAGTCCAACTGTTGTATACGCTTGAGATATATCGTTAACTTAAATAACGAATCAAATTAATTTGAACATATAATTCTATTTTTTATTTTGAGGTCCAATTTGGGATACTTTCGAGATGTACGGTTTGGACCACTTTTTAAAATATCTTTACCTTTTTGCTGAGTTGGCACATTACCGACATCATTAATATTTAATCAACTTCTGTTTTACTAATTTAATTCAAAATGGAAATTAAGGATGGATGCATTCCTACTCCATTTTCGTAAAAGTAATTATAAACTGATAGTCGGGAACTGAGTTTTTATATAAATATTACAATTAAGCTTACTAATTTTTATTTTTATTTTTTGAACGGTAAGCTTATTAAAATTTGATTACATATTGAATTATAGAAAATATTGGTGGTGTTATTACAATTTACACAAATATTTGTACAACAGAATTCTTAAACCCGTCAATGAATTTTGTGTGCTTTTTTATCGAACAGAGGGTGTTGTACTCTCTATTGTAAAAATTGGTCTAGGCAGTGACTAGGTATCCACATTTTTTTATTTTTTATTTAAGAGTTTGATTTGAACAATTATGCACACTTTTAAAAGAAAAAAAATGAGATTATAAGAAATACACATTGTTTTGTCTAGCTAGATTTAAAATTAGAATACCAAGGAATATGTGAATTATTTGGACTCTTGTGTGACACAGATTAATCATGCATAAAAACTTTTTTTTTTTTTTGTGAAGGAATCATGCATAAAAACATGTTAGGTGTTTATTTATTTATTTTTGTTTGTCAAATTCCATTGATTAAATAGGGAAATTGTATTTATGAAGAAAAAAAATCTATACGGCGGCCTGAGCGGTGTAAATCCGCTCAATTATCCATTTTTCTTGTAATGGGCAGACTACACTTTATATTCCATTGCTAATGGATTTTTTACTGTTTAAAATAAAATTGTGATTAGTCATTTTTATTCACTTCGCGATCCTCTAATAATACTATTGTAGGTCTTGACCGAGTTTAGTGAGATAAAATACTGTATTTAGAGTGAAAAATTGAATAGACTTTTTATCTAAGATTTTTTCTGTGTGAACAATTGAGATGTTGAATTTAAAAAATTAAGTCGGTTGACAAATAAGAGCTATTTTGTACAAACTTTAAATCAGACTTGGCAGTTTATAAAACTCGTCTTTTAAACTTAAGGAAAGACTTGTAATTTTGAATGCAGGAAACAAATGTCAACTAGCTTGATGTACAGTTGATCGTGTAATATGAAGTTTGATAAATTATGACAAATATAATGTGAAAAACAGTTAATATCAAAGTTGTGAAAATACAAATATTTATAGTGGTTTGGAGACTTGGCTCCTATGTCCACTCCGACTCGGCTATATATTAATTCCTTTCACGAGGAATGCTTGGATTTCAAGTGTCAAGTGACACTTTTAAGGTAAATATAAAATTTTAAATTTATCACTCTCCGTGAATTTCGTTCTACTAGAATTGAAGAGTTTTTGTATTATTTACAAGTTGTTTTACAACAAATAATTTCAACTCTTGATCTTTAGAAGGATATGATTAGTTTGGTGTAGGTTTCCAACTTAAGAAATCTTTCTTACAAGTTAAGCTCAATCTAAACTTTGGATATGGATATACTTAGATTTTAGGGTTGAACATTTGAAAGATTTGGCTAACTTGAAGTGTTTTGAAAATATTTGAAATTCTTGAGCTTGTGTGTGTCAACTAAATCTCTTCTCGAGTATTTTCGTAATCTTACTCGAAAGTAAAGTTCTTGTATTTATAGAGATTTTGAAAAAACTAACAGATGGAGAGCTAATTTGAAAACCTTTTATATCCGACGCAGATCTTACTTGAAAGTTGTACCTACTACGTTGGATTTGGCCATACTGAATTAGGTAAGAAGCCACCCGTCCATGTACTATAACACGACCCTCTATTCAAACTAGTTTTATGTCACAACAGTGTCATGTGTCACCTTCTCATTAGTCCACATCAAATGAGTTTCAACTGCTATAAAAATGACATATGGAGCTTGTATTTATCTTGATAGCTTTATGCTCTGAAGTCCTTTGATTTCTGATTGCATTGACATATAAACTAAACATCCAATTTGATTTGAGCATAAGTACTAATTTATTTATTTTGGTAGAATTAAAAAATGTATGCATTGACAATTTTGCTCTTAATTAATGAATAATATTCTTATAATATTCTATAATTTTAGTTTTTCATAAAAAAATTATCTTTAATTAATTATTTATTTAACTTATCAAATCATAGTATTTCTTTTTTATTTTTTCAATTTTTAAACATGGCATAAATATTATGTTTTCATTTATAAATTTGCTCGCTCAATTTCAAGATAAAAAAAAAAAAGTTAGTTAGAAACTATATCTTTCTTCCAATTTTACAATAAAGAGTTGGAGTTATGTTGTAGCCCACTTGTTATGTCCAGACCTATTTAAATTATGCCAATTTATAAGTTAGGTTTGTGTTCAAGTCATACTCTTTAACAATAATCAATATGATGTCGATAGATAGTTACTGGAGTAGCAACTTGCAAATCTATTGTTTGCCTAGGTTGTATCGGGAATGAAATCACTTGTTTCGATTTTGGTGTTTTACATCTTATTCCATTATATGGATGATTAATATGTGTTATATTAAAAAAATAATTAATGTTCTATAATATTAAGGGTGACATGTGTTAAAAATTCAGTAGAATGAAACACGAAAAGTGAAAGAAAGAAATCGAACCGGTTGCATCGATAGCGCCTCTATTAAATTTAGAGATTTATTACTCTTACGTACAAAATATTGTGCCATATTACTATTAGGTGCAAACCTTTTTTTTGCCTTACTATTATATGCAAAATGTGTACATTTACAGCTCTCTGTGTGCAGTGTATTTCGAGTTCATTATATACATTTATAGATTTATAGTTTTTGATTAATAAACATTGACCTAAAAGTAATTTTTTTTTTCACTACTTTTTCCTACTTTTTCCTTTTTCTATTTTTCTATCTAAAAAGCACACTACACGTATAATACTATATTCATTAATTAATGTGCACACTTGTTATATTAAGACGTCCCACATTAATTTGCACACCTATAAAAAAGAAGCATATTCATAACATTCCTCCTCAAAATATACACACATTTATTCATATATCATTATTTTTCTATTCTCAATCACCATTTTATTTACTTGATTTAAAAAAAATTATAAAACTACCCATCAAAACTCTATTCATTATACAATTTTCTTACTTTTTCTTAATTAGACTAGAGAACTAGAGAAGCTACTTCAAAGTTTTTTTAATTGCTTCATCACTTATTGGAGTAGCACAAAAACTTATATGCAATATTGCATACATGCAATATTGACCAAATAAGTCAATTGGGCTAAAAATATTTACTTATTAAGTTAATGGGCTGAAAATATATATTTTATTGGGCCACCATTAATTTATTTGAGTTAATTCTTAATTTATTTGTCAATTGGTCCACTTGTGTTCTAATTTTGACCAAAATTTTTAACCCGTTTATTTTACCAGTTTCTGTGATTTTTTTATATTTTATTTTATTGTCGAACGCGGGATATTAAATGTAGTAATTTAAATTGTAATATGTAGTAACACACATTATTTTATGTAATAATAACACAAACTATTTTATATAATAATACAAATTCTTTTATTTAGTAACCCGTTTTTTTCTAGTGTTTTTGTTAATGTAGTAACTCACATTATAATACGTAGTAACATATATTATCGCATGTAGTAAACACAATAACCATGTTGTAATGCAAATCATTTGATAAAGTTACATATAGTAAAAAACGCATATTCAATGTAGTAATTCAAACTGTAGTATGTAGTAACATATAATTTTTTATATAGTAATACCAATTCTTTTATGTAGTATTTTTTTCTAGATTTTTTATTGATTAAGTAACTCACGTTATAACATATAGTAACATATATTATTGCATGTAGTAATATAAAATAATTTTGATCCATAATAATTATTAAAGAATATTTAAAGAAATAGAAAATATTTAAAGATTAAGACTGTCGTAAATTGCAGCGTTCGGCCGCGGTCTGGGGTGGCCGAAAACTGCTCGGAGAAGACGACTAAGTACAATTTCTGCTAGTGGGTGTTGTTGGTCCCAAAAGTTGAGTTAAGATTGAGTAAGTTAAGAAAAAGTCTAGAGGGGAGGGGTGAATAGACTTTTCAAATTCTATCAAAATATCAGAGTTTTAAGTGCGGAAATGTGTTATGTATTATACTGTTCTTAGAATCAGATCAGTACTCAACAGTTAGTCTATATACTCAACTTTTCTTAGAAAACTTATTGTTCTTGTTTCAACAAATATATCAACAGATAATCAAAACAGAAAGTAAAACACACAAGATTTTATAGTGGTTCGACAAATGTCTACATCCACTCTCACAACTCCAGTTGCGATGTTTTATTACTCTTCTCTTCTTGAGTACTTGTAATTTAGAGTCTCAAGATTAAGATTTTGATCTTGTCGATTATACCACCAGGTATATCTTCGATCTACTAGTAATTTCACAAGTAACTAGCACACTTGTTTACACTGTACAAACTTAAAATGAAAAGTAAAACTTCTCTTTGTAGTAGCCTTTGATTCCTCAATTCAGATTTGTGGCTTCTCTTCAATTCTTCTTTGATCTCCAACTCTGTGAGTTCTTGAATAGTTGAAATCTCTTGATTGCTCTTGAATAGTAATTGTATCAGTAGTCTTTTCAAGTAGAAGATCACACGGTATTTATAAGATCTAGTATGACAGTTAGTAGTTTGTGAACTAACTCTCAACTAACTCATAACCGCTTCTTTATGTAACTTCCTTTTTTTTAACTAACTCAAAACTTATCTTTCCAAGTCAGCATATCTTCAGTTACGTTCCAAATAAGTTATCCAAACTTATTCTTCAAACATACTAACTCAGCACAGTAAACTACTCTTCTTAGTTTTACTGCTCTTGGTCAGTCAGCACAGTTCTTCAAAACTGTTCAGCTTCCTTCAAACATACTTCTCTGAATTTCTTCATATTCTGAAGTAGTCTTCTGATATCTCTTAGTCTTCTTTCTTCAATCCAATCTACTGCTCTGAACTTTTACAATGCTGAATACAATAGAATACAACTTTACAAATATAAAACCTATCTATACATCAACTGAACTATATACAGATGAGTATATCTAAATCCTATACTATAAGTTGTCTATACAATTCATTTATCAGCTTAGTTCTTAAACAGTTCATATATCAGATTAGTAAAACATAAGATCAGTAAACTCAGATTTCATAACACATTAAGATCAGTAATCTTATCTCATATATCATAGTTATAACAACATATAATCACATATATCCTTAACTTCAAAGTTGCTTTTGGCCATCAAAACATATAATCATCAATTAGAACATTGTTTATAGAATTCATATCCCAACAATTTCCCCCTTTTTGATGAAGCCAAAACTACTTAAACATTAACAGATCAGTAGTTAAGATATATAGTTAATCATAACAGTTCATCAATTCAAAAATCAGATTAGGA
The DNA here is from genome assembly GCA_963675135.1 of Galeopsis tetrahit. NCBI lineage: Eukaryota > Viridiplantae > Streptophyta > Magnoliopsida > Lamiales > Lamiaceae > Galeopsis > Galeopsis tetrahit. The sequence goes on from OY776134.1 coordinate 22,904,530, forward strand.
TTCATATAAGATCAGATATTACACATACTTCACATAGTCACAGAATTATCAAATAAAGAAATAAAGATAAGGTTAAGAAATGTTATCTCTTCAGCATAGTCCTTCATCTTCAATCTTCATTAGGAATTCTAAATGTCAAGTACATCCTGTTCTTGATATCCATCATGTGCTTGTGATCAGTAATGCCTTCATCCTTAATGATCTCAGAAATAATGTTTCCAACTTCATTTAGATCAGGTTTTCCATCTTCTAATCTTGGAGGATCCCATACAGGTTCTTCCGGACAAATAATCTGGATACCTGCACCAGTAGCCAATAATAATATATCTTCCCAGAAGCACCTTGCTATGTTCATCATGAACACATCAAAATCAGAATATTCATCTTCTTTGCTTGAATGACCACCAAATTTCTTCACAATGATATTAGCAATCTGCCATTTCTTTTTCAGATCATTCCAATATTCCAAATTTTCAGAATCAATAATAAACTCCAAGTAGTTCTCATCAAGAACTTTTCCAACAGACTTAGATTTCTTTTTCCTTTTCAAAGCAGCAACTCGATTATCAAACTTTTTCATTGCAGCTTCTGCATCTTTCAATTTTTGCTTCCTGAGCTGTTCATCAGCTTTCTTTTTCTCAGAAATTTCAGCTTTTCTTTTTGCTAACAACTCAATGTTCTTTTTAGCAGCTTCAGCCATCTCTTCTTCAGTTGGCTGGTTACTAGCAACTACATGTTTCTGCTTACTTCTAGACCTGGTAACCCTTCCAGTCTCTTCAGCCTCTTCTTCATCATTCAAAATCAGTTTCCTTTTTCTTTTTCCACAAGAAGATTCAACAATGTTTTTCTCAATTGTTGCTATATCTTGAGGTTCATAAATCTTTTGTTGTCTTCTGAGATTGATTTTCAGCTTCAAACTAATGATTTCTTCTTTCAAATCATCCATATTTGCTTTCAGCTCATCTTGACTCACAACCAACTGAGCTTGTTGAGTTTGAGTCTGCTCCATCACTTTCATGACTTTATCTTCCCCCTTTTTGGCTTCATCCTGCCATTCATTCAAGGGTGTCACAAGCAGCTCAACTTTCTTTTGCAACTCAACAAAAAGCTTCTTCTCTTGTAATCTATGCAGATCATAGATCTTAGACATTGTGTGTTCCAACACTTGCTCATATGAATTGGTAGCAGTCAATCTTTCCAATTTCTCAGTAGCATCTTGAAATTGTTTCAAAGTAGCTTTTAGTTTGACTTGTAACTCTTCATTATGCTTTTTCAACAATTCAAAGCTAGAGTTATCTCGAGCTGTCTCAGTAGGAACTGTTCTTACTGTCTCTTGAACATCATCAAACACAGTATTCTCAGCAACATTGATTGGTGTGCTCTCCAACTCATCAGCACCCAAAGTTTATTCCACTAAGACCTCAGTCTCTTCAAGTACAACTGTGTTCTCAAACACCTCAGTTGCATTGGTATCAGCTTCATAGTCAGCTTCCAAATCAGCTTCATTATCAAAATTTTCAACACCAGCATCCTCAGCTTCCATGTTGACATCAGTATCAACATTTTCACCAGCATAATTTATCACAGAATACTTACAACCAGTTAGCCTTTCAATCAACTGGATAAATGAATCTAGTGTGAATAATTCTGTAAAAGAATTAACACCTGCAGCTTCTCTCTGTTCTTGTTCCCAGTCATGGAACACAGATAAACCACCCATGCCTTCAGCTACAATCATCAGCTCATTTAGACCAATTCCTCTAAGATACACCCAAGTTCCTATCCTTAGAAGTTGCTCAAAGGTCATAGAGCTGTCATCTAAACCATGAAAGCTTTTGAGAAGAGCATTTCTCAATTTGAATCTTATCCTCTCTTCCTTATCACATACCGGATAGTCCATCAAGAACACTGAATTTGGTTGGATAATCTCAGTTTCTGGTGAAGAGGTGATCTCAATTGGTTCAGAAGAAGGTATATGTTCATGCTCAGTAGAGTGATCATGAACTGGTTCAGGTTCAGGAGAAAAGTGAGGAGTAAGGATTATGTTGAGGACTTGATTGGGGAGTGGAATGAAATGAAGTGTTCTGAGGGGGTGAGGGAGGAGTGTTCTGACGAATAGGAGAGTAGTGTACTGACTCCTCAGAACGGGTAGGCTCATTATCAAGGGGTTGGGCTTGGATAGGATCAGAATTTGAGGGAGTAGGGGTAGTGCTCTTGAGTACTCTTCTGGGTCTAAGCACACCAGCAACTTTTGATCTCTTATGTAAAACAATGAGGCTTGAAGAACTTACCTCTTGTTCTACAGAAGGCTCCTTCTCCTCTGCTGCAACCGACTCTTCTGACTTTTTGGAGGCAACCCTAGCTGATCTGCCCCTTCTTAACTCAGCTCGGTGAGGATCATGCCTAGCCTTTGTTCTCAACTCCGGCTCATCATTATCAGAACGAAACATAGAACCACTAGATTCTTGAGGTTGTTGACGCTGACGTTGTGCTTGTTCAAATATTGCAGACTCCTTTTTGAACAAAAACTTGCCCTGATGAAACCTTTTCGGAGGACTCCAATATACCTTCTTATCAGCTAGTTGAGGCAACAGCATGCTCAATTTGCTTCCAAAACCCATCATGGATTTAATAGAGAATTCTTTGGTTTCTTCATCAAACAACACCTTCTCTCTTTCAGCTAACAGCCTGCCCAAAATAAATCCTTGCCAGTCACCATCAACTCGATCAATAATCGCGGCCATAACACGAATCTTTAGTTGGGTGAGAGCATCCTGACTGAAGTGTTGACCTAACATACATTTTCCAGCAATGTCCATCAACAATTGAAGACCTTCTGGAAGAATTTCCTTCTTCAAATTGGTAAGAGTCGCAGGGTCAACATTTATCCATCTACCCACGCACGCCTTTTCTTGCCCTGCCATGTAACCTAGAATGTTTACCGACCCGTCGGGTAAATCAAACGCGATTCCAAGGGTTTCTCTGTTAATGACAACCCTGTGTCCAGAAATCGTTGAACGAATGCTATTTGAATCACCTTGAACCTGTAACAAGAATTCCATTGCCTCAGGTTCAAAAACCATCTTGGGGAATGATTCTAGATACTTCTTCAGCCCGCATTCTTCACACATGGTGAGAATGGCTTGATTCTCGCTCTTTTGTCGTCCATTGAAGTAGACCGAGTTTTCAACGGAGATTCATTTTTCACGAATCCATCTGGGTGAATCAAACGTACCTACAACTTCGTTTGCTTCGTTAAGAATGTCAATAATCGCCATAGAGTAGAAATGTAGAAGTGTAGAGGATAGAGTAAGGAGTATCGAGAAAACTTGAGCTTCGAGAATTTGCAGAAATGACTTAAGTGAAGAAGAAGAAGAAGAAGAAGAAGAAGTGAATTTGATCGCAGTAATCTAATTCAAAGCAAATCTAGGGCTTGGATTGATTTAGATTCCCACGTTGTGTGGTTTGGATTGAGTATAGAAAAGTGTAATTTCAAGAAAACGTTCCAGATTCATACAACTCATTTCCAATTTGGAGCCAACTTGTGGTGATAAATACACCTTTTAAATTTAGGTCAAAAATAGAGGAGTGTATTAATCTTCTCTACAAATAAACTAATTTTGAACAGATCTTGACTTAGAAGTACTCTAAGGCAATAATACAGTTCCGATGTGTATCAGCACAGTTGTTTCCATGCACACCTTACTTCAATTTCTTACTTAAAATATATTGAAATTTACTTATCTGGATTCAGCTGAGTACTGTAATCAGCTGAGTATCCTCTTCGAAGATCAGATCAGTAGTTGGGTCAGCTCAGTAATCCTCAGATCAGTTCCCCAACTCTTCTGATTTTCACCTTTTTGTTATCAGCACAATACTTTCTCAGACCAGTACTGTAACTCAGATCAGTTCTATTCTGTAGACAGATTTTCCTGTAATCAAATAAGCTTTGTAGACAGTTTAATCATTAATCAGATCAGTTCTGTAGAAAGAATGATATTGTAGTCAGAATAGTTCTGTAGACAAATTAACTTTGTAATCAGAACAGTCCTATAGACAAATCAATTCAATAATCAGAACATGTCTGTAGACAGATATGTGCTGTAATCAGATCAGATTTGTAGACAGATCAAATCTGTAATCAGATTAGTTCCCCCTCCAGTGGAGAACTCCTCTTCTGTGCCTGTTTCACCTTGGTAGAAGTGTTAGTTCATGCATATATGGTGAAATACAGTAAAGATTTGTAAAGAATAATTAAAATAGGTCTTTATAAGGTTTGTTCTAAGGTGACTTGTGCTCTGAGTCAACATACAGGATTTTTCAGAAATCATAGATTCCCCCTTAAATGTATATTCTCAATTCCCTCAGCTTTACCAGCTTCCTCATCGGGATTTAGGCACCTTAGTAACCTTTTTACCTGGTTGTGATGAATGTAGAGGTCTTGACATGGTCTGTTCTTCAGAATTACCCTTCTTGGAGTATTGTTCTTGATATCAGCTCAGTACCTGAAATGTTAGTGTACAGTTCTATATACATGCAGGATCCATGTCTATCAATCCTAAACTTATGCAAAGCTCTCCAAATCCAGTTTCAGCCAAAGGTTTTGTGAAAATGCCAGCTCTCTGAATATCAGTATGGATCTTTTCCATCCTAATGTTTTTCTTTTTGAGTATGGATCTCTGAATATCAGTATGGATCTCTGAATATCTGTGAAAATGTCAGCTCTCTACATGCTTGCATCTAGTATGTAAAACGGGATTTTGAGTGATGGCAATTGCACTATTGCTGTCACAGAATATAGGTACATTAGATTCCACAATGTTGTAGTCTCTAAGTTGTTGCATTAGCCAAAGAAGCTGACTACAACAACTTCCTGCAGCCATATATTCTGCTTCAGTGGTAGATGTTGCCACACTTGTTTGTTTCTTTGAAAACCATGATATGAGCTTAGAACCTAAGAATTGGCATGAACCAGAAGTTGATTTTCTATCTATCCTGCAACCACCAAAGTCAGAATCTGAATAACCACTTAGGGATAAATCATCATCTGCAGAATACCACAAACCTCGATTAATGGTACCCTTTAGATATTTCAATATCCTTTTAGCAGTCTCCACATGACTTTCTTTGGGATTGGCCTGAAATCTAGCACATACACCTACTGCAAATGCAATATCTGGCCTACTAGCAGTCAAATAGAGTAAAGAACCAATTAAAGCTCTATAATAGGATTGATCAGCACACTTACCTAGATCATCTGGATCCATTCTGTATGTTGGCAGCATTGGTACTCCAACTGTTTTACAGGTCTTGATACCAAATTTATCTAACAAATTTCTTGTATATTTTGCTTGATTGATAAAGATACCTTCAGATGATTGTTTTACTTGAAGACCAAGAAAGTAAGTCATTTCACCCATCATTGACATTTCAAACTTACTTTGCATGAGCTTTGAAAAGCTTTCACTCATGCTTTTGTTAGGAGATCCAAATATTATATCATCAACATAAATTTGGACTAATAAAATGTCTGTACCTTCTTGTCTTCTGAACAAAGTTCGATCAACTTTGCCCTTAGTAAATCCATTTTCAACTAAGAATAGTGAAAGAGTGTCATACCAGGCTCTTGGAGCTTGCTTCAGACCATATAGTGCTTTTTTCAACCTGTATACTTGATTACCATTTACCTCAAATCCAGGAGGTTGTTCTACATAAACTTCTTCAACAAGTATACCATTCAAAAATGCACTTTTCACATCCATTTGATACACAGTGAATTTCATATAAGCAACATAAGCAAGAAACAATCTTATAGCTTCTAATCTAGCTACAGGGGCAAATGTTTCATCATAGTCAATACCCTCAGCTTGAGAGTAGCCCTGAGCCAGTAATCTGGCTTTGTTTCTCACAACAATATCATTCTCATCTTTCTTATTTTTGAAAATCCACTTTGTACCTACCACATTGTGATCAGTGGGTCTCTCTACGAGTTCCCATACATCATTTCGAGTAAACTGATTTAATTCTTCTTGCATAGCCATAATCCAGTTACTGTCAGATAAAGCTTCTTTCACGGTTTTAGGCTCAATAGAAGATAAGAAGCAACACCAACAAAACAGAGAATTACTAGGTTCAGGCTTAGAATCTAACAGTTGTCTTCTGGTCTTAACACCTTTATTGGATTCACCAATAATCAGATCAGTAGAATGAGCAGATTTCCATATTTTTCTAGTTTTAACAGGAATACTTTCATCATCCACATCATGTATATCAGAATCATCAATATCAATATCATTATTTTCAGCAGGTTTATTCATAGGAGAACAGTCAACCAATTCAGGCATGTCAATTGGTCTAGAAGACTTACCTTTGTCTTTTACCTTTTCTACATCATCATCTTTGTTTAGAACATTCAAAAATTGATTGTAGGCTTGTACAGATTCATAGACTTTAGTCTCTTCATTGTCTTTATCAGTTTGAATGGTCAGATCATCAATTTTCTTACTGATCTGATGATCAGCCGAGTCCTGTACAACTTCATCAAAGACAACATGGGGTGTTTATTCTACACATAGAGTAGAGTAATTAAACACTCTAAATGCTTTGCTAGTAGAAGAATATCCTAAGAATATTCCCTGATCAGCTTTAACATCAAAAGCATTTAATTTGCTCTTTCCATTGTTATGAATAAAGCACTTACATCCAAAGATATGAAAATATGAAACTCTAGGTTTTCTACCTTTGCATACCTCATAAGGAGTTTTACCATGTACCTTGTTGAATGCACATCTGTTCTGAGTATGACAGGCAGTGTTGATTGCCTCAGCCCAGAACTTTTGTGGTGTGTTGTACTCTGCAAGCATTGTTCTGCATGTTTCCTTTAATGTTCTGTTTCTTCTCTCAGCTACACCATTTTGTTGGGGTGTCCTAGCTGCACTTGTCAAATGCTGAATTCCAGACTTAGAACAAAATTCTTTAATATAGCAGTTTATAAATTCAGTCCCCTTGTCACTTCTGATCTTGACAATGGGCTGACCTTTTTCTACTTGCAACCTCTTTAACAGATCTGGTAGTTGGGCTTGTGTGTCACTCTTTTTGTGTAAGAAGATTACGCAAGTGAACTTTGAATAATCATCTACCACAACTAAAGTGTACCTTCTACCATTCAGTGTAGAGGGTTTTATTGGACCATGTAAATCCATGTGCAAGAGTTCTAAGACTCTACAAGTAGAAAGAGTGGGAATTGACTTAAAGGAAACCTTTACCTGTTTACCTTTTTGGCAAGCATCACACACTTGTGATTTGAAATAGATTTCATTAGGGATACCTTCAACAAGGTAGTTTCTTGCAATCTTGTTAATTATCTTAAAGTTCATATGGCATAGGCGTCTGTGCCATAGCCAGCTGATTTCTTTAGGACTCTTAGAAAGAAGGCAAGAATCCCTAGGGCAACTATTCCAATTCACAATGTAGATACTGCCCTGTCTTACTCCAACTAGTAGAATTGTATGTGTTCTTTTATCCCAGATTTCACATTTGGTGCTTTTGAAGTAGACTTTATAGCCCCTGTCACAAAATTGAGAGACAGATAACAAATTATATTTCAAACCTTCTACATATGAGACATCTTGAATCTCTACATCTCCATTCTTGATGTATCCAAATCCTTTTGTGATTGCCATGGAACTATCTCCAAAGATCACCTTTGGTCCTTCTTGCTCATGATAGTCAGAAAGAAGAGCCCTGGTACCAGTCATGTGGTGAGAACACCCACTGTGTATGTACCAAGTTTCTCCAACTGAACCACCTTTCTTGTAAAGATCCAGTCGACCCTACAAGTAGTGATCTTTAATAATTTAGGTACCCTTTCTTTACTGGGGTCCTTGGGGGTTAGTAGTAAGAGGTATCCAAATAAACATTGAAGATTTGAATAATTGAGACCTCTTAAGTTTTCTACCATGCTTATCACAGAACAGTACTTTATTGACCTTATCCAAATTATCAGCAGACTTAGGATCTATTTTTCTGAGATAGTCTTTCCTTGGTTCTATCCCTTTTTCAGGAAGATCAGTATGTCTGTAATAGTTTGCATAGGGCCTAAAAGCCTGTGGACCATACGGCTTATATATGCGTTTTGGTCTTTCCTCTCCAATTATATCATAAGATAAAGGTGGAGGATAAAGAACGGGTTTGTTATGATAATGAGGCACAAATTTCCTAGGTTTAGTTGAGTACAGCTGAGACTGCCTTATAAAAGGAGGTCTAGGCTGTTTCCAACTTGCCTGTGCTTGTCTTGACCTACTGTTCTGAGTCTGCCTCTTCTGATTCCAGGACAGTTCTGCTCTGGTCAGAGGAGTAGTACTCTTCTGGTATGGTCTTGACTGTACTGGTCTAGATCCATTCTTCTGTTTACCATTCTTGGTAGTAGGAGGAATGTATTTAGACTGTACTTTAGGTTTTGGATCATTATCATAGGTCATAGGTTCTTTTCCTTTATCTAATTGCAAATAACTTGAACTAGCTCCAGTAGTGTTCTTAATGCCTGAAGTAGAGGAACTAGACAGATCAGTACCTATTCCACTTTTATCATAAGGAGCTTGTATCTGTCTGATAATGTTTGATTAATCTTAGAAGAGTTAATCATCTCAGATAGCTTCAGATCCAAGCTCAGTACTTCAGATTCTAAGAATCTATTGCGCTCTTCAAGTTTTTCACATTTAATCTTTAATTCATTGAATTCATTGGTCTCTTTAGCTTGTGTATGAAGCATACCCTTATATAACTTGTCCATAGATGCATACTTTTCTTTGAGTTGGGTCAACTCTTCTGATAGTCGTGCATTTAGAACAGTTATATTAGGATCCACTTGAATTTGAGCTTCTCGAAGACTAATGATTTCTTGTCTTAAAGATATGTTCTCATCACTGATTTCCATGAATGCTTTGTTAGCTGGTAGGAGGTCTTCTTCAATCACTCCATTGGAATGATGAAGACTACTCCCTACACTACTATCAGCAGTGTCACATAAATCAGAATCAGAATCAGATTCATCACAAGATTGAAAAGATGTGACAGATGATACCTCTTGATCGATTTTTGCCATCATAACTAGTCCATCATCTGCAATGAAGACTTCTTTCTCACTGCTAGAAGGGTAATCAGAAGAAGACGATTGCAACTCATCTGAATCCGTATCAGATTCATTGTTGGCCACCATTGCCCTCTTACCCTTTGCATATTTGCGATCTCTCCTTGCTTTCCTTTCTCTTCTGTCTTCAGCACTCAGATCAGGACATTCATGGATGTAATGACCTGACTTTTCACAGTTATAGCACAGAGGTTCATTAGTAGAACGTTTAGAAGGAGAATGATATCGGTTCCTGTCCTTTCTATCAGTAGAGTTCTTTTCCTTCCTATCAGCAGAGTTCCTATCTCTTCTATTCTCATTAGAGACCTCATCTCTCCTATCAGAAGATTTGTGGTCCCTTCTGGACCTAGAAGAGTCCCTGTTACTAGAGCCCTGAGTGTCCTTATAGAACCTTTTGTATCTACCATAACGCTTGTTAAGTTTATCAAACCTCTTTATCATTAAGTTCAACTGATCCTTAAGAGCAAGATCAGTACTCTCTAGTTCATCTTTTATGCTTGAGGACTTAGACATAGATGATCTAGACTTCTTAGAGGTAGATGCCTTAAGTGCAATACTTTTAGAGATTTCCTTATCCCTATCACTGCTCACTATTGGATCTTCTTCATCCAATTCAAACTCATGCGCCTTAAGGGTTTGGAAAGTGGTTTCAGCAGACCAGGTATCTATATCCTGTGTGGTTTTAATGATCATTTTGACAATTTTCCACCTGTCATCTAAAGCCTTAAGAATATGCAGATTGATCTCCCTATTGGTGTAAGTCTTTCCTAAAACATCCAAGTCATTCATAATCTTGGTAAAGCGAGTATCTAGCTGGTCGATTGTTTCTTCAGTCTTGATTTTGAATGATTCGAACCGCTGGACAGCAGTGGATAGTTTGCTTTCCTTTATAAGAGAAGTACCCTCACAAATGATAGCTATCTTGTCCCACATCTCTTTGGCTGATTTACATTTTACTACTTTCCCAAGATACTCATTGGGAATGGTATGCAAAATGTAATTCTTAGCCAAGCTGTCTAGGTTGTTCTGCCTCATTTCCTCAGTAGTTAAATCTAACCTGGGTTTTGGCACGAGAACACCAATGGCTTTGGAAGGCTCCAGATTTGCAGTGTTGGGTATCATGGTAGTAATTGGCCCTTGTTTGATCACGGACATCATTAGATCATGGGTTGAACTGAAGATGGCCTCCATCCTCAGTTTTCAATATTCGTAATTTGCAACTTTAAACTTAGGAAGTTTATTGATGTTAGTTTCTTCCATGATAGAACAGACAGTTAAGATCAGTAATATGGAAAATAGGTTCAGATAGACAAGTAAGATCAAGAAACAACTATCAGTAATGAGAGACAATTAGACTTTCCCCAAAGTCTACAAGGTTATCTAGAAACAGCAGTCCAAAGAACTACTGCTCTGATACCACTTGTTGGTCCCAAAAGTTGAGTTAAGATTGAGTAAGCTAAGAAAAAGTCTAGAGGGGAGGGGTGAATAGACTTTTCAAATTCTATCAAAATATCAGAGTTTTAAGTGCGGAAATGTGTTCTGTATTATACTGTTCTTAGAATCAGATCAGTACTCAACAGTTAGTCTTTATACTCAACTTTTCTTTAAATCTTTTCTTAGAAAACTTACTGTTCTTGTTTCAACAAATATATCAACATATAATCAAAACAGAAAGTAAAACACACAAGATTTTATAGTGGTTCGACAAATGTCTACATCCACTCTCACAACTCCAGTTGCGATGTTTTATTACTCTTCCCTTCTTGAGTACTTGTAATTTAGAGTCCCAAGATTAAGACTTTGATCTTGTCGATTATACCACCAGGTATATCTTCGATCTACTAGTAATTTCACAAGTAACTAGCACACTTGTTTACACAATACAAACTTAAAATGAAAAGTAAAACTTCTCTTTGTAGTAGCCTTTGATTCCTCAATTCAGATTTGTGGCTTCTCTTCAGTTCTTCTTTGATCTCCAACTCTGTGAGTTCTTGAAATCTCTTGATTGCTCTTGAATAGTAATTGTATCAGTAGTCTTTTCAAGTAGAAGATCACACGGTATTTATAAGATCTAGTATGACAGTTAGCAGTTTGTGAACTAACTCTCAACTAACTCGTAACCGCTTCTTGTTGTAACTTCCTTTTTTTTAACTAACTCAAAACTTATCTTTCCAAGTCAGCATATCTTCAAATATATCTTCAGTTACGTTCCAAATAAGTTATCCAAACTTATTCTTCAAACATACTAACTCAGCACAGTAAACTACTCTTCTTAGTTTTACTGCTCTTGGTCAGTCAGCACAGTTCTTCAAAACTGTTCAGCTTCCTTCAAACATACTTCTCTGAATTTCTTCATACTCTGAAGTAGTCTTCTGATATCTCTTAGTCTTCTTTCTTCAATCCAATCTACTGCTCTGAACTTTTACAATGCTGAATACAATAGAATACAACTTTACAAATATAAAATCTATCTATACATCAACTGGACTATATACAGATGAGTATATCTAAATCCTATACTATAAGCTGTCTATACAATTCATTTATCAGCTTAGTTCTTAAACAGTTCATATATCAGATTAGTAAAACATAAGATCAGTAAACTCAGATTTCATAACACATTAAGATCAGTAATCTTATCTCATATATCATAGTTATAACAACATATAATCACATATATCCTTAACTTCAAAGTTGCTTTTGGCCATCAATACATATAATCATCAATTAGAACATTGTTTATAGAATTCATATCCCAAAAGGTGTATTTATAAAAAATATGGGTGTGAATTGAACTGTCAGTGGGTGTATTTATAAAAAAATGTGGGTTGAGCTGTCAGTGGGTATATTTATAAAAAATGTGAGTGTGAATGGCTGAAATGCATATATGCAATATTTCACATAAGACTAGCACTTGGAGTAGTCAACAAATCTCTAAAACTTTCCCTCCCTAAACATTTTAGGGTTTGCAAAGGCACCGCTCTTACCTTCCCCTTCCCCTTTCACGGCAACACCCCTCCATCACAAACTCCTCTCCACCCTTTAATGTAGATCTGGCACAAGCTTTCGTTGTGGGGGCGCCCATCGCAGCCGCAGCCCTCCGGCACTGCCCACCTTCTCTCTTCATCTTTTTATTCTTCCAGATTTTCCATGAAGTAGTTTTAGATTTACAAAATAGCTAGGAAAGTAGATAGATTTGATAAAGTTTTTTATACAGAGTAGATCCGCCGCCAGACCGCCGCTCGCCACCGTCGGACTACCGCCGCACCGTAGAAGAGCCGCCTCGTCGACCCTCATTTTCAGATCTTTTAGTGGGTTTAGGGGTTTTTTTTTTCGAATTTCAGTTGGGATCAATGAGTAGATCCTCTCCGACGGAGCCACGGTGACCGTATGGTTGAGTTTCTTCCGCTGATCCCTTTTTTAGATTCTCGGTTTTTTACTTTTGTTGTTTACTTTATTTTATTTTTTCCCTGCTTTGTTTCCTGTTTTTTTAATGTTTTACTGTTGTTATTATCCCCTTAATGGGTCCTTTTTTCCTGTTGTGGATATCCTGCCCTTAATGGGTCCTTTTCCCCTATTGTGGGTCTGTTGTTGCACTGATGTGCTGCTTGGTTGACATTGGTTGTCCTTGGGTCGTCTTTTATGATTTTGGAAGTTTGTAGCGCGAGTCGTAGTGGGCGACAATTTATTTCTTATCTGAAGTAGATTTGCTATCTTTCTTGATCGAGGAACCTGATGGATTGCTTGTGTGACTCTCCACTCTCTCAAGATTGAGTTTGATATATGAGTCTTTGGTAGAGTTTCTATGTAATAGATAGGTGAGCGAGAGATGTAATTTCAATATTCCTATATTGTAATTCTACCCTTAAAAAAAAAAATGCTTCATCACTCATTGATCATCATAATTGTGGATTGCATACTTAATTTGGCGGGTGTGCTAATAAGAGAGTAGGGGACAAATACACGTAGTATATTATTAGCACTATAAAGTATAAACTATAGTAGTGACAGTCCTACGATGATTTGCCATGTTACATTCCCAATATTTGGACCACAATAAAAAGTGTGTTTAATTCTATTCCCACTATCCATCAAAAGTGTGCTCACTTCTTTTTTTGGGTCCACAAAAAATATATTTATTCTATTTAAATGGTTAACTTTTGAATATTTTTTCTACTATACTAACAAGATTGAGTATTTTACTCATTATATTAAATATATTCTTTATAAATAAAATATGATTTTTTTAAAAACATATATAAAAAAAGTGAGCACACTTTTAGTGGACAGAAGAAGTATTTTTTACTTTATTAACTAGATTAAGTATCTACTAACAATATTTTTTACTCGTACCCCACATATCTTTTTTATATAATTTTTTAATAAATATACATAAAAAAACTTTTGATGAACAGAAGCAGTACCTACGAGCTTTGATATAGAGATTATGAAATATAATACTCCCTCCGTTCCGGTATAAGTTTCTCTTTTTTTTGAATATTTTAATTACATAATATGATAAAATAATAGATATAGTACAAATGATGTGATGTGATGGTGAGAGATAAAATAATAAATTAATATAAGATGAAATATGATAAAATATAAGTGATGTGATTGAGAAAAAAAATAATTTGCCAAAAATGAAATGTGAAACTTATTGTGAAACATCCAAAAAAAGAAAAGTGGAAAACTTATATTGAAACGGGGGGAGTATAACAAATAGATGTATTAGAGATAATGTGATTGAGAAAATAATATAATAAAATGAGAGAGAGTATTTACTAAAAATAGATGAGTACTTTTATTTGAACGAAATATGAAAGTTGTGTGGCTTTCACATAAACATTACTACTTCTGCATTATTATATTCCCTATGTCCCATAAATGTTTGCAACACTTTATGCACACAAACTAAGAAAAATGTGTAGTGAGTGGAGTGTTTAAGAAAAATTTTGTAATTTTTTATGAATAAAGTAAAGTAAATGATTGAACTGAGGGTAAAAGTAATGATATTTTGTGTAAATATATGAATATTGTGAGGATAGTGTTTATGAAAAAAAATATTTTTATGATGTGTAAACAATTGTAGAACGGACAAATAAAGAAAAAGTAAAAAAATACAATTAACAAAAAAGATTTTTACTCAGTTTAAGTTTTTCACCCAATTTTAACATAAAAATCCAAATATCCTTCCACTTAAATATATCCACATCTCTTCATCACCTCAAAAAAAAAAAAAAAAAATCTTCTCTTAAAAAAAAAAACACATTTTCTTATGAATAATTAGATAAAAAAAAAAAACGTTTTTTTTTTTAAGTGGATGAGCATGAACCCCGCTGTCCCATACTCCCATATGATGTAGAATGAATGAAACTTTCAATTTCGAAATCAAATTTTTCTCCACAATACTTTTTCGAATTCGGAACAATGAGATGATGAAGACTCACAAATCACAATTGTGACTAATGGTCTTTCAAAGCCAAATTCCTCTATTTGACCAGCCTTTAAAACACTTTCATCATTTTTTTCTCAATTTTGTTATATTATCTTTAATTATAGTTTGAATACCTCTCCAAAATGTATTCAATCAGATTTCAAATATTATGAATCGCATTTCATTCTCTCGTACTAAAATTGTTTATCTTCTACAAATTACTCCCATGCATGTCACCTTATCAATTATGTTGCCTTATAGATTTATATTTATTAATTAAAATGTAATTATATTTTTAAGTTGAGGTGATCTATTAACGAGACTGTCTCATGAAATTCATAATAGTATTTTTTTTTTCCGATAAAAATTGATTAAATAAGTAAAATAAATTTACATTAAATTTGTGTGATAACATATACAATTCACATCAATTTTTTATTGTTACTATATATCGTTATATTAATTGGAATGTTGAAACATTCGCATTAACCAAGCCAAACTGATTTATTTTCATCTGTCTTGCCCTTTTTTTTACTCTCTCCGTCACTTTGAATATTTACTACTACTAAATTGTATAAATTGTTTATTTATATTAGAGATGATAAAATTACTTTTAAAAAAAATAAGTATATGAATAATTCTTCTACTTTATTGGAGATAAACTATTTTGTTAGTAAAAAAAAAAAAAAACTTATATAAATAAGAGATGTTTAAAAAATTTATTTAAATGAGTAAAAAGTTATTTTTTTAAAATAATAAAATTTTCAATTAAGTATGAAATGAATATTTTTAACAAATGTTAAAATATGTACAAGCAGCAGTGACAGCAGTGCAACATCCTTTCCAGGTAGTTTGCATGAAGGGGCGGTGTTTAGAAACTTCAGGGGGTTCTTTGTTGCGGCTATTGCCCAAAAGGTTGGTTGGGGTATTCCTTTTGAGGCGGAGTTAGCAGCGGCACTCATTGCTATTCGGTATGCACATTCCCAAGGGTGGCGGTTCTTATGGATCGAGTCGGACTCCAGTCTGACAGTTAGCACTTTGATGAGCTCAACTCCTTCTGTTCCTTGGCGTCTGCAGGGTCTCTGGAGTCAGGTTCATCCTCTTACTACAGACATGCACATTCGGTATTCTCACACTTTTAGAGAGGTCAACCAGGCGGCTGACGCAGTGTCCAAGACGAAGATCAACTGCATTTGGAGGGGATACCCTCCAAATTTCTTACTTACTTTCTTGCATAAAGATTTGTATACTGTCTTTTACAGACATTGATTGTTAGAGGAGTTTACCTTTTTCCTTCGCCTGGGTTTTGTCCCTAAGGAGGGTTTTCCCAGGCAAGGTTTTAACGGCACTCCGGCCTCTGGCTCGACTTGTGAGCTTATGGTTTTAGGTTTTCTTTTTTCTTTTATATTCCATACCTTTTTATTGGCAGTGATGGAACCATAAATTTTTGATAGGAGAGCCCGAGATTAGTACTACTATAAAGATAAAATAATATGTACAATACTATTTATTATACCCATCGAAATTTTTCATAATAAAATTGACAATACATTTCATTCCATTAAAATAAATCGATCAAGTTGACTCACATTATGTTTTGTAAGATGTTTTGATAGTTCGAACTCAAAATGAAGCAAAACAATTTAAAAATTGTTAAAATACTAATATCATTAATTCTTTAAAAAAAAACATTTTCTTTAATTATAATTTAATCCCTAACATATGTCAAAATTTAATTTGTAAATAGTTTATTAGTTGCACGATAAATGTCATTAAAATAATACATGTGTTATATTAATATTCTATAATTCATACAATGTAGGAGTAATACTTTTAAATATAAATGTACAAAATTTTAAAACACTAAGTTTTTTTTTTTTTTTTTTAAATCAATACTAAAATATTGTTCAATTTGAAAGACATTTATGTAAGTCTTAGCAAAAATTTAATTATAAACAAATATACTATCAATTTATATTGTTGACTCTATTAAAAAAATAATAATTGGAGCACTTAGAAATAAAATGTATGCAAACATTCATTTTTAGTCGGTTTAAATTTAATATGTATATCTCAAATTGAAAATAATATATTTATCATCATCCATCAAATCATCACTTATTTACTTAAATTGTTATTATTTTGTTTATATACAAATATAGAGTATACCATCATTTAAAAAGAAAAAACTTACTGATATATATATTTAAAAAAAAAAGGTGGTGGTCCACTCTGGGCCCTCTGGGTCCAGTGTTGCTCTGTCCCTAATCCCTATGTATGAGACTGTTTATTTTTTAATTTTAATTTTTTTTAAAAAAAATTGACAAATATAAAGGTTATATATTAAAAAAAAAAAAATTTAGAGTAATAACTTTATAAGGCAAATCATTAAAACCTTGTTTGAAATTTTTTTCTTTAGAGATAAAATACATATCAAGAAAAAAAGTACACCTTTTTAGACTAAGTTAAAAAGAGTACGATAACAAATCAAACGTAAACAAACCAAAAATGAGAATCGTACAAAAATCACGGAGGATTAATAAAGGCATCATCCAATCGTCCTCTATACAAGGTGAGAAGATTCATTTTATTGACAAAAAGTAACGAAAAATCAATTATAAAAATTTACAATGTGATTACGTTAAACTCGTTAATGAGATCTTTCGATATAAGCGAATAAGTGCCTCTAATATTCTTAGTAGCGAGATGGTATGGTGGAGTGGGAATTTAAGAAGCCGACCTAAAAAAGGCTACTTTTGTCGACATTTGCCAAACTGAACATATAATAATTTCAATGTTGAGTTTATCAAGTTGAATTAATAGCATTCTTGTAAAAAAAAAAGTTGAATTAATAATTTGAAATATAAATAGAGGGTAGGTAGGGAGGGGCTGCATTTGTGTTGTGTCTACGTCTAATCTAAATCTAATTAGTTTTTCCAACATTTTTTTAATTTTTATGGATAAGTATAAGATTTGTTATTAATAATAATCATGTTGGATGCATATGTGATGTGATATTAATATATTATCAATCACTTCATCATTCCGTGTAATCTTTGGACAAGATATTTATTTTGCCAAAAGCTATCAACTTTTGTATACTCCCTCCATTATTGGAATTATTTCCACGATTTGATGTACACAATTTTTAAGAAAAATGAATTTAATGATTAGTGATGTAAGATAAATAAAGAATATTTTAGGTGATTTGATGAATTTAATGATTAGTGATGTAAGATAAATAAAGAATGGTAAAGTCTAGTATGCACTCGAGTGCATGTTGTGCACCCTAGTCCATGTGCATTTTTCAGTTTACTGACTTACACTTTTTGGTGAATGATGTTGCACTTTTCAATTATTACTTATACAGTTTAATAATTGAAAAGTGCAACACCATTTACCAAAAAGTGTAAGTCAGTAACTGAAAAGTGCAACATGGACTAGGGTGCACAGCATGCACTCGAGTCCATAGCAGACCAACCCATAAAGAATATTTTAGGTGATTTGATGAAGTGTAAAATGGATTTAATGAGGGATAAAGTAAAATCTATGTAAAAAAAGAGTGATAATTTTAAAAATAAAATGATGTTGAGAGTATATTAATTTTGTAAAATATTTTTATATTAAAAATATACAAATAATTTTGGGACGTACAATAAGAACAAATAATCATGGAATAGAGGGAGTATCAATTTCCAATTTCACCCAATTTTTATTTATAGTCCATATTAGATTATTATTATTATTATTATTGTGATTATGATTGTCACGTGTATTTATAAAAAAAACATAAAACACGACACTCTATGCAATAGATAAACAATGCAAATTCTCTTAAGATATGTTTGTTTTGAAATTTAAAATATGGATATAAATTTTTTAAATATAATACTTTGAGATTTTAAAATTATGAATTTTAAACCATCTTAATAATACTTATATTTACTATAAAAATCAATTCAATAAATACCTATAAATTATATATAAACCACTATAACATATAGTAAAAGATTAACCTACCTAAATCTAAAAAACAAAAACAATAAACCGTCACAAATATTAAAGTTACTAAATTTTAACATTCAGATTTTAAAATTATCAAAATTTCAAATCAAAAGGCTGCTTTTGAATTGAAGAACTTGAAATGAAAAGATTATAAATTTAATGAGGTTGAAATGTACAGTACAAATTAGTTCACCTAAATGTTAAAAATAAATTAGTGGAAAAATGGAACAATTGATTTGAAATCCATATCAATTCAAACAATTTACACTAATGGAGAAAAAATAAATTCCTAAATTGTACTACAATTAATCAAACGCAACCTTTGATTATTCTTTCAACGAAAATGATGTGTAATAATGGTCAATGATAAAAAGATGATAACAATATAAAGTAGAGCTCAAAATTGTGATAACAGGAATTTATACCCACCCTTCTCACTAATTGAGATAACAATTATATTGGGTTGTCTAAATTAAGTTAAGTATATATAGGATGTTTAGTGCAATTACTTAAAATTTTTTTTAGTTATAAATAAAAACAGTGAAATTCAAATCTAATCAAAATCTTACTCAAGTTGAAACATGAATATGCAACTTGCTGATTTTTTATTTTGTTAATAACAAGATATATTTGTAGTATTCGTTATCTAATCCTACAACCCTTTCAATTTATCAATGCAGCCATTGTAAGCATGCGTGTTTTTGAAATTACAAATTCTCACATTTTAATAAAAAATAGCGTGTGATTATTTTATATAGTTACTTAGAATTTTAAATGAAGAAACATTGTGATGACACATAGGTCAAAAGAATTTCACGAAAAAATGTAGAGATATTGTTAAGTTATATTCACTCAGCCCACATAAATTGTACTCCATTTTTTTTTTTTTTTTTGGATTATACATATTAAATGTGTTTGCTTTTTTTAAATAAAAAATATATTTTATCTCTTCTATACTTTATTTATTTTATTCTCTATTTTATCTATTTTATTCATAAATAAACAATATTTCTTAAAACTTGTGTAAAAATAAATAAACACACTATACATGGACAACGTGAGTATTAGCTTCCACGTTTTAGCAAAGCTAGTGTAAAGGTTTCCCACTTCAAAATTTTATTGACTTATATATCTTGTGATTTAAGTATAATATGATTTAACTTTATAATATAGATTTTATAATTGTTTATATAAGATTTATAAATATTTATATAAAGTCTGTAATTATTTATATGGTTTTTTTTTTTTTGTAAAATTTACAGGTATTTATAAAGTAAATTTTAAAATTCTAATGTCAAAATTTTAAAATAGAACATATATTGAATTTTGAAATTCAAAATTCAAATTTTAAATCTCAAAATAAAACATGGGTTCATAACGGTATATCCATAGCTTCATCCTGCTCAAACATAAAATACATACTCCACCCCAGTTTTGAGGAGAAGAGTTGCCTTGATTGATCAACAAAAGTCAAACCAAATTCCTCAATTAAAAAAAAAAAAAAAAAAAGTACTCCGTAGTGTGAAATCAAAAAAATTATCCAACCAAGTCGTGTGATACAACTCGGTCTTTAGTTTGAAATTATTGTTGAATGAGACTCGACTCGACAGTTTGAAATTATTGTTGAATGAGACTCGACTCGACTCGATATTATATTGAAATGGTGTTTCTTAACTTTACAAAAGTAGTATAATAGAATTAATTTTCCTAAAAAATAACTGTTCTTAATTTAATTGCAAAAAAAATCACGACCTTTATAGTATTTATCAATTACAACATATTCTTTTTTTCTTT
This sequence comes from Galeopsis tetrahit, assembly GCA_963675135.1. NCBI lineage: Eukaryota > Viridiplantae > Streptophyta > Magnoliopsida > Lamiales > Lamiaceae > Galeopsis > Galeopsis tetrahit. The sequence goes on from OY776134.1 coordinate 22,924,914, forward strand.
GCAATTCGATACACCAACTTTTTAAGTTTTGCAATTTGATGAATGTGTTTATTTTTCGGCAACACATGAATGATATATATACTGAAGCCGCATTAAGATTCTACACAAATGCCAACGTAAATGTCTTGATTGATCAATAAAATATTTTTTATATATTTTATTTTTTGTATTTTAAAAACGTTTTTAAATAAAAACAATATGAAAAACATCACATTATTTTTGTGGACTATGATTTGGAGGACGCGATCTTATACTTTTGAGTTTTGGGGAGGGGGAAATGATAATAATTAAATTGGTTTATGATTTATTTTTAAAAATATTTAGTATTGTTTTTAGTTTTAAAACGATTTTTTTATTATTCTTTTTAGTTAAAAACGTTTTTAAAAAAAAAAAAAACATTATTCATCATTCGTGACATCTATGTGGCACCTCGACAACTCTGACAATTAAATTATGATTTAATTGTTGCTAGAAAATTCACATATGCATTGAATTGCAAAAATTAAAAAGGTGGTGTATTAAATTGCAAAGAAAAAAAAGATATGTTGTAATTGATAAAAACTGTAAAGGTCGTGATTTTTTTTGCAATTAACCCTTTAAAGAATTATGGTGGTATGGATAACTTTATTTGCACTGGTTTTTTGATACATGAATTACTCTTGAATTGTAATGGAAGTAATCTCTAAATTGTAATGGGTTGGAGTACCCCCTGTACTCAATTAGTAGAATGAAATCTTTTTTTCTGATTAAAAAAAAAATAAATTTAAAGAATTATTACTCACTCATCAGTGTTTGCACAATAAAATAGATACACATTTTAAGGGAAAACGTGTAAGGAGTGGAGTGTTGACATTTGAAGAGTAATTTTGTAAATTTATATGAATAAAATAAAAAGAATAATTGAAATTAGTGTAAAAGTAATGACATTTTGTGTAAATATGTGAACATTGTGAAAATTAAGTTTATAAAAGAGTTTTATTTTAATGAGGGTGCAAATAATTGTGGAAAAAATAAATAAGGTAAATGTGCAAACAATTGTGAATAGGAGGAGTAATAAAATTTGTTAACCTTAAGATCATGTTTGTTTTGAATTTGGGTATGGCTGCTGTGTACTCAAATACACGGTGTACTTGAGTCCAGATATATATGAAATATAAATTATATATAGGATAAATAATAAAATATTTAACAAAGCTTATTGTGGCCTAGTGGTTGTCTTTGGATTACCTTAACATTAAAAAAAAAGTGTAAGTACTAGTAATATCATTAATTGCATTTATTAATAGTAAAAAAAAATAATAAAACGCGTAAAATTAATAATAATTTTTTTAAAAAAATTTAGCACTAGTTTTTCTAGATTATGAAAGTGCAAGTACAAATAAACAAAAGGTGTATCATGAGCATACACTTTTCAGTTATAATATCATACACTTTTCAGTTATAATATCATACACTTTTCAATTATAATACCATACACTTTTCATTAATATATAACTTACATTTTTCATTAATAGAACATACACTTTTTAGTTATAATAACATACACTTTTCATTAAATAGATCATACACTTTGCATTTATAATAACATACAATTTTCATTAAATAAACATACACTTTTCATTAATAGATCATACACTTTGCAGTTATAATAACATACACTTTTCATTAATATATAACTTACACTTTTCAGTTATAATATCATACACTTTTCAGTTATAATAACATACACTTTTCATTAAAAACAATGTTGCACTTTTCAATATAGTAACATACACTTTTCATTAAAAAAACAAAGATACACTTTTTAATCATAATAACATACACTTTTTCAAAAAATAAAAATCGAAAAAAAAAATCGAATTTTTAAAATAAAAAAAAGTCAAAGTTTGACCGTTGACCGGTCAACGGTCAACATTTGACTAGTAAAAGTCTACTCAAATACATGGTGTACTTAAGTAACAAGAATTTTGCTTTGAATTTATGTAGATCGAATAGTAAAAATTCAAATGAGTTTTTTTTATAAATAATGATTGTGTGTATTTATTTTGAAATTTTGAGTTGTATCAAATCAATTGTATAGGAGTTAGTGGCGTAATAATAGAATTTTATATATTTTTAAAAATATACTCACTCCGTTCATGTATAAGCTTTTCATTTTGTCGGTTTGTCATTTTGTTCTGTCCACCTATAATTTTTTCATATATATTTTTTGTCGCATATCTTTTAATTTTTTATTTTTATTTTTATTTTTATACTTTACTTTATATTTTATACGTTGAAAAGTAATGAAAAATTTATAGAGATCGAAGTATATAGTTAGATGACAGAAATTCAAATTACAAATCTCGAATTGTTTTAATAAGAAAGGACAGGCGATCTAAGATATAGGGACACTGTTTCTTGGCGAGAAAAAAAAAAGTGAACCCAAAAAGACATGTACAGTAATAATTCGATACGAAGGGTCAAAGTGGGAAGAATACTTTATTTATTTAAATAGTAGTAAAATAATTGTGATGGGTGTGCCCCACCACAAAATTCAGACACACAAGAACATGCCCCCGCATACACTACTTCAAATTTCAATAACAAACTAGATTAATTTAATTTGATAATTTCAATATAATAATAATTTTCCATGAAATAATAATATTCTAACACAAAGTTTTGCGGGTCCGCTTACGTCACGCCTGACATAATTCCATGCCCCTTTTCGTCATTTCCTCACCCTCCATTTTATTTATTTAAAGGAGAAGTCACAAACCCCACTTGAGTAGATAATTTCAGGGTTTTTTTAATAAAATGTTAAAGTTATAAAAATAAATTAATACCACGTGAAATATAAAGGTTGATAATTTTCTTTAAATTTAATGGAGCAATATTATCTTATATTGTTCCTTCTTTATTTAAAATATTATATTGATTATACTTTTTTTTTTTTTTGACAGGTATATTGATTATACTTGAATATTATGATGTTTAACTCTCTTAATGATATTGTCAAAAAAAAAAAAAAAAAAACTCTCTTAATGATGATTTCAACCATGTCAAGTGTTTATTTCTTTCTCAAAGTGGCGGATAAGTCTTGATTTGGAACAAGATAGATACTCCATCCATCCAATCCCGAAAAGTTTTCAATTCCTTTTTTGTTTGTCTTTCAAAAGTTTGTATACCCCAAAATAAAAATAATCATCACAATCCCTACCCTCACAATATACAAATATTTACCCTTGCTATTACTTTTGGGACCCACCATATACTCGACTCAATCCATTTACTTTATTTAATTTATATATAAAAATTTATAAAATTACCCCTTACACTTTTTTCTTAAACCATGTCTCTGCAAATGCAAGAACAAAAGGAGTATATCACTTTGATTCCACATAAACCATTGTACAGAAGGTTGTTATATATGCTCGTTTCGTGAATAAAAGGACCTCAAACTTTTCATGACCTGAAGCCTATGGAGAGGCTCGGAGGCCCAAACCTGCAATTATACATGTTCATTGAGAATTGGGCCAAGGTTCATCAACGAAAGGGGTGATGCAGTTAGGGTTCATGAAGTGTCTCCACTAACTCCTCCATTTTCGATAAGATTAGAGTTTAAATGAGAGGGTAAAGCGTTTTGAGGAGTCAATAGATTGTGAACCTAGAGGTCCGTGAGAATTTGAACGGTTTGTTACAGTAGTTTTGACTTGAACGTTAGATATCTCTGGTGTATTCTACAGGTACTAGAACATTGCATTCTAACAATGAACAACTTCGTGCAATATCATTTTAATCGATTGATTGAAGTTAATTTTGTCGTTTATGTTGTGCGTTGGATTTAAAGTTTAAACCTACTAATTGCAAACAATCCATAGTTAACACTCCTTTTGTCTATAGTTCTTTTGGTTGTTATTATCCTCCCCCTCAACCTCTGACCACGCACACACCTACATAGCCTATATTTCTTGTCCTCATTTGATTCAATGTCAATTTTCACATGTTCTATGTTGCAGTTTAGCATTTGCTTTGATGGATGACATTGTCTTATTTGCCCTAAACAACATGCAAGTGAGATTTTTTAATATGAAATCCTGATAATTAATTCATTTTAATGAGCCAAGATCATTAGAATATATTATAATTTAATAGAACAATTATTTAGGATGGTACCAATAATTCTCAATTATGATATATTATGTCCAAATCAATATTATGGAATATTAGAATATTATCTAATTTAAATATTGAATTTAACCAGAGAAATCTTGAATATCGAAAAATCATTAATGTAGCTCATGTCATTTTAGTTTTATCAACTCCTATATTATTACACGGTCTTGTTATAACTTATAAGTGCCAATGTATTGAAAACCATAACAAATTTGGTTTGTGTTATGAGCTCTGTTTTTATACTAACATATTATTTAAGAATTAATATAAATAAATTAATTAGAATATAAACATTCAAATCCAACTCGATAGCAAAGAAAAAAAAATGGAAAAAATAAAGGTACGAGAGAAAAAAAGTATTGAAAAATAGTTATTGTGTGCTCATCAACGGTATCAAAATGTATTACTCCATTTGTTATATTAGACATGCGTAAAAGCTTGTGTAGTTAAATAATACTCTCTCGGTCCAATAAATATTTTCACCAAAAAATAGCACACAAACTAAGAAAAATGTGTAATGCGCGCGTGAAGTGTTGATGAATAATTTTGTAACTTTTATGAATAAAGTAAAGTAAATGATTGGATTAAGGGTAAAAATAATGACTTTGTGTAAATATATGAATATTGTGAGGATGAAATTTATGAAAATATTTTCTTTTTGAAAAGTAAAAAATAATTATGGGACAGACGAATAAGAAAATTATGCAAACAATTGTGGAATAGGTAGAGTATCAAAGTTAAATAATCTCTCCTATTATTTCACGTAATGCTAGTACATACTTATATTATATTAAGATTTTGTAGTTTTTATTTCTTAATGTATAGTGATAGCAATATTCTTTCTTTTCTTTCCTGCATTAACATATGTATTTATTTTATATACCGTGAAATAAAATAAAAACAATAAACGTGAATGAGAAAATCAGAAGAAATAGTGCACATAACTTTTTGTGATGTTTTTAACGATATAATACTCCCTCCGACTCACAATAAATTTAATAGATAAGTAGACATATATTAAAAAAGTGTAATAAGGAGTAGAGTTTTTAGGAGTAATTTTAGTAAATTTTTGTGTAAAAAATTAAGTAATTAGTTGACTTGTGTGTATGTGTCGGTCTAAAAGTAATGACATTTTGTGTAAAATTAAGAATATAGTCAGTGTGAAGTTTATAAATAGTTGTTCATTTTAAGTGTGTGAAGACTTTTGAAAAGAAAATTGTGAAAGTTATTATGAAAAATGAAAAAATACAATAAACCGGTTGGTTCTACTTAGGAGAATTTTCATATCAAGACTCAATTTATAGGTTGAGTCTCAATAAGTACTCATTTTACATGTGTTTCAATTCAAGACTCAATTTTCGCTTTATTTTCAATTTAACACTTGATTTAAATTATTTTGTCTCAATTCAAGGCCCAACAATTTTTCAGTAAAAAAATTAGTCATAATTAAGTTTTTCAAATATGAGTTTATAAGTAAAAATAAAAATGTAATTGACATTTTTTAAAAAAAAAAATCTGAAAGTTTTGTCAATTTTTTAATTTTTTTTTTGTCGAAATCTATTTTTTTTTCAAATATTTTGTTTGTTTTTAAATTCTAACCGGCAATTTTTTTACTAATTTTTTCTTGAAAATTTTGAGTCCACTTATATTTTCAAAATATTGTCTTTTATTAAAAAAAAAAAAAAAACTGAAAATATAGAATTTTTTTCAAAATTTCCCCCTAAAAAAATGCATATATATGTATATATATATATATCTCTTTTTTAAATAAAAAAAATCATCAAATATGACTTAAATAAAATGGGCTTGATTTGAGATAAAATATTGTAAATGAAATCTTAAATTGAGAAAAATGTAAAAATTAAATTTTGAATTGAGACATTTATAAAATAAGTACTTATATCGAGACTTAATCTATAAATTGAGTCTTGATATGAACTTCTTTCTTCTACTTATGACTAAAACATTAAAGTTGTGAATTCGGATAGGGCGCGGCTAAAGGCACCCTGGATTCCTATGAGTACACCCAGGAGATGAGGACACCCACAAAACAGATGAGGGCACCCACCTGGAAAACCCAAAAATGCCCCCTTTGAATTAAAACCTTAATTAACTCCCTCTCCTTCTCATTTCAGAGACCCACCTCCATTTTTACACCTCCATTTCTCTCAGCCGCCGCCACTCCACTTCTTCCGCCTCCGCCGCGCACGCAGCTCTCCCCCACTCCTCCATCTCCCCTTCGCGCCCGTTCGCGGCCGTTCGCGGCCGCCCACCGCTGGAAGAAGGCGAAGCCATGGCCGCCGCCGATCTGCTTCGTTTGCAAGGTGTGGGCCACCGTCGCGACCCCCTTGAAGGAGATGAAGTCGCCGCAGTCCGCCGCCGCGCCGCCCACCTCTGGAAGAAGGAGAAGCCATGGCCGCCGCGAAGAAGACGACGTTGAGTTTTCCACAGAGGCGACGACTGAGGCGGGTTTCCACGGCGGCGCTCCCTTCTCCCCACAGACGCGGCCGCCGCCCACCCCCTCCTCCCCTTCGCCGCGGCCGTCGTGCTCCTCCCCTCGCCGCCGCCGCCGCTACACAGGTAAGTTTAGTTTGAAATTAGAAAAATTAGGGTTTCTTGAAAAAAATTTAGGATTTTTTTTGAAGTTTAGGAATTATTTTCGAACATAGTGAGTTTGTTTTGGAAAAATTTTTGAACAAGATGTTCGATTTTTTTTAGGACAAATTTAAGTTGTTTTGAATTTTTTTTCGAACATATTGTGTTTGTTTTGGAAACAATTTCGAACAATTTGAGCTTGTTTTGGAAAAAATTTCGAACATGAGGGTGTTTTGGATTTTTTTTGTTTCAATTTTGATGTTTTTTTTTTTGTTGAAAAATAGTGTTTGTTTGTTTGTTTGTGGTGGTGTGAAATAGAACGGTGGGTGTACTCATCTTCATTTTTTTCATAAATTTGATTCTAGGGGTATATTGGACATATCACATGTTCTGAAAGTTTAAAAAAATGGTTGGTGGGTGTACTCATAGGAAATCCGGGTGCCTTTAGCCGCGCCCATTCGGATATTAGCTGGCGAATAGAAAACCCACATGGCCCATATATAGATCATCATGGGCCAATACATATACACCATCGACCAAAACAAAGGCCACAGTTATACACACACAGCTTTATTGACGACACCCACTCAGATAAAAACACCCGAACAGTAGGGGTGTGCATCGGTCGGTTCGGTGACCGAACCGAATTAGGATAACCGAACCAAAACCGAAATTTTAGTAAAATTAACCGAAACCGGACCGATCCTATGCAAAACCGAAATTAACCGAACCGAATTATTCGGTTCGGTTTCGGCTATAACCGAAAAATCGAAAAAAGAACCGAAATTCTGGAAACAAAAATTACAGTTCTGAAATTAATTAAAAAAAATTACAACTGAGAATCTCTAGCTCAAAAATTACACAATGAGATAACCAATTAATGTCCAATTGTCCAAATACCATATGTTCATAAACTCACCGTGAAGTCGTGTTGTTGGCGTGGGAAAGCACTGTAGCAGCAGGTGTGTCCGTGTGGGAACTGTTGTGGAGGCGTGGAGGGCAGACCAAGAGACTGGAGTGGAGGGCGGCCGCCGGCCGATGTAGGGAGGAAGGAGAGAAGGGAGATCGAGGTGGGAGGTCGCCGAGTCGGCCGACTGGCCGTGGCCGCAATCAACGGCGGAAGTTTGGGGTCTAGCCAAGGAGGCGCCGTTTGGGGGCTGGAGTGGAGTGGGGGAAGAAATTAATTAGGTTTAGAAATTTACACTTTTTTAGGTTTAGAAATTATGACGGTAAAAGAAGGTAGGTCAAAGGCAGACTTTTTTTATTTAATTCATTGGGCACGGTTATGCACACATGGATTTATTAGGACACCCACTCGCTTACACGAAAAATATAAAACACCCTTCTCCCCTCAAACCCTAATTCGGTCGGTTTCGGTTAACCGATTTTTATTACGGAAATAACCGAAACCGAACCGAAAACCGAGATATTCAAAAGACGAAACCGAAAACCGAACCGAATTCGTATTTCGGTTCGGTTCGATTTTCGGTCAAAAACCGAATAGTGCTCACCCCTACCGAACAGTACACACCCTACAAAAAATCAAAACTTCCCTTCTCTTCTTAAAAGCTATTGCAACCCAATTAAAACCACAATCCAACATTCACCATCACAAGTCAGGGTTTGGTACACTCACACTCTCCACCCTCACGTCGATGACTTCGTCGCCGTTACCGTTGAAGATGAAGGCAGCCGGAGCCACCGCCGCCGTTACCGTTTGAAGATGACGATGCCTAGGGGCGGACCTAGGATTTTGAGTAGGGGAAGCCGATAATTATAGTTTAATACTAACTAATACTCGACATGTTTATAAAATTACCCCTAAAAAATTACATATAAATCTACAAATTTACCCCTCAAAATTTTACTACACTTTCTTAATATGTGTATTAATTTACCTATAAAAGCTATTATCAATTTAACTATTAATGCATATATTGGTAAGCATCTCAAAATACATAATTATATTAGATGGTAGATAAGATATTAGACTAAACATTTTTACTCTTAAAATTTTATTTTGTGACCCTTTAAAATATTTAAATTATTAGTAAAATAAATAAATTGAGAAATTGTGAGAGAAATAAGATCTTTTATTGCGAAAACCTAGAGCCATATGAATACAAGTCATTCAAGAGGCCGGAGCCCCATTAAAAACATTGTCGAGTAAACCTTCCTTTGGGATAAATTGTATTTGAGTCAAGAAGCTAACTAATTTAAAATTCGGCTACTAATAAACAAATAAAATGCATGTTAAGTATGTTTGTTTTTAATTTTAATGACAAACCCAATTCATTTTCATTTGTGCTTTTTCTCACTTTTGGGCCAATTATTTTGTTTGGGTTGAATTGTATTGAGCCTGATTATATACTGCATACCACATGTATAGTAAAAAAATGCAAAAAGTTGAGGGGGGCCAAGGCCACCCCACTATACATGTGGTTCGATTCTATTTTTGCCAAAATTCGACCATTTTGAAATTTTGTATTTTCTTCGAAATTATTTTTTGAGATTTAGTAATGTTTTCGATTTTTATTTTCGAAAATGAGTATTTATTTTAACTCTGGTTGATCGAAGAAAATAATTGAAGGAGACTGCTTCTATTTTGGTATTTTGCTTTGTTGTTTGTTTTTTTTTTTTTAAGTTTGCTATTTTTGCTAATTTTTTTTGTTGAAATGATGAAATTAGTGTTGGAGTTTGCTTGTATTTTTTTTGGTGGTTTGTTCATAGCATAATGAGATTGTTTTTGGTTTTTTCTTTTTCCGTTCTACATGAGTACATGAGGGAGGATGCCATATAATTGTGGGTGAAATTTGTGAGTGGGTGTACATATCATGCAAATTATCAAGAGATAGAACTGACATTTAACACTTCATCAATTTGTAAAAAGAAAAAATGGTGGGTGTCCTAAACAAAGTGCTATGTGTGTATAACCGTGGCCCAACACAAATCATTATGATACGATTTTGTTACCGAGGAAGCCCATTTTACGGTTATTTACTTACACTCCGTAATTAATTAGTTCACCTCCTCCATACATATCTTTATTAAAATATTATTGTGTTGGGAATTTTTGGTTAAATGAGCTTCGTCTCATATATAAGACTTCATACAAGTATTTGTCTTTTTTTGATGCAATACAATGTCAATTTTTTTTTTTTTTACAGAAAAATTAAAGATCTTCAATGGATGATAACTTGGCAAAGCCATTACATCATTTTGATTTAGACTGTTACAGAGAGGTGGGATATCCTCCATTCAAATAAGTTCTGCATTTTCCTCTAATTCTAAATGAGCTAGCTCATGGGTTAAATAGTTGGCTTCACGCTTAACCGCTACAAAAACATGGCTATTACAGTTGCTAACAACCACTTTAACATCCTCAATAATGGAGTCTGAGTATGGGTTTGAGAGAATTAATAAGGATTTCTGAGTCCGGTTCAATGATCATATCATGAAAACCAGGATCAATAGTTAAAAATATGTTTAGTGGGAGTTTCATCAATTGTACTTCAAAACTGAGTCACTATGTTTAGTGGGAGTTTCATCAAAGAGAGTAGAGTTTCTAGCTTTCCAAATATGCCACAAGATGATGGTGAACAGTGCTCACCCCTCCCATGGAAGACCTTCAAACATTGCTGTGCACATTTCACGAAATGTGTGAGAGGCAGATTGACGCGTGAGCCGAATCGGGTTTTGGCCCCTAGCAGTGACGGAGTGTTTAAAATGTGTATATTCAACTCAAGTTTTACAAGTGTGAGGAGTACACTATATATAGAGGCTACACATTCTAGAGCCTTCTATCTAACAAACTATTGTTAGGAATCTAACTACCTTTCTATATGTATGCTTTGTATGTATCTAAAGTGTGTGTGTATCTACAATATGCATTGCATGCATGAGTGTGTGTAAATATGGAGCATGCATAGCACGCATAGGGTTTTTGCATGCTTGCATGCTTTCTGTTGCTTCTCTTCAACATGCCCCGGAAGAAACCAAGCCATGATGACCTATGATAGTTTGAACCAGCCTAGAAGATGATTGAAACGAGCTGGAGCCACTGGTTTGGTGAGAAGATCAGCTGGTTGGTCTTCGGATCCAACAAATCGAACATCAAGCATTCCATTTTGCACCTTTTCCCTAATGAAATGTACATCCACCTCAATGTGTTTGGTACGAGAGTGAAATGCTGGGCTGAAAGCTAAGGTAATTGCCCCTTGATTGTCACACCATAAGATGCTTGGAGTAGTGATGGGAATGTGAAGTTCTTTACATAAGCTAGCAATCCAAATGAGATCAGTTGTAGCAATAGCAAGGGCCCTATATTCTGCTTCTGTGCTGCTTCTAGCCACAACTGACTGTTTGCGCGAGCTCCAAGACACAAGATTCTGTCCAAGGGTAATGCAGAAGCCTGAGGTGCTCCTTCTGTCATCAATGCTTGAAGCATAATCAGCATCCACAAATCCTTGCAACCTGAAATCAGAAATAGGAGAAAAAGAGATGCCATGAGTTAAGGAGCCTTTGATGTATCTAAGAACTCTCTTACAAGCTTTCTAGTGATTTTGAGATGGATTTTGCAAAAACTGAGAGAGTTTATTGACACTGAAGGCTATGTCTGGTCTGGTTAGGGTAAGGTATTGTAGAGCTCCAATGATGCTTCTGTATAGAGTGGGATTCTCAAATGGAGGGCTGTCTGAGAGAGAGAGTTTGGATGAAGGGCAGATTGGAGTAGGACAAGGCTTTGAATCTGTTAAGTGAGCTTTGGAGATGATGTCTTTTGCATATTTGGACTGAGTGAGCTTGATGAGAGATGGGGTGGAATAGGCTTCAATGCCTAGGAAATAGTTGACATCTCCCAAGTGTTTGAGGGAGAATTGAGTATGTAGAGCATGGATAAGTTGTTGCACCAGCTTTGTATCATCACCAGTAATCAAGATATCATCTACATATACCAGCAAGAGGGTCATTTTGCCTTGATCAACTCTGTGAAACAAACAATGATCAGAAGTGGAGTGTATGAAGCCCTGCTGAACCAAGAATTCCTTGAGGGTGTCATACCAAGCCTTGGGAGCCTGCTTTAGTCCATAGAGAGCCTTTCTTAGTTTGCACACATAGTTGGGGTGCTCAGGGTGAACAAAGCCTTCTGGTTGTGCAATGTATACAGTTTCATGGAGCATCCCTTTAAGAAAAGCATTATTGATATCAACTTGTTGTATAGGCCATCCTCTTGTAACAGCTAGAGTGAACACAATTCTAAGGGTAACTGGTTTGATAACTGGGCTGAAGGTACTAAAGTAATCAACACCAGCCTGCTGCTGAAAGCCCCTTGCAACCAATCTAGCTTTGTATCTCTCAATGGAACCATCTTTGTTGTACTTGACCCTGAAGAGCCACTTAGTGGTGATGGGGTGAATATCTGAAGAAGGGGGAACAAGTTTCCAAGTACCATTCTGAATCAAGGCATCATACTCAAGTTGCATAGCCTTTTTCCAATCAGAACTCTTGCTTGCCTCAGTGACAGAAGTTGGTTCAGGAATAATTGTGGTGGAGATAAGAGCTCTAGGTTTGTGGATACCAGATTTGGCCCTGGTTTGCATAGGGTGAGTATTCTGAGTAGGGAGAACTGAGGGAGATGCAATGATTGGAGCTGGAGGAGGTGGTGAGGAGGTGGAGGGTAAAGTAGGAGGAAGCATGTATCTTGATGAGCTAGAAGAGGCATGAGAGATGTTCTGATGGGGTGAGTTAGATGCCGTAGATAATGAATTGAGATTATCTGGAGACAGTGGAGGAGAAGGAGTGAGTTGAGGTATAGTTTGAGTGTTTAGAGGAGGGAGACAAGGCACTGGAATTTGAGTAGAGAGGAGTGGAGGATTTGAAATGGGAGGAGGTTTGGCATGAGTGAAACAAGGGAATTCAGCTTCATTGAATTGTACTGATGCTGAAACAAAGATCTTGCCAGATTCATGAAGGCACTTATAGCCTTTGTGTGAGGTGCTGTAGCCCAGAAATATGCACTTGGAGCTTCTGAACTGTAGCTTAGATGTGTTTTATGGCCTCAGAAATGGAAAACAAGCACATCCAAACACTCTCAAGGATAAGTAGTCAGGTGGCCTGCAATGAATGAGCTCAAATGGAGATGTGTTTTGAGTGATAGGTGATGGAAGCATATTTATAATGTGAGTTGCAGTGGAGAATGCATGCCACCAGAAGGACATATGGAGTTTTGATCGAGCAAGCAATGCCAAACCAATTTCAGTAACATGTTGATGCTTTCTCTCAATCAATCCATTCTGAGGGTGAGTATATGCACATGAGAGTCTCACAATAACACCAAGTGGTTTAACCATCTTTGCAACAGGTAGAAACTCAGAGCCCATATCATGTTGGATTGCCTTGATTTGCTTACCAAATTGTCTTTCAACAAGATTTTGAAACTGAGTGAAAACTGACAGAACCTCAGACTTAGCCATAAGAGGAAAAATCCATGTAAATCTTGTGTAGTCATCAACAATGGACAAATAATATCTATACCCTTCTATTGACACAGTTGCAGCAGGTCCCCAAACATCCATATGTATTAGCTCAAATGAAGATGCAGTATGATGATTAACAGAAGAGAAGTGCTTCATATGCATCTTTCCAATTTTACATTCATCACAGAAACTAGAATGAGAAGTATTACAAGGGATGTTGATACTCCTCAGAACTCTAGACAATGTAGAATCACTAGGATGACCCAATCTACAATGCCACAATCTCCATTTATTCTCAGTACTAACAACATGATTAACCCTAGCAACATCATGAACATTAGTAACAGAATTGACACTAACATCAGCCTGAGATTTATTATCAACACTAGCACTAAAACTAGACATCTGTTGATCAAGGGCAGTGTCTTTATTGACCTTCAGGCATCCAAAATCCAGCATGTATAAGCCATCTTTAAGCACCCCTCTCAATAGTATCTTGTGAGACTTCAGATCCTTAACAAGACAACAATCAGCAAAGAACTCAATAACAACATCATTATCTTTAAGAAACTGAGAAATGCTCATCAAGTTCTTAGTAAAAGTTGGTACATGTAATACATTGTTCATAGCAACTGAGCTGGAGCCACCATTTAATGGAATTTTGAAAGAACCAGTATGTAGAATAGGAGATGATGCACCATTTCCAACAATAAGAGAAGCCATACCTTGATATGGTGAGTTAATGTTCAGATTGGCAAGCTGAGATGTAACATGGTGTGTGGCTCCACTGTCAACAAACCATGGAGTGGAGTTGCTGGAAGTAGATGCACCTTGATGTGCATAGCTAGCAAGAGCAGATGGTGAAGCACTGGACTGAGAGTATGGAAGCTGATAAGGTAATGAACTGAGTTGAGAGTGTGGAGACTGATATTGGGTAAGATGAGCTTGAGGAGGAGTAGATATAGGAGGTCGAGGAGTAGTCATAGAGCTGGAGTTTGAAGTATAAGATCTGGAGTTTTCAAGTCCTGTATAGGTTTGATCAAACCTTTTGTAGCACTTAGCTGCAACATGATACTTGCGGCCACACAATTGACATACAACCCTTGGTTTAGGATAACCTCTGCCTTTTCCATTACCCCTATGATCTTTAGAAGCTACATTGGCTGCAGGTTGAAGAGCAGAGGAGATGTTACCTCCTTGTAGCTGGATGGAGTGAGAGCTGTGATTAAGCAAACGAACTTCATATGCTTGCAAAATGGATTGAACTTCAGGCAGTGATGGAATGGATCCCCTAGTTGTGAGAGAGACAACCACAACATCAAAGTCAGCACCTAAGCCACCAAGGATATACAGGACCAGTTCATCATCCTTGATTGGTTGTCCAGCATGGAACAAACCATCAGCAATAGCACGCATCTTCAGAATGAACATATCAATACTCATGTCATTTTTCCTCTGAGTTTGTAACTGTAACCTTAAGATCATGGCCTTGGCACTTGACTGTGATTGAAACAGAAGTTCAAACACCATCCATAACTGAAATGCATGTTCACACCTACTTACATGACCAAGCATGGATTCAGAGACAGAGCTCAATAGCCAGCTGAGGAGAAACTGGTCTTTCCTTTGCCATGAGAGTGAATCAGATGTAGATTCAGTAGGATTCATAGGCACAGCTGTGCAGAGGAGAACATCCTCAAAGTTATGTGCACGAGCTGAAGCAAGAACTTGATTCCTCCAAAATGGATAGTTATCATTGTCTAGACGAATTGACAATGTGATAAATCGAGGCAGATTGGATGATGTAGTGGAATTTGCCATGGATTAAGATCAGATCAGAAGTGATATAAGAGCAGCGGACGGATCGGGAGTTGAATGAGGAATGAAGATGTGAAGGAACAAGATGAAGATAGACAGTTATTTGCAGATGAAGATATGAAGTTGTGAAGAGATAAGATGAAGAATAAGCAGTTACAGATGGCAGTTATGGATGAAGATATGAAGATGTTCACAGAAAATGAACAAAGAGATTTTGTTTGCAGATGAAGATGAAGAACAACGGATGAAGATGAAGAACAGTGAATGAAGATGAATGGGAGAATGAAGGCAGGATGAAGAAAGGTAGAAACAGAGAAGTGTTTTTGCAAAGTTCACATCAAAATCAAAAGAAAGATTGACCTCATGATACCATGTTTAAAATGTGTATATTCAACTCAAGTTTTACAAGTGTGAGGAGTACACTATATATAGAGGCTACACATTCTAGAGCCTTCTATCTAACAAACTATTGTTAGGAATCTAACTACCTTTCTATATGTATGCTTTGTATGTATCTAAAGTGTGTGTGTATCTACAATATGCATTGCATGCATGAGTGTGTGTAAATATGGAGCATGCATAGCACGCATAGGGTTTTTGCATGCTTGCATGCTTTCTGTTGCTTCTCTTCAACACGGAGCCAGGATTTTGAATCCGGGGGCCCCAAATAGTAGTAATAAAAAAATTTAGAAATGAAATTTTAAAATATATAAGGTCATAAAATACCACTTATATTTATGTAATAAAAATGATAAATATAGTTACATAAACTTCTAAAAAAAAACATAATACAACTAAATTATAACATTCCTCTTCGATTCTTCATGTTTTGGAAGCGTTGCATGATAACTTCGTTTCTAACTTTTTGAAAGACATCTTTTTCAATGTATGCAACCAAAAAATCATTCAATAATCGGAGACCGATTACGGAGTGGACTTTTGATGAGTTTCATAGCTGAAAATGCCCTTTCGACGGTAGTTGTGGCAATATGTAAGATCAATGATAACTTAACAAGCAAATACACTAACGGAAAAACAATATGCTTTCTTGTAGAAACCATCTTCTGAGCAAGACCTCATTTTCCAACAACTGTTGAGAAGTTTTCATTCAAACGCATGTCAACAATAAAATTCTCCAGTTGATTGTCAAGTTCAATTAGAGAACTTGGAGAAAAATCTGAAGGATAAAATTCTGCAAGATGAAGTAGTTTATTCTTATCAAATGCTGAAAATGAATCTCTCGGATCAAAACAATCCATACACAATAGCAACTATGTGTTCACTTCGTAAAAAAGATTGATCTAACTCTTGAGCTTGCAAGTCAATCACAGAATAAAATAGCTCAACTCGGTAATGATGAAGGTTGGTGATTTTTTCAACTCTACGCCTTGAGCTTCCACGAGCTGCATGTACATGTTCCATATTTATCACATCTATCTCATGTTTGCTAGAAAATTTAGAAACTTCAATTAACAAAGTATCCTAACCTTCTTCTCTCATTGATTGCGAACGATTTTTTGATCATTTCACCAACCTCATTGCATTAAGAATATCTTGATCCTTTCTTTGAAGAGCTTGTGACAATTCATGAGTGATTCCCAATTTTTTTGTCATAAGATGTAACAAAAACACAAACTCAAATTGATTAATAATATATAGTAATTCAAGTGCTTCACCCCTCTGCGTATTTTCAACACCATTCTCTCCAACATACTCAAGAACATCAACAACAGAAGAATTTAAGGCCATTAGGTTAACGAGGGTACCATAATGAGAACTCCAACGAGTATCTCCAGGCCACTTCAATGCCATTTCTTGATTTTTTCCTTTTTTAGTCTTGATTTCATCATTTGCAATCCCTTCAATAATTTTCTCTATTTGCTTCTTTCGAAACATATCTCGACGCTTGCAAGAACCTCCAACAACATTACATAACCGTGTAACTGTATTAAAAAAAGAAGCAATGGTTGCGTTATCTTTAGAAACATCAACAAGTGTGAGTTGTAGTTGATGAGCAAACCAATGGATGTAATAAGCACTGAAATTCTTCCTCAATATCAAACTTTTGAGTCAATTGAATCCACCCCTCATATTACTTGCTCCATCATAACCTTGACCTCTCAAACTAGATATACTCAAGCCATAAGTGGAGAACAAAGAATTAATGCCATTCTCAAGTGATGCTACAGTTGTATCACTAACATTCACTAAACCAAGAAAGCATTCAATAACATAACCACTCTTATTCACATAACGTATAACAACCCCCGTTTGCTCTTTGACTAAAACATCTCGACACTAATCAACTAATATGGAGAAAAACTCATTTCCAATATCCTTAATGATAGCATTGGTTGTCTCAACCGCAACTGCATTAATAATATCCTTTTGAATCTCAGGTGAAATAAGCTTGAGATTTTCAAGAGCATTTTTCAAAACAACATTATGGATTTTTTCGTTGCAAGAAACAATAACTTTGAGAAGTTCAATAAAATTTCCTTTATCTAATGATTCTTCTGACTCATCAGTACCTCGGAAAGCTAATCCTTGCACAATGAGATAACAAAGACAAATAACAGTTGCATTTAATCTACAACGATAATCAACCTTTAATTGCTCCGAGACTTTAGCTAATGACACCTCAATATGTTGAGCTCGATGCATCAAATCTTGACAAGCCAATATACACTTGTTATGATCACTATTATGATCTCCAACATGATCCCTCAATCTTTCTTTCTTTCGCCAAGCGTTAAACCTCCCTGTTATAAATGCATCATGCCCACTTTCACTCTTCCCAGTGGAAAAAAGATAACAATATAAACAAAACACAACATTCATTCCAACCAATCCTTAAATTCATCAAGCCAAGATGCAACAAATTTACGTTTTCGATTCCCTTCTACCGCCTTTTGAGGAAAATCGTGATTACGTGGTTGGCATGGACCTTTCAATAAATAAGCTCTACAAACTTGTTCAATCAAATTTGGTGGATAGCTCATTATCTTAGGTCGAAGTCCCGGATCACTAGGAATTCTAAATCAATCTTAATACCACTTTGACTTGATGATTCTTGAAGTTGAACATTAGGAGTAGACGCATCGAGTGGTGAAGACGATATTCCCTCACTAATATCCTGAGTTTTATTGTAATATCGCTCCATTATCTAATT
Organism: Galeopsis tetrahit; assembly: GCA_963675135.1. Lineage (NCBI taxonomy): Eukaryota > Viridiplantae > Streptophyta > Magnoliopsida > Lamiales > Lamiaceae > Galeopsis > Galeopsis tetrahit. The sequence continues at coordinate 22,943,130 of OY776134.1, forward strand.
TTTTAAAATAATTATTAAATTAGAAATAACATTCATTTATATTAATAGAATATTAAATATTAATTATTTATAATAAATTAACAAATGAAGGCAACTAGCTAGCACCCCACTCCCCTGCTCCCAAATTCCAATAAGCGGCCAAGTCCCTGCTCCCAAATCTCAATAGGTGGCCTATACTCAGTGTATGATAGTATGAATTAATACATAAATTAATAATACAATAAATTATTAAATATCAATAATATAAGTTATACAAATAATAATATTTTTTTCTAGGGATTATAGTTTTTTTAGTCCTTTAAGTTGGACTAATTTTGAATTTAGTCCCGTTGAAATATATATTTTGAATTTGGTCCCGTAAGTTTGCGTAAATTTTGAATTTGGTCCTATTACCTGCAATAGTAGGTAAATCTACCGGTGACACTCATTATATATATTTTTTATTGTTTTGTATTTTCATATTACATTATTTTAGTGTTTATTTATATTAAATGGGTTTAGGGCGTGGGTCGGGTCAAACAAAACGGGCCTGGGCAAAAAAAAACCGGATTGAACTAAATACACTATCAAATCCTAGATTTTTTTCCCTTTATCAATAAGCGCATTACATCCTTAGCTCTTGGCTCCATTGGAAGGTCTAACCATTCAAAGTAATTTGATCCATCCCCATTTCGCTGAAAATTGGAAGAAAAGTAAAACATTAAAATACCTGCTTTGATAATGGAAAAATGGAGACCCTAAACATTGTGAAAAAATTACCATAGAACCTTCGACCAGGATTATGTTCAGTCCAAGATGTGCGTAATTGTGCCTCATATCCACACAAACACATCAAAACCCTATCTCTTTCATCTTGTTTTGCAATTTTATTTGACACCGAAACCCTAGCTCTTGCAGTGGAAAATGACGAAGACGATGACATTCTTCGTGGGAATTTTATTGCGATTCAATTTGATTCATGGCCTATCTCCCTCGATCTATAGTGAAAGAGGAGAAAAATCCACCTCTATCTATCTGCGTTCAAAGAGATGAAAAAAAAAATCTAGGATTTGATCGTGTATTTAGTTCAATCCAGATTTTTTTTTGCCCAGGCCCGTTTTGTTTGACCCGACCCACGCCCTAAACCCATTTAATATAAATAAACACTAAAATAATGTAATATGAAAATACAAAACAATAAAAAAATATATATAATGAGTGTTACCGGTAGATTTACCTGCTATTGCAGGTAATAGGACCAAATTCAAAATTTACGCAAACTTACGGGACCAAATTCAAAATATATATTTCAACGGGACTAAATTCAAAATTAGTCCAACTTAAAGGACTAAAAAAACTATAATCCCTTTTTTCTATCACACAATTCAATAAATCTTTACCCCATAATTTATATAGTAAGATTTAATACATTAATTAACAAAATGCATATGTGATATGTATTCTTGAGCTTTAAATATAAAAAATTTATGTCAAAACTCTTAAATGAAGTATTAAATATTTTGAGGAACCCAATATTTTGAAAAGCCCTAAATTCAACAAGAAGACAAAAGAATAAATATAAAATTAATTGTGGTGGCCCAGCCAAAATAATAAAGGAAATACTTTTACCTTCAATGTATAAAATTAATGGACCATAGATGATGATTGATGAAGGTCTTCTTCTTGAAAACTCCACTGCGTGTCGGATGTGTTGGAAAAGGAAGAAAAGTGGAGTATGGACGGTTTAATATGCATACTCTATTTTAATATATATATATATATTAATATTATTATTTAAATATATATATGTAAAATTATGAAAATACCCCCGACCCCTACGTGCATCCGTCCTTGGCCCCAAGTATGAATAACCACTGGGCAGCGGAGAAGTATATGGGCTGTCGTCTCTTCCTCTTCACCACATCCAGGTTCACCAAGCAAAGTGATGGATCGACAGTGGAACATGGAGTTGCCATATCTACTTCTAGGTTTTGCACGGTATGCTCGAAGATGGGAGATGGGTGGTGCACTGAGAGAAGCTTTTAATGGCCATGAAGTATGTGGATTTTACAGTGAATTTACCATCCTTTGAAGCCTTCCAAATCAGCTTATCACACGACCTTCTCCAGCTAATGTGCATGTTTAGAATGATAGAGGCATCTTCGGCTGTGAAGTACTGGTGTATCAAATCGTGGTCCCATGTGCCATGCTCCTGATTAATAGAATTAGAGACTCTTCCAAGGGTATGCAATCTAGGGGCGTGTGGGGGCTTGGCCTTTTTTTTATCATGAGTTCCTATCCAAGAATCCAAGTAGCTGCTAATCTGAGTTCCAGTACCCACACTCCACGCTGTACCCCTCTCAATTAGCGGGCTGGCTTTTAACAAGCTTCTCCAGAGGAAGCTCGGTTGATACCCCACTTGAGCTTCGCCAATGTTTCCCCGTGGAAAATATCGAGCTTTGAGGATTTTTGAAATAATAGACTCGGGATTAGAGAGGACTCTCCAATATTGTTTTGCCACCATTGCTAGATTGAAGTAGTAAATCTCAATGAAGCCCAAACCTCCATTCTCCTTTGATCGAGAAATTTTCTCCCATCTAGCCTAATGGATACTTCTTGCCTCCCCACTGCTGGAACGCAACGAACGAAGGCGGTCCGTCACCAAGATCGTTGTTGGATACCAAACGTATAAAATAATGAATAAAACCTAAACATGCGTCTAAAGTAGAATTTAGATTCGTTACCCTTGAAGATCGAGGAGTTGATTCCACTACAGATCTTCTAGTTTGTCTCCCAAACTTGTTCGAACATCGGGTGGACGGCGCACTATCAAACGTGGAGAAGGTGACCTTAGTTTCGTCTCCTTGAAACCCTAGCCCTTTTTCTCTATTTCGTGTGTGCTAGGATTTTTAAGACTGACGTAAGACTCCTTTATATAATTTCCAAAGGTTTCATGGGCCCATTAGAAGGTATAGGGTTTGGGCTTCTTTCAGGCCCAAATACTCTTTTGTTCAGCCCAGAATATACAATTTGGCACAAGACATTAATTCATCCCACTAGAGAATTAATGTTGCACTCCCATCCTATCCTGAACCGAATCAGGGCTTCTATTAGACTTTATAATTCCCCGTGTTTAAGATATCACACGTCCATTAATTATTAAAGCTTCTGACTACTTTAAATAATTAATGTCTATAATTCCTTAAGTAGTACCACTCAACCTTGTTGTCGTACAGATTAAATCCACCTGTAGGGTTTAATAGGACAATCCTTTATGAGTTTCCTCAAGGGGACGCCATCAACCTAGATGTTCAGGACACGGTGCCGTAATGCCAATAGGTAGACATCATGCGAGCGATGTCACTACCCAAAATACGGAGTGTGAAAAATCTACCAAGTTTTTCACATATGGTATATCAAAGTAGTGAAAAAGCTCCACACACATCTAATTATCACACTTAGGGTTAAGAATCACAAAAGTCACAAAGATCTGTAGTTCTTCATAACATTCAGAATAGAAGAACATGTCTTATCTGTGATCCATTCAGTACGCCACAATGCACTAGTATAAACTAATGGCCAAGACAAGCCACTAATAATTTAGAAGGTACATAATTTAGAAGATACATTGCTGTTTCCAAGGCATATCCCCAAAAAGAGGTACGTAATGAAGCATAACTCATCATCGATCTCACCATATCTAATAGAGTCCTATTCCTTCTCACAACCTCGCCATTCTACTGCGGAGTACCAGGCGCAAAGAGCTGGGATCTAATCCCATTCTCTAATAAGTATTGCCTAAATTCATTGTTAAGGTATTCGCCACCACGATCAGAACGTAGTGACTTAATACTCTTACTGTGACGGTTCTCCATTTTTGCCTTAAATTCTTTGAACTTGCCAAAGCATTCAGACTTATGGCGCATCAGGTAGATGTATCCATATCTTGAGCGTCAATGAAAGTGACGAAGTACTCAAAGCCTCCTCTAGCTTGAACAGTCATAGGTGCACACAAATCAGAGTGAATCAATTCCAACACATCATTTGCCCTATTTACTTTGGCCTTAAAAGGCCTCAAGGTCATCTTGCCTTCCAAACATGATTCGCAGACTGAGAATGGTTCCACTTGGAGAGACTCCAAAAACTCACTACTTACGAGTCTTTGAATCCTTCTTAAGTAGACATGACCCAATCTTAGATGCCAAAGGTATGTTTGATTCAACTTAGAAGGCTCCTTTCTCTTATTTAATGATGATGATGAATGAGCTTCAGTCACAATATGATATGCACAGGTAATAGTATAAAGATTGTTTTCCAACGTGCTAGAACAAATTGAAGAGTCATTTCTCATAATAACAACATTATCATTAAAAACAACTGAGCATCCATCCAAAAACAACTTCGAAAATGAAATTAAATTCCTTCCAAAATTCGGCACGTATAAAACGTTCTTTAATACTAAAACAGAATTAGAAAAACATAAGTGCACGTCTCCCACTGCAACTACTGATACTATCGCAGCGTTACCCAAACTAATAATAATCTCGCCCTCATTCAGTTGCCTTGTCTGCAGAAACCCCTGCAAGGTATAACAAACATGGTTAGTGGCTCTTGTATCTACTACCTAAGAAAAGGCAGAACAAGCCGCAAAGTATGTTTCAACAACTAAAGCGAGAGACGCACCGGAGTTGTCCTTTTTCAAGAGAGGACAATCAGACTTCCAGTGTCCTGTATTGTTGCACTTGAAACATTTGCCCTTCGATTTTTTCACGCCACCTGAAGGCGCCAGTTTCTTGCTCCCACTGCTTTCACCACCACCCTTTTTCTGTAAAGGCCTTTTCTTCTTCTTGCCATTAGACGAAGAAGGTCTAGCCAGAACAATAACATTGGTTTGTAGTTTCTTGCCTATGAGACCCTCTACCGCGACTAATTCCGTAAGAAGCTCGGCTGAAGAATAGTCCTTCTTATTCATGATCGCGTTAACACGGTAGTTATCAAAGGACTTTGGGAGCGAGTGTAGGATCACATCGATCTTCGTGTCGTTATCAATTAGTCCTCTAAGGACCTCTATCTCATTCAGATATTCCATCATCTTGAGACACTGGTCCCTCACGGACGCTCCCTCTAACATAGAGGATGACATAATCTTCCTCATAGCCTCAAAGCGGGCAACCCTATCTTTCTCACCAAAAAGCTCTTTGAGGCTCAACATCATTTCTGCGGCTCTAGGCATGGTTTAATGCTGATGTTGTAAAACATTTGACATCGAGGCCAAAATGTAACAACGAGCCACCTCATCCGTCTTGTGCCACTTCTTATGAGCCTCCCTTTGCTCTTTAGTAGATTCGGGTCCCAAAGGGACAGGAGCAGGTGTGTCGAGCACAAACTTGTACTCATCTGCAACTAGGACAATGTTCATATTTCTTTTCCAATTAAAATAACTAGATTTTCACCCGTGCGATGCAAGGGCATGTTTTAATTTTTTTTATAGTCTATTTTACTATTGGTGTCTTCATAATTTACTTGTTTACAAAATAAAATAATTTTTTTTAATATTAACTGCTTTGAACAAAATGTCTATATTTCTTCTCTTCCATTTAGGCCATATATAAAAACACTTGTGCAATGCACGTGTCAGCTTAGTGATAGATATTTTCTCATAGTCAGTAAAATATTAAGTACACATATATAGATATTTTAAAACTTTCTCATTGATAGAAATAGTTCAAAGTCTGTCTTACTACTTGTACGTTCATTTACAGTTTTGCTTATTTAAACAAAAATCTTTAGTACGGAGTATTACTTGCTACAAAATGTCTATCTCTCTCATCTTCCATTTATTGCAATCTATAAAAACACCATGAATTAAGTTGTGTAAATGCTTTTTTTTTTCTTTTTTCTTTTTTGAATTTTTCATTTTCCAACTAATCATTTTTCAAATTCTAGATAAATTGTATTTGTAATTTATCCGCACCAGAATAATATACTAATACCCGTTTTTTATAATACACCATAGAGCAAAATACATTTCTGATTGAGAGATATTTCCCCTCGCCCAACCCTAATGGTCAATAGTTCTATACCATAACTTGAAAAGAGAAAAACAGGGCCACTTTACATTAGAAATAGAAGAGATCAAGACTCTCATTTGGGCAATTATAAAGTCATTATAAACACATTAACCGGATTTCGATTTCAGAATTAATGGACTTTTAGTATCGCAATTGTACTGTTAGAAATTGTTCAATTATAAGGTCATTATTATAAGCTCATTAACTGGATTTCGATTTCCGAATTAATGGACTTTCTGTTTTACAATAAAAAATGGTAGAAATTGCTCCGTGACGAATGGAAAAGGTATATCAAGTGCTTCAAATTTATCAAATAAGATATATAAATACATGTATGAATTTGAATAATAAATGTCACATTGATAATACATCTTTTTGTCTCAATATAATGTATTGTCAAAAGACTATGTTCATAAGCTAAGATTTAAATAACAAATTATTTATAATGGCATTATGGCATGGCAGTGCCAACAGTACATTTTATTATTGAGCCATGAAACTTACAATGATCATAATTTATTCTACATAGTCTAGAAGCTAAAATTAATTTTTTTAAATGACGGAACATAAAAAGTACAACATTTTTTTTAAAAATGTTTTAATGTATTACTCCCTCCGTCCCATAGAAACTTGCACACCTGAGATGACACACAATTTAAAAAATGTGTAATGAGTGATGTTTTGAGGAATAGTTTTATAAAGTTTTATGAATAAAGTAAAGTAAAAAGTAGATTGAGTGTGAAAAAGTAATGGCATATGAGTAAATAAGAGTATTTTTTGAGTGTGAGGGTTATGAAGATATTTCCTTTTATAGAGTATGCAAATTGGTATGGGACATTCATTTATAAAAAGTGTGCAAATTTATGTGGGACGGAGGGAGTATTATCAATCAATGGTCTTTAAAATGAGTAGATAGGTTCCTTAAAATATATACAATCGAATTCAATTGGTAACATTATGAACATACAATGCAATCTTATATCATTACTTATCCATCATGTCTCGTTTCTACCAATCGACCAGAAGATCGAGACGTAGACAGATAGCACCACTATATAGACTTGTGTGATCCTAAGTTCAGGCTTACAGGGTATAATGGAAATGGGTTAAATTTATTGGGAAAAAAACCCAAGCCGAAGACTTCGATCTGAGAAAATCAAATACTGCTTAATTAAATAGGCACCCAAGAAAACAAATCGAAATATTGAGCTAATTTAAATGCAACATAGTCAAAGAAACTTGGGCCAATTGCTAATCACAATTCTCCCAAGATCATAAACACTAAAACAGGTCCTGCCATAAAATAAGGAAACAAAATTTTCCCAGCTATGCAAACTTCCAAAGATAACATCCCAAGTATGAAAGCAGTTAGACAAACACAGATTAAAAGTATGAAACTAAATAAGGGAATCAAATTAATTCCTGGATTTCTTCCTCGGCTTTGAGGGAGCACCAGCAGCATCCTCTGGGTAGACGTCGCGACATGACTTTGTTTCCAAATGCCTGAATATATCCAGTAGCAATTCGTCTGGTTAACAATTTTTGCTTGTTCTTATGAGATACCTTGAACAGAATTAGTTTTAAATGAATGAGAATAGTAACTGCTTTGGAGAATTATAGATTTTTTGGGAAAGGTAGAAGAGTAGATGAAGAGGCAGAAAGTTAAATGAAAATTGTAACAGTATGAGAGGGTTGACACTACATGTCAGAATTCACATTTCTTGAATGTTACTGTACGCTACCCCACATCGAAACACACACAGCAAAATCCCAATTATTTATCCCAATGTAGAATCTGTTATAATGATCATAATTCACAATTTTAGTCAATCAAGTGTTGTGCTGTCTCTCCCCTCCTTTTCATTTTTATACTATTTCATAAAACTATTATGGAGTATTATTCTCCTCTCAGCCTCAATCTCTAAAAAAAAAAAGGCCCTAGCCAAAAAGGATGGGGAAATTCGGAAGGTAAGTTCATCCGAGATGAACAAATATATGTAATATTTTTAATAAAACATTCTCATCCATAATCTAAGATAGTTATAAATTAAACAAATAAATGCACTGCAAGAAAATATAAGAGATGCGAGCAGTTTAAAAGAGGGAGAACTAAGCAACAATTCTCCAATAGGTCTAAGGTGAATTCACTTCTAAATGAAATTCAAATAATTTATCTTCACCTTCCTCAAATACCACCTATATATACATTTTTTTTTTAAAGAATCATTTAAGCTTAAGGTCCTCCAAATAACTAACATTACCTTATGTCAGTCTTGGAATAATATAGATAAAAAAATGAAATGAAATTATCCTTACCGATCTAACCTGCTGCAAGTCTGCAGCAATATCCCAATCAACTCCTCTCAATATTTAAATTTTGCTCACAGTCCTTATATTTCCTGCACACTGCAAATAACATAAATTAAACCAAATTATTATGGTACCGACAATAGAAAATGCCATTAGATTTTAGATGACAATAAAAGAAAGGGAAATTATTTCCGTAATTGGGGCTCAACGTCAAGAGAGCATCACTATACTAATAAGAAACCACAAACCAACACATTTGTATTGAAATGTTGATTATGTGACTCAAGATTTTCATCTTTAAATTTCACCTGCAAAATTCAACCTAATATTAAGAATCATCTAAAATAAAGCCAAATTCAATTCAAACGCAACCCCAATTGAGTTGGCAGGTAAGGTTTTTTACATGTTTCGGCACAAGGCGATGACGTGATAATCATTTGGTCAATTGCGCGAGTGATTGCAGCAGAAGAAACCATGCGCTTCATTGCATCGTGAAGCATATCGAAGTTCTCCGACGGAACCAACTTCTGCGACATAAATACATTGTGAATGTAGCGGGCATTTCTAATGTACGATGAAGATTCTCGTAGGCCTTTTATTTATTACTTTGTCAGAAGTCTGAAAATATGAAGCTAAACAGTCAAGACTCTTCTCTTCTCATCTCCCAGTCCCTTCTCCTGGACTTTTAATTAATACTGAGATGTTGAAAAGATGAAGAAGCTAAACAGACACGACTTGATGAATTTAAGATTGGTATAATTCCTAAAACATAAATCCATAGAGACATGTCAAACCTAGATCCAAAAACAACATAAGTAAAAGTCCACATTTGATCATCAAGAATAATCAGCTTTATTTCTACGACATTTGTAACTTCCAAGCACTAAATTAAAATTTATCTACAACCACATTGTTCTTATAATTAGATGGTTATGTACACCTTTACAACTTTCAAGAAATACTCTGAATCAACCATATAATAAATAATGTGCATGTTTATGTAGAAAATAGATGAACATCAATATTATGAAGGAATACAAGTTTGAATTAACATACATATATAGGATAGGAGTGACTTCACTTTATTGCTCTGCAAATTCCCAATGAAACCACGACTGAGATGTGAAATTAAATAAATTGAGCTGCAATTAACTAATGAAATGCCATTCTATTTCTTCTGGGAGCTGCAATTGTACAAACAAAACAAAAGCTGGTGATTGTACACAAGATTATAGAAATATCAATTTGACCTAAATCAATTGTTTAGTCTTCCACAACTGATCATAACAGATATGTGAAACAAACGTTCTACGACCCTACGATCTATCGACAAGAATAATAATCAAATTTTAACTTTAAGAAAAAAAAAAATAGGGAGACGAGGCAATACGGTGGCCACGTCAGATTAATATGAACCACAAACCCATGAAGGCGTATCACAGATAAGGCGGAAGATTACAGATCACTGAATACTGCTACCATGGCAACTTCACCCGTATTTTCATCTCCTTTCCTTTCAGTCGGAGCCTCCATAGTCAAAATTCACCTACAAATATAGAGAGAGATGTGAAACCCGAGGAGCTTTCTCGATAAGCCCTTGAACGTAATTCTCACCGAAACGGCGGTGGCCAGCGTTGTAGACTTGGCGTAGGAGAAGAGTCAGTCTGCTTCACTGAACTCCAAGAAGAATATATATCACAAGTATATATTAACAGTCTTTAAGAATGGTGTGAGACTTGAGAGTCTCTCCATCTCCTTGTAATATACACGTGGCAAGTCTCTTCAGCTTCCTATTCTTGTAATGTATACATGGCATGAGGTGGCAGACACATGTCAAGATTCGGAGAGCCACATGTCAAGCTCAGATGAGAACTTTCCTCCTTTTATATATATAGATTTTGACTAGTAAGCTTATTTTGATTTAATATAACCATAAGTGGGTTGAATGTCACCGTAATGTATCTGAAATAAATAAAATGCAATCAATAAATCACTTAAGTTTGAATCATAAAACATTGGAAACCTTCAAAACCAATATTCAACACAACCTCCAACAACCCAACAAACACATATATAAGCCACATTAGGGTGGTCGTTTACACATGTATTCATCGACCAGACATTCAGTCCTTAATTTCAACTTATCCTCATGATGAATGAAATTAACAGTCGGAGTTTAACTGGCCATGTGAATTAGAACAGTGACCCCGTTGGGGGGTTATGTTAAAATTCTTTACCGATGAACTCATGGATGATACATCCGTTAGTGAAGATCATACACTTCATCTAAAGATTAAGACATTTTGATTAGAAGTTTTAACTAGTAAGCTCATGAATGTTGAATCCATTATGGAGAAACTCCCAAGGTCCCACTAGCAACATACACTTTACTTAAAGACCAATTGTGGAGGCCTATGAATTAATTAAAATTCAATTATCCCACTTAGTCATTTTAACATGAAAATTATTCACAAGCATAGCAAATAAAAAAAAAACAACACAAGCATGCCATAACAAAACAAGATGCGATAAACATAGGCAAAATTAAATAAATGCACATTTATCGCAAATCCTTGAAAAAACTATATAAAAAAAAAGCCTACAATAAGCTATTACAATGATAAGACAGTGGCGCGGACGTATGCCTCGCATCGGCCTCTCACGCAATGCAAAAATCTCGAATTCACGTCTACCGACTTAAACTGACAGAAAACTTCATCAAGGCTTTTGAATTAGGTCCATCCACCGGCTGTCCTAGAATATCTGGGACATCTGTATATTTCGTCGAGACATTTCCGACAAGGTATTATGGGCCGAAAACGGACACTCGAGTCAAAAGTTATGGCCAAAACAGTTTTCACCATCCAACAACCCTAACCCGAGAACTCGAATCTCCGTTTCCAGATTTTCTATCGACACCGCCCGTTCCTGCGATTATAATTACAACAAAATGAGAAAAACCCTACTACAATGATCTATGAAACAATCCTATACTACCCACACTTATTATCTGGTGGGAAATATGATTACAAAGCATTCACACAAGGGTTGCGATAGAAACCATAAACCAAGAAACGAATCCAAACAGAAACAAATCCATACAGAAAAAAAGAAAAAACTAACCATTAATACATTTCAGGCAGAGCCAACAATCTACGAATCCAGGTTCTAATACCAATTGCTGGAACGTGCCGACGAAGGCGGTCCGTTACTAGGATTGTTGTTGGATACCAAACGTACAAAGCGATGAATAAAACCTAAACATGCGTCTAAAGCAGAATTTAGATTTGTTACCCTTGAAGATAGAGACGTTGATTCCACTACGAATCTTTTAGTTTGTCTCCCAACCTTGTTCGAACACCGGGTGGATGGCGCGCTATCAAACGAGGAGAAGGTGACCTCAGTTTCATCTCCTTGAAACCCTAAACATTTTCTCTATTTCGTGTGTGCTAGGGTTTTAAGATTGACTTAAGACTCTTTTATATAAACTCCAAAGGTTTCATGGGCCAGACCAGGGATCCATTAGAAGGTATAGGGTTTGTGCTTCTTTCAGGCCCAAATACTCTTATGTTCAGCCCAAAACATATAATTTGGCCCAAGAACATTAATTCATCCCACTAGAGAATTAATGTTGCACTCCCGTCCCATCCCGAACCGAATCAGGGCTTCTATTAGATTTTATAATTCCCCGTGTTTAAGATATCACACGTCCATTAATTATTAAATCTCCTGACTACTTTAAATAATTAATGTCTATAATTCCTTGAATAGTACCACTCAACCTTGTTGTCGTACGTATTAAATCCACCTACAGGGTTTAATACGACAATCCTTTATGAGTTTCCTCAAGGGGACGTCATCAACCTGGATGTTCAGGACACGACACCCTAATGCCAATAAGTAGACATCATGCGAGCGATGTCATTACCCAAAATACGGAGTGTGAAGAATCTACCAAGATTCTCACCCATGGTACATGCAAGTAGTGAAAAAACTCCCCACACATCTAAATATCACACTCAGAGTTAAGAATCACAAAAGTCACCAAGACCTCTAGTTCTTCATAACAATCAGAATACAAGAACATGTCTTATCTGTGATCCATTCAGTACGTCACAGCGCACGAGTATAAACTAATGGCCAAGACAAGCCACTAACAAGTTTATACTACAACTTAAACTAAAAGTTGTGTCCAGAACTATCTCAGTTGTGAATACTGTTTATATCTTACAAGGAACTAACAATGTGATCTTTTGTGTGACTACAAACTTACCACATCGTCTACAATGTAAGATAAGCAGACATACAAGTAATTGTAAAGAATGCAATAATGTGAAAATCATTTATTTCACCCGATCATAAATTGCTTGGAAACCTTACCTTTTTTATCTCTCGATGAGAGTAGGAAGTCCCAAATACTTTGAATAAGATCCCACAGATCGGGCTCCAAGATGTTGACACATATCATCTTTCACATCTGTCGGAACACAAACACTAGCGAAGAGCTCAAATTTATCAAGGTTAATTCTCTGCCCCGACTCAGATTCATAAGCTGCAATGATGTCCATCACTTTGGAGAGTTCACTTTGATTTGATCCGAAGAACAGGATATTATCATCCGCAAAGAATATATGCGAGATCGGGATATTATCATCCGCAAAGAACAGGATATTATCATCCGCAAAGAATATATGCGAGATCGGGGGGCTTGACGGACCACTTTGATGCCCGTGATCTCTCCTCTATTCTCCGCCTGTTGTAAAAGTGAAGAAAAGCCTTCTGCACATAAGAGAAAACGATAAGGGGATATGGAATCCCCTTGCCGGAGACCCCGTTGAGGAAGAAAGCGCTCGATTGGCCTCCCATTAACCAAAATAAAGTAAGAAATATAAGTAACGCAACTCATAACAAGGTTAACCCATCTATTAAAAAACCCAAGCTTAAGATACATGCTTCAAAGAAAACTCCATTACACCCGATCATAAGCTTTATACTCATGTCGAGCTTAAGGGCCACAAAACCTTTTTTTAGTAGTTTTCTTCTTTCTTATGTAATGAAAGGTCTCAAAGGCTATCATAGCGTTACCAGTGATGAGACGGGTTGGGATAAAGGCACTTTGGGTCGGGGACACAACATGATCAAGAATGACTTTCAATCAGTTAGCAATCACTTTAGATATAACACAAAAAATCACTTTACACACACTAATGGACCTAAAATCTTTAGGGGTTTCAGGTGATTTCACTTTTGGGATGAGGCTAATGAAAGTGTGGTTTAGAGGGATGGGGTCTGCACAATTATTCAAATATCAAGACAAGTAGATATGAAAGAAGACTCAACAATATTCCAAAAACTTTGAAAGAAGAGAGGAGGCATACCATCAGGTCTCGGGGACTTAGTGGGGTGCATCTGCTTAAGAGCTCTCTTAATTTCCTTCTTCGAGTACGGTAGCATCAAGGTCTCGTTATGGTGAATATAATGGACCACCAATTTTTGATAAATATGTTGATGAAGATTGTGGTTACGATGGACCACCAATTTTCGATAAATATTTTGATGAAGATTGTGGTTATGATGTACTACTAGTTTTCGATGAGTTTGTTAATATGTTGGTCGATGATGGTTATTGTGGCCCCCCAATTTTGTATGAGGAAAAAGAGAAGGGAAATATTTTTATAGTTAAGAGTGTTCGTGTTCATCTCAATATCTCTGACTTAACGATGGAGGTTCTTATCGTCTTATGGCCAAAAGAATACAAAGATGTTCCAGCTCGTCTTCGTGCCTTTCCGATGAGAACCAACATGATTCGAGGGCGAATCATCTTCAGGAACGGGAGAATGATGGATATTGATGGAAATCAATATCAAATATTTAATTAGACATTTATACTTATATTTAACAGATTTATTTTGATGTTATTATATTTAGTATTTATATGTTTCTTATTCTCCAAGTATATTTTATATTATAAATAGATAAGTTCTAGATTGTTATTAGGGAGTTGAATTGATTTGAAAATAGATGGTTTTGTCCCTTCGGTTTATTCTCGTCCCTTCGGTTTATTATCGCCCCTTCTGTTTATGTGTTCGTTGATAAGATTGAGGCTTACGCTGCGCCAGATTTCTTGTGTGAGCCAAATATATTTTAAGTATTTTTTTTACTCCCTTGTTTATTAATCTACTAATTTTTACTCATATATTTTCTTTTTTGAACTATTAACTCGATGAATTTTGACCTCTTCATAGTGTTTTATCATAACGTGTCTTTTACATTTAAATTTAATTTCGCCTCTATGTTTGTATGTCCCCTTAGTCGGGTCTGCACTCCTTTTCAAATAGTCAAAGCTTTAGTTATCATTGATGTATACACTAACGGAAAAGACTTTAAATATTAAATAATACTTTAAAATATTACTTAATATCGTACCCTCAAATTTAAATTCTTGGGTTCGCCACTGCTGTCGGTTATTTTTTTATAAAATAGTACACTTGTCCCCATTTTTTAGGCAAAAGTCTTGGCTCTTTGAAACCAAAAAATTTCCTCTAGTTTCATAAGATCCTCAATCACAGTAACTTTGGGGGTGTGTTTAGGTGGAAGTAAATTGCAATCTAATAACATCAAAGTAGAGCAGGAGGCTGATATTATATATAGCTGGGGAGTTTCAATTGCAATTCTTTTTTTAATTATTCAATTGTCTAGATTAAAGTGGTATTAACAAGATTTGGTTGCGATTTTAGCCACAATTAATTAAGTCATATGCTAAGTATCATGTAAAATTCAAATAAGAGGTCACAACTATATTGAAATGTTACTTTGTATTTTTCGGTGTGGCTAATAATAATGTTGTAATTTTCGTGTGTTTGTGGATTACACTACAGTTAATATTACTAGCTAATCTAGCTACATTAATAATTGTGGAAATTAACTAGCTCATAAATAATGAATGAATGTTAGCATATTTTGGTGCTGATGCAACCATGTTTTTTTTTTTTTAAAGTCTCGAATATCCGGTCCAATAATCGACTAATTTCAAGTGACTTGTTGCAACAATGTAACACTTTAAAATGCATGGAAGGTGTAAGTGAGAAGTGTAATAATGAAATTTCAAAGTTTTTTTTAGAGCTAACGTGCTCATATCTAAAGTTTTTAGAAGCAGAACTATCATGTCCTAAACAAAAATTAAACTCACTCGTCAAATCCAATTAAAACTACTGAAGAAAGATATTGAGGCACGAAACATTTTGGTTAGATGATAACGATTCAAAACCAATAACATAATACTCCCCATTTTTCTTTTTGGGACGTCTCACGATAATTTTCACAACCTTAAAATGGAAAACCCTTTATAAAATCCATCCTTACAATATCCTCAATTTAACACAAATGCTATTACTTTTTCTTCACACATACACAAAAGTCAACTTATTTGTGTTGGTTTATAGATTACCAACAATGGCTTACAAATAATTTAGACGAAAATAAAAAGACAGTAATTGAAATTACAAAGTCTTCGAATTCTTCAATTTTCCAAAAGAGGCAGCTTCCTTGTTTGAGCAGCTTCTTAGAAAGGCAGGTCCAGAAAGGGAAAAACAACACTGTAGAAACAGAAAAATTAGGGAAAAGAGCCGAGTCAAGGTGATACCTTTTCCCGTAAAACAAACACGTCCCGGCTAGTGTTCACGGAGTGACGAGTTGCTTCGAAAGGTAAAACGGCTTCCTCTTTGCACGAGCAACACCACAGCGCACAAAGCTCCAGCGAACAGAAACACGTTAGAACCGGATTGCACACTAAAATGCTATGCAGAATGCTGAAAATAGTGTATGCAATTTTCTGGAAAAACTCAGGTGAATTTTGTTGTATGCAAAAGTAAGTTTTTCCCAAAACCATGCACTCCTATTTATAGGCAGTGTCACCCAGGTGTGGAACAGGCGGGTATTTAAGACAGTAACGGCTGGTCACATTAATATGGCAGTTTCAGGAATGGTAACTTCCCATTCTTAATACTCCAGCACATTAATATGGCAGTTTCCGGAATGGTAACTCCCATTCTTAATACCCAGCACTTAATATGGCAGTTTCGGAATGGTAACTTCCCATTCTTAAACTTCCACGCAATTAAGACAATCACATTTCAAATTCAAATTCAGAAGTCAACTTCCGCTTGACTTCCATAGACTTGGGCTGCCTAAATCCGTGTGGGTCGAGGCCCACATTTTTAGAACCTCAAAAAGATAGAGGGGCCCCAGGCCCAAGCCCAAAGTCCACCCAAAGTCCAATTGCCAAGATCCAAGGCCAAGGCCCACGGACCCGGACCCGGCGCGGCGCGGCTCGCCTCGGCACGGCCGGACGGGCGGGCGGGTAGCGCGCGCGCGCGTGTGGCTAATTGAATGGTTCAATAGTCACTACAATTTGAACATTCTTAACTAACTCCTGTTAATAAGGAGGTAGTTAATTCTCTCATTTATCAATGTGGGATAGTTATTAGCACTACTCCCAATGCATCATTTTGTCTTAAACTTCGTACATTAATTTCTCACTCACCGAAATTCGGTTTTGAGATTTTAAATATACTACGATCATCTACTCGGAGAGTAGAACGATCCTACAATATTTAATTCTTCGGAAATTAAATATTCATACCCTCAAATAATTGATTAATTAAAATCAATTAAGTATTAAGAAATTGAATAAAAACCCAATTTCTCCAACAATCCCCCACATGAGTGGAAATTACTACCCATAATCATGCAGACTCGCAATCTAGTTCAATTGAGACACTGTTGCATCCGGAAAGGTGGCTTGTGACCTTGAACCTTCCGTAGTCAAACATCATCGAGTACACTGGCGGCTTAGTGGACGCGATGCCTTGAACTACTCCTCCTTAGTGTGTACCGAGACAACGGTGCTGACACAACAACATCTCAAACGTGTTTCGTTCTCACGTTTTGTCCATTTCGGCCATGGACACCCTTTGAATTCATAAGTGCATTTCGTGAAGCGGCCCCACTTCTCACTTATATAGGTGGACTCCCATATTGAGTATCCCGCAATACTCTACCTCCCGGAGGTCTTTGGGAACCATTAAAAGTCATAGACTTAGCCTTACCACAAATCTTACGGGACAACACTTGGTGTTGTGCTTTTCTAAGGAATGGTTTGAATATCCAAGTGTTCCAATTCAACATTCACAGCTTAGTTTTCCCATTGAACCAAGTTCTTGGGATCTCCAGTCAACATGGTTGGGTTACCACTGTTTCAGTTGTTATTTTGTGGGTTTTAGACCCATTCCTTCTAGCAACTTATTCATCTGATCTCGGTTTATTCCTTTCGTAAGCGGATCCGCTATATTGTCTTTTGACCTTACATAGTCAATTGACATCACACCACTCGAAATCAGATGTCTAACAGAGTTATGTCGACGACGTATGTGTCTCGACTTTCCGTTATACATGTCGTTCAAAGCCCTGCCAATTGTGGCTTGACAGTCACAGTGTACCATCACAGTAGGCACGGGTTTGTTCCAACATGGAATGTCCTCGAGGAAATTTCGAAGCCACTCGGCTTCTTCACCAGCTTTATCCAAAGCTATGAATTCTGATTCCATCATGGACCGGGCAATACACGTCTGCTTCGTTGATCTCCACGATACAGCAGCACCTCCAATAGTGGACACATATCCACTAGTGGAAAATGACTCATTCGTGTCAGAGATCCAATTGGCGTCACTGTACCCTTCAAGTACCGCCGGAAACCTTGTGTAATGAAGCCCGTAGTCAATGGTGTACTTTAAGTACCTAAGGACCCTTCTAAGAGCCTTCCAGTGCTCTTTATTTTGGATTGCTAGTGAATCTACTCAACTTGTTCACTGCACAGGCAAGATCCGGGCGTGTACAGTTTGTAATGTACATCACACTTCCAATGATTCTTGCATATTCAAGTTGTGCAACCGGATCGCCTCGATTCTTGCTCAAGTGTACATTGAGCTCCATGGGCGTCTTGGCAGGTGGATCATTAAAGGCATTGAATTTCTTTAACACACTCTCAACATAGTGAGATTGTGTCAAGTAGATTCCATTAGACTTTCTCTCGATCTTGATTCCTAGAATCACATCAGCCAATCCCATATCTTTCATGTCAAAACTACGTTTTAACATAGCTTTTGTTTCCATGATCATGGCATTGCTGCTGCCCATGATCAACATGTCGTCCACATAAAGACACATGATAACAAATCCTTTTGATGTATTTTTCACATACACACATTTGTCACATTCGTTTATCTTGAAACCATTGGACAACATAGTTTCATCAAACTTCAAATGCCACTGTTTTGGAGCTTGTTTGAGTCCATACAGTGAACGAACGAGTCTACACACCTTTTTCTCGTTGCCAGGTGCTATAAACCCTTCAGGTTGATCCATGTATATTTCTTCAACTAATTCCCCATTCAAGAACGCAGTCTTGACATCAATTTGGTGAATCTCGAGATTGTGCAAAGCAGCAATCGCAATTAACACAGGAATGGATGTAATCCTCGTTACTGGGGAGTAAGTATCAAAGAAATCATACCCTTCTTTTTGTCTAAAGCCCTTTGCTACCAAACGGGCTTTGTACTTGTCAATTGATCCATCTACTTTATATTTTCTTCTAAGGATCCACTTGCATCCTAAGGTCTTACAACCTCTAGGGAGATCAACCAACTCCCACGTATTGTTCTGCAGAATAGAATCAAATTCGCTATTGATAGCTTCTTGCCAGAATGATGCATCTGGTCTTGACAGAGCTTCCTTGATAGACTTAGGTTCATCTTCAATCACAAACGTGATGAAGTCAGGACCGTAAGTTTTTGCAATTTTTGCTCTTTTGCTGCGTCTAGGTTCTTCATGCTCTTGAGCTGAAGAACTAACAGCCTCTGCTTCTACGTGAGCCCTCTTATTTTCAGGTCTCACCTCATCTTTATCTTTATTAGGAAAGATATTTTCAAAGAATATTGCATTCCTTGATTCTATCATAGTGCCTTCTGACATGTCAGGTATTTCTGATTTGTGAATCAGAAACCTATAGGCACTACTGTTGAGTGCATATCCTACAAAGATACAATCGACCGTTTTAGGGCCAATTCTAACTTGTTTAGGAGCAGGCACTTCAACCTTTGCAAGACACCCCCACACTTTGAGGTACTTGTAGGATGGTTTCCGCTTTTTCCACATTTCATAAGGTGTCAGATCCTTTGTTTTGTGTGGAATTTTGTTCAAAATGTGGTTAGCCGATAGTATAGCTTCCCCCCACAGATTCTGCGGTAAACCCGAGCTGATTAACATTGCGTTCATCATCTCCTTTAGTGTTCGGTTCTTTCTCTCCGCAACACCATTAGACTGAGGTGAGTAAGGGACAGTAGTTTGATGTATAATGCCAGACTCAGCACATAACTGTTCAAAAGGTGCTACGTATTCCCCACCTCTATCACTTCGAATCACCTTAATTCGAGTGCTAAGTTGATTTTCTACTTCATTCTTGTAAAGTTTAAAAGCTTCAATAGCTTCATCTTTACTTCGCAAGAGATAAACGTAGCAAAATCTTGTGCAATCATCAATAAAAGTAATGAAATACTTTTTGCCACCTCTAGTTTGCACAAACTTTAAATCACACACATCAGTGTGGATTAAGTCTAGAGGAGCAGTGTCCCTTTCCACAGAAGTAAATGGCAACTTTGTCATTTTAGCTTCAACACATATCTCACACTTTTTAGGTGTTTCAATATTGTTCATTTTAAGTAAATCAAGATTTACTAAACGCTTTATAGATTTTAGATTTACATGTCCTAATCTTAAATGCCATAAAGAGGAACACTCCACGATGTAAGAGGAAGTAGAAACGTTTTCATTGATAACTTTCTTGCCTTTACGGCTTACAACCATTACACTCATTTTGAACAGACCATTCTCGAGATAACCTCGACCAAGGAACTGTCCAAACTTGCTAAGTACAACTTTATCAGACTCAAAAACTAGTTTAAACTGATGACTAACTAGAAGAGAGCCGGAGATCAGATTCTTGCGGATGTCCGGGACATGCAGCACATCCTTCAGCTTGAGCTCTTTGCCAGAAGTGAGCTTGAGCAGAACAGTTCCAACACCAGCCACATCAGACGAGGCATGGTTTCCCATATGGAGCTTTCTCCCATCAACAGGAGCATAAGTCGAGAAGACACTCTTCTCGGAACAAACATGGCAAGTAGCACCGGTATCCACGAACCATTCCTTTGGATTGTCAACCATGTTGGTCTCAAACACAACAACAGACATATCCATTTCAGTGAGATTATGTTGTGCCACATTAGCACTTGGTTGTCCTCCCTTACCCTTGTTTTTATCAACTTTCTTAGAGACGCGACAATCAGTTGCTTTGTGGCCCGGTTTTTCACACTTGTAGCAATTACCATTAAATTTGGGTTTTGCAGGAACAGGTGCTTTACCTTTGTCATTAGGCCTTTTCCGTTTTTTAGACGATTCACCACGTTCCATTAAATTTTCCTTTGCCTCAACCGAGACTTGATTTGATTTACCGTCCATCCTTTTATTATCTTCTTCAATTCGAAGTTTGACGATCAAATCTTCTAGGCTCATTTCCTTTCGCTTGTGTTTGAGATAACTTTTAAAATCCTTCCAAGAAGGTGGTAGTTTCTCAATCACTGCGGCTACTTGGAAAGCGTCCGGAAGGACCATACCCTCCGCGAGGATATCATGTAGGATTAACTGAAATTTTTGAACTTGTTCAACGACAGATTTACCATCTACCATTTTGAAGTCCAAAAATCTCGCCACCACGAACTTCTTAGTTCCGGCATCCTCGGTTTTGTACTTTCGTTCCAAAGACTCCCACAGTTCTTTGGCAGTACGAACCGGTTGGTACACGTTATACAACGCGTCAACTAGTCCTCCAAGGACGTAGTTCCGACACAAGAAATCGCCATGAGACCATTGGTCAAATGCGACCCTCCTAGCATTATCCGTTTCACTTTCAGCGACAATGGGCGGATCCTCCCGGAGGAACCTTGCTAGGTGAAGTGTCGTGAGGTAAAACAACATCTTTTATTGCCATCTCTTAAAATCAGTACCCGAGAACTTCTCGGGTTTTTCCCCATGCACCATGAAATTGCGAGTTTCAGAGGGTGTAAAAAACATGGGGGGTAAAAACGTGTTATTTGGGACAACGTTTGGAGTTGGGTTCGAGGTGTTCTCAACCAGGGTATTGTCGATAGGGGTGTTATCGGAGCCATTTCCGTCAGATGCCATTGTGGTACCTTTTTTTTTTTTCTTGTTAGTTCTACGATTGTTGGTTTATAGATTACCAACAATGGCTTACAAATAATTTAGACGAAAATAAAAAGACAGTAATTGAAATTACAAAGTCTTCGAATTCTTCAATTTTCCAAAAGAGGCAGCTTCCTTGTTTGAGCAGCTTCTTAGAAAGGCAGGTCCAGAAAGGGAAGAAACAACACTGTAGAAACAGAAAAATTAGGGAAAAGAGCCGAGTCAAGGTGATACCTTTTCCCGTAAAACAAACACGTCCCGGCTAGTGTTCACGGAGTGACGAGTTGCTTCGAAAGGTAAAACGGCTTCCTCTTTGCACGAGCAACACCACAGCGCACAAAGCTCCAGCGAACAGAAACACGTTAGAACCGGATTGCACTCTAAAATGCTATGCAGAATGCTGAAAATAGTGTATGCAATTTTCTGGAAAAACTCAGGTGAATTTTGTTGTATGCAAAAGTAAGTTTTTCCCAAAACCATGCACTCCTATTTATAGGCAGTGTCACCCAGGTGTGGAACAGGCAGGTATTTAAGGCAGTAACGACTGGTCACATTAATATGGCAGTTTCAGGAATGGTAACTTCCCATTCTTAATACTCCAGCACATTAATATGGCAGTTTCCGGAATGATAACTCCCATTCTTAATACCCAGCACTTAATATGGCAGTTTCGGAATGGTAACTTCCCATTCTTAAACTTCCACGCAATTAAGACAATCACATTTCAAATTCAAATTCAGAAGTCAACTTCCGCTTGACTTCCATAGACTTGGGCTGCCTAAATCCGTGTGGGTCGAGGCCCACATTTTTAGAACCTCAAAAAGATAGAGGGGCCCCAGGCCCAAGCCCAAAGTCCAATTGCCAAGATCCAAGGCCAAGGCCAAGGCCAAGGCCCAGGCCCACGGACCCGGCGCGGCTCGGCACGGCACGGCCGGACGGGCGGGCGGGTAGCGCGCGCGCGTGTGGCTAATTGAATGGTTCAATAGTCACTACAATTTGAACATTCTTAACTAACTCCTATTAATAAGGAGGTAGTTAATTCTCTCATTTATCAATGTGGGATAGTTATTAGCACTACTCCCAATGCATCACTTTGTCTTAAACTTCGTACATTAATTTCTCACTCACCGAAATTCGGTTTTGAGATTTTAAATATACTACGATCATCTACTCGGAGAGTAGAACGATCCTACAATATTTAATTCTTCGGAAATTAAATATTCATACCCTCAAATAATTGATTAATTAAAATCAATTAAGTATTAAGAAATTGAATAAAAACCCAATTTCTCCAACAATTTGTTTACTGTATACATAAAAGTTTACAAAATCACCCCTTTAAATCCCCACTAAATTCACTTTTCTTATTTTGTGTGAAAGAAATCATTAGTTACACAAACGAAATGGCTTAGCATTTGATTTCCTTCAAACCATGAGCCAAATATAAGAATGTTGAGTCATCCTTTTAGTAAGCAAAGTTGTTCATTCATTCTCTTATCACATTCTTCAGTAGATGGAGTCGTAACCTCCCACTTTCCATCCATTCCATCCACTTCCCAAAGACCTCTATTCTCAATATTATTTTAAGTGTAAGTACGAGTAAATTGTAATTATTTAATAAACATTGTTATTTGTAAACAATATACAGTAGTCTCGAAACTGTACGTATGTGCCGGGGGGTTGGTAACTATGGTATTTTCCTTCGTAAATTCTTATATACACGTTAGTGTATATACACTCCAAAATTTGAGATTTTAATTTATCCAATATTTCAATTTTATATTTGTCACATGACTTATTTTTTTCACCTCACCCATTTTTTTCTTCACTATCAGTCGCCTTTTTTCCTCTTTCACTCTCATGTCTCAGATTCACAATGGAGTTCGAGAAGTAGTCACGATTTTGTAAACTCTCCTCTCATCTCTTCACATTTCATTTGGTTAAGCAATGACATGGCGAAAGGGGCAGTGACGACGACATTCACATTTTTAGGTACAGTTATTTGCTAATTTCTCATGGGCTGATCAATCGAAGTGTGAGTCGTTATTAAAATGATAGTGGAAAGATGTGATTTTATTGATATAATGAAGAGGTATATAAAGATTTTACAATATGGGCTTTATCTCTATACAAATGATTATGGGCCTAAACACATATATACAAATATATTCCTAATACGCCCCCTTAAGATGGAGAGGTGTCAACGACTCAAATCTTGGACATAAGAAGGTGGAGATGAGGCCGAGCAAGAGACTTGGTGAGAGCATCAACTAGTTGATCAGGCCGAGCAAGAGACTCAAATCTTTGCTGAATTCTTCATATCAGCTGAGTAGGTCATATCAGAACAGTAGATTCCTATCAGCTGTGTTGTCCTGGTCAGCTAAGTTGCTCTTATCAGCTGAGTTGTCTTTGATCAGCTAGATTGTCCTTATCAATAGGGTTCTGTTCACATGTACTTCAGATCAGCTGAGTAGATTTCATATCATCTGAGTTCTTCCATGTCTTCTGATTTCTTCAGATCAGATGAGTTGTCTCTCATACCAGTTGAGTTGATCATAACCGAAGAGTTCTTCATGTCAGTTGAGTTGATCATATCAGCTGAGTTCTTCATATCAGTTGAGTTGATCATATCAGAAGAGATCTTCATATCAGGTTAAGTTCCCCCTTAACTAACTAGGACTAGAATTTAAGCTGCCTAACATACCAGCTTTGACAACTAGGACTTTAAGCTAATATCTCAATAAATCTGGGATTTACATGACTGTCTCAACTATCATGAGACATCTATGCTGAATTAAAATACATCACATGACAACTTAACTTACATTGTATCCCAACTATCTTAAACATCATCAATCAAGGGTTTTTGTATCTTAATCAAAATCATTCCATTTCCCAACAATTTCACCCTTTTTTATGATGCCAAAACCTATTTCAGAGGTGACTTGACTGTCTCAATATTGTCTTCAGAAATGTTGATCAGATCAATTTTTCCTGAAAAATCATGTTAACACGGAATAGTTCACAAGTCATAGGTTAGTTTCAGGTTAATTGAGACAATGATGTATTATCTCTTCAATAACAGTAGCATTCTTTTCATTAACAGTAGGCATTACATAGCTTGAAAATATGAAAATATTTACTATCCTGAGCATGCTTGCAGAAATTATATAAAGTATTAAAGGTTAGGAATACTTAGCCTTTTAGAGAGATCCATCATCTTGTGGGGCAATTCCATACTGAGCCCATACTCTCTTCTTTAGTTCCAAGATCTCTTTGTTGGTTCCTTTGGGTCTAATACTTAGCTTCTCCATCTTCATGATTGAGATGAATTCTTCCAGAATTTTCTGCTCATCAATTAAGTTCCCATTGAACTTGGGAGGAATGTAGAGGATTGGGCCAGGTGCTTTGAACTCAATCTTCGTCATCTCAGCTGTAGCATACAACTCTTGATACAACTCTCTGAAGTTGTCAAACATGTATCGAGTGAACACACTATCAACATCTTCCTCTAGCCATTTGCATATGACATAGAAGTCATAAACAAAACCTCTCTTAGCTTCTTCCCACATATCATTCAGGGAAATTGGAACCCACTTATCATGGTGAGGATACTTGGTATCCCATCTTTGCAGCATCTGAGGTTTCAACTTTCTGTATAAGGCTCTTCTTCTTATTGGGGCTTTAAACTGAGCTCTTCTTTCATCTCTTGTATTAAGGTATCCCACATCGATAGAGAGATGGTCTTGGGTGGGCTTATAAGCTCTGATACCATATAAGAAGGCCTAACTGCACACTTAAAACCAATGTGTTAAGTGAGAGGTAATAGTATCAAATAAATCAAGATGATTTGATTCTTAATTATTCCTCTAATTTAGAGATTGTAATTATATCCTTTGACTTTCCATAGTAGTTTCTCACTCTTGTATATATATTACCAATGTAATTACCTCACCATTCATTCAATAAAATAAATACAATTTTCATATTATCATGGTATCAGAGCCAACTCTCTACTTCGATGTATGAATCCACCTGTGGAACCACGTGTCGACCTGGTCCCCGTCTCACGTGAGGGAGGGTATTAAGGTATCCCACATCGGATAGAGAGATAGAGTTTGTTGAGTCTTATCCTTGATTAAGCATTTTCCACTTGAAAACTCAACATTGAAGTCTTTATCACAGAATTGACTGATACTTAGGAGATTATATTTGAGACCAGCCACATAAGACACATTGGATACTTTGATGTTACCAATCATCAAAGTACCATAACCTTTTGTTGTGGATTGTGAGCTGTCTCCAAATGTGACATTCGGGCTTTCTTTTTCAATAAAATCAGTGAGGAGTTCTTTGTTTCCAGTAATGTGCCTTGAGCATCCACTGTCAAGGTACCATGCTGACTTTTTACTCATGCTCCTCTTCTTGTGGCCCACTGGTACCTGCAATTAGATAGGTTTAGGTACCCTTTGAGTTTTGGGTCCTGAGAGGTTAGCTGTACCTTT
Organism: Galeopsis tetrahit; assembly: GCA_963675135.1. NCBI lineage: Eukaryota > Viridiplantae > Streptophyta > Magnoliopsida > Lamiales > Lamiaceae > Galeopsis > Galeopsis tetrahit. The sequence goes on from OY776134.1 coordinate 22,969,309, forward strand.
AGGAACCCAAACTTGCCTAATAACCTTGATTGATTCAAGGTGGCAAAGTTGTCTTCCTCTAGCATCTACATACACTGTCTTTCCCTTAAATGCCTTTGGGAAAGTATGTGTGAAAGTGTTAACTCTGTAAGTTTCAGGAGAGTTGTCAAATCTCCTGAACTTATGAGCTCTTTGTGCTACTTGAGGAAATCTTTGTGGAAAGGCATTTTTATGACCATTACCCTTTGGCATGAAGGGTTTTGGTTGTCTCATTTTATTTTGCCTTTGAGGATAGTTGTTCTTAGGTCTAGTCAGCTGAGGTTTTCTCAGTAGAGTTGGCCTAGGCTGATTATACCTTGGATAACTCCTCTGAACATCGTTCAGGAGAGTTGCCCTTCCATTGGGTCTACTCTGCTGACCAACATTCCTCTTGTGCTTAGGAGCTTTGGCCATTTCCTTAGGTTTTGGCCTAGTCTCCTGAAGCACTTGAGTAGGCAAATCATCCATTTTGCCCTTTCCTTTGTTCAGTGGCTGAATCACTTCATTTTCAGTTTGTGCCACTGACTTAACAAAGATTCTCTTAGTGTTACTTGTAGAAGCAACACTAAGACAAGGTGAAGATTCAAATGGATCAAAACCTAATCCACTTCTTTGAGCCATAGGTCTTTGGTAACTCTGAATTTCCTCTATTGCCCTAGAGGATTTCTTCAAAGCAGACATCTTTAGTTTCAGGCTCTCTTCACTTGATTTAAGAATGTCATACTCATGTGAGAGGTTTTCAAATTTAGCTTGAAGAATTTTTAGTTCAAAATCTTTTCTCTTCTGAGAGAGAAGTTGATCATCAATCTCCTTTTGTTGGTCAACTAACCTGAGATTTGCTTCCTCAAGCTCTCTCAAGGCTTGTTGATACAACTCAGTAGACTTGACATCAACAACTAACTCAGAGTTTTTAGCAAGCTCAATTGCCAATCTTTCATTCTCTCTCACACAATTGTTATGAAATTCTTGTAACATAGTGAAATCTTCCATCAACTTTCCAAGAGAAAGTTTCAAGTTGACTTCACTAGTGTTTTGTGAAATGAATGATGGTGAACTAGAAGTAGAGGATACCTCATCATCCTCAAGAGCCATGTTGCAAACATCATCATCATCTTCACTGTTTGAGAACAGTCCATCAGAAGAGTTGAAGCTTTCAGCACTATCAGATTCTTCACCAGCCATCATGGCCTTTCTATTGGTGAACTTTCTGTCTCTCTTTGCCTACCTTTCTCTTCTTTCTTTAGAGCTCAATTCAGGGCAGTCATACTGGAAGTGCCCTTTCTTCTTGCAATTATAGCACAAGTCTTCATCATCATCTTTCTTTAGTTCTTCTCTTCTTTTTGATGATGAAGGTTCAACTCTACTGGACCTTCTCCTATCAGAGTACTTGTCCTCTGATCTTTTCTCTTCAGGCTTCTTGACCTCAGCCTGAGCTTCAGGAGAGTTGTATCTTCTCCTGAATTTGTTGTCTTGGTAGAATTTCTTGTATATACCAAACATTGAGTTTAGCTTTTCAAATCTCCTAGCCATCAAGGCTAGTTCCTCCTTCATTTCAGTCTTAGAGACTGACTTTGATGATCTAGGAGTGGACTGCATTTCTGGTTCAGCAGTTTTGGCTTTGAATGCCACTCCTTTTGTGGGAATTGAAGGTTCCTCAACAGGCTTTCTTCTGTTGAGATCGAACTCATAAGCCTTGAGTTCAGAGAAGATTTGTTGCATAGGCATGGTGGAAAGATCCTTGGTATTTTGCATCATGACAGCATAGACATCCCACTTTTGAGTGAGACTCCTCAAGATCTTCAGTCCAACTTCTCTTTTGGAGTACACCTTGCCTAATGAGTTGATCTCATTCATCACATCAGTGAATCTGCCAACAAATTTGTCAATGGATTCCTCAGACTCCATTGTGAATTGTTCAAATTTCTGCACAGCCACTTGGAGCTTATTCTCCTTGATCTTTTCAGTACCCTCACACATTTCAGCAAGAGTATCCCAAATTTCTTTGGCAGTTGTGCAGTGGTAGACTCTACCCATGATTGCATCTGGAATTATTTGGTAGAGGGTGTTCATGGCAAGATAATTCAGATTATCTTTCCTCTTTTCATCAGCAGTGAAGTCATCTTCATCTTTGGGAATCAATTCCCTTACATCTGCTCTTTGAGCTTCAGTGACTCTGGGATTTACTTGAGTGAACACAAAAGGACCTCTTGTGATCACCCTCAACATGTCAGTGTGTAGAGATGCAAGATGAGCCCTCATTCTGATTTTCCAGAAATCATAATTGTCTATTGAGAACATATGCAGTTTATGATGTGAGATGTGGTTGACTGGATTTGTGGCCATGTTGTCCAATCCTTGGACAACAGGAGGTGGAACAGCAGCATTGTTGTTGGCCATATCTCAAGAACAAGCAGTTAGTCAACAATTGATAGGATTTCAGATAGATCAGTTTAGTGACCACACCAAATATGTGATTTTGAAAACCAAGATGGCTTTTCAGAAGCAGTGGTCTTTGAACCCCTGCTCTGATACCACTTGTTGGTCCTGAAATGAGTATATAACAAGTGTATGGGGGGGGGGGGGGGAATACACTTGTATGCAATTTTCTTTTCAAACTTGATCAAACCAGAGATCAGCAATGTTGTCTTGGACAACTCTGCTGAAAATGATTAACTCTTTATAGATAATCAAACTACTAAGTACTATTGAGTACTTAGTTGAATAACTATCTAAGGGAGTTATATGTGCGGAATTAGTGGTTGGCCCTTTAGTGTAGACTCCTTTAAAGTTCTGAAATCACTTAGTTAAACAAACAGTCCAGTTTTCAGGGAACTTGTCCAAATGTCTTTTGCACAATCTTGAGTATAAGTTCTTTGAAAGATCAGTTTTGTGTGCAGTGTTGACTGTATGAAAGTACTTGAAAGCAAATCAACACAAGAGTTTATAGTGGTTCAGAGACTCAAGATCCTACATCCACTTTCCCTGATTTAACAGGATAATTCCTTCACTCTTGGAATTAACTTGTTTTATAGTGCCAAGGTGCACTTGATCAAGAACACCACTCCTTGGTGAATTGATCCCTAGGATGTCTAGAGTCCTAGTACCCTCTTCTCAACTCAGAACTGAACTGTTCTTCTCTCAACAGTCAGCTCCTACCACTTCTACTACTACAACAACCTTCTCACTTTCTCACATGAAAGGGGTAAGGATTGAAGTAAGGTTCCAACTAATGAGATATCCTTTACAATGAAGATCAGTGTATAAGGATTAGGATATCTCTCTAAGCTTTGTATGAATATACAATTGGGTTCAGCTTAGAAGAAGTGTATGAAGACTAAGATTGTCTTTGATAGATTTGAAAGCACTCTTGCTTGTAGGATAGTTGGATATTCTTGTCAATTGTTGAGGTGCTTAGCTGAGGTGCTTTCAAATGGCCTCCACACTTCTGTATTTATAGACAAATGAAGGATTTGCCCGTTGGAGAGGCAGCCTCAAATGTCCATAAATGTCTTCTTTTAGTTCATCAACTTAGAAGACAGATTCTTGATAGTGACATGTCCTCATTTGGGAAATAAACGGCTGTATAGACTTTGTCTTCATTCTGCAGCACCCTTCCCAATGTCTGACTTTAAGATTCTCTTGTTAGGACTAGGACATGGCTTCTGAAGGTTGTTCCAATGATAGGACAACATTCCTTATCAAATGGACAACTCTCCTTATCACTATCAGCTGACTTGCTTATCAGCATGGTTGGCTTGCTCATTTCAGATGACTTGGCTCTTACCCTTTGCTTCACTTGAAAGTGATCTCAACATGATTCTTGAGGATCTTTAGGGTATAGTTGTCTTCTAAGTCTTCAGCATGGTTGACCTCAAGCTTTCAGAACACTTGTTCTTGATTAATAGTGCTGAGACAACTCTTCTGGACAACTCTTCTGATCAGCGTACTTGGCCTTCAATAGACTTAGTGATTGTTCCAGAATTTGAGCCTTGAGGGGACTTGTTCTTGATAATCTTCAAAGCATATGTTCCCCCTCAAATTATGCATCTAAACAACTAAGAGCTGACTAACATATTAGCTCTTCATCTAGCCTTATTCTATATGTTCTAACATTCTTAGAGCATCATCATCTTGACTTAGGCATGTCTCAGGGGGTTTTGGTATTGAATCAAAACATATCTCATTTTATTCCCAACAATTTCCCCCCTTTTGATGATGCCAAAACCTATACATTCTATGCAAAAGTGACTTGACTACACCTATTACATTTATCTTCAGAAGACATGACTAATGTCAATATTCCTGAAAAACAATGTGTTAGTGTACTCACTGTTCATGTTGCAAATAGGTTTCAAAGATAGGCATAGAGAGATTTTTGCAATAATGTTTCTTGATTCAAAGTAGGTTCAACTATCATTCATTTGAAAATCATTACAAGCATGTTGATAGTTGAAGTTAACATATCAGAGCATGAATTCAAGACACTATTACAATAGATCATTTCATTACAAGATTCAGAGCATGTACTCAACACAAGATCTAGAGTATCAGAACAAAAGCTAAACACTTAATATTATCTAGATCTTCAAGTATCAGAGCATAGAACTTATATCAGAGCAACCAAATCATATCAGAACAACAGATTATCTGAGCACACCATATCAACATACTTGACCAAACTTCAGCATAGATGACCAAATAAAACATATCTTCAGATAAGATAAGTTTTCATACATAAAAGGTCAGAAGACTTAGCCATTTCAGAGATCATCCTCAGGAGGTGGCACCATCCTATATTGTGCCCACACTCTTCTTTTCAGATCCATGGCTTCTTGGTTTGTTCCCTTGGGTCCAAGAACCATCTTGTTCAGCTTGAGGATCTCAGTGTATTCCTTCAGGATCTTTGCTTGGTCAATCCATCCTTCAAGCTTTGGAGGCATGTAAATGATTGGCTTGGGGGCAGTGAGTTCAAATCTTGCAATATCAGCAGCTGCAAGTAGTTGTTGATAAAGCTCTCTGTGATACTCTATCATGAACTCAGCAAAAGTGGAGTTGGCATCTCTTCCATTCCACAATGACATAGTAGTCATAGACAAACTCCCTTTTGACTTCCTTCCATAAGTCATTCAGCTGAATTGGCACCCATTTATCCAAGTGAGGATATTTGGTGTCCATGGGGATCAGAAGCTGTGGCTTCATCTTGTTGTAAGTTGCTCTCTTCCTTCTAGGCTTTTGAAAATCTGCTCTTCTTTTGTCTCTTGCTCTTTGTGCTTCATCCATCAAATCCATCCTCTCTTGGCCCCTCATCATGGCCAGCTTCTGTTGGGTTTCAGGGTCTTTGCCATACCCTTCATGAAACACTTTTGATGGATCATTTAGCAACACAACTTTCTTCTTCTTAGGTCCTGGTCCAAAGCCTTCTTCATACAGCTCCTCTACATCTTCAGAAGCTTTGGCACCATCAGTGGACTTAGTCTCAGCAGACTTTTCTTTCTCAGCAGCTTTGGACACTTCAGCAGTCTTGTCCTTTTCAGAATTTTTGGTCTTCTTGGAGGTAGGCACTTCATCATCAATTCTGAACTCAGGGGGTAGATCAAGGCTGTTAGGAAAATCAGTAAATGTTTCAGCTTCTCTTTTCTTTCCTTTGGCCCTCTTGATCTTTCCTCTAGTTTGGACACCTTCAGCTTCTTTGTCCAAACCAGACACCTCACCTCCTGGTCTTTGTTGTAGCCTTACTCCTTCCTCTTGAGCTGAGGCCATTGAGTTTTTCAAGGCTAGTGCTAACTGCTCCTCTTCATCCAAATCTTCCAAGTTCAGCACTGCTGGTTCTTTTCCTTTTCCCTCAACAACTTTGTCCTTCCCTTTCACTGGACTTCCAATAACCAAGACACCTTTTGCCCTTGCTCTTTCCCTTTCCCCCTTTTTGGCAGCATCAAAACATTCAGGCCTAAGCTCACTCATAGTTGATGCCATCAAGGACTGGGCTTGGGTTAGAGACTTCATCTCCTCCAACAAATATACATTCTCATCATGTATATTTTTCATCCTATCACTGCTCAAGCTAAGGAAAGCTAGAACATGCTTCATCTTTTGTTGGACAACCTCCTCCAAGGTTGCTTTCAGAGATGCATCCAGTTGGGCCTTAAGAAGCTCAGTGAGGTTGGCCACTGCACCTTCAGCAATGTTGGCCATCACCTCTTGGGAAAATTTCTCTGAAGCTGCTTTTACCATAGCAAGTCTTTGTGCCTCTGCCCTTTTCTTCTGTAAGGCTGTCTTCTTGCCAAGAGCTTGCTTAATGGTTAATCTGATAGCTTGAACATTTGCATTGTGATTGTCTCTGAGCAACTTCTGATCCTTCTTGACCTCTTCTGAGATTGACTCCATGGTGGCTTTGGCTTTTTGAACTTCAGTGGAAATGGTTTGAAGACCAGATTCCACTCCTCCTATCCTTGCTTCCAATGTGGGTAGCACCACATCTTCTGAGCCAGTTAGCCTCATTTCCACAGATGCTAAGGTTCTTCCATGCTCATCCAAAGCTCCAGTGGTTTCTTCATGAGCTGATTGGATTTGGTGAGACAAGGAATCCAACTTTGCTGATTGCATCCCAAGCAAAGCTTGTGCTGATCCAGTATCTACTTGGATGGGAGCATCTGTCAGGAAGTCATCAAAGATTTGATCAAATGTTATACCTGCAAGGTCAGACAAATCAAAAGGGTTAGTGAAAACACACTCATCACCCTCATTTTCTTTTTCATAAGACTCTGATACATCAGCAGTCTTCTTCTCATTTTCAACTACTTCTTTTCTTCCTTCAGTAGAGATGTCCTCACACAAGGAATCAGGCCTCCTCTCATCAAGGGATTCTTGAAGTTCAGATTTGACTTCAAGAATAACCTGTCCTTCCTCACTTATATCACCCTCATTTGGTGGTACACTCACTATCTTAGTGATTACAACCTCTCTTTCATCCTCTACTCCCTCTGATTTTTTGTCTAAATTCTCCTTTTCAACACCAACACCTAGACCTACAGCATCTCCACCTTCAACAAGGTTCAAAGATGGCAGTTGTGGGGAGATCACAGTGCTTATTTCAGCAGCCACTGAGTCATCCTGAATGATTAAGGGCTGATCAGTGTCCAACTCTCCTGACACTGAATAGGCCTTAACCAAACCAGCCTCTAACATAGGAACCTCAACATCTTTAGGCTGTGCCTTGGGTTCAGAAGAACCTTCATTGGCAGATGTATCTTTGGTTGTGTTACCACCCTTGGTCAACACCTCTGATGACACAGAGCCTTTCCTATGATAGGTTCTAGGTGGGTTTGAAAGTCTGCCTGATACAGAAGGTCTAGGTTGAGAAAGATCAGGAAGGTTGGCTTGAGGGGTTTCAGGAGGGTTGGGGTTTGAAGGGTTTGAGGGATCATCAGGGGAATCATCATCATTGGAGCTACTATCAGGGTGTCTAATGCCCTTAGCTTTTCTCTCCTTCTCCTCAATGATCTTATCCTCCACTAACTTTGCAAAACCTCCTCATCAATGAGGAATCTAGTCTTTAATACACCAGCAAAGTGTAGCAATCTGCTTTCCTCCACTTGCCACCAGTTTGCACCCTTATCTTGGATGACTTGTGATATCTCCATTATGGTCTTGTCCTTTACATCCATAAGCATCCTCAAATCATGGAACATCTTCTGAATTCTTGGAAATTCAGCAAGTTTTGGATACAAACTGTCCACAGTAGCCTCGGCTCCTCCTCTGAGCATACTTTCATAAGTATACTTCTCCTCATCTCCACTTGAATGGGGACTTTGGGTTATAGGGGAGTTGGCTCTGTCTTCTCCTAATGTGGCTTCAGGAAGGTTAAGTTCAGGGATATTGGCTTCAGAAGGATTTGGTGCAATTGAAGGTACTTCAGTTGCTTTTGAGAGCAATGGATCTGAAGGGGCTTTGCTCAGGGGGGTTGGCTCATGTAGTGCAGCTTCTAAAAACTTTGAATAATTGAGCATTGATGAGTCAAGGGGTGATTGCAACCTTGTCTCATCTACTGCTAAATCTGCTAGCACATCTATCCCACTTCGTTGCACACTCCCTTCTGGAGAATATTTCTTTGTAAGATTGATGGGGGTGATTGGTTGGTTGGTTGGTTGGGGTTATGTGGGTTTCAGGGGAGTTGGGCTCAGGATTCTGAATTTCAGGGAGGTTGGCCTCTATTGGTTGACCTTCAGGGACCTTGGATTCTGGAGTTCCAGAATCAGATGAGTTGGTCCTTGACTTAGACTTGGTCCTGCTTTAAGCTCTGCTCTCTCTTAGAGCTAGTTGGAGAGACCTTTCCTCCTGAAGCTCCAACACCTTTTCAGTAGGCTTGGCCCTTCTCTTGCTGGCCCTACTACTCCCACTTCCTTCTCCATCCTTCTCAGGGACAACTTCCCTGGGCCTCTTATCACCCTTAGACTTTTGTCTAATCTCATTATATTTCTGTCTCAACTCTTCTGAGTGATCAGAAGGCACATTCACTCCCTCTTCAGCAACTTCTTCAATCTCAGTTGAAGCTCCTGAATTCTCCTCTGAGGGGATTTGAGACACTTTCCTTGTCTTTGCCACTCTGGCCTTAGTCCTCTTTTTCAACTTGGGCTTCTCTTCCACTTTCTCTTCAGCAGGTTTGGCCAGTAGCAATCTCCTTTGCTCAGTCTTCTTACTCAGCTTCCTGAACATTATCTTTTGGGCAGGGAGGGGCTTTGCCAAGGTTTGCATTTGGGAATAGTGGGAAAATCTCTCAATCAACAAGCTTGCCCTGGTGCAAAACTTGACTTTCCCTTCCAATACAACCTTATTGTGGACTTTCACTTTAAACTTGGCCTTTTCCTTCATCATTTCAGACATGATGAAGGTCCTCCAATCAAACTTGACGCCCTTATCACTAGCATCAATAACTGCAGCCATTATCCTTATTCTTGGATGGCTGACCTGCTCCAAGCTTCCAGTGTTGCTCAAGAGACTCTTGGCAACTACCTCAAAGAGGTTGAGAAATTTTGGCTTGAGAGTCTTCTTGTTTTGTGTTGAAGAGATGGGACCTGGAACCAATAGCCATTCTTGTGCTATCTCCTCTTCATGATCAGCACCATAAAACTCTGGATTCCTTCCCTCAGAAGGCAATCCAAAAGCTCCTTCAAGATCTTCTGAAGAGAATTTCACCCTGTGAAATCTCTCTTCCTCCTCACCCTCTGCTACATAGGAAAGTCTTGTAGCAACTTCACCATCTTCTGGCTTACCTCTCCACTTGAGGAAAGCAAAGAACTCTGCCATGTAGCTCTCCAGACAAGAGCTTGGCCTCTCTTCCATGAATTTCTTCAATCCAGCTCTTCTCAGCCATCTAAGAGTTGGAGTAACTTCAGGGTCTTCACTTTCAAATGATACTATGGGCTCAAAGTGAAGGCTGTTCTTGTTGCTCAAATATCCAAAATCAAGGTCTAGAGCCTTGTTGGAGAAATCAATGATCATTTCTGGTCTGATTTTGGGAGCCATTGAAGGTTATAGAAATGGATTTTGAGAGAGTCTGAGAGTGTTTGAAGAAGATGAGTGTTAGGGTTTCGAATACTTGGGGAAGAAGTGTTTGTGTGGGGGTTCTTAAGACTTGAGAATATTCTAAAAAGAATGTTTGTCAATGAGTTGGTGAGTTTTGAGAGTTTTCAACGGTTGTCAAATATGGAAAAATCAAAATGGACGGCCAGGATTGATTTCAGGGGAGTTGGCCAATTTTGATCCAATGGTAAAAAACCAATGTAACAGTGAGTTATTGGTTTTATTCAAAACGTGGAAGTTATTTAATATTAGTTAATGGTTGGGGAGTTTTCGAGATAGATCATGGCTTGAAAAGTGTAATGCAAACAAGAGTTAAATCTTGGCATTTAATGCATGGATAGTGACCTTTTGGGTGGGAGACAAATTAAATCCCAAATAGATGATATCTGTAAATGGAATGGGACAGATTTCAAAATAGGCAATGATTACCCAATTTAGGTGCTTATCAAACCAAGAAAATAGTTTGATAGCCAAGACAACTTATCTGACCCCACTTGGACAAGTGTCCTGAAAAGATGTGGACAAGTGTCCTGAGATTCAATGGACAAGTGTCCTGAATAATTGAGGTCATCTCTTCTGAACTTCAGTAGACTTGACCAAGTCTGCTGAAAACCAATATAATTCCCTTTACTCCCATAAACTCCAATGGAGTTTACTTGTCCAACTTTCCTGGATCAAGTAAACCCAACTCTGCTGATAGCTCTAGAAACCTTGCCTCTGCAAGTGGCTTAGTCAATATATCAGCTTTTTGATGATCTGTGTGGATCTTGACCAACTTTATGTCCTTCTTCTCCACATGGTCTCTAATGAAGTGATGCTTGATATCCACATGTTTGCATCTTGTGTGCAATACAGGATTCTGTGATATTGCAATTGCACTATTGTTGTCACAGAATATAGGCACTTCAGTAGAGTTGACTTTGTAGTCTCTTAGTTGTTGTCTCAACCAAAGGATTTGAGCACAACAACTTCCAGCTGCAACATATTCAGCTTCAGTGGTGGAAGTAGCCACTGTGTTCTGCTTCTTGGAGAACCAAGATATGAGTTTGTTGCCCAAGAATTGACAAGTCCCTGAAGTGGACTTTCTGTCAATTCTACAACCTCCATAATTAGCATCTGAGTAGCCAGTTAACTCAATGTTGTCATCAGCAGGGTACCAAAGGCCTAGAATCTCAGTGCCTTTGAGATACCTCAAGATCCTCTTTGCAGCCTCAAGATGGCTTTTCTTAAGATTTGCTTGAAACCTTGCACAAACACCTACTGCAAAGGTGATGTCAGGTCTGCTGGCAGTGAGATAGAGGAGTGAACCAATGATTCCTCTATACTCAGTAGAGTTGGTTGGAACACCACTCTCATCAGGATCCATCTTCCAATTTGTGTTCATTGGGATCCTTACTGGCTTGCTAGTTGCACACCCAAACTTTTTGATCATTTCTCTAGTGTACTTAGCTTGGTTGATGAATATCCCTTCTTTGGATTGCTTGACTTGAAGTCCCAAAAAGAAGTTCATCAACCCCATCATGGACATCTCAAACTTGCTTTGCATAAGCTTTGAGAACTTCTCACACAGCTTCTCATTGGGGGATCCAAATATTATGTCATCCACATAAATTTGGACAAGCAAGATGTCCTCTCCTTCAGAGATTCTGAAGAGTGTTCTGTCCACAGTTCCCTTGGTGAATCCATGATCCAAGAGGAATTGTGACAGTGTATCATACCATGCCCTAGGGGCTTGCTTGAGTCCATATAGAGCCTTCTTCAGTCTGTAAACTTGATTTCCAACCTCAAAACCAGGTGGTTGCTCCACATAGACTTCTTCTTTCAAGACTCCATTCAGAAAGGCACTCTTGACATCCATTTGGTACACTTTGAACCTCTTGTGGGCTGCATAGGCTAGAAAGAGCCTTATTGCTTCTAGCCTTGCCACGGGTGCAAAGGTCTCATCATAGTCAATGCCTTCATATTGGCAGTAGCCCTTTGCCACTAGTCTTGCTTTGTTTCTGACAATCACTTCATTCTCATTTTTCTTGTTCTTGAACACCCACTTTGTTCCTATAACATCTTGATGTGAAGGTCTATCCACCAGCTCCCATACTTCATTTATGGTGAATTGGTTCAGTTCTTCCTGCATGGCTGTGATCCAATTGACATATTGAAGTGCTTCCTCAATGTCACTTGGTTCTTGCTCTGACAAGAAACAACAGAAAAGAGCACTTTCACCATGAAATCTCTTTGTTTTGACTCCTATACTTGGGTCACCAAGTATTAGATCAGTAGGATGGTCAGACAACCAAGTCCTTCTTTTTCGATCTCTTCAGTAGAGTTGTCCTCTACTGAAGTTGAGTCATTTTGATCATAAAATTCAGGATAATTAAATGCAGGATCTAATTCAGGATCATAATCAGGCGTGTTGTCCTCAATGTCAGGGACATTGGCATTTTCAACATTTTGAGTTCCCCCTTGATTATTTGACCCATTAACTACCTCAGCAGGAACTGCTTCTTCATTGGTAGTTGTTACCTGGATGTGAACTGGGATTGGGTCATTCAGTTCACCATTTCCTTCAGCGGGGTTTGCCTCAGGGAAATTGCCTTCAGGATTGTTGTCCAATGTAGAGTTTTCAGGTAGGTTGGCTTGGACAACATCTATGAATTCAGTGTCTTTGTCCTTTAGGCTCAATCTGGTTGTCCTCTGTGTGATTTCTTCTGATTCCAAGTTCTCATTCCTGAACTCATGAATAGATTCATCAAACACAACATGAGGTGTTTCCTCCACAATAAGGGTTTTCTTGTTGTAGACCCTGAAAGCTCTACTGATTTGAGAATATCCAAGGAATACTCCCTCATCAGCTTTGCTATCAAAGACTTTCAACTGTTCTTTCCCATTATTGTGAATGAAGCACTTACAACCAAAGATGTGAAAATAAGACACTTTAGGCAATCTTCCTTTCCAAAGTTCATAGGGGGTTTTGCCTTGCCCCTTAGTGATCAAACATCTATTTTGAGTATGACATGCAGTGTTTATGGCTTCAGCCCAAAACCTCTTAGGTAAGTTTGAATCAGCAATTAAGGATCTAACATCTTCTTTTAGAGTTCTATTTCTCCTCTCTGCAACTCCATTTTGTTGAGGAGTTCTAGCTGCTGAGGTTTCATGAGCTATTCCATTTGATGTGCAATACTCATTGATGTATGAATTTATGAACTCAGTGCCTTTATCAGATCTTATCTTGATAATGCTTAGGCTTTTCTCATTTGACAATCTCTTTAAAAGTTCAGGCAGTTTGACTTTTCCTTCTTATTAAGGAGAAATACTACCCATGTGAACCTAGAGAAGTCATCTACTACCACCAATGTGTATTTTCTACCATTTATGCTTGCTGGGGTAATTGGTCCAAATAAGTCCATATGTAAAAGCTCAAGTACCCTTTCAGTAGAAATGACTAGTTTTCCTTTGAATGAGGCTTTAATCTGTTTTCCTTCTTGGCATGGTTTGCAAACATGCTCCTTAATGAAAACCTCATTAGGTAGTCCTTTAACTAATGCATTTCTAGCAATTTTGTTCATTGTTTTGAAGTTCAAGTGGTTTAATCTCTTATGCCATAACCAACTTTGTTCACTAGAACTTTTAGCAATGAAACATGCAGCATCAGTAGACTTGTCCCAGTCTGCAAAATACACATTTCCTTTCCTAGTTCCAGTCAATAGAGTTTGTTGAGTCTTATCCTTGATTAAGCATTTTCCACTTGAAAACTCAACATTGAAGTCTTTATCACAGAATTGACTGATACTTAGGAGATTATATTTGAGACCAGCCACATAAGACACATTGGATACTTTGATGTTACCAATCATCAAAGTACCATAACCTTTTGTTGTGGATTGTGAGCTGTCTCCAAATGTGACATTTGGGCTTTCTTTTTCAATAAAATCAGTGAGGAGTTCTTTGTTTCCAGTAATGTGCCTTGAGCATCCACTGTCAAGGTACCATGCTGACTTTTTACTCATGCTCCTCTTCTTGTGGCCCACTGGTACCTGCAATTAGATAGGTTTAGGTACCCTTTGAGTTTTGGGTCCTGAGAGGTTAGCTGTACCTTTAGGAACCCAAACTTGCCTAATAACCTTGATTGATTCAAGGTGGCAAAGTTGTCTTCCTCTAGCATCTACATACACTGTCTTTCCCTTAAATGCCTTTGGGAAAGTATGTGTGAAAGTGTTAACTCTGTAAGTTTCAGGAGAGTTGTCAAATCTCCTGAACTTATGAGCTCTTTGTGCTACTTGAGGAAATCTTTGTGGAAAGGCATTTTTATGACCATTACCCTTTGGCATGAAGGGTTTTGGTTGTCTCATTTTATTTTGCCTTTGAGGATAGTTGTTCTTAGGTCTAGTCAGCTGAGGTTTTCTCAGTAGAGTTGGCCTAGGCTGATTATACCTTGGATAACTCCTCTGAACATCGTTCAGGAGAGTTGCCCTTCCATTGGGTCTACTCTGCTGACCAACATTCCTCTTGTGCTTAGGAGCTTTGGCCATTTCCTTAGGTTTTGGCCTAGTCTCCTGAAGCACTTGAGTAGGCAAATCATCCATTTTGCCCTTTCCTTTGTTCAGTGGCTGAATCACTTCATTTTCAGTTTGTGCCACTGACTTAACAAAGATTCTCTTAGTGTTACTTTGTAGAAGCAACACTAAGACAAGGTGAAGAATCAAATGGATCAAAACCTAATCCACTTCTTTGAGCCATAGGTCTTTGGTAACTCTGAATTTCCTCTATTGCCCTAGAGGATTTCTTCAGAGCAGACATCTTTAGTTTCAGGCTCTCTTCACTTGATTTAAGAATGTCATACTCATGTGAGAGGTTTTCAAATTTAGCTTGAAGAATTTTTAGTTCAAAATCTTTTCTCTTCTGAGAGAGAAGTTGATCATCAATCTCCTTTTGTTGGTCAACTACCCTGAGATTTGCTTCCTCAAGCTCTCTCAAGGCTTGTTGATACAACTCAGTAGACTTGACATCAACAACTAACTCAGATTTTTTAGCAAGCTCAATTGCCAATCTTTCATTCTCTCTCACACAATTGTTATGTAATTCTTGTAACATAGTGAAATCTTCCATCAACTTTCCAAGAGAAAGTTTCAAGTTGACTTCACTAGTGTTTTGTGAAATGAATGATGGTGAACTAGAAGTAGAGGATACCTCATCATCCTCAAGAGCCATGTTGCAAACATCATCATCATCTTCACTGTTTGAGAACAGTCCATCAGAAGAGTTGAAGCTTTCAGCACTATCAGATTCTTCACCAGCCATCATGGCCTTTCTATTGGTGAACTTTCTGTCTCTCTTTGCTTGCCTTTCTCTTCTTTCTTTAGAGCTCAATTCAGGGCAGTCATACTGGAAGTGCCCTTTCTTCTTGCAATTATAGCACAAATCTTCATCATCATCTTTCTTTGGTTCTTCTCTTCTTTTTGATGATGAAGGTTCAACTCTACTGGACCTTCTCCTATCAGAGTACTTGTCCTCTGATCTTTTCTCTTCAGGCTTCTTGACCTCAGCCTGAGCTTCAGGAGAGTTGTATCTTCTCCTGAATTTGTTGTCTTGGTAGAATTTCTTGTATATACCAAACATTGAGTTTAGCTTTTCAAATCTCCTAGCCATCAAGGCTAGTTCCTCCTTCATTTCAGTCTTAGAGACTGACTTTGATGATCTAGGAGTGGACTGCATTTCTGGTTCAGCAGTTTTGGCTTTGAATGCCACTCCTTTTGTGGGAATTGAAGGTTCCTCAACAGGCTTTCTTCTGTTGAGATCGAACTCATAAGCCTTGAGTTCAGAGAAGATTTGTTGCATAGGCATGGTGGAAAGATCCTTGGTATTTTGCATCATGACAGCATAGACATCCCACTTTTGAGTGAGACTCCTCAAGATCTTCAGTCCAACTTCTCTTTTGGAGTACACCTTGCCTAATGAGTTGATCTCATTCATCACATCAGTGAATCTGCCAGCAAATTTGTCAATGGATTCCTCAGACTCCATTGTGAATTGTTCAAATTTCTGCACAGCCACTTGGAGCTTATTCTCCTTGATCTTTTCAGTACCCTCACACATTTCAGCAAGAGTATCCCAAATTTCTTTGGCAGTTGTGCAGTGGTAGACTCTACCCATGATTGCATCTGGAATTATTTGGTAGAGGGTGTTCATGGCAAGATAATTCAGATTATCTTTCCTCTTTTCATCAGCAGTGAAGTCATCTTCATCTTTGGGAATCAATTCCCTTACATCTGCTCTTTGAGCTTCAGTAACTCTGGGATTTACTTGAGTGAACATAAAAGGACCTCTTGTGATCACCCTCAACATGTCAGTGTGTAGAGATTCAAGATGAGCCCTCATTCTGATTTTCCAGAAATCATAATTGTCTATTGAGAACATAAGCTTTGTATGAATATACAATTGGGTTCAGCTTAGAAGAAGTGTATGAAGACTAAGATTGTCTTTGATAGATTTGAAAGCACTCTTGCTTGTAGGATAGTTGGATATTCTTGTCAATTGTTGAGGTGCTTAGCTGAGGTGCTTTCAAATGGCCTCCACACTTCTGTATTTATAGACAAATGAAGGATTTGCCCGTTGGAGAGGCAGCCTCAAATGTCCATAAATGTCTTCTTTTAGTTCTTCAACTTAGAAGACAGATTCTTGATAGTGACATGTCGTCATTTGGGAAATAAACGGCTGTATAGACTTTGTCTTCATTCTGCAGCACCCTTCCCAATGTCTGACTTTAAGATTCTCTTGTTAGGACTAGGACATGGCTTCTGAAGGTTGTTCCAATGATAGGACAACATTCCTTATCAAATGGACAACTCTCCTTATCACTATCAACTGACTTGCTTATCAGCATGGTTGGCTTGCTCATTTCAGATGACTTGGCTCTTACCCTTTGCTTCACTTGAAAGTGATCTCAACATGATTCTTGAGGATCTTTAGGGTATAGTTGTCTTCTAAGTCTTCAGCATGGTTGACCTCAAGCTTTCAGAACACTTGTTCTTGATTAATAGTGTTGAGACAATCTTCTGGACAACTCTTCTGATCAGCATACTTGGCCTTCAATAGACTTAGTGATTGTTCCAGAATTTGAGCCTTGAGGGGACTTGTTCTTGATAATCTTCAAAGCATATGTTCCCCCTCAAATTATGCATCTAAACAACTAAGAGCTGCCTAACATAGGATTTATTTTAATACATATATGAAAAGATGATGTGTGTAAATGGTGATGGACCTAGACAATAGAGTGAAAAAGCAGAGATGAAATACGATGTTTAAACTCCAAATCTTGAATTCCATGTCCAACGCCAATCGCCATGTTGGTACATAAAATGAGCAAACCTTGCAAGATCCATCGCACTTGTAATAAAATCTTTGGAAAATTTTGAATCTGCGCTTCCTTCTCTATTCATCTTTTTCCACGTTTCACGTATCAAATATTTTACATATTCCTTTGCTTCTTCTTTGCTAGCACCAGTTTCATTCATGTAACACTGAATTGATTTTGAAACATCGCCTCTTTCCATCTCATCCTATATATCCATCATAATTAACAAATTTTTTAATTTCTTAGTATTTATTCACATATGCACTAAATATAGGCTTAATTAACTTAAATAAAATAGAGTTAGATGTGCGAACCTGAGAGGTTTCAAGATCATTAATAAGGCGTAGAATGACTCCAGAGCATCGAACTATGTTGTGATAATACAAGCTCTCAACGGCCTCCTCTTGTATTGGATGTTTTAGTAGAAAAAATTCATGTGACAACATTACACTAGGCCCTGAAGTAATCCATGCATTATTCATATATTCTTCCATTGATGGCGTATATCCCTCATAATACCACGTGGCTTCCTGTGTATATGCTCTACATATATCTGCCCACTGCATATAAATATAATTATTAAAATTAATTAGTTGTTAAATATTCACATATATCTACCAGTGTATGTCACATCACATTGACTTACTGATTTTCTTAAATATGGAGTGATAAGAGATCCCTGTTCTTTGAGAACATCATACGCTATCTCATTTACCAAGTTGTTGAGTGCTAAAAAACATATCTGCATATAGTCCGGGAGTTTGTCGATTGCATCAATATCCCATCTAACAACACGATAGAGGATCAGGATCGAGTACATGATCACAATAATATAAATGCTCATTAGATAGTATCAGCGACGGAGCCAGATTTTTTTTATAGGGGGCCCGATTAATATTACTATAAAGATAAAATAATACGTACTCATTATACTCATCAAAATTTTACATGATAAAATTTTAAAATTGATTGAACAAGTTGATTTTTGTTATGTTTTGGTAGAAGTTAATACTCCCTCCATCCCATGATAATTTCCACATTTTGATCGCATCACTTTTAAAAAAAAAATGAATTTAGTGGTGTGAGGTCAAATAAATGAGGAGTATTTTGGATGATTTTGTGAAGTGTAAAGAGAATTTAGTAAGATGTAAAATGAATTTAATGAGATCTAGAATAAAATGGAGACCCAAAATGATTGACAATTTTTAAAATAAAATGATGTTGGAATAAATATTAATTATGTGAGTTATTTTTATATTAGAAGTGTGTAAATAATTATATATGGAATAAGCTATTAATGTTAATATGTGTGAAATTACCAAAATACTCATAATAAATTTACAAAAAAAAGTGGGGGGTTCACTGTCCCCGCTGGGCACTATATAACACCGTATATAGATAGTATAAACCTACGAATTTGTAGAGAAATATGAAATAAATAAATAATTTGTTAGTTTACATATAAAAGAAAATGGATAGTTAATGACAAAATTTATATACTATCATAATTTTAAAATCGTACGTACGTACCTTTGAATAATATGATTGAAGAGTTGCACTTCCTCTAAGGTGCAATATACATCACACATATGACATATCATCAATTAGTGTTATGATGATATTGATCTTAGTGCCCATTATTCTTGCATATCCATATTGACTTATTGAGGATGAAAAATCGGACCAAGAGTCCACAAGAAACACTCCACCACCCTATCTCTCGCAAATGGCAGCTTTTTAGCTAAACCCGTTTGCTCCCACCATCTGTATTGTACTCCGTAGTATATTATAAGGAATAATTGAACACATGCATCAAATTAAATCATACTCCCTCCGTCCCATACTTGAAGACACATTTTACCATTTTGGGCGTCCCATACTTGAAGGTACATTATCTAAAATAGCAAAAACACTTTTAACTATTCCCCTTAAAACATCACAATATTACAACAAATGCCACTACTTTATTACACTAAAAAGTAATTTTATTACTACTATTTATAAAGTTGAAAAGTCTTTACTACCCCCACTTTATCTTACACAAATATTACTTTATCTTACACAAATATTAATAAACAATTCATTCATTAAAACCCGTGCCTAATTGGTTTGAGCCTTCAAGTATGGGACGGAGGGAGTACTATATATATAAATTAAAGATGGGGAGCTGGAGACTTGTTTGATTTCTTGTTGGTATGTTTCTTGAAGAATGTTGAAGTCAAGTTTTGCAAGGCTAAGAATAATGGGGTCCACGGTGTCTCCATAGGCGTCAATAAACCATTTTGTATTCATCCGGTGAAAGCTCCACTGAAGGGGGAGCTCCAGTGCACGGCGCACCATTGATGAAATAAGGCTACCGTCTTCCATTAATCCAAGATCAATCTTTTTCTGCAGAAGATCTGTGGAAAATAGTCTTGCAGCTTCTAAAGTAGTTTCTTCACCTTGTGTCAACAAGAAAGAAGCTTCGTACAGTTCAACAGTCCTTTGGTATCTTCTTCAAGGCATGCCTTGAATTCACCCTTGTCGTTCTTGAAATGTTCAAATACCTCTGCGCAGTGACGGATCCAAAATTTAGAATTTAAAATACAGAAGATATTATGTTTGAAAATGGGGTACAATTTTAGTTTTAGTAGTAAGAAAAAAATACAAAATTTTCAATTTACATGGATCCATCTCAACGGACTAGCTAATTAATTAAACACTTAGGTAAGGTACCTTGAGAAACAGTAAAGCCATGTTGTCTGAGGAGTCTGAACATAAGAGTTGTTGTGTACAAATCCCTCTCTTCCAAACAATGATATTTCTCTTGATGCATAGAATTCAAGATGTGTTTGATATTATGGTCAAAGTGATAAGAAATTCCGAGATTGTGCAACTTATCAATCAGTTCCAATCGTCCAATAACCTCTGTTTCATTATCCAATATCATCTTCACTTGGGCCACCAGCTCTGTAACCCTTTTCAACTCCCCCTGTTCATGCATGATGCATGCGTACAACATTATAATACATATCTTGCTAACAAATTGTTATGAAATTGTATCCACAAAGCAACTCCTCACAAATGATAAATCAAGACAACTAGAAACGCAAAGAATTGAAAACGAATAAAGAACTCAAAGAAAGAACATGGGATTTACGTGGTTCGATCAAATGATCTACGTCCACGGAGGATAGAAGACTCTCTTCACTAATCTCAAATGAAAGTTACAGATTACAAGTATTCACTAAGCTTGATCTCTCAAAACTCTCAAATTCAGTAACCTACAACCTATGCACTAGATGGTATATTTATAGATGTACAGTGCATTGGATAACCGCCACTAACCAACTAACTAACAGAAAAACCAGAATTAACTAACTCTGAAAATCTAGATTTCAGCAGACTTGGCTCAGCAGACTTGGCCCCAACTCTCCTGAACTGACTTCAGACAACTTGCTTCAGCAGAGTTGTCCAAACCCAACTCTCCTGAACTGACTTCAGACAACTTGTCTAGCAGAGTTGTCCAAACTCTTAATTTCAGATTAGTTGACTCCTAATAAGACCACTAAACCTTATCAGTTGAATTACACCTTAACTCAACTTTGCTGAATTCCAAGATCAGAACAATAGCAACTCTTCTGATAGATAGAAACTAGATGACATCCAATATTGCATTAATCCTAACAATTCTCCACCTTAATGCAAGATTGCATTCTTCCCAGCCCTCCTCAAGGCTGTTTGTCCATTCTCTTCTTAATGAACATCCCAGGTGCTAAGGTTTACCAACTCCATGCAATGATTGAACTTATTGCTTGGTAATGCCTTAGTTAACATATCAGCTGCATTCTCTTCTGAAGCCACCTTCTGAACTTTAACAATGCTCTTCTCCAAGATGTCTCTAACAAAATGCAACTTCACATCAATGTGCTTTGACCTCTCGTGGAACACTTGATGTTTTGCTAGATGAATAGTGCTCTGATTATCACATAGCACAGGAACACTTTTCTGAAATATGCCAAAATCTCTCAGAATGCCCTTCAACCACATTGCTTCCTTCACAGCTTCTGTCAATGCTATGTATTCAGCTTCAGTTGTGGATAAGGTCACCATAGATTGTAAAGCTGCTCTCCAGGTGATAGCAGTGCCATACAATGTAAACACATAACCAGATAAAGATTTCCTTGTATCTATGTTTCCAGCAAAATCAGAATCCACAAATCCTAGCAAAGGACTCTTGGTAACAACTGATTTTTCAAACAATAATCCTAAGTCTTCTGATCCATTCAGATATTTTAGAATCCACTTCAAAGCTTCCCAATGAAACTTTCCTGGATTTCCCATGAATCTACTCACCATACTAACAACATAGGCAAGATCTGGTCTGCTACAAACCATAACATACATGAGACTTCCAACTCCATTTGCATAAGGGACAGTAAGCATCTGCTTCTTCTCTTCAGCTGTTTGAGGAGATTGCTTGACTGACAACTTGAATTGCTGACCAAATGAAGTACTAACTGGTTTGGACTGGTGCATAAGAAACCTCTTCAAGACCTTCTGAATGTAACCCTTCTGGGACAAGAACAACTTCCCTGCTTTCTTGTTTCTGAGAATATCCATGCCTAATATTCTCTTGGCTTCACCAAGGTCCTTCATCTCGAACTTGCTACTCAGCTGCTGCTTCAGCTGGGTAATCTTTCTCATACTCTTGCTAGCTATCAACATATCATCTACATAGATCAGTAGATAGGTGCTCTCTAAATAATCTTGTTTACCAATATATACACATCCATCATATTTGCTTCTTAAGAAACCAATAGAAAGCATGAATGTATCAAACTTCCTATACCATTGTCTAGGACTCTGCTTGAGCCCATACAATGATTTCTTAAGCAAGCATACCTTACTTTCAGTTTCAGGCATGATAAACCCTTCAGGTTGATGCATATATATTGTTTCAGCTAGTTCTCCATGTAAAAATGCAGTTTTAACATCTAGCTGATGTAACTCAAGATCATCTTGAGCAACCTTAGACAAAAGTAATCTTATTGAACAATGTTTAACAACAGGAGAGAATACCTCATTGAAGTGTCATTAAAGTCTCCCCCAATCATCCATTGTTTAATAGCCCCATGTGAGTCTGTGATCTTTGAGATGAGGTTCATCGAAAAGTGTCTAAGATCACCATTAGGGTTTCCTTGAAAACCCGTAAAAAACCACGAAACTCCTTGCCACTTAATAAACACATGAATATGACCAAAAGAATAAGATTGTAAATAAACTTCAATTTCATCAGTTGCAAACAAAATGAGGTCACCTTGCCTACCAATGGCATCCACAACAAAGCAAAATTTAAAGTTAAAAATGGCATTCCAAGCCAAGACAGTACGAGTGGACACCTTCGATTCCAAAACAAACATCAAAGAAGGTTTATTTATAGCAATAACACGCCTAAGTTTATGGAATGCTTGTGGGCCTTTCAAACCACGAGCATTCCACGATAGAATCCTCATTTAATTAATTTGGTGAAGTTATCCAACAGAGGAGGAAGAGAAAGAAGAAGATCGACCAAACCGCCAGTTCAAAAACCATATCCGTAATCGAGCCGGTTTCGATTCAATTTTGGTTACAAAATATCAAAACCACCGATTTCTAACCGTTGCACATGTCTACCCTTCTGTTAAGATCGCGCATAATAGAAACAAGGAGAGAAAAAATTGTAAAAAAATCAGATCTCGCGCATGACAGAAACAAAAAGAAAGCGAGAAAATAATTAGAAAATCAGATTGTTAATGTCAAATCAGTTATGTTAGGATTTTTATTAAAACCGATTTGCTAGTCTCAAATGGAAGAAATCAATATACTGTACATGGATCTATTTCAATTAAATTTTTTTTTTTTGAAGAGTATTTCAATTAATTGTTGATTGTTATGTATTTTGTAATTTTAGGGATGAACTATTCAATAGGCGTGGATCTAATTCTATTTTTTTCTTTGGAACCAAATGAATATTTCATTCACGCAGTAATAACATTTTATTCATGCACTAGCACATCTTTCTTTATAAAGTAACACACTGCTTAAAAGATAAATATGTGTATTTGTTACTAAAAAAACCAATTATGTATCACTTGTCCTTACAGTAACACATATTCTTGTCTGTATATGTAATTATAGTAACACTGAGAAGTGAGTCAAGCCAACTCACGAGCTACTCATGTACGATTAGGGAAAAGCTCAATATCGACTCAAATTTAATTGAGTTGAGCTTGAGATACCATAGTAATTCTCTAGCTAATACTACTGGACTCAACAGGTCCCCAAGCTTAACCGAGTTTAATTGAGCTTAATTAATTGTACTATTTATCCTCAGTTTGCTAATTATTTATTAAAATGTCCTAACTATAAATAAACTGAGAAATCCTAATTAATATTATGTTAGTTATCAAAGAGACGACTCATCACACCCCCATCTGAAAAGAACAGTAATTTTACATGATGATAGAGAGACCAAGTTTGGTAGCCAAGGATCTTCTTGCCTATAGCCTTAAGTACAGTGAACCGAGATACGTATATGCATCTTGGCTTAAGGTGGTTAGAGCACGAGTTGCTCGACTGCATGTGTCACTAAAGATGTTTCAAGTTACAACAATAGCATTTTGTTCAAAGACAGAAGCTAGACTAGTTATTTAACTTATTTTGAAGCTCCCCTGGATGTATAATCTTGTGGGTATCAAACCTGGACAACGACATGAGGCCTAGATATAACACACTTTAGAGTTTAGACACAATCTCAGCAACCACACTAGAACTAGAACCTAGGTGTAACAATCTATATATGTAAGTTAAATGAGGCACTTTGGATACAAGTAAATATAACCATAAGATGACGGGAAAAAAATACTCCAACAAACAACAAAACAGCATGCTACTTCCTTAAAGAAGCATAGTGCACACCTCCCAGTGTTTTAAGCATTTATGTGCATGGACGAGAAATTATACACTAAACATTCATTTATATCCGTAATGGAGAGAGAAATTAAACTCAACATATTCAATTAAATCCATAAGGAGCAATCATAACTTGTCACCTGAGTAACATCAAATATTTCCTTGTTACGCTCATCTCGTGCTAATTCTTATTCTCATGCCCATACTAACTGCAGCTTCTTTTCAAGTTCCACTGACAGAACACACGCTTGTCATATTATATATATATGACTAAGGTATCACGAACAGAAACACACACAAAAGATATATGTAACAGAAACCAATTTGGCATTCAATCAAGAGTGGCAACAATAGTTTCTAAACAAGATATGTAAAAAGCCAATAATTTGTTTTCACCATTTCATTTAAAGATTATCACCAAAGTATATATTTGCACACAACCAGAAGTACTATTTTACAGGACAAATACTGGACTCATTATATCATGCAGGCAGAGCAAAACTCTCTTGTACCCAATGTGGAGGATCCATCACAGAACAAATATCGGACTTCTCAAAGTCAGCAACCTAGAAAATAAGCCAAAAAAAATTAATCCTTACTTTAAAAAATGGCATGCATCATACTCAATGCGAACTTAAAAGTGGCATACGAAATTTAACCTTCTGATTGCAGCTTGGACAATAATGATATTTGTGCCATAGACAGTCCATAGAAGGGCACAAAAAACAGCACCCAAGCATCATCGGCATCATACAACCAACAAAAGCAGCTACACTTGGTTTTGACCTATATTCAAAGAAAACAAAAAATATAGCAGAGTAAATAAACCATAAAAGTACTAAAACAAAAAAATCATCAAAGAAAACCACAACAGTAGTAAGCCAAGAAGGTCATAAAAAAGAAAACCCCAACAGTTTAAAACAAAATGGCCATCTTGGAAAAGGTCGAAACTAAGCCAAATAATAATAATTAAATGGTAAATTATTACCTAATTTTACTTAGTAATGTAGTAGTTCTGAACTTCAATAATGCCAGTCTCGATGTAGTTGTTTGTAAATTGTAAATCCGATACATTGGATAAAAATGAGAAGCAAATGGTTTTAAAGTAAACCCATATCATAATATCAAAGTTCAAGATTCGTCTAAGAAGAACCCTATTGCCAACATGATACTAACGTAATGTAGTTAACTCAAGGGGAAACTTCTATTTCTTTTCCATATCTAAAGGGATCTGCTGCCTTATATTTTGGAAAAAAGTTCCTCAGTGATCCAACAATTTTATCCAACAGAGACTATTTAATCCAAAAACCGATTTTGTCGACCACAATTAACCACATTCGATTTATAATTTCACTTGAATTCAGTTCGATCACTATCATATGGCAAGTATTTTTGAATTCATGATAAAAAAAATAGCTTACCCAAAATAGATCTACACTCCCAACCAAATAATTTCAGATATCAAATTAAACATATTTCCGACAGAAAATAGTAAAAATAATTTTCAAGAAAATGAACAGCAGAAAAGGAGAATAAAAGTATAATAATACTTGACGTTGGTGACGCCGGAGCCACCGCAGTGAGCACAATTGAATGGGGCAGGGGTATCCCGGTAAATTGTCTGCTGAATGGGTATTCCTTTGGGGTCCCCAACGACGGCGTTTGGTGGGATGGCGCCACCTTGATAGGGGTTTGCCCCAACGTAGAATTGCTGGGGAATCGGCGCCTGATAGGCGGCGTATGGGATTCCGATGGCCGGCTCATCGTTCTTGTACGTTTTCTCCATGGCTGCTGAATACTTCCGAGATAATCAAACTATGAATCAGTCGACTAATGGTAAAGTTGCGATACTTATATACAGAAAAATGGGAAATTGAGAATTTTCAGATTAGTTATAGTTGAAACTTGGAAGATACTTTTAATTGCATATGTTGGGGGGTTTGAATTTTGAAGGCTTCTGGAAGGTAGAGAGTTCGACCCCCCACTGTGAACACACCACACCACACAACACAACACACACCACACCATGCAACACACACCACACAACACCACACACCACACCACACACAACACAACACCACACACACCACCACACACCACACAACACCACACAACACATATCACACACCACACACAACACAACACCACACACCACACACACACACCACACACAACACAACACCACAAACCACACACAACACACACACCACACAACACAACACAACACCACACAACACACAACACACACCATACCACACCACACAACACAACACCACACAACACAACACAACACAACACAACAAACACCACACCACACAACACAACACAACACACAACACACACACCACAAAACACACCACACCACACAACACAACAAACACAATACAACACACACACCAAAAACCACACCACACACCGCACAACACAACACACACCACACAACACCACACACCACACATACACACAACACACCACACCACACAACACACCACACAACATCACACAACATACCACACACACACAACACACATTCGTTCTAGGGTTGTTGTTTTCTATAACTCGTTTATAGTGCCATTTAATCTCGAAAATACCAAAATGAAGTGTTTTGTAGGATTGCTTGGTGATTAATAAAACTTTACGTTTTTTTTTATTTTGCGGAAAATCACATTCGTTAGTGTTCAAAAACTCTATAGTTTATCCCACTATAATGTGGAAAGTACACTTTCATCGATTCACTCATTTTCTCTTTTTCAAAAGTCTCACGAGTTGCAAAAGAGTTAACCATGACCAATTCACATTCGTTCTAGGGTTGTTGTTTTCTATAACTCGTTTATAGTGCCATTTAACCTCGAAAATACCAAAATGAAGTGTTTTGTAGGATTGCTTGGTGACCAAGCAAACTTTATGTTTTCTTCATTTTGCGAAAAATCACATACGTTAGTTCTCAAAAACTCTATAGTTTATCCCACTATAATGTGGAAAGTGCACTTTCATCGATTCACTCATTCTCTCTTTTTGAAAAGTCTCACGAGTTGCAAAAGAGTTAACCATGACCAATTCACATTCGTTCTAGGGTAATTATCTCAATCATGGGATCAGCAGCTGATCTGGTCTGCACTGGAGTAAAACTAGCTTTCTCATGGCCGCAATCGAGGAATGGCACTGCACATCAAAAAAAAAATATAAATATATATGAGACACCACACACCACACAACACACAACACACAACACACCACACACACACACCACACCACACCACACCACACCACACAACACAACACAACACACACCACACCACACCACACCACACAACACAACACAACACACACTACACCACACAACACAACACACACCACACCATGCAACACACACCACACACCACACCACACACAACAGAACACCACACACACCACCACACACCACACAACAGCACACACCACACCATGCAACACACACCACACACCACACCACACACAACACAACACCACACACACCACCACACACCACACAACAGCACACAACACACATCACACACCACACAACACAACACCACACACCACACACAACACAACACCACAGACCACACACACACAACACACACACCACACAACACAACACCACATAACACACAACACACACCATACCACACCACACAACACAACACACACACCACAAAACACACCACACAACACAACACACACACCAAAAACCATACCACACACCGCACAACACAACACACACCACACAACACCACACACCACACATACACACAACACACCACACCACACAACACACCACACAACATCACACAACATACCACACACACACAGCACACATTCGTTCTAGGGTTGTTGTTTTCTATAACTCGTTTATAGTGCCATTTAACCTCGAAAATACCAAAATGAAGTGTTTTGTAGGATTGTTTGGTGACCAAGCAAACTTTATGTTTTCTTCATTTTGCGGAAAATCACATACGTTAGTTCTCAAAAACTCTATAGTTTATCCCACTATAATGTGGAAAGTGCAATTTCATCGATTCATTCATTCTCTCTTTTTGAAAAGTTCCACGAGTTGCAAAAGAGTTAACCACGATCAATTCACATTTGTTCTAGGGTTGTTGTTTTCTATAACTCGTTTATAGTGCCATTTAACCTCGAAAATACCAAAATGAAGTGTTTTGTAGGATTGCTTGGTGATTAATCAAACTTTACGTTTTTTTTTATTTTGCGGAAAATCACATTCGTTAGTGTTCAAAATCTCTATAGTTTATCCCACTATAATGTGGAAAGTACACTTTCATCGATTCACTCATTTTCTCTTTTTCAAAAGTCTCACGAGTTGCAAAAGAGTTAACCATGACCAATTCACATTCGTTCTAGGGTTGTCGTTTTCTATAACTCGTTTATAGTGCCATTTAACCTCAAATACCAAAATGAAGTGTTTTGTAGGATTGCTTGGTGACCAAACAAACTTTATGTTTTCTTCATTTTGCGGAAAATCACATACGGTAGTTCTCAAAAACTCTATAGTTTATCCCACTATAATGTGGAAAGTGCACTTTCATCGATTCACTCATTCTCTCTTTTTGAAAAGTTTCACGAGTTGCAAAAGAGTTAACCATGACCAATTCACATTCGTTCTAGGGTAATTGTCTCAATCATGGGATCAGCAGCTGATCTGGTCTGCACTGGAGTAAAACTAGCTTTCTCATGGCCGCAATCGGGGCATGGCACTGCACATCGAAATGTATATATATATATATATATATATATATATATGAGACACCACACACCACACACACACAACACACCACACCACACCACACAACACACACCACACCTCACAACACAACACAATACACACCACACCACACAACACAACACACACCACACCATGCAACACACACCACACAACACCACACACCACACCACACACAACAAAACACAACACCACACACACCACCACACACCACACAACACCACACAACACCACACCACACACAACACAACACCACACACCCACCACACACACACAACACACACACCACACACCACACAACACAACACCACACAACACACAACACACACACCACACACCACACAACACAACACCACACCACACAACACACAACACACACCATACCACACCACACCACACAACACAACACAACAAAACACACACCACACCACACAACACAACGCAACACACAACACACACCACACAACACAACACACACACCACAAAACACACCACACCACACAACACAACACAACACACACACCAAAAACCACACCACACACCGCACAACACCACACAACACACATATACACAACACACCACACCACACAACACACCACATAACATCACACAACATACCACACACACAAAACACACATTCGTTCTAGGGTTGTTGTTTTCTATAACTCGTTTATAGTGCCATTTAACCTCGAAAATACATAAATGAAGTATTTTGTAGGATTGCTTGGTGATTAATCAAACTTTACGTTTTTTTTATTTTGCGGAAAATCACATTCGTTAGTGTTCAAAAACTCTATAGTTTATCCCACTATAATGTGGAAAGTACACTTTCATCGATTCACTCATTTTCTCTTTTTCAAAAGTCTCACGAGTTGCAAAAGAGTTAACCATGACCAATTCACATTCGTTCTAGGGTTGTTGTTTTCTATAACTCGTTTATAGTGCCATTTAACCTCAAATACCAAAATGAAGTGTTTTGTAGGATTGCTTGGTGACCAAGCAAACTTTATGTTTTCTTCATTTTGCGGAAAATCACATACGTTAGTTCTCAAAAACTCTATAGTTTATCCCACTATAATGTGGAAAGTGCACTTTCATCGATTTACTCATTCTCTCTTTTTGAAAAGTTTCACGAGTTGCAAAAGAGTTAACCATGATCAATTCACATTCGTTCTAGGGTAATTGTCTCAATCATGGGATCAGCAGCTGATCTGGTCTGCACTGGAGTAAAACTAGCTTTCTCATGGCCGCAATCGGGGCATGACACTGCACATCGAAATGTATATATATATATATATATATATATGAGACACCACACACCACACAACACACCACACACACACAACACACCACACCACACCACACAACACAACACAACACACACCACACCACACAACACAACACAATACACACCACACCACACAACACAACACACACCACACCATGCAACACACACCACACAACACCACACACCACACCACACACAACAAAACACAACACCACACACACCACAACACACCACACAACACCACACAACACCACACACAACACAACACCACACACCCACCACACACACACAACACACACACCACACACCACACAACACAACACCACACAACACACAACACACACACCACACACCACACAACACAACACCACACAACACACAACACACACCATACCACACCACACCACACAACACAACACAACAAAACACACACCACAACACACAACACAACGCAACACACAACACACACCACACAACACAACACACACACCACAAAACACACCACACCACACAACACAACACAACACAGACACCAAAAACCACACCACACACCGCACAACACCACACACCATACATATACACAACACACCACACCACACACCACACCACATAACATCACACAACATACCACACACACAAAACACACATTCGTTCTAGGGTTGTTGTTTTCTATAACTCGTTTATAGTGCCATTTAACATCGAAAATACCAAAATGAAGTGTTTTGTAGGATTGCTTGGTGATTAATCAAACTTTACGTTTTTTTTTTATTTTGCGGAACATCACATTCGTTAGTGTTCAAAAACTCTATAGTTTATCCCACTATAATGTGGAAAGTACACTTTCATCGATTCACTCATTTTCTCTTTTTCAAAAGTCTCACGAGTTGCAAAAGAGTTAACCATGACCAATTCACATTCGTTCTAGGGTTGTTGTTTTCTATAACTCGTTTATAGTGCCATTTAACCTCGAAAATACCAAAATGAAGTGTTTTGTAGGATTGCTTGGTGACCAAGCAAACTTTATGTTTTCTTCATTTTGCGAAAAATCACATACGTTAGTTCTCAAAAACTCTATAGTTTATCCCACTATAATGTGGAAAGTGCACTTTCATCGATTCACTCATTCTCTCTTTTTGAAAAGTCTCACGAGTTGCAAAAGAGTTAACCATGACCAATTCACATTCGTTCTAGGGTATTTATCTCAATCATGGGATCAGCAGCTGATCTGGTCTGCACTGGAGTAAAACTAGCTTTCTCATGGCCGCAACCGGGGCATGGCACTGCACATCAAAAAATATATATATATATATATGAGACACCTCACACCACACAACACACACCACACAACACACCACACACACACAACATTACACAACACACACCAAACCACACCACACCACACAACACAACACAACACACACCACACCACACAACACAACACACACCACACCATGCAACACACACCACACAACACCACACACCACACCACACACAACACAACATCACACACACCACCACACACCACACAACACCACACAACACACACACACACCACACACAACACAACACCACACACCACACACACACACCACACACAACACCACACACCACACACAACACACACACCACACACCACACAACACAACACAACACCACACAACATACAACACACACCATACCACACCACACAACACAACACAACACACAACACACACCACACAACACAACACACACACCACAAAACACACCACACCACACAACACAACAAACACAATACAACACACACACCACGAACCGCACAACACAACACACACCACACAACACCACACACCACACATACACACAACACACCACACCACACCACACAACACACCACACAACATCACACAACATACCACACACACACAACACACATTCGTTCTAGGGTTGTTGTTTTCTATAACTCGTTTATAGTGCCATTTAACCTCGAAAATACCAAAATGAAGTGTTTTATAGGATTGTTTGGTGACCAAGCAAACTTTATGTTTTCTTCATTTTGCGGAAAATCACATACGTTAGTTCTCAAAAACTCTATAGTTTATCCCACTATAATGTGGAAAGTGCAATTTCATCGATTCACTCATTCTCTCTTTTTGAAAAGTTCCACGAGTTGCAAAAGAGTTAACCATGATCAATTCACATTCGTTCTAGGGTTGTTGTTTTCTATAACTCGTTTATAGTGCCATTTAACCTCGAAAATACCAAAATGAAGTGTTTTGTAGGATTGCTTGGTGATTAATCAAACTTTACGTTTTTTTTTTATTTTGCGGAAAATCACATTCGTTAGTGTTCAAAAACTCTATAGTTTATCCCACTATAATGTGGAAAGTACACTTTCATCGATTCACTCATTTTCTCTTTTTCAAAAGTCTCACGAGTTGCAAAAGAGTTAACCATGACCAATTCACATTCGTTCTAGGGTTGTTGTTTTCTATAACTCGTTTATAGTGCCATTTAACCTCGAAAATACCAAAATGAAGTGTTTTGTAGGATTGCTTGGTGACCAAGCAAACTTTATGTTTTCTTCATTTTGCGAAAAATCACATACGTTAGTTCTCAAAAACTCTATAGTTTATCCCACTATAATGTGGAAAGTGCACTTTCATCGATTCACTCATTCTCTCTTTTTGAAAAGTCTCACGAGTTGCAAAAGAGTTAACCATGACCAATTCACATTCGTTCTAGGGTATTTATCTCAATCATGGGATCAGCAACTGATCTGGTCTGCACTGGAGTAAAACTAGCTTTCTCATGGCCGCAACCGGGGCATGGCACTGCACATCAAAAAAAAAATATATATATCTATGAGACACCTCACACCACACAACACACACCACACACACACAACACACCACACCACACAACACTACACAACACACACCACACCACACCACACCACACAACACAACACACACCACACCACACAACACAACACACACCACACCATGCAACACACACCACACAACACCACACACCACACCACACACAACACAACACCACACACACCACCACACACCACACAACACCACATAACACATATCACACACCACACACAACACAACATAACATCACACAACATACCACACACACAAAACACACATTCGTTCTAGGGTTGTTGTTTTCTATAACTCGTTTATAGTGCCATTTAACCTCGAAAATACCAAAATGAAGTGTTTTGTAGGATTGCTTGGTGACCAAGCAAACTTTATGTTTTCTTCATTTTGCGAAAAATCACATACGTTAGTTCTCAAAAACTCTATAGTTTATCCCACTATAATGTGGAAAGTGCACTTTCATCGATTCACTCATTCTCTCTTTTTGAAAAGTCTCACCAGTTGCAAAAGAGTTAACCATGACCAATTCACATTCGTTCTAGGGTATTTATCTCAATCATGGGATCAGCAGCTGATCTGGTCTGCACTGGAGTAAAACTAGCTTTCTCATGGCCGCAACCGGGGCATGGCACTGCACATCAAAAAATATATATATATATATATGAGACACCTCACACCACACAACACACACCACACAACACACCACACACACACAACATTACACAACACACACCAAACCACACCACACCACACAACACAACACAACACACACCACACCACACAACACAACACACACCACACCATGCAACACACACCACACAACACCACACACCACACCACACACAACACAACATCACACACACCACCACACACCACACAACACCACACAACACACACACACACCACACACAACACAACACCACACACCACACACACACACCACACACAACACCACACACCACACACAACACACACACCACACACCACACAACACAACACAACACCACACAACATACAACACACACCATACCACACCACACAACACAACACAACACACAACACACACCACACAACACAACACACACACCACAAAACACACCACACCACACAACACAACAAACACAATACAACACACACACCACGAACCGCACAACACAACACACACCACACAACACCACACACCACACATACACACAACACACCACACCACACCACACAACACACCACACAACATCACACAACATACCACACACACACAACACACATTCGTTCTAGGGTTGTTGTTTTCTATAACTCGTTTATAGTGCCATTTAACCTCGAAAATACCAAAATGAAGTGTTTTATAGGATTGTTTGGTGACCAAGCAAACTTTATGTTTTCTTCATTTTGCGGAAAATCACATACGTTAGTTCTCAAAAACTCTATAGTTTATCCCACTATAATGTGGAAAGTGCAATTTCATCGATTCACTCATTCTCTCTTTTTGAAAAGTTCCACGAGTTGCAAAAGAGTTAACCATGATCAATTCACATTCGTTCTAGGGTTGTTGTTTTCTATAACTCGTTTATAGTGCCATTTAACCTCGAAAATACCAAAATGAAGTGTTTTGTAGGATTGCTTGGTGATTAATCAAACTTTACGTTTTTTTTTTATTTTGCGAAAAATCACATTCGTTAGTGTTCAAAAACTCTATAGTTTATCCCACTATAATGTGGAAAGTACACTTTCATCGATTCACTCATTTTCTCTTTTTCAAAAGTCTCACGAGTTGCAAAAGAGTTAACCATGACCAATTCACATTCGTTCTAGGGTTGTTGTTTTCTATAACTCGTTTATAGTGCCATTTAACCTCGAAAATACCAAAATGAAGTGTTTTGTAGGATTGCTTGGTGACCAAGCAAACTTTATGTTTTCTTCATTTTGCGAAAAATCACATACGTTAGTTCTCAAAAACTCTATAGTTTATCCCACTATAATGTGGAAAGTGCACTTTCATCGATTCACTCATTCTCTCTTTTTGAAAAGTCTCACGAGTTGCAAAAGAGTTAACCATGACCAATTCAAATTCGTTCTAGGGTAATTATCTCAATCATGGGATCAGCAGCTGATCTGGTCTGCACTGGAGTAAAACTAGCTTTCTCATGGCCGCAATCGGGGCATGGCACTGCACATCGAAATGTATATATATATATATATATATATATATATGAGACACCACACACCACACACACACAACACACCACACCACACCACACAACACACACCACACCTCACAACACAACACAATACACACCACACCACACAACACAACACACACCACACCATGCAACACACACCACACAACACCACACACCACACCACACACAACAAAACACAACACCACACACACCACCACACACCACACAACACCACACAACACCACACCACACACAACACAACACCACACACCCACCACACACACACAACACACACACCACACACCACACAACACAACACCACACAACACACAACACACACACCACACACCACACAACACAACACCACACCACACAACACACAACACACACCATACCACACCACACCACACAACACAACACAACAAAACACACACCACACCACACAACACAACGCAACACACAACACACACCACACAACACAACACACACACCACAAAACACACCACACCACACAACACAACACAACACACACACCAAAAACCACACCACACACCGCACAACACCACACAAC
Organism: Galeopsis tetrahit; assembly: GCA_963675135.1. Classification (NCBI taxonomy): domain Eukaryota; kingdom Viridiplantae; phylum Streptophyta; class Magnoliopsida; order Lamiales; family Lamiaceae; genus Galeopsis; species Galeopsis tetrahit. Next base: position 23,004,855 of record OY776134.1, read on the forward strand.
ACACATATACACAACACACCACACCACACAACACACCACATAACATCACACAACATACCACACACACAAAACACACATTCGTTCTAGGGTTGTTGTTTTCTATAACTCGTTTATAGTGCCATTTAACCTCGAAAATACATAAATGAAGTATTTTGTAGGATTGCTTGGTGATTAATCAAACTTTACGTTTTTTTTATTTTGCGGAAAATCACATTCGTTAGTGTTCAAAAACTCTATAGTTTATCCCACTATAATGTGGAAAGTACACTTTCATCGATTCACTCATTTTCTCTTTTTCAAAAGTCTCACGAGTTGCAAAAGAGTTAACCATGACCAATTCACATTCGTTCTAGGGTTGTTGTTTTCTATAACTCGTTTATAGTGCCATTTAACCTCAAATACCAAAATGAAGTGTTTTGTAGGATTGCTTGGTGACCAAGCAAACTTTATGTTTTCTTCATTTTGCGGAAAATCACATACGTTAGTTCTCAAAAACTCTATAGTTTATCCCACTATAATGTGGAAAGTGCACTTTCATCGATTCACTCATTCTCTCTTTTTGAAAAGTTTCACGAGTTGCAAAAGAGTTAACCATGATCAATTCACATTCGTTCTAGGGTAATTGTCTCAATCATGGGATCAGCAGCTGATCTGGTCTGCACTGGAGTAAAACTAGCTTTCTCATGGCCGCAATCGGGGCATGACACTGCACATCGAAATGTATATATATATATATATATATATATGAGACACCACACACCACACAACACACCACACACACACAACACACCACACCACACCACACAACACAACACAACACACACCACACCACACAACACAACACAATACACACCACACCACACAACACAACACACACCACACCATGCAACACACACCACACAACACCACACACCACACCACACACAACAAAACACAACACCACACACACCACAACACACCACACAACACCACACAACACCACACACAACACAACACCACACACCCACCACACACACACAACACACACACCACACACCACACAACACAACACCACACAACACACAACACACACACCACACACCACACAACACAACACCACACAACACACAACACACACCATACCACACCACACCACACAACACAACACAACAAAACACACACCACAACACACAACACAACGCAACACACAACACACACCACACAACACAACACACACACCACAAAACACACCACACCACACAACACAACACAACACAGACACCAAAAACCACACCACACACCGCACAACACCACACACCACACATATACACAACACACCACACCACACACCACACCACATAACATCACACAACATACCACACACACAAAACACACATTCGTTCTAGGGTTGTTGTTTTCTATAACTCGTTTATAGTGCCATTTAACATCGAAAATACCAAAATGAAGTGTTTTGTAGGATTGCTTGGTGATTAATCAAACTTTACGTTTTTTTTTTTATTTTGCGGAACATCACATTCGTTAGTGTTCAAAAACTCTATAGTTTATCCCACTATAATGTGGAAAGTACACTTTCATCGATTCACTCATTTTCTCTTTTTCAAAAGTCTCACGAGTTGCAAAAGAGTTAACCATGACCAATTCACATTCGTTCTAGGGTTGTTGTTTTCTATAACTCGTTTATAGTGCCATTTAACCTCGAAAATACCAAAATGAAGTGTTTTGTAGGATTGCTTGGTGACCAAGCAAACTTTATGTTTTCTTCATTTTGCGAAAAATCACATACGTTAGTTCTCAAAAACTCTATAGTTTATCCCACTATAATGTGGAAAGTGCACTTTCATCGATTCACTCATTCTCTCTTTTTGAAAAGTCTCACCAGTTGCAAAAGAGTTAACCATGACCAATTCACATTCGTTCTAGGGTATTTATCTCAATCATGGGATCAGCAGCTGATCTGGTCTGCACTGGAGTAAAACTAGCTTTCTCATGGCCGCAACCGGGGCATGGCACTGCACATCAAAAAATATATATATATATATATGAGACACCTCACACCACACAACACACACCACACAACACACCACACACACACAACATTACACAACACACACCAAACCACACCACACCACACAACACACACCACACCACACAACACAACACACACCACACCATGCAACACACACCACACAACACCACACACCACACCACACACAACACAACATCACACACACCACCACACACCACACAACACCACACAACACACACACACACCACACACAACACAACACCACACACCACACACACACACCACACACAACACCACACACCACACACAACACACACACCACACACCACACAACACAACACAACACCACACAACATACAACACACACCATACCACACCACACAACACAACACAACACACAACACACACCACACAACACAACACACACACCACAAAACACACCACACCACACAACACAACAAACACAATACAACACACACACCACGAACCGCACAACACAACACACACCACACAACACCACACACCACACATACACACAACACACCACACCACACCACACAACACACCACACAACATCACACAACATACCACACACACACAACACACATTCGTTCTAGGGTTGTTGTTTTCTATAACTCGTTTATAGTGCCATTTAACCTCGAAAATACCAAAATGAAGTGTTTTATAGGATTGTTTGGTGACCAAGCAAACTTTATGTTTTCTTCATTTTGCGGAAAATCACATACGTTAGTTCTCAAAAACTCTATAGTTTATCCCACTATAATGTGGAAAGTGCAATTTCATCGATTCACTCATTCTCTCTTTTTGAAAAGTTCCACGAGTTGCAAAAGAGTTAACCATGATCAATTCACATTCGTTCTAGGGTTGTTGTTTTCTATAACTCGTTTATAGTGCCATTTAACCTCGAAAATACCAAAATGAAGTGTTTTGTAGGATTGCTTGGTGATTAATCAAACTTTACGTTTTTTTTTTATTTTGCGGAAAATCACATTCGTTAGTGTTCAAAAACTCTATAGTTTATCCCACTATAATGTGGAAAGTACACTTTCATCGATTCACTCATTTTCTCTTTTTCAAAAGTCTCACGAGTTGCAAAAGAGTTAACCATGACCAATTCACATTCGTTCTAGGGTTGTTGTTTTCTATAACTCGTTTATAGTGCCATTTAACCTCGAAAATACCAAAATGAAGTGTTTTGTAGGATTGCTTGGTGACCAAGCAAACTTTATGTTTTCTTCATTTTGCGAAAAATCACATACGTTAGTTCTCAAAAACTCTATAGTTTATCCCACTATAATGTGGAAAGTGCACTTTCATCGATTCACTCATTCTCTCTTTTTGAAAAGTCTCACGAGTTGCAAAAGAGTTAACCATGACCAATTCACATTCGTTCTAGGGTATTTATCTCAATCATGGGATCAGCAACTGATCTGGTCTGCACTGGAGTAAAACTAGCTTTCTCATGGCCGCAACCGGGGCATGGCACTGCACATCAAAAAAAAAATATATATATCTATGAGACACCTCACACCACACAACACACACCACACACACACAACACACCACACCACACAACACTACACAACACACACCACACCACACCACACCACACAACACAACACACACCACACCACACAACACAACACACACCACACCATGCAACACACACCACACAACACCACACACCACACCACACACAACACAACACCACACACACCACCACACACCACACAACACCACATAACACATATCACACACCACACACAACACAACACCACACACCACACACACACACCACACACAACACAACACCACACACCACACACAACACACACACCACACACCACACAACACAACACAACACCACACAACATACAACACACACCATACCACACCACACAACACAACACCACACAACACAACACAACACACACCACACCACACAACACAACACAACACACAACACACACCACACAACACAACACACACACCACAAAACACACCACACCACACAACACAACAAACACAATACAACACACACACCAAAAACCACACCACACACCGCACAACACAACACACACCACACACCACACATACACACAACACACCACACCACACCACACACCACACAACATCACACAACATACCACACACACACAACACACATTCGTTCTAGGGTTGTTGTTTTCTATAACTCGTTTATAGTGCCATTTAACCTCGAAAATACCAAAATGAAGTGTTTTGTAGGATTGTTTGGTGACCAAGCAAACTTTATGTTTTCTTCATTTCATCGATTCACTCATTCTCTCTTTTTGAAAAGTTCCACGAGTTGCAAAAGAGTTAACCATGATCAATTCACATTCGTTCTAGGGTTGTTGTTTTCTATAACTCGTTTATAGTGCCATTTAACCTCGAAAATACCAAAATGAAGTGTTTTGTAGGATTGCTTGGTGATTAATCAAACTTTACGTTTTTTTTTTATTTTGCGGAAAATCACATACGTTAGTGTTCAAAAACTCTATAGTTTATCCCACTATAATGTGGAAAGTACACTTTCATCGATTCACTCATTTTCTCTTTTTCAAAAGTCTCACGAGTTGCAAAAGAGTTAACCATGACCAATTCACATTCGTTCTAGGGTTGTTGTTTTCTATAACTCGTTTATAGTGCCATTTAACCTCGAAAATACCAAAATGAAGTGTTTTGTAGGATTGCTTGGTGACCAAGCAAACTTTATGTTTTCTTCATTTTGCGAAAAATCACATACGTTAGTTCTCAAAAACTCTATAGTTTATCCCACTATAATGTGGAAAGTGCACTTTCATCGATTCACTCATTCTCTCTTTTTGAAAAGTCTCACGAGTTGCAAAAGAGTTAACCATGACCAATTCACATTCGTTCTAGGGTATTTATCTCAATCATGGGATCAGCAGCTGATCTGGTCTGCACTGGAGTAAAACTAGCTTTCTCATGGCCGCAACCGGGGCATGGCGCACATCAAAAAAATATATATATATATATATGAGACACCTCACACCACACAACACACACCACACAACACACCACACACACACAACACACCACACCAATCCACACCACACAACACTACACAACACACACCAAACCACACCACACCACACAACACAACACAACACACACCACACCACACAACACAACACACACCACACAACACCACACACCACACCACACACAACACAACACCACACACACCACCACACACCACACAACACCACACAACACATATCACACACCACACACAACACAACACCACACACCACACACACACACCACACACAACACAACACCACACACCACACACAACACACACACCACACACCACACAACACAACACAACACCACACAACACACAACACACACCATACCACACCACACAACACAACACAACACAACACACACCACACCACACAACACAACACAACACACAACACACACCACACAACACAACACACACACCACAAAACACACCACACCACACAACACAACAAACACAATACAACACACACACCAAAAACCACACCACACACCGCACAACACAACACACACCACACAACACCACACACCACATATACACACAACACACCACACAACACACCACACAACATCACACAACATACCACACACACACAACACACATTCGTTCTAGGGTTGTTGTTTTCTATAACTCGTTTATAGTGCCATTTAACCTCGAAAATACCAAAATGAAGTGTTTTGTAGGATTGTTTGGTGACCAAGCAAACTTTATGTTTTCTTCATTTTGCGGAAAATCACATACGTTAGTTCTCAAAAACTCTATAGTTTATCCCACTATAATGTGGAAAGTGCAATTTCATCGATTCACTCATTCTCTCTTTTTGAAAAGTTCCACGAGTTGCAAAAGAGTTAACCATGATCAATTCACATTCGTTCTAGGGTTGTTGTTTTCTATAACTCGTTTATAGTGCCATTTAACCTCGAAAATACCAAAATGAAGTGTTTTGTAGGATTGCTTGGTGATTAATCAAACTTTACGTTTTTTTTTTATTTTGCGGAAAATCACATTCGTTAGTGTTCAAAAACTCTATAGTTTATCCCACTATAATGTGGAAAGTACACTTTCATCGATTCACTCATTTTATGTTTTTCAAAAGTCTCACGAGTTGCAAAAGAGTTAACCATGACCAATTCACATTCGTTCTAGGGTTGTTGTTTTCTATAATTCGTTTATAGTGCCATTTAACCTCGAAAATACCAAAATGAAGTGTTTTGTAGGATTCCTTGGTGACCAAGCAAACTTTATGTTTTCTTCATTTTGCGAAAAATCACATACGTTAGTTCTCAAAAACTCTATAGTTTATCCCACTATAATGTGGAAAGTGCACTTTCATCGATTCACTCATTCTCTCTTTTTGAAAAGTCTCACGAGTTGCAAAAGAGTTAACCATGACCAATTCACATTCGTTCTAGGGTATTTATCTGAATCATGGGATCAGCAGCTGATCTGGTCTGCACTGGAGTAAAACTAGCTTTCTCATGGCCGCAACCGGGGCATGGCACTGCACATCAAAAAAAAAATATATATATATATGAGACACCTCACACCACACAACACACACCACACAACACACCACACACACACAACACACCACACCACACCACACCACACAACACTACCCAACACACACCAAACCACACCACACCACACAACACAACACAACACACACCACACCACACAACACAACACACACCACACCATGCAACACACACCACACAACACCACACACAACACAACACCACACACACCACCACACACCACACAACACCACACAACACATATCACACACCACACACAACACAACACCACACACCACACACACACACCACACACAACACAACACCACACACCACACACAACACACACACCACACACCTCTCAACACAACACAACACCACACAACACACAACACACACCATACCACACCACACAACACAACACAACACAACACACACCACACCACACAACACAACACAACACACAACACACACCACACAACACAACACACACACCACAAAACACACCACACACCGCACAACACAACACACACCACACAACACCACACACCACACATACACACAACACACCACACCACACAACACACCACACAACATCACACAACATACCACACACACACAACACAACAAACACAATACAACACACACACCAAAAACCACACCACACACCGCACAACACACCACACACCACACAACACCACACACCACACATACACACAACACACCACACCACACAACACACCACACAACATCACACAACATACCACACACACACAACACACATTCGTTCTAGGGTTGTTGTTTTCTATAACTCGTTTATAGTGCCATTTAACCTCGAAAATACCAAAATGAAGTGTTTTGTAGGATTGTTTGGTGACCAAGCAAACTTTATGTTTTCTTCATTTTGCGGAAAATCACATACGTTAGTTCTCAAAAATTCTATAGTTTATCCCACTATAATGTGGAAAGTGCAATTTCATCGATTCACTCATTCTCTCTTTTTGAAAAGTTCCACGAGTTGCAAAAGAGTTAACCATGATCAATTCACATTCGTTCTAGGGTTGTTGTTTTCTATAACTCGTTTATAGTGCCATTTAACCTCGAAAATACCAAAATGAAGTGTTTTGTAGGATTGCTTGGTGATTAATCAAACTTTACGTTTTTTTTTTATTTTGCGGAAAATCACATTCGTTAGTGTTCAAAAACTCTATAGTTTATCCCACTATAATGTGGAAAGTACACTTTCATCGATTCACTCATTTTCTCTTTTTCAAAAGTCTCACGAGTTGAAAAGAGTTAATTGCTTGGTGACCAAGCAAACTTTATGTTTTCTTCATTTTGCGAAAAATCACATACGTTAGTTCTTAAAAACTCTATAGTTTATCCCACTATAATGTGGAAAGTGCACTTTCATCGATTCACTCATTCTCTCTTTTTGAAAAGTCTCACGAGTTGCAAAAGAGTTAACCATGACCAATTCACATTCGTTCTAGGGTAATTATCTCAATCATGGGATCAGCAGCTGATCTGGTCTGCACTGGAGTAAAACTAGCTTTCTAATTGCCGCAATCGGGGCATGGCACTGCACATCAAAAAAAAAATATAAATATATATGAGACACCACACACCACACAACACACAACACACAACACACCACACACACACAACACACCACACCACACCACACCACACAACACTACACAACACACACCAAACCACACCACACCACACAACACAACACAACACACACCACACCACACAACACAACACACACCACACCATGCAACACACACCACACAACACCACACACCACACCACACACAACACAACACCACACACACCACCACACACCACACAACACCACACAACACATATCACACAGCACACACAACACAACACCACACACCAGACACACACACCACACACAACACAACACCACACACCACACACAACACACACACCACACAACACAACACAACACCACACAACACACAACACACACCATACCACACCACACAACACAACACCACACAACACAACACAACACAACACACACCATACCACACAACACAACACACAACACACACCACACAACACAACACACACACCACAAAACACACCACACCACACAACACAACAAACACAATACAACACACACACCAAAAACCACACCACACACCGCACAACACAACACACACCACACAACACCACACACCACACATACACACAACACACCACACCACACAACACACCACACAACATCACACAACATACCACACACACACAACACACATTCGTTCTAGGGTTGTTGTTTTCTATAACTCGTTTATAGTGCCATATAACCTCGAAAATACCAAAATGAAGTGTTTTGTAGGATTGTTTGGTGACCAAGCAAACTTTATGTTTTCTTCATTTTGCGGAAAATCACATACGTTAGTTCTCAAAAATTCTATAGTTTATCCCACTATAATGTGGAAAGTGCAATTTCATCGATTCACTCATTCTCTCTTTTTGAAAAGTTCCACGAGTTGCAAAAGAGTTAACCATGATCAATTCACATTCGTTCTAGGGTTGTTGTTTTCTATAACTCGTTTATAGTGCCATTTAACCTCGAAAATACCAAAATGAAGTGTTTTGTAGGATTGCTTGGTGATTAATCAAACTTTACGTTTTTTTTTTATTTTGCGGAAAATCACATTCGTTAGTGTTCAAAAACTCTATACTTTATCCCACTATAATGTGGAAAGTACACTTTCATCGATTCACTCATTTTCTCTTTTTCAAAAGTCTCACGAGTTGCAAAAGAGTTAACCATGACCAATTCACATTCGTTCTAGGGTTGTTGTTTTCTATAACTCGTTTATAGTGCCATTTAACCTCGAAAATACCAAAATGAAGTGTTTTGTAGGATTGCTTGGTGACCAAGCAAACTTTATGTTTTCTTCATTTTGCGAAAAATCACATACGTTAGTTCTCAAAAACTCTATAGTTTATCCCACTATAATGTGGAAAGTGCACTTTCATCGATTCACTCATTCTCTCTTTTTGAAAAGTCTCACGAGTTGCAAAAGAGTTAACCATGACCAATTCACATTCGTTCTAGGGTATTTATCTCAATCATGGGATCAGCAGCTGATCTGGTCTGCACTGGAGTAAAACTAGCTTTCTCATGGCCGCAACCGGGGCATGGCACTGCACATCAAAAAAAATATATATATATATATGAGACACCTCACACCACACAACACACACCACACAACACACCACACACACACAACACACCACACCACACCACACCACACAACACTACACAACACACACCAAACCACACCACACCACACAACACAACACAACACAACACACACCACACCACACCACACAACACAACACACACCACACCATGCAACACACACCACACAACACCACACACCACACCACACACAACACAACACCACACACACCACCACACACCACACAACACCACACAACACATATCACACACCACACACAACACAACACCACACACCACACACACACACCACACACAACACAACACCACACACCACACACAACACACACACCACACAACACAACACAACACCACACAACACACAACACACACCATACCACACCACACAACACAACACCACACAACACAACACAACACAACACACACCATACCACACAACACAACACACACCACACATACACACAACACACCACACCACACAACACACCACACAACATCACACAACATACCACACACACACAACACACATTCGTTCTAGGGTTGTTGTTTTCTATAACTCGTTTATAGTGCCATTTAACCTCGAAAATACCAAAATGAAGTGTTTTGTAGGATTGTTTGGTGACCGAGCAAACTTTATGTTTTCTTCATTTTGCGGAAAATCACATACGTTAGTTCTCAAAAACTCTATAGTTTATCCCACTATAATGTGGAAAGTGCAATTTCATCGATTCACTCATTCTCTCTTTTTGAAAAGTTCCACGAGTTGCAAAAGAGTTAACCATGATCAATTCATATTCGTTCTAGGGTTGTTGTTTTCTATAACTCGTTTATAGTGCCATTTAACCTCGAAAATACCAAAATGAAGTGTTTTGTAGGATTGCTTGGTGATTAATCAAACTTTACGTTTTTTTTTTTATTTTGCGGAAAATCACATTCGTTAGTGTTCAAAAACTCTATACTTTATCCCACTATAATGTGGAAAGTACACTTTCATCGATTCACTCATTTTCTCTTTTTCAAAAGTCTCACGAGTTGCAAAAGAGTTAACCATGACCAATTCACATTCGTTCTAGGGTTGTTGTTTTCTATAACTCGTTTATAGTGCCATTTAACCTCGAAAATACCAAAATGAAGTGTTTTGTAGGATTGCTTGGTGACCAAGCAAACTTTATGTTTTCTTCATTTTGCGAAAAATCACATACGTTAGTTCTCAAAAACTCTATAGTTTATCCCACTATAATGTGGAAAGTGCACTTTCATCGATTCACTCATTCTCTCTTTTTGAAAAGTCTCACGAGTTGCAAAAGAGTTAACCATGACCAATTCACATTCGTTCTAGGGTATTTATCTCAATCATGGGATCAGCAGCTGATCTGGTCTGCACTGGAGTAAAACTAGCTTTCTCATGGCCGCAACCGGGGCATGGCACTGCACATCAAAAAAAATATATATATATATATGAGACACCTCACACCACACAACACACACCACACAACACACCACACACACACAACACACCACACCACACCACACCACACAACACTACACAACACACACCAAACCACACCACACCACACAACACAACACAACACACACCACACCACACAACACAACACACACCACACCATGCAACACACACCACACAACACCACACACCACACCACACACAACACAACACCACACACACCACCACACACCACACAACACCACACAACACATATCACACACCACACACAACACAACACCACACACCACACACACACACCACACACAACACAACACCACACACCACACACAACACACACACCACACAACACAACACAACACCACACAACACACAACACACACCATACCACACCACACAACACAACACCACACAACACAACACAACACAACACACACCATACCACACAACACAACACACACCACACAACACAACACACACACCACAAAACACACCACACCACACAACACAACAAACACAATACAACACACACACCAAAAACCACACCACACACCGCACAACACAACACACACCACACAACACCACACACCACACATACACACAACACACCACACCACACAACACACCACACAACATCACACAACATACCACACACACACAACACACATTCGTTCTAGGGTTGTTGTTTTCTATAACTCGTTTATAGTGCCATTTAACCTCGAAAATACCAAAATGAAGTGTTTTGTAGGATTGTTTGGTGACCAAGCAAACTTTATGTTTTCTTCATTTTGCGGAAAATCACATACGTTAGTTCTCAAAAACTCTATAGTTTATCCCACTATAATGTGGAAAGTGCACTTTCATCGATTCACTCAATCTCTCTTTTTGAAAAGTCTCACGAGTTGCATAAGAGTTAACCATGACCAATTCACATTCGTTCTAGGGTATTTATCTTAATCATGGGATCAGCAGCTGATCTGGTCTGCACTGGAGTAAAACTAGCTTTCTTATGGCCGCAACCGGGGCATGGCACTGCACATTAAAAAAAATATATATATATATATATGAGACACCTCACACCACACAACACACACCACACAACACACCACACACACACAACACACCACACCACACAACACTACACAACACACACCAAACCACACCACACCACACAACACAACACAACACACACCACACCACACAACACAACACACACCACACCATGCAACACACACCACACAACACCACACACCACACCACACACAACACAACACCACACACACCACCACACACCACACAACACCACACAACACATATCACACACCACACACAACACAACACCACACACCACACACACACACACAACACACAACACAACACCACACACCACACACAACACACACACCACACAACACAACACAACACCACACAACACACAACACACACCATACCACACCACACAACACAACACCACACAACACAACACAACATAACAAACACCACACCACACAACACAACACAACACACAACACACACCACACAACACAACACACACACCACAAAACACAACACACCACACAACACAACAAACACAATACAACACACACACCAAAAACCACACCACACACCGCACAACACAACACACACCACACAACACCACACACCACACATACACACAACACACCACACCACACAACACACCACACAACATCACACAACATACCACACACACACAACACACATTCGTTCTAGGGTTGTTGTTTTCTATAACTCGTTTATAGTGCCATTTAACCTCGAAAATACCAAAATGAAGTGTTTTGTAGGATTGTTTGGTGACCAAGCAAACTTTATGTTTTCTTCATTTTGCGGAAAATCACATACGTTAGTTCTCAAAAACTCTATAGTTTATCCCACTATAATGTGGAAAGTACACTTTCATCGATTCACTCATTTTCTCTTTTTCAAAAGTCTCACGAGTTGCAAAAGAGTTAACCATGACCAATTCACATTCGTTCTAGGGTTGTTGTTTTCTATAACTCGTTTATAGTGCCATTTAACCTCGAAAATACCAAAATGAAGTGTTTTGTAGGATTGCTTGGTGACCAAGCAAACTTTATGTTTTCTTCATTTTGCGAAAAATCACATACGTTAGTTCTCAAAAACTCTATAGTTTATCCCACTATAATGTGGAAAGTGCACTTTCATCGATTCACTCATTCTCTCTTTTTGAAAAGTCTCACGAGTTGCATAAGAGTTAACCATGACCAATTCACATTCGTTCTAGGGTATTTATCTCAATCATGGGATCAGCAGCTGATCTGGTCTGCACTGGAGTAAAACTAGCTTTCTTATGGCCGCAACCGGGGCATGGCACTGCACATCAAAAAAAATATATATATATATATATGAGACACCTCACACCACACAACACACACCACACAACACACCACACACACACAACACACCACACCACACCACACAACACTACACAACACACACCAAACCACACCACACCACACAACACAACACAACACACACCACACCACACAACACAACACACACCACACCATGCAACACACACCACACAACACCACACACCACACCACACACAACACAACACCACACACACCACCACACACCACACAACACCACACAACACATATCACACACCACACACAACACAACACCACACACCACACACACACACAACACACAACACAACACCACACACCACACACAACACACACACCACACACCACACAACACAACACAACACCACACAACACACAACACACACCATACCACACCACACAACACAACACCACACAACACAACACAACATAACAAACACCACACCACACAACACAACACAACACACAACACACACCACACAACACAACACACACACACCACAAAACACAACACACCACACAACACAACAAACACAATACAACACACACACCAAAAACCACACCACACACCGCACAACACAACACACACCACACAACACCACACACCACACATACACACAACACACCACACCACACAACACACCACACAACATCACACAACATACCACACACACACAACACACATTCGTTCTAGGGTTGTTGTTTTCTATAACTCGTTTATAGTGCCATTTAACCTCGAAAATACCAAAATGAAGTGTTTTGTAGGATTGTTTGGTGACCAAGCAAACTTTATGTTTTCTTCATTTTGCGGAAAATCACATACGTTAGTTCTCAAAAACTCTATAGTTTATCCCACTATAATGTGGAAAGTGCAATTTCATCGATTCACTCATTCTCTCTTTTTGAAAAGTTCCACGAGTTGCAAAAGAGTTAACCATGATCAATTCACATTCGTTCTAGGGTTGTTGTTTTCTATAACTCGTTTATAGTGCCATTTAACCTCGAAAATACCAAAATGAAGTGTTTTGTAGGATTGCTTGGTGATTAATCAAACTTTACGTTTTTTTTTATTTTGCGGAAAATCACATTCGTTAGTGTTCAAAAACTCTATAGTTTATCCCACTATAATGTGGAAAGTACACTTTCATCGATTCACTCATTCTCTCTTTTTGAAAAGTCTCACGAGTTGCATAAGAGTTAACCATGACCAATTCACATTCGTTCTAGGGTTGTTGTTTTCTATAACTCGTTTATAGTGCCATTTAACCTCGAAAATACCAAAATGAAGTGTTTTGTAGGATTGCTTGGTGACTAAGCAAACTTTATGTTTTCTTCATTTTGCGAAAAATCACATACGTTAGTTCTCAAAAACTCTATAGTTTATCCCACTATAATGTGGAAAGTGCACTTTCATCGATTCACTCATTCTCTCTTTTTGAAAAGTCTCACGAGTTGCAAAAGAGTTAACCATGACCAATTCACATTCGTTCTAGGGTATTTATCTCAATCATGGGATCAGCAACTGATCTGGTCTGCACTGGAGTAAAACTAGCTTTCTCATGGCCGCAACCGGGGCATGGCAATGCACATCAAAAAATATATATATATATATATGAGACACCTCACACCACACAACACACCACACACACACAACACACCACACCACACCACACAACACTACACAACACACACCACACCACACCACACAACACAACACAACACACACCACACCACACAACACACACCACACCATGCAACACACACCACACAACACCACACACCACACCACACACAACACAACACCACACACACCACCACACACCACACAACACCACACAACACATATCACACACCACACACAACACAACACCACACACCACACACAACACACACACCACACACCACACAACACAACACACACCACACAACATACAACACACACCATACCACACCAAACAACACAACACAACACACAACACACACCACACAACACAACACACACACCACAAAACACACCACACCACACAACACAACAAACACAATACAACACACACACCAAAAACCACACCACACACCGCACAACACAACACAACACACACCACACAACACCACACACCACACATACACACAACACACCACACCACACCACACAACACACCACACAACATCACACAACATACCACACACACACAACACACATTCGTTCTAGGGTTGTTGTTTTCTATAACTCGTTTATAGTGCCATTTAACCTCGAAAATACCAAAATGAAGTGTTTTGTAGGATTGTTTGGTGACCAAGCAAACTTTATGTTTTCTTCATTTTGCGGAAAATCACATACGTTAGTTCTCAAAAACTCTATAGTTTATCCCACTATAATGTGGAAAGTGCAATTTCATCGATTCACTCATTCTCTCTTTTTGAAAAGTTCCACGAGTTGCAAAAGAGTTAACCATGATCAATTCACATTCGTTCTAGGGTTGTTGTTTTCTATAACTCGTTTATAGTGCCATTTAACCTCGAAAATACCAAAATGAAGTGTTTTGTAGGATTGCTTGGTGATTAATCAAACTTTACGTTTTTTTTTTATTTTGCGGAAAATCACATTCGTTAGTGTTCAAAAACTCTATAGTTTATCCCACTATAATGTGGAAAGTACACTTTCATCGATTCACTCATTTTCTCTTTTTCAAAAGTCTCACGAGTTGCAAAAGAGTTAACCATGACCAATTCACATTCGTTTTAGGGTTGTTGTTTTCTATAACTCGTTTATAGTGCCATTTAACCTCGAAAATACCAAAATGAAGTGTTTTGTAGGATTGCTTGGTGACCAAGCAAACTTTATGTTTTCTTCATTTTGCGAAAAATCACATACGTTAGTTCTCAAAAACTCTATAGTTTATCCCACTATAATGTGGAAAGTGCACTTTCATCGATTCACTCATTCTCTCTTTTTGAAAAGTCTCACGAGTTGCAAAAGAGTTAACCATGACCAATTCACATTCGTTCTAGGGTATTTATCTCAATCATGAGATCAACAACTGATCTGGTCTGCACTGGAGTAAAACTAGCTTTCTCATGGCCGCAACCGGGGCATGGCATTGCACATCAAAAAATATATATATATATATATGAGACACCTCACACCACACAACACACACCACACAACACACCACACACACACAACACACCACACCACACCACACCACACAACACTACACAACACACACCACACCACACCACACCACACAACACACACCACACCACACAACACAACACACACCACACCATGCAACACACACCACACAACACCACACACCACACCACACACAACACAACACCACACACACCACCACACACCACACAACACCACACAACACATATCACACACAACACAACACCACACACCACACACACACACCACACACAACACAACACCACACACCACACACAACACACACACCACACACCACACAACACAACACAACACCACACAACATACAACACACACCATACCACACCACACAACACAACACAACACAACACACACCACACCACACAACACAACACAACACACAACACACACCACACAACACAACACACACACCACAAAACACACCACACCACACAACACAACAAACACAATACAACACACACACCAAAAACCACACCACACACCGCACAACACAACACACACCACACAACACCACACACCACACATACACACAACACACCACACCACACAACACACCACACAACATCACACAACATACCACACACACACAACACACATTCGTTCTAGGGTTGTTGTTTTCTATAACTCGTTTATAGTGCCATTTAACCTCGAAAATACCAAAATGAAGTGTTTTGTAGGATTGTTTGGTGACCAAGCAAACTTTATGTTTTCTTCATTTTGCGGAAAAATCACATACGTTAGTTCTCAAGAACTCTATAGTTTATCCCACTATAATGTGGAAAGTGCAATTTCATCGATTCACTCATTCTCTCTTTTTGAAAAGTTCCACGAGTTGCAAAAGAGTTAACCATGATCAATTCACATTCGTTCTAGGGTTGTTGTTTTCTATAACTCGTTTATAGTGCCATTTAACCTCGAAAATACCAAAATGAAGTGTTTTGTAGGATTGCTTGGTGATTAATCAAACTTTACGTTTTTTTTTATTTTGCGGAAAATCACATTCGTTAGTGTTCAAAAACTCTATAGTTTATCCCACTATAATGTGGAAAGTACACTTTCATCGATTCACTCATTTTCTCTTTTTCAAAAGTCTCACGAGTTACAAAAGAGTTAACCATGACCAATTCACATTCGTTCTAGGGTTGTTGTTTTGTATAACTCGTTTATAGTGCCATTTAACCTCGAAAATACCAAAATGAAGTGTTTTGTAGGATTGCTTGGTGACCAAGCAAACTTTATGTTTTCTTCATTTTGCGAAAAATCACATACGTTAGTTCTTAAAAACTCTATAGTTTATCCCACTATAATGTGGAAAGTGCACTTTCATCGATTCACTCATTCTCTCTTTTTGAAAAGTCTCACGAGTTGCAAAAGAGTTAATCATGACCAATTCACATTCGTTCTAGGGTATTTATCTCAATCATGGGATCAGCAACTGATCTGGTCTGCACTGGAGTAAAACTAGCTTTCTCATGGCCGCAACCGGGGCATGGCATTGCACATCAAAAAAAATATATATATATATATGAGACACCTCACACCACATAACACACACCACACAACACACCACACACACACAACACACCACACCACACCACACCACACAACACTACACAACACACACCACACCACACCACACCACACAACACAACACAACACACACCACACCACACAACACAACACACACCACACCATGCAACACACACCACACAACACCACACACCACACCACACACAACACAACACCACACACACCACCACACACCACACAACACCACACAACACATATCACACACCACACACAACACAACACCACACACCACACACACACACCACACACAACACAACACCACACACCACACACAACACACACACCACACACCACACAACACAACACAACACCACACAACATACAACACACACCATACCACACCACACAACACAACACAACACAACACACACCACACCACACAACACAACACAACACACAACACACACCACACAACACAACACACACACCACAAAACACACCACACCACACAACACAACAAACACAATACAACACACACACCAAAAACCACACCACACACCGCACAACACAACACACACCACACAACACCACACACCACACATACACACAACACACCACACCACACAACACACCACACAACATCACACAACATACCACACACACACAACACACATTCGTTCTAGGGTTGTTGTTTTCTATAACTCGTTTATAGTGCCATTTAACCTCGAAAATACCAAAATGAAGTGTTTTGTAGGATTGCTTGGTGACCAAGCAAACTTTATGTTTTCTTCATTTTGCGAAAAATCACATACGTTAGTTCTCAAAAACTCTATAGTTTATCCCACTATAATGTGGAAAGTGCACTTTCATCGATTCACTCATTCTCTCTTTTTGAAAAGTCTCACGAGTTGCATAAGAGTTAACCATGACCAATTCACATTCGTTCTAGGGTATTTATCTCAATCATGGGATCAGCAGCTGATCTGGTCTGCACTGGAGTAAAACTAGCTTTCTTATGGCCGCAACCGGGGCATGGCACTGCACATCAAAAAAAAAATATATATATATATGAGACACCTCACACCACACAACACACACCACACAACACACCACACACACACAACACACCACACCACACCACACAACACTACACAACACACACCAAACCACACCACACCACACAACACAACACAACACACACCACACCACACAACACAACACACACCACACCATGCAACACACACCACACAACACCACACAGCCACACCACACACAACACAACACCACACACACCACCACACACCACACAACACCACACAACACATATCATACACCACACACAACACAACACCACACACCACACACACACACAACACACAACACAACACCACACACCACACACAACACACACACCACACACCACACAACACAACACAACACCACACAACACACAACACACACCATACCACACCACACAACACAACACCACACAACACAACACAACATAACAAACACCACACCACACAACACAACACAACACACAACACACACCACACAACACAACACACACACCACAAAACACAACACACCACACAACACAACAAACACAATACAACACACACACCAAAAACCACACCACACACCGCACAACACAACACACACCACACAACACCACACACCACACATACACACAACACACCACACCACACAACACACCACACAACATCACACAACATACCACACACACACAACACACATTCGTTCTAGGGTTGTTGTTTTCTATAACTCGTTTATAGTGCCATTTAACCTCGAAAATACCAAAATGAAGTGTTTTGTAGGATTGTTTGGTGACCAAGCAAACTTTATGTTTTCTTCATTTTGCGGAAAATCACATACGTTAGTTCTCAAAAACTCTATAGTTTATCCCACTATAATGTGGAAAGTGCAATTTCATCGATTCACTCATTCTCTCTTTTTGAAAAGTTCCACGAGTTGCAAAAGAGTTAACCATGATCAATTCACATTCGTTCTAGGGTTGTTGTTTTCTATAACTCGTTTATAGTGCCATTTAACCTCGAAAATACCAAAATGAAGTGTTTTGTAGGATTGCTTGGTGATTAATCAAACTTTACGTTTTTTTTTATTTTGCGGAAAATCACATTCGTTAGTGTTCAAAAACTCTATAGTTTATCCCACTATAATGTGGAAAGTACACTTTCATCGATTCACTCATTCTCTCTTTTTGAAAAGTCTCACGAGTTGCATAAGAGTTAACCATGACCAATTCACATTCGTTCTAGGGTTGTTGTTTTCTATAACTCGTTTATACTGCCATTTAACCTCGAAAATACCAAAATGAAGTGTTTTGTAGGATTGCTTGGTGACTAAGCAAACTTTATGTTTTCTTCATTTTGCGAAAAATCACATACGTTAGTTCTCAAAAACTCTATAGTTTATCCCACTATAATGTGGAAAGTGCACTTTCATCGATTCACTCATTCTCTCTTTTTGAAAAGTCTCACGAGTTGCAAAAGAGTTAACCATGACCAATTCACATTCGTTCTAGGGTATTTATCTCAATCATGGGATCAGCAACTGATCTGGTCTGCACTGGAGTAAAACTAGCTTTCTCATGGCCGCAACCGGGGCATGGCAATGCACATCAAAAAATATATATATATATATATGAGACACCTCACACCACACAACACACACCACACAACACACCACACACACACAACACACCACACCACACCACACCACACAACACTACACAACACACACCACACCACACCACACAACACAACACAACACACACCACACCACACAACACACACCACACCATGCAACACACACCACACAACACCACACACCACACCACACACAACACAACACCACACACACCACCACACACCACACAACACCACACAACACATATCACACACCACACACAACACAACACCACACACCACACACACACACCACACACAACACAACACCACACACCACACACAACACACACACCACACACCACACAACACAACACACACCACACAACATACAACACACACCATACCACACCACACAACACAACACAACACACAACACACACCACACAACACAACACACACACCACAAAACACACCACACCACACAACACAACAAACACAATACAACACACACACCAAAAACCACACCACACACCGCACAACACAACACAACACACACCACACAACACCACACACCACACATACACACAACACACCACACCACACCACACAACACACCACACAACATCACACAACATACCACACACACACAACACACATTCGTTCTAGGGTTGTTGTTTTCTATAACTCGTTTATAGTGCCATTTAACCTCGAAAATACCAAAATGAAGTGTTTTGTAGGATTGTTTGGTGACCAAGCAAACTTTATGTTTTCTTCATTTTGCGGAAAATCACATACGTTAGTTCTCAAAAACTCTATAGTTTATCCCACTATAATGTGGAAAGTGCAATTTCATCGATTCACTCATTCTCTCTTTTTGAAAAGTTCCACGAGTTGCAAAAGAGTTAACCATGATCAATTCACATTCGTTCTAGGGTTGTTGTTTTCTATAACTCGTTTATAGTGCCATTTAACCTCGAAAATACCAAAATGAAGTGTTTTGTAGGATTGCTTGGTGATTAATCAAACTTTACGTTTTTTTTTTATTTTGCGGAAAAT
Source organism: Galeopsis tetrahit (assembly GCA_963675135.1). Lineage (NCBI taxonomy): Eukaryota > Viridiplantae > Streptophyta > Magnoliopsida > Lamiales > Lamiaceae > Galeopsis > Galeopsis tetrahit. Next base: position 23,027,069 of record OY776134.1, read on the forward strand.
CACATTCGTTAGTGTTCAAAAACTCTATAGTTTATCCCACTATAATGTGGAAAGTACACTTTCATCGATTCACTCATTTTCTCTTTTTCAAAAGTCTCACGAGTTGCAAAAGAGTTAACCATGACCAATTCACATTCGTTTTAGGGTTGTTGTTTTCTATAACTCGTTTATAGTGCCATTTAACCTCGAAAATACCAAAATGAAGTGTTTTGTAGGATTGCTTGGTGACCAAGCAAACTTTATGTTTTCTTCATTTTGCGAAAAATCACATACGTTAGTTCTCAAAAACTCTATAGTTTATCCCACTATAATGTGGAAAGTGCACTTTCATCGATTCACTCATTCTCTCTTTTTGAAAAGTCTCACGAGTTGCAAAAGAGTTAACCATGACCAATTCACATTCGTTCTAGGGTATTTATCTCAATCATGAGATCAACAACTGATCTGGTCTGCACTGGAGTAAAACTAGCTTTCTCATGGCCGCAACCGGGGCATGGCATTGCACATCAAAAAATATATATATATATATATGAGACACCTCACACCACACAACACACACCACACAACACACCACACACACACAACACACCACACCACACCACACCACACAACACTACACAACACACACCACACCACACCACACCACACAACACAACACAACACACACCACACCACACAACACAACACACACCACACCATGCAACACACACCACACAACACCACACACCACACCACACACAACACAACACCACACACACCACCACACACCACACAACACCACACAACACATATCACACACCACACACAACACAACACCACACACCACACACACACACCACACACAACACAACACCACAAACCACACACAACACACACACCACACAACACAACACAACACCACACAACACACAACACACACCATACCACACCACACAACACAACACCACACAACACAACACAACACAACACAACAAACACCACACCACACAACACAACACAACACACAACACACACACCACAAAACACACCACACCACACAACACAACAAACACAATACAACACACACACCAAAAACCACACCACACACCGCACAACACAACACACACCACACAACACCACACACCACACATACACACAACACACCACACCACACAACACACCACACAACATCACACAACATACCACACACACACAACACACATTCGTTCTAGGGTTGTTGTTTTCTATAACTCGTTTATAGTGCCATTTAACCTCGAAAATACCAAAATGAAGTGTTTTGTAGGATTGTTTGGTGACCAAGCAAACTTTATGTTTTCTTCATTTTGCGGAAAAATCACATACGTTAGTTCTCAAGAACTCTATAGTTTATCCCACTATAATGTGGAAAGTGCAATTTCATCGATTCACTCATTCTCTCTTTTTGAAAAGTTCCACGAGTTGCAAAAGAGTTAACCATGATCAATTCACATTCGTTCTAGGGTTGTTGTTTTCTATAACTCGTTTATAGTGCCATTTAACCTCGAAAATACCAAAATGAAGTGTTTTGTAGGATTGCTTGGTGATTAATCAAACTTTACGTTTTTTTTTATTTTGCGGAAAATCACATTCGTTAGTGTTCAAAAACTCTATAGTTTATCCCACTATAATGTGGAAAGTACACTTTCATCGATTCACTCATTTTCTCTTTTTCAAAAGTCTCACGAGTTACAAAAGAGTTAACCATGACCAATTCACATTCGTTCTAGGGTTGTTGTTTTGTATAACTCGTTTATAGTGCCATTTAACCTCGAAAATACCAAAATGAAGTGTTTTGTAGGATTGCTTGGTGACCAAGCAAACTTTATGTTTTCTTCATTTTGCGAAAAATCACATACGTTAGTTCTTAAAAACTCTATAGTTTATCCCACTATAATGTGGAAAGTGCACTTTCATCGATTCACTCATTCTCTCTTTTTGAAAAGTCTCACGAGTTGCAAAAGAGTTAATCATGACCAATTCACATTCGTTCTAGGGTATTTATCTCAATCATGGGATCAGCAACTGATCTGGTCTGCACTGGAGTAAAACTAGCTTTCTCATGGCCGCAACCGGGGCATGGCATTGCACATCAAAAAAAATATATATATATATATGAGACACCTCACACCACATAACACACACCACACAACACACCACACACACACAACACACCACACCACACCACACCACACAACACTACACAACACACACCACACCACACCACACCACACAACACAACACAACACACACCACACCACACAACACAACACACACCACAACATGCAACACACACCACACAACACCACACACCACACCACACACAACACAACACCACACACACCACCACACACCACACAACACCACACAACACATATCACACACCACACACAACACAACACCACACACCACACACACACACCACACACAACACAACACCACACACCACACACAACACACACACCACACACCACATAACACAACACAACACCACACAACACACAACACACACCATACCACACCACACAACACAACACCACACAACACAACACAACATAACAAACACCACACCACACAACACAACACAACACACAACACACACCACACAACACAACACACACACCACAAAACACAACACACCACACAACACAACAAACACAATACAACACACACACCAAAAACCACACCACACACCGCACAACACAACACACACCACACAACACCACACACCACACATACACACAACACACCACACCACACAACACACCACACAACATCACACAACATACCACACACACACAACACACATTCGTTCTAGGGTTGTTGTTTTCTATAACTCGTTTATAGTGCCATTTAACCTCGAAAATACCAAAATGAAGTGTTTTGTAGGATTGTTTGGTGACCAAGCAAACTTTATGTTTTCTTCATTTTGCGGAAAATCACATACGTTAGTTCTCAAAAACTCTATAGTTTATCCCACTATAATGTGGAAAGTGCAATTTCATCGATTCACTCATTCTCTCTTTTTGAAAAGTTCCACGAGTTGCAAAAGAGTTAACCATGATCAATTCACATTCGTTCTAGGGTTGTTGTTTTCTATAACTCGTTTATAGTGCCATTTAACCTCGAAAATACCAAAATGAAGTGTTTTGTAGGATTGCTTGGTGATTAATCAAACTTTACGTTTTTTTTTATTTTGCGGAAAATCACATTCGTTAGTGTTCAAAAACTCTATAGTTTATCCCACTATAATGTGGAAAGTACACTTTCATCGATTCACTCATTTTCTCTTTTTCAAAAGTCTCACGAGTTGCAAAAGAGTTAACCATGACCAATTCACATTCGTTCTAGGGTTGTTGTTTTCTATAACTCGTTTATAGTGCCATTTAACCTCGAAAATACCAAAATGAAGTGTTTTGTAGGATTGCTTGGTGACCAAGCAAACTTTATGTTTTCTTCATTTTGCGAAAAATCACATACGTTAGTTCTCAAAAACTCTATAGTTTATCCCACTATAATGTGGAAAGTGCACTTTCATCGATTCACTCATTCTCTCTTTTTGAAAAGTCTCACGAGTTGCAAAAGAGTTAACCATGACCAATTCACATTCGTTCTAGGGTATTTATCTCAATCATGAGATCAACAACTGATCTGGTCTGCACTGGAGTAAAACTAGCTTTCTCATGGCCGCAACCGGGGCATGGCATTGCACATCAAAAAATATATATATATATATATGAGACACCTCACACCACACAACACACACCACACAACACACCACACACACACAACACACCACACCACACCACAACACACAACACTACACAACACACACCACACCACACCACACCACACAACACAACACAACACACACCACACCACACAACACAACACACACCACACCATGCAACACACACCACACAACACCACACACCACACCACACACAACACAACACCACACACACCACCACACACCACACAACACCACACAACACATATCACACACCACACACAACACAACACCACACACCACACACACACACCACACACAACACAACACCACACACCACACACAACACACACACCACACACCACACAACACAACACAACACCACACAACATACAACACACACCATACCATACCACACAACACAACACAACACAACACACACCACACCACACAACACAACACAACACACAACACACACCACACAACACAACACACACACCACAAAACACACCACACCACACAACACAACAAACACAATACAACACACACACCAAAAACCACACCACACACCGCACAACACAACACACACCACACAACACCACACACCACACATACACACAACACACCACACCACACAACACACCACACAACATCACACAACATACCACACACACACAACACACATTCGTTCTAGGGTTGTTGTTTTCTATAACTCGTTTATAGTGCCATTTAACCTCGAAAATACCAAAATGAAGTGTTTTGTAGGATTGTTTGGTGACCAAGCAAACTTTATGTTTTCTTCATTTTGCGGAAAAATCACATACGTTAGTTCTCAAGAACTCTATAGTTTATCCCACTATAATGTGGAAAGTGCAATTTCATCGATTCACTCATTCTCTCTTTTTGAAAAGTTCCACGAGTTGCAAAAGAGTTAACCATGATCAATTCACATTCGTTCTAGGGTTGTTGTTTTCTATAACTCGTTTATAGTGCCATTTAACCTCGAAAATACCAAAATGAAGTGTTTTGTAGGATTGCTTGGTGATTAATCAAACTTTACGTTTTTTTTTATTTTGCGGAAAATCACATTCGTTAGTGTTCAAAAACTCTATAGTTTATCCCACTATAATGTGGAAAGTACACTTTCATCGATTCACTTATTTTCTCTTTTTCAAAAGTCTCACGAGTTGCAAAAGAGTTAACCATGACCAATTCACATTCGTTCTAGGGTTGTTGTTTTCTATAACTCGTTTAAAGTGCCATTTAACCTCGAAAATACCAAAATGAAGTGTTTTGTAGGATTGCTTGGTGACCAAGCAAACTTTATGTTTTCTTCATTTTGCGAAAAATCACATACGTTAGTTCTCAAAAACTCTATAGTTTATCCCACTATAATGTGGAAATTGCACTTTCATCGATTCACTCGTTCTCTCTTTTTGAAAAGTCTCACGAGTTGCAAAAGAGTTAACCATGACCAATTCACATTCGTTCTAGGGTATTTATCTCAATCATGGGATCAGCAACTGATCTGGTCTGCACTGGAGTAAAACTAGCTTTCTCATGGCCGCAACCGGGGCATGGCACTGCACATAAAAAAAAATATATATATTATGAGACGCCTCACACCACACAACACACACCACACAACACACCACACACACACAACACACCACACCACACCACACCACACAACACTACACAACACACACCACACCACACCACACAACACAACACACACCACACCACACAACACAACACAACACACACCACACCATGCAGCACACACACACCACACAACACCACACACCACACCACACACAACACAACACCACACACACAACCACACACCACACAACACCACACAACACATATCACACACCACACACAACACAACACCACACACCACACACACACACCACACACAACACAACACCACACACCACACACAACACACACACCACACACCACACAACACAACACAACACCACACAACATACAACACACACCATACCACACCACACAACACAACACAACACAACACACACCACACCACACAACACAACACAACACACAACACACACCACACAACACAACACACACACCACAAAACACACCACACCACACAACACAACAAACACAATACAACACACACACCAAAAACCACACCACACACCGCACAACACAACACACACCACACAACACCACACACCACACATACACACAACACACCACACCACACAACACACCACACAACATCACACAACATACCACACACACACAACACACATTAGTTCTTGGGTTGTTGTTTTCTATAACTCGTTTATAGTGCCATTTAACCTCGAAAATACCAAAATGAAGTGTTTTGTAGGATTGTTTGGTGACCAAGCAAACTTTATGTTTTCTTCATTTTGCGGAAAATCACATACGTTAGTTCTCAAAAACTCTATAGTTTATCCCACTATAATGTGGAAAGTGCAATTTCATCGATTCACTCATTCTCTCTTTTTGAAAAGTTCCACGAGTTGCAAAAGAGTTAACCATGATCAATTCACATTGGTTCTAGGGTTGTTGTTTTCTATAACTCGTTTATAGTGCCATTTAACCTCGAAAATACCAAAATGAAGTGTTTTGTAGGATTGCTTGGTGATTAATCAAACTTTACGTTTTTTTTTTATTTTGCGGAAAATCACATTCGTTAGTGTTCAACAACTCTATAGTTTATCGCACTATAATGTGGAAAGTACACTTTCATCGATTCACTCATTTTCTCTTTTTCAAAAGTCTCACGAGTTGCAAAAGAGTTTAACCATGACCAATTCACATTCGTTCTAGGGTTGTTGTTTTCTATAACTCGTTTATAGTGCCATTTAACCTCGAAAATACCAAAATGAAGTGTTTTGTAGGATTGCTTGGTGACCAAGCAAACTTTATGTTTTCTTCATTTTGCGAAAAATCACATACGTTAGTTCTCAAAAACTCTATAGTTTATCCCACTATAATGTGGAAAGTGCACTTTCATCGATTCACTCATTCTCTCTTTTTGAAAAGTCTCACGAGTTGCAAAAGAGTTAACCATGACCAATTCACATTCGTTCTAGGGTATTTATCTCAATCATGGGATCAGCAACTGATCTGGTCTGCACTGGAGTAAAACTAGCTTTCCATTGGCCGCAACCGGGGCATGGCACTGCACATCAAAAAAAATATATATATATATATGAGACACCTCACACCACACAACACACACCACACAACACACCACACACACACAACACACCACACCACACCACACCACACAACACTACACAACACACACCAAACCACACCACACCACACAACACAACACAACACACACCACACCACACAACACAACACACACCACACCATGCAACACACACCACACAACACCACACACCACACCACACACAACACAACACCACACACACCACCACACACCACACAACACATATCACACACCACACACAACACAACACCACACACCACACACAACACAACACCACACACACCACACAACACAACACAACACCACACAACACACAACACACACCATACCACACCACACAACACAACACCACACAACACAACACAACACAACACACACCATACCACACAACACAACACACACCACACAACACAACACACACACCACAAAACACACCACACCACACAACACAACAAACACAATACAACACACACACCAAAAACCACACCACACACCGCACAACACAACACACACCACACAACACCACACACCACACATACACACAACACACCACACCACACAACACACCACACAACATCACACAACATACCACACACACACAACACACATTCGTTCTAGGGTTGTTGTTTTCTATAACTCGTTTATAGTGCCATTTAACCTCGAAAATACCAAAATGAAGTGTTTTGTAGGATTGTTTGGTGACCAAGCAAACTTTATGTTTTCTTCATTTTGCGGAAAATCACATACGTTAGTTCTCAAAAACTCTATAGTTTATCCCACTATAATGTGGAAAGTGCAATTTCATCGATTCACTCATTCTCTCTTTTTGAAAAGTTCCACGAGTTGCAAAAGAGTTAACCATGATCAATTCACATTCGTTCTAGGGTTGTTGTTTTCTATAACTCGTTTATAGTGCCATTTAACCTCGAAAATACCAAAATGAAGTGTTTTGTAGGATTGCTTGGTGATTAATCAAACTTTACGTTTTTTTTTTATTTTGCGGAAAATCACATTCGTTAGTGTTCAAAAACTCTATAGTTTATCCCACTATAATGTGGAAAGTACACTTTCATCGATTCACTCATTTTCTCTTTTTCAAAAGTCTCACGAGTTGCAAAAGAGTTTAACCATGACCAATTCACATTCGTTCTAGGGTTGTTGTTTTCTATAACTCGTTTATAGTGCCATTTAACCTCGAAAATACCAAAATGAAGTGTTTTGTAGGATTGCTTGGTGACCAAGCAAACTTTATGTTTTCTTCATTTTGCGAAAAATCACATACGTTAGTTCTCAAAAACTCTATAGTTTGTCCCACTATAATGTGGAAAGTGCACTTTCATCGATTCACTCATTCTCTCTTTTTGAAAAGTCTCACGAGTTGCAAAAGAGTTAACCATGACCAATTCACATTCGTTCTAGGGTATTTATCTCAATCATGGGATCAGCAACTGATCTGGTCTGCACTGGAGTAAAACTAGCTTTCTCATGGCCGCAACCGGGGCATGGCACTGCACATCAAAAAAAATATATATATATATATGAGACACCTCACACCACACAACACACACCACACAACACACCTCACACACACAACACACCACACCACACCACACCACACAACACTACACAACACACACCACACCACACAACACAACACAACACACACCACACCACACAACACAACACACACCACACCATCCAACACACACCACACAACACCACACACCACACCACACACAACACAACACCACACACACCACCACACACCACACAACACCACACAACACATATCACACACCACACACAACACAACACCACACACCACACACACACACCACACACAACACAACACCACACACCACACACAACACACACACCACACACCACACAACACAACACAACACCACACAACATACACCACACAACATACAACACACATCATACCACACCACACAACACAACACACACCACACCACACAACACAACACACAACACACACCACACAACACAACACACACACCACAAAACACACCACACCACACAACACAACAAACACAATACAACACACACACCAAAAACCACACCACACACCGCACAACACAACACACACCACACAACACCACACACCACACATACACACAACAAACCACACCACACAACACACCACACAACATCACACAACATACCACACACACACAACACACATTCGTTCTAGGGTTATTGTTTTCTATAACTCGTTTATAGTGCCATTTAACCTCGAAAATACCAAAATGAAGTGTTTTGTAGGATTGTTTGGTGACCAAGCAAACTTTATGTTTTCTTCATTTTGCGGAAAATCACATACGTTAGTTCTCAAAAACTCTATAGTTTATCCCACTATAATGTGGAAAGTGCAATTTCATCGATTCACTCATTCTCTCTTTTTGAAAAGTTCCACGAGTTGCAAAAGAGTTAACCATGATCAATTCACATTCGTTCTAGGGTTGTTGTTTTCTATAACTCGTTTATAGTGCCATTTAACCTCGAAAATACCAAAATGAAGTGTTTTGTAGGATTGCTTGGTGATTAATCAAACTTTACGTTTTTTATAATGTGGAAAGTGCACTTTCATCGATTCACTCATTCTCTCTTTTTGAAAAGTCTCACGAGTTGCAAAAGAGTTAACCATGACCAATTCACATTCGTTCTAGGGTATTTATCTCAATCATGGGATCAGCAACTGATCTGGTCTGCACTGGAGTAAAACTAGCTTTCTCATGGCCGCAACCGGGGCATGGCACTGCACATCAAAAAAAATATATATATATATATATATCAGACACCTCACACCACACAACACACCACACACACACAACACACCACACCACACCACACAACACTACACAACACACACCACACCACACCACACAACACAACACAACACACACCACACCATGCAACACACACCACACAACACCACACACCACACCACACACAACACAACACCACACACACCACCACACACCACACAACACCACACAACACATATCACACACCACACACAACACAACACCACACACCACACACACACACCACACACAACACAACACCACACACCACACACCACACACAACACACACACCACACACCACACAACACAACACAACACAACACCACACAACATACAACACACACCATACCACACCACACAACACAACACAACACACACCACACAACACAACACAACACAACACACAACACACACCACACAACACAACACACACACCACAAAACACACCACACCACACAACACAACAAACACAATACAACACACACACCAAAAACCACACCACACACCGCACAACACAACACACACCACACAACACCACACACAACACAACACACCACACCACACAACACACCACACAACATCACACAACATACCACACACACACAACACACATTCGTTCTAGGGTTGTTGTTTTCTATAACTCGTTTATAGTGCCATTTAACCTCGAAAATACCAAAATGAAGTGTTTTGTAGGATTGTTTGGTGACCAAGCAAACTTTATGTTTTCTTCATTTTACGGAAAATCACATACGTTAGTTCTCAAAAACTCTATAGTTTATCCCACTATAATGTGGAAAGTGCAATTTCATCGATTCACTCATTCTCTCTTTTTGAAAAGTTCCACGAGTTGCAAAAGAGTTAACCATGATCAATTCACATTCGTTCTAGGGTTGTTGTTTTCTATAACTCGTTTATAGTGCCATTTAACCTCGAAAATACCAAAATGAAGTGTTTTGTAGGATTGCTTGGTGATTAATCAAACTTTACGTTTTTTTTTTTATTTTGCGGAAAATCACATTCGTTAGTGTTCAAAAACTCTATAGTTTATCCCACTATAATGTGGAAAGTACACTTTCATCGATTCACTCATTTTCTCTTTTTCAAAAGTCTCACGAGTTGCAAAAGAGTTAACCATGACCAATTCACATTCGTTCTAGGGTTGTTGTTTTCTATAACTCGTTTATAGTGCCATTTAACCTCGAAAATACCAAAATGAAGTGTTTTGTAGGATTGCTTGGTGACCAAGCAAACTTTATGTTTTCTTCATTTTGCGAAAAATCACATACGTTAGTTCTCAAAAACTCTATAGTTTATCCCACTATAATGTGGAAAGTGCACTTTCATCGATTCACTCATTCTCTCTTTTTGAAAAGTCTCACGAGTTGCAAAAGAGTTAACCATGACCAATTCACATTCGTTCTAGGGTATTTATCTCAATCATGGGATCAGCAACTGATCTGGTCTGCACTGGAGTAAAACTAGCTTTCTCATGGCCGCAACCGGGGCATGGCACTGCACATCAAAAAAATATATATATATATATATGAGACACCTCACACCACACAACACACACCACACAACACACCACACACACACAACACACCACACCACACCACACCACACAACACTACACAACACACACCACACCACACCACACAACACAACACAACACACACCATACCACACAACACAACACACACCACACCATGCAACACACACCACACAACACCACACACCACACCACACACAACACAACACCACACACACCACCACACACCACACAACACCACACAACACATATCACACACCACACACAACACAACACCACACACCACACACACACACCACACACAACACTACACCACACACCACACACAACACACACACCACACACCACACAACACAACACAACACCACACAACATACAACACACACCATACCACACCACACAACACAACACAACACACACCACACCACACAACACAACACAACACAACACACAACACACACCACACAACACAACACACACACCACAAAAAACACCACACCACACAACACAACAAACACAATACAACACACACACTAAAAACCACACCACACCACACACCGCACAACACAACACACACCACACAACACCACACACCACACATACACATAACACACCACACCACACAACACACCACACAACATCACACAACATACCACACACACACAACACACATTCGTTCTAGGGTTGTTGTTTTCTATAACTCGTTTATAGTGCCATTTAACCTCGAAAATACCAAAATGAAGTGTTTTGTAGGATTGTTTGGTGACCAAGCAAACTTTATGTTTTCTTCATTTTGCGGAAAATCACATACATTAGTTCTCAAAAACTCTATAGTTTATCCCACTATAATGTGGAAAGTGCAATTTCATCGATTCACTCATTCTCTCTTTTTGAAAAGTTCCACGAGTTGCAAAAGAGTTAACCATGATCAATTCACATTCGTTCTAGGGTTGTTGTTTTCTATAACTCGTTTATAGTGCCATTTAACCTCGAAAATACCAAAATGAAGTGTTTTGTAGGATTGCTTGGTGATTAATCAAACTTTACGTTTTTTTTTTATTTTGCGGAAAATCACATTCGTTAGTGTTCAAAAACTCTATAGTTTATCCCACTATAATGTGGAAAGTACACTTTCATCGATTCACTCATTTTCTCTTTTTCAAAAGTCTCACGAGTTGCAAAAGAGTTAACCATGACCAATTCACATTCGTTCTAGGGTTGTTGTTTTCTATAACTCGTTTATAGTGCCATTTAACCTCGAAAATACCAAAATGAAGTGTTTTGTAGGATTGCTTGGTGACCAAGCAAACTTTATGTTTTCTTCATTTTGCGAAAAATCACATACGTTAGTTCTCAAAAACTCTATAGTTTATCCCACTATAATGTGGAAAGTGCACTTTCATCGATTCACTCATTCTCTCTTTTTGAAAAGTCTCACGAGTTGCAAAAGAGTTAACCATGACCAATTCACATTCGTTCTAGGGTATTTATCTCAATCACGGGATCAGCAACTGATCTGGTCTGCACTGGAGTAAAACTAGCTTTCTCATGGCCGCAACCGGGGCATGGCACTGCACATCAAAAAAATATATATATATATATATGAGACACCTCACACCACACAACACACACCACACAACACACCACACACACACAACACACCACACCACACCACACCACACAACACTACACAACACACACCACACCACACCACACCACACAACACAACACAACACACACCATACCACACAACACAACACACACCACACCATGCAACACACACCACACAACACCACACACCACACCACACACAACACAACACCACACACACCACCACACACCACACAACACCACACAACACATATCACACACCACACACAACACAACACCACACACCACACACACACACCACACACAACACTACACCACACACCACACACAACACACACACCACACACCACACAACACAACACAACACCACACAACATACAACACACACCATACCACACCACACAACACAACACAACACACACCACACCACACAACACAACACAACACAACACACAACACACACCACACAACACAACACACACACCACAAAAAACACCACACCACACAACACAACAAACACAATACAACACACACACTAAAAACCACACCACACCACACACCGCACAACACAACACACACCACACAACACCACACACCACACATACACATAACACACCACACCACACAACACACCACACAACATCACACAACATACCACACACACACAACACACATTCGTTCTAGGGTTGTTGTTTTCTATAACTCGTTTATAGTGCCATTTAACCTCGAAAATACCAAAATGAAGTGTTTTGTAGGATTGTTTGGTGACCAAGCAAACTTTATGTTTTCTTCATTTTGCGGAAAATCACATACATTAGTTCTCAAAAACTCTATAGTTTATCCCACTATAATGTGGAAAGTGCAATTTCATCGATTCACTCATTCTCTCTTTTTGAAAAGTTCCACGAGTTGCAAAAGAGTTAACCATGATCAATTCACATTCGTTCTAGGGTTGTTGTTTTCTATAACTCGTTTATAGTGCCATTTAACCTCGAAAATACCAAAATGAAGTGTTTTGTAGGATTGCTTGGTGATTAATCAAACTTTACGTTTTTTTTTTATTTTGCGGAAAATCACATTCGTTAGTGTTCAAAAACTCTATAGTTTATCCCACTATAATGTGGAAAGTACACTTTCATCGATTCACTCATTTTCTCTTTTTCAAAAGTCTCACGAGTTGCAAAAGAGTTAACCATGACCAATTCACATTCGTTCTAGGGTTGTTGTTTTCTATAACTCGTTTATAGTGCCATTTAACCTCGAAAATACCAAAATGAAGTGTTTGTAGGATTGCTTGGTGACCAAGCAAACTTTATGTTTTCTTCATTTTGCGAAAAATCACATACGTTAGTTCTCAAAAACTCTATAGTTTATCCCACTATAATGTGGAAAGTGCACTTTCATCGATTCACTCATTCTCTCTTTTTGAAAAGTCTCACGAGTTGCAAAAGAGTTAACCATGACCAATTCACATTCGTTCTAGGGTATTTATCTCAATCATGGGATCAGCAACTGATCTGGTCTGCACTGGAGTAAAACTAGCTTTCTCATGGCCGCAACCGGGGCATGGCACTGCACATCAAAAAAATATATATATATATATATGAGACACCTCACACCACACAACACACACCACACAACACACCACACACACACAACACACCACACCACACCACACCACACAACACTACACAACACACACCACACCACACCACACCACACAACACAACACAACACACACCATACCACACAACACAACACACACCACACCATGCAACACACACCACACAACACCACACACCACACCACACACAACACAACACCACACACACCACCACACACCACACAACACCACACAACACATATCACACACCACACACAACACAACACCACACACCACACACACACACCACACACAACACTACACCACACACCACACACAACACACACACCACACACCACACAACACAACACAACACCACACAACATACAACACACACCATACCACACCACACAACACAACACAACACACACCACACCACACAACACAACACAACACAACACACAACACACACCACACAACACAACACACACACCACAAAAAACACCACACCACACAACACAACAAACACAATACAACACACACACTAAAAACCACACCACACCACACACCGCACAACACAACACACACCACACAACACCACACACCACACATACACACAACACACCACACCACACAACACACCACACAACATCACACAACATACCACACACACACAACACACATTCGTTCTAGGGTTGTTGTTTTCTATAACTCGTTTATAGTGCCATTTAACCTCGAAAATACCAAAATGAAGTGTTTTGTAGGATTGTTTGGTGACCAAGCAAACTTTATGTTTTCTTCATTTTGCGGAAAATCACATACATTAGTTCTCAAAAACTCTATAGTTTATCCCACTATAATGTGGAAAGTGCAATTTCATCGATTCACTCATTCTCTCTTTTTGAAAAGTTCCACGAGTTGCAAAAGAGTTAACCATGATCAATTCACATTCGTTCTAGGGTTGTTGTTTTCTATAACTCGTTTATAGTGCCATTTAACCTCGAAAATACCAAAATGAAGTGTTTTGTAGGATTGCTTGGTGATTAATCAAACTTTACGTTTTTTTTTTATTTTGCGGAAAATCACATTCGTTAGTGTTCAAAAACTCTATAGTTTATCCCACTATAATGTGGAAAGTACACTTTCATCGATTCACTCATTTTCTCTTTTTCAAAAGTCTCACGAGTTGCAAAAGAGTTAACCATGACCAATTCACATTCGTTCTAGGGTTGTTGTTTTCTATAACTCGTTTATAGTGCCATTTAACCTCGAAAATACCAAAATGAAGTGTTTTGTAGGATTGCTTGGTGACCAAGCAAACTTTATGTTTTCTTCATTTTGCGAAAAATCACATACGTTAGTTCTCAAAAACTCTATAGTTTATCCCACTATAATGTGGAAAGTGCACTTTCATCGATTCACTCATTCTCTCTTTTTGAAAAGTCTCACGAGTTGCAAAAGAGTTAACCATGACCAATTCACATTCGTTCTAGGGTATTTATCTCAATCATGGGATCAGCAACTGATCTGGTCTGCACTGGAGTAAAACTAGCTTTCTCATGGCCGCAACCGGGGCATGGCACTGCACATCAAAAAAAATATATATATATATATGAGACACCTCACACCACACAACACACACCACACCACACACCACACACACACAACACACCACACCACACCACACCACACAACACTACACAACACACACCACACCACACCACACCACACCACACAACACAACACAACACACACCACACAACACAACACACACCACACCATGCAACACACACCACACAACACCACACACCACACCACACACAACACAACACCACACACACCACCACACACCACACAACACCACACAACACATATCACACACCACACACAACACAACACCACACACCACACACACACACCACACACAACACAACACCACACACCACACACAACACACACACCACACACCACACAACACAACACAACACAACACCACACAACATACAACACACATCATACCACACCACACAACACAACACACACCACACCACACAACACAACACACAACACACACCACACAACACAACACACACACCACAAAACACACCACACCACACAACACAACAAACACAATACAACACACACACCAAAAACCACACCACACACCGCACAACACAACACACACCACACAACACCACACACCACACATACACACAACAAACCACACCACACAACACACCACACAACATCACACAACATACCACACACACACAACACACATTCGTTCTAGGGTTATTGTTTTCTATAACTCGTTTATAGTGCCATTTAACCTCGAAAATACCAAAATGAAGTGTTTTGTAGGATTGTTTGGTGACCAAGCAAACTTTATGTTTTCTTCATTTTGCGGAAAATCACATACGTTAGTTCTCAAAAACTCTATAGTTTATCCCACTATAATGTGGAAAGTGCAATTTCATCGATTCACTCATTCTCTCTTTTTGAAAAGTTCCACAAGTTGCAAAAGAGTTAACCATGATCAATTCACATTCGTTCTAGGGTTGTTGTTTTCTATAACTCGTTTATAGTGCCATTTAACCTCGAAAATACCAAAATGAAGTGTTTTGTAGGATTGCTTGGTGATTAATCAAACTTTACGTTTTTTTTTTATTTTGCGGAAAATCACATTCGTTAGTGTTCAAAAACTCTATAGTTTATCCCACTATAATGTGGAAAGTAAACTTTCATCGATTCACTCATTTTCTCTTTTTCAAAAGTCTCACGAGTTGCAAAAGAGTTAACCATGACCAATTCACATTCGTTCTAGGGTTGTTGTTTTCTATAACTCGTTTATAGTGCCATTTAACCTCGAAAATACCAAAATGAAGTGTTTTGTAGGATTGCTTGGTGACCAAGCAAACTTTATGTTTTCTTCATTTTGCAAAAAATCACATACGTTAGTTCTCAAAAACTCTATAGTTTATCCCACTATAATGTGGAAAGTGCACTTTCATCGATTCACTCATTCTCTCTTTTTGAAAAGTCTCACGAGTTGCAAAAGAGTTAACCATGACCAATTCACATTCGTTCTAGGGTATTTATCTCAATCATGGGATCAGCAACTGATCTGGTCTGCACTGGAGTAAAACTAGCTTTCTCATGGCCGCAACCGGGGCATGGCACTGCACATCAAAAAAAAAATATATATATATATGAGACACCTCACACCACACAACACACACCACACAACACACCACACACACACAACACACCACACCACACCACACCACACAACACTACACAACACACACCACACCACACCACACCACACAACACAACACAACACACACCATACCACACAACACAACACACACCACACCATGCAACACACACCACACAACACCACACACCACACCACACACAACACAACACCACACACACCACCACACACCACACAACACCACACAACACATATCACACACCACACACAACACAACACCACACACCACACACACACACCACACACAACACTACACCACACACCACACACAACACACACACCACACACCACACAACACAACACAACACCACACAACATACAACACACACCATACCACACCACACAACACAACACAACACACACCACACCACACAACACAACACAACACAACACACAACACACACCACACAACACAACACACACACCACAAAAAACACCACACCACACAACACAACAAACACAATACAACACACACACTAAAAACCACACCACACACCGCACAACACAACACACACCACACAACACCACACACCACACATACACACAACACACCACACCACACAACACACCACACAACATCACACAACATACCACACACACACAACACACATTCGTTCTAGGGTTATTGTTTTCTATAACTCGTTTATAGTGCCATTTAACCTCGAAAATACCAAAATGAAGTGTTTTGTAGGATTGTTTGGTGACCAAGCAAACTTTATGTTTTCTTCATTTTGCGGAAAATCACATACATTAGTTCTCAAAAACTCTATAGTTTATCCCACTATAATGTGGAAAGTGCAATTTCATCGATTCACTCATTCTCTCTTTTTGAAAAGTTCCACGAGTTGCAAAAGAGTTAACCATGATCAATTCACATTCGTTCTAGGGTTGTTGTTTTCTATAACTCGTTTATAGTGCCATTTAACCTCGAAAATACCAAAATGAAGTGTTTTGTAGGATTGCTTGGTGATTAATCAAACTTTACGTTTTTTTTTTATTTTGCGGAAAATCACATTCGTTAGTGTTCAAAAACTCTATAGTTTATCCCACTATAATGTGGAAAGTAAACTTTCATCGATTCACTCATTTTCTCTTTTTCAAAAGTCTCACGAGTTGCAAAAGAGTTAACCATGACCAATTCACATTCGTTCTAGGGTTGTTGTTTTCTATAACTCGTTTATAGTGCCATTTAACCTCGAAAATACCAAAATGAAGTGTTTTGTAGGATTGCTTGGTGACCAAGCAAACTTTATGTTTTCTTCATTTTGCAAAAAATCACATACGTTAGTTCTCAAAAACTCTATAGTTTATCCCACTATAATGTGGAAAGTGCACTTTCATCGATTCACTCATTCTCTCTTTTTGAAAAGTCTCACGAGTTGCAAAAGAGTTAACCATGACCAATTCACATTCGTTCTAGGGTATTTATCTCAATCATGGGATCAGCAACTGATCTGGTCTGCACTGGAGTAAAACTAGCTTTCTCATGGCCGCAACCGGGGCATGGCACTGCACATCAAAAAAAAAATATATATATATATGAGACACCTCACACCACACAACACACACCACACAACACACCACACACACACAACACACCACACCACACCACACCACACAACACTACACAACACACACCACACCACACCACACCACACAACACAACACAACACACACCATACCACACAACACAACACACACCACACCATGCAACACACACCACACAACACCACACACCACACCACACACAACACAACACCACACACACCACCACACACCACACAACACCACACAACACATATCACACACCACACACAACACAACACCACACACCACACACACACACCACACACAACACTACACCACACACCACACACAACACACACACCACACACCACACAACACAACACAACACCACACAACATACAACACACACCATACCACACCACACAACACAACACAACACAACACACACCACACCACACAACACAACACAACACAACACACAACACACACCACACAACACAACACACACACCACAAAAAACACCACACCACACAACACAACAAACACAATACAACACACACACTAAAAACCACACCACACACCGCACAACACAACACACACCACACAACACCACACACCACACATACACACAACACACCACACCACACAACACACCACACAACATCACACAACATACCACACACACACAACACACATTCGTTCTAGGGTTATTGTTTTCTATAACTCGTTTATAGTGCCATTTAACCTCGAAAATACCAAAATGAAGTGTTTTGTAGGATTGTTTGGTGACCAAGCAAACTTTATGTTTTCTTCATTTTGCGGAAAATCACATACATTAGTTCTCAAAAACTCTATAGTTTATCCCACTATAATGTGGAAAGTGCAATTTCATCGATTCACTCATTCTCTCTTTTTGAAAAGTTCCACGAGTTGCAAAAGAGTTAACCATGATCAATTCACATTCGTTCTAGGGTTGTTGTTTTCTATAACTCGTTTATAGTGCCATTTAACCTCGAAAATACCAAAATGAAGTGTTTTGTAGGATTGCTTGGTGATTAATCAAACTTTACGTTTTTTTTTTATTTTGCGGAAAATCACATTCGTTAGTGTTCAAAAACTCTATAGTTTATCCCACTATAATGTGGAAAGTACACTTTCATCGATTCACTCATTTTCTCTTTTTCAAAAGTCTCACGAGTTGCAAAAGAGTTAACCGTGACCAATTCACATTCGTTCTAGGGTTGTTGTTTTCTATAACTCGTTTATAGTGCCATTTAACCTCGAAAATACCAAAATGAAGTGTTTTGTAGGATTGCTTGGTGACCAAGCAAACTTTATGTTTTCTTCATTTTGCGAAAAATCACATACGTTAGTTCTCAAAAACTCTATAGTTTATCCCACTATAATGTGGAAAGTGCACTTTCATCGATTCACTCATTCTCTCTTTTTGAAAAGTCTCACGAGTTGCAAAAGAGTTAACCATGACCAATTCACATTCGTTCTAGGGTATTTATCTCAATCATGGGATCAGCAACTGATCTGGTCTGCACTGGAGTAAAACTAGCTTTCTCATGGCCGCAACCGGGGCATGGCACTGCACATCAAAAAAAAAATATATATATATATATATGAGACACCTCACACCACACAACACACACCACACCACACACCACACACACACAACACACCACACCACACCACACCACACAACACTACACAACACACACCACACAACACCACACCACACCACACAACACAACACAACACACACCACACAACACAACACACACCACACCATGCAACACACACCACACAACACCACACACCACACCACACACAACACAACACCACACACACCACCACACACCACACAACACCACACAACACATATCACACACCACACACAACACAACACCACACACCACACACACACACCACACACAACACAACACCACACACCACACACAACACACACACCACACACCACACAACACAACACAACACCACACAACATACAACACACACCATACCACACCACACAACACAACACACACCACACCACACAACACAACACACAACACACACCACACAACACAACACACACACCACAAAACACACCACACCACACAACACAACAAACACAATACAACACACACACCAAAAACCACACCACACACCGCACAACACAACACACACCACACAACACCACACACCACACATACACACAACAAACCACACCACACAACACACCACACAACATCACACAACATACCACACACACACAACACACATTCGTTCTAGGGTTATTGTTTTCTATAACTCGTTTATAGTGCCATTTAACCTCGAAAATACCAAAATGAAGTGTTTTGTAGGATTGTTTGGTGACCAAGCAAACTTTATGTTTTCTTCATTTTGCGGAAAATCACATACGTTAGTTCTCAAAAACTCTATAGTTTATCCCACTATAATGTGGAAAGTGCAATTTCATCGATTCACTCATTCTCTCTTTTTGAAAAGTTCCACAAGTTGCAAAAGAGTTAACCATGATCAATTCACATTCGTTCTAGGGTTGTTGTTTTCTATAACTCGTTTATAGTGCCATTTAACCTCGAAAATACAAAAATGAAGTGTTTTGTAGGATTGCTTGGTGATTAATCAAACTTTACGTTTTTTTTTTATTTTGCGGAAAATCACATTCGTTAGTGTTCAAAAACTCTATAGTTTATCCCACTATAATGTGGAAAGTAAACTTTCATCGATTCACTCATTTTCTCTTTTTCAAAAGTCTCACGAGTTGCAAAAGAGTTAACCATGACCAATTCACATTCGTTCTAGGGTTGTTGTTTTCTATAACTCGTTTATAGTGCCATTTAACCTCGAAAATACCAAAATGAAGTGTTTTGTAGGATTGCTTGGTGACCAAGCAAACTTTATGTTTTCTTCATTTTGCAAAAAATCACATACGTTAGTTCTCAAAAACTCTATAGTTTATCCCACTATAATGTGGAAAGTGCACTTTCATCGATTCACTCATTCTCTCTTTTTGAAAAGTCTCACGAGTTGCAAAAGAGTTAACCATGACCAATTCACATTCGTTCTAGGGTATTTATCTCAATCATGGGATCAGCAACTGATCTGGTCTGCACTGGAGTAAAACTAGCTTTCTCATGGCCGCAACCGGGGCATGGCACTGCACATCAAAAAAAATATATATATATATATGAGACACCTCACACCACACAACACACACCACACAACACACCACACACACACAACACACCACACCACACCACACCACACCACACAACACTACACAACACACACCAAACCACACCACACCACACAACACAACACAACACACACCACACCACACAACACAACACACACCACACCATGCAACACACACCACACAACACCACACACCACACCACACACAACACAACACCACACACACCACCACACACCACACAACACATATCACACACCACACACAACACAACACCACACACCACACACAACACAACACCACACACACCACACAACACAACACAACACCACACAACACACAACACACACCATACCACACCACACAACACAACACCACACAACACAACACAACACAACACACACCATACCACACAACACAACACACACCACACAACACAACACACACACCACAAAACACACCACACCACACAACACAACAAACACAATACAACACACACACCAAAAACCACACCACACACCGCACAACACAACACACACCACACAACACCACACACCACACATACACACAACACACCACACCACACAACACACCACACAACATCACACAACATACCACACACACACAACACACATTCGTTCTAGGGTTGTTGTTTTCTATAACTCGTTTATAGTGCCATTTAACCTCGAAAATACCAAAATGAAGTGTTTTGTAGGATTGTTTGGTGACCAAGCAAACTTTATGTTTTCTTCATTTTGCGGAAAATCACATACGTTAGTTCTCAAAAACTCTATAGTTTATCCCACTATAATGTGGAAAGTGCAATTTCATCGATTCACTCATTCTCTCTTTTTGAAAAGTTCCACGAGTTGCAAAAGAGTTAACCATGATCAATTCACATTCGTTCTAGGGTTGTTGTTTTCTATAACTCGTTTATAGTGCCATTTAACCTCGAAAATACCAAAATGAAGTGTTTTGTAGGATTGCTTGGTGATTAATCAAACTTTACGTTTTTTTTTTATTTTGCGGAAAATCACATTCGTTAGTGTTCAAAAACTCTATAGTTTATCCCACTATAATGTGGAAAGTACACTTTCATCGATTCACTCATTTTCTCTTTTTCAAAAGTCTCACGAGTTGCAAAAGAGTTTAACCATGACCAATTCACATTCGTTCTAGGGTTGTTGTTTTCTATAACTCGTTTATAGTGCCATTTAACCTCGAAAATACCAAAATGAAGTGTTTTGTAGGATTGCTTGGTGACCAAGCAAACTTTATGTTTTCTTCATTTTGCGAAAAATCACATACGTTAGTTCTCAAAAACTCTATAGTTTGTCCCACTATAATGTGGAAAGTGCACTTTCATCGATTCACTCATTCTCTCTTTTTGAAAAGTCTCACGAGTTGCAAAAGAGTTAACCATGACCAATTCACATTCGTTCTAGGGTATTTATCTCAATCATGGGATCAGCAACTGATCTGGTCTGCACTGGAGTAAAACTAGCTTTCTCATGGCCGCAACCGGGGCATGGCACTGCACATCAAAAAAAAAATATATATATATATGAGACACCTCACACCACACAACACACACCACACAACACACCTCACACACACAACACACCACACCACACCACACCACACAACACTACACAACACACACCACACCACACAACACAACACAACACACACCACACCACACAACACAACACACACCACACCATCCAACACACACCACACAACACCACACACCACACCACACACAACACAACACCACACACACCACCACACACCACACAACACATATCACACACCACACACAACACAACACCACACACCACACACACACACCACACACAACACAACACCACACACCACACACAACACACACACCACACACCACACAACACAACACAACACCACACAACATACAACACACACCATACCACACCACACAACACAACACACACCACACCACACAACACAACACAACACAACACAACACACAACACACACCACACAACACAACACACACACCACAAAACACACCACACCACACAACACAACAAACACAATACAACACACACACCAAAAACCACACCACACACCGCACAACACAACACACACCACACAACACCACACACCACACATACACACAACACACCACACCACACAACACACCACACAACATCACACAACATACCACACACACACAACACACATTCGTTCTAAGGTTGTTGTTTTCTATAACTCGTTTATAGTGCCATTTAACCTTGAAAATACCAAAATGAAGTGTTTTGTAGGATTGTTTGATGACCAAGCAAACTTTATGTTTTCTTCATTTTGCGGAAAATCACATACGTTAGTTCTCAAAAACTCTATAGTTTATCCCACTATAATGTGGAAAGTGCAATTTCATCGATTCACTCATTCTCTCTTTTTGAAAAGTTCCACGAGTTGCAAAAGAGTTAACCATGATCAATTCACATTCGTTCTAGGGTTGTTGTTTTCTATAACTCGTTTATAGTGCCATTTAACCTCGAAAATACCAAAATGAAGTGTTTTGTAGGATTGCTTGGTGATTAATCAAACTTTACGTTTTTTATAATGTGGAAAGTGCACTTTCATCGATTCACTCATTCTCTCTTTTTGAAAAGTCTCACGAGTTGCAAAAGAGTTAACCATGACCAATTCACATTCGTTCTAGGGTATTTATCTCAATCATGGGATCAGCAACTGATCTGGTCTGCACTGGAGTAAAACTAGCTTTCTCATGGCCGCAACCGGGGCATGGCACTGCACATCAAAAAAAAAATATATATATATATATATCAGACACCTCACACCACACAACACACCACACACACACAACACACCACACCACACCACACAACACTACACAACACACACCACACCACACCACACAACACAACACAACACACACCACACCACACAACACAACACACACCACACCATGCAACACACACCACACAACACCACACACCACACCACACACAACACAACACCACACACACCACCACACACCACACAACACCACACAACACATATCACACACCACACACAACACAACACCACACACCACACACACACACCACACACAACACAACACCACACACCACACACCACACACAACACACACACCACACACCACACAACACAACACAACACAACACCACACAACATACAACACACACCATACCACACCACACAACACAACACAACACACACCACACCACACAACACAACACAACACAACACACAACACACACCACACAACACAACACACACACCACAAAACACACCACACCACACAACACAACAAACACAATACAACACACACACCAAAAACCACACCACACACCGCACAACACAACACACACCACACAACACCACACACAACACAACACACCACACCACACAACACACCACACAACATCACACAACATACCACACACACACAACACACATTCGTTCTAGGGTTGTTGTTTTCTATAACTCGTTTATAGTGCCATTTAACCTCGAAAATACCAAAATGAAGTGTTTTGTAGGATTGTTTGGTGACCAAGCAAACTTTATGTTTTCTTCATTTTACGGAAAATCACATACGTTAGTTCTCAAAAACTCTATAGTTTATCCCACTATAATGTGGAAAGTGCAATTTCATCGATTCACTCATTCTCTCTTTTTGAAAAGTTCCACGAGTTGCAAAAGAGTTAACCATGATCAATTCACATTCGTTCTAGGGTTGTTGTTTTCTATAACTCGTTTATAGTGCCATTTAACCTCGAAAATACCAAAATGAAGTGTTTTGTAGGATTGCTTGGTGATTAATCAAACTTTACGTTTTTTTTTTTATTTTGCGGAAAATCACATTCGTTAGTGTTCAAAAACTCTATAGTTTATCCCACTATAATGTGGAAAGTACACTTTCATCGATTCACTCATTTTCTCTTTTTCAAAAGTCTCACGAGTTGCAAAAGAGTTAACCATGACCAATTCACATTCGTTCTAGGGTTGTTGTTTTCTATAACTCGTTTATAGTGCCATTTAACCTCGAAAATACCAAAATGAAGTGTTTTGTAGGATTGCTTGGTGACCAAGCAAACTTTATGTTTTCTTCATTTTGCGAAAAATCACATACGTTAGTTCTCAAAAACTCTATAGTTTGTCCCACTATAATGTGGAAAGTGCACTTTCATCGATTCACTCATTCTCTCTTTTTGAAAAGTCTCACGAGTTGCAAAAGAGTTAACCATGACCAATTCACATTCGTTCTAGGGTATTTATCTCAATCATGGGATCAGCAACTGATCTGGTCTACACTGGAGTAAAACTAGCTTTCTCATGGCCGCAACCGGGGCATGGCACTGCACATCAAAAAAAATATATATATATATATGAGACACCTCACACCACACAACACACACCACACAACACACCACACACACACAACACACCACACCACACCACACCACACAACACTACACAACACACACCACACCACACCACACCACACAACACAACACAACACACACCATACCACACAACACAACACACACCACACCATGCAACACACACCACACAACACCACACACCACACCACACACAACACAACACCACACACACCACCACACACCACACAACACCACACAACACATATCACACACCACACACAACACAACACCACACACCACACACACACACCACACACAACACTACACCACACACCACACACAACACACACACCACACACCACACAACACAACACAACACCACACAACATACAACACACACCATACCACACCACACAACACAACACAACACAACACACACCACACCACACAACACAACACAACACAACACACAACACACACCACACAACACAACACACACACCACAAAAAACACCACACCACACAACACAACAAACACAATACAACACACACACTAAAAACCACACCACACACCGCACAACACAACACACACCACACAACACCACACACCACACATACACACAACACACCACACCACACAACACACCACACAACATCACACAACATACCACACACACACAACACACATTCGTTCTAGGGTTGTTGTTTTCTATAACTCGTTTATAGTGCCATTTAACCTCGAAAATACCAAAATGAAGTGTTTTGTAGGATTGTTTGGTGACCAAGCAAACTTTATGTTTTCTTCATTTTGCGGAAAATCACATACATTAGTTCTCAAAAACTCTATAGTTTATCCCACTATAATGTGGAAAGTGCAATTTCATCGATTCACTCATTCTCTCTTTTTGAAAAGTTCCACGAGTTGCAAAAGAGTTAACCATGATCAATTCACATTCGTTCTAGGGTTGTTGTTTTCTATAACTCGTTTATAGTGCCATTTAACCTCGAAAATACCAAAATGAAGTGTTTTGTAGGATTGCTTGGTGATTAATCAAACTTTACGTTTTTTTTTTATTTTGCGGAAAATCACATTCGTTAGTGTTCAAAAACTCTATAGTTTATCCCACTATAATGTGGAAAGTACACTTTCATCGATTCACTCATTTTCTCTTTTTCAAAAGTCTCACGAGTTGCAAAAGAGTTAACCGTGACCAATTCACATTCGTTCTAGGGTTGTTGTTTTCTATAACTCGTTTATAGTGCCATTTAACCTCGAAAATACCAAAATGAAGTGTTTTGTAGGATTGCTTGGTGACCAAGCAAACTTTATGTTTTCTTCATTTTGCGAAAAATCACATACGTTAGTTCTCAAAAACTCTATAGTTTATCCCACTATAATGTGGAAAGTGCACTTTCATCGATTCACTCATTCTCTCTTTTTGAAAAGTCTCACGAGTTGCAAAAGAGTTAACCATGACCAATTCACATTCGTTCTAGGGTATTTATCTCAATCATGGGATCAGCAACTGATCTGGTCTGCACTGGAGTAAAACTAGCTTTCTCATGGCCGCAACCGGGGCATGGCACTGAACATCAAAAAAAATATATATATATATATATATGAGACACCTCACACCACACAACACACACCACACAACACACCACACACACACAACACACCACACCACACCACACCACACAACACTACACAACACACACCACACCACACCACACCACACAACACAACACAACACACACCACACCACACAACACAACACACACCACACCATGCAACACACACCACACAACACCACACACCACACCACACACAACACAACACCACACACAACACCACACACCACACAACACATATCACACACCACACACAACACAACACCACACACCACACACACACACCACACACAACACAACACCACACACCACACCCAACACACACACCACACACCACACAACACAACACAACACCACACAACATACAACACACACCATACCACACCACACAACACAACACAACACAACACACACCACACCACACAACACAACACAACACACAACACACACCACACAATACAACACACACACCAAAAACCACACCACACACCGCACAACACAACACACACCACACAACACCACACACCACACATACACACAACACACCACACCACACAACACACCACACAACATCACACAACATACCACACACACACAACACACATTCGTTCTAGGGTTGTTGTTTTCTATAACTCGTTTATAGTGCCATTTAACCTCGAAAATACCAAAATGAAGTGTTTTGTAGGATTGCTTGGTGACCAAGCAAACTTTATGTTTTCTTCATTTTGCGAAAAATCACATACGTTAGTTCTCAAAAACTCTATAGTTTATCCCACTATAATGTGGAAAGTGCACTTTCATCGATTCACTCATTCTCTCTTTTTGAAAAGTCTCACGAGTTGCAAAAGAGTTAACCATGACCAATTCACATTCGTTCTAGGGTATTTATCTCAATCATGGGATCAGCAACTGATCTGGTCTGCACTGGAGTAAAACTAGCTTTCTCATGGCCGCAACCGGGGCATGGCACTGCACATCAAAAAAAAAAATATATATATATATGAGACACCTCACACCACACAACACACACCACACAACACACCACACACACACAACACACCACACCACACCACACCACACAACACTACACAACACACACCACACCACACCACACAACACAACACAACACAACACACACCACACCACACAACACAACACACACCACACCATGCAACACACACCACACAACACCACACACCACACAACACCACACACCACACCACACACAACACAACACCACACACACCACCACACACCACACAACACCACACAACACATATCACACACCACACACAACACAACACCACACACCACACACACACACCACACACAACACAACACCACACACCACACACAACACACACACCACACACCACACAACACAACACAACACCACACAACATACAACACACACCATACCATACCACACAACACAACACAACACAACACACACCACACCACACAACACAACACAACACACAACACACACCACACAACACAACACACA
Organism: Galeopsis tetrahit; assembly: GCA_963675135.1. Taxonomy (NCBI): domain Eukaryota; kingdom Viridiplantae; phylum Streptophyta; class Magnoliopsida; order Lamiales; family Lamiaceae; genus Galeopsis; species Galeopsis tetrahit. The sequence continues at coordinate 23,057,234 of OY776134.1, forward strand.
CACCACAAAACACACCACACCACACAACACAACAAACACAATACAACACACACACCAAAAACCACACCACACACCGCACAACACAACACACACCACACAACACCACACACCACACATACACACAACACACCACACCACACAACACACCACACAACATCACACAACATACCACACACACACAACACACATTCGTTCTAGGGTTGTTGTTTTCTATAACTCGTTTATAGTGCCATTTAACCTCGAAAATACCAAAATGAATTGTTTTGTAGGATTGCTTGGTGATTAATCAAACTTTACGTTTTTTTTTTATTTTGCGGAAAATCACATACGTTAGTTCTCAAAAACTCTATAGTTTATCCCACTATAATGTGGAAAGTGCAATTTCATCGATTCACTCATTCTCTCTTTTTGAAAAGTTCCACGAGTTGCAAAAGAGTTAACCATGACCAATTCACATTCGTTCTAGGGTTGTTGTTTTCTATAACTCGTTTATAGTGCCATTTAACCTCGAAAATACCAAAATGAAGTGTTTTGTAGGATTGCTTGGTGACCAAGCAAACTTTATGTTTTCTTCATTTTGCGAAAAATCACATACGTTAGTTCTCAAAAACTCTATAGTTTATCCCACTATAATGTGGAAAGTGCACTTTCATCGATTCACTCATTCTCTCTTTTTGAAAAGTCTCACGAGTTGCAAAAGAGTTAACCATGACCAATTCACATTCGTTCTAGGGTATTTATCTCAATCATGGGATCAGCAACTGATCTGGTCTGCACTGGAATAAAACTAGCTTTCTCATGGCCACAACCGGGGCATGGCACTGCACATCAAAAAATATATATATATATATATGAGACACCTCACACCACACAACACACACCACACCACACACCACACACACACAACACACCACACCACACCACACCACACAACACTACACAACACACACCACACCACACCACACCACACAACACAACACAACACACACCACACAACACAACACACACCACACCATGCAACACACACCACACAACACCACACACCACACCACACACAACACAACACCACACACACCACCACACACCACACAACACCACACAACACATATCACACACCACACACAACACAACACCACACACCACACACACACACCACACACAACACAACACCACACACCACACACAACACACACACCACACACCACACAACACAACACAACACCACACAACATACAACACACACCATACCACACCACACAACACAACACACACCACACCACACAACACAACACACACCACACAACACAACACACACACCACAAAACACACCACACCACACAACACAACAAACACAATACAACACACACACCAAAAACCACACCACACACCGCACAACACAACACACACCACACAACACCACACACCACACATACACACAACAAACCACACCACACAACACACCACACAACATCACACAACATACCACACACACACAACACACATTCGTTCTAGGGTTATTGTTTTCTATAACTCGTTTATAGTGCCATTTAACCTCGAAAATACCAAAATGAAGTGTTGTTTGGTGACCAAGCAAACTTTATGTTTTCTTGGTGACCAAGCAAACTTTATGTTTTCTTCATTTTGCGGAAAATCACATACGTTAGTTCTCAAAAACTCTATAGTTTATCCCACTATAATGTGGAAAGTGCAATTTCATCGATTCACTCATTCTCTCTTTTTGAAAAGTTCCACGAGTTGCAAAAGAGTTAACCATGATCAATTCACATTCGTTCTAGGGTTGTTGTTTTCTATAACTCGTTTATAGTGCCATTTAACCTCGAAAATACCAAAATGAAGTGTTTTGTAGGATTGCTTGGTGATTAATCAAACTTTACGTTTTTTTTTTATTTTGCGGAAAATCACATTCGTTAGTGTTCAAAAACTCTATAGTTTATCCCACTATAATGTGGAAAGTACACTTTCATCGATTCACTCATTTTCTCTTTTTCAAAAGTCTCACGAGTTGCAAAAGAGTTAACCATGACCAATTCACATTCGTTCTAGGGTTGTTGTTTTCTATAACTCGTTTATAGTGCCATTTAACCTCGAAAATACCAAAATGAAGTGTTTTGTAGGATTGCTTGGTGACCAAGCAAACTTTATGTTTTCTTCATTTTGCGAAAAATCACATACGTTAGTTCTCAAAAACTCTATAGTTTATCCCACTATAATGTGGAAAGTGCACTTTCATCGATTCACTCATTCTCTCTTTTTGAAAAGTCTCACGAGTTGCAAAAGAGTTAACCATGACCAATTCACATTCGTTCTAGGGTATTTATCTCAATCATGGGATCAGCAACTGATCTGGTCTGCACTGGAGTAAAACTAGCTTTCTCATGGCCGCAACCGGGGCATGGCACTGCACATCAAAAAATATATATATATATATATGAGACACCTCACACCACACAACACACACCACACAACACACCACACACACACAACACACCACACCACACCACACCACACAACACTACACAACACACACCACACCACACAACACAACACAACACACACCACACCACACAACACAACACACACCACACCATGCAAAACACACCACACAACACCACACACCACACCACACACAACACAACACCACACACAACACCACACACCACACAACACCACACAACACATATCACACACCACACACAACACAACACCACACACCACACACACACACCACACACAACACAACACCACACACCACACACAACACACACACCACACACCACACAACACAACACAACACCACACAACATACAACACACACCATACCACACCACACAACACAACACACACCACACCACACAACACAACACAACACACAACACACACCACACAACACAACACACACACCACAAAACACACCACACCACACAACACAACAAACACAATACAACACACACACCAAAAACCACACCACACACCGCACAACACAACACACACCACACAACACCACACACCACACATACACACAACACACCACACCACACAACACACCACACAACATCACACAACATACCACACACACACAACACACATTCGTTCTAGGGTTGTTGTTTTCTATAACTCGTTTATAGTGCCATTTAACCTCGAAAATACCAAAATGAAGTGTTTTGTAGGATTGCTTGGTGATTAATCAAACTTTACGTTTTTTTTTTATTTTGCGGAAAATCACATTCGTTAGTGTTCAAAAACTCTATAGTTTATCCCACTATAATGTGGAAAGTACACTTTCATCGATTCACTCATTTTCTCTTTTTCAAAAGTCTCACGAGTTGCAAAAGAGTTAACCATGACCAATTCACATTCGTTCTAGGGTTGTTGTTTTCTATAACTCGTTTATAGTGCCATTTAACCTCGAAAATACCAAAATGAAGTGTTTTGTAGGATTGCTTGGTGACCAAGCAAACTTTATGTTTTCTTCATTTTGCGAAAAATCACATACGTTAGTTCTCAAAAACTCTATAGTTTATCCCACTATAATGTGGAAAGTGCACTTTCATCGATTCACTCATTCTCTCTTTTTGAAAAGTCTCACGAGTTGCAAAAGAGTTAACCATGACAAATTCACATTCGTTCTAGGGTATTTATCTCAATCATGGGATCAGCAACTGATCTGGTCTGCACTGGAGTAAAACTAGCTTTCTCATGGCCGCAACCGGGGCATGGCACTGCACATCAAAAAAAAAATATATATATATATGAGACACCTCACACCACACAACACACCACACACACACAACACACCACACCACACCACACCACACAACACTACACAACACACACCACACCACACCACACCACACAACACAACACAACACACAACACACCACACAACAAAACACACACCACACCATGCAACACACACCACACAACACCACACACCACACCACACACAACACAACACCACACACACCACCACACACCACACAACACCACACAACACATATCACACACCACACACAACACAACACCACACACCACACACACACACCACACACAACACAACACCACACACCACACACAACACACACACCACACAACACAACACAACACCACACAACATACAACACACACCGTACCACACCACACCACACAACACAACATAACACAACACACACCACACCACACAACACAACACAACACAACACACAACACACACCACACAACACAACACACACACGACAAAACACAACACACCACACAACACAACAAACACAATACAACACACACACCAAAAACCACACCACACACCGCACAACACAACACACACCACACAACACCACACACCACACATACACACAACACACCACACCACACAACACACCACACAACATCACACAACATACCACACACACACAACACACATTCGTTCTAGGGTTGTTGTTTTCTATAACTCGTTTATAGTGCCATTTAACCTCGAAAATACCAAAATGAAGTGTTTTGTAGGATTGTTTGGTGACCAAGCAAACTTTATGTTTTCTTCATTTTGCGGAAAATCACATACGTTAGTTCTCAAAAACTCTATAGTTTATCCCACTATAATGTGGAAAGTGCAATTTCATCGATTCACTCATTCTCTCTTTTTGAAAAGTTCCACGAGTTGCAAAAGAGTTAACCATGATCAATTCACATTCGTTCTAGGGTTGTTGTTTTCTATAACTCGTTTATAGTGCCATTTAACCTCGAAAATACCAAAATGAAGTGTTTTGTAGGATTGCTTGGTGATTAATCAAACTTTACGTTTTTTTTTTATTTTGCGGAAAATCACATTCGTTAGTGTTCAAAAACTCTATAGTTTATCCCACTATAATGTGGAAAGTACACTTTCATCGATTCACTCATTTTCTCTTTTTCAAAAGTCTCACGAGTTGCAAAAGAGTTAACCATGACCAATTCACATTCGTTCTAGGGTTGTTGTTTTCTATAACTCGTTTATAGTGCCATTTAACCTCGAAAATACCAAAATGAAGTGTTTTGTAGGATTGCTTGGTGACCAAGCAAACTTTATGTTTTCTTCATTTTGCGAAAAATCACATACGTTAGTTCTCAAAAACTCTATAGTTTATCCCACTATAATGTGGAAAGTGCACTTTCATCGATTCACTCATTCTCTCTTTTTGAAAAGTCTCACGAGTTGCAAAAGAGTTAACCATGACCAATTCACATTCGTTCTAGGGTATTTATCTCAATCATGGGATCAGCAACTGATCTGGTCTGCACTGGAGTAAAACTAGTTTTCTCATGGCCGCAACCGGGGCATGGCACTGCACATCAAAAAAAAAATATATATATATATGAGACACCTCACACCACACAACACACACCACACAACACACCACACACACACAACACACCACACCACACCACACCACACAACACTTCACAACACACACCACACCACACCACACCACACAACACAACACAAAACACACCACACCACACAACACACACCACACCATGCAACACACACCACACAACACCACACACCACACCACACACAACACAACACCACACACACCACCATACACCACACAACACCACACAACACATATCACACACCACACACAACACAACACCACACACCACACACACACACCACACACAACACAACACCACACACCACACACAACACACACACCACACACCACACAACACAACACAACACCACACAACATACAACACACACCATACCACACCACACAACACAACACACACCACACCACACAACACAACACAACACACAACACACACCACACAACACAACACACACACACCACAAAACACACCACACCACACAACACAACAAACACAATACAACACACACACCAAAAACCACACCACACACCGCACAACACAACACACACCACACAACACAACACACACCACACAACACCACACACCACACATACACACAACACACCACACCACACAACACACCACACAACATCACACAACATACCACACACACACAACACACATTCGTTCTAGGGTTGTTGTTTTCTATAACTCGTTTATAGTGCCATTTAACCTCGAAAATACCAAAATGAAGTGTTTTGTAGGATTGTTTGGTGACCAAGCAAACTTTATGTTTTCTTCATTTTGCGGAAAATCACATACGTTAGTTCTCAAAAACTCTATAGTTTATCCCACTATAATGTGGAAAGTGCAATTTCATCGATTCACTCATTCTCTCTTTTTGAAAAGTTCCACGAGTTGCAAAAGAGTTAACCATGATCAATTCACATTCGTTCTAGGGTTGTTGTTTTCTATAACTCGTTTATAGTGCCATTTAACCTCGAAAATACCAAAATGAAGTGTTTTGTAGGATTGCTTGGTGATTAATCAAACTTTACGTTTTTTTTTATTTTGCGGAAAATCACATTCGTTAGTGTTCAAAAACTCTATAGTTTATCCCACTATAATGTGGAAAGTACACTTTTATCGATTCACTCATTTTCTCTTTTTCAAAAGTCTCACGAGTTGCAAAAGAGTTAACCATGACCAATTCACATTCGTTCTAGGGTTGTTGTTTTCTATAACTCGTTTATAGTGCCATTTAACCTCGAAAATACCAAAATGAAGTGTTTTGTAGGATTGCTTGGTGACCAAGCAAACTTTATGTTTTCTTCATTTTGCGAAAAATCACATACGTTAGTTCTCAAAAACTCTATAGTTTATCCCACTATAATGTGGAAAGTGCACTTTCATCAATTCACTCATTCTCTCTTTTTGAAAAGTCTCACGAGTTGCAAAAGAGTTAACCATGACCAATTCACATTCGTTCTAGGGTATTTATCTCAATCATGGGATCAGCAACTGATCTGGTCTGCACTGGAGTAAAACTAGCTTTCTCATGGCCGCAACCGGGGCATGGCACTGCACATCAAAAAATATATATATATATATATGAGACACCTCACACCACACAACACACACCACACAACACACCACACACCACACCACACAACACAACACACACCACACCATGCAACACACACCACACAACACCGCACAACACACCACACACAACACAACACCACACACACCACCACACACCACACAACACCACACAACACATATCACACACCACACACAACACAACACCACACACCACACACAACACACACACCACACACCACACAACACAACACAACACCACACAACATACAACACACACCATACCACACCACACAACACAACACAACACAACACAACACACACCACACCACACCACACAACACAACACAACACACAACACACACCACACAACACAACACACACACCACAAAACACACCACACCACACAACACAACAAACACAATACAACACACACACCAAAAACCACACCACACACCGCACAACACAACACACACCACACAACACCACACACCACACATACACACAACACACCACACCACACAACACACCACACAACATCACACAACATACCACACACACACAACACACATTCGTTCTAGGGTTGTTGTTTTCTATAACTCTTTTATAGTGCCATTTAACCTCGAAAATACCAAAATGAAGTGTTTTGTAGGATTGTTTGGTGACCAAGCAAACTTTATGTTTTCTTCATTTTGCGGAAAATCACATACGTTAGTTCTCAAAAACTCTATAGTTTATCCCACTATAATGTGGAAAGTGCAATTTCATCGATTCACTCATTCTCTCTTTTTGAAAAGTTCCACGAGTTGCAAAAGAGTTAACCATGATCAATTCACATTCGTTCTAGGGTTGTTGTTTTCTATAACTCGTTTATAGTGCCATTTAACCTCGAAAATACCAATATGAAGTGTTTTGTAGGATTGCTTGGTGATTAATCAAACTTTACGTTTTTTTTTTATTTTGCGGAAAATCACATTCGTTAGTGTTCAAAAACTCTATAGTTTATCCCACTATAATGTGGAAAGTACACTTTCATCGATTCACTCATTTTCTCTATTTCAAAAGTCTCACGAGTTGCAAAAGAGTTAACCATGACCAATTCACATTCGTTCTAGGGTTGTTGTTTTCTATAACTCGTTTATAGTGCCATTTAACCTCGAAAATACCAAAATGAAGTGTTTTGTAGGATTGCTTGGTGACCAAGCAAACTTTATGTTTTCTTCATTTTGCGAAAAATCACATACGTTAGTTCTCAAAAACTCTATAGTTTATCCCACTATAATGTGGAAAGTGCACTTTCATCGATTCACTCATTCTCTCTTTTTGAAAAGTCTCACGAGTTGCAAAAGAGTTAACCATGACCAATTCACATTTGTTCTAGGGTATTTATCTCAATCATGGGATCAGCAGTTGATCTGGTCTGCACTGGAGTAAAACTAGCTTTCTCATGGCCGCAACCGGGCTGCACATCAAAAAAAATATATATATATATATGAGACACCTCACACCACACAACACACACCACACAACACACCACACACACACAACACACCACACCACACCACACAACACTACACAACACACACCAAACCACACCATACCACACAACACAACACAACACACACCACACCACACAACACAACACACACCACACCATGCAACACACACCACACAACACCACACACCACACCACACACAACACAACACCACACACACCACCACACACCACACAACACCACACAACACATATCACACACCACACACAACACAACACCACACACCACACACACACACCACACACAACACAACACCACACACCACACACAACACACACACCACACACCACACAACACAACACAACACCACACAACACACAACACACACCATACCACACCACACAACACAACACCACACAACACAACACAACACAACACACACCACACCACACCACACAACACAACACAACACACAACACACACCACACAACACAAAACACACACCACAAAACACACCACACCACACAACACAACAAACACAATACAACACACACACCAAAAACCACACCACACACCGCACAACACAACACACACCACACAACACCACACACCACACATACACACAACACACCACACAACATCACACAACATACCACACACACACAACACACATTCGTTCTAGGGTTGTTGTTTTCTATAACTCGTTTATAGTGCCATTTAACCTCGAAAATACCAAAATGAAGTGTTTTGTAGGATTGCTTGGTGACCAAGCAAACTTTATGTTTTCTTCATTTTGCGAAAAATCACATACGTTAGTTCTCAAAAACTCTATAGTTTATCCCACTATAATGTGGAAAGTGCACTTTCATCAATTCACTCATTCTCTCTTTTTGAAAAGTCTCACGAGTTGCAAAAGAGTTAACCATGACCAATTCACATTCGTTCTAGGGTATTTATCTCAATCATGGGATCAGCAACTGATCTAGTCTGCACTGGAGTAAAACTAGCTTTCTCATGGCCGCAACCGGGGCATGGCACTGCACATCAAAAAATATATATATATATATATGAGACACCTCACACCACACAACACACACCACACAACACACCACACACCACACCACACAACACAACACACACCACACCATGCAACACACACCACACAACACCGCACAACACACCACACACAACACAACACCACACACACCACCACACACCACACAACACCACACAACACATATCACACAACACACACAACACAACACCACACACCACACACAACACACACACCACACACCACACAACACAACACCACACAACATACAACACACACCATACCACACCACACAACACAACACAACACAACACACACCACACCACACAACACAACACAACACACAACACACACCACACACCACAAAACACACCACACCACACAACACAACAAACACAATACAACACACACACCAAAAACCACACCACACACCGCACAACACAACACGCACCACACAACACCACACACCACACATACACACAACACACCACACCACACAACACACCACACAACATCACACAACATACCACACACACACAACACACATTCGAAAATACCAAAATGAAGTGTTTTGTAGGATTGTTTGGTGACCAAGCAAACTTTATGTTTTCTTCATTTTGCGGAAAATCACATACGTTAGTTCTCAAAAACTCTATAGTTTATCCCACTATAATGTGGAAAGTGCAATTTCATCGATTCACTCATTCTCTCTTTTTGAAAAGTTCCACGAGTTGCAAAAGAGTTAACCATGATCAATTCACATTCGTTCTAGGGTTGTTGTTTTCTATAACTCGTTTATAGTGCCATTTAACCTCGAAAATACCAAAATGAAGTGTTTTGTAGGATTGCTTGGTGATTAATCAAACTTTACGTTTTTTTTTTATTTTGCGGAAAATCACATTCGTTAGTGTTCAAAAACTCTATAGTTTATCCCACTATAATGTGGAAAGTACACTTTCATCGATTCACTCATTTTCTCTTTTTCAAAAGTCTCACGAGTTGCAAAAGAGTTAACCATGACCAATTCACATTCGTTCTAGGGTTGTTGTTTTCTATAACTCGTTTATAGTGCCATTTAACCTCGAAAATACCAAAATGAAGTGTTTTGTAGGATTGCTTGGTGACCAAGCAAACTTTATGTTTTCTTCATTTTGCGAAAAATCACATACGTTAGTTCTCAAAAACTCTATAGTTTATCCCACTATAATGTGGAAAGTGCACTTTCATCGATTCACTCATTCTCTCTTTTTGAAAAGTCTCACGAGTTGCAAAAGAGTTAGCCATGACCAATTCACATTCGTTCTAGGGTATTTATCTCAATCATGGGATCAGCAACTGATCTGGTCTGCACTGGAGTAAAACTAGTTTTCTCATGGCCGCAACCGGGGCATGGCACTGCACATCAAAAAAAAAATATATATATATATGAGACACCTCACACCACACAACACACACCACACAACACACCACACACACACAACACACCACACCACACCACACCACACAACACTTCACAACACACACCACACCACACCACACCACACAACACAACACAAAACACACCACACCACACAACACAACACACACCACACCATGCAACACACACCACACAACACCACACACCACACCACACACAACACAACACCACACACACCACCATACACCACACAACACCACACAACACATATCACACACCACACACAACACAACACCACACACCACACACACACACCACACACAACACAACACCACACACCACACACAACACACACACCACACGCCACACAACACAACACAACACCACACAACATACAACACACACCATACCACACCACACAACACAACACAACACACACCACACCACACAACACAACACAACACACAACACACACCACACAACACAACACACACACACCACAAAACACACCACACCACACAACACAACAAACACAATACAACACACACACCAAAAACCACACCACACACCGCACAACACAACACACACCACACAACACCACACACCACACATACACACAACACACCACACCACACAACACACCACACAACATCACACAACATACCACACACACACAACACACATTCGTTCTAGGGTTGTTGTTTTCTATAACTCGTTTATAGTGCCATTTAACCTCGAAAATACCAAAATGAAGTGTTTTGTAGGATTGTTTGGTGACCAAGCAAACTTTATGTTTTCTTCATTTTGCGGAAAATCACATACGTTAGTTCTCAAAAACTCTATAGTTTATCCCACTATAATGTGGAAAGTGCAATTTCATCGATTCACTCATTCTCTCTTTTTGAAAAGTTCCACGAGTTGCAAAAGAGTTAACCATGATCAATTCACATTCGTTCTAGGGTTGTTGTTTTCTATAACTCGTTTATAGTGCCATTTAACCTCGAAAATACCAAAATGAAGTGTTTTGTAGGATTGCTTGGTGATTAATCAAACTTTACGTTTTTTTTTATTTTGCGGAAAATCACATTCGTTAGTGTTCAAAAACTCTATAGTTTATCCCACTATAATGTGGAAAGTACACTTTTATCGATTCACTCATTTTCTCTTTTTCAAAAGTCTCACGAGTTGCAAAAGAGTTAACCATGACCAATTCACATTCGTTCTAGGGTTGTTGTTTTCTATAACTCGTTTATAGTGCCATTTAACCTCGAAAATACCAAAATGAAGTGTTTTGTAGGATTGCTTGGTGACCAAGCAAACTTTATGTTTTCTTCATTTTGCGAAAAATCACATACGTTAGTTCTCAAAAACTCTATAGTTTATCCCACTATAATGTGGAAAGTGCACTTTCATCAATTCACTCATTCTCTCTTTTTGAAAAGTCTCACGAGTTGCAAAAGAGTTAACCATGACCAATTCACATTCGTTCTAGGGTATTTATCTCAATCATGGGATCAGCAACTGATCTGGTCTGCACTGGAGAAAACTAGCTTTCTCATGGCCGCAACCGGGGCATGGCACTGCACATCAAAAAATATATATATATATATATGAGACACCTCACACCACACAACACACACCACACAACACACCACACACCACACCACACAACACAACACACACCACACCATGCAACACACACCACACAACACCGCACAACACACCACACACAACACAACACCACACACACCACCACACACCACACAACACCACACAACACATATCACACACCACACACAACACAACACCACACACCACACACAACACACACACCACACACCACACAACACAACACAACACCACACAACATACAACACACACCATACCACACCACACAACACAACACAACACAACACACACCACACCACACCACACAACACAACACAACACACAACACACACCACACAACACAACACACACACCACAAAACACACCACACCACACAACACAACAAACACAATACAACACACACACCAAAAACCACACCACACACCGCACAACACAACACACACCACACAACACCACACACCACACATACACACAACACACCACACCACACAACACACCACACAACATCACACAACATACCACACACACACAACACACATTCGTTCTAGGGTTGTTGTTTTCTATAACTCTTTTATAGTGCCATTTAACCTCGAAAATACCAAAATGAAGTGTTTTGTAGGATTGTTTGGTGACCAAGCAAACTTTATGTTTTCTTCATTTTGCGGAAAATCACATACGTTAGTTCTCAAAAACTCTATAGTTTATCCCACTATAATGTGGAAAGTGCAATTTCATCGATTCACTCATTCTCTCTTTTTGAAAAGTTCCACGAGTTGCAAAAGAGTTAACCATGATCAATTCACATTCGTTCTAGGGTTGTTGTTTTCTATAACTCGTTTATAGTGCCATTTAACCTCGAAAATACCAATATGAAGTGTTTTGTAGGATTGCTTGGTGATTAATCAAACTTTACGTTTTTTTTTTATTTTGCGGAAAATCACATTCGTTAGTGTTCAAAAACTCTATAGTTTATCCCACTATAATGTGGAAAGTACACTTTCATCGATTCACTCATTTTCTCTTTTTCAAAAGTCTCACGAGTTGCAAAAGAGTTAACCATGACCAATTCACATTCGTTCTAGGGTTGTTGTTTTCTATAACTCGTTTATAGTGCCATTTAACCTCGAAAATACCAAAATGAAGTGTTTTGTAGGATTGCTTGGTGACCAAGCAAACTTTATGTTTTCTTCATTTTGCGAAAAATCACATACGTTAGTTCTCAAAAACTCTATAGTTTATCCCACTATAATGTGGAAAGTGCACTTTCATCGATTCACTCATTCTCTCTTTTTGAAAAGTCTCACGAGTTGCAAAAGAGTTAACCATGACCAATTCACATTTGTTCTAGGGTATTTATCTCAATCATGGGATCAGCAGTTGATCTGGTCTGCACTGGAGTAAAACTAGCTTTCTCATGGCCGCAACCGGGCCGCACATCAAAAAAAATATATATATATATATGAGACACCTCACACCACACAACACACACCACACAACACACCACACACACACAACACACCACACCACACCACACAACACTACACAACACACACCAAACCACACCATACCACACAACACAACACAACACACACCACACCACACAACACAACACACACCACACCATGCAACACACACCACACAACACCACACACCACACCACACACAACACAACACCACACACACCACCACACACCACACAACACCACACAACACATATCACACACCACACACAACACAACACCACACACCACACACACACACCACACACAACACAACACCACACACCACACACAACACACACACCACACACCACACAACACAACACAACACCACACAACACACAACACACACCATACCACACCACACAACACAACACCACACAACACAACACAACACAACACACACCACACCACACAACACAACACAACACACAACACACACCACACAACACAAAACACACACCACAAAACACACCACACCACACAACACAACAAACACAATACAACACACACACCAAAAACCACACCACACACCGCACAACACAACACACACCACACAACACCACACACCACACATACACACAACACACCACACAACATCACACAACATACCACACACACACAACACACATTCGTTCTAGGGTTGTTGTTTTCTATAACTCGTTTATAGTGCCATTTAACCTCGAAAATACCAAAATGAAGTGTTTTGTAGGATTGCTTGGTGACCAAGCAAACTTTATGTTTTCTTCATTTTGCGAAAAATCACATACGTTAGTTCTCAAAAACTCTATAGTTTATCCCACTATAATGTGGAAAGTGCACTTTCATCAATTCACTCATTCTCTCTTTTTGAAAAGTCTCACGAGTTGCAAAAGAGTTAACCATGACCAATTCACATTCGTTCTAGGGTATTTATCTCAATCATGGGATCAGCAACTGATCTAGTCTGCACTGGAGTAAAACTAGCTTTCTCATGGCCGCAACCGGGGCATGGCACTGCACATCAAAATATATATATATATATATATATGAGACACCTCACACCACACAACACACACCACACAACACACCACACACCACACCACACAACACAACACACACCACACCATGCAACACACACCACAGAACACCGCACAACACACCACACACAACACAACACCACACACACCACCACACACCACACAACACCACACAACACATATCACACAACACACACAACACAACACCACACACCACACACAACACACACACCACACACCACACAACACAACACCACACAACATACAACACACACCATACCACACCACACAACACAACACAACACAACACACACCACACCACACAACACAACACAACACACAACACACACCACACACCACAAAACACACCACACCACACAACACAACAAACACAATACAACACACACACCAAAAACCACACCACACACCGCACAACACAACACGCACCACACAACACCACACACCACACATACACACAACACACCACACCACACAACACACCACACAACATCACACAACATACCACACACACACAACACACATTCGAAAATACCAAAATGAAGTGTTTTGTAGGATTGTTTGGTGACCAAGCAAACTTTATGTTTTCTTCATTTTGCGGAAAATCACATACGTTAGTTCTCAAAAACTCTATAGTTTATCCCACTATAATGTGGAAAGTGCAATTTCATCGATTCACTCATTCTCTCTTTTTGAAAAGTTCCACGAGTTGCAAAAGAGTTAACCATGATCAATTCACATTCGTTCTAGGGTTGTTGTTTTCTATAACTCGTTTATAGTGCCATTTAACCTCGAAAATACCAAAATGAAGTGTTTTGTAGGATTGCTTGGTGATTAATCAAACTTTACGTTTTTTTTTTATTTTGCGGAAAATCACATTCGTTAGTGTTCAAAAACTCTATAGTTTATCCCACTATAATGTGGAAAGTACACTTTCATCGATTCACTCATTTTCTCTTTTTCAAAAGTCTCACGAGTTGCAAAAGAGTTAACCATGACCAATTCACATTCGTTCTAGGGTTGTTGTTTTCTATAACTCGTTTATAGTGCCATTTAACCTCGAAAATACCAAAATGAAGTGTTTTGTAGGATTGCTTGGTGACCAAGCAAACTTTATGTTTTCTTCATTTTGCGAAAAATCACATACGTTAGTTCTCAAAAACTCTATAGTTTATCCCACTATAATGTGGAAAGTGCACTTTCATCGATTCACTCATTCTCTCTTTTTGAAAAGTCTCACGAGTTGCAAAAGAGTTAACCATGACCAATTCACATTTGTTCTAGGGTATTTATCTCAATCATGGGATCAGCAGTTGATCTGGTCTGCACTGGAGTAAAACTAGCTTTCTCATGGCCGCAACCGGGCTGCACAACAAAAAAAAAATATATATATATATATGAGACACCTCACACCACACAACACACACCACACAACACACCACACACACACAACACACCACACCACACCACACAACACTTCACAACACACACCACACCACACCACACAACACAACACAACACACACCACACCACACAACACAACACACACCACACCATGCAACACACACCACACAACACCACACACCACACCACACACAACACAACACCACACACACCACCACACACCACACAACACAACACATATCACACACCACACACAACACAACACCACACACCACACACACACACCACACACAACACAACACCACACACCACACACAACACACACACCACACACCACACAACACAACACAACACAACACCACACAACACACAACACACACCATACCACACCACACAACACAACACCACACAACACAACACAACACAACACAACACACACCACACCACACAACACAACACAACACAACACACAACACACACCACACAACACAAAACACACACCACAAAACACACCACACCACACAACACAACAAACACAATACAACACACACACCAAAAACCACACCACACACCGCACAACACAACACACACCACACAACACCACACACCACACATACACACAACACACCACACAACATCACACAACATACCACACACACACAACACACATTCGTTCTAGGGTTGTTGTTTTCTATAACTCGTTTATAGTGCCATTTAACCTCGAAAATACCAAAATGAAGTGTTTTGTAGGATTGCTTGGTGACCAAGCAAACTTTATGTTTTCTTCATTTTGCGAAAAATCACATACGTTAGTTCTCAAAAACTCTATAGTTTATCCCACTATAATGTGGAAAGTGCACTTTCATCGATTCACTCATTCTCTCTTTTTGAAAAGTCTCACGAGTTGCAAAAGAGTTAACCATGACCAATTCACATTCGTTCTAGGGTAATTATCTCAATCATGGGATCAGCAGCTGATCTGGTCTGCACTGGAGTAAAACTAGCTTTCTCATGGCCGCAATCGGGGCATGGCACTGCACATCAAAAAAAAAATATAAATATATATGAGACACCACACACCACACAACACACAACACACAACACACCACACACACACAACACACCACACCACACCACACAACACAACACAACACACACCACACCACACCACACAACATAACACAACACACACCACACCACACAACACAACACACACCACACCATGCAACACACACCACACACCACACCACACACAACACAACACCACACACACCACCACACACCACACAACAGCACACAACACACATCACACACCACACACAACACAACACCACACACCACACACAACACAACACCACACACCACACACACACAACACACACACCACAACACAACACCACACAACACACACCATACCACACCACACCACACAACACACACACCACAAAACACACCACACCACACAACACAACACACACAACACAACACACACACCACAAAACACACCACACCACACAACACAACACACACAACACAACATTCGTTCTAGGGTTGTTGTTTTCTATAACTCGTTTATAGTGCCATTTAACCTCGAAAATACCAAAATGAAGTGTTTTGTAGGATTGTTTGGTGACCAAGCAAACTTTATGTTTTCTTCATTTTGCGGAAAATCACATACGTTAGTTCTCAAAAACTCTATAGTTTATCCCACTATAATGTGGAAAGTGCAATTTCATCGATTCACTCATTCTCTCTTTTTGAAAAGTTCCACGAGTTGCAAAAGAGTTAACCATGATCAATTCACATTCGTTCTAGGGTTGTTGTTTTCTATAACTCGTTTATAGTGCCATTTAACCTCGAAAATACCAAAATGAAGTGTTTTGTAGGATTGCTTGGTGATTAATCAAACTTTACGTTTTTTTTTTATTTTGCGGAAAATCACATTCGTTAGTGTTCAAAAATTCTATAGTTTATCCCACTATAATGTGGAAAGTACACTTTCATCGATTCACTCACTTTCTCTTTTTCAAAAGTCTCACGAGTTGCAAAAGAGTTAACCATGACCAATTCACATTCGTTCTAGGGTTGTTGTTTTCTATAACTCGTTTATAGTGCCATTTAACCTCGAAAATACCAAAATGAAGTGTTTTGTAGGATTGCTTGGTGACCAAGCAAACTTTATGTTTTCTTCATTTTGCGAAAAATCACATACGTTAGTTCTCAAAAACTCTATAGTTTATCCCACTATAATGTGGAAAGTGCACTTTCATCGATTCACTCATTCTCTCTTTTTGAAAAGTCTCACGAGTTGCAAAAGAGTTAACCATGACCAATTCACATTCGTTCTAGGGTAATTATCTCAATCATGGGATCAGCAGCTGATCTGGTCTGCACTGGAGTAAAACTAGCTTTCTCATGGCCGCAATCGGGGCATGGCACTGCACATCAAAAAAAAAATATAAATATATATGAGACACCACACACCACACAACACACAACACACAACACACCACACACAACACACCACACACACACAACACACCACACCACACAACACAACACAACACACACCACACCACACCACACCACACAACACAACACACACCACACCACACAACACAACACACACCACACCATGCAACACACACCACACACCACACCACACACAACACAACACCACTCACACCACCACACACCACACAACAGCACACAACACACATCACACACCACACACAACACAACACCACACACCACCCATAACACAACACCACACACCACACACACACAACACACACACCACACAACACAACACCACACAACACACAACACACACCATACCACACCACACAACACAACACACACACCACAAAACACACCACACCACACAACACAACACACACACCAAAAACCATACCACACACCGCACAACACAACACACACCACACAACACCACACACCACACATACACACAACACACCACACCACACAACACACCACACAACATACCACACACACACAGCACACATTCGTTCTAGGGTTGTTGTTTTCTATAACTCGTTTATAGTGCCATTTAACCTCGAAAATACCAAAATGAAGTGTTTTGTAGGATTGCTTGGTGATTAATCAAACTTTACGTTTTTTTTTATTTTGCGGAAAATCACATTCGTTAGTGTTCAAAAACTCTATAGTTTATCCCACTATAATGTGGAAAGTACACTTTCATCGATTCACTCATTTTCTCTTTTTCAAAAGTCTCACGAGTTGCAAAAGAGTTAACCATGACCAATTCACATTCGTTCTAGGGTTGTTGTTTTCTATAACTCGTTTATAGTGCCATTTAACCTCAAATACCAAAATGAAGTGTTTTGTAGGATTGCTTGGTGACCAAGCAAACTTTATGTTTTCTTCATTTTGCGGAAAATCACATACGTTAGTTCTCAAAAACTCTATAGTTTATCCCACTATAATGTGGAAAGTGTACTTTCATCGATTCACTCATTCTCTCTTTTTGAAAAGTCTCACGAGTTGCAAAAGAGTTAACCATGACCAATTCACATTCGTTCTAGGGTATTTATCTCAATCATGGGATCAGCAACTGATCTGGTCTGCACTGGAGTAAAACTAGTTTTCTCATGGCCGCAACCGGGGCATGGCACTGCACATCAAAAAAAAATATATATATATATATGAGACACCTCACACCACACAACACACACCACACAACACACCACACACACACAACACACCACACCACACCACACAACACTTCACAACACACACCGCACCACACCACACCACACAACACAACACACACCACACCACACAACACAACACACACCACACCATGCAACACACACCACACAACACCACACACCACACCACACACAACACAACACCACACACACCACCATACACCACACAACACCACACAACACATATCACACACCACACACAACACAACACCACACACCACACACACACACCACACAAAACACAACACCACACACCACACACAACACACACACCACACACCACACAACACAACACAACACCACGCAACATACAACACACACCATACCACACCACACAACACAACACAACACACACCACACAACACAACACAACACACAACACACACCACACAACACAACACACACACCACAAAACACACCACACCACACAACACAACAAACACAATACAACACACACACCAAAAACCACACCACACACCGCACAACACAACACACACCACACAACACCACACACCACACATACACACAACACACCACACCACACAACACACCACACAACATCACACAACATACCACACACACACAACACACATTCGTTCTAGGGTTGTTGTTTTCTATAACTCGTTTATAGTGCCATTTAACCTCGAAAATACCAAAATGAAGTGTTTTGTAGGATTGTTTGGTGACCAAGCAAACTTTATGTTTTCTTCATTTTGCGGAAAATCACATACGTTAGTTCTCAAAAACTCTATAGTTTATCCCACTATAATGTGGAAAGTGCAATTTCATCGATTCACTCATTCTCTCTTTTTGAAAAGTTCCACGAGTTGCAAAAGAGTTAACCATGATCAATTCACATTCGTTCTAGGGTTGTTGTTTTCTATAACTCGTTTATAGTGCCATTTAACCTCGAAAATACCAAAATGAAGTGTTTTGTAGGATTGCTTGGTGATTAATCAAACTTTACGTTTTTTTTTTATTTTGCGGAAAATCACATTCGTTAGTGTTCAAAAACTCTATAGTTTATCCCACTATAATGTGGAAAGTACACTTTCATCGATTCACTCACTTTCTCTTTTTCAAAAATCTCACGAGTTGCAAAAGAGTTAACCATGACCAATTCACATTCGTTCTAGGGTTGTTGTTTTCTATAACTCGTTTATAGTGCCATTTAACCTCGAAAATACCAAAATGAAGTGTTTTGTAGGATTGCTTGGTGACCAAGCAAACTTTATGTTTTCTTCATTTTGCGAAAAATCACATACGTTAGTTCTCAAAAACTCTATAGTTTATCCCACTATAATGTGGAAAGTGCACTTTCATCGATTCACTCATTCTCTCTTTTTGAAAAGTCTCACGAGTTGCAAAAGAGTTAACCATGACCAATTCACATTCGTTCTAGGGTAATTATCTCAATCATGGGATCAGCAACTGATCTGGTCTGCACTGGAGTAAAACTAGTTTTCTCATGGCCGCAACCGGGGCATGGCACTGCACATCAAAAAAAAATATATATATATATATGAGACACCTCACACCACACAACACACACCACACAACACACCACACACACACAACACACCACACCACACCACACAACACTTCACAACACACACCACACCACACCACACCACACAACACAACACACACCACACCACACAACACAACACACACCACACCACAAAACACACCACACCACACAACACAACACACACACCAAAAACCATACCACACACCGCACAACACAACACACACCACACAACACCACACACCACACATACACACAACACACCACACCACACAACACACCACACAACATCACACAACATACCACACACACACAGCACACATTCGTTCTAGGGTTGTTGTTTTCTATAACTCGTTTATAGTGCCATTTAACCTCGAAAATACCAAAATGAAGTGTTTTGTAAGATTGCTTGGTGATTAATCAAACTTTACGTTTTTTTTTATTTTGCGGAAAATCACATTCGTTAGTGTTCAAAAACTCTATAGTTTATCCCACTATAATGTGGAAAGTACACTTTCATCGATTCACTCATTTTCTCTTTTTCAAAAGTCTCACGAGTTGCAAAAGAGTTAACCATGACCAATTCACATTCGTTCTAGGGTTGTTGTTTTCTATAATTCGTTTATAGTGCCATTTAACCTCAAATACCAAAATGAAGTGTTTTGTAGGATTGCTTGGTGACCAAGCAAACTTTATGTTTTCTTCATTTTGCGGAAAATCACATACGTTAGTTCTCAAAAACTCTATAGTTTATCCCACTATAATGTGGAAAGTGTACTTTCATCGATTCACTCATTCTCTCTTTTTGAAAAGTCTCACGAGTTGCAAAAGAGTTAACCATGACCAATTCACATTCGTTCTAGGGTATTTATCTCAATCATGGGATCAGCAATTGATCTGGTCTGCACTGGAGTAAAACTAGTTTTCTCATGGCCGCAACCGGGGCATGGCACTGCACATCAAAAAAAAATATATATATATATATGAGACACCTCACACCACACAACACACACCACACAACACACCACACACACACAACACACCACACCACACCACACTTCACAACACACACCACACCACACCACACCACACACCACAACACACACCACACCACACAACACAACACACACCACACCATGCAACACACACCACACAACACCACACACCACACCACACACAACACAACACCACACACACCACCATACACCACACAACACCACACAACACATATCACACACCACACACAACACAACACCACACACCACACACACACACCACACACAACACAACACCACACACCACACACAACACACACACCACACACCACACAACACAACACAACACCACGCAACATACAACACACACCATACCACACCACACAACACAACACAACACACACCACACAACACAACACAACACA
This sequence comes from Galeopsis tetrahit, assembly GCA_963675135.1. Taxonomy (NCBI): domain Eukaryota; kingdom Viridiplantae; phylum Streptophyta; class Magnoliopsida; order Lamiales; family Lamiaceae; genus Galeopsis; species Galeopsis tetrahit. The sequence continues at coordinate 23,080,439 of OY776134.1, forward strand.
CAACACACACCACACAACACAACACACACACCACAAAACACACCACACCACACAACACAACAAACACAATACAACACACACACCAAAAACCACACCACACACCGCACAACACAACACACACCACACAACACCACACACCACACATACACACAACACACCACACCACACAACACACCACACAACATCACACAACATACCACACACACACAACACACATTCGTTCTAGGGTTGTTGTTTTCTATAACTCGTTTATAGTGCCATTTAACCTCGAAAATACCAAAATGAAGTGTTTTGTAGGATTGTTTGGTGACCAAGCAAACTTTATGTTTTCTTGATTTTGCGGAAAATCACATACGTTAGTTCTCAAAAACTCTATAGTTTATCCCACTATAATGTGGAAAGTGCAATTTCATCGATTCACTCATTCTCTCTTTTTGAAAAGTTCCACGAGTTGCAAAAGAGTTAACCATGATCAATTCACATTCGTTCTAGGGTTGTTGTTTTCTATAACTCGTTTATAGTGCCATTTAACCTCGAAAATACCAAAATGAAGTGTTTTGTAGGATTGCTTGGTGATTAATCAAACTTTACGTTTTTTTTTATTTTGCGGAAAATCACATTCGTTAGTGTTCAAAAACTCTATAGTTTATCCCACTATAATGTGGAAAGTACACTTTCATCGATTCACTCACTTTCTCTTTTTCAAAAATCTCACGAGTTGCAAAAGAGTTAACCATGACCAATTCACATTCGTTCTAGGGTTGTTGTTTTCTATAACTCGTTTATAGTGCCATTTAACCTCGAAAATACCAAAATGAAGTGTTTTGTAGGATTGCTTGGTGACCAAGCAAACTTTATGTTTTCTTCATTTTGCGAAAAATCACATACGTTAGTTCTCAAAAACTCTATAGTTTATCCCACTATAATGTGGAAAGTGCACTTTCATCGATTCACTCATTCTCTCTTTTTGAAAAGTCTCACGAGTTGCAAAAGAGTTAACCATGACCAATTCAAATTCGTTCTAGGGTAATTATCTCAATCATGGGATCAGCAGCTGATCTGGTCTGCACTGGAGTAAAACTAGCTTTCTCATGGCCGCAATCGGGGCATGGCACTGCACATCTAAAAAAAAATATAAATATATATGAGACACCACACACCACACACCACACAACACACAACACACAACACACCACACACACACAACACACCACACCACACAACACAACACAACACACACCACACCACACCACACAACACAACACACACCACACCACACAACACAACACACACCACACCATGCAACACACACCACACACCACACCACACACAACACAACACCACTCACACCACCACACACCACACAACAGCACACAACACACATCACACACCACACACAACACAACACCACACACCACACACAACACAACACCACACACCACACACACACAACACACACACCACACAACACAACACCACACAACACACAACACACACCATACCACACCACACAACACAACACACACACCACAAAACACACCACACCACACAACACAACACACACACCAAAAACCATACCACACACCGCACAACACAACACACACCACACAACACCACACACCACACATACACACAACACACCACACCACACAACACACCACACAACATCACACAACATACCACACACACACAGCACACATTCGTTCTAGGGTTGTTGTTTTCTATAACTCGTTTATAGTGCCATTTAACCTCGAAAAAACCAAAATGAATTGTTTGGTAGGATTGCTTGGTGATTAATCAAACTTTACGTTTTTTTTTATTTTGCGGAAAATCACATTCGTTAGTGTTCAAAAACTCTATAGTTTATCCCACTATAATGTGGAAAGTACACTTTCATCGATTCACTCATTTTCTCTTTTTCAAAAGTCTCACGAGTTGCAAAAGAGTTAACCATGACCAATTCACATTCGTTCTAGGGTTGTTGTTTTCTATAACTCGTTTATAGTGCCATTTAACCTCAAATACCAAAATGAAGTGTTTTGTAGGATTGCTTGGTGACCAAGCAAACTTTATGTTTTCTTCATTTTGCGGAAAATCACATACGTTAGTTCTCAAAAACTCTATAGTTTATCCCACTATAATGTGGAAAGTGTACTTTCATCGATTCACTCATTCTCTCTTTTTGAAAAGTCTCACGAGTTGCAAAAGAGTTAACCATGACCAATTCACATTCGTTCTAGGGTATTTATCTCAATCATGGGATCAGCAACTGATCTGGTCTGCACTGGAGTAAAACTAGTTTTCCATGGCCGCAACCGGGGCATGACACTGCACATCAAAAAAAAATATATATATATATATGAGACACCTCACACCACACAACACACCACACACACACAACACACCACACCACACCACACCACACAACACTTCACAACACACACCACACCACACCACACCACACAACACAACACAACACACACCACACCACACAACACAACACACCACACAACACAACACAATACACACCACACCACACAACACAACACACACCACACCATGCAACACACACCACACACCACCACACACCACACCACACACAACACAACACCACACACACCACCACACACCACACAACACCACACTACACACATCACACACCACACACAACACAACACCACACACCACACACAACACAACACAACATACAACACACAACACAACACAACACCACACAATATACAACACACACCATACCACACCACACAACACAACACACACCACACCACACAACACAACACAACACACAACACACACCACACAACACAACACACACACCACAAAACACACCACACCACACAACACAACACAACAAACACAATACAACACACACACCAAAAACCACACCACACACCGCACAACACAACACACACCACACAACACTACACACCACACATACACACAACACACCACACCACACAACACACCACACAACATCACACAACATACCACACACACACAACACACATTCGTTCTAGGGTTGTTGTTTTCTATAACTCGTTTATAGTGCCATTTAACCTCGAAAATACCCAAATGAAGTGTTTTGTAGGATTGTTTGGTGACCAAGCAAACTTTATGTTTTCTTCATTTAGCGGTAAATCACATACGTTAGTTCTCAAAAACTCTATAGTTTATCCCACTATAATGTGGAAAGGGCACTTTCATCGATTCACTCATTCTCTCTTTTTGAAAAGTCTCACGAGTTGCAAATTAGTTAACCATGACCAATTCACATTCGTTCTAGGGTAATTATCTCAATCATGGGATCAGCAGCTGGTCTGGTCTGCACTGGAGTAAAACTAGCTTTCTCATGGCCGCAACCGGGGCATGGCACTGCACATCAAAAAAAAAAAAATATATATATATATGAGACACCTCACACCACACAACACACACCACACAACACACCACACACACACAACACACCACACCACACCACACCACACCACACAACACTACACAACACACACCACACCACACCACACCACACAACACAACACACACCACACCACACAACACAACACACACCACACCATGCAACACACACCACACAACACCACACACCACACCACACACAACACAACACCACACACACCACCACACACCACACAACACCACACAACACACATCACACACCACACACAACACAACACACCACACACACACAACACACACACCACACACCACACAACACAACACCACACAACACACAACACACACCATACCACGCCACACAATACAACACAACACACACCACACCACACAACACAACACAACACACAACACACACAACACAACACACACACCACAAAACACACCACACCACACAACACAACACACACACCAAAAACCACACCACACACCGCACAACACAACACACACCACACAACACCACACACCACACATACACACAACACACCACACCACACAACACACCACACAACATCACACAACATACCACACACACACAACACACATTCGTTCTAGGGTTGTTGTTTTCTATAACTCGTTTATAGTGCCATTTAACCTCGAAAATACCAAAATGAAGTGTTTTGTAGGATTGTTTGGTGACCAAGCAAACTTTATGTTTTCTTCATTTTGCGGAAAATCACATACGTTAGTTCTCAAAAACTCTATAGTTTATCCCACTATAATGTGGAAAGTGCAATTTCATCGATTCACTCATTCTCTCTTTTTGAAAAGTTCCACGAGTTGCAAAAGAGTTAACCATGATCAATTCACATTCGTTCTAGGGTTGTTGTTTTCTATAACTCGTTTATAGTGCCATTTAACCTCGAAAATACCAAAATGAAGTGTTTTGTAGGATTGCTTGGTGATTAATCAAACTTTACGTTTTTTTTTTATTTTGCGGAAAATCACATTCGTTAGTGTTCAAAAACTCTATAGTTTATCCCACTATAATGTGGAAAGTACACTTTCATCAATTCACTCATTTTCTCTTTTTCAAAAGTCTCACGAGTTGCAAAAGAGTTTAACCATGACCAATTCACATTCGTTCTAGGGTTGTTGTTTTCTATAACTCATTTATAGTGCCATTTAACCTCGAAAATACCAAAATGAAGTGTTTTGTAGGATTGTTTGGTGACCAAGCAAACTTTATGTTTTCTTCATTTAGCGGTAAATCACATACGTTAGTTATCAAAAACTCTATAGTTTATCCCACTATAATGTGGAAAGGGCACTTTCATCGATTCACTCATTCTCTCTTTTTGAAAAGTCTCACGAGTTGCAAATGAGTTAACCATGACCAATTCACATTCGTTCTAGGGTAATTATCTCAATCATGGGATCAGCAGCTGGTCTGGTCTGCACTGGAGTAAAACTAGCTTTCTCATGGCCGCAACCGGGGCATGGCACTGCACATCAAAAAAAAATATATATATATATATATGAGACACCTCACACCACACAACACACACCACACAACACACCACACACACACAACACACCACACCACACCACACCACACCACACAACACTACACAACACACACCACACCACACCACACCACACAACACAACACACACCACACCACACAACACAACACACACCACACCATGCAACACACACCACACAACACCACACACCACACCACACACAACACCACACACACCACCACACACCACACAACACCACACAACACACATCACACACCACACACAACACAACACACCACACACACACAACACACACACCACACACCACACAACACAACACCACACAACACACAACACACACCATACCACGCCACACAATACAACACAACACACACCACACCACACAACACAACACAACACACAACACACACAACACAACACACACACCACAAAACACACCACACCACACAACACAACACACACACCAAAAACCACACCACACACCGCACAACACAACACACACCACACAACACCACACACCACACATACACACAACACACCACACCACACAACACACCACACAACATCACACAACATACCACACACACACAACACACATTCGTTCTAGGGTTGTTGTTTTCTATAACTCGTTTATAGTGCCATTTAACCTCGAAAATACCAAAATGAAGTGTTTTGTAGGATTGTTTGGTGACCAAGCAAACTTTATGTTTTCTTCATTTTGCGGAAAATCACATACGTTAGTTCTCAAAAACTCTATAGTTTGTCCCACTATAATGTGGAAAGTGCACTTTCATCGATTCACTCATTCTCTCTTTTTGAAAAGTTCCACGAGTTGCAAAAGAGTTAACCACGATCAATTCACATTCGTTCTAGGGTTGTTGTTTTCTATAACTCGTTTATAGTGCCATTTAACCTCGGAAAATACCAAAATGAAGTGTTTTGTAGGATTGCTTGGTGATTAATCAAACTTTACGTTTTTTTTTATTTTGCGGAAAATCACATTCGTTAGTGTTCAAAAACTCTATAGTTTATCCCACTATAATGTGGAAAGTACACTTACATCGATTCACTCATTTTCTCTTTTTCAAAAGTCTCAGGAGTTGCAAAAGAGTTAACCATGACAAATTCACATTCGTTCTAGGGTTGTTGTTTTCTATAACTCGTTTATAGTGCCATTTAACCTCGAAAATACCAAAATGAAGTGTTTTGTAGGATTGCTTGGTGACCAAGCAAACTTTATGTTTTCTTCATTTTGCGGTAAATCACATACGTTAGTTCTCAAAAACTCTATAGTTTATCCCACTATAATGTGGAAAGTGCACTTTCATCGATTCACTCATTCTCTCTTTTTGAAAAGTCTCACAAGTTGCAAAAGAGTTAACCATGACCAATTCACATTCATTCTAGGGTAATTATCTCAATCATGGGATCAGCAGCTGATCTGGTCTGCACTGGAGTAAAACTAGCTTTCTCATGGCCGCAACCGGGGCATGGCACTGCACATCAAAAAAAATATATATATATATATGAGACACCTCACACCACACAACACACAACACACCACACACACACAACACACCACACCACACAACACAACACAACACACACCACACCACACCACACAACACAACACAACACACACCACACCACACAACACAACACACACCACACCATGCAACACACACCACACAACACCACACACCACACCACACACAACACAACACCACACACACCACCACACACCACACAACACCACACAACACACATCACACACCACGCACAACACAACACCACACACCACACACACACAACACACACACCACACACCACACAACACAACACCACACAACACACAACACACACCATACCACACCACACCACACAACACAACACAACACAACACACACACCACAAAACACACCACACCACACAACACAACACACACAACACACACACACAACACAACACACACACCATACCACACCACACAACACAACACACACCACACCACACAACACACACCACACCACACCACACAACACACCACACAACATCACACAACATACCACACACACACAACACACATTCGTTCTAGGGTTGTTGTTTTCTATAACTCGTTTATAGTGCCATTTAACCTCGAAAATACCAAAATGAAGTGTTTTGTAGGATTGTTTGGTGACCAAGCAAACTTTATGTTTTCTTCATTTTGCGGAAAATCACATACGTTAGTTCTCAAAAACACTATAGTTTATCCCACTATAATGTGGAAAGTGCAATTTCATCGATTCACTCTTTCTCTCTTTTTGAAAAGTTCCACGAGTTGCAAAAGAGTTAACCACGATCAATTCACATTCGTTCTAGGGTTGTTGTTTTCTATAACTCGTTTATAGTGCCATTTAACCTCGGAAAATACCAAAATGAAGTGTTTTGTAGGATTGCTTGGTGATTAATCAAACTTTACGTTTTTTTTTATTTTGCGGAAAATCACATTCGTTAGTGTTCAAAAACTCTATAGTTTATCCCACTATAATGTGGAAAGTACACTTTCATCGATTCACTCATTTTCTCTTTTTCAAAAGTCTCAGGAGTTGCAAAAGAGTTAACCATGACAAATTCACATTCGTTCTAGGGTTGTTGTTTTCTATAACTCGTTTATAGTGCCATTTAACCTCGAAAATACCAAAATGAAGTGTTTTGTAGGATTGCTTGGTGACCAAGCAAACTTTATGTTTTCTTTATTTTGCGGTAAATCACATACGTTAGTTCTCAAAAACTCTATAGTTTATCCCACTATAATGTGGAAAGTGCACTTTCATCGATTCACTCATTCTCTCTTTTTGAAAAGTCTCACGAGTTGCAAAAGAGTTAACCATGACCAATTCACATTCATTCTAGGGTAATTATCTCAATCATGGGATCAGCAGCTGATCTGGTCTGCACTGGAGTAAAACTAGCTTTCTCATGGCCGCAACCGGGGCATGGCACTGCACATCAAAAAAAATATATATATATATATGAGACACCTCACACCACACAACACACAACACACCACACACACACAACACACCACACCACACCACACAACACAACACAACACACACCACACCACACCACACAACACAACACAACACACACCACACCACACAACACAACACACACCACACCATGCAACACACACCACACAACACCACACACCACACCACACACAACACAACACCACACACACCACCACACACCACACAACACCACACAACACACATCACACACCACACACAACACAACACCACACACCACACACACACAACACACACACCACACACCACACAACACAACACCACACAACACACAACACACACCATACCACACCACACCACACAACACAACCCAACACAACACACACACCACAAAACACACCACACCACACAACACAACACACACAACACAACACACACACAAAACACAACACACACACCATACCACACCACACAACACAACACAACACACACCACACCACACAACATAACACAACACACAACACACAACACACCACACACACACAACACACCACACCACACCACACAACACAACACAACACACACCACACCACACCACACAACACAACACAACACACACCACACCACACAACACAACACACACCACACCATGCAACACACACCACACAACACCACACACCACACCACACACAACACAACACCACACACATCACCACACACCACACAACACCACACAACACACATCACACACCACACACAACACAACACCACACACCACACACACACAACACACACACCACACACCACACAACACAACACCACACAACACACAACACACACCATACCACACCACACCACACAACACAACACAACACAACACACACACCACAAAACACACCACACCACACAACACAACACACACAACACAACACACACACAAAACACAACACACACACCATACCACACCACACAACACAACACAACACACACCACACCACACAACATAACACAACACACAACACACAACACACACCACACAACACAACACACACACCACAAAACACACCACACCACACAACACAACACACACACCAAAAACCACACCATACACCGCACAACACAACACACACCACACAACACCACACACCACACATACACACAACACACCACACCACACAACACACCACACAACATCACACAACATACCACACACACACAACACACATTCGTTCTAGGGTTGTTGTTTTCTATAACTCGTTTATAGTGTCATTTAACCTCGAAAATACCAAAATGAAGTGTTTTGTAGGATTGTTTGGTGACCAAGCAAACTTTATGTGTAATACACGTAAATCCATTTTAAATAATATTTTATTTATTTTATTTTATTTTATTTTATTTCACTTCATTTTTATTTTATTTTATTAATAAGCTTCGTAGCTTTAAATTTCTCAAAATCCTTCTTAATTAGAAAGTCTACCCCAATATTTTTGCCTAAGTTAAAAAACTCAATCATAATCAATCCCAAGCTCTAAGTTCAGCAACTTTCTAATTACATTGACCAATTAAGGGTGAACATTAATTCGTGGGATTCACCCCAAGGTCAACAATAATTTTCATTACTATCCAATCCATTCCTCACAATACAGAAGTTGAAATCCCTCACTCTCCCCGATAGCAAAGAAATATTGATTCTTCTCTCACCCATAAACCAATCCGCAGCCCTCCTCTAGTGCCTTTGACGTTCTCGCATCGTTGGTTGTTACAAGGTAATCTTCTCTTATTTTCTCTCTATTGCAATTCTGCCTAATTAATTGAAACATTTCAACACTGGTTTTCCACCCTTTCTATTGCAGTCCTCCTCTTGCCAAATACCTATATTATATATATATATATATATATACACATGCGTATACCTTTGAGTCAAAACCCATTATGCGTTATGTGATCTCTTGTTTTTGTTTATTCATTTGAGTAGTATCCAACTACCTTGATATTTTCTTAAATAGTTATTGATATGGGTTAAAGTGGGGAGAAATTGTAATGATTAGGTTCCCTTCCATTAAAAACCCATTACAGTAGAAGACATTCATAGCTATGTTTTGATCTATTCATCTTTTAATGCTATAATTATTATTATTTATTATTATTTTACTAATATCACCATAATTAATGTAAATTATTTATTTAGGTCCATGGAAATTCTCGTAAGAATATTAGGGACAGAATCCCCCTCATAGATGGTTTCTTGTTTTAAATTATTTAATTTGAGAATTTAAGATCATTGAAACAAATATTATTACTATTCTATGTTTAATTATCATAGTTTACTAATTAGAAGTATGGTTATTAATGCAAGGCGACGTCGACGGTGAGGAATAGTTCATTCGAGGCTCTTACGTCACTCTTTCGCATCAAATATTTAAGGTGGGGTTTAATCGCTTAAATATCTACAGTGGTTTAGTAGTGATTTAATGCGTAGTTATTGTTGATTAAATGCTTTAAATAACTTATTGGGGTGCATGTTGTGTAATTGGAATTATATTTAATATTCGATTGGCAAAGTTTCTAATAGCCAGGGGCCCTATCGGGGTCCGGGATCAACGGATCTTCGGGTTTAACCCGCCGTGCTCCATGTCAAAGTTAAATTCTATGTGTGGGAATACCCAAGTCATTAACATGGCTACGGGGAAGGTCCACAAACTCCACGTGTGGGAATACCTCAGCTCTTAAAATGGCTTTGGGAAGGTCCACAATACTCAATGGCAAGTATTAAAGTGTTGGCAAAGTACTTTATGGAAATGGACCGAGGGGACAAGTATGAGTTTTTCATTTACTAAACATTGTCCTAGTTATAAATTTTTAGCATTTAATTAGGAATGACTCGATCCCACTGAGTGTGCTTTCATACTCACCCCTCTCATTTAAAACTTTCAGGTTGAGAAGTTGGGCGGCGAGAGGTGGCGTTGGATGACGATTGCTATTTCTTTATGAACTTTATATTTTAAATAAAGGATTAAATGTTTTATTCCCTTTTGTGAAGATTGATATTGTCTTATGAGTCGTGTTAGTAGCGTCTTGGATGTCGTTGTTTATGGTATTCCTTTGAGATACAAATCATTACTCTTTTCACTTTGTTATGAGTTCATAAATGGATACTTTTGGTGCGTTAGAATTAGCCATTTTCATTATGTTTGCAAAGTTTATAGTTTTGAAACTTAGGGCGTTACAGTATGGTATCAGAGCGGGTCTACGTTCTTGTAGACTTGAAAAAAAAAAATACTTTATTTAAAATTTAAAGAGTTTTATTTATCTTCATTTTAAATTTAAAGTCGTCCATCCCCGCCTCACCGCTCCAACTTCTCCAGGTACATGTTTTACTTTACGAATATTATGCAAAGCAACTATGCTATTATGTCATTAGAATTTGTACCCTACATATTTCAATTGGACAATATACGTTATACATTTATGGATATTCATGGTATATTGCTTACTCTTGTTAGTGCGAAATTGTATTCGTAGAATAAGACTACATGCATACATGAAGTACTCAACCCAACGTATAATTTATATTGGTAGATGAATACACGTCGTACAGCTAGGAAAAGAGTATCAAACCCATACGATCGAGAGACCCTTGAATTCCTCTATTACAAGTATAACGGGCAAGACGATTTGGAGACTCATTTGGCAAGAAAGCGACGTATGTGGATGAGAGTGAGGAATCGAGAACGCGGACCTACTACATCGCATTCTATCCACAACTTAGCCAAATCACTCCCGGAAGAATGGGTAGAACCAGGAGAACGATTATATCAAGAAATGTGGAATGAACAAGCGGAGTTCGGATGGAATTATTCCTACTTCGAATTCCACTTGCTTACTATGTGGCTAACGAATGATAGGAGAACCCCGGGCGAGAAAAGGGCGGGCATTCCCAGAGAAGTAGTCGTAGAGGAGGAAGAACCGGAAGAGGAATCCGAAGAAGAGCCCGAAGAAGAACCCGAAGAGGATCACGAAGAAGAACCTGTAGGGGATCACGAAGAAGAACCCGAAGAGGATCCCGAAGAAGAACCCGAGGAGGATCCTGAAGGAGAACCCGAAAAAGGACCCAATGAAGAACTTGAAGAGGATCCCGAGGAAGAAATGGAAGAGGACCTCGAAGAGGATCCCGATGAAAGATTAAGAATGGGTCTCGAGGAGGAACCCGAAGAGGATCCCGATGAAGGGATGGAAGAGGACCTAGAGGAGGACCCCGATGAAAGACTAACAATGGGTCTCGAGGAGGAACCTGAAGAGGACCCCCTTGAAGAGCTAGAAGAGGACCTATCTGAAGGAAAATCTGCATGATCAAGAAGTTGTCAGAGGAACTCGTAGAATTATTTTGGATATTTTAAATTCGCTAGTGATTAAAATTGTGGGTCGTACGTTTGTGAGTTATTTATTTACGAGAGGGTATACTTGGATTAGAAGTACTACGAAAGAAGTCAATATATATATATTTTTTTTTTAATTTATAATTTCTTCTCACCTTTCATGTTATTTGAACAATACAACCGAGTGTATGACTTGTTGAATCATGATAAATAATGTGCATCTCCTCATTTGTGACATTTATTCTTATGGTACAGTTCCTTGATTTATCAACATGTATTTGATGACGTCAAATGAACCAAAAATTTAAATGTTAATTTCCGACATGTCTAGGTAATGGCCCGTCGCGTAAATGCTCGTAACCAGGATGCCCCAAACATTCAGAACAATATCGAAGTGGTGGAACAGTTCCGTCGCTATAAGCCACCCACTTTCAATGGACGTGATGGACCCAACGCTGTTGAAGAGTGGATTCGAGCTCTTGAGCGCATTTTTCGCCTAGTCAGATGCTCAGATCATCAGCGTGTGACTTGCGGCGAATTCCAATTAGTGGAGGACGCAGATCATTGGTGGGAAGGCTATTGGAGGTCGAGGACGGAGCAGGAACGCGATGGACTAACATGGGATAGATTCAAGGAGATTGTTATGGAAAAGTTTTTTCCCGATACCTATCGTGAGCAGATGGAATCAGAATTTTTTGAGTTCCAACAAGGGGACTTAACTGTGGAGAATTATGAGAGAGAGTTTTGTCGGATGGCTCGTTTCGCCCCTCACATGGTGGACACTGAACGAAAGAAAGCGCAAAAATTCAAGAAGGGGTTGCGTCCTGAGATACGTAGCATCCTTGCAAGTCACGGGGATATGCCTTTCAGCGACCTGGTGAAAAGAGCGGATGAAATTGCGGTGAGCCAGCTAACTGGGAATACCAATCGAAAGCCAATTGAGAACGTCGGGAAGAGGAAACTGGAGGAATCGAATCGAATCAATAACAAGCAAGCAAGATTTCAAGGAAACCATGCACCCACGCCGCCCCAGAATAACTCCACGACGGGCCGATTTCAAGGTGCCACCGGCGCGAATGCTCAACCTATCAAGGCGCCTTGTGCCAAATGTGGGAAACATCATAGGGGAGAGTGCCTTGCGGGACAAGGGAAATGTTTTCGATGCAAACAACCTGGTCACACCGCCTTTTACTGTCCGAACTTTGGGGGCCAAAATTTTGCGCCTAAAGGAACGGCACGTGTGTTTTCGCTGGCTGGCCAAGAAGATAAGGGACAAGGATTTGATACTATGACAGGTATATTACCACTAAATGAAATTCCTGTTCTAATACTATTTGATACTGGTGCGTCACATTCTTTTATTTCTACCAAGTGTTGTGTTAAGATTGGTTGCAATGAGACTACCAAAGTCGAAGAGCTCGAGGTTAGTATCCCATCCGGGAAAACTATTGTCACGGATAGAATAGCTAAGGGCGTAGAATTGAACTTTTGTGGTAAAACTTTAGACGTTAAATTGTACGTTATTGAGATGCGGGATTTCGATGTGATCTTGGGCATGGACTGGTTGTCTAAGAACCAAGCAAGTATTAATTGTCGAGAGAGAGAGGTGGTGTTGAAACCACCCAATGAAGAGGAAATGGTATTCCATGGAGCGAGGACAGGAGTCATACCACGAGTTATATCGGCAATGAAGGCTTCAAAAATGTTGAAGAAAGGTGGTTGTCAAGGGTATCTGGTCAATGTAATGGGAACTGCGACACGAGGAACCAAGATTGGAGAGGTACCGGTAGTGCGAGATTACCAAGATGTCTTCCCGGAAGATCTACCAGGCATACCAACGGATCGCCAAGTGGAGTTCACGATAGATTTGTTGCCAGGATCCGCACCCGTGTCTAAAGCACCATACCGAATGGCCCCTAAGGAATTAGAAGAACTCAAGGTACAGTTGCAAGAATTACTGGATAAGAACTTTATCCGACCTAGTGTCTCACCCTGGGGCGCACCCGTTTTATTTGTAAGAAAGAAAGATGGAACGATGAGGATGTGCATCGATTATAGAGAGTTGAATCGTCTCACCATCAAAAATAAATATCCATTGCCAAGGATAGAAGATCTTTTCGATCAGTTGAAAGGAGCCTGTGTCTTCTCCAAGATTGACCTAAGGTCTGGTTATCACCAGCTAAAGATCAAAGATAGCGATATATCGAAGACAGCATTTAGAACTCGATATGGTCACTATGAATTTATAGTGATGCCCTTTGGATTAAGCAACGCCCCTGCAGTATTCATGGGTCTGATGAATCGGGTCTTCCACCAATTTCTAGATCGATTCGTGATCGTGTTCATTGACGATATATTGATCTACTCAAAGGATAACCAACAACATGAAGAACACTTAAGGACAGTGTTGGAATTGCTTCGCAAAGAGAAGTTATACGCGAAGTTCAAGAAATGCGAGTTCTGGATAGATCGAGTGGTGTTCCTTGGTCACGTAGTCACCGCCCAAGGGATAGAAGTCGACCCAGCAAAGGTGGAGACAGTCAATGAGTGGAAGTCTCCTACGAACGTGAATGAAGTTCGCAGCTTTCTAGGATTGGCCGGGTACTATCGAAGATTCATTGAGGGATTCTCAAAAATTTCGTCGCCAATGACTCGATTGACGAGAAAGGGAGAAAAGTTTACATGGACAAGGGAGTGTGAGGAAAGCTTTCAAGAATTGAAAAGAAGACTAGTCACGGCGCCCGTACTGACCATTCCAGGAATGTCTGACGAATTTGTTATCTATAGTGACGCATCCAAACAAGGATTGGGATGCGTTTTGATGCAACATGGTAAAGTAATTGCTTACGCCTCGAGGCAGTTAAAGATCCATGAGTTGAACTACCCTACTCACGACTTGGAACTTGCGGCGGTGATTCATGCTTTGAAAATATGGAGGCATTACCTTTACGGCGCAAAATGTGAGATTTACACGGACCACAAGAGTCTCAAGTATATCTTCACCCAAAAAGAGTTGAATATGAGGCAGCGAAGATGGCTTGAATTGGTAAAAGACTATGATTGTACAATTCACTATCATCCTGGAAAAGCCAACGTCGTAGCGGATGCACTAAGCCGCAAAGGAAAAGGGGAACTAACGAGCATGTGGACACAACAAGAGGAGTTGATTAAAGATTTTGTTAAGCTGAATTTAGAAGGGATAGAGCTACCGAGGAAAGTCGAGGCAATTGTGACAACGATGGTCATCCGGCCTTTGTTGCGAGACAGAATTAAAGGAGCTCAAGAAAATGACGAATTTCTAAACAAAATAAGGAAACAAGTACAGGACGGGAGCGCAAAGGGATTCTCATTGACGGCGGATGGGGCACTTGTTTTTGAAGGAAGACTGTGCATACCAAAAGACGAGGATTTGAGAAGAGAAATTTTAGAGGAAGCTCATTGTACGCCATATACAGCCCATCCGGGTGGAACAAAGATGTACCGAGATTTAAGAAGGACATTTTGGTGGAGAAATATGAAGGGAAGCATCGCGGTGTTTGTGGAACGGTGTTTGATATGCCAACAAGTGAAAGCTGAACATCAACGCCCAACAGGACTACTAAAGCCCCTCGACATCCCAGAGTGGAAGTGGGAACATATCACGATGGACTTTGTAGTAGGCCTACCACGATCGGTCCGAGGGAATCATGCAATTTGGGTTATCGTCGATAGATTGACGAAGTCTTCACACTTTCTACCGGTCAAGATGACATTCGGGATGGATCAGTATGCACAAATGTACGTTCGAGAAATAGTGAGGCTCCATGGCGTTCCTGTTTCTATCGTATCTGATCGGGACACTAGATTCACATCTAAATTTTGGAAAAGTTTACACGCAGCTATGGGGACCAAGTTAAACTTTAGCACAGCTTTCCACCCTCAGACCGATGGACAATCTGAAAGGACCATTCAAATTTTAGAGGATATGCTAAGAGCATGCGTGCTAGACCTTGGAGGTAATTGGGAGACCTACTTACCCCTAGTGGAGTTTGCATATAACAACAGTTTCCAAGCGACAATCGGTATGGCTCCTTACGAAGCCTTATATGGGAGAAAGTGCAGATCCCCAACGTATTGGGACGAGGTAGGCGAAAGGAAGCTATTGGGACCAGAAATGGTTGAACAAACAGTTGGATTGATTCAAACGATCCGAGAAAGGATCAAGACTGCCCAAGATAGACAAAAATCCTATGCCGATAGACGACGAAAACATTTGCAGTTCAACCAAGGTGAAAAAGTCTTCTTGAAGGTCTCTCCCACAAAAGGAGTGGTCAGATTCGGTAGGAAAGGGAAACTTAGGCCAAGGTATATTGGCCCTTTTGAAATCTTGGAACGAGTGGGCGACCTAGCCTACCGACTCGCTCTACCTCCAGCACTTACTTCAGCACACAACGTCTTCCATATATCAATGTTGAGGAAGTATGTACACGATCCCACTCACATTACCAACTATGGCAACTTGGAGCTTAATAAAGATATGACGTACGAAGAAGTCCCTGAGGTAATTCTGGAAAGAAAGGTTCTCAAGCTTCGCAGCAAAGACGTGACCCTCGTGAAAATACAATGGAGCAGACATGGAAAGGATGAAGCCACGTGGGAACGAGAAGATGAGATACAAGCAAAATATCCCGAATTTATTTCGCGAGGTAAGCTTCCTAATTTCGAGGACGAAATTCTCATTAAGTGGGGTAGGATGTAATACCCGTAAATCCATTTTAAATAATATTTTATTTATTTTATTTTATTTTATTTTATTTCACTTCATTTTTATTTTATTTTATTAATAAGCTTCGTAGCTTTAAATTTCTCAAAATCCTTCTTAATTAGAAAGTCTACCCCAATATTTTTGCCTAAGTTAAAAAACTCAATCATAATCAATCCCAAGCTCTAAGTTCAGCAACTTTCTAATTACATTGACCAATTAAGGGTGAACATTAATTCGTGGGATTCACCCCAAGGTCAACAATAATTTTCATTACTATCCAATCCATTCCTCACAATACAGAAGTTGAAATCCCTCACTCTCCCCGATAGCAAAGAAATATTGATTCTTCTCTCACCCATAAACCAATCCGCAGCCCTCCTCTAGTGCCTTTGACGTTCTCGCATCGTTGGTTGTTACAAGGTAATCTTCTCTTATTTTCTCTCTATTGCAATTCTGCCTAATTAATTGAAACATTTCAACACTGGTTTTCCACCCTTTCTATTGCAGTCCTCCTCTTGCCAAATACCTATATTATATATATATATATATATATATATACACATGCGTATACCTTTGAGTCAAAACCCATTATGCGTTATGTGATCTCTTGTTTTTGTTTATTCATTTGAGTAGTATCCAACTACCTTGATATTTTCTTAAATAGTTATTGATATGGGTTAAAGTGGGGAGAAATTGTAATGATTAGGTTCCCTTCCATTAAAAACCCATTACAGTAGAAGACATTCATAGCTATGTTTTGATCTAT
This sequence comes from Galeopsis tetrahit, assembly GCA_963675135.1. Lineage (NCBI taxonomy): Eukaryota > Viridiplantae > Streptophyta > Magnoliopsida > Lamiales > Lamiaceae > Galeopsis > Galeopsis tetrahit. The sequence goes on from OY776134.1 coordinate 23,098,318, forward strand.
TCATCTTTTAATGCTATAATTATTATTATTTATTATTATTTTACTAATATCACCATAATTAATGTAAATTATTTATTTAGGTCCATGGAAATTCTCGTAAGAATATTAGGGACAGAATCCCCCTCATAGATGGTTTCTTGTTTTAAATTATTTAATTTGAGAATTTAAGATCATTGAAACAAATATTATTACTATTCTATGTTTAATTATCATAGTTTACTAATTAGAAGTATGGTTATTAATGCAAGGCGACGTCGACGGTGAGGAATAGTTCATTCGAGGCTCTTACGTCACTCTTTCGCATCAAATATTTAAGGTGGGGTTTAATCGCTTAAATATCTACAGTGGTTTAGTAGTGATTTAATGCGTAGTTATTGTTGATTAAATGCTTTAAATAACTTATTGGGATGCATGTTGTGTAATTGGAATTATATTTAATATTCGATTGGCAAAGTTTCTAATAGCCAGGGGCCCTATCGGGGTCCGGGATCAACGGATCTTCGGGTTTAACCCGCCGTGCTCCATGTCAAAGTTAAATTCTATGTGTGGGAATACCCAAGTCATTAACATGGCTACGGGGAAGGTCCACAAACTCCACGTGTGGGAATACCTCAGCTCTTAAAATGGCTTTGGGAAGGTCCACAATACTCAATGGCAAGTATTAAAGTGTTGGCAAAGTACTTTATGGAAATGGACCGAGGGGACAAGTATGAGTTTTTCATTTACTAAACATTGTCCTAGTTATAAATTTTTAGCATTTAATTAGGAATGACTCGATCCCACTGAGTGTGCTTTCATACTCACCCCTCTCATTTAAAACTTTCAGGTTGAGAAGTTGGGCGGCGAGAGGTGGCGTTGGATGACGATTGCTATTTCTTTATGAACTTTATATTTTAAATAAAGGATTAAATGTTTTATTCCCTTTTGTGAAGATTGATATTGTCTTATGAGTCGTGTTAGTAGCGTCTTGGATGTCGTTGTTTATGGTATTCCTTTGAGATACAAATCATTACTCTTTTCACTTTGTTATGAGTTCATAAATGGATACTTTTGGTGCGTTAGAATTAGCCATTTTCATTATGTTTGCAAAGTTTATAGTTTTGAAACTTAGGGCGTTACATTATGTTTTCTTCATTTTGCGGAAAATCACATACGTTAGTTCTCAAAAACTCTATAGTTTATCCCACTATAATGTGGAAAGTGCAATTTCATCGATTCACTCATTCTCTCTTTTTGAAAAGTTCCACGAGTTGCAAAAGAGTTAACCATGATCAATTCACATTCGTTCTAGGGTTGTTGTTTTCTATAACTCGTTTATAGTGCCATTTAACCTCGAAAATACCAAAATGAAGTGTTTTGTAGGATTGCTTGGTGATTAATCAAACTTTAGGTTTTTTTTTATTTTGCGGAAAATCACATTCGTTAGTGTTCAAAAACTCTATAGTTTATCCCACTATAATGTGGAAAGTACACTATCATCGATTCACTCATTTTCTCTTTTTCAAAAGTCTCACGAGTTGCAAAAGAGTTAACCATGACCAATTCACATTCGTTCAAAGGTGTGTTGTGTGGTGTGGTGTGTTGTGTGTATGTGTGGTGTGTGGTGTTGTGTGGTGTGTGTTGTGTTGTGCGGTGTGTGGTGTGGTTTTTGGTGTGTGTGTTGTGTTGTGTTGTGTGGTGTGGTGTGTTTTGTGGTGTGTGTGTTGTGTTGTGTGGTGTGTGTTGTGTGTTGTGTTATGTTGTGTGGTGTGGTGTGTGTTGTGTAGTGTTGTGTTGTGTGGTGTGGTATGGTGTGTGTGTTGTGTTGTGTGTGTGTTGTGTGTTGTGTGGTATGGTGTGTTGTGTTGTGTGTGTTTTGTGTTGTGTGTTGTGCGGTGTGTGGTGTGGTATGGTGTGTGTGTTGTGTTGTGTTGTGTTGTCTCTCAATCATGGGATCAGCAGCTGATCTGGTCATGGATCACCACACACACACAACACATACACCACACACCACACAACACAACACCACACAACACACAACACACACCATACCACACCACACAACACAACACACACACCACAAAACACACCACACCACACAACACAACACCACACAACATACAACACACACCATACCACACCACACAACACAACACAACACAACACACACCACACCACACAACACAACACAACACACAACACACACCACACAACACAACACACACACCACACCACACAACACAACAAACACAATACAACACACACACCAAAAACCACACCACACACCGCACAACACAACACACACCACACAACACCACACACCACACATACACACAACACACCACACCACACAACACACCACACAACATCACACAACATACCACACACACACAACACACATTCGTTCTAGGGTTGTTGTTTTCTATAACTCGTTTATAGTGCCATTTAACCTCGAAAATACCAAAATGAAGTGTTTTGTAGGATTGTTTGGTGACCAAGCAAACTTTATGTTTTCTTCATTTTGCGGAAAATCACATACGTTAGTTCTCAAAAACTCTATAGTTTATCCCACTATAATGTGGAAAGTGCACTTTCATCGATTCACTCATTCTCTCTTTTTGAAAAGTCTCACGAGTTGCAAAAGAGTTAACCATGACCAATTCACATTCGTTCTAGGGTAATTATCTCAATCATGGAATCAGCAGCTGATCTGGTCTGCACTGGAGTAAAACTAGCTTTCTCATGGCCGCAACCGGGGCATGGCACTACACATCAAAATATATATATATATATATATGAGACACCTCACACCACACAACACACACCACACAACACACCACACACACACAACACACCACACCACACAACACTAGACAACACACACCACACCACACCACACCACACAACACAACACAACACACACCACACCATACAACACAACACACACCACACCATGCAACACACACCACACAACACCACACACCACACCACACACAACACAACACCACACACACCACCACACACCACACAACACCACACAACACACATCACACACCACACACAACACAACACCACACACCACACACACACAACACACACACCACACACCACACAACACACAACACAACACCACACAACACACAACACACACCATACCACGCCACACAATACAACACAACACAACACACACCACACCACACAACACAACACACAACACACACAACACAACACACACACCACAAAACACACCACACCACACAACACAACACACACACCAAAAACCACACCGCACAACACAACACACACCACACACCACACATACACACAACACACCCTTGAACGAATGTGAATTGGTCATGGTTAACTCTTTTGCAACTCGTGAGACTTTTGAAAAAGAGAAAATGAGTGAATCGATGATAGTGTACTTTCCACATTATAGTGGGATAAACTATAGAGTTTTTGAACACTAACGAATGTGATTTTCCGCAAAATAAAAAAAAACCTAAAGTTTGATTAATCACCAAGCAATCCTACAAAACACTTCATTTTGGTATTTTCGAGGTTAAATGGCACTATAAACGAGTTATAGAAAACAACAACCCTAGAACGAATGTGAATTGATCATGGTTAACTCTTTTGCAACTCGTGGAACTTTTCAAAAAGAGAGAATGAGTGAATCGATGAAATTGCACTTTCCACATTATAGTGGGATAAACTATAGAGTTTTTGAGAACTAACGTATGTGATTTTCCGCAAAATGAAGAAAACATAAAGTTTGCTTGGTCACCAAACAATCCTACAAAACACTTCATTTTGGTATTTTCGAGGTTAAATGGCACTATAAACGAGTTATAGAAAACAACAACCCTAGAACGAATGTGTGTTGTGTGTGTGTGCTATGTTGTGTGATGTTGTGTGGTGTGTTGTGTGGTGTGGTGTGTTGTGTGTATGTGTGGTGTGTGGTGTTGTGTGGTGTGTGTTGTGTTGTGCGGTGTGTGGTGTGGTTTTTGGTGTGTGTGTTGTGTTGTGTGGTGTGGTGTGTTTTGTGGTGTGTGTGTTGTGTTGTGTGGTGTGTGTTGTGTGTTGTGTTATGTTGTGTGGTGTGGTGTGTGTTGTGTTGTGTTGTGTGGTGTGGTATGGTGTGTGTGGTGTGTTGTGTGTGTGTGTTGTGTTGTGTGTGTTGTGTTGTGTGGTGTGGTGTGTTTTGTGGTGTGTTTGTTGTGTTGTGTTGTGTTGTGTGGTGTGGTATGGTGTGTGTTGTGTGTTGTGTGGTGTTGTGTTGTGTGGTGTGTGGTGTGTGGTGTGTGTGTTGTGTGTGTGTGGTGTGTGGTGTTGTGTTGTGTGTGGTGTGTGATGTGTGTTGTGTGGTGTTGTGTGGTGTGTGGTGGTGTGTGTGGTGTTGTGTTGTGTGTGGTGTGGTGTGTGGTGTTGTGTGGTGTGTGTTGCATGGTGTGGTGTGTGTTGTGTTGTGTGGTGTGGTGTGTGTTGTGTTGTGTTGTGTGGTGTGGTGTGGTGTGTGTTGTGTTGTGTTGTGTGGTGTGGTGTGGTGTGTTGTGTGTGTGTGGTGTGTTGTGTGTTGTGTGGTGTGAGGTGTCTCATATATATATATATATATTTTTTGATGTGCAGTGCCATGCCCCGGTTGCGGCCATGAGAAAGCTAGTTTTACTCCAGTGCAGACCAGATCAGCTGCTGATCCCATGATTGAGATAATTACCCTAGAATGAATGTGAATTGGTCATGGTTAACTCTTTTGCAACTCGTGAGACTTTTCAAAAAGAGAGAATGAGTGAATCGATGAAAGTGCACTTTCCACATTATAGTGGGATAAACTATAGAGTTTTTGAGAACTAACGTATGTGATTTACCGCAAAATGAAGAAAACATAAAGTTTGCTTGGTCACCAAGCAATCCTACAAAACACTTCATTTTGGTATTTTCGAGGTTAAATGGCACTATAAACGAGTTATAGAAAACAACAACCCTAGAACGAATGTCAATTTGTTATGGTTAACTCTTTTGCAACTCCTGAGACTTTTGAAAAAGAGAAAATGAGTGAATCGATGAAAGTGTACTTTCCACATTATAGTGGGATAAACTATAGAGTTTTTGAACACTAACGAATGTGATTTTCAGCAAAATAAAAAAAACCTGAAGTTTGATTAATCACCAAGCAATCCTACAAAACACTTCATTTTCGTATTTTCGAGGTTAAATGGCACTATAAACGAGTTATAGAAAACAACAACCCTAGAACGAATGTGAATTGATCGTGGTTAACTCTTTTGCAACTCGTGGAACTTTTCAAAAAGAGAGAATGAGTGAATCGATGAAATTGCACTTTCCACATTATAGTGGGATAAACTATAGAGTTTTTGAGAACTAACGTATGTGATTTTCCGCAAAATGAAGAAAACATAAAGTTTGCTTGGTCACCAAACAATCCTACAAAACACTTCATTTTGGTATTTTCGAGGTTAAATGGCACTATAAACGAGTTATAGAAAACAACAACCCTAGAACGAATGTGTGTTGTGTGTGTGTGGTATGTTGTGTGATGTTGTGTGGTGTGTTGTGTGGTGTGGTGTGTTGTGTGTATGTGTGGTGTGTGGTGTTGTGTGATGTGTGTTGTGTTGTGCGGTGTGTGGTGTGGTTTTTTGTGTGTGTGTTGTGTTGTGTGGTGTGGTGTGTTTTGTGGTGTGTGTGTTATGTTGTGTGTGTTGTGTATTGTGTTGTGTTGTGTGGTGTGGTGTGTGTTGTGTTGTATTGTGTGGCGTGGTATGGTGTGTGTTGTGTGTTGTGTGGTGATGTGTTGTGTGGTGTGTGTGTTGTGTGTGTGTGGTGTGTGGTGTTGTGTTGTGTGTGGTGTGTGATGTGTGTTGTGTGGTGTGTGGTGGTGTGTGTGGTGTGGTGTGTGGTGTTGTGTGGTGTGTGTTGCATGGTGTGGTGTGTGTTGTGTTGTGTGGTGTGGTGTGTGTTGTGTTGTGTTGTGTGGTGTGGTGTGTGTTGTGTAGTGTTGTGTGGTGTGGTGTGGTGTGTTGTGTGTGTGTGGTGTGTTGTGTGGTGTGTGTTGTGTGGTGTGAGGTGTCTCATATATATATATATATATTTTTTGATGTGCAGTGCCATGCCCCGGTTGCGGCCATGAGAAAGCTAGTTTTACTCCAGTGCATACCAGATCAGCTGCTGATCCCATGATTGAGATAATTACCCTAGAACGAATGTGAATTGGTCATGGTTAACTCATTTGCAAGTCGTGAGACTTTTCAAAAAGAGAGAATGAGTGAATCGATGAAAGTGCACTTTCCACATTATAGTGGGATAAACTATAGAGTTTTTGAGAACTAACGTATGTGATTTACCGCAAAATGAAGAAAACATAAAGTTTGCTTGGTCACCAAACAATCCTACAAAACACTTCATTTTGGTATTTACGAGGTTAAATGGCACTATAAACGAGTTATAGAAAACAACAACCCTAGAACGAATGTGTGTTTTGTGTGTATGGTATGTTGTGTGATGTTATGTGGTGTGTTGTGTGGTGTGGTGTGTTGTGTATATGTGTGGTGTGTGGTGTTGTGTGGTGTGTGTTGTGTTGTGCGGTGTGTGGTGTGGTTTTTGGTGTGTGTGTTGTGTTGTGTGGTGTGGTGTGTTTTGTGGTGTGTGTGTTGTGTTGTGTGGTGTGTGTTGTGTTGTGTGGTGTGTGTTGTGTGGTGTGGTGTGTGTTGTGTTGTGTGGTGTGGTATGGTGTGTGTGTTGTGTTGTGTGTGTGTGTTGTGTTGTGTGTGTTGTGTTGTGTGGTGTGGTGTGGTGTGTTTTGTGGTGTGTGTGTTGTGTTGTGTGGTGTGGTATGGTGTGTGTTGTGTGTTGTGTGGTGTTGTGTTGTGTGGTGTGTGGTGTGTGGTGTGTGTGTTGTGTGTGTGTAGTGTGTGGTGTTGTGTGTGGTGTGTGATGTGTGTTGTGTGGTGGTGTGTGGTGGTGTGTGTGGTGTTGTGTTGTGTTGTGTGTGGTGTTGTGTGGTGTGTGTTGGATGGTGTGGTGTGTGTTGTGTTGTGTGGTGTGGTGTGTGTTGTGTTGTGTTGTGTGGTGTGGTGTGGTGTGTGTAGTGTTGTGTTGTGTGGTGTGGTGTGGTGTGGTGTGTTGTGTGTGTGTGGTGTGTTGTGTGTTGTGTGGTGTGAGGTGTCTCATATATATATATATATATATATATTTTTTGATGTGCAGTGCCATGCCCCGGTTGCGGCCATGAGAAAGCTAGTTTTACTCCAGTGCAGACCAGATCAGCTGCTGATCCCATGATTGAGATAATTACCCTAGAATGAATGTGAATTGGTCATGGTTAACTCTTTTGCAACTCGTGAGACTTTTCAAAAAAAGAGAATGAGTGAATCGATGAAAGTGCACTTTCCACATTATAGTGGGATAAACTATAGAGTTTTTGAGAACTAACGTATGTGATTTACCGCAAAATGAAGAAAACATAAAGTTTGCTTGGTCACCAAACAATCCTACAAAACACTTCATTTTGGTATTTTCGAGGTTAAATGGCACTATAAACGAGTTATAGAAAACAACAACCCTAGAACGAATGTGTGTTTTGTGTGTGTGGTATGTTGTGTGATGTTATGTGGTGTGTTGTGTGGTGTGGTGTGTTGTGTATATGTGTGGTGTGTGGTGTTGTGTGGTGTTGTGCGGTGTGTGGTGTGGTTTTTGGTGTGTGTGTTGTGTTGTGTTGTGCGGTGTGTGGTGTGGTTTTTGGTGTGTGTGGTGTGTGTGTTGTGTGTGTGTGGTGTGTGGTGTTGTGTTGTGTGTGGTGTGTGATGTGTGTTGTGTGGTGTTGTGTGGTGTGTGGTGGTGTGTGTGGTGTTGTGTTGTGTGTGGTGTGGTATGTGGTGTTGTGTGGTGTGTGTTGCATGGTGTGGTGTGTGTTGTGTTGTGTGGTGTGGTGTGTGTTGTGTTGTGTTGTGTGGTGTGGTGTGGTGTGGTGTATGTTGTGTAGTGTTGTGTGGTGTGGTGTAGTGTGTTGTGTGTGTGTGGTGTGTTGTGTGGTGTGTGTTGTGTGGTGTGAGGTGTCTCATATATATATATATATATTTTTTGATGTGCAGTGCCATGCCCCGGTTGCGGCCATGAGAAAGCTAGTTTTACTCGAGTGCAGACCAGATCAGCTGCTGATCCCATGATTGAGATAATTACCCTAGAACGAATGTGAATTGGTCATGGTTAACTCTTTTGCAACTCGTGAGACTTTTCAAAAAGAGAGAATGAGTGAATCGATGAAAGTGCACTTTCCACATTATAGTGGGATAAACTATAGAGTATTTGAGAACTAACGTATGTGATTTACCGCAAAATGAAGAAAACATAAAGTTTGCTTGGTCACCAAGCAATCCTACAAAACACTTCATTTTGGTATTTTCGAGGTTAAATGGCACTATAAACGAGTTATAGAAAACAACAACCCTAGAACGAATGTGAATTTGTCATGGTTAACTCTTTTGCAACTCCTGAGACTTTTGAAAAAGAGAAAATGAGTGAATCGATGAAAGTGTACTTTCCACATTATAGTGGGATAAACTATAGAGTTTTTGAACACTAACGAATGTGATTTTCCGCAAAATAAAAAAAAAACGTAAAGTTCGATTAATCACCAAGCAATCCTACAAAACACTTCATTTTGGTATTTTCCGAGGTTAAATGGCACTATAAACGAGTTATAGAAAACAACAACCCTAGAACGAATGTGAATTGATCGTGGTTAACTCTTTTGCAACTCGTGGAACTTTTCAAAAAGAGAGAATGAGTGAATCGATGAAATTGCAGTTTCAACATTATAGTGGGATAAACTATAGAGTTTTTGAGAACTAACGTATGTGATTTTCCGCAAAATGAAGAAAACATAAAGTTTGCTTGGTCATCAAACAATCCTACAAAACATTTCATTTTGGTATTTTCGAGGTTAAATGGCACTATAAACGAGTTATAGAAAACAACAACCCTAGAACGAATGTGTGTTGTGTGTGTGTGGTATGTTGTGTGATGTTGTGTGGTGTGTTGTGTGGTGTGGTGTGTTGTGTGTATGTGTGGTGTGTGGTGTTGTGTGATGTGTGTTGTGTTGTGCGGTGTATGGTGTGGTTTTTTGTGTGTGTGTTGTGTTGTGTGGTGTGGTGTGTTTTGTGGTGTGTGTGTTATGTTGTGTGTGTTGTGTGTTGTGTTGTGTGGTGTGGTGTGTGTTGTGTTGTATTGTGTGGCGTGGTATGGTGTGTGTTGTGTGTTGTGTGGTGTGTGGTGTGTGTGTTGTGTGTGTGTGGTGTGTGGTGTTGTGTTGTGTGTGTTGTGTGATGTGTGTTGTGTGGTGTGTGGTGGTGTGTGTGGTGTTGTGTTGTGTGTGGTGTGGTGTGTGGTGTTGTGTGGTGTGTGTTGCATGGTGTGGTGTGTGTTGTGTTGTGTGGTGTGGTGTGTGTTGTGTTGTGTTGTGTGGTGTGGTGTGTGTTGTGTAGTGTTGTGTGGTGTGGTGTGGTGTGTTGTGTGTGTGTGGAGTGTTGTGTGGTGTGTGTTGTGTGGTGTGAGGTGTCTCATATATATATATATATATTTTTTGATGTGCAGTGTCATGCCCCGGTTGCGGCCATGAGAAAGCTAGTTTTACTCCAGTGCAGACCAGATCAGCTGCTGATCCCATGATTGAGATAATTACCCTAGAACGAATGTGAATTGGTCATGGTTAACTCATTTGCAAGTCGTGAGACTTTTCAAAAAGAGAGAATGAGTGAATCGATGAAAGTGCACTTTCCACATTATAGTGGGATAAACTATAGAGTTTTTGAGAACTAACGTATGTGATTTACCGCAAAATGAAGAAAACATAAAGTTTGCTTGGTCACCAAACAATCCTACAAAACACTTCATTTTGGTATTTTCGAGGTTAAATGGCACTATAAACGAGTTATAGAAAACAACAACCCTAGAACGAATGTGTGTTTTGTGTGTATGGTATGTTGTGTGATGTTATGTTGTGTGTTGTGTGGTGTGGTGTGTTGTGTATATGTGTGGTGTGTGGTGTTGTGTGGTGTGTGTTGTGTTGTGCGGTGTGTGGTGTGGTTTTTGGTGTGTGTGTTTTGTTGTGTGGTGTGGTGTGTTTTGTGGTGTGTGTGTTGTGTTGTGTGGTGTGTGTTGTGTGTTGTGTTGTGTTGTGTGGTGTGGTGTGTGTTGTGTTGTGTTGTGTTGTGTGGTGTGGTATGGTGTGTGTGTTGTGTTGTGTGTGTGTGTTGTGTTGTGTGTGTTGTGTTGTGTGGTGTGGTGTGTTTTGTGGTGTGTGTGTTGTGTGTGTGTGGTGTGTGGTGTTGTGTTGTGTGTGGTGTGTGATGTGTGTTGTGTGGTGTTGTGTGGTGTGTGGTGGTGTGTGTGGTGTTGTGTTGTGTGTGGTGTGGTGTGTGGTGTTGTGTGGTGTGTGTTGCATGGTGTGGTGTGTGTTGTGTTGTGTGGTGTGGTGTGTGTTGTGTTGTGTTGTGTTGTGTGGTGTGGTGTGGTGTGTGTTGTGTTGTGTGGTGTGGTGTGGTGTGGTGTGTTGTGTGTGTGTGGTGTGTTGTGTGTTGTGTGGTGTGAGGTGTCTCATATATATATATATATATTTTTTGATGTGCAGTGCCATGCCCCGGTTGCGGCCATGAGAAAGCTAGTTTTACTCCAGTGCAGACCAGATCAGCTGCTGATCCCATGATTGAGATAATTACCCTAGAACGAATGTGAATTGGTCATGGTTAACTCATTTGCAAGTCGTGAGACTTTTCAAAAAGAGAGAATGAGTGAATCGATGAAAGTGCACTTTCCACATTATAGTGGGATAAACTATAGAGTTTTTGAGAACTAACGTATGTGATTTTCCGCAAAATGAAGAAAACATAAAGTTTGCTTGGCCACCAAGCAATCCTACAAAACACTTCATTTTGGTATTTTCGAGGTTAAATGGCACTATAAACGAGTTATAGAAAACAACAACCCTTGAACGAATGTGAATTGGTCATGGTTAACTCTTTTGCAACTCGTGAGACTTTTGAAAAAGAGAAAATGAGTGAATCGATGATAGTGTACTTTCCACATTATAGTGGGATAAACTATAGAGTTTTTGAACACTAACGAATGTGATTTTCCGCAAAATAAAAAAAAACCTAAATTTTGATTAATCACCAAGCAATCCTACAAAACACTTCATTTTGGTATTTTCGAGGTTAAATGGCACTATAAACGAGTTATAGAAAACAACAACCCTAGAACGAATGTGAATTGATCGTGGTTAACTCTTTTGCAACTCGTGGAACTTTTCAAAAAGAGAGAATGAGTGAATCGATGAAATTGCACTTTCCACATTATAGTGGGATAAACTATAGAGTTTTTGAGAACTAACGTATGTGATTTTCCGCAAAATGAAGAAAACATAAAGTTTGCTTGGTCACCAAACAATCCTACAAAACACTTCATTTTGGTATTTTCGAGGTTAAATGGCACTATAAACGAGTTATAGAAAACAACAACCCTAGAACGAATGTGTGTTGTGTGTGTGTGGTATGTTGTGTGATGTTGTGTGGTGTGTTGTGTGGTGTGGTGTGTTGTGTGTATGTGTGGTGTGTGTTGTGTTGTGCGGTGTGTGGTGTGGTTTTTGGTGTGTGTGTTGTGTTGTGTGGTGTGGTGTGTTTTGTGGTGTGTGTGTTGTGTTGTGTGGTGTGTGTTGTGTGTTGTGTTGTGTTGTGTGGTGTGGTGTGTGTTGTGTTGTGTTGTGTTGTGTGGTGTGGTATGGTGTGTGTGTTGTGTTGTGTGTGTGTGTTGTGTTGTGTGTGTTGTGTTGTGTGGTGTGGTGTGTTTTGTGGTGTGTGTGTTGTGTTGTGTTGTGTTGTGTGGTGTGGTATGGTGTATGTTGTGTGTTGTGTGGTGTTGTGTTGTGTGGTGTGTGGTGTGTGTGTTGTGTGTGTGTGGTGTGTGGTGTTGTGTTGTGTGTGGTGTGTGATGTGTGTTGTGTGGTGTTGTGTGGTGTGTGGTGGTGTGTGTGGTGTTGTGTTGTGTTGTGTGTGGTGTGGTGTGTGGTGTTGTGTGGTGTGTGTTGCATGGTGTGGTGTGTGTTGTGTTGTGTGGTGTGGTGTGTGTTGTGTTGTGTTGTGTGGTGTGGTGTGGTGTGTGTAGTGTTGTGTGGTGTGGTGTGGTGTGGTGTGTTGTGTTGTGTGTGTGTGGTGTGTTGTGTGTTGTGTGTTGTGTGGTGTGAGGTGTCTCATATATATATATATATATATATTTTGATTGCAGTGCCATGCCCCGGTTGCGGCCATGAGAAAGCTAGTTTTACTCCAGTGCAGACCAGATCAGCTGCTGATCCCATGATTGAGATAATTACCCTAGAATGAATGTGAATTGGTCATGGTTAACTCTTTTGTAACTCGTGAGACTTTTCAAAAAGAGAGAATGAGTGAATCGATGAAAGTGCACTTTCCACATTATAGTGGGATAAACTATAGAGTTTTTGAGAACTAACGTATGTGATTTACCGCAAAATGAAGAAAACATAAAGTTTGCTTGGTCACCAAGCAATCCTACAAAACACTTCATTTTGGTATTTTCGAGGTTAAATGGCACTATAAACGAGTTATAGAAAACAACAACCCTAGAACGAATGTGAATTTGTCATGGTTAACTCTTTTGCAACTCCTGAGACTTTTGAAAAAGAGAAAATGAGTGAATCGATGAAAGTGTACTTTCCACATTATAGTGGGATAAACTATAGAGTTTTTGAACACTAACGAATGTGATTTTCCGCAAAATAAAAAAAAACCTAAAGTTTGATTAATCACCAAGCAATCCTACAAAACACTTCATTTTGGTATTTTCGAGGTTAAATGGCATTATAAACGAGTTATAGAAAACAACAACCCTAGAACGAATGTGAATTGATCGTGGTTAACTCTTTTGCAACTCGTGGAACTTTTCAAAAAGAGAGAATGAGTGAATCGATAAAATTGCACTTTCCACATTATAGTGGGATAAACTATAGAGTTTTTGAGAACTAACGTATGTGATTTTCCGCAAAATGAAGAAAACATAAAGTTTGCTTGGTCACCAAACAATCCTACAAAACACTTCATTTTGGTATTTTCGAGGTTAAATGGCACTATAAACGAGTTATAGAAAACAACAACCCTAGAACGAATGTGTGTTGTGTGTGTGTGGTATGTTGTGTGATGTTGTGTGGTGTGTTGTGTGGTGTGGTGTGTTGTGTGTATGTGTGGTGTGTGGTGTTGTGTGGTGTGTGTTGTGTTGTGCGGTGTGTGGTGTGGTTTTTGGTGTGTGTGTTGTGTTGTGTGGTGTGGTGTGTTTTGTGGTGTGTGTGTTGTGTTGTGTGTGTTGTGTGTTGTGTTATGTTGTGTGGTGTGGTGTGTGTTGTGTTGTGTGGTGTGGTATGGTGTGTGTGTTGTGTTGTGTGTGTGTGTTGTGTTGTGTGTGTTGTGTTGTGTGGTGTGGTGTGTTTTGTGGTGTGTGTGTTGTGTTGTGTTGTGTTGTGTTGTGTTGTGTGGTGTGGTGTGGTATGGTGTGTGTTGTGTGTTGTGTGGTATTGTGTTGTGTGGTGTGTGGTGTGTGGTGTGTGTCTTGTGTGTGTGTGGTGTGTGGTGTTGTGTTGTGTGTGGTGTGTGATGTGTGTTGTGTGGTGTTGTGTGGTGTGTGGTGGTGTGTGTGGTGTTGTGTTGTGTGTGGTGTGGTGTGTGGTGTTGTGTGGTGTGTGTTGCATGGTGTGGTGTGTGTTGTGTTGTGTGGTGTGGTGTGTGTTGTGTTGTGTTGTGTGGTGTGGTGTGGTGTGTGTTGTGTTGTGTTGTGTGGTGTGGTGTGGTGTGGTGTGTTGTGTGTGTGTGGTGTGTTGTGTGTTGTGTGGTGTGAGGTGTCTCATATATATATATATATTTTTTTTGATGAGCAGTGCCATGCCCCGGTTGCGGCCATGAGAAAGCTAGTTTTACTCCAGTGCAGACCAGATAAGCTGCTGATCCCATGATTGAGATAATTACCCTAGAATGAATGTGAATTGGTCATGGTTAACTCTTTTGCAACTCGTGAGACTTTTCAAAAAGAGAGAATGAGTGAATCGATGAAAGTGCACTTTCCACATTATAGTGGGATAAACTATAGAGTTTTTGAGAACTAACGTATGTGATTTACCGCAAAATGAAGAAAACATAAAGTTTGCTTGGTCACCAAGCAATCCTACAAAACACTTCATTTTGGTATTTTCGAGGTTAAATGGCACTATAAACGAGTTATAGAAAACAACAACCCTAGAACGAATGTGAATTTGTCATGGTTAACTCTTTTGCAACTCCTGAGACTTTTGAAAAAGAGAAAATGAGTGAATCGATGAAAGTGTACTTTCCACATTATAGTGGGATAAACTATAGAGTTTTTGAACACTAACGAATGTGATTTTCCGCAAAATAAAAAAAAACGTAAAGTTTGATTAATCACCAAGCAATCCTACAAAACACTTCATTTTGGTATTTTCCGAGGTTAAATGGCACTATAAACGAGTTATAGAAAACAACAACCCTAGAACGAATGTGAATTGATCGTGGTTAACTCTTTTGCAACTCGTGGAACTTTTCAAAAAGAGAGAATGAGTGAATCGATGAAATTGCACTTTCAACATTATAGTGGGATAAACTATAGAGTTTTTGAGAACTAACGTATGTGATTTTCCGCAAAATGAAGAAAACATAAAGTTTGCTTGGTCATCAAACAATCCTACAGAACACTTCATTTTGGTATTTTCGAGGTTAAATGGCACTATAAACGAGTTATAGAAAACAACAACCCTAGAACGAATGTGTGTTGTGTGTGTGTGGTATGTTGTGTGATGTTGTGTGGTGTGTTGTGTGGTGTGGTGTGTTGTGTGTATGTGTGGTGTGTGGTGTTGTGTGGTGTGTGTTGTGTTGTGCGGTGTGTGGTGTGGTTTTTGGTGTGTGTGTTGTGTTGTGTGGTGTGGTGTGTTTTGTGGTGTGTGTGTTGTGTTGTGTGTGTTGTGTGTTGTGTTGTGTTGTGTGGTGTGGTGTGTGTTGTGTTGTATTGTGTGGCGTGGTATGGTGTGTGTTGTGTGTTGTGTGGTGTTGTGTTGTGTGGTGTGTGGTGTGTGTGTTGTGTGTATGTGGTGTGTGGTGTGGTGTTGTGTGTGGTGTGTGATGTGTGTTGTGTGGTGTTGTGTGGTGTGTGGTGGTGTGTGTGGTGTTGTGTTGTGTGTGGTGTGGTGTGTGGTGTTGTGTGGTGTGTGTTGCATGGTGTGGTGTGTGTTGTGTTGTGTTGTGTGGTGTGGTGTGGTGTGGTGTGTGTTGTGTAGTGTTGTGTGGTGTGGTGTGGTGTGTTGTGTGTGTGTGGTGTGTTGTGTGGTATGTGTTGTGTGGTGTGAGTTGTCTCATATATATATATATATATATTTTTTTTGATGTGCAGTGCCATGCCCCGGTTGCGGCCATAAGAAAGCTAGTTTTACTCCAGTGCAGACCAGATCAGCTGCTGATCCCATGATTGAGATAATTACCCTAGAACTAATGTGAATTGGTCATGGTTAACTCATTTGCAACTCGTGAGACTTTTCAAAAAGAGAGAATGAGTGAATCGATGAAAGTGCACTTTCCACATTATAGTGGGATAAACTATAGAGTTTTTGAGAACTAACGTATGTGATTTACCGCAAAATGAAGAAAACATAAAGTTTGCTTGGTCACCAAACAATCCTACAAAACACTTCATTTTGGTATTTTCGAGGTTAAATGGCACTATAAACGAGTTATAGAAAACAACAACCCTAGAACGAATGTGTGTTTTGTGTGTGTGGTATGTTGTGTGATGTTATGTGGTGTGTTGTGTGGTGTGGTGTGTTGTGTATATGTGTGGTGTGTGGTGTTGTGTGGTGTTGTGCGGTGTGTGGTGTGGTTTTTGGTGTGTGTGTTGTGTTGTGTTGTGCGGTGTGTGGTGTGGTTTTTGGTGTGTGTGGTGTGTGTTGCATGGTGTGGTGTGTGTTGTGTTGTGTGGTGTGGTGTGTGTTGTGTTGTGTTGTGTGGTGTGGTGTGGTGTGTGTTGTGTTGTGTTGTGTGGTGTGGTGTGGTGTGGTGTGTTGTGTGTGTGTGGTGTGTTGTGTGTTGTGTGTTGTGTGGTGTGAGGTGTCTCATATATATATATATTTTTTTTTGATGTGTAGTGCCATGCCCCGGTTGCGGCCATGAGAAAACTAGTTTTACTCCAGTGCAGACCAGATCAGCTGCTGATCCCATGATTGAGATAATTACCCTAGAATGAATGTGAATTGGTCATGGTTAACTCTTTTGCAACTCGTGAGACTTTTCAAAAAGAGAGAATGAGTGAATCGATGAAAGTGCACTTTCCACATTATAGTGGGATAAACTATAGAGTTTTTGAGAACTAACGTATGTGATTTACCGCAAAATGAAGAAAACATAAAGTTTGCTTGGTCACCAAACAATCCTACAAAACACTTCATTTTGGTATTTTCGAGGTTAAATGGCACTATAAACGAGTTATAGAAAACAACAACCCTAGAACGAATGTGTGTTTTGTGTGTGTGGTATGTTGTGTGATGTTATGTGGTGTGTTGTGTGGTGTGGTGTGTTGTGTATATGTGTGGTGTGTGGTGTTGTGTGGTGTTGTGCGGTGTGTGGTGTGGTTTTTGGTGTGTGTGTTGTGTTGTGTTGTGCGGTGTGTGGTGTGGTTTTTGGTGTGTGTGGTGTGTGTTGCATGGTGTGGTGTGTGTTGTGTTGTGTGGTGTGGTGTGTGTTGTGTTGTGTTGTGTGGTGTGGTGTGGTGTGTGTTGTGTTGTGTTGTGTGGTGTGGTGTGGTGTGGTGTGTTGTGTGTGTGTGGTGTGTTGTGTGTTGTGTGTTGTGTGGTGTGAGGTGTCTCATATATATATATATTTTTTTTTGATGTGTAGTGCCATGCCCCGGTTGCGGCCATGAGAAAGCTAGTTTTACTCCAGTGCATACCAGATCAGCTGCTGATCCCATGATTGAGATAATTACCCTAGAACGAATGTGAATTGGTCATGGTTAACTCATTTGCAAGTCGTGAGACTTTTCAAAAAGAGAGAATGAGTGAATCGATGAAAGTGCACTTTCCACATTATAGTGGGATAAACTATAGAGTTTTTGAGAACTAACGTATGTGATTTACCGCAAAATGAAGAAAACATAAAGTTTGCTTGGTCACCAAGCAATCCTACAAAACACTTCATTTTGGTATTTTCGAGGTTAAATGGCACTATAAACGAGTTATAGAAAACAACAACCCTAGAACGAATGTGAATTTGTCATGGTTAACTCTTTTGCAACTCGTGAGACTTTTGAAAAAGAGAAAATGAGTGAATCGATGAAAGTGTACTTTCCACATTATAGTGGGATAAACTATAGAGTTTTTGAACACTAACGAATGTGATTTTCCGCAAAATAAAAAAAAACGTAAAGTTTGATTAATCACCAAGCAATCCTACAAAATACTTCATTTTGGTATTTTCGAGGTTAAATGGCACTATAAACGAGTTATAGAAAACAACAACCCTATAACGAATGTGAATTGATCGTGTTTAACTCTTTTGCAACTCGTGGAACTTTTCAAAAAGAGAGAATGAGTGAATCGATGAAATTGCACTTTCCACATTATAGTGGGATAAACTATAGAGTTTTTGAGAACTAACGTATGTGATTTTCCGCAAAATGAAGAAAACATAAAGTTTGCTTGGTCATCAAACAATCCTACAAAACACTTCATTTTGGTATTTTCGAGGTTAAATGGCACAATAAACGAGTTATAGAAAACAACAACCCTAGAACGAATGTGTGTTGTGTGTGTGTGGTATGTTGTGTGATGTTGTGTGGTGTGTTGTGTGGTGTAGTGTGTTGTGTGTATGTGTGGTGTGTGGTGTGTGGTGTTGTGTGGTGTGTGTTGTGTTGTGCGGTGTGTGGTGTGGTTTTTGGTGTGTGTGTTGTATTGTGTTTGTTGTGATGTGTGGTGTGGTGTGTTTTGTGGTGTGTGTGTTGTGTTGTGTTGTGTGGTGTGTGTTGTGTGTTGTGTTGTGTTGTGTGGTGTGGTGTGTGTTGTGTTGTGTTGTGTGGTGTTGTGTTGTGTTGTGTGGTGTGGTATGGTGTGTGTTGTGTGTTGTGTGGTGTTGTGTTGTGTTGTGTGGTGTGTGGTGTGTGTGTTGTGTGTGGTGTGTGGTGTTGTGTTGTGTGTGGTGTGTGTGTGTGGTGTGTGGTGTTGTGTTGTGTGTGGTGTGTGATATGTGTTGTGTGGTGTTGTGTGGTGTGTGGTGGTGTGTGTGGTGTTGTGTTGTGTGTGGTGTGGTGTGTGGTGTTGTGTGGTGTGTGTTGCGTGTGTGTTGTGTTGTGTGGTGTGGTGTGTGTTGTGTTGTGTGGTGTGGTGTGGTGTGGTGTGTGTTGTGTAGTGTTGTGTGGTGTGGTGTGGTGTGGTGTGTATATATTTTTTATGTACAACACAACACAACACCACACAACATACAACACACACCATACCACACCACACAACACACACCACACCACACAACACAACACAACACACAACACACACCAAACAACACAACACACACAACACAAAACACACCACACCACACAACACAACAAACACAATACAACACACACACCAAAAACCACACCACACACCGCACAACACAACACACACCACAAAACACCACACACCACACATACACACAACACACCACACCACACAACACACCACACAACATCACACAACATACCACACACACACAACACACATTCGTTCTAGGGTTGTTGTTTTCTATAACTCGTTTATAGTGCCATTTAACCTCGAAAATACCAAAATGAAGTGTTTTGTAGGATTGTTTGGTGACCAAGCAAACTTTATGTTTTCTTCATTTTGCGGAAAATCACATACGTTAGTTCTCAAAAACTCTATAGTTTATCCCACTATAATGTGGAAAGTGCAATTTCATCGATTCACTCATTCTCTCTTTTTGAAAAGTCTCACGAGTTGCAAAAGAGTTAACCATGACCAATTCACATTCGTTCTAGGGTTGTTGTTTTCTATAACTCGTTTATAGTGCCATTTAACCTCGAAAATACCAAAATGAAGTGTTTTGTAGGATTGCTTGGTGACCAAGCAAACTTTATGTTTTCTTCATTTTGCGAAAAATCACATTCGTTAGTGTTCAAAAACTCTATAGTTTATCCCACTATAATGTGGAAAGTGCACTTTCATCGATTCACTCATTCTCTCTTTTTGAAAAGTCTCACGAGTTGCAAAAGAGTTAACCATGACCAATTCACATTCGTTCTAGGGTATTTATCTCAATCATGGGATCAGCAACTGATCTGGTCTGCACTGGAGTAAAACTAGCTTTCTCATGGCCGCAACCGGGGCATGGCACTGCACATCAAAAAAAAAATATATATATATATGAGACACCTCACACCACACAACACACCACACACACACAACACACCACACCACACCACACCACACAACACTACACAACACACACCACAACACACCACACCACACAACACAACACAACACACACCACACCACACAACACAACACACACCACACCATGCAACACACACCACACAACACCACACACCACACCACACACAACACAACACCACACACACCACCACACACCACACAACACATATCACACACCACACACAACACAACACCACACACCACACACACACACCACACACAACACACACACCACACACCACACAACACAACACCACACAACATACAACACACACCATACCACACCACACAACACAACACAACACAACACAACACACACCACACCACACAACACAACACAACACACAACACACACCACACAACACAACACACACACCACAAAACACACCACACCACACCACACAACACAACAAACACAATACAACACACACACCAAAAACCACACCACACACCGCACAACACAACACACACCACACAACACCACACACCACACATACACACAACACACCACACCACACAACACACCACACAACATCACACAACATACCACACACACACAACACACATTCGTTCTAGGGTTGTTGTTTTCTATAACTCGTTTATAGTGCCATTTAACCTCGAAAATACCAAAATGAAGTGTTTTGTAGGATTGTTTGGTGACCAAGCAAACTTTATGTTTTCTTCATTTTGCGGAAAATCACATACGTTAGTTCTCAAAAACTCTATAGTTTATCCCACTATAATGTGGAAAGTGCAATTTCATCGATTCACTCATTCTCTCTTTTTGAAAAGTTCCACGAGTTGCAAAAGAGTTAACCATGATCAATTCACATTCGTTCTAGGGTTGTTGTTTTCTATAACTCGTTTATAGTGTCATTTAACCTCGAAAATACCAAAATCAAGTGTTTTGTAGGATTGCTTGGTGATTAATCAAACTTTACGTTTTTTTTTATTTTGCGGAAAATCACATTCGTTAGTGTTCAAAAACTCTATAGTTTATCCCACTATAATGTGGAAAGTACACTTTCATCGATTCACTCATTTTCTCTTTTTCAAAAGTCTCACGAGTTGCAAAATAGTTAACCATGACCAATTCACATTCGTTCTAGGGTTGTTGTTTTCTATAACTCGTTTATAGTGCCATTTAACCTCGAAAATACCAAAATGAAGTGTTTTGTAGGATTGCTTGGTGACCAAGCAAACTTTATGTTTTCTTCATTTTGCGAAAAATCACATACGTTAGTTCTCAAAAACTCTATAATTTATCCCACTATAATGTGGAAAGTGCACTTTCATCGATTCACTCATTCTCTCTTTTTGAAAAGTCTCACGAGTTGCAAAAGAGTTAACCATGACCAATTCAAATTCGTTCTAGGGTATTTATCTCAATCATGGGATCAGCAACTGATCTGGTCTGCACTGGAGTAAAACTAGCTTTCTAATGGCCGCAACCGGGGCATGGCACTGCACATCAAGAAAAAAATATATATATATATGAGACACCTCACACCACACAACACACACCACACAACACACCACACACACACAACACACCACACCACACAACACTACACAACACACACCACACCACACAACACAACACAACACACACCACACCACACAACACAACACACACCACACCATGCAACACACACCACACAATACCACACACCACACCACACACAACACAACACCACACACACCACCACACACCACACAACACCACACAACACATATCACACACCACACACAACACAACACCACACACCACACACACACACCACACACAACACAACACCACACACCACACACAACACACACACCACACACAACACACACACCACACACCACACAACACAACACAACACCACACAACATACAACACACACCATACCACACCACACAACACAACACACACCACACAACACAACACACAACACACACCACACAACACAACACACACACCACAAAACACACCACACCACACAACACAACAAACACAATACAACACACACACCAAAAACCACACCACACACCGCACAACACAACACAAACCACACAACACCACACACCACACATACACACAACACACCACACCACACAACACACCACACAACATCACACAACATACCACACACACACAACACACATTCGTTCTAGGGTTGTTGTTTTCTATAACTCATTTATAGTGCCATTTAACCTCGAAAATACCAAAATGAAGTGTTTTGTAGGATTGTTTGGTGACCAAGCAAACTTTATGTTTTCTTCATTTTGCGGAAAATCACATACGTTAGTTCTCAAAAACTCTATAGTTTATCCCACTATAATGTGGAAAGTGCAATTTCATCGATTCACTCATTCTCTCTTTTTGAAAAGTTCCACGAGTTGCAAAAGAGTTAACCATGATCAATTCACATTCGTTCTCGGGTTGTTGTTTTCTATAACTCGTTTATAGTGCCATTTAACCTCGAAAATACCAAAATGAAGTGTTTTGTAGGATTGCTTGGTGATTAATCAAACTTTACGTTTTTTTTTATTTTGCGGAAAATCACATTCGTTAGTGTTCAAAAACTCTATAGTTTATCCCACTATAATGTGGAAAGTACACTTTCATCGATTCACTCATTTTCTCTTTTTCAAAAGTCTCACGAGTTGCAAAAGAGTTAACCATGACCAATTCACATTCGTTCTAGGGTTGTTGTTTTCTATAACTCGTTTATAGTGCCATTTAACCTCGAAAATACCAAAATGAAGTGTTTTGTAGGATTGCTTGGTGACCAAGCAAACTTTATGTTTTCTTCATTTTGCGAAAAATCACATACGTTAGTTCTCAAAAACTCTATAGTTTATCCCACTATAATGTGGAAAGTGCACTTTCATCGATTCACTCATTCTCTCTTTTTGAAAAGTCTCACGAGTTGCAAAAGAGTTAACCATGACCAATTCACATTCGTTCTAGGGTATTTATCTCAATCATGGGATCAGCAACTGATGTGGTCTGCACTGGAGTAAAACTAGCTTTCTCATGGCCGCAACCGGGGCATGGCACTGCACATCAAAAAATATATATATATATATATATGAGACACCTCACACCACACAACACACACCACACAACACACCACACACACACAACACACCACACCACACCACACCACACAACACAACACTACACAACACACACCACACCACACCACACCACACTACACAACACAACACACACCACACCACACAACACAACACACACCACACAACACCACACACCACACCACACACAACACAACACCACACACACCACCACACACCACACAACACCACACAACACATATCACACACCACACACAACACAACACCACACACACACACCACACACAACACAACACCACACACCACACACAACACACACACCACACACCACACAACACAACACAACACCACACAACATACAACACACACCATACCACACCACACAACACAACACAACACAACACAACACACACCACACCACACAACACAACACAACACACAACACACACCACACAACACAACACACACACCACAAAACACACCACACCATACAACACAACAAACAGAATACAACACACACACCAAAAACCACACCACACACCGCACAACACAACACACACCACACAACACCACACACCACACATACACACAACACACCACACCACACAACACACCACACAACATCACACAACATACCACACACACACAACACACATTCGTTCTAGGGTTGTTGTTTTCTATAACTCGTTTATAGTGCCATTTAACCTCGAAAATACCAAAATGAAGTGTTTTGTAGGATTGTTTGGTGACCAAGCAAACTTTAAGTTTTCTTCATTTTGCGGAAAATCACATACGTTAGTTCTCAAAAACTCTATAGTTTATCCCACTATAATGTGGAAAGTGCAATTTCATCGATTCACTCATTCTCTCTTTTTGAAAAGTTCCACGAGTTGCAAAAGAGTTAACCATGATCAATTCACATTCGTTCTCGGGTTGTTGTTTTCTATAACTCGTTTATAGTGCCATTTAACCTCGAAAATACCAAAATGAAGTGTTTTGTAGGATTGCTTGGTGATTAATCAAACTTTACGTTTTTTTTTATTTTGCGGAAAATCACATTCGTTAGTGTTCAAAAACTCTATAGTTTATCCCACTATAATGTGGAAAGTACACTTTCATCGATTCACTCATTTTCTCTTTTTCAAAAGTCTCACGAGTTGCAAAAGAGTTAACCATGACCAATTCACATTCGTTCTAGGGTTGTTGTTTTCTATAACTCGTTTATAGTGCCATTTAACCTCGAAAATACCAAAATGAAGTGTTTTGTAGGATTGCTTGGTGACCAAGCAAACTTTATGTTTTCTTCATTTTGCGAAAAATCACATACGTTAGTTCTCAAAAACTCTATAGTTTATCCCACTATAATGTGGAAAGTGCACTTTCATCGATTCACTCATTCTCTCTTTTTGAAAAGTCTCACGAGTTGCAAAAGAGTTAACCATGACCAATTCACATTCGTTCTAGGGTATTTATCTCAATCATGGGATCAGCAACTGATGTGGTCTGCACTGGAGTAAAACTAGCTTTCTCATGGCCGCAACCGGGGCATGGCACTGCACATCAAAAAATATATATATATATATATATGAGACACCTCACACCACACAACACACACCACACAACACACCACACACACACAACACACCACACCACACCACACCACACAACACTACACAACACACACCACACCACACCACACCACACTACACAACACAACACACACCACACCACACAACACAACACACACCACACAACACCACACACCACACCACACACAACACAACACCACACACACCACCACACACCACACAACACCACACAACACATATCACACACCACACACAACACAACACCACACACACACACCACACACAACACAACACCACACACCACACACAACACACACACCACACACCACACAACACAACACAACACCACACAACATACAACACACACCATACCACACCACACAACACAACACAACACAACACAACACACACCACACCACACAACACAACACAACACACAACACACACCACACAACACAACACACACACCACAAAACACACCACACCATACAACACAACAAACAGAATACAACACACACACCAAAAACCACACCACACACCGCACAACACAACACACACCACACAACACCACACACCACACATACACACAACACACCACACCACACAACACACCACACAACATCACACAACATACCACACACACACAACACACATTCGTTCTAGGGTTGTTGTTTTCTATAACTCGTTTATAGTGCCATTTAACCTCGAAAATACCAAAATGAAGTGTTTTGTAGGATTGTTTGGTGACCAAGCAAACTTTAAGTTTTCTTCATTTTGCGGAAAATCACATACGTTAGTTCTCAAAAACTCTATAGTTTATCCCACTATAATGTGGAAAGTGCAATTTCATCGATTCACTCATTCTCTCTTTTTGAAAAGTTCCACGAGTTGCAAAAGAGTTAACCATGATCAATTCACATTCGTTCTAGGGTTGTTGTTTTCTATAACTCGTTTATAGTGCCATTTAACCTCGAAAATACCAAAATGAAGTGTTTTGTAGGATTGCTTGGTGATTAATCAAACTTTACGTTTTTTTTTTATTTTGCGGAAAATCACATTCGTTAGTGTTCAAAAACTCCATAGTTTATCCCACTATAATGTGGAAAGTACACTTTCATCGATTCACTCATTTTCTCTTTTTCAAAAGTCTCACGAGTTGCAAAAGAGTTAACCATGACCAATTCACATTCGTTCTAGGGTTGTTGTTTTCTATAACTCGTTTATAGTGCCATTTAACCTCGAAAATACCAAAATGAAGTGTTTTGTAGGATTGCTTGGTGACCAAGCAAACTTTATGTTTTCTTCATTTTGCGGAAAATCACATACGTTAGTTCTCAAAAACTCTATAGTTTATCCCACTATAATGTGGAAAGTGCAATTTCATCGATTCACTCATTCTCTCTTTTTGAAAAGTTCCACGAGTTGCAAAAGAGTTAACCATGATCAATTCACATTCGTTCTAGGGTTGTTGTTTTCTATAACTCGTTTATAGTGCCATTTAACCTCGAAAATACCAAAATCAAGTGTTTTGTAGGATTGCTTGGTGATTAATCAAACTTTACGTTTTTTTTTTTATTTTGCGGAAAATCACATTCGTTAGTGTTCAAAAACTCTATAGTTTATCCCACTATAATGTGGAAAGTACACTTTCATCGATTCACTCATTTTCTCTTTTTCAAAAGTCTCACGAGTTGCAAAAGAGTTAACCATGACCAATTCACATTCGTTCTAGGGTTGTTGTTTTCTATAACTCGTTTATAGTGCCATTTAACCTCGAAAATACCAAAATGAAGTGTTTTGTAGGATTGCTTGGTGACCAAGCAAACTTTATGTTTTCTTCATTTTGCGAAAAATCACATACGTTAGTTCTCAAAAACTCTATAGTTTATCCCACTATAATGTGGAAAGTGCACTTTCATCGATTCACTCATTCTCTCTTTTTGAAAAGTCTCACGAGTTGCAAAAGAGTTAACCATGACCAATTCACATTCGTTCTAGGGTATTTATCTCAATCATGGAATCAGCAACTGATCTGGTCTGCACTGGAGTAAAACTAGCTTTCTCATGGCCGCAACCGGGGCATGGCACTACACATCAAAAAAAAAAAATATATATATATATATGAGACATCTCACACCACACAACAGACACCACACAACACACCACACACACACCACACAACACACCACACACACACAACACACCACACCACACAACACGACACACCACACACAACACACCACACCACACCACACCACACAACACAACACACACCACACCATGCAACACACACCACACAACACCACACACCACACCACACACAACACAACACCACACACACCACCACACACCACACAACACCACACAACACATATCACACACCACACACAACACAACACCACACACCACACACACACACCACACACAACACAACACCACACACCACACACAACACACACACCACACACCACACAACACAACACAACACCACACAACATACAACACACACCATACCACACCACACAACACAACACAACACACACCACACCACACAACACAACACAACACACAACACACACCACACAACACAACACAACACACCACAAAACACACCACACCACACAACACAACAAACAAAATACAACACACACACCAAAAACCACACCACACACCGCACAACACAACACACACCACACAACACCACACACCACACATACACACAACACACCACACCACACAACACACCACACAACATCACACAACATACCACACACACACAACACACATTCGTTCTAGGGTTGTTGTTTTCTATAACTCGTTTATAGTGCCATTTAACCTCGAAAATACCAAAATGAAGTGTTTTGTAGGATTGTTTGGTGACCAAGCAAACTTTATGTTTTCTTCATTTTGCGGAAAATCACATACGTTAGTTCTCAAAAACTCTATAGTTTATCCCACTATAATGTGGAAAGTGCAATTTCATCGATTCACTCATTCTCTCTTTTTGAAAAGTTCCACGAGTTGCAAAAGAGTTAACCATGATCAATTCACATTCGTTCTAGGGTTGTTGTTTTCTATAACTCGTTTATAGTGCCATTTAACCTCGAAAATACCAAAATGAAGTGTTTTGTAGGATTGCTTGGTGATTAATCAAACTTTACGTTTTTTTTTTATTTTGCGGAAAATCACATTCGTTAGTGTTCAAAAACTCTATAGTTTATCCCACTATAATGTGGAAAGTACACTTTCATCGATTCACTCATTCTCTCTTTTTGAAAAGTCTCACGAGTTGCAAAAGAGTTAACCATGACCAATTCACATTCGTTCTAGGGTATTTATCTCAATCATGGAATCAGCAACTGATCTGGTCTGCACTGGAGTAAAACTAGCATTCTCATGGCCGCAACCGGGGCATGGCACTGCACATCAAAAAATATATATATATATATATATATATAAGACACCTCACACCACACAACACACACCACACAACACACCACACACACACAACACACCACACCACACAACACAACACACCACACACAACACACCACACCACACAACACAACACACACCACACCATGCAACACACACCACACAACACCACACACCACACCACACACAACACCACACACACCACCACACACCACACAACACCACACAATACATATCACACACCACACACAACACAACACCACACACCACACACACACACCACACACAACACAACACCACACAACACACACAACACACACACCACACACCACACAACACAACACAACACCACACAACATACAACACACACCATACCACACCACAGAACACAACACAACACACACCACACAACACAACACAACACACAACACACACCACACAACACAACACACACACCACAAAACACACCACACCACACAACACAACAAACACAATACAATACACACACCAAAAACCACACCACACACCGCACAACACAACACACAACACCACACATACACACAACACACCACACCACACAACACACCACACAACATCACACAACATACCACACACACACAACACACATTCGTTCTAGGGTTGTTGTTTTCTATAACTCGTTTATATTGCCATTTAACCTCGAAAATACCAAAATGAAGTGTTTTGTAGGATTGTTTGGTGACCAAGCAAACTTTATGTTTTCTTCATTTTGCGGAAAATCACATACGTTAGTTCTCAAAAACTCTATAGTTTATCCCACTATAATGTGGAAAGTGCAATTTCATCGATTCACTCATTCTCTCTTTTTGAAAAGTTCCACGAGTTGCAAAAGAGTTAACCATGATCAATTCACATTCGTTCTAGGGTTGTTGTTTTCTATAACTCGTTTATAGTGCCATTTAACCTCGAAAATACCAAAATGAAGTGTTTTGTAGGATTGCTTGGTGATTAATCAAACTTTACGTTTTTTTTTTATTTTGCGGAAAATCACATTCGTTAGTGTTCAAAAACTCTATAGTTTATCCCACTATAATGTGGAAAGTACACTTTCATCGATTCACTCATTTTCTCTTTTTCAAAAGTCTCACGAGTTGCAAAAGAGTTAACCATGACCAATTCACATTCGTTCTAGGGTTGTTGTTTTCTATAACTCGTTTATAGTGCCATTTAACCTCGAAAATACCAAAATGAAGTGTTTTGTAGGATTGCTTGGTGACCAAGCAAACTTTATGTTTTCTTCATTTTGCGAAAAATCACATACGTTAGTTCTAAAAAACTCTATAGTTTATCCCACTATAATGTGGAAAGTGCACTTTCATCGATTCACTCATTCTCTCTTTTTGAAAAGTCTCACGAGTTGCAAAAGAGTTAACCATGACCAATTCACATTCGTTCTAGGGTATTTATCTCAATCATGGGATCAGCAACTGATCTGGTCTGCACTGGAGTAAAACTAGCTTTCTCATGGCCGCAACCGGGGCATGGCAGTGCACATCAAAAAATATATATATATATATATGAGACACCTCACACCACACAACACACACCACACAACACACCACATACACACAACACACCACACCACACCACACCACACCACACCACACAACACTACACAACACACACCACACCACACCACACAACACAACACAACACACACCACACCACACAACACAACACACACCACACCATGCAACACACACCACACAACACCACACACCACACCACACACAACACCACACACACCACCACACACCACACAACACCACACAACACATATCACACACCACACACAACACAACACCACACACCACACACACACACCACACACAACACAACACCACACACCACACACAACACACACACCACACACCACACACCACACAACACAACACCACACAACATACAACACACACCATACCACACCACACCACACAACACAACACAACACACACCACACCACACAACACAACACAACACACAACACACACCACACAACACAACACCCACACCACAAAACACACCACACCACACAACACAACAAACACAATACAACACACACACCAAAAACCACACCACACACCGCACAACACAACACACACCACACAACACCACACACCACACATACACACAACACACCACACCACACAACACACCACACAACATCACACAACATACCACACACACACAACACACATTCGTTCTAGGGTTGTTGTTTTCTATAACTCGTTTATAGTGCCATTTAACCTCGAAAATACCAAAATGAAGTGTTTTGTAGGATTGTTTGGTGACCAAGCAAACTTTATGTTTTCTTCATTTTGCGGAAAATCACATACGTTAGTTCTCAAAAACTCTATAGTTTATCCCACTATAATGTGGAAAGTGCAATTTCATCGATTCACTCATTCTCTCTTTTTGAAAAGTTCCACGAGTTGCAAAAGAGTTAACCATGATCAATTCACATTCGTTCTAGGGTTGTTGTTTTCTATAACTCGTTTATAGTGCCATTTAACCTCGAAAATACCAAATTGAAGTGTTTTGTAGGATTGCTTGGTGATTAATCAAACTTTACATTTTTTTTTTATTTTGCGGAAAATCACATTCGTTAGTGTTCAAAAACTCTATAGTTTATCCCACTATAATGTGGAAAGTACACTTTCATCGATTCACTCATTTTCTCTTTTTCAAAAGTCTCACGAGTTGCAAAAGAGTTAACCATGACCAATTCAATTCGTTCTAGGGTTGTTGTTTTCTATAACTCGTTTATAGTGCCATTTAACCTCGAAAATACCAAAATGAAGTGTTTTGTAGGATTGCTTGGTGACCAAGCAAACTTTATGTTTTCTTCATTTTGCGAAAAATCACATACGTTAGTTCTCAAAAACCCTATAGTTTATCCCACTATAATGTGGAAAGTGCACTTTCATCGATTCACTCATTTTCTCTTTTTGAAAAGTCTCACGAGTTGCAAAAGAGTTAACCATGACCAATTCACATTCGTTCTAGGGTATTTATCTCAATCATGGGATCAGCAACTGATCTGGTCTGCACTGGAGTAAAACTAGCTTTCTCATGGCCGCAACCGGGGCATGGCACTGCACATCAAAAAAAAAATATATATATATATGAGACACCTCACACCACACAACACACACCACACAACACACCACACACACACAACACACCACACCACACCACACCACACAACACTACACAACACACACCACACCACACCACACAACACAACACAACACACACCACACCACACAACACAACACACACCACACCATGCAACACACACCACACAACACCACACACCACACCACACACAACACAACACCACACACACCACCACACACCACACAACACCACACAACACATATCACACACCACACACAACACAACACCACACACCACACACACACACCACATACAACACAACACCACACACCACACACAACACACACACCACACACCACACAACACAACACCACACAACATACAACACACACCATACCACACCACACAACACAACACAACACAACACACACCACACTACACAACACAACACACAACACACACCACACAACACAACACACACACCACAAAACACACCACACCACACAACACAACAAACACAATACAACACACACACCAAAAACCACACCACACACCGCACAACACAACACACACCACACAACACCACACACCACACATACACACAACACACCACACAACATCACACAACATACCACACACACACAACACACATTCGTTCTAGGGTTGTTGTTTTCTATAACTCGTTTATAGTGCCATTTAACCTCGAAAATACCAAAATGAAGTGTTTTGTAGGATTGTTTGGTGATCAAGCAAACTTTATGTTTTCTTCATTTTGCGGAAAATCACATACGTTAGTTCTCAAAAACTCTATAGTTTATCCCACTATAATGTGGAAAGTGCAATTTCATCGATTCACTCATTCTCTCTTTTTGAAAAGTTCCACGAGTTGCAAAAGAGTTAACCATGATCAATTCACATTCGTTCTAGGGTTGTTGTTTTCTATAACTCGTTTATAGTGCCATTTAACCTCGAAAATACCAAAATGAAGTGTTTTGTAGGATTGCTTGGTGATTAATCAAACTTTACGTTTTTTTTTTTAATTTGCTTAAAATCACATTCGTTAGTGTTCAAAAACTCTATAGTTTATCCCACTATAATGTGGAAAGTACACTTTCATCGATTCACTCATTTTCTCTTTTTCAAAAGTCTCACGAGTTGCAAAAGAGTTAACCATGACCAATTCACATTCGTTCTAGGGTTGTTGTTTTTTATAACTCGTTTATAGTGCCATTTAACCTCGAAAATACCAAAATGAAGTGTTTTGTAGGATTGCTTGGTGACCAAGCAAACTTTATGTTTTCTTCATTTTGCGAAAAATCACATACGTTAGTTCTCAAAAACTCTATAGTTTATCCCACTATAATGTGGAAAGTGCACTTTCATCGATTCACTCATTCTCTCTTTTTGAAAAGTCTCACGAGTTGCAAAAGAGTTAACCATGACCAATTCACATTCGTTCTAGGGTATTTATCTCAATCATGGAATCAGCAACTGATCTGGTCTGCACTGGAGTAAAACTAGCTTTCTCATGGCCGCAACCGGGGCATGGCACTGCACATCAAAAAAAAAATATATATATATATATATATATGAGACATCTCACACCACACAACAGACACCACACAACACACCACACACACACCACACAACACACCACACACACACAACACACCACACCACACAACACGACACACCACACACAACACACCACACCACACCACACCACACAACACAACACACACCACACCATGCAACACACACCACACAACACCACACACCACACCACACACAACACAACACCACACACACCACCACACACCACACAACACCACACAACACATATCACACACCACACACAACACAACACCACACACCACACACACACACCACACACAACACAACACCACACACCACACACAACACACACACCACACACCACACAACACAACACCACACAACATACAACACACACCATACCACACCACACAACACAACACAACACACACCACACCACACAACACAACACAACACACAACACACACCACACAACACAACACAACACACCACAAAACACACCACACCACACAACACAACAAACAAAATACAACACACACACCAAAAACCACACCACACACCGCACAACACAACACACACCACACAACACCACACACCACACATACACACAACACACCACACCACACAACACACCACACAACATCACACAACATACCACACACACACAACACACATTCGTTCTAGGGTTGTTGTTTTCTATAACTCGTTTATAGTGCCATTTAACCTCGAAAATACCAAAATGAAGTGTTTTGTAGGATTGTTTGGTGACCAAGCAAACTTTATGTTTTCTTCATTTTGCGGAAAATCACATACGTTAGTTCTCAAAAACTCTATAGTTTATCCCACTATAATGTGGAAAGTGCAATTTCATCGATTCACTCATTCTCTCTTTTTGAAAAGTTCCACGAGTTGCAAAAGAGTTAACCATGATCAATTCACATTCGTTCTAGGGTTGTTGTTTTCTATAACTCGTTTATAGTGCCATTTAACCTCGAAAATACCAAAATGAAGTGTTTTGTAGGATTGCTTGGTGATTAATCAAACTTTACGTTTTTTTTTTATTTTGCGGAAAATCACATTCGTTAGTGTTCAAAAACTCTATAGTTTATCCCACTATAATGTGGAAAGTACACTTTCATCGATTCACTCATTCTCTCTTTTTGAAAAGTCTCACGAGTTGCAAAAGAGTTAACCATGACCAATTCACATTCGTTCTAGGGTATTTATCTCAATCATGGAATCAGCAACTGATCTGGTCTGCACTGGAGTAAAACTAGCATTCTCATGGCCGCAACCGGGGCATGGCACTGCACATCAAAAAAAATATATATATATATAAGACACCTCACACCACACAACACACACCACACAACACACCACACACACACAACACACCACACCACACAACACAACACACCACACACAACACACCACACCACACCACACAACACAACACACACCACACCATGCAACACACACCACACAACACCACACACCACACCACACACAACACCACACACACCACCACACACCACACAACACCACACAATACATATCACACACCACACACAACACAACACCACACACCACACACACACACCACACACAACACAACACCACACAACACACACAACACACACACCACACACCACACAACACAACACAACACCACACAACATACAACACACACCATACCACACCACAGAACACAACACAACACACACCACACCACACAACACAACACAACACACAACACACACCACACAACACAACACACACACCACAAAACACACCACACCACACAACACAACAAACACAATACAACACACACACCAAAAACCACACCACACACCGCACAACACAACACACAACACCACACATACACACAACACACCACACCACACAACACACCACACAACATCACACAACATACCACACACACACAACACACATTCGTTCTAGGGTTGTTGTTTTCTATAACTCGTTTATAGTGCCATTTAACCTCGAAAATACCAAAATGAAGTGTTTTGTAGGATTGTTTGGTGACCAAGCAAACTTTATGTTTTCTTCATTTTGCGGAAAATCACATACGTTAGTTCTCAAAAACTCTATAGTTTATCCCACTATAATGTGGAAAGTGCAATTTCATCGATTCACTCATTCTCTCTTTTTGAAAAGTTCCACGAGTTGCAAAAGAGTTAACCATGATCAATTCACATTCGTTCTAGGGTTGTTGTTTTCTATAACTCGTTTATAGTGCCATTTAACCTCGAAAATACCAAAATGAAGTGTTTTGTAGGATTGCTTGGTGATTAATCAAACTTTACGTTTTTTTTTTTATTTTGCGGAAAATCACATTCGTTAGTGTTCAAAAACTCTATAGTTTATCCCACTATAATGTGGAAAGTACACTTTCATCGATTCACTCATTTTCTCTTTTTCAAAAGTCTCACGAGTTGCAAAAGAGTTAACCATGACCAATTCACATTCGTTCTAGGGTTGTTGTTTTCTATAACTCGTTTATAGTGCCATTTAACCTCGAAAATACCAAAATGAAGTGTTTTGTAGGATTGCTTGGTGACCAAGCAAACTTTATGTTTTCTTCATTTTGCGAAAAATCACATACGTTAGTTCTCAAAAACTCTATAGTTTATCCCACTATAATGTGGAAAGTGCACTTTCATCGATTCACTCATTCTCTCTTTTTGAAAAGTCTCACGAGTTGCAAAAGAGTTAACCATGACCAATTCACATTCGTTCTAGGGTATTTATCTCAATCATGGAATCAGCAACTGATCTGGTCTGCACTGGAGTAAAACTAGCTTTCTCATGGCCGCAACCGGGGCATGGCACTGCACATCAAAAAAAAAAATATATATATATATATATGAGACATCTCACACCACACAACACACACCACACAACACACCACACACACACCACACAACACACCACACACACACAACACACCACACCACACCACACCACACAACACAACACACCACACACAACACACCACACCACACAACACAACACACACCACACCATGCAACACACACCACACAACACCACACACCACACCACACACAACACAACACCACACACACCACCACACACCACACAACACCACACAACACATATCACACACCACACACAACACCACACACCACACACACACACCACACACAACACAACACCACACACAACACACACACCACACACAACACAACACCACACACCACACACAACACACACACCACACACCACACAACACAACACAACACCACACAACATACAACACACACCATACACACCACACAACACAACACAACACAACACACACCACACCACACAACACAACACAACACACAACACACACCACACAACACAACACACACACCACAAAACACACCACACCACACAACACAACAAACACAATACAACACACACACCAAAAACCACACCACACACCGCACAACACACCACACACCACACAACACCACACACCACACATACACACAACACACCACACCACACAACACACCACACAACATCACACAACATACCACACACACACAACACACATTCGTTCTAGGGTTGTTGTTTTCTATAACTCGTTTATAGTGCCATTTAACCTCGAAAATACCAAAATGAAGTGTTTTGTAGGATTGTTTGGTGACCAAGCAAACTTTATGTTTTCTTCATTTTGCGGAAAATCACATACGTTAGTTCTCAAAAACTCTATAGTTTATCCCACTATAATGTGGAAAGTGCAATTTCATCGATTCACTCATTCTCTCTTTTTGAAAAGTTCCACGAGTTGCAAAAGAGTTAACCATGATCAATTCACATTCGTTCTAGGGTTGTTGTTTTCTATAACTCGTTTATAGTGCCATTTAACCTCGAAAATACCAAAATGAAGTGTTTTGTAGGATTGCTTGGTGATTAATCAAACTTTACGTTTTTTTTTTATTTTGCGGAAAATCACATTCGTTAGTGTTCAAAAACTCTATAGTTTATCCCAATATAATGTGGAAAGTACACTTTCATCGATTCACTCATTTTCTCTTTTTCAAAAGTCTCACGAGTTGCAAAAGAGTTAACCATGACCAATTCACATTCGTTCTAGGGTTGTTTTTTTCTATAACTCGTTTATAGTGCCATTTAACCTCGAAAATACCAAAATGAAGTGTTTTGTAGGATTGCTTGGTGACCAAGCAAACTTTATGTTTTCTTCATTTTGCGAAAAATCACATACGTTAGTTCTCAAAAACTCTATAGTTTATCCCACTATAATGTGGAAAGTGCACTTTCATCGATTCACTCATTCTCTCTTTTTGAAAAGTCTCACGAGTTGCAAAAGAGTTAACCATGACCAATTCACATTCGTTCTAGGGTATTTATCTCAATCATGGAATCAGCAACTGATCTGGTCTGCACTGGAGTAAAACTAGCTTTCTCATGGCCGCAACCGGGGCATGGCACTGCACATCAAAAAAAAAATATATATATATATATATGAGACATCTCACACCACACAACACACACCACACAACACACCACACACACACCACACAACACACCACACACACACAACACACCACACCACACAACACAACACAACACACCACACACAACACACCACACCACACCACACAACACAACACACACCACACCATGCAACACACACCACACAACACCACACACCACACAACACCACACAACACATATCACACACCACACACAACACCACACACCACACACAACACAACACCACACACCACACACAACACACACACCACACACAACACAACACCACACACAACACACACACCACACACCACACAACACAACACAACACCACACAACATACAACACACACCATACACACCACACAACACAACACAACACAACACACACCACACCACACAACACAACACAACACACAACACACACCACACAACACAACACACACACCACAAAACACACCACACCACACAACACAACAAACACAATACAACACACACACCAAAAACCACACCACACACCGCACAACACAACACACACCACACAACACTACACACCACACATACACACAACACACCACACCACACAACACACCACACAACATCACACAACATACCACACACACACAACACACATTCGTTCTAGGGTTGTTGTTTTCTATAACTCGTTTATAGTGCCATTTAACCTCGAAAATACCAAAATGAAGTGTTTTGTAGGATTGTTTGGTGACCAAGCAAACTTTATGTTTTCTTCATTTTGCGGAAAATCACATACGTTAATTCTCAAAAACTCTATAGTTTATCCCACTATAATGTGGAAAGTGCAATTTCATCGATTCACTCATTCTCTCTTTTTGAAAAGTTCCACGAGTTGCAAAAGAGTTAACCATGATCAATTCACATTCGTTCTAGGGTTGTTGTTTTCTATAACTCGTTTATAGTGCCATTTAACCTCGAAAATACCAAAATGAAGTGTTTTGTAGGATTGCTTGGTGATTAATCAAACTTTACGTTTTTTTTTTATTTTGCGGAAAATCACATTCGTTAGTGTTCAAAAACTCTATAGTTTATCCCAATATAATGTGGAAAGTACACTTTCATCGATTCACTCATTTTCTCTTTTTCAAAAGTCTCACGAGTTGCAAAAGAGTTAACCATGACCAATTCACATTCGTTCTAGGGTTGTTTTTTTCTATAACTCGTTTATAGTGCCATTTAACCTCGAAAATACCAAAATGAAGTGTTTTGTAGGATTGCTTGGTGACCAAGCAAACTTTATGTTTTCTTCATTTTGCGAAAAATCACATACGTTAGTTCTCAAAAACTCTATAGTTTATCCCACTATAATGTGGAAAGTGCACTTTCATCGATTCACTCATTCTCTCTTTTTGAAAAGTCTCACGAGTTGCAAAAGAGTTAACCATGACCAATTCACATTCGTTCTAGGGTATTTATCTCAATCATGGAATCAGCAACTGATCTGGTCTGCACTGGAGTAAAACTAGCTTTCTCATGGCCGCAACCGGGGCATGGCACTGCACATCAAAAAAAAAATATATATATATATATATGAGACATCTCACACCACACAACACACACCACACAACACACCACACACACACCACACAACACACCACACACACACAACACACCACACCACACAACACAACACAACACACCACACACAACACACCACACCACACCACACAACACAACACACACCACACCATGCAACACACACCACACAACACCACACACCACACAACACCACACAACACATATCACACACCACACACAACACCACACACCACACACAACACAACACCACACACCACACACAACACACACACCACACACAACACAACACCACACACAACACACACACCACACACCACACAACACAACACAACACCACACAACATACAACACACACCATACACACCACACAACACAACACAACACAACACACACCACACCACACAACACAACACAACACACAACACACACCACACAACACAACACACACACCACAAAACACACCACACCACACAACACAACAAACACAATACAACACACACACCAAAAACCACACCACACACCGCACAACACAACACACACCACACAACACTACACACCACACATACACACAACACACCACACCACACAACACACCACACAACATCACACAACATACCACACACACACAACACACATTCGTTCTAGGGTTGTTGTTTTCTATAACTCGTTTATAGTGCCATTTAACCTCGAAAATACCAAAATGAAGTGTTTTGTAGGATTGTTTGGTGACCAAGCAAACTTTATGTTTTCTTCATTTTGCGGAAAATCACATACGTTAATTCTCAAAAACTCTATAGTTTATCCCACTATAATGTGGAAAGTGCAATTTCATCGATTCACTCATTCTCTCTTTTTGAAAAGTTCCACGAGTTGCAAAAGAGTTAACCATGATCAATTCACATTCGTTCTAGGGTTGTTGTTTTCTATAACTCGTTTATAGTGCCATTTAACCTCGAAAATACCAAAATGAAGTGTTTTGTAGGATTGCTTGGTGATTAATCAAACTTTACGTTTTTTTTTTATTTTGCGGAAAATCACATTCGTTAGTGTTCAAAAACTCTATAGTTTATCCCACTATAATGTGGAAAGTACACTTTCATCGATTCACTCATTTTCTCTTTTTCAAAAGTCTCACGAGTTGCAAAAGAGTTAACCATGACCAATTCACATTCGTTCTAGGGTTGTTGTTTTCTATAACTCGTTTATAGTGCCATTTAACCTCGAAAATACCAAAATGAAGTGTTTTGTAGGATTGCTTGGTGACCAAGCAAACTTTATGTTTTCTTCATTTTGCGAAAAATCACATACGTTAGTTCTCAAAAACTCTATAGTTTATCCCACTATAATGTGGAAAGTGCACTTTCATCGATTCACTCATTCTCTCTTTTTGAAAAGTCTCAAGAGTTGCAAAAGAGTTAACCATGACCAATTGACATTCGTTCTAGGGTATTTATATCAATAATGGAATCAGCAACTGATCTGGTCTGCACTGGAGTAAAACTAGCATTCTCATGGCCGCAACCGGGGCATGGCACTGCACATCAAAAAATATATATATATATATATATATATATATATATATATATATGAGACACCTCACACCACACAACACACACCACACAACACACCACACACACACAACACACCACACCACACAACACACCACACACAACACACCACACCACACCACACAACACAACACACACCACACCATGCAACACACACCACACAACACCACACACCACACCACACACAACACAACACCACACACACCACCACACACCACACAACAACACACAACACATATCACACACCACACACAACACAACACCACACACCACACACACACACCACACACAACACAACACCACACACCACACACAACACACACACCACACACCACACAACACAACACAACACCACACAACATACAACACACACCATACCACACCACACAACACAACACAACACACACCACACCACACAACACAACACAACACAACACACAACACACACCACACAACACAACACACACACCACAAAACACACCACACCACACAACACAACAAACACAATACAACACACACACCAA
Organism: Galeopsis tetrahit; assembly: GCA_963675135.1. Taxonomy (NCBI): domain Eukaryota; kingdom Viridiplantae; phylum Streptophyta; class Magnoliopsida; order Lamiales; family Lamiaceae; genus Galeopsis; species Galeopsis tetrahit. The sequence continues at coordinate 23,138,893 of OY776134.1, forward strand.
AAACCACACCACACACCGCACAACACAACACACAACACCACACACCACACATACACAAAACACACCACACCACACAACACACCACACATCATCACACAACATACCACACACACACAACACACATTCGTTCTAGGGTTGTTGTTTTCTATAACTCGTTTATAGTGCCATTTAACCTCGAAAATACCAAAATGAAGTGTTTTGTAGGATTGTTTGGTGACCAAGCAAACTTTATGTTTTCTTCATTTTGCGGAAAATCACATACGTTAGTTCTCAAAAACTCTATAGTTTATCCCACTATAATGTGGAAAGTGCAATTTCATTGATTCACTCATTCTCTCTTTTTGAAAAGTTCCACGAGTTGCAAAAGAGTTAACCATGATCAATTCACATTCGTTCTAGGGTTGTTGTTTTCTATAACTCGTTTATAGTGCCATTTAACCTCGAAAATACCAAAATGAAGTGTTTTGTAGGATTGCTTGGTGACCAAGCAAACTTTACGTTTTCTTCATTTTGCGAAAAATCACATACGTTAGTTCTCAAAAACTCTATAGTTTATCCCACTATAATGTGGAAAGTGCAATTTCATCGATTCACTCATTCTCTCTTTTTGAAAAGTTCCACGAGTTGTAAAAGAGTTAACCATGATCAATTCACATTGTTCTAGGGTTGTTGTTTTCTATAACTCGTTTATAGTGCCATTTAACCTCGAAAATACGAAAATGAAGTGTTTTGTAGGATTGCTTGGTGATTAATCAAACTTTACGTTTTTTTTTTATTTTGCGGAAAATCACATTCGTTAGTGTTCAAAAACTCTATAGTTTATCCCACTATAATGTGGAAAGTACACTTTCATCGATTCACTCATTTTCTCTTTTTCAAAAGTCTTACGAGTTGCAAAAGAGTTAACCATGACCAATTCACATTCGTTCTAGGGTTGTTGTTTTCTATAACTCGTTTATAGTGCCATTTAACCTCGAAAATACCAAAATGAAGTGTTTTGTAGGATTGCTTGGTGACCAAGCAAACTTTATGTTTTCTTCATTTTGCGAAAAATCACATACGTTAGTTCTCAAAAACTCTATAGTTTATCCCACTATAATGTGGAAAGTGCACTTTCATCGATTCACTCATTCTCTCTTTTTGAAAAGTCTCACGAGTTGCAAAAGAGTTAACCATGACCAATTCACATTCGTTCTAGGGTATTTATCTCAATCATGGAATCAGCAACTGATCTGGTCTGCACTGGAGTAAAACTAGCATTCTCATGGCCGCAACCGGGGCATGGCACTGCACATCAAAAAATATATATATATATATATATATATATATATATATGAGACACCTCACACCACACAACACACACCACACAACACACCACACACACACAACACACCACACCACACAACACAACATCCCACACACAACACACCACACCACACCACACAACACAACACACACCACACCATGCAACACACACCACACAACACCACAAACCACACCACACACAACACAACACCACACACACCACCACACACCACACAACACCACACAACACATATCACACACCACACACAACACAACACCACACACCACACACACACACCACACACAACACAACACCACACACAACACACACACCACACAACACAACACAACACCACACAACATACAACACACACCATACCACACCACACAACACAACACAACACACACCACACCACACAACACAACACAACACACACCACACACCACACAACACAACACACACACCACAAAACACACCACACCACACAACACAACAAACACAATACAACACACACACCAAAAACCACACCACACACCGCACAACACAACACACACCACACAACACCACACACCACACATACACACAACACACCACACCACACAACACACCACACAACATCACACAACATACCACACACACACAACACACATTCGTTCTAGGGTTGTTGTTTTCTATAACTCGTTTATAGTGCCATTTAACCTCGAAAATACCAAAATGAAGTGTTTTGTAGGATTGTTTGGTGACCAAGCAAACTTTATGTTTTCTTCATTTTGCGGAAAATCACATACGTTAGTTCTCAAAAACTCTATAGTTTATCCCACTATAATGTGGAAAGTGCAATTTCATCGATTCACTCATTCTCTCTTTTTGAAAAGTTCCACGAGTTGCAAAAGAGTTAACCATGATCAATTCACATTCGTTCTAGGGTTGTTGTTTTCTATAACTCGTTTATAGTGCCATTTAACCTCGAAAATACCAAAATGAAGTGTTTTGTAGGATTGCTTGGTGATTAATCAAACTTTACGTTTTTTTTTTTTATTTTGCGGAAAATCACATTCGTTAGTGTTCAAAAACTCTATAGTTTATCCCACTATAATGTGGAAAGTACACTTTCATCGATTCACTCATTTTCTCTTTTTCAAAAGTCTCACGAGTTGCAAAAGAGTTAACCATGACCAATTCACATTCGTTCTAGGGTTGTTGTTTTCTATAACTCGTTTATAGTGCCATTTAACCTCGAAAATACCAAAATGAAGTGTTTTGTAGGATTGCTTGGTGACCAAGCAAACTTTATGTTTTCTTCATTTTGCGAAAAATCACATACGTTAGTTCTCAAAAACTCTATAGTTTATCCCACTATAATGTGGAAAGTGCACTTTCATCGATTCACTCATTTTCTCTTTTTGAAAAGTCTCACGAGTTGCAAAAGAGTTAACCATGACCAATTCACATTCGTTCTAGGGTATTTATCTCAATCATGGGATCAGCAACTGATCTGGTCTGCACTGGAGTAAAACTAGCTTTCTCATGGCCGCAACCGGGGCATGGCACTGCACATCAAAAAAAAAATATATATATATATATGAGACACCTCACACCACACAACACACACCACACAACACACCACACACACACAACACACCACACCACACCACACCACACAACACTACACAACACACACCACACCACACCACACCACACAACACAACACAACACACACCACACCACACAACACAACACAACACCACACAACATACAACACACACCATACCACACCACACAACACAACACAACACAAAACAACACAACACACACCACACCACACAACACAACACACAACACACACCACACAACACAACACACATACCACAAAACACACCACACAACACAACAAACACAATACAACACACACACCAAAAACCACACCACACACCGCACAACACAACACACACCACACAACACCACACACCACACATACACACAACACACCACACCACACAACACACCACACAACATCACACAACATACCACACACACACAACACACATTCGTTCTAGGGTTGTTGTTTTCTATAACTCGTTTATAGTGCCATTTAACCTCGAAAATACCAAAATGAAGTGTTTTGTAGGATTGTTTGGTGACCAAGCAAACTTTATGTTTTCTTCATTTTGCGGAAAATCACATACGTTAGTTCTCAAAAACTCTATAGTTTATCCCACTATAATGTGGAAAGTGCAATTTCATCGATTCACTCATTCTCTCTTTTTGAAAAGTTCCACGAGTTGCAAAAGAGTTAACCATGATCAATTCACATTCGTTCTAGGGTTGTTGTTTTCTATAACTCGTTTATAGTGCCATTTAACCTCGAAAATACCAAAATGAAGTGTTTTGTAGGATTGCTTGGTGATTAATCAAACTTTACGTTTTTTTTTTTATTTTGCGGAAAATCACATTCGTTAGTGTTCAAAAACTCTATAGTTTATCCCACTATAATGTGGAAAGTACACTTTCATCGATTCACTCATTTTCTCTTTTTCAAAAGTCTCACGAGTTGCAAAAGAGTTAACCATGACCAATTCACATTCGTTCTAGGGTTGTTGTTTTCTATAACTCGTTTATAGTGCCATTTAACCTCGAAAATACCAAAATGAAGTGTTTTGTAGGATTGCTTGGTGACCAAGCAAACTTTATGTTTTCTTCATTTTGCGAAAAATCACATACGTTAGTTCTCAAAAACTCTATAGTTTATCCCACTATAATGTGGAAAGTGCACTTTCATCGATTCACTCATTCTCTCTTTTTGAAAAGTCTCACGAGTTGCAAAAGAGTTAACCATGACCAATTCACATTCGTTCTAGGGTATTTATCTCAATCATGGGATCAGCAACTGATCTGGTCTGCACTGGAGTAAAACTAGCTTTCTCATTGCCGCAACCGGGGCATGGCACTGCACATCAAAAAAAATATATATATATATATGAGACACCTCACACCACACAACACACACCACACAACACACCACACACACACAACACACCACACCACACCACACCACACAACACTACACAACACACACCACACCACACCACACCACACAACACAACACAACACACACCACACCACACAACACAACACACACCACACCATGCAACACACACCACACAACACCACACACCACACCACACACAACACAACACCACACACACCACTTCACACCACACAACACATATCACACACCACACACAACACAACACCACACACCACACACAACACAACACCACACACCACACACAACACACACACCACACACCACACAACACAACACAACACCACACAACATACAACACACACCATACACCACACAACACAACACAACACACACCACACCACACAACACAACACAACACACAACACACACCACACAACACAACACACACACCACAAAACACACCACACCACACAACACAACAAACACAATACAACACACACACCAAAAACCACACCACACACCGCACAACACAACACACACCACACAACACCACACACCACACATACACACAACACACCACACCACACAACACACCACACAACATCACACAACATACCACACACACACAACACACATTCGTTCTAGGGTTGTTGTTTTCTATAACTCGTTTATAGTGCCATTTAACCTCGAAAATACCAAAATGAAGTGTTTTGTAGGATTGTTTGGTGACCAAGCAAACTTTATGTTTTCTTCATTTTGCGGAAAATCACATACGTTAGTTCTCAAAAACTCTATAGTTTATCCCACTATAATGTGGAAAGTGCAATTTCATCGATTCACTCACTCTCTCTTTTTGAAAAGTTCCACGAGTTGCAAAAGAGTTAACCATGATCAATTCACATTCGGTCTAGGGTTGTTGTTTTCTATAACTCGTTTATAGTGCCATTTAACCTCGAAAATACCAAAATGAAGTGTTTTGTAGGATTGCTTGGTGATTAATCAAACTTTACGTTTTTTTTTTATTTTGCGGAAAATCACATTCGTTAGTGTTCAAAAACTCTATAGTTTATCCCACTATTATGTGGAAAGTACACTTTCATCGATTCACTCATTTTCTCTTTTTCAAAAGTCTCACGAGTTGCAAAAGAGTTAACCATGACCAATTCACATACGTTCTAGGGTTGTTGTTTTCTATAACTCGTTTATAGTGCCATTTAACCTCGAAAATACCAAAATGAAGTGTTTTGTAGGATTGCTTGGTGACCAAGCAAACTTTATGTTTTCTTCATTTTGCGAAAAATCACATACGTTAGTTCTCAAAAACTCTATAGTTTATCCCACTATAATGTGGAAAGTGCACTTTCATCGATTCACTCATTCTCTCTTTTTGAAAAGTCTCACGAGTTGCAAAAGAGTTAACCATGACCAATTCACATTCGTTCTAGGGTTGTTGTTTTCTATAACTCGTTTATAGTGCCATTTAACCTCGAAAATACCAAAATGAAGTGTTTTGTAGGATTGCTTGGTGACCAAGCAAACTTTATGTTTTCTTCATTTTGCGAAAAATCACATACGTTAGTTCTCAAAAACTCTATAGTTTATCCCACTATAATGTGGAAAGTGCACTTTCATCGATTCACTCATTCTCTCTTTTTGAAAAGTCTCACGAGTTGCAAAAGAGTTAACCATGACCAATTCACATTCGTTCTAGGGTATTTATCTCAATCATGGGATCAGCAACTGATCTGGTCTGCACTGGAGTAAAACTAGCTTTCTCATGGCCGCAACCGAGGCATGGCACTGCACATCAAAAAAAAAATATATATATATATGAGACACCTCACACCACACAACACACACCACACAACACACCACACACACACAACACACCACACCACACCACACCACACAACACTACACAACACACACCACACCACACCACACCACACAACACAACACAACACATACCACACCACACAACACACACCACACCATGCAACACACACCACACAACACCACACACCACACCACACACAACACAACACCACACACACCACCACACACCACACAACAACACACAACACATATCACACACCACACACAACACAACACCACACACCACACACACACACCACACACAACACAACACCACACACCACACACAACACACACACCACACACCACACAACACAACACAACACAACACCACACAACATACAACACACACCATACCACACCACACAACACAACACAACACAACACACACCACACCACACAACACAACACACAACACACACCACACAACACAACACACATACCACAAAACACACCACACAACACAACAAACACAATACAACACACACACCAAAAACCACACCACACACCGCACAACACAACACACACCACACAACACCACACACCACACATACACACAACACACCACACCACACAACACACCACACAACATCACACAACATACCACACACACACAACACACATTCGTTCTAGGGTTGTTGTTTTCTATAACTCGTTTATAGTGCCATTTAACCTCGAAAATACTAAAATGAAGTGTTTTGTAGGATTGTTTGGTGACCAAGCAAACTTTATGTTTTCTTCATTTTGCGGAAAATCACATACGTTAGTTCTCAAAAACTCTATAGTTTATCCCACTATAATGTGGAAAGTGCAATTTCATCGATTCACTCATTCTCTCTTTTTGAAAAGTTCCACGAGTTGCAAAAGAGTTAACCATGATCAATTCACATTCGTTCTAGGGTTGTTGTTTTCTATAACTCGTTTATAGTGCCATTTAACCTCGAAAATACCAAAATGAAGTGTTTTGTAGGATTGCTTGGTGATTAATCAAACTTTACGTTTTTTTTTTTATTTTGCGGAAAATCACATTCGTTAGTGTTCAAAAACTCTATAGTTTATCCCACTATAATGTGGAAAGTACACTTTCATCGATTCACTCATTTTCTCTTTTTCAAAAGTCTCACGAGTTGCAAAAGAGTTAACCATGACCAATTCACATTCGTTCTAGGGTTGTTGTTTTCTATAACTCGTTTATAGTGCCATTTAACCTCGAAAATACCAAAATGAAGTGTTTTGTAGGATTGCTTGGTGACCAAGCAAACTTTATGTTTTCTTCATTTTGCGAAAAATCACATACGTTAGTTCTCAAAAACTCTATAGTTTATCCCACTATAATGTGGAAAGTGCACTTTCATCGATTCACTCATTCTCTCTTTTTGAAAAGTCTCACGAGTTGCAAAAGAGTTAACCATGACCAATTCACATTCGTTCTAGGGTATTTATCTCAATCATGGGATCAGCAACTGATCTGGTCTGCACTGGAGTAAAACTAGCTTTCTCATTGCCGCAACCGGGGCATGGCACTGCACATCAAAAAATATATATATATATATATGAGACACCTCACACCACACAACACACACCACACAACACACCACACACACACAACACACCACACCACACCACACCACACAACACTACACAACACACACCACACCACACCACACAACACAACACAACACACACCACACCACACAACACAACACACACCACACCATGCAACACACACCACACAACACCACACACCACACCACACACAACACAACACCACACACACCACTTCACACCACACAACACATATCACACACCACACACAACACAACACCACACACCACACACAACACAACACCACACACCACACACAACACACACACCACACACCACACAACACAACACAACACCACACAACATACAACACACACCATACACCACACAACACAACACAACACACACCACACCACACAACACAACACAACACACAACACACACCACACAACACAACACACACACCACAAAACACACCACACCACACAACACAACAAACACAATACAACACACACACCAAAAACCACACCACACACCGCACAACACAACACACACCACACAACACCACACACCACACATACACACAACACACCACACCACACAACACACCACACAACATCACACAACATACCACACACACACAACACACATTCGTTCTAGGGTTGTTGTTTTCTATAACTCGTTTATAGTGCCATTTAACCTCGAAAATACCAAAATGAAGTGTTTTGTAGGATTGTTTGGTGACCAAGCAAACTTTATGTTTTCTTCATTTTGCGGAAAATCACATACGTTAGTTCTCAAAAACTCTATAGTTTATCCCACTATAATGTGGAAAGTGCAATTTCATCGATTCACTCACTCTCTCTTTTTGAAAAGTTCCACGAGTTGCAAAAGAGTTAACCATGATCAATTCACATTCGGTCTAGGGTTGTTGTTTTCTATAACTCGTTTATAGTGCCATTTAACCTCGAAAATACCAAAATGAAGTGTTTTGTAGGATTGCTTGGTGATTAATCAAACTTTACGTTTTTTTTTTATTTTGCGGAAAATCACATTCGTTAGTGTTCAAAAACTCTATAGTTTATCCCACTATTATGTGGAAAGTACACTTTCATCGATTCACTCATTTTCTCTTTTTCAAAAGTCTCACGAGTTGCAAAAGAGTTAACCATGACCAATTCACATACGTTCTAGGGTTGTTGTTTTCTATAACTCGTTTATAGTGCCATTTAACCTCGAAAATACCAAAATGAAGTGTTTTGTAGGATTGCTTGGTGACCAAGCAAACTTTATGTTTTCTTCATTTTGCGAAAAATCACATACGTTAGTTCTCAAAAACTCTATAGTTTATCCCACTATAATGTGGAAAGTGCACTTTCATCGATTCACTCATTCTCTCTTTTTGAAAAGTCTCACGAGTTGCAAAAGAGTTAACCATGACCAATTCACATTCGTTCTAGGGTTGTTGTTTTCTATAACTCGTTTATAGTGCCATTTAACCTCGAAAATACCAAAATGAAGTGTTTTGTAGGATTGCTTGGTGACCAAGCAAACTTTATGTTTTCTTCATTTTGCGAAAAATCACATACGTTAGTTCTCAAAAACTCTATAGTTTATCCCACTATAATGTGGAAAGTGCACTTTCATCGATTCACTCATTCTCTCTTTTTGAAAAGTCTCACGAGTTGCAAAAGAGTTAACCATGACCAATTCACATTCGTTCTAGGGTATTTATCTCAATCATGGGATCAGCAACTGATCTGGTCTGCACTGGAGTAAAACTAGCTTTCTCATGGCCGCAACCGAGGCATGGCACTGCACATCAAAAAAAAAAAATATATATATATGAGACACCTCACACCACACAACACACACCACACAACACACCACACACACACAACACACCACACCACACCACACCACACAACACTACACAACACACACCACACCACACCACACCACACAACACAACACAACACACACCACACCACACAACACACACCACACCATGCAACACACACCACACAACACCACACACCACACCACACACAACACAACACCACACACACCACCACACACCACACAACAACACACAACACATATCACACACCACACACAACACAACACCACACACCACACACACACACCACACACAACACAACACCACACACCACACACAACACACACACCACACACCACACAACACAACACAACACAACACCACACAACATACAACACACACCATACCACACGACACAACACAACACAACACAACACACACCACACCACACAACACAACACAACACAACACACACCACACACCACACAACACAACACACACACCACAAAACACACCACACCACACAACACAACAAACACAATACAACACACACACCAAAAACCACACCACACACCGCACAACACAACACACACCACACAACACCACACACCACACATACACACAACACACCACACCACACAACACACCACACAACATCACACAACATACCACACACACACAACACACATTCGTTCTAGGGTTGTTGTTTTCTATAACTCGTTTATAGTGCCATTTAACCTCGAAAATACCAAAATGAAGTGTTTTGTAGGATTGTTTGGTGACCAAGCAAACTTTATGTTTTCTTCATTTTGCGAAAAATCACATACGTTAGTTCTCAAAAACTCTATAGTTTATCCCACTATAATGTGGAAAGTGCAATTTCATCGATTCACTCATTCTCTCTTTTTGAAAAGTTCCACGAGTTGCAAAAGAGTTAACCATGATCAATTCACATTCGTTCTAGGGTTGTTGTTTTCTATAACTCGTTTATAGTGCCATTTAACCTCGAAAATACCAAAATGAAGTGTTTTGTAGGATTGCTTGGTGATTAATCAAACTTTACGTTTTTTTTTATTTTGCGGAAAATCACATTCGTTAGTGTTCAAAAACTCTATAGTTTATCCCACTATAATGTGGAAAGTACACTTTCATCGATTCACTCATTTTCTCTTTTTCAAAAGTCTCACGAGTTGCAAAAGAGTTAACCATGACCAATTCACATTCGTTCTAGGGTTGTTGTTTTCTATAACTCGTTTATAGTGCCATTTAACCTCGAAAATACCAAAATGAAGTGTTTTGTAGGATTGCTTGGTGACCAAGCAAACTTTATGTTTTCTTCATTTTACGAAAAATCACATACGTTAGTTCTCAAAAACTCTATAGTTTATCCCACTATAATGTGGAAAGTGCACTTTCATCGATTCACTCATTCTCTCTTTTTGAAAAGTCTCACGAGTTGCAAAAGAGTTAACCATGACCAATTCACATTCGTTCTAGGGTATTTATCTCAATCATGGGATCAGCAACTGATCTGGTCTGCACTGGAGTAAAACTAGCTTTCTCATGGCCGCAACCGGGGCATGGCACTGCACATCAAAAAAAATATATATATATATATGAGACACCTCACACCACACAACACACACCACACAACACACCACACACACACAACACACCACACCACACCACACCACACAACACTACACAACACACACCACACCACACCACACAACACAACACAACACACACCACACAACACAACACACACCACACCATGCAACACACACCACACAACACCACACACCACACCACACACAACACAACACCACACACACCACCACACACCACACAACACCACACAACACATATCACACACCACACACAACACAACACCACACACCACACACACACACCACACACAACACAACACCACACACCACACACAACACACACACCACACACCACACAACACAACACAACACCACACAACATACAACACACACCATACCACACCACACAACACAACACAACACACACCACACCACACAACACAACACAACACAACACACAACACACACCACACAACACAACACACACACCACAAAACACACCACACCACACAACACAACAAACACAATACAACACACACACCAAAAACCACACCACACACCGCACAACACAACACACACCACACAACACCACACACCACACATACACACAACACACCACACCACACAACACACCACACAACATCACACAACATACCACACACACACAACACACATTCGTTCTAGGGTTGTTGTTTTCTATAACTCGTTTATAGTGCCATTTAACCTCGAAAATACCAAAATGAAGTGTTTTGTAGGATTGTTTGGTGACCAAGCAAACTTTATGTTTTCTTCATTTTGCGAAAAATCACATACGTTAGTTCTCAAAAACTCTATAGTTTATCCCACTATAATGTGGAAAGTGAAATTTCATCGATTCACTCATTCTCTCTTTTTGAAAAGTTCCACGAGTTGCAAAAGAGTTAACCATGATCAATTCACATTCGTTCTAGGGTTGTTGTTTTCTATAACTCGTTTATAGTGCCATTTAACCTCGAAAATACCAAAATGAAGTGTTTTGTAGGATTGCTTGGTGATTAATCAAACTTTACGTTTTTTTTTATTTTGCGGAAAATCACATTCGTTAGTGTTCAAAAACTCTATAGTTTATCCCACTATAATGTGGAAAGTACACTTTCATCGATTCACTCATTTTCTCTTTTTCAAAAGTCTCACGAGTTGCAAAAGAGTTAACCATGACCAATTCACATTCGTTCTAGGGTTGTTATTTTCTATAACTCGTTTATAGTGCCATTTAACCTCGAAAATACCAAAATGAAGTGTTTTGTAGGATTGCTTGGTGACCAAACAAACTTTATGTTTTCTTCATTTTGCGAAAAATCACATACGTTAGTTCTCAAAAACTCTATAGTTTATCCCACTATAATGTGGAAAGTGCACTTTCATCGATTCACTCATTCTCTCTTTTTGAAAAGTCTCACGAGTTGCAAAAGAGTTAACCATGACCAATTCACATTCGTTCTAGGGTATTTATCTCAATCATGGGATCAGCAACTGATCTGGTCTGCACTGGAGTAAAACTAGCTTTCTCATGGCCGCAACCGGGGCATGGCACTGCACATCAAAAAAAATATATATATATATATGAGACAACTCACACCACACAACACACACCACACAACACACCACACACACACAACACACCACACCACACCACACCACACAACACTACACAACACACACCACACCACACCACACCACACCACACAACACAACACAACACACACCACACCACACAACACAACACACACCACACCATGCAACACACACCACACAACACCACACACCACACCACACACAACACAACACCACACACACCACTTCACACCACACAACACATATCACACACCACACACAACACAACACCACACACCACACACAACACAACACCACACACCACACACAACACACACACCACACACCACACAACACAACACAACACCACACAACATACAACACACACCATACCACACCACACAACACAACACAACACAACACACACCACACCACACAACACAACACAACACACAACACACACCACACAACACAACACACACACCACAAAACACACCACACCACACAACACAACAAACACAATACAACACACACACCAAAAACCACACCACACACCGCACAACACAACACACACCACACAACACCACACACCACACATACACACAACACACCACACCACACAACACACCACACAACATCACACAACATACCACACACACACAACACACATTCGTTCTAGGGTTGTTGTTTTCTATAACTCGTTTATAGTGCCATTTAACCTCGAAAATACCAAAATGAAGTGTTTTGTAGGATTGTTTGGTGACCAAGCAAACTTTATGTTTTCTTCATTTTGCGGAAAATCACATACGTTAGTTCTCAAAAACTCTATAGTTTATCCCACTATAATGTGGAAAGTGCAATTTCATCGATTCACTCACTCTCTCTTTTTGAAAAGTTCCACGAGTTGCAAAAGAGTTAACCATGATCAATTCACATTCGGTCTAGGGTTGTTGTTTTCTATAACTCGTTTATAGTGCCATTTAACCTCGAAAATACCAAAATGAAGTGTTTTGTAGGATTGCTTGGTGATTAATCAAACTTTACGTTTTTTTTTATTTTGCGGAAAATCACATTCGTTAGTGTTCAAAAACTCTATAGTTTATCCCACTATAATGTGGAAAGTACACTTTCATCGATTCACTCATTTTCTCTTTTTCAAAAGTCTCACGAGTTGCAAAAGAGTTAACCATGACCAATTCACATTCGTTCTAGGGTTGTTGTTTTCTATAACTCGTTTATAGTGCCATTTAACCTCGAAAATACCAAAATGAAGTGTTTTGTAGGATTGCTTGGTGACCAAGCAAACTTTATGTTTTCTTCATTTTGCTAAAAATCACATACGTTAGTTCTCAAAAACTCTATAGTTTATCCCACTATAATGTGGAAAGTGCACTTTCATCGATTCACTCATTCTCTCTTTTTGAAAAGTCTCACGAGTTGCAAAAGAGTTAACCATGACCAATTCACATTCGTTCTAGGGTATTTATCTCAATCATGGGATCAGCAACTGATCTGGTCTGCACTGGAGTAAAACTAGCTTTCTCATGGCCGCAACCGGGGCATGGCACTGCACATCAAAAAAAATATATATATATATATATGAGACAACTCACACCACACAACACACACCACACAACACACCACACACACACAACACACCACACCACACCACACCACACAACACTACACAACACACACCACACCACACCACACCACACCACACAACACAACACAACACACACCACACCACACAACACAACACACACCACACCATGCAACACACACCACACAATACCACACACCACACCACACACAACACAACACCACACACACCACTTCACACCACACAACACATATCACACACCACACACAACACAACACCACACACCACACACAACACAACACCACACACAACACACACACCACACACCACACAACACAACACAACACCACACAACAAACAACACACACCATACCACACCACACAACACAACACAACACAACACACACCACACCACACAACACAACACAACACACAACACACACCACACAACACAACACACACACCACAAAACACACCACACCACACACCACAACAAACACAATACAACACACACACCAAAAACCACACCACACACCGCACAACACAACACACACCACACAACACCACACACCACACATACACACAACACACCACACCACACAACACACCACACAACATCACACAACATACCACACACACACAACACACATTCGTTCTAGGGTTGTTGTTTTCTATAACTCGTTTATAGTGCCATTTAACCTCGAAAATACCAAAATGAAGTGTTTTGTAGGATTGTTTGGTGACCAAGCAAACTTTATGTTTTCTTCATTTTGCGGAAAATCACATACGTTAGTTCTCAAAAACTCTATAGTTTATCCCACTATAATGTGGAAAGTGCAATTTCATCGATTCACTCACTCTCTCTTTTTGAAAAGTTCCACGAGTTGCAAAAGAGTTAACCATGATCAATTCACATTCGGTCTAGGGTTGTTGTTTTCTATAACTCGTTTATAGTGCCATTTAACCTCGAAAATACCAAAATGAAGTGTTTTATAGGATTGCTTGGTGATTAATCAAACTTTACGTTTTTTTTTTATTTTGCGGAAAATCACATTCGTTAGTGTTCAAAAACTCTATAGTTTATCCCACTATTATGTGGAAAGTACACTTTCATCGATTCACTCATTTTCTCTTTTTCAAAAGTCTCACGAGTTGCAAAAGAGTTAACCATGACCAATTCACATTCGTTCTAGGGTTGTTGTTTTCTATAACTCGTTTATAGTGCCATTTAACCTCGAAAATACCAAAATGAAGTGTTTTGTAGGATTGCTTGGTGACCAAGCAAACTTTATGTTTTCTTCATTTTGCGAAAAATCACATACGTTAGTTCTCAAAAACTCTATAGTTTATCCCACTATAATGTGGAAAGTGCACTTTCATCGATTCACTCATTCTCTCTTTTTGAAAAGTCTCACGAGTTGCAAAAGAGTTAACCATGACCAATTCACATTCGTTCTAGGGTTGTTGTTTTCTATAACTCGTTTATAGTGCCATTTAACCTCGAAAATACCAAAATGAAGTGTTTTGTAGGATTGCTTGGTGACCAAGCAAACTTTATGTTTTCTTCATTTTGCGAAAAATCACATACGTTAGTTCTCAAAAACTCTATAGTTTATCCCACTATAATGTGGAAAGTGCACTTTCATCGATTCACTCATTCTCTCTTTTTGAAAAGTCTCACGAGTTGCAAAAGAGTTAACCATGACCAATTCACATTCGTTCTAGGGTATTTATCTCAATCATGGGATCAGCAACTGATCTGGTCTGCACTGGAGTAAAACTAGCTTTCTCTTGGCCGCAACCGAGGCATGGCACTGCACATCAAAAAAAAAATATATATATATATGAGACACCTCACACCACACAACACACACCACACAACACACCACACACACACAACACACCACACCACACCACACCACACAACACTACACAACACACACCACACCACACCACACCACACAACACAACACAACACACACCACACCATGCAACACACACCACACAACACCACACACCACACCACACACAACACAACACCACACACACCACCACACACCACACAACACCACACAACACATATCACACACCACACACAACACAACACCACACACCACACACACACACCACACACAACACAACACCACACACCACACACAACACACACACCACACACCACACAACACAACACAACACCACACAACATACAACACACACCATACCACACCACACAACACAACACACACCACACAACACAACACAACACACAACACACACCACACAACACAACACACACACCACAAAACACACCACACCACACAACACAACAAACACAATACAACACACACACCAAAAACCACACCACACACCGCACAACACAACACACACCACACAACACCACACACCACACATACACACAACACACCACACCACACAACACACCACACAACATACCACACACACACAACACACATTCGTTCTAGGGTTGTTGTTTTCTATAACTCGTTTATAGTGCCATTTAACCTCGAAAATACCAAAATGAAGTGTTTTGTAGGATTGTTTGGTGACCAAGCAAACTTTATGTTTTCTTCATTTTGCGGAAAATTACATACGTTAGTTCTCAAAAACTCTATAGTTTATCCCACTATAATGTGGAAAGTGCAATTTCATCGATTCACTCATTCTCTCTTTTTGAAAAGTTCCACGAGTTGCAAAAGAGTTAACCATGATCAATTCACATTCGTTCTAGGGTTGTTGTTTTCTATAACTCGTTTATAGTGCCATTTAACCTCGAAAATACCAAAATGAAGTGTTTTGTAGGATTGCTTGGTGATTAATCAAACTTTACGTTTTTTTTTATTTTGCGGAAAATCACATTCGTTAGTGTTCAAAAACTCTATAGTTTATCCCACTATAATGTGGAAAGTACACTTTCATCGATTCACTCATTTTCTCTTTTTCAAAAGTCTCACGAGTTGCAAAAGAGTTAACCATGACCAATTCACATTCGTTCTAGGGTTGTTGTTTTCTATAACTCGTTTATAGTGCCATTTAACCTCGAAAATACCAAAATGAAGTGTTTTGTAGGATTGCTTGGTGACCAAGCAAACTTTATGTTTTCTTCATTTTGCGAAAAATCACATACGTTAGTTCTCAAAAACTCTATAGTTTATCCCACTATAATGTGGAAAGTGCACTTTCATCGATTCACTCATTCTCTCTTTTTGAAAAGTCTCACGAGTTGCAAAAGAGTTAACCATGACCAATTCACATTCGTTCTAGGGTATTTATCTCAATCATGGGATCAGCAACTGATCTGGTCTGCACTGGAGTAAAACTAGCTTTCTCATGGCCGCAACCGGGGCATGGCACTGCACATCAAAAAAAATATATATATATATATGAGACACCTCACACCACACAACACACACCACACAACACACCACACACACACAACACACCACACCACACCACACCACACCACACAACACTACACAACACACACCACACCACACCACACCACACAACACAACACAACACACACCACACAACACAACACACACCACACCATGCAACACACACCACACCACACACCACACCACACACAACACAACACCACACACACCACCACACACCACACAACACCACACAACACATATCACACACCACACACAACACAACACCACACACCACACACACACACCACACACAACACAACACCACACACCACACACAACACACACACCACACACCACACAACACAACACAACACCACACAACATACAACACACACCATACCACACCACAGAACACAACACAACACAACACACACCACACCACACAACACAACACAACACAACACACAACACACACCACACAACACAACACACACACCACAAAACACACCACACCACACAACACAACAAACACAATACAACACACACACCAAAAACCACACCACACACCGCACAACACAACACACACCACACAACACCACACACCACACATACACACAACACACCACACCACACAACACACCACACAACATCACACAACATACCACACACACACAACACACATTCGTTCTAGGGTTGTTGTTTTCTATAACTCGTTTATAGTGCCATTTAACCTCGAAAATACCAAAATGAAGTGTTTTGTAGGATTGTTTGGTGACCAAGCAAACTTTATGTTTTCTTCATTTTACGAAAAATCACATACGTTAGTTCTCAAAAACTCTATAGTTTATCCCACTATAATGTGGAAAGTGCAATTTCATCGATTCACTCATTCTCTCTTTTTGAAAAGTTCCACGAGTTGCAAAAGAGTTAACCATGATCAATTCACATTCGTTCTAGGGTTGTTGTTTTCTATAACTCGTTTATAGTGCCATTTAACCTCGAAAATACCAAAATGAAGTGTTTTGTAGGATTGCTTGGTGATTAATCAAACTTTACGTTTTTTTTTTATTTTGCGGAAAATCACATTCGTTAGTGTTCAAAAACTCTATAGTTTATCCCACTATAATGTGGAAAGTACACTTTCATCGATTCACTCATTTTCTCTTTTTCAAAAGTCTCACGAGTTGCAAAAGAGTTAACCATGACCAATTCACATTCGTTCTAGGGTTGTTGTTTTCTATAACTCGTTTATAGTGCCATTTAACCTCGAAAATACCAAAATGAAGTGTTTTGTAGGATTGCTTGGTGACCAAGCAAACTTTATGTTTTCTTCATTTTGCGAAAAATCACATACGTTAGTTCTCAAAAACTCTATAGTTTATCCCACTATAATGTGGAAAGTGCACTTTCATCGATTCACTCATTCTCTCTTTTTGAAAAGTCTCACGAGTTGCAAAAGAGTTAACCATGACCAATTCACATTCGTTCTAGGGTATTTATCTCAATCATGGGATCAGCAACTGATCTGGTCTGCACTGGAGTAAAACTAGCTTTCTCATGGCCGCAACCGGGGCATGGCACTGCACATCAAAAAAAATATATATATATATATATGAGACACCTCACACCACACAACACACACCACACAACACACCACACACACACAACACACCACACCACACCATACCACACCACACAACACTACACAACACACACCACACCACACCACACCACACAACACAACACAACACACACCACACCACACAACACAACACAACACCACACAACATACAACACACACCATACCACACCACACAACACAACACAACACAACACACACCACACCACACAACACACACCACACAACACAACACACATACCACAAAACACACCACACAACACAACAAACACAATACAACACACACACCAAAAACCACACCACACATCGCACAACACAACACACACCACACAACACCACACACCACACATACACACAACACACCACACCACACAACACACCACACAACATCACACAACATACCACACACACACAACACACATTCGTTCTAGGGTTGTTGTTTTCTATCACTCGTTTATAGTGCCATTTAACCTCGAAAATACCAAAATGAAGTGTTTTGTAGGATTGTTTGGTGACCAAGCAAACTTTATGTTTTCTTCATTTTGCGGAAAATCACATACGTTAGTTCTCAAAAACTCTATAGTTTATCCCACTATAATGTGGAAAGTGCAATTTCATCGATTCACTCATTCTCTCTTTTTAAAAAGTTCCACGAGTTGCAAAAGAGTTAACCATGATCAATTCACATTCGTTCTAGGGTTGTTGTTTTCTATAACTCGTTTATAGTGCCATTTAACCTCGAAAATACCAAAATGAAGTGTTTTGTAGGATTGCTTGGTGATTAATCAAACTTTACGTTTTTTTTTTATTTTGCGGAAAATCACATTCGTTAGTGTTCAAAAACTCTATAGTTTATCCCACTATAATGTGGAAAGTACACTTTCATCGATTCACTCATTTTCTCTTTTTCAAAAGTCTCACGAGTTGCAAAAGAGTTAACCATGACCAATTCACATTCGTTCTAGGGTTGTTGTTTTCTATAACTCGTTTATAGTGCCATTTAACCTCGAAAATACCAAAATGAAGTGTTTTGTAGGATTGCTTGGTGACCAAGCAAACTTTATGTTTTCTTCATTTTGCGAAAAATCACATACGTTAGTTCTCAAAAACTCTATAGTTTATCCCACTATAATGTGGAAAGTGCACTTTCATCGATTCACTCATTCTCTCTTTTTGAAAAGTCTCACGAGTTGCAAAAGAGTTAACCATGACCAATTCACATTCGTTCTAGGGTATTTATCTCAATCATGGGATCAGCAACTGATCTGGTCTGCACTGGAGTAAAACTAGCTTTCTCATGGCCGCAACCGGGGCATGGCACTGCACATCAAAAAATATATATATATATATGAGACACCTCACACCACACAACACACACCACACAACACACCACACACACACAACACACCACACCACACCACACCACACAACACTACACAACACACACCACACCACACCACACCACACAACACAACACAACACAACACACACCACACCACACAACACAACACACACCACACCATGCAACACACACCACACAACACCACACACCACACCACACACAACACAACACCACACACACCACCACACACCACACAACACATATCACACACCACACACAACACAACACCACACACCACACACAACACAACACCACACACCACACACAACACACACACCACACACCACACAACACAACACAACACAACACCACACAACATACAACACACACCATACCACACCACACAACACAACACAACACAACACACACCACACCACACAACACAACACAACACACAACACACACCACACAACACAACACACACACCACAAAACACACCACACCACACAACACAACAAACACAATACAACACACACACCAAAAACCACACCACACACCGCACAACACAACACACACCACACAACACCACACACCACACATACACACAACACACCACACCACACAACACACCACACAACATCACACAACATACCACACACACACAACACACATTCGTTCTAGGGTTGTTGTTTTCTATAACTCGTTTATAGTGCCATTTAACCTCGAAAATACCAAAATGAAGTGTTTTGTAGGATTGCTTGGTGATTAATCAAACTTTACGTTTTTTTTTATTTTGCGGAAAATCACATTCGTTAGTGTTCAAAAACTCTATAGTTTATCCCACTATAATGTGGAAAGTACACTTTCATCGATTCACTCATTTTCTCTTTTTCAAAAGTCTCACGAGTTGCAAAAGAGTTAACCATGACCAATTCACATTCGTTCTAGGGTTGTTGTTTTCTATAACTCGTTTATAGTGCCATTTAACCTCGAAAATACCAAAATGAAGTGTTTTTTAGGATTGCTTGGTGACCAAACAAACTTTATGTTTTCTTCATTTTGCGAAAAATCACATACGTTAGTTCTCAAAAATTCTATAGTTTATCCCACTATAATGTGGAAAGTGCACTTTCATCGATTCACTCATTCTCTCTTTTTGAAAAGTCTCACGAGTTGCAAAAGAGTTAACCATGACCAATTCACATTCGTTCTAGGGTTGTTGTTTTCTATAACTCGTTTATAGTGCCATTTAACCTCGAAAATACCAAAATGAAGTGTTTTGTAGGATTGCTTGGTGACCAAGCAAACTTTATGTTTTCTTCATTTTGCGAAAAATCACATACATTAGTTCTCAAAAACTCTATAGTTTATCCCACTATAATGTGGAAAGTGCACTTTCATCGATTCACTCATTCTCTCTTTTTGAAAAGTCTCACGAGTTGCAAAAGAGTTAACCATGACCAATTCACATTCGTTCTAGGGTATTTATCTCAATCATGGGATCAGCAACTGATCTGGTCTGCACTGGAGTAAAACTAGCTTTCTCATGGCCGCAACCGAGGCATGGCACTGCACATCAAAAAAAAAATATATATATATATGAGACACCTCACACCACACAACACACACCACACAACACACCACACACACATAACACACCACACCACACCACACCACACAACACTACACAACACACACCACACCACACCACACCACACAACACAACACAACACACACCACACCACACAACACACACCACACCATGCAACACACACCACACAACACCACACACCACACCACACACAACACAACACCACACACACCACCACACACCACACAACACCACACAACACATATCACACACCACACACAACACAACACCACACACCACACACACACACCACACACAACACAACACCACACACCACACACAACACACACACCACACACCACACAACACAACACCACACAACATACAACACACACCATACCACACCACACAACACACCACACACCACACCACACAACACAACACAACACACAACACACACCACACAACACAACACACACACCACAAAACACACCACACCACACAACACAACAAACACAATACAACACACACACCAAAAACCACACCACACACCGCACAACACAACACACACCACACAACACACATTCGTTCTAGGGTTGTTGTTTTCTATAACTCGTTTATAGTGCCATTTAACCTCGAAAATACCAAAATGAAGTGTTTTGTAGGATTGCTTGGTGACCAAGCAAACTTTATGTTTTCTTCATTTTGCGAAAAATCACATACGTTAGTTCTCAAAAACTCTATAGTTTATCCCACTATAATGTGGAAAGTGCACTTTCATCGATTCACTCATTCTCTCTTTTTGAAAAGTCTCACGAGTTGCAAAAGAGTTAACCATGACCAATTCACATTCGTTCTAGGGTATTTATCTCAATCATGGGATCAGCAACTGATCTGGTCTGCACTGGAGTAAAACTAGCTTTCTCATGGCCGCAACCGGGGCATGGCACTGCACATCAATATATATATATATATATATATGAGACACCTCACACCACACAACACACACCACACAACACACCACACACACACAACACACCACACCACACCACACAACACTACACAACACACACCACACCACACCACACCACACCACACAACACAACACAACACACACCACACAACACAACACACACCACACCATGCAACACACACCACACAACACCACACACCACACCACACACAACACAACACCACAAACACCACCACACACCACACAACACCACACAACACATATCACACACCACACACACCACACACCACACACACACACCACACACCACACACAACACACACACCACACACCACACAACACAACACAACACCACACAACATACTACACACACCATACCACACCACACCACACAACACAACACAACACAACACACACCACACCACACAACACAACACAACACACAACACACACCACACAACACAACACACACACCACAAAACATACCACACCACACAACACAACAAACACAATACAACACACACACCAAAAACCACACCACACACCGCACAACACAACACACACCACACAACACCACACACCACACATACACACAACACACCACACCACACAACACACCACACAACATCACACAACATACCACACACACACAACACACATTCGTTCTAGGGTTGTTGTTTTCTATAACTCGTTTATAGTGCCATTTAACCTCGAAAATACCAAAATGAAGTGTTTTGTAGTATTGTTTGGTGACCAAGCAAACTTTATGTTTTCTTCATTTTGCGGAAAATCACATACGTTAGTTCTCAAAAACTCTATAGTTTATCCCACTATAATGTGGAAAGTGCAATTTCATCGATTCACTCATTCTCTCTTTTTGAAAAGTTCCACGAGTTGCAAAAGAGTTAACCGTGATCAATTCACATTCGTTCTAGGGTTGTTGTTTTCTATAACTCGTTTATAGTGCCATTTAATCTCGAAAATACCAAAATGAAGTGTTTTGTAGGATTGCTTGGTGATTAATCAAACTTTACGTTTTTTTTTTATTTTGCGGAAAATCATATTCGTTAGTGTTCAAAAACTCTATAGTTTATCCCACTATAATGTGGAAAGTACACTTTCATCGATTCACTCATTTTCTCTTTTTCAAAAGTCTCACGAGTTGCAAAAGAGTTAACCATGACCAATTCACATTCGTTCTAGGGTTGTTGTTTTCTATAACTCGTTTATAGTGCCATTTAACCTCGAAAATACCAAAATGAAGTGTTTTGTAGGATTGCTTGGTGACCAAGCAAACTTTATGTTTTCTTCATTTTGCGAAAAATCACATACGTTAGTTCTCAAAAACTCTATAGTTTATCCCACTATAATGTGGAAAGTGCACTTTCATCGATTCACTCATTCTCTCTTTTTGAAAAGAGTCACGAGTTGCAAAAGAGTTAACCATGACCAATTCACATTCGTTCTAGGGTATTTATCTCAATCATGGGATCAGCAACTGATCTGGTCTGCACTGGAGTAAAACTAGCTTTCTCATGGCCGCAACCGGGGCATGGCACTGCACATCAAAAAAAATATATATATATATATGAGACACCTCACACCACACAACACACACCACACAACACACCACACACACACAACACACCACACCACACCACACAACACTACACAACACACACCACACCACACAACACAACACAACACACACCACACCACACAACACAACACACACCACACCATGCAACACACACCACACAACACCACACACCACACCACACACAACACAACACCACACACACCACCACACACCACACAACACCACACAACACATATCACACACCACACACAACACAACACCACACACCACACACACACACCACACACAACACAACACCACACACAACACACACACCACACACCACACCACACAACACAACACAACACCACACAACATACAACAAACACCATACCACACAACACAACACAACACAACACACACCACACCACACAACACAACACAACACAACACACAACACACACCACACAACACAACACACACACCACAAAACACACCACACCACACAACACAACAAACACAATACAACACACACACCAAAAACCACACCACACACCGCACAACACAACACACACCACACAACACCACACACCACACATACACACAACACACCACACCACACAACACACCACACAACATCACACAACATACCACACACACACAACACACATTCGTTCTAGGGTTGTTGTTTTCTATAACTCGTTTATAGTGTCATTTAACCTCGAAAATACCAAAATGAAGTGTTTTGTAGGATTGTTTGGTGACCAAGCAAACTTTATGTTTTCTTCATTTTGCGGAAAATCACATACGTTAGTTCTCAAAAACTCTATAGTTTATCCCACTATAATGTGGAAAGTGCAATTTCATCGATTCACTCATTCTCTCTTTTTGAAAAGTTCCACGAGTTGCAAAAGAGTTAACCATGATCAATTCACATTCGTTCTAGGGTTGTTGTTTTCTATAACTCGTTTATAGTGCCATTTAACCTCGAAAATACCAAAATGAAGTGTTTTGTAGGATTGCTTGGTGACCAAGCAAACTTTATGTTTTCTTCATTTTGCGAAAAATCACATACGTTAGTTCTCAAAAACTCTATAGTTTATCCCACTATAATGTGGAAAGTGCACTTTCATCGATTCACTCATTCTCTCTTTTTGAAAAGTCTCACGAGTTGCAAAAGAGTTAACCATGACCAATTCACATTCGTTCTAGGGTATTTATCTCAATCATGGGATCAGCAACTGATCTGGTCTGCACTGGAGTAAAACTAGCTTTCCCATGGCCGCAACCGGGGCATGGCACTGCACATCAAAAAAAATATATATATATATATATGAGACACCTCACACCACACAACACACACCACACAACACACCACACACACACAACACACCACACCACACCACACCACACCACACAACACTACACAACACACACCACACCACACCACACCACACAACACAACACAACACACACCACACCACACAACACAACACAACACCACACAACATACAACACACACCATAACACACCACACAACACAACACAACACAACACACACCACACCACACAACACAGCACACAACACACACCACACAACACAACACACATACCACAAAACACACCACACAACACAACAAACACAATACAACACACACACCAAAAACCACACCACACATCGCACAACACAACACACACCACACAACACCACACACCACACATACACACAACACACCACACCACACAACACACCACACAACATCACACAACATACCACACACACACAACACACATTCGTTCTAGGGTTGTTGTTTTCTATAACTCGTTTATAGTGCCATTTAACCTCGAAAATACCAAAATGAAGTGTTTTGTAGGATTGTTTGGTGACCAAGCAAACTTTATGTTTTCTTCATTTTGCGGAAAATCACATACGTTAGTTCTCAAAAACTCTATAGTTTATCCCACTATAATGTGGAAAGTGCAATTTCATCGATTCACTCATTCTCTCTTTTTAAAAAGTTCCACGAGTTGCAAAAGAGTTAACCATGATCAATTCACATTCGTTCTAGGGTTGTTGTTTTCTATAACTCGTTTATAGTGCCATTTAACCTCGAAAATACCAAAATGAAGTGTTTTGTAGGATTGCTTGGTGATTAATCAAACTTTACGTTTTTTTTTTATTTTGCGGAAAATCACATTCGTTAGTGTTCAAAAACTCTATAGTTTATCCCACTATAATGTGGAAAGTACACTTTCATCGATTCACTCATTTTCTCTTTTTCAAAAGTCTCACGAGTTGCAAAAGAGTTAACCATGACCAATTCACATTCGTTCTAGGGTTGTTGTTTTCTATAACTCGTTTATAGTGCCATTTAACCTCGAAAATACCAAAATGAAGTGTTTTGTAGGATTGCTTGGTGACCAAGCAAACTTTATGTTTTCTTCATTTTGCGAAAAATCACATACGTTAGTTCTCAAAAACTCTATAGTTTATCCCACTATAATGTGGAAAGTGCACTTTCATCGATTCACTCATTCTCTCTTTTTGAAAAGTCTCACGAGTTGCAAAAGAGTTAACCATGACCAATTCACATTCGTTCTAGGGTATTTATCTCAATCATGGGATCAGCAACTGATCTGGTCTGCACTGGAGTAAAACTAGCTTTCTCATGGCCGCAACCGGGGCATGGCACTGCACATCAAAAAAAATATATATATATATATGAGACACCTCACACCACACAACACACACCACACAACACACCACACACACACAACACACCACACCACACCACACCACACAACACTACACAACACACACCACACCACACCACACCACACAACACAACACAACACAACACACACCACACCACACAACACAACACACACCACACCATGCAACACACACCACACAACACCACACACCACACCACACACAACACAACACCACACACACCACCACACACCACACAACATATATCACACACCACACACAACACAACACCACACACCACACACAACACAACACCACACACCACACACAACACACACACCACACACCACACAACACAACACAACACCACACAACATACAACACACACCATACCACACCACACAACACAACACAACACAACACACACCACACCACACAACACAACACAACACACAACACACACCACACAACACAACACACACACCACAAAACACACCACACCACACAACACAACAAACACAATACAACACACACACCAAAAACCACACCACACACCGCACAACACAACACACACCACACAACACCACACACCACACATACACACAACACACCACACCACACAACACACCACACAACATCACACAACATACCACACACACACAACACACATTCGTTCTAGGGTTGTTGTTTTCTATAACTCGTTTATAGTGCCATTTAACCTCGAAAATACCAAAATGAAGTGTTTTGTAGGATTGTTTGGTGACCAAGCAAACTTTATGTTTTCTTCATTTTGCGGAAAATCACATACGTTAGTTCTCAAAAACTCTATAGTTTATCCCACTATAATGTGGAAAGTGCAATTTCATCGATTCACTCACTCTCTCTTTTTGAAAAGTTCCACGAGTTGCAAAAGAGTTAACCATCATCAATTCACATTCGGTCTAGGGTTGTTGTTTTCTATAACTCGTTTATAGTGCCATTTAACCTCGAAAATACCAAAATGAAGTGTTTTGTAGGATTGCTTGGTGATTAATCAAACTTTACGTTTTTTTTTTATTTTGCGGAAAATCACATTCGTTAGTGTTCAAAAACTCTATAGTTTATCCCACTATAATGTGGAAAGTACACTTTCATCGATTCACTCATTTTCTCTTTTTCAAAAGTCTCACGAGTTGCAAAAGAGTTAACCATGACCAATTCACATTCGTTCTAGGGTTGTTGTTTTCTATAACTCGTTTATAGTGCCATTTAACCTCGAAAATACCAAAATGAAGTGTTTTTTAGGATTGCTTGGTGACCAAACAAACTTTATGTTTTCTTCATTTTGCGAAAAATCACATACGTTAGTTCTCAAAAATTCTATAGTTTATCCCACTATAATGTGGAAAGTGCACTTTCATCGATTCACTCATTCTCTCTTTTTGAAAAGTCTCACGAGTTGCAAAAGAGTTAACCATGACCAATTCACATTCGTTCTAGGGTTGTTGTTTTCTATAACTCGTTTATAGTGCCATTTAACCTCGAAAATACCAAAATGAAGTGTTTTGTAGGATTGCTTGGTGACCAAGCAAACTTTATGTTTTCTTCATTTTGCGAAAAATCACATACGTTAGTTCTCAAAAACTCTATAGTTTATCCCACTATAATGTGGAAAGTGCACTTTCATCGATTCACTCATTCTCTCTTTTTGAAAAGTCTCACGAGTTGCAAAAGAGTTAACCATGACCAATTCACATTCGTTCTAGGGTATTTATCTCAATCATGGGATCAGCAACTGATCTGGTCTGCACTGGAGTAAAACTAGCTTTCTCATGGCCGCAACCGAGGCATGGCACTGCACATCAAAAAAAAAATATATATATATATGAGACACCTCACACCACACAACACACACCACACAACACACCACACACACATAACACACCACACCACACCACACCACACAACACTACACAACACACACCACACCACACCACACCACACAACACAACACAACACACACCACACCACACAACACACACCACACCATGCAACACACACCACACAACACCACACACCACACCACACACAACACAACACCACACACACCACCACACACCACACAACACCACACAACACATATCACACACCACACACAACACAACACCACACACCACACACACACACCACACACAACACAACACCACACACCACACACAACACACACACCACACACCACACAACACAACACCACACAACATACAACACACACCATACCACACCACAAAACACACCACACACCACACCACACAACACAACACAACACACAACACACACCACACAACACAACACACACACCACAAAACACACCACACCACACAACACAACAAACACAATACAACACACACACCAAAAACCACACCACACACCGCACAACACAACACACACCACACACACCAAAAACCACACCACACACCGCACAACACAACACACACCACACAACACACATTCGTTCTAGGGTTGTTGTTTTCTATAACTCGTTTATAGTGCCATTTAACCTCGAAAATACCAAAATGAAGTGTTTTGTAGGATTGCTTGGTGACCAAGCAAACTTTATGTTTTCTTCATTTTGCGAAAAATCACATACGTTAGTTCTCAAAAACTCTATAGTTTATCCCACTATAATGTGGAAAGTGCACTTTCATCGATTCACTCATTCTCTCTTTTTGAAAAGTCTCACGAGTTGCAAAAGAGTTAACCATGACCAATTCACATTCGTTCTAGGGTATTTATCTCAATCATGGGATCAGCAACTGATCTGGTCTGCACTGGAGTAAAACTAGCTTTCTCATGGCCGCAACCGGGGCATGGCACTGCACATCAATATATATATATATATATATATATGAGACACCTCACACCACACAACACACACCACACAACACACCACACACACACAACACACCACACCACACCACACAACACTACACAACACACACCACACCACACCACACCACACAACACAACACAACACACACCACACCACACAACACAACACACACCACACCATGCAACACACACCACACAACACCACACACCACACCACACACAACACAACACCACAAACACCACCACACACCACACAACACCACACAACACATATCACACACCACACACAACACAACACCACACACCACACACACACACCACACACCACACACAACACACACACCACACACCACACAACACAACACCACAAAACATACTACACACACCATACCACACCACACCACACAACACAACACAACACAACACACACCACACCACACAACACAACACAACACACAACACACACCACACAACACAACACACACACCACAAAACACACCACACCACACAACACAACAAACACAATACAACACACACACCAAAAACCACACCACACACCGCACAACACAACACACACCACACAACACCACACACCACACATACACACAACACACCACACCACACAACACACCACACAACATCACACAACATACCACACACACACAACACACATTCGTTCTAGGGTTGTTGTTTTCTATAACTCGTTTATAGTGCCATTTAACCTCGAAAATACCAAAATGAAGTGTTTTGTAGGATTGTTTGGTGACCAAGCAAACTTTATGTTTTCTTCATTTTGCGGAAAATCACATACGTTAGTTCTCAAAAACTCTATAGTTTATCCCACTATAATGTGGAAAGTGCAATTTCATCGATTCACTCATTCTCTCTTTTTAAAAAGTTCCACGAGTTGCAAAAGAGTTAACCATGATCAATTCACATTCGTTCTAGGGTTGTTGTTTTCTATAACTCGTTTATAGTGCCATTTAACCTCGAAAATACCAAAATGAAGTGTTTTTTAGGATTGCTTGGTGACCAAACAAACTTTATGTTTTCTTCATTTTGCGAAAAATCACATACGTTAGTTCTCAAAAATTCTATAGTTTATCCCACTATAATGTGGAAAGTGCACTTTCATCGATTCACTCATTCTCTCTTTTTGAAAAGTCTCACGAGTTGCAAAAGAGTTAACCATGACCAATTCACATTCGTTCTAGGGTTGTTGTTTTCTATAACTCGTTTATAGTGCCATTTAACCTCGAAAATACCAAAATGAAGTGTTTTGTAGGATTGCTTGGTGACCAAGCAAACTTTATGTTTTCTTCATTTTGCGAAAAATCACATACGTTAGTTCTCAAAAACTCTATAGTTTATCCCACTATAATGTGGAAAGTGCACTTTCATCGATTCACTCATTCTCTCTTTTTGAAAAGTCTCACGAGTTGCAAAAGAGTTAACCATGACCAATTCACATTCGTTCTAGGGTATTTATCTCAATCATGGGATCAGCAACTGATCTGGTCTGCACTGGAGTAAAACTAGCTTTCTCATGGCCGCAACCGAGGCATGGCACTGCACATCAAAAAAAAAAAATATATATATATGAGACACCTCACACCACACAACACACACCACACAACACACCACACACACATAACACACCACACCACACCACACCACACAACACTACACAACACACACCACACCACACCACACCACACAACACAACACAACACACACCACACCACACAACACACACCACACCATGCAACACACACCACACAACACCACACACCACACCACACACAACACAACACCACACACACCACCACACACCACAAAACACCACACAACACATATCACACACCACACACAACACAACACCACACACCACACACACACACCACACACAACACAACACCACACACCACACACAACACACACACCACACACCACACAACACAACACCACACAACATACAACACACACCATACCACACCACAAAACACACCACACACCACACCACACAACACAACACAACACACAACACACACCACACAACACAACACACACACCACAAAACACACCACACCACACAACACAACAAACACAATACAACACACACACCAAAAACCACACCACACACCGCACAACACAACACACACCACACAACACACACACCAAAAACCACACCACACACCGCACAACACAACACACACCACACAACACACATTCGTTCTAGGGTTGTTGTTTTCTATAACTCGTTTATAGTGCCATTTAACCTCGAAAATACCAAAATGAAGTGTTTTGTAGGATTGCTTGGTGACCAAGCAAACTTTATGTTTTCTTCATTTTGCGAAAAATCACATACGTTAGTTATCAAAAACTCTATAGTTTATCCCACTATAATGTGGAAAGTGCAATTTCATCGATTCACTCATTCTCTCTTTTTGAAAAGTTCCACGAGTTGCAAAAGAGTTAACCATGATCAATTCACATTCGTTCTAGGGTATTTATCTCACTCATGGGATCAGCAACTGATCTGGTCTACACTGGAGTAAAACTAGCTTTCTCATGGCCGCAACCGGGGCATGGCACTGCACATCAAAAAAAAAATATATATATATATGAGACACCTCACACCACACAACACACACCACACAACACACCACACACACACAACACACCACACCACACCACACAACACTACACAACACACACCACACCACACCACACAACACACACCACACCACACAACACAACACACACCACACCATGCAACACACACCACACAACACCACACACCACACCACACACAACACAACACCACACACACCACCACACACCACACAACACCACACAACACATATCACACACCACACACAACACAACACCACACACCACACACAACACAACACCACACAACACACACCACACAACACAACACAACACCACACAACATACAACACACACCATACCACACCACACAACACAACACAACACAACACACACCATACCACACAACACAACACAACACACAACACACACCACACAACACAACACACACACCACAAAACACACCACACCACACAACACAACAAACACAATACAACACACACACCAAAAACCACACCACACACCGCACAACACAACACACACCACACAACACCACACACCACACATACACACAACACACCACACCACACAACACACCACACAACATCACACAACATACCACACACACACAACACACATTCGTTCTAGGGTTGTTGTTTTCTATAACTCGTTTATAGTGCGATTTAACCTCGAAAATAACAAAATGAAGTGTTTTGTAGGATTGTTTGGTGACCAAGCAAACTTTATGTTTTCTTCATTTTGCGGAAAATCACATACGTTAGTTCTCAAAAACTCTATAGTTTATCCCACTATAATGTGGAAAGTGCAATTTCATCGATTCACTCATTCTCTCTTTTTGAAAAGTTCCACGAGTTGCAAAAGAGTTAACCATGATCAATTCACATTCGTTCTAGGGTATTTATCTCACTCATGGGATCAGCAACTGATCTGGTCTACACTGGAGTAAAACTAGCTTTCTCATGGCCGCAACCGGGGCATGGCACTGCACATCAAAAAAAATATATATATATATATGAGACACCTCACACCACACAACACACACCACACAACACACCACACACACACAACACACCACACCACACCACACCACACAACACTACACAACACACACCACACCACACCACACAACACACACCACACCACACAACACAACACACACCACACCATGCAACACACACCACACAACACCACACACCACACCACACACAACACAACACCACACACACCACCACACACCACACAACACCACACAACACATATCACACACCACACACAACACAACACCACACACCACACACACACACCACACACAACACAACACCACACAACACACACAACACACACCACACAACACAACACAACACCACACAACATACAACACACACCATACCACACCACACAACACAACACAACACAACACACACCATACCACACAACACAACACAACACACAACACACACCACACAACACAACACACACACCACAAAACACACCACACCAAACAACACAACAAACACAATACAACACACACACCAAAAACCACACCACACACCGCACAACACAACACACACCACACAACACCACACACCACACATACACACAACACACCACACCACACAACACACCACACAACATCACACAACATACCACACACACACAACACACATTCGTTCTAGGGTTGTTGTTTTCTATAACTCGTTTATAGTGCGATTTAACCTCGAAAATAACAAAATGAAGTGTTTTGTAGGATTGTTTGGTGACCAAGCAAACTTTATGTTTTCTTCATTTTGCGGAAAATCACATACGTTAGTTCTCAAAAACTCTATAGTTTATCCCACTATAATGTGGAAAGTGCAATTTCATCGATTCACTCATTCTCTCTTTTTGAAAAGTTCCACGAGTTGCAAAAGAGTTAACCATGATCAATTCACATTCGTTCTAGGGTATTTATCTCAATCATGGGATCAACAACTGATCTGGTCTACACTGGAGTAAAATTAGCTTTCTCATGGCCGCAACCGGGGCATGGCACTGCACATCAAAAAAAATATATATATATATATATGAGACACGTCACACCACACAACACACACCACACAACACACCACACACACACAACACACCACACCACACCACACCACACAACACTACACAACACACACCACACCACACCACACAACACAACACACACCACACCACACAAGACAACACACACCACACCATGCAACACACACCACACAACACCACACACCACACCACACACAACACAACACCACACACACCACCACACACCACACAACACCACACAACACATATCACACACCACACACAACACAACACCACACACCACACACACACACCACACACAACACAACACCACACAACACACACAACACACACCACACAACACAACACAACACCACACAACATACAACACACACCATACCACACCACACGACACAACACAACACAACACACACCATACCACACAACACAACACAACACACAACACACACCACACAACACAACACACACACCACAAAACACACCACACCACACAACACAACAAACACAATACAACACACACACCAAAAACCACACCACACACCGCACAACACAACACACACCACACAACACCACACACCACACATACACACAACACACCACACCACACAACACACCACACAACATCACACAACATACCACACACACACAACACACATTCGTTCTAGGGTTGTTGTTTTCTATAACTCGTTTATAGTGCCATTTAACCTCGAAAATATCAAAATGAAGTGTTTTGTAGGATTGTTTGGTGACCAAGCAAACTTTATGTTTTCTTCATTTTGCGGAAAATCACATACGTTAGTTCTCAAAAACTCTATAGTTTATCCCACTATAATGTGGAAAGTGCAATTTCATCGATTCACTCATTCTCTCTTTTTGAAAAGTTCCACGAGTTGCAAAAGAGTTAACCATGATCAATTCACATTCGTTCTAGGGTTGTTGTTTTCTATAACTCGTTTATAGTGCCATTTAACCTCAAAAATACCAAAATGAAGTGTTTTGTAGGATTGCTTGGTGATTAATCAAACTTTACGTTTTTTTTTATTTTGGGGAAAATCACATTCGTTAGTGTTCAAAAACTCTATAGTTTATCCCACTATAATGTGGAAAGTACTCTTTCATCGATTCACTCATTTTCTCTTTTTCAAAAGTCTCACGAGTTGCAAAAGAGTTAACCATGACCAATTCACATTCGTTCTAGGGTTGTTGTTTTCTATAACTCGTTTATAGTGCCATTTAACCTCGAAAATACCAAAATGAAGTGTTTTGTAGGATTGCTTGGTGACCAAGCAAACTTTATGTTTTCTTCATTTTGCGAAAAATCACATACGTTAGTTATCAAAAACTCTATAGTTTATCCCACTATAATGTGGAAAGTGCACTTTCATCGATTCACTCATTCTCTCTTTTTGAAAAGTCTCACGAGTTGCAAAAGAGTTAACCATGACCAATTCACATTCGTTCTAGGGTATTTATCTCAATCATGGGATCAGCAACTGATCTGGTCTGCACTGGAGTAAAACTAGCTTTCTCATGGCCGCAACCGGGGCATGGCACTGCACATCAAAAAATATATATATATATATATGAGACACCTCACACCACACAACACACACCACACAACACACCACACACACACAACACACCACACCACACCACACCACACAACACTACACAACATACACCACACCACACCACACAACACAACACACACCACACCACACAACACAACACACACCACACCATGCAACACACACCACGCAACACCACACACCACACCACACACAACACAACACCACACACACCACCACACACCACACAACACCACACAACACATATCACACACCACACACAACACAACACCACACACCACACACACACACACCACACACCACACACAACACAACACCACACACCACACACAACACACACACCACACACCACACAACACAACACAACACCACACAACATACAACACACACCATACCACACCACACAACACAACACAACACACACCACACCACACAACACAACACAACACACAACACACACCACACAACACAACACACACACCACAAAACACACCACACCACACAACACAACAAACACAATACAACACACACACCAAAAACCACACCACACACCGCACAACACAACACACACCACACAACACCACACACCACACATACACACAACACACCACACCACACAACACACCACACAACATCACACAACATACCACACACACACAACACACATTCGTTCTAGGGTTGTTGTTTTCTATAACTCGTTTATAGTGCCATTTAACCTCGAAAATACCAAAATGAAGTGTTTTGTAGGATTGTTTGGTGACCAAGCAAACTTTATGTTTTCTTCATTTTGCGGAAAATCACATACGTTAGTTCTCAAAAACTCTATAGTTTATCCCACTATAATGTGGAAAGTGCAATTTCATCGATTCACTCATTCTCTCTTTTTGAAAAGTCTCACGAGTTGCAAAAGAGTTAACCATGACCAATTCACATTCGTTCTAGGGTATTTATCTCAATAATGGGATCAGCAACTGATCTGGTCTGCACTGGAGTAAAACTAGCTTTCTCATGGCCGCAACCGGGGCATGGCACTGCACATCAAAAAAAATATATATATATATATGAGACACCTCACACCACACAACACACACCACACAACACACCACACACACACAACACACCACACCACACCACACCACACCACACAACACTACACAACACACTCCACACCACACCACACAACACAACACACACCACACCACACAACACAACACACACCACACCATGCAACACACACCACGCAACACCACACACCACACCACACACAACACAACACCACACACACCACCACACACCACACAACACCACACAACACATATCA
This sequence comes from Galeopsis tetrahit, assembly GCA_963675135.1. Taxonomy (NCBI): domain Eukaryota; kingdom Viridiplantae; phylum Streptophyta; class Magnoliopsida; order Lamiales; family Lamiaceae; genus Galeopsis; species Galeopsis tetrahit. The sequence goes on from OY776134.1 coordinate 23,176,968, forward strand.
CACACCACACACCACACAACACCACACACCACACACACACACCACACACAACACAACACCACACACCACACACAACACACACACGACACACCACACAACACAACACAACACCACACAACATACAACACACACCATACCACACCACACAACACAACACAACACAACACACACCACACCACACAACACAACACAACACACAACACACACCACACAACACAACACACACACCACAAAACACACCACACCACACAACACAACAAACACAATACAACACACACACCAAAAACCACACCACACACCGCACAACACAACACACACCACACAACACCACACACCACACATACACACAACACACCACACCACACAACACACCACACAACATCACACAACATACCACACACACACAACACACATTCGTTCTAGGGTTGTTGTTTTCTATAACTCGTTTATAGTGCCATTTAACCTCGAAAATACCAAAATTAAGTGTTTTGTAGGATTGTTTGGTGACCAAGCAAACTTTATGTTTTCTTCATTTTGCGGAAAATCACATACGTTAGTTCTCAAAAACTCTATAGTTTATCCCACTATAATGTGGAAAGTGCACTTTCATCGATTCACTCATTCTCTCTTTTTGAAAAGTCTCACGAGTTGCAAAAGAGTTAACCATGACCAATTCACATTCGTTCTAGGGTATTTATCTCAATCATTGGATCAGCAACTGATCTGGTCTGCACTGGAGTAAAACTAGCTTTCTCATGGCCGCAACCGGGGCATGGCACTGCACATCAAAAAAAATATATATATATATATGAGACACCTCACACCACACAACACACACCACACAACACACCACACACACACAACACACCACACCACACCACACAACACTACACAACACACACCACACCACACCACACCACACAACACAACACAACACACACCACACCACACAACACAACACACACCACACCATGCAACACACACCACACAACACCACACACCACACCACACACAACACAACACCACACACACCACCACACACCACACAACACCACACAACACATATCACACACCACACACAACACAACACCACACACCACACACACACACCACACACAACACAACACCACACACCACACACAACACATACACCACACACCACACAACACAACACAACACCACACAACATACAACACACACCATACCACACCACACAACACAACACACACCACACCACACAACACCACACAACACACAACACACACCACACAACACAACACACACACCACAAAACACACCACACCACACAACACAACAAACACAATACAACACACACACCAAAAACCACACCACACACCGCACAACACAACACACACCACACAACACCACACACCACACATACACACAACACACCAAACAACATCACACAACATACCACACACACACAACACACATTCGTTCTAGGGTTGTTGTTTTCTATAACTCGTTTATAGTGCCATTTAACCTCGAAAATACCAAAATGAAGTGTTTTGTAGGATTGTTTGGTGACCAAGCAAACTTTATGTTTTCTTCATTTTGCGGAAAATCACATACGTTAGTTCTCAAAAACTCTATAGTTTATCCCACTATAATGTGGAAAGTGAAATTTCATCGATTCGCTCATTCTCTCTTTTTGAAAAGTTCCACGAGTTGCAAAAGAGTTAACCGTGATCAATTCACATTCGTTCTAGGGTTGTTGTTTTCTATAACTCGTTTATAGTGCCATTTAACCTCGAAAATACCAAAATGAAGTGTTTTGTAGGATTGCTTGGTGATTAATCAAACTTTACGTTTTTTTTTTATTTTGCGGAAAATCACATTCGTTAGTGTTCAAAAACTCTATAGTTTATCCCACTATAATGTGGAAAGTACACTTTCATCGATTCACTCATTTTCTCTTTTTCAAAAGTCTCACGAGTTGCAAAAGAGTTAACCATGACCAATTCACATTCGTTCTAGGGTTGTTGTTTTCTATAACTCGTTTATAGTGCCATTTAACCTCGAAAATACCAAAATGAAGTGTTTTGTAGGATTGCTTGGTGACCAAGCAAACTTTATGTTTTCTTCATTTTGCGAAAAATCACATACGTTAGTTCTCAAAAACTCTATAGTTTATCCCACTATAATGTGGAAAGTGCACTTTCATCGATTCACTCATTCTCTCTTTTTGAAAAGTCTCACGAGTTGCAAAAGAGTTAACCATGACCAATTCACATTCGTTCTAGGGTATTTATCTCAATCATGGGATCAGCAACTGATCTGGTCTGCACTGGAGTAAAACTAGCTTTCTCATGGCCGCAACCGGGGCATGGCACTACACATCAAAAATAAAATATATATATATATGAGACACCTCACACCACACAACACACACCACACAACACACCACACACACACAACACACCACACCACACCACACCACACAACACTACACAACACACACCACACCACACCACACCACACAACACACACCACACCACACAACACAACACACACCACACCATGCAACACACACCACACAACACCACACACCACACCACACACAACACAACACCACACACACCACCACACACCACACAACACCACACAACACATATCACACACCACACACAACACAACACCACACACCACACACAACACAACACCACACAACACACACAACACACACCACACAACACAACACCACACAACATACAACACACACCATACCACTCCACACAACACAACACACACCATACCACACAACACAACACAACACACAACACACACCACACAACACAACCCACACACCACAAAACACACCACACCACACAACACAACAAACACAATACAACACACACACCAAAAACCACACCACACACCGCACAACACAACACACACCACACAACACCACACACCACACATACACACAACACACCACACCACACAACACACCACACAAAATCACACAACATACCACACACACACAACACACATTCGTTCTAGGGTTGTTGTTTTCTATAACTCGTTTATAGTGCCATTTAACCTCGAAAATACCAAAATGAAGTGTTTTGTAGGATTGTTTGGTGACCAAGCAAACTTTATGTTTTCTTCATTTTGCGGAAAATCACATACGTTAGTTCTCAAAAACTCTATAGTTTATCCCACTATAATGTGGAAAGTGCAATTTCATCGATTCACTCATTCTCTCTTTTTGAAAAGTTCCACGAGTTGCAAAAGAGTTAACCATGATCAATTCACATTCGTTCTAGGGTATTTATCTCAATCATGGGATCAGCAACTGATCTGGTCTGCACTGGAGTAAAACTAGCTTTCTCATGGCCGCAACCGGGGCATGGCACTGCACATCAAAAAAAATATATATATATATATGAGACACCTCACACCACACAACACACACCACACAACACACCACACACACACAACACACCACACCACACCACACCACACCACACAACACACACCACACCACACCACACCACACAAAACAACACACACCACACCACACAACACAACACACACCACACCATGCAACACACACCACACAACACCACACACCACACCACACACAACACAACACCACACACACCACCACACACCACACAACACCACACAACACATATCACACACCACACACAACACAACACCACACACCACACACACACACCACACACAACACAACACCACACAACACACACAACACACACCACACAACACAACACAACACCACACAACATACAACACACACCATACCACACCACTCAACACAACACAACACACACCATACCACACAACACAACACAACACACAACACACACCACACAACACAACACACACACCACAAAACACACCACACCACACAACACAACAAACACAATACAACACACACACCAAAAACCACACCACACACCGCACAACACAACACACACCACACAACACCACACACCACACATACACACAACACACCACACCACACAACACACCACACAACATCACACAACATACCACACACACACAACACACAGTCGTTCTAGGGTTGTTGTTTTCTATAACTCGTTTATAGTGCCATTTAACCTCGAAAATACCAAAATGAAGTGTTTTGTAGGATTGCTTGGTGACCAAGCAAACTTTATGTTTTCTTCATTTTGCGAAAAATCACATACGTTAGTTCTCAAAAACTCTATAGTTTATCCCACTATAATGTGGAAAGTGCACTTTCATCGATTCACTCATTCTCTCTTTTTGAAAAGTCTCACGAGTTGCAAAAGAGTTAACCATGACCAATTCACATTCATTCTAGGGTATTTATCTCAATCATGGGATCAGCAACTGATCTGGTCTGCACTGGAGTAAAACTAGCTTTCTCATGGCCGCAACCGGGGCATGGCACTGCACATCAAAAAAAATATATATATATATATGAGACACCTCACACCACACAACACACACCACACAACACACCACACACACACAACACACCACACCACACCACACCACACAACACACACCACACCACACCACACCACACAAAACAACACACACCACACCACACAACACAACACACACCACACCATGCAACACACACCACACAACACCACACACCACACCACACACAACACAACACCACACACACCACCACACACCACACAACACCACACAACACATATCACACACCACACACAACACAACATCACACACCACACACACACACCACACACAACACAACACCACACAACACACACAACACACACCACACAACACAACACAACACCACACAACATACAACACACACCATACCACACCACACCACACAACACACACCACACCACACAACACAACACATACCACACCACACAACACAACACACACCACACCACACAACACAACACAACACACAACACACACCACACAACACAACACACACACCACAAAACACACCACACCACACAACACAACAAACACAATACAACACACACACCAAAAACCACACCACACACCGCACAACACAACACACACCACACAACACCACACACCACACATACACACAACACACCACACCACACAACACACCACACAACATCACACAACATACCACACACACACAACACACATTCGTTCTAGGGTTGTTGTTTTCTATAACTCGTTTATAGTGCCATTTAACCTCGAAAATACCAAAATGAAGTGTTTTGTAGGATTGTTTGGTGACCAAGCAAAGTTTATGTTTTCTTCATTTTGCGGAAAATCACATACGTTAGTTCTCAAAAACTCTATAGTTTATCCCACTATAATGTGGAAAGTGCAATTTCATCGATTCACTCATTCTCTCTTTTTGAAAAGTTCCACGAGTTGCAAAAGAGTTAACCATGATCAATTCACATTCGTTCTAGGGTATTTATCTCAATCATGGGATCAGCAACTGATCTGGTCTACACTGGAGTAAAACTAGCTTTCTCATGGCCGCAACCGGGGCATGGCACTGCACATCAAAAAAAATATATATATATATATGAGACACCTCACACCACACAACACACACCACACAACACACCACACACACACAACACACCACACCACACCACACCACACAACACTACACAACACACACCACACCACACCACACCACACAACACAACACACACCACACCACACAACACAACACACACCACACCATGCAACACACACCACACAACACCACACACCACACCACACACAACACAACACCACACACACCACCACACACCACACAATACCACACAACACATATCACACACCACACACAACACAACACCACACACCACACACAACACAACACCACACAACACACACAACACACACCACACAACACAACACAACACCACACAACATACAACACACACCATACCACACCACACAACACAACACACACCATACCACACAACACAACACAACACACAACACACACCACACAACACAACACACACACCACAAAACACACCACACCACACAACACAACAAACACAATACAACACACACACCAAAAACCACACCACACACCGCACAACACAACACACACCACACAACACCACACACCACACATACACACAACACACCACACCACACAACACACCACACAACATCACACAACATACCACACACACACAACACACATTCGTTCTAGGGTTGTTGTTTTCTATAACTCGTTTATAGTGCCATTTAACCTCGAAAATACCAAAATGAAGTGTTTTGTAGGATTGTTTGGTGACCAAGCAAACTTTATGTTTTCTTCATTTTGCGGAAAATCACATACGTTAGTTCTCAAAAACTCTATAGTTTATCCCACTATAATGTGGAAAGTGCAATTTCATCGATTCACTCATTCTCTCTTTTTGAAAAGTTCCACGAGTTGCAAAAGAGTTAACCATGATCAATTCACATTCGTTCTAGGGTATTTATCTCAATCATGGGATCAGCAACTGATTTGGTCTACACTGGAGTAAAACTAGCTTTCTCATGGCCGCAACCGGGGCATGGCACTGCACATCAAAAAAAAATATATATATATATATGAGACACCTCACACCACACAACACACACCACACAACACACCACACACACACAACACACCACACCACACCACACAACACTACACAACACACACCACACCACACCACACCACACAACACAACACAACACACACCACACCACACAACACAACACACACCACACCATGCAACACACACCACACAACACCACACACCACACCACACACAACTCAACACCACACACACCACCACACACCACACAACACCACACAACACATATCACACACCACACACAACACAACACCACACACCACACACACACACCACACACAACACAACACCACACACCACACACAACACACACACCACACACCACACAACACAACACAACACCACACAACATACAACACACACCATACCACACCACACAACACAACACAACACAACACACACCACACCACACCACACAACACAACATACAACACACACCACACAACACAACACACACACCACAAAACACACCACACCACACAACACAACAAACACAATACAACACACACACCAAAAACCACACCACACACCGCACAACACAACACACACCACACAACACCACACACCACACATACACACAACACACCACACCACACAACACACCACACAACATCACACAACATACCACACACACACAACACACATTCGTTCTAGGGTTGTTGTTTTCTATAACTCGTTTATAGTGCCATTTAACCTCGAAAATACCAAAATGAAGTGTTTTGTAGGATTGTTTGGTGACCAAGCAAACTTTATGTTTTCTTCATTTTGCGGAAAATCACATACGTTAGTTCTCAAAAACTCTATAGTTTATCCCACTATAATGTGGAAAGTGCAATTTCATCGATTCACTCATTCTCTCTTTTTGAAAAGTTCCACGAGTTGCAAAAGAGTTAACCATGATCAATTCACATTCGTTCTAGGGTTGTTGTTTTCTATAACTCGTTTATAGTGCCATTTAACCTCAAAAATACCAAAATGAAGTGTTTTGTAGGATTGCTTGGTGATTAATCAAACTTTACGTTTTTTTTTATTTTGCGGAAAATCACATTCGTTAGTGTTCAAAAACTCTATAGTTTATCCCACTATAATGTGGAAAGTACACTTTCATCGATTCACTCATTTTCTCTTTTTCAAAAGTCTCACGAGTTGCAAAAGAGTTAACCATGACCAATTCACATTCGTTCTAGGGTTGTTGTTTTCTATAACTCGTTTATAGTGCCATTTAACCTCGAAAATACCAAAATGAAGTGTTTTGTAGGATTGCTTGGTGACCAAGCAAACTTTATGTTTTCTTCATTTTGTGAAAAATCACATACGTTAGTTCTCAAAAACTCTATAGTTTATCCCACTATAATGTGGAAAGTGCACTTTCATCGATTCACTCATTCTCTCTTTTTGAAAAGTCTCACGAGTTGCAAAAGAGTTAATCATGACCAATTCACATTCGTTCTAGGGTATTTATCTCAATCATGGGATCAGCAACTGATCTGGTCTGCACTGGAGTAAAACTAGCTTTCTCATGGCCGCAACCGGGGCGTGGCACTGCACATCAAAAAATATATATATATATATATGAGACACCTCACACCACACAACACACACCACACAACACACCACACACACACAACACACCACACCATACCACACCACACCACACAACACTACACAACACACACCACACCACACCACACCACACAACACAACACAACACACACCACACCACACAACACAACACACACCACACCATGCAACACACACCACACAACACCACACACCACACCACACACAACACCACACACACCACCACACACCACACAACACCACACAACACATATCACACACCACACACAACACAACACCACACACCACACACACACACCACACACAACACAACACCACACACCACACACAACACACACACCACACACCACACAACACAACACAACACCACACAACATACAACACACACCATACCACACCACACAACACAACACAACACAACACACACCATACCACACAACACAACACAACACACAACACACACCACACAACACAACACACACACCACAAAACACACCACACCACACAACACAACAAACACAATACAACACACATACCAAAAACCACACCACACACCGCACAACACAACACACACCACACAACACCACACACCACACATACACACAACACACCACACCACACAACACACCACACAACATCACACAACATACCACACACACACAACACACATTCGTTCTAGGGTTGTTGTTTTCTATAACTCGTTTATAGTGCCATTTAACCTCGAAAATACCAAAATGAAGTGTTTTGTAGGATTGTTTGGTGACCAAGCAAACTTTATGTTTTCTTCATTTTGCGGAAAATCACATACGTTAGTTCTCAAAAACTCTATAGTTTATCCCACTATAATGTGGAAAGTGCAATTTCATCGATTCACTCATTCTCTCTTTTTGAAAAGTTTCACGAGTTGCAAAAGAGTTAACCATGATCAATTCACATTCGTTCTAGGGTATTTATCTTATCATGGGATCAGCAACTGATCTGGTCTACACTGGAGTAAAACTAGCTTTCTCATGGCCGCAACCGGGGCATGACACTGCACATCAAAAAAAATATATATATATATATGAGACACCTCACACCACACAACACACACCACACAACACACCACACACACACAACACACCACACCACACCACACAACACTACACAACACACACCACACCACACACAACACACAACACCACACACCACACACCACACACCACACAACACACCACACACACACAACACACCACACCACACCACACAACACCACACACCACACACAACACACACACCACACACCACACAACACAACACAACACCACACAACATACAACACACACCATACCACACAACACAACACAACACACACCACACCACACAACACAACACACAACACACACCACACAACACAACACACACTCCATAAAACACACCACACCACACAACACAACAAACACAATACAACACACACACCAAAAACCACACCACACACCGCACAACACAACACAACACACACCACACAACACCACACACCATACATACACACAACACACCACACCACACAACACACCACACAACATCACACAACATACCACACACACACAACACACATTCGTTCTAGGGTTGTTGTTTTCTATAACTCGTTTATAGTGCCATTTAACCTCGAAAATACCAAAATGAAGTGTTTTGTAGGATTGTTTGGTGACCAAGCAAACTTTATGTTTTCTTAATTTTGCGGAAAATCACATACGTTAGTTCTCAAAAACTCTATAGTTTATCCCACTATAATGTGGAAAGTGCAATTTCATCGATTCACTCATTCTCTCTTTTTGAAAAGTTCCACGAGTTGCAAAAGAGTTAACCATGATCAATTCACATTCGTTCTAGGGTTGTTGTTTTCTATAACTCGTTTATAGTGCCATTTAACCTCGAAAATACCAAAATGAAGTGTTTTGTAGGATTGCTTGGTGATTAATCAAACTTTACGTTTTTTTTTTTATTTTGCGGAAAATCACATTCGTTAGTGTTCAAAAACTCTATAGTTTATCCCACTATAATGTGGAAAGTACACTTTCATCGATTCACTCATTTCTCTTTTTCAAAAGTCTCACGAGTTGCAAAAGAGTTAACCATGACCAATTCACATTCGTTCTAGGGTTGTTGTTTTCTATAACTCGTTTATAGTGTCATTTAACCTCGAAAATACCAAAATGAAGTGTTTTGTAGGATTGCTTGGTGACCAAGCAAACTTTATGTTTTCCTCATTTTGCGGAAAATCACATACGTTAGTTCTCAAAAACTCTATAGTTTATCCCACTATAATGTGGAAAGTGCAATTTCATCGATTCACTCATTCTCTCTTTTTGAAAAGTTCCACGAGTTGCAAAAGAGTTAACCATGATCAATTCACATTCGTTCTAGGGTATTTATCTCAATCATGGGATCAGCAACTGATTTGGTCTACACTGGAGTAAAACTAGCTTTCTCATGGCCGCAACCGGGGCATGGCACTGCACATCAAAAAAAAATATATATATATATATGAGACACCTCACACCACACAACACACACCACACAACACACCACACACACAGAACACACCACACCACACCACACAACACTACACAACACACACCACACCACACCACACCACACAACACAACACAACACACACCACACCACACAACACAACACACACCACACCATGCAACACACACCACACAACACCACACACCACACCACACACAACTCAACACCACACACACCACCACACACCACACAACACATATCACACACCACACACAACACAACACCACACACCACACACACACACCACACACAACACAACACCACACACCACACACAACACACACACCACACACCACACAACACAACACAACACCACACAACATACAACACACACCATACCACACCACACAACACAACACAACACAACACACACCACACCACACAACACAACATACAACACACACCACACAACACAACACACACACCACAAAACACACCACACCACACAACACAACAAACACAATACAACACACACACCAAAAACCACACCACACACCGCACAACACAACACACACCACACAACACCACACACCACACATACACACAACACACCACACCACACAACACACCACACAACATCACACAACATACCACACACACACAACACACATTCGTTCTAGGGTTGTTGTTTTCTATAACTCGTTTATAGTGCCATTTAACCTCGAAAATACCAAAATGAAGTGTTTTGTAGGATTGCTTGGTGACCAAGCAAACTTTATGTTTTCTTCATTTTGCGAAAAATCACATACGTTAGTTCTCAAAAACTCTATAGTTTATCCCACTATAATGTGGAAAGTGCACTTTCATCGATTCACTCATTCTCTCTTTTTGAAAAGTCTCACGAGTTGCAAAAGAGTTAACCATGACCAATTCACATTCATTCTAGGGTATTTATCTCAATCATGGGATCAGCAACTGATCTGGTCTGCACTGGAGTAAAACTAGCTTTCTCATGGCCGCAACCGGGGCATGGCACTGCACATCAAAAAAAATATATATATATATATGAGACACCTCACACCACACAACACACACCACACAACACACCACACACACACAACACACCACACCACACCACACCACACAACACACACCACACCACACCACACCACACAAAACAACACACACCACACCACACAACACAACACACACCACACCATGCAACACACACCACACAACACCACACACCACACCACACACAACACAACACCACACACACCACCACACACCACACAACACCACACAACACATATCACACACCACACACAACACAACATCACACACCACACACACACACCACACACAACACAACACCACACAACACACACAACACACACCACACAACACAACACAACACCACACAACATACAACACACACCATACCACACCACACCACACAACACACACCACACCACACAACACAACACATACCACACCACACAACACAACACACACCACACCACACAACACAACACAACACACAACACACACCACACAACACAACACACACACCACAAAACACACCACACCACACAACACAACAAACACAATACAACACACACACCAAAAACCACACCACACACCGCACAACACAACACACACCACACAACACCACACACCACACATACACACAACACACCACACCACACAACACACCACACAACATCACACAACATACCACACACACACAACACACATTCGTTCTAGGGTTGTTGTTTTCTATAACTCGTTTATAGTGCCATTTAACCTCGAAAATACCAAAATGAAGTGTTTTGTAGGATTGTTTGGTGACCAAGCAAACTTTATGTTTTCTTCATTTTGCGGAAAATCACATACGTTAGTTCTCAAAAACTCTATAGTTTATCCCACTATAATGTGGAAAGTGCAATTTCATCGATTCACTCATTCTCTCTTTTTGAAAAGTTCCACGAGTTGCAAAAGAGTTAACCATGATCAATTCACATTCGTTCTAGGGTTGTTGTTTTCTATAACTCGTTTATAGTGCCATTTAACCTCAAAAATACCAAAATGAAGTGTTTTGTAGGATTGCTTGGTGATTAATCAAACTTTACGTTTTTTTTTATTTTGCGGAAAATCACATTCGTTAGTGTTCAAAAACTCTATAGTTTATCCCACTATAATGTGGAAAGTACACTTTCATCGATTCACTCATTTTCTCTTTTTCAAAAGTCTCACGAGTTGCAAAAGAGTTAACCATGACCAATTCACATTCGTTCTAGGGTTGTTGTTTTCTATAACTCGTTTATAGTGCCATTTAACCTCGAAAATACCAAAATGAAGTGTTTTGTAGGATTGCTTGGTGACCAAGCAAACTTTATGTTTTCTTCATTTTGTGAAAAATCACATACGTTAGTTCTCAAAAACTCTATAGTTTATCCCACTATAATGTGGAAAGTGCACTTTCATCGATTCACTCATTCTCTCTTTTTGAAAAGTCTCACGAGTTGCAAAAGAGTTAATCATGACCAATTCACATTCGTTCTAGGGTATTTATCTCAATCATGGGATCAGCAACTGATCTGGTCTGCACTGGAGTAAAACTAGCTTTCTCATGGCCGCAACCGGGGCGTGGCACTGCACATCAAAAAATATATATATATATATGAGACACCTCACACCACACAACACACACCACACAACACACCACACACACACAACACACCACACCATACCACACCACACCACACAACACTACACAACACACACCACACCACACCACACCACACAACACAACACAACACACACCACACCACACAACACAACACACACCACACCATGCAACACACACCACACAACACCACACACCACACCACACACAACACAACACCACACACACCACCACACACCACACAACACCACACAACACATATCACACACCACACACAACACAACACCACACACCACACACACACACCACACACAACACAACACCACACACCACACACAACACACACACCACACACCACACAACACAACACAACACCACACAACATACAACACACACCATACCACACCACACAACACAACACAACACAACACACACCATACCACACAACACAACACAACACACAACACACACCACACAACACAACACACACACCACAAAACACACCACACCACACAACACAACAAACACAATACAACACACATACCAAAAACCACACCACACACCGCACAACACAACACACACCACACAACACCACACACCACACATACACACAACACACCACACCACACAACACACCACACAACATCACACAACATACCACACACACACAACACACATTCGTTCTAGGGTTGTTGTTTTCTATAACTCGTTTATAGTGCCATTTAACCTCGAAAATACCAAAATGAAGTGTTTTGTAGGATTGTTTGGTGACCAAGCAAACTTTATGTTTTCTTCATTTTGCGGAAAATCACATACGTTAGTTCTCAAAAACTCTATAGTTTATCCCACTATAATGTGGAAAGTGCAATTTCATCGATTCACTCATTCTCTCTTTTTGAAAAGTTTCACGAGTTGCAAAAGAGTTAACCATGATCAATTCACATTCGTTCTAGGGTATTTATCTTATCATGGGATCAGCAACTGATCTGGTCTACACTGGAGTAAAACTAGCTTTCTCATGGCCGCAACCGGGGCATGGCACTGCACATCAAAAAAAATATATATATATATATGAGACACCTCACACCACACAACACACACCACACAACACACCACACACACACAACACACCACACCACACCACACAACACTACACAACACACACCACACCACACACAACACACAACACCACACACCACACACCACACACCACACAACACACCACACACACACAACACACCACACCACACCACACAACACCACACACCACACACAACACACACACCACACACCACACAACACAACACAACACCACACAACATACAACACACACCATACCACACAACACAACACAACACACACCACACCACACAACACAACACACAACACACACCACACAACACAACACACACTCCATAAAACACACCACACCACACAACACAACAAACACAATACAACACACACACCAAAAACCACACCACACACCGCACAACACAACACAACACACACCACACAACACCACACACCATACATACACACAACACACCACACCACACAACACACCACACAACATCACACAACATACCACACACACACAACACACATTCGTTCTAGGGTTGTTGTTTTCTATAACTCGTTTATAGTGCCATTTAACCTCGAAAATACCAAAATGAAGTGTTTTGTAGGATTGTTTGGTGACCAAGCAAACTTTATGTTTTCTTAATTTTGCGGAAAATCACATACGTTAGTTCTCAAAAACTCTATAGTTTATCCCACTATAATGTGGAAAGTGCAATTTCATCGATTCACTCATTCTCTCTTTTTGAAAAGTTCCACGAGTTGCAAAAGAGTTAACCATGATCAATTCACATTCGTTCTAGGGTTGTTGTTTTCTATAACTCGTTTATAGTGCCATTTAACCTCGAAAATACCAAAATGAAGTGTTTTGTAGGATTGCTTGGTGATTAATCAAACTTTACGTTTTTTTTTTTATTTTGCGGAAAATCACATTCGTTAGTGTTCAAAAACTCTATAGTTTATCCCACTATAATGTGGAAAGTACACTTTCATCGATTCACTCATTTCTCTTTTTCAAAAGTCTCACGAGTTGCAAAAGAGTTAACCATGACCAATTCACATTCGTTCTAGGGTTGTTGTTTTCTATAACTCGTTTATAGTGTCATTTAACCTCGAAAATACCAAAATGAAGTGTTTTGTAGGATTGCTTGGTGACCAAGCAAACTTTATGTTTTCCTCATTTTGCGGAAAATCACATACGTTAGTTCTCAAAAACTCTATAGTTTATCCCACTATAATGTGGAAAGTGCAATTTCATCGATTCACTCATTCTCTCTTTTTGAAAAGTTCCACGAGTTGCAAAAGAGTTAACCATGATCAATTCACATTCGTTCTAGGGTATTTATCTCAATCATGGGATCAGCAACTGATTTGGTCTACACTGGAGTAAAACTAGCTTTCTCATGGCCGCAACCGGGGCATGGCACTGCACATCAAAAAAAAATATATATATATATATGAGACACCTCACACCACACAACACACACCACACAACACACCACACACACAGAACACACCACACCACACCACACAACACTACACAACACACACCACACCACACCACACCACACAACACAACACAACACACACCACACCACACAACACAACACACACCACACCATGCAACACACACCACACAACACCACACACCACACCACACACAACTCAACACCACACACACCACCACACACCACACAACACCACACAACACATATCACACACCACACACAACACAACACCACACACCACACACACACACCACACACAACACAACACCACACACCACACACAACACACACACCACACACCACACAACACAACACAACACCACACAACATACAACACACACCATACCACACCACACAACACAACACAACACAACACACACCACACCACACAACACAACATACAACACACACCACACAACACAACACACACACCACAAAACACACCACACCACACAACACAACAAACACAATACAACACACACACCAAAAACCACACCACACACCGCACAACACAACACACACCACACAACACCACACACCACACATACACACAACACACCACACCACACAACACACCACACAACATCACACAACATACCACACACACACAACACACATTCGTTCTAGGGTTGTTGTTTTCTATAACTCGTTTATAGTGCCATTTAACCTCGAAAATACCAAAATGAAGTGTTTTGTAGGATTGTTTGGTGACCAAGCAAACTTTATGTTTTCTTCATTTTGCGGAAAATCACATACGTTAGTTCTCAAAAACTCTATAGTTTATCCCACTATAATGTGGAAAGTGCAATTTCATCGATTCACTCATTCTCTCTTTTTGAAAAGTTCCACGAGTTGCAAAAGAGTTAACCATGATCAATTCACATTCGTTCTAGGGTTGTTGTTTTCTATAACTCGTTTATAGTGCCATTTAACCTCAAAAATACCAAAATGAAGTGTTTTGTAGGATTGCTTGGTGATTAATCAAACTTTACGTTTTTTTTTATTTTGCGGAAAATCACATTCGTTAGTGTTCAAAAACTCTATAGTTTATCCCACTATAATGTGGAAAGTACACTTTCATCGATTCACTCATTTTCTCTTTTTCAAAAGTCTCACGAGTTGCAAAAGAGTTAACCATGACCAATTCACATTCGTTCTAGGGTTGTTGTTTTCTATAACTCGTTTATAGTGCCATTTAACCTCGAAAATACCAAAATGAAGTGTTTTGTAGGATTGCTTGGTGACCAAGCAAACTTTATGTTTTCTTCATTTTGTGAAAAATCACATACGTTAGTTCTCAAAAACTCTATAGTTTATCCCACTATAATGTGGAAAGTGCACTTTCATCGATTCACTCATTCTCTCTTTTTGAAAAGTCTCACGAGTTGCAAAAGAGTTGACCATGACCAATTCACATTCGTTCTAGGGTATTTATCTCAATCATGGGATCAGCAACTGATCTGGTCTGCACTGGAGTAAAACTAGCTTTCTCATGGCCGCAACCGGGGCGTGGCACTGCACATCAAAAAATATATATATATATATATGAGACACCTCACACCACACAACACACACCACACAACACACCACACACACACAACACACCACACCATACCACACCACACCACACAACACTACACAACACACACCACACCACACCACACCACACAACACAACACAACACACACCACACCACACAACACAACACACACCACACCATGCAACACACACCACACAACACCACACACCACACCACACACAACACAACACCACACACACACACCACACACAACACAACACCACACACCACACACAACACACACACCACACACCACACAACACAACACAACACCACACAACATACAACACACACCATACCACACCACACAACACAACACAACACAACACACACCATACCACACAACACAACACAACACACAACACACACCACACAACACAACACACACACCACAAAACACACCACACCACACAACACAACAAACACAATACAACACACATACCAAAAACCACACCACACACCGCACAACACAACACACACCACACAACACCACACACCACACATACACACAACACACCACACCACACAACACACCACACAACATCACACAACATACCACACACACACAACACACATTCGTTCTAGGGTTGTTGTTTTCTATAACTCGTTTATAGTGCCATTTAACCTCGAAAATACCAAAATGAAGTGTTTTGTAGGATTGTTTGGTGACCAAGCAAACTTTATGTTTTCTTCATTTTGCGGAAAATCACATACGTTAGTTCTCAAAAACTCTATAGTTTATCCCACTATAATGTGGAAAGTGCAATTTCATCGATTCACTCATTCTCTCTTTTTGAAAAGTTTCACGAGTTGCAAAAGAGTTAACCATGATCAATTCACATTCGTTCTAGGGTATTTATCTTATCATGGGATCAGCAACTGATCTGGTCTACACTGGAGTAAAACTAGCTTTCTCATGGCCGCAACCGGGGCATGGCACTGCACATCAAAAAATATATATATATATATATGAGACACCTCACACCACACAACACACACCACACAACACACCACACACACACAACACACCACACCACACCACACAACACTACACAACACACACCACACCACACACAACACCACACACCACACACCACACACCACACAACACACCACACACACACAACACACCACACCACACCACACAACACCACACACCACACACAACACACACACCACACACCACACAACACAACACCACACAACATACAACACACACCATACCACACAACACAACACAACACACACCACACCACACAACACAACACACAACACACACCACACAACACAACACACACTCCATAAAACACACCACACCACACAACACAACAAACACAATACAACACACACACCAAAAACCACACCACACACCGCACAACACAACACAACACACACCACACAACACCACACACCATACATACACACAACACACCACACCACACAACACACCACACAACATCACACAACATACCACACACACACAACACACATTCGTTCTAGGGTTGTTGTTTTCTATAACTCGTTTATAGTGCCATTTAACCTCGAAAATACCAAAATGAAGTGTTTTGTAGGATTGTTTGGTGACCAAGCAAACTTTATGTTTTCTTAATTTTGCGGAAAATCACATACGTTAGTTCTCAAAAACTCTATAGTTTATCCCACTATAATGTGGAAAGTGCAATTTCATCGATTCACTCATTCTCTCTTTTTGAAAAGTTCCACGAGTTGCAAAAGAGTTAACCATGATCAATTCACATTCGTTCTAGGGTTGTTGTTTTCTATAACTCGTTTATAGTGCCATTTAACCTCGAAAATACCAAAATGAAGTGTTTTGTAGGATTGCTTGGTGATTAATCAAACTTTACGTTTTTTTTTTTATTTTGCGGAAAATCACATTCGTTAGTGTTCAAAAACTCTATAGTTTATCCCACTATAATGTGGAAAGTACACTTTCATCGATTCACTCATTTCTCTTTTTCAAAAGTCTCACGAGTTGCAAAAGAGTTAACCATGACCAATTCACATTCGTTCTAGGGTTGTTGTTTTCTATAACTCGTTTATAGTGTCATTTAACCTCGAAAATACCAAAATGAAGTGTTTTGTAGGATTGCTTGGTGACCAAGCAAACTTTATGTTTTCCTCATTTTGCGAAAAATCACATACGTTAGTTCTCAAAAACTCTATAGTTTATCCCACTATAATGTGGAAAGTGCACTTTCATCGATTCACTCATTCTCTCTTTTTGAAAAGTCTCACGAGTTGCAAAAGAGTTAACCATGACCAATTCACATTCGTTCTAGGGTATTTATCTCAATCATGGGATCAGCAACTGATCTGGTCTGCACTGGAGTAAAACTAGCTTTCTCATGGCCGCAACCGGGGCATGGCACTGCACATCAAAAAAATATATATATATATATATGAGACACCTCACACCACACAACACACACCACACAACACACCACACACACACAACACACCACACCACACCACACAACACTACACAACACACACCACACCACACCACACAACACAACACAACACAACACACACCACACCACACAACACAACACACACCACACCATGCAACACACACCACACAACACCACACACCACACCACACACCACACACACCACCACACACCACACAAGACCACACAACACATATAACACACCACACACAACACAACACCACACACCACACACACACCACACACAACACAACACCACACAACACACACACCACACACCACACAACACAACACAACACCACACAACATACAACACACACCATACCACACCACACAACACAACACAACACAACACAACACACACCACACCACACAACACAACACACACAACACACAACACACACCACACAACACAACACACACACCACAAAACACACCACACCACACAACACAACAAACACAATACAACACACATACCAAAAACCACACCACACACCGCACAACACAACACACACCACACAACACCACACACCACACATACACACAACACACCACACCACACAACACACCACACAACATCACACAACATACCACACACACACAACACACATTCGTTCTAGGGTTGTTGTTTTCTATAACTCGTTTATAGTGCCATTTAACCTCGAAAATACCAAAATGAAGTGTTTTGTAGGATTGCTTGGTGACCAAGCAAACTTTATGTTTTCTTCATTTTGCGAAAAATCACATACGTTAGTTCTCAAAAACTCTATAGTTTATCCCACTATAACGTGGAAAGTGCAATTTCATCGATTCACTCATTCTCTCTTTTTGAAAAGTTCCACGAGTTGCAAAAGAGTTAACCATGATCAATTCACATTCGTTCTAGGGTTGTTGTTTTCTATAACTCGTTTATAGTGCCATTTAACCTCGAAAATACCAAAATGAAGTGTTTTGTAGGATTGCTTGGTGATTAATCAAACTTTACGTTTTTTTTTTATTTTGCGGAAAATCACATTCGTTAGTGTTCAAAAACTCTATAGTTTATCCCACTATAATGTGGAAAGTACACTTTCATCGATTCACTCATTTTCTCTTTTTCAAAAGTCTCACGAGTTGCAAAAGAGTTAACCATGACCAATTCACATTCGTTCTAGGGTTGTTGTTTTCTATAACTCGTTTATATTGCCATTTAACCTCGAAAATACCAAAATGAAGTGTTTTGTAGGATTGCTTGGTGACCAAGCAAACTTTATGTTTTCTTCATTTTGCGAAAAATCACATACGTTAGTTCTCAAAAACTCTATAGTTTATCCCACTATAATGTGGAAAGTGCACTTTCATCGATTCACTCATTCTCTCTTTTTGAAAAGTCTCACGAGTTGCAAAAGAGTTAACCATGACCAATTCACATTCGTTCTAGGGTATTTATCTCAATCATGGGATCAGCAACTGATCTGGTCTGCACTGGAGTAAAACTAGCTTTCTCATGGCCGCAACCGGGGCATGGCACTGCACATCAAAAAAAAAATATATATATATATGAGACACCTCACACCACACAACACACACCACACAACACACCACACACACACAACACACCACACCATACCACACCACACCACACAACACTACACAACACACACCACACCACACCACACCACACAACACAACACAACACACACCACACCACACAACACAACACACACCACACCATGCAACACACACCACACAACACCACACACCACACCACAACACAACACCACACACACCACCACACACCACACAACACCACACAACACATATCACACACCACACACAACACAACACCACACACCACACACACACACCACACACAACACAACACCACACACCACACACAACACACACACCACACACCACACAACACAACACAACACCACACAACATACAACACACACCATACCACACCACACAACACAACACAACACAACACACACCACACCACACAACACAACACAACACAACACACAACACACACCACACAACACAACACACACACCACAAAACACACCACACCACACAACACAACAAACACAATACAACACACACACCAAAAACCACACCACACACCGCACAACACAACACACACCACACAACACCACACACCACACATACACACAACACACCACACCACACAACACACCACACAACATCACACAACATACCACACACACACAACACACATTCGTTCTAGGGTTGTTGTTTTCTATAACTCGTTTATAGTGCCATTTAACCTCGAAAATACCAAAATGAAGTGTTTTGTAGGATTGTTTGGTGACCAAGCAAACTTTATGTTTTCTTCATTTTGCGGAAAATCACATACGTTAGTTCTCAAAAACTCTATAGTTTATCCCACTATAATGTGGAAAGTGCAATTTCATCGATTCACTCATTCTCTCTTTTTGAAAAGTTCCACGAGTTGCAAAAGAGTTAACCATGATCAATTCACATTCGTTCTAGGGTTGTTGTTTTCTATAACTCGTTTATAGTGCCATTTAACCTCGAAAATACCAAAATGAAGTGTTTTGTAGGATTGCTTGGTGATTAATCAAACTTTACGTTTTTTTTTTATTTTGCGGAAAATCACATTCGTTAGTGTTCAAATACTCTATAGTTTATCCCACTATAATGTGGAAAGTACACTTTCATCGATTCACTCATTTTCTCTTTTTCAAAAGTCTCACGAGTTGCAAAAGAGTTAACCATGACCAATTCACATTCGTTCTAGGGTTGTTGTTTTCTATAACTCGTTTATAGTGCCATTTAACCTCGAAAATACCAAAATGAAGTGTTTTGTAGGATTGCTTGGTGACCAAGCAAACTTTATGTTTTCTTCATTTTGCGAAAAATCACATACGTTAGTTCTCAAAAACTCTATAGTTTATCCCACTATAACGTGGAAAGTGCAATTTCATCGATTCACTCATTCTCTCTTTTTGAAAAGTTCCACGAGTTGCAAAAGAGTTAACCATGATCAATTCACATTCGTTCTAGGGTTGTTGTTTTCTATAACTCGTTTATAGTGCCATTTAACCTCGAAAATACCAAAATGAAGTGTTTTGTAGGATTGCTTGGTGATTAATCAAACTTTACATTTTTTTTTTTATTTTGCGGAAAATCACATTCGTTAGTGTTCAAAAACTCTATAGTTTATCCCACTATAATGTGGAAAGTACACTTTCATCGATTCACTCATTTTCTCTTTTTCAAAAGTCTCACGAGTTGCAAAAGAGGTAACCATGACCAATTCACATTCGTTCTAGGGTTGTTGTTTTCTATAACTCGTGTATAGTGCCATTTAACCTCGAAAATACCAAAATGAAGTGTTTTGTAGGATTGCTTGGTGACCAAGCAAACTTTATGTTTTCTTCATTTTGCGAAAAATCACATACGTTAGTTCTCAAAAACTCTATAGTTTATCCCACTATAATGTGGAAAGTGCACTTTCATCAATTCACTCATTCTCTCTTTTTGAAAAGTCTCACGAGTTGCAAAAGAGTTAACCATGACCAATTCACATTCGTTCTAGGGTATTTATCTCAATCATGGGATCAGCAACTGATCTGGTCTGCACTGGAGTAAAACTAGCTTTCTCATGGCCGCAACCGGGGTATGGCACTGCACATCAAAAAATATATATATATATATATATGAGACACCTCACACCACACAACACACACCACACAACACACCACACACACACAACACACCACACCACACCACACAACACTACACAACACACACCACACCACACCACACAACACAACACAACACAACACACACCACACCACACAACACAACACACACCACACCATGCAACACACACCACACAACACCACACACCACACCACACACCACACACACCACCACACACCACACAACACCACACAACACATATAACACACCACACACAACACAACACCACACACCACACACACACCACACACAACACAACACCACACACCACACACAACACACACACCACACACCACACACCACACAACACAACACAACACCACACAACATACAACACACACCATACCACACCACACAACACAACACAACACACACCACACCACACAACACAACACACACAACACACAACACACACCACACAACACAACACACACACCACAAAACACACCACACCACACAACACAACAAACACAATACAACACACACACCAAAAACCACACCACACACCGCACAACACAACACACACCACACAACACCACACACCACACATACACACAACACACCACACCACACAACACACCACACAACATCACACAACATACCACACACACACAACACACATTCGTTCTAGGGTTGTTGTTTTCTATAACTCGTTTATAGTGCCATTTAACCTCGAAAATACCAAAATGAAGTGTTTTGTAGGATTGCTTGGTGACCAAGTAAACTTTATGTTTTCTTCATTTTGCGAAAAATCACATACGTTAGTTCTCAAAAACTCTATAGTTTATCCCACTATAAC
This sequence comes from Galeopsis tetrahit, assembly GCA_963675135.1. NCBI lineage: Eukaryota > Viridiplantae > Streptophyta > Magnoliopsida > Lamiales > Lamiaceae > Galeopsis > Galeopsis tetrahit. The sequence continues at coordinate 23,201,532 of OY776134.1, forward strand.
GTGGAAAGTGCAATTTCATCGATTCACTCATTCTCTCTTTTTGAAAAGTTCCACGAGTTGCAAAAGAGTTAACCATGATCAATTCACATTCGTTCTAGGGTTGTTGTTTTCTATAACTCGTTTATAGTGCCATTTAACCTCGAAAATACCAAAATGAAGTGTTTTGTAGGATTGCTTGGTGATTAATCAAACTTTACGTTTTTTTTTTTATTTTGCGGAAAATCACATTCGTTAGTGTTCAAAAACTCTATAGTTTATCCCACTATAATGTGGAAAGTACACTTTCATCGATTCACTCATTTTCTCTTTTTCAAAAGTCTCACGAGTTGCAAAAGAGTTAACCATGACCAATTCACATTCGTTCTAGGGTTGTTGTTTTCTATAACTCGTTTATATTGCCATTTAACCTCGAAAATACCAAAATGAAGTGTTTTGTAGGATTGCTTGGTGACCAAGCAAACTTTATGTTTTCTTCATTTTGCGAAAAATCACATACGTTAGTTCTCAAAAACTCTATAGTTTATCCCACTATAATGTGGAAAGTGCACTTTCATCGATTCACTCATTCTCTCTTTTTGAAAAGTGTCACGAGTTGCAAAAGAGTTAACCATGACCAATTCACATTCGTTCTAGGGTATTTATCTCAATCATGGGATCAGCAACTGATCTGGTCTGCACTGGAGTAAAACTAGCTTTCTCATGGCCGCAACCGGGGCATGGCACTGCACATCAAAAAAAATATATATATATATATGAGACACCTCACACCACACAACACACACCACACAACACACCACACACACACAACACACCACACCATACCACACCACACCACACAACACTACACAACACACACCACACCACACCACACCACACCACACAACACAACACAACACACACCACACCACACAACACAACACACACCACACCATGCAACACACACCACACAACACCACACACCACACCACAACACAACACCACACACACCACCACACACCACACAACACCACACAACACATATCACACACCACACACAACACAACACCACACACCACACACACACACCACACACAACACAACACCACACACCACACACAACACACACACCACACACCACACAACACAACACAACACCACACAACATACAACACACACCATACCACACCACACAACACAACACAACACAACACACACCACACCACACAACACAACACAACACAACACACAACACACACCACACAACACAACACACACACCACAAAACACACCACACCACACAACACAACAAACACAATACAACACACACACCAAAAACCACACCACACACCGCACAACACAACACACACCACACAACACCACACACCACACATACACACAACACACCACACCACACAACACACCACACAACATCACACAACATACCACACACACACAACACACATTCGTTCTAGGGTTGTTGTTTTCTATAACTCGTTTATAGTGCCATTTAACCTCGAAAATACCAAAATGAAGTGTTTTGTAGGATTGTTTGGTGACCAAGCAAACTTTATGTTTTCTTCATTTTGCGGAAAATCACATACGTTAGTTCTCAAAAACTCTATAGTTTATCCCACTATAATGTGGAAAGTGCACTTTCATCGATTCACTCATTCTCTCGTTTTGAAAAGTTCCACGAGTTGCAAAAGAGTTAACCATGATCAATTCACATTCGTTCTAGGGTTGTTGTTTTCTATAACTCGTTTATAGTGCCATTTAACCTCGAAAATACCAAAATGAAGTGTTTTGTAGGATTGCTTGGTGATTAATCAAACTTTACGTTTTTTTTTTATTTTGCGGAAAATCACATTCGTTAGTGTTCAAAAACTCTATAGTTTATCCCACTGTAATGTGGAAAGTACACTTTCATCGATTCACTCATTTTCTCTTTTTCAAAAGTCTCACGAGTTGCAAAAGAGTTAACCATGACCAATTCACATTCGTTCTAGGGTTGTTGTTTTCTATAACTCGTTTATAGTGCCATTTAACCTCGAAAATACCAAAATGAAGTGTTTTGTAGGATTGCTTGGTGACCAAGCAAACTTTATGTTTTCTTCATTTTGCGAAAAATCACATACGTTAGTTCTCAAAAACTCTATAGTTTATCCCACTATAACGTGGAAAGTGCAATTTCATCGATTCACTCATTCTCTCTTTTTGAAAAGTTCCACGAGTTGCAAAAGAGTTAACCATGATCAATTCACATTCGTTCTAGGGTTGTTGTTTTCTATAACTCGTTTATAGTGCCATTTAACCTCGAAAATACCAAAATGAAGTGTTTTGTAGGATTGCTTGGTGATTAATCAAACTTTACGTGTTTTTTTTTATTTTGCGGAAAATCACATTCGTTAGTGTTCAAAAACTCTATAGTTTATCCCACTATAATGTGGAAAGTACACTTTCATCGATTCACTCATTTTCTGTTTTTCAAAAGTCTCACGAGTTGCAAAAGAGTTAACCATGACCAATTCACATTCGTTCTAGGGTTGTTGTTTTCTATAACTCGTTTATAGTGCCATTTAACCTCGAAAATACCAAAATGAAGTGTTTTGTAGGATTGCTTGGTGACCAAGCAAACTTTATGTTTTCTTCATTTTGCGAAAAATCATATACGTTAGTTCTCAAAAACTCTATAGTTTATCCCACTATAATGTGGAAAGTGCACTTTCATCGATTCACTCATTCTCTCTTTTTGAAAAGTCTCACGAGTTGCAAAAGAGTTAACCATGACCAATTCACATTCGTTCTAGGGTATTTATCTCAATCATGGGATCAGCAACTGATCTGGTCTGCACTGGAGTAAAACTAGCTTTCTCATGGCCGCAACCGGGGCATGGCACTGCACATCAAAAAATATATATATATATATATGAGACACCTCACACCACACAACACACACCACACAACACACCACACACACACAACACACCACACCACACCACACCACACAACACTACACAACACACACCACACCACACCACACCACACAACACAACACAACACACACCACACCACACAACACAACACACACCACACCATGCAACACACACCACACAACACCACACACCACACCACACACAACACAACACCACACACACCACCACACACCACACAACACCACACAACACATATCACACACCACACACAACACAACACCACACACCACACACACACACCACACACAACACAACACCACACACCACACACAACACACACACCACACACCATACAACACAACACAACACCACACAACATACAACACACACCATACCACACCACACAACACAACACAACACCAACACACAACACACACCACACAACACACACACCACAAAACACACCACACCACACAACACAACAAACACAATACAACACACACACCAAAAACCACACCACACACCGCACAACACAACACACACCACACAACACCACACACCACACATACACACAACACACCACACCACACAACACACCACACAACATCACACAACATACCACACACACACAACACACATTCGTTCTAGGGTTGTTGTTTTCTATAACTCGTTTATAGTGCCATTTAACCTCGAAAATACCAAAATGAAGTGTTTTGTAGGATTGTTTGGTGACCAAGCAAACTTTATGTTTTCTTCATTTTGCGGAAAATCACATACGTTAGTTCTCAAAAACTCTATAGTTTATCCCACTATAATGTGGAAAGTGCACTTTCCTCGATTCACTCATTCTCTCTTTTTGAAAAGTCTCACGAGTTGCAAAAGAGTTAACCATGACCAATTCACATTCGTTCTACGGTATTTATCTCAATCATGGGATCAGCAACTGATCTAGTCTGCACTGGAGTAAAACTAGCTTTCTCATGGCCGCAACCGGGGCATGGCACTGCACATCAAAAAAAATATATATATATATATGAAGACACCTCACACCACACAACACACACCACACAACACACCACACACACACAACACACCACACCACACCACACAACACTACACAACACACACCACACCACACAACACAACACAACACACACCACACCACACAACACAACACACACCACACCATGCAACACACACCACACACCACACAACACCACACACCACACCACACACAACACAACACCACACACACCACCACACACCACACACAACACAACACCACACACCACACACACACACGACACACAACACAACACCACACACCACACACAACACACACACCACACACCACACAACACAACACAACACCACACAACATACAACACACACCATACCACACCACACAACACAACACAACACACACCACACCACACAACACAACACAACACACAACACACACCACACAACACAACACACACACCACAAAACACTCCACACCACACAACACAACAAACACAATACAACACACACACCAAAAACCACACCACACACCGCACAACACAACACACACCACACAACACCACACACCACACATACACACAACACACCACACCACACAACACACCACACAACATCACACAACATACCACACACACACAACACACATTCGTTCTAGGTTTGTTGTTTTCTATAACTCGTTTATAGTGCCATTTAACCTCGAAAATACCAAAATGAAGTGTTTTGTAGGATTGTTTGGTGACCAAGCAAACTTTATGTTTTCTTCATTTTGCGAAAAATCACATACGTTAGTTCTCAAAAACTCTATAGTTTATCCCACTATAATGTGGAAAGTGCAATTTCATCGATTCACTCATTCTCTCTTTTTGAAAAGTTCCACGAGTTGCAAAAGAGTTAACCGTAATCAATTCACATTCGTTCTAGGGTTGTTGTTTTCTATAACTCGTTTATAGTGCCATTTAACCTCGAAAATACCAAAATGAAGTGTTTTGTAGGATTGTTTGGTGACCAAGCAAACTTTATGTTTTCTTCATTTTGCGGAAAATCACATACGTTAGTTCTCAAAAACTCTATAGTTTATCCCACTATAATGTGGAAAGTGCAATTTCATCGATTCACTCATTCTCTCTTTTTGAAAAGTTCCACGAGTTGCAAAAGAGTTAACCATGATCAATTCACATTCGTTCTAGGGTTGTTGTTTTCTATAACTCGTTTATAGTGCCATTTAACCTCGAAAATACCAAAATGAAGTGTTTTGTAGGATTGCTTGGTGATTAATCAAACTTTACGTGTTTTTTTTTATTTTGCGGAAAATCACATTCGTTAGTGTTCAAAAACTCTATAGTTTATCCCACTATAATGTGGAAAGTACACTTTCATCGATTCACTCATTTTCTGTTTTTCAAAAGTCTCACGAGTTGCAAAAGAGTTAACCATGACCAATTCACATTCGTTCTAGGGTTGTTGTTTTCTATAACTCGTTTATAGTGCCATTTAACCTCGAAAATACCAAAATGAAGTGTTTTGTAGGATTGCTTGGTGACCAAGCAAACTTTATGTTTTCTTCATTTTGCGAAAAATCATATACGTTAGTTCTCAAAAACTCTATAGTTTATCCCACTATAATGTGGAAAGTGCACTTTCATCGATTCACTCATTCTCTCTTTTTGAAAAGTCTCACGAGTTGCAAAAGAGTTAACCATGACCAATTCACATTCGTTCTAGGGTATTTATCTCAATCATGGGATCAGCAACTGATCTGGTCTGCACTGGAGTAAAACTAGCTTTCTCATGGCCGCAACCGGGGCATGGCACTGCACATCAAAAAATATATATATATATATATGAGACACCTCACACCACACAACACACACCACACAACACACCACACACACACAACACACCACACCACACCACACCACACAACACTACACAACACACACCACACCACACCACACCACACAACACAACACAACACACACCACACCACACAACACAACACACACCACACCATGCAACACACACCACACAACACCACACACCACACCACACACAACACAACACCACACACACCACCACACACCACACAACACCACACAACACATATCACACACCACACACAACACAACACCACACACCACACACACACACCACACACAACACAACACCACACACCACACACAACACACACACCACACACCACACAACACAACACAACACCACACAACATACAACACACACCATACCACACCACACAACACAACACAACACCAACACACAACACACACCACACAACACACACACCACAAAACACACCACACCACACAACACAACAAACACAATACAACACACACACCAAAAACCACACCACACACCGCACAACACAACACACACCACACAACACCACACACCACACATACACACAACACACCACACCACACAACACACCACACAACATCACACAACATACCACACACACACAACACACATTCGTTCTAGGGTTGTTGTTTTCTATAACTCGTTTATAGTGCCATTTAACCTCGAAAATACCAAAATGAAGTGTTTTGTAGGATTGTTTGGTGACCAAGCAAACTTTATGTTTTCTTCATTTTGCGGAAAATCACATACGTTAGTTCTCAAAAACTCTATAGTTTATCCCACTATAATGTGGAAAGTGCACTTTCCTCGATTCACTCATTCTCTCTTTTTGAAAAGTCTCACGAGTTGCAAAAGAGTTAACCATGACCAATTCACATTCGTTCTACGGTATTTATCTCAATCATGGGATCAGCAACTGATCTAGTCTGCACTGGAGTAAAACTAGCTTTCTCATGGCCGCAACCGGGGCATGGCACTGCACATCAAAAAAAATATATATATATATATGAAGACACCTCACACCACACAACACACACCACACAACACACCACACACACACAACACACCACACCACACCACACAACACTACACAACACACACCACACCACACAACACAACACAACACACACCACACCACACAACACAACACACACCACACCATGCAACACACACCACACACCACACAACACCACACACCACACCACACACAACACAACACCACACACACCACCACACACCACACACAACACAACACCACACACCACACACACACACGACACACAACACAACACCACACACCACACACAACACACACACCACACACCACACAACACAACACAACACCACACAACATACAACACACACCATACCACACCACACAACACAACACAACACACACCACACCACACAACACAACACAACACACAACACACACCACACAACACAACACACACACCACAAAACACTCCACACCACACAACACAACAAACACAATACAACACACACACCAAAAACCACACCACACACCGCACAACACAACACACACCACACAACACCACACACCACACATACACACAACACACCACACCACACAACACACCACACAACATCACACAACATACCACACACACACAACACACATTCGTTCTAGGTTTGTTGTTTTCTATAACTCGTTTATAGTGCCATTTAACCTCGAAAATACCAAAATGAAGTGTTTTGTAGGATTGTTTGGTGACCAAGCAAACTTTATGTTTTCTTCATTTTGCGAAAAATCACATACGTTAGTTCTCAAAAACTCTATAGTTTATCCCACTATAATGTGGAAAGTGCAATTTCATCGATTCACTCATTCTCTCTTTTTGAAAAGTTCCACGAGTTGCAAAAGAGTTAACCGTAATCAATTCACATTCGTTCTAGGGTTGTTGTTTTCTATAACTCGTTTATAGTGCCATTTAACCTCGAAAATACCAAAATGAAGTGTTTTGTAGGATTGCTTGGTGATTAATCAAACTTTACGTTTTTTTATTTATTTTGCGGAAAATCACATTCGTTAGTGTTCAAAAACTCTATAGTTTATCCCACTATAATGTGGAAACTACACTTTCATCGATTCACTCATTTTCTCTTTTTCAAAAGTCTCACGAGTTGCAAAAGAGTTAACCATGACCAATTCACATTCGTTCTAGGGTTGTTGTTTTCTATAACTCGTTTATATTGCCATTTAACCTCGAAAATACCAAAATGAAGTGTTTTGTAGGATTGCTTGGTGACCAAGCAAACTTTATGTTTTCTTCATTTTGCGAAAAATCACATACGTTAGTTCTCAAAAACTCTATAGTTTATCCCACTATAATGTAGAAAGTGCACTTTCATCGATTCACTCATTCTCTCTTTTTGAAAAGTCTCACGAGTTGCAAAAGAGTTAACCATGACCAATTCACATTCGTTCTAGGGTATTTATCTCAATCATGGGATCAGCAACTGATCTGGTCTGCACTGGAGTAAAACTAGCTTTCTCATGGCCGCAACCGGGGCATGGCACTGCACATCAAAAAAAATATATATATATATATATATGAGACACCTCACACCACACAACACACACCACACAACACACCACACAGACACAACACACCACACCATACCACACCACACCACACAACACTACACAACACACACCACACCACACCACACCACACAACACAACACAACACACACCACACCACACAACACAACACACACCACACCATGCAACACACACCACACAACACCACACACCACACCACACACAACACAACACCACACACACCACCACACACCACACAACACCACACAACACATATCACACACCACACACAACACAACACCACACACCACACACACACAACACAACACCACACACCACACACAACACACACACCACACACCACACCACACAACACAACACAACACCACACAACATACAACACACACCATACCACACCACACAACACAACACAACACAACACACACCACACCACACCACACAACACAACACAACACACAACACACACCACACAACACAACACACACACCACAAAACACACCACACCACACAACACAACAAACACAATACAACACACACACCAAAAACCACACCACACACCGCACAACACAACACACACCACACAACACCACACACCACACATACACACAACACACCACACCACACAACACACCACACAACATCACACAACATACCACACACACACAACACACATTCGTTCTAGGGTTGTTGTTTTCTATAACTCGTTTATAGTGCCATTTAACCTCGAAAATACCAAAATGAAGTGTTTTGTAGGATTGTTTGGTGACCAAGCAAACTTTATGTTTTCTTCATTTTGCGGAAAATCACATACGTTAGTTCTCAAAAACTCTATAGTTTATCCCACTATAATGTGGAAAGTGCAATTTCATCGATTCACTCATTCTCTCTTTTTGAAAAGTTCCACGAGTTGCAAAAGAGTTAACCATGATCAATTCACATTCGTTCTAGGGTTGTTGTTTTCTATAACTCGTTTATAGTGCCATTTAACCTCGAAAATACCAAAATGAAGTGTTTTGTAGGATTGCTTGGTGATTAATCAAACTTTACGTTTTTTTTTATTTTGCGGAAAATCACATTCGTTAGTGTTCAAAAACTCTATAGTTTATCCCACTATAATGTGGAAAGTACACTTTTATCGATTCACTCATTTTCTCTTTTTCAAAAGTCTCACGAGTTGCAAAAGAGTTAACCATGACCAATTCACATAAGTTCTAGGGTTGTTGTTTTCTATAACTCGTTTATAGTGCCATTTAACCTCGAAAATACCAAAATGAAGTGTTTTGTAGGATTGCTTGGTGACCAAGCAAACTTTATGTTTTCTTCATTTTGCGAAAAATCACATACGTTAGTTCTCAAAAACTCTATAGTTTATCCCACTATAATGTGGAAAGTGCACTTTCATCAATTCACTCATTCTCTCTTTTTGAAAAGTCTCACGAGTTGCAAAAGAGTTAACCATGACCAATTCACATTCGTTCTAGGGTATTTATCTCAATCATGGGATCAGCAACTGATCTAGTCTGCACTGGAGTAAAACTAGCTTTCTCATGGCCGCAACCGGGGCATGGCACTGCACATCAAAAAATATATATATATATATATGAGACACCTCACACCACACAACACACACCACACAACACACCACACACCACACCACACAACACAACACACACCACACCATGCAACACACACCACACAACACCGCACAACACACCACACACAACACAACACCACACACACCACCACACACCACACAACACCACACAACACATATCACACAACACACACAACACAACACCACACACCACACACAACACACACACCACACACCACACAACACAACACCACACAACATACAACACACACCATACCACACCACACAACACAACACAACACAACACACACCACACCACACAACACAACACAACACACAACACACACCACACACCACAAAACACACCACACCACACAACACAACAAACACAATACAACACACACACCAAAAACCACACCACACACCGCACAACACAACACGCACCACACAACACCACACACCACACATACACACAACACACCACACCACACAACACACCACACAACATCACACAACATACCACACACACACAACACACATTCGAAAATACCAAAATGAAGTGTTTTGTAGGATTGTTTGGTGACCAAGCAAACTTTATGTTTTCTTCATTTTGCGGAAAATCACATACGTTAGTTCTCAAAAACTCTATAGTTTATCCCACTATAATGTGGAAAGTGCAATTTCATCGATTCACTCATTCTCTCTTTTTGAAAAGTTCCACGAGTTGCAAAAGAGTTAACCATGATCAATTCACATTCGTTCTAGGGTTGTTGTTTTCTATAACTCGTTTATAGTGCCATTTAACCTCGAAAATACCAAAATGAAGTGTTTTGTAGGATTGCTTGGTGATTAATCAAACTTTACGTTTTTTTTTTATTTTGCGGAAAATCACATTCGTTAGTGTTCAAAAACTCTATAGTTTATCCCACTATAATGTGGAAAGTACACTTTCATCGATTCACTCATTTTCTCTTTTTCAAAAGTCTCACGAGTTGCAAAAGAGTTAACCATGACCAATTCACATTCGTTCTAGGGTTGTTGTTTTCTATAACTCGTTTATAGTGCCATTTAACCTCGAAAATACCAAAATGAAGTGTTTTGTAGGATTGCTTGGTGACCAAGCAAACTTTATATTTTCTTCATTTTGCGAAAAATCACATACGTTAGTTCTCAAAAACTCTATAGTTTATCCCACTATAATGTGGAAAGTGCAATTTCATCGATTCACTCATTCTCTCTTTTTGAAAAGTTCCACGAGTTGCAAAAGAGTTAACCATGATCAATTCACATTCGTTCTAGGGTTGTTGTTTTCTATAACTCGTTTATAATGCCATTTAACCTCGAAAATACCAAAATGAAGTGTTTTGTAGGATTGCTTGGTGATTAATCAAACTTTACATTTTTTTTTTATTTTGCGGAAAATCACATTCTTTAGTGTTCAAAAACTCTATAGTTTATCCCACTATAATGTGGAAAGTACACTTTCATCGATTCACTCATTTTCTCTTTTTCAAAAGTCTCACGAGTTGCAAAAGAGTTAACCATGACCAATTCACATTCGTTCTAGGGTTGTTGTTTTCTATAACTCGTTTATAGTGCCATTTAACCTCGAAAATACCAAAATGAAGTGTTTTGTAGGATTGCTTGGTGATTAATCAAACTTTACGTTTTTTTTTTATTTTGCGGAAAATCACATTCGTTAGTGTTCAAAAACTCTATAGTTTATCCCACTATAATGTGGAAAGTACACTTTCATCGATTCACTCATTTTCTCTTTTTCAAAAGTCTCACGAGTTGCAAAAGAGTTAACCATGACCAATTCACATTCGTTCTAGGGTTGTTGTTTTCTATAACTCGTTTATAGTGCCATTTAACCTCGAAAATACCAAAATGAAGTGTTTTGTAGGATTGCTTGGTGACCAAGCAAACTTTATGTTTTCTTCATTTTGCGAAAAATCACATACGTTAGTTCTCAAAAACTCTATAGTTTATCTCACTATAATGTGGAAAGTGCACTTTCATCGATTCACTCATTCTCTCTTTTTGAAAAGTCTCACGAGTTGCAAAAGAGTTAACCATGACCAATTCACATTCGTTCTAGGGTATTTATCTCAATCATGAGATCAGCAACTGATCTGGTCTACACTGGAGTAAAACTAGCTTTCTCATGGCCGCAACCGGGGCATGGCACTGCACATCAAAAAAAAAAAATATATATATATATATATATATGAGACACCTCACACCACACAACACACACCACACAACACACCACACACACACAACACACCACACCACACAACACTACACAACACACACCACACCACACCACCCAACACAACACAACACACAGCACACCACACAACACACCACACACCACACCATGCAACACACACCACACAACACCACACACCACACCACACACAACACAACACCACACACACCACCACACACCACACAACACATATCACACACCACACACAACACAACACCACACACCACACACACACACCACACACAACACAACACCACACACCACACACAACACACACACCACACAACACAACACAACACCACACAACATACAACACACACCATACCACACCACACTACACAACACAACACAACACACACCACACCACACAACACAACACAACACACAACACACACCACACAACACAACACACACACCACAAAACACACCACACCACACAACACAACAAACACAATACAACACACACACCAAAAACCACACCACACACCGCACAACACAACACACACCACACAACACCACACACCACACATACACACAACACACCACACCACACAACACACCACACAACATCACACAACATACCACACACACACAACACACATTCGTTCTAGGGTTGTTGTTTTCTATAACTCGTTTATAGTGCCATTTAACCTCGAAAATACCAAAATGAAGTGTTTTGTAGGATTGTTTGGTGACCAAGCAAACTTTATGTTTTCTTCATTTTGCGGAAAATCACATACGTTAGTTCTCAAAAACTCTATAGTTTATCCCACTATAATGTGGAAAGTGCAATTTCATCGATTCACTCATTCTCTCTTTTTGAAAAGTTCCACGAGTTGCAAAAGAGTTAACCATGATCAATTCACATTCGTTCTAGGGTTGTTGTTTTCTATAACTCGTTTATAGTGCCATTTAACCTCGAAAATACCAAAATGAAGTGTTTTGTAGGATTGCTTGGTGATTAATCAAACTTTACGTTTTTTATTTTATTTTGCGGAAAATCACATTCGTTAGTGTTCAAAAACTCTATAGTTTATCCCACTATAATGTGGAAAGTACACTTTCATCGATTCACTCATTTTCTCTTTTTCAAAAGTCTCACGAGTTGCAAAAGAGTTAACCATGACCAATTCACATTCGTTCTAGGGTTGTTGTTTTCTATAACTCGTTTATAGTGCCATTTAACCTCGAAAATACCAAAATGAAGTGTTTTGTAGGATTGCTTGGTGACCAAGCAAACTTTATGTTTTCTTCATTTTGCGAAAAATCACATACGTTAGTTCTCAAAAACTCTATAGTTTATCCCACTATAATGTGGAAAGTGCAATTTCATCGATTCACTCATTCTCTCTTTTTGAAAAGTTCCACGAGTTGCAAAAGAGTTAACCATGATCAATTCACATTCGTTCTAGGGTTGTTGTTTTCTATAACTCGTTTATAATGCCATTTAACCTCGAAAATACCAAAATGAAGTGTTTTGTAGGATTGCTTGGTGATTAATCAAACTTTACATTTTTTTTTTATTTTGCGGAAAATCACATTCTTTAGTGTTCAAAAACTCTATAGTTTATCCCACTATAATGTGGAAAGTACACTTTCATCGATTCACTCATTTTCTCTTTTTCAAAAGTCTCACGAGTTGCAAAAGAGTTAACCATGACCAATTCACATTCGTTCTAGGGTTGTTGTTTTCTATAACTCGTTTATAGTGCCATTTAACCTCGAAAATACCAAAATGAAGTGTTTTGTAGGATTGCTTGGTGATTAATCAAACTTTACGTTTTTTTTTTATTTTGCGGAAAATCACATTCGTTAGTGTTCAAAAACTCTATAGTTTATCCCACTATAATGTGGAAAGTACACTTTCATCGATTCACTCATTTTCTCTTTTTCAAAAGTCTCACGAGTTGCAAAAGAGTTAACCATGACCAATTCACATTCGTTCTAGGGTTGTTGTTTTCTATAACTCGTTTATAGTGCCATTTAACCTCGAAAATACCAAAATGAAGTGTTTTGTAGGATTGCTTGGTGACCAAGCAAACTTTATGTTTTCTTCATTTTGCGAAAAATCACATACGTTAGTTCTCAAAAACTCTATAGTTTATCCCACTATAATGTGGAAAGTGCACTTTCATCGATTCACTCATTCTCTCTTTTTGAAAAGTCTCACGAGTTGCAAAAGAGTTAACCATGACCAATTCACATTCGTTCTAGGGTATTTATCTCAATCATGGGATCAGCAACTGATCTGGTCTGCACTGTAGTAAAACTAGCTTTCTCATGGCCGCAACCGGGGCATGGCACTGCACATCAAAAAAATATATATATATATATATGAGACACCTCACACCACACAACACACACCACACAACACACCACACACACACAACACACCACACCACACCACACAACACTACACAACACACACCACACCACACCACACAACACAACACAACACACACCACACCACACAACACAACACACACCACACCATGCAACACACACCACACAACACCACACACCACACCACACACAACACAACACCACACACACCACCACACACCACACAACACCACACAACACATATCACACACCACACACAACACAACACCACACACCACACACACACACCACACACAACACAACACCACACACCACACACAACACACACACCACACACCACACAACACAACACAACACCACACAACATACAACACACACCATACCACACCACACAACACAACACAACACACACCACACCACACAACACAACACAACACACAACACACACCACACAACACAACACACACACCACAAAACACATCACACCACACAACAAAACAAACACAATACAACACACACACCAAAAACCACACCACACACCGCACAACACAACACACACCACACAACACCACACACCACACATACACACAACACACCACACCACACAACACACCACACAACATCACACAACATACCACACACACACAACACACATTCGTTCTAGGGTTGTTGTTTTCTATAACTCGTTTATAGTGCCATTTAACCTCGAAAATACCAAAATGAAGTGTTTTGTAGGATTGTTTGGTGACCAAGCAAACTTTATGTTTTCTTCATTTTGCGGAAAATCACATACGTTAGTTCTCAAAAACTCTATAGTTTATCCCACTATAATGTGGAAAGTGCAATTTCATCGATTCACTCATTCTCTCTTTTTGAAAAGTTCCACGAGTTGCAAAAGAGTTAACCATGATCAATTCACATTCGTTCTAGGGTTGTTGTTTTCTATAACTCGTTTATAGTGCCATTTAACCTCGAAAATACCAAAATGAAGTGTTTTGTAGGATTGCTTGGTGATTAATCAAACTTTACGTTTTTTTTTTTATTTTGCGGAAAATCACATTCGTTAGTGTTCAAAAACTCTATAGTTTATCCCACTATAATGTGGAAAGTACACTTTCATCGATTCACTCATTTTCTCTTTTTCAAAAGTCTCACGAGTTGCAAAAGAGTTAACCATGACCAATTCACATTCGTTCTAGGGTTGTTGTTTTCTATAACTCGTTTATAGTGCCATTTAACCTCGAAAAACCAAAATGAAGTGTTTTGTAGGATTGCTTGGTGACCAAGCAAACTTTATGTTTTCTTCATTTTGCGAAAAATCACATACGTTAGTTCTCAAAAACTCTATAGTTTATCCCACTATAATGTGGAAAGTGCACTTTCATCGATTCACTCATTCTCTCTTTTTGAAAAGTCTCACGAGTTGCAAAAGAGTTAACCATGACCAATTCACATTCGTTCTAGGGTATTTATCTCAATCATGAGATCAGCAACTGATCTGGTCTACACTGGAGTAAAACTAGCTTTCTCATGGCCGCAACCGGGGCATGGCACTGCACATCAAAAAAAATATATATATATATATATATATATATGAGACACCTCACACCACACAACACACACCACACAACACACCACACACACACAACACACCACACCACACAACACTACACAACACACACCACACCACACCACCCAACACAACACAACACACAGCACACCACACAACACACCACACACCACACAACACCACACACCACACCACACACAACACAACACCACACACACCACCACACACCACACAACACCACACAACACATATCACACACCACACACAACACAACACCACACACCACACACACACACCACACACAACACAACACCACACACCACACACAACACACACACCACACAACACAACACAACACCACACAACATACAACACACACCATACCACACCACACTACACAACACAACACAACACACACCACACCACACAACACAACACAACACACAACACACACCACACAACACAACACACACACCACAAAACACACCACACCACACAACACAACAAACACAATACAACACACACACCAAAAACCACACCACACACCGCACAACACAACACACACCACACAACACCACACACCACACATACACACAACACACCACACCACACAACACACCACACAACATCACACAACATACCACACACACACAACACACATTCGTTCTAGGGTTGTTGTTTTCTATAACTCGTTTATAGTGCCATTTAACCTCGAAAATACCAAAATGAAGTGTTTTGTAGGATTGTTTGGTGACCAAGCAAACTTTATGTTTTCTTCATTTTGCGGAAAATCACATACGTTAGTTCTCAAAAACTCTATAGTTTATCCCTCTATAATGTGGAAAGTGCAATTTCATCGATTCACTCATTCTCTCTTTTTGAAAAGTTCCACGAGTTGCAAAAGAGTTAACCATGATCAATTCACATTCGTTCTAGGGTTGTTGTTTTCTATAACTCGTTTATAGTGCCATTTAACCTCGAAAATACCAAAATGAAGTGTTTTGTAGGATTGCTTGGTGATTAATCAAACTTTACGTTTTTTATTTTATTTTGCGGAAAATCACATTCGTTAGTGTTCAAAAACTCTATAGTTTATCCCACTATAATGTGGAAAGTACACTTTCATCGATTCACTCATTTTCTCTTTTTCAAAAGTCTCACGAGTTGCAAAAGAGTTAACCATGACCAATTCACATTCGTTCTAGGGTTGTTGTTTTCTATAACTCGTTTATAGTGCCATTTAACCTCGAAAATACCAAAATGAAGTGTTTTGTAGGATTGCTTGGTGACCAAGCAAACTTTATGTTTTCTTCATTTTGCGAAAAATCACATACGTTAGTTCTCAAAAACTCTATAGTTTATCCCACTATAATGTGGAAAGTGCAATTTCATCGATTCACTCATTCTCTCTTTTTGAAAAGTTCCACGAGTTGCAAAAGAGTTAACCATGATCAATTCACATTCGTTCTAGGGTTGTTGTTTTCTATAACTCGTTTATAATGCCATTTAACCTCGAAAATACCAAAATGAAGTGTTTTGTAGGATTGCTTGGTGATTAATCAAACTTTACATTTTTTTTTTATTTTGCGGAAAATCACATTCATTAGTGTTCAAAAACTCTATAGTTTATCCCACTATAATGTGGAAAGTACACTTTCATCGATTCACTCATTTTCTCTTTTTCAAAAGTCTCACGAGTTGCAAAAGAGTTAACCATGACCAATTCACATTCGTTCTAGGGTTGTTGTTTTCTATAACTCGTTTATAGTGCCATTTAACCTCGAAAATACCAAAATGAAGTGTTTTGTAGGATTGCTTGGTGATTAATCAAACTTTACGTTTTTTTTTTATTTTGCGGAAAATCACATTCGTTAGTGTTCAAAAACTCTATAGTTTATCCCACTATAATGTGGAAAGTACACTTTCATCGATTCACTCATTTTCTCTTTTTCAAAAGTCTCACGAGTTGCAAAAGAGTTAACCATGACCAATTCACATTCGTTCTAGGGTTGTTGTTTTCTATAACTCGTTTATAGTGCCATTTAACCTCGAAAATACCAAAATGAAGTGTTTTGTAGGATTGCTTGGTGACCAAGCAAACTTTATGTTTTCTTCATTTTGCGAAAAATCACATACGTTAGTTCTCAAAAACTCTATAGTTTATCCCACTATAATGTGGAAATTGCACTTTCATTGATTCACTCATTCTCTCTTTTTGAAAAGTCTCACGAGTTGCAAAAGAGTTAACCATGACCAATTCACATTCGTTCTAGGGTATTTATCTCAATCATGGGATCAGCAACTGATCTGGTCTGCACTGTAGTAAAACTAGCTTTCTCATGGCCGCAACCGGGGCATGGCACTGCACATCAAAAAAATATATATATATATATATGAGACACCTCACACCACACAACACACACCACACAACACACCACACACACACAACACACCACACCACACCACACAACACTACACAACACACACCACACCACACCACACAACACAACACAACACACACCACACCACACAACACAACACACACCACACCATGCAACACACACCACACAACACCACACACCACACCACACACAACACAACACCACACACACCACCACACACCACACAACACCACACAACACATATCACACACCACACACAACACAACACCACACACCACACACACACACCACACACAACACAACACCACACACCACACACAACACACACACCACACACCACACAACACAACACAACACCACACAACATACAACACACACCATACCACACCACACAACACAACACAACACACACCACACCACACAACACAACACACAACACACACCACACAACACAACACACACACCACAAAACACATCACACCACACAACAAAACAAACACAATACAACACACACACCAAAAACCACACCACACACCGCACAACACAACACACACCACACAACACCACACACCACACATACACACAACACACCACACCACACAACACACCACACAACATCACACAACATACCACACACACACAACACACATTCGTTCTAGGGTTGTTGTTTTCTATAACTCGTTTATAGTGCCATTTAACCTCGAAAATACCAAAATGAAGTGTTTTGTAGGATTGTTTGGTGACCAAGCAAACTTTATGTTTTCTTCATTTTGCGGAAAATCACATACGTTAGTTCTCAAAAACTCTATAGTTTATCCCACTATAATGTGGAAAGTGCAATTTCATCGATTCACTCATTCTCTCTTTTTGAAAAGTTCCACGAGTTGCAAAAGAGTTAACCATGATCAATTCACATTCGTTCTAGGGTTGTTGTTTTCTATAACTCGTTTATAGTGCCATTTAACCTCGAAAATACCAAAATGAAGTGTTTTGTAGGATGCTTGGTGATTAATCAAACTTTACGTTTTTTTTTATTTTGCGGAAAATCACATTCGTTAGTGTTCAAAAACTCTATAGTTTATCCCACTATAATGTGGAAAGTACACTTTCATCGATTCACTCATTTTCTCTTTTTCAAAAGTCTCACGAGTTGCAAAAGATTTAGACCATGACCAATTCACATTCGTTCTAGGGTTGTTGTTTTCTATAACTCGTTTATAGTGCCATTTAACCTCGAAAATACCAAAATGAAGTGTTTTGTAGGATTGCTTGGTGACCAAGCAAACTTTATGTTTTCTTCATTTTGCGAAAAATCACATACGTTAGTT
The DNA here is from genome assembly GCA_963675135.1 of Galeopsis tetrahit. Taxonomy (NCBI): domain Eukaryota; kingdom Viridiplantae; phylum Streptophyta; class Magnoliopsida; order Lamiales; family Lamiaceae; genus Galeopsis; species Galeopsis tetrahit. Next base: position 23,221,441 of record OY776134.1, read on the forward strand.
CTCAAAAACTCTATAGTTTATCCCACTATAATGTGGAAAGTGCACTTTCATCGATTCACTCATTCTCTCTTTTTGAAAAGTCTCACGAGTTGCAAAAGAGTTAACCATGACCAATTCACATTCGTTCTAGGGTATTTATCTCAATCATGGGATCAGCAACTGATCTGGTCTACACTGGAGTAAAACTAGCTTTCTCATGGCCGCAACCGGGGCATGGCACTGCACATCAAAAAAAATATATATATATATATATATATGAGACACCTCACACCACACAACACACACCACACAACACACCACACACACACAAAACACCACACCACACAACACTACACAACACACACCACACCACACCACCCAACACAACACAACACACAGCACACCACACAACACACCACACACCACACCATGCAACACACACCACACAACACCACACACCACACCACACACAACACAACACCACACACACCACCACACACCACACAACACCACACAACACATATCACACACCACACACAACACAACACCACACACCACACACACACACCACACACAACACAACACCACACACAACACACACACCACACAACACAACACAACACCACACAACATACAACACACACCATACCACACCACACAACACAACACAACACAACACACACCACACCACACAACACAACACAACACACAACACACACCACACAACACAACACACACACCACAAAACACACCACACCACACAACACAACACAACAAACACAATACAACACACACACCAAAAACCACACCACACACCGCACAACACAACACACACCACACAACACCACACACCACACATACACACAACACACCACACCACACAACACACCACACAACATCACACAACATACCACACAGGGTATTTATCTCAATCATGGGATCAGCAACTGATCTGGTCTGCACTGTAGTAAAACTAGCTTTCTCATGGCCGCAACCGGGGCATGGCACTGCACATCAAAAAAAAATATATATATATATATGAGACACCTCACACCACACAACACACACCACACAACACACCACACACACACAACACACCACACCACACCACACAACACTACACAACACACACCACACCACACCACACAACACAACACAACACACACCACACCACACAACACAACACACACCACACCATGCAACACACACCACACAACACCACACACCACACCACACACAACACAACACCACACACACCACCACACACCACACAACACCACACAACACATATCACACACCACACACAACACAACACCACACACCACACACACACACCACACACAACACAACACCACACACCACACACAACACACACACCACACACCACACAACACAACACAACACCACACAACATACAACACACACCATACCACACCACACAACACAACACAACACACACCACACCACACAACACAACACAACACACAACACACACCACACAACACAACACACACACCACAAAACACACCACACCACACAACACAACAAACACAATACAACACACACACCAAAAACCACACCACACACCGCACAACACAACACACACCACACAACACCACACACCACACATACACACAACACACCACACCACACAACACACCACACAACATCACACAACATACCACACACACACAACACACATTCGTTCTAGGGTTGTTGTTTTCTATAACTCGTTTATAGTGCCATTTAACCTCGAAAATACCAAAATGAAGTGTTTTGTAGGATTGTTTGGTGACCAAGCAAACTTTATGTTTTCTTCATTTTGCGGAAAATCACATACGTTAGTTCTCAAAAACTCTATAGTTTATCCCACTATAATGTGGAAAGTGCAATTTCATCGATTCACTCATTCTCTCTTTTTGAAAAGTTCCACGAGTTGCAAAAGAGTTAACCATGATCAATTCACATTCGTTCTAGGGTTGTTGTTTTCTATAACTCGTTTATAGTGCCATTTAACCTCGAAAATACCAAAATGAAGTGTTTTGTAGGATGCTTGGTGATTAATCAAACTTTACGTTTTTTTTTTATTTTGCGGAAAATCACATTCGTTAGTGTTCAAAAACTCTATAGTTTATCCCACTATAATGTGGAAAGTACACTTTCATCGATTCACTCATTTTCTCTTTTTCAAAAGTCTCACGAGTTGCAAAAGAGTTAACCATGACCAATTCACATTCGTTCTAGGGTTGTTGTTTTCTATAACTCGTTTATAGTGCCATTTAACCTCGAAAATACCAAAATGAAGTGTTTTGTAGGATTGCTTGGTGACCAAGCAAACTTTATGTTTTCTTCATTTTGCGAAAAATCACATACGTTAGTTCTCAAAAACTCTATAGTTTATCCCACTATAATGTGGAAAGTGCACTTTCATCGATTCACTCATTCTCTCTTTTTGAAAAGTCTCACGAGTTGCAAAAGAGTTAACCATGACCAATTCACATTCGTTCTAGGGTATTTATCTCAATCATGGGATCAGCAACTGATCTGGTCTACACTGGAGTAAAACTAGCTTTCTCATGGCCGCAACCGGGGCATGGCACTGCACATCAAAAAAAAAATATATATATATATATATATATGAGACACCTCACACCACACAACACACACCCCACAACACACCACACACACACAAAACACCACACCACACAACACTACACAACACACACCACACCACACCACCCAACACAACACAACACACAGCACACCACACAACACACCACACACCACACCATGCAACACACACCACACAACACCACACACCACACCACACACAACACAACACCACACACACCACCACACACCACACAACACCACACAACACATATCACACACCACACACAACACAACACCACACACCACACACACACACCACACACAACACAACACCACACACCACACACAACACACACACCACACAACACAACACAACACCACACAACATACAACACACACCATACCACACCACACTACACAACACAACACAACACACACCACACCACACAACACAACACAACACACAACACACACCACACAACACAACACACACACCACAAAACACACCACACCAAACAACACAACAAACACAATACAACACACACACCAAAAACCACACCACACACCGCACAACACAACACACACCACACACCACACAACACCACACACCACACATACACACAACACACCACACCACACAACACACCACACAACATCACACAACATACCACACACACACAACACACATTCGTTCTAGGGTTGTTGTTTTCTATAACTCGTTTATAGTGCCATTTAACCTCGAAAATACCAAAATGAATTGTTTTGTAGGATTGTTTGGTGACCAAGCAAACTTTATGTTTTCTTCATTTTGCGGAAAATCACATACGTTAGTTCTCAAAAACTCTATAGTTTATCCCACTATAATGTGGAAAGTGCAATTTCATCGATTCACTCATTCTCTCTTTTTGAAAAGTTCCACGAGTTGCAAAAGAGTTAACCATGATCAATTCACATTCGTTCTAGGGTTGTTGTTTTCTATAACTCGTTTATAGTGCCATTTAACCTCGAAAATACCAAAATGAAGTGTTTTGTAGGATTGCTTGGTGATTAATCAAACTTTACGTTTTTTTTTTTATTTTGCGGAAAATCACATTCGTTAGTGTTCAAAAACTCTATAGTTTATCCCACTATAATGTGGAAAGTACACTTTCATCGATTCACTCATTTTCTCTTTTTCAAAAGTCTCACGAGTTGCAAAAGAGTTAACCATGACCAATTCACATTCGTTCTAGGGTTGTTGTTTTCTATAACTCGTTTATAGTGCCATTTAACCTCGAAAATACCAAAATGAAGTGTTTTGTAGGATTGCTTGGTGACCAAGCAAACTTTATGTTTTCTTCATTTTGCGAAAAATCACATACGTTAGTTCTCAAAAACTCTATAGTTTATCCCACTATAATGTGGAAAATGCAATTTCATCGATTCACTCATTCTCTCTTTTTGAAAAGTTCCACGAGTTGCAAAAGAGTTAACCATGATCAATTCACATTCGTTCTAGGGTTGTTGTTTTATATAACTCGTTTATAATGCCATTTAACCTCGAAAATACCAAAATGAAGTGTTTTGTAGGATTGCTTGGTGATTAATCAAACTTTACATTTTTTTTTATTTTGCGGAAAATCACATTCATTTGTGTTCAAAAACTCTATAGTTTATCCCACTATAATGTGGAAAGTACACTTTCATCGATTCACTCATTTTCTCTTTTTCAAAAGTCTCACGAGTTGCAAAAGAGTTAACCATGACCAATTCACATTCGTTCTAGGGTTGTTGTTTTCTATAACTCGTTTATAGTGCCATTTAACCTCGAAAATACCAAAATGAAGTGTTTTGTAGGATTGCTTGGTGATTAATCAAACTTTACGTTTTTTTTTTTATTTTGCGGAAAATCACATTCGTTAGTGTTCAAAAACTCTATAGTTTATCCCACTATAATGTGGAAAGTACACTTTCATCGATTCACTCATTTTCTCTTTTTCAAAAGTCTCACGAGTTGCAAAAGAGTTAACCATGACCAATTCACATTCGTTCTAGGGTTGTTGTTTTCTATAACTCGTTTATAGTGCCATTTAACCTCGAAAATACCAAAATGAAGTGTTTTGTAGGATTGCTTGGTGACCAAGCAAACTTTATGTTTTCTTCATTTTGCGAAAAATCACATACGTTAGTTCTCAAAAACTCTATAGTTTATCCCACTATAATGTGGAAAGTGCACTTTCATCGATTCACTCATTCTCTCTTTTTGAAAAGTCTCACGAGTTGCAAAAGAGTTAACCATGACCAATTCACATTCGTTCTAGGGTATTTATCTCAATCATGGGATCAGCAACTGATCTGGTCTGCACTGTAGTAAAACTAGCTTTCTCATGGCCGCAACCGGGGCATGGCACTGCACATCAAAAAAATATATATATATATATATGAGACACCTCACACCACACAACACACACCACACAACACACCACACACACACAACACACCACACCACACCACACAACACTACACAACACACACCACACCACACCACACAACACAACACAACACACACCACACCACACAACACAACACACACCACACCATGCAACACACACCACACAACACCACACACCACACCACACACAACACAACACCACACACACCACCACACACCACACAACACCACACAACACATATCACACACCACACACAACACAACACCACACACCACACACACACACCACACACAACACAACACCACACACCACACACAACACACACACCACACACCACACAACACAACACAACACCACACAACATACAACACACACCATACCACACCACACAACACAACACACACCACACCACACAACACAACACAACACACAACACACACCACACAACACAACACACACACCACAAAACACATCACACCACACAACACAACAAACACAATACAACACACACACCAAAAACCACACCACACACCGCACAACACAACACACACCACACAACACCACACACCACACATACACACAACACACCACACCACACAACACACCACACAACATCACACAACATACCACACACACACAACACACATTCGTTCTAGGGTTGTGGTTTTCTATAACTCGTTTATAGTGCCATTTAACCTCGAAAATACCAAAATGAAGTGTTTTGTAGGATTGTTTGGTGACCAAGCAAACTTTATGTTTTCTTCATTTTGCGGAAAATCACATACGTTAGTTCTCAAAAACTCTATAGTTTATCCCACTATAATGTGGAAAGTGCAATTTCATCGATTCACTCATTCTCTCTTTTTGAAAAGTTCCACGAGTTGCAAAAGAGTTAACCATGATCAATTCACATTCGTTCTAGGGTTGTTGTTTTCTATAACTCGTTTATAGTGCCATTTAACCTCGAAAATACCAAAATGAAGTGTTTTGTAGGATTGCTTGGTGATTAATCAAACTTTACGTTTTTTTTTTTATTTTGCGGAAAATCACATTCGTTAGTGTTCAAAAACTCTATAGTTTATCCCACTATAATGTGGAAAGTACACTTTCATCGATTCACTCATTTTCTCTTTTTCAAAAGTCTCACGAGTTGCAAAAGAGTTAACCATGACCAATTCACATTCGTTCTAGGGTTGTTGTTTTCTATAACTCGTTTATAGTGCCATTTAACCTCGAAAATACCAAAATGAAGTGTTTTGTAGGATTGCTTGGTGACCAAGCAAACTTTATGTTTTCTTCATTTTGCGAAAAATCACATACGTTAGTTCTCAAAAACTCTATAGTTTATCCCACTATAATGTGGAAAATGCAATTTCATCGATTCACTCATTCTCTCTTTTTGAAAAGTTCCACGAGTTGCAAAAGAGTTAACCATGATCAATTCACATTCGTTCTAGGGTTGTTGTTTTATATAACTCGTTTATAATGCCATTTAACCTCGAAAATACCAAAATGAAGTGTTTTGTAGGATTGCTTGGTGATTAATCAAACTTTACATTTTTTTTTATTTTGCGGAAAATCACATTCATTTGTGTTCAAAAACTCTATAGTTTATCCCACTATAATGTGGAAAGTACACTTTCATCGATTCACTCATTTTCTCTTTTTCAAAAGTCTCACGAGTTGCAAAAGAGTTAACCATGACCAATTCACATTCGTTCTAGGGTTGTTGTTTTCTATAACTCGTTTATAGTGCCATTTAACCTCGAAAATACCAAAATGAAGTGTTTTGTAGGATTGCTTGGTGATTAATCAAACTTTACGTTTTTTTTTTTATTTTGCGGAAAATCACATTCGTTAGTGTTCAAAAACTCTATAGTTTATCCCACTATAATGTGGAAAGTACACTTTCATCGATTCACTCATTTTCTCTTTTTCAAAAGTCTCACGAGTTGCAAAAGAGTTAACCATGACCAATTCACATTCGTTCTAGGGTTGTTGTTTTCTATAACTCGTTTATAGTGCCATTTAACCTCGAAAATACCAAAATGAAGTGTTTTGTAGGATTGCTTGGTGACCAAGCAAACTTTATGTTTTCTTCATTTTGCGAAAAATCACATACGTTAGTTCTCAAAAACTCTATAGTTTATCCCACTATAATGTGGAAAGTGCACTTTCATCGATTCACTCATTCTCTCTTTTTGAAAAGTCTCACGAGTTGCAAAAGAGTTAACCATGACCAATTCACATTCGTTCTAGGGTATTTATCTCAATCATGGGATCAGCAACTGATCTGGTCTGCACTGTAGTAAAACTAGCTTTCTCATGGCCGCAACCGGGGCATGGCACTGCACATCAAAAAAATATATATATATATATATGAGACACCTCACACCACACAACACACACCACACAACACACCACACACACACAACACACCACACCACACCACACAACACTACACAACACACACCACACCACACCACACAACACAACACAACACACACCACACCACACAACACAACACACACCACACCATGCAACACACACCACACAACACCACACACCACACCACACACAACACAACACCACACACACCACCACACACCACACAACACCACACAACACATATCACACACCACACACAACACAACACCACACACCACACACACACACCACACACAACACAACACCACACACCACACACAACACACACACCACACACCACACAACACAACACAACACCACACAACATACAACACACACCATACCACACCACACAACACAACACACACCACACCACACAACACAACACAACACACAACACACACCACACAACACAACACACACACCACAAAACACATCACACCACACAACACAACAAACACAATACAACACACACACCAAAAACCACACCACACACCGCACAACACAACACACACCACACAACACCACACACCACACATACACACAACACACCACACCACACAACACACCACACAACATCACACAACATACCACACACACACAACACACATTCGTTCTAGGGTTGTGGTTTTCTATAACTCGTTTATAGTGCCATTTAACCTCGAAAATACCAAAATGAAGTGTTTTGTAGGATTGTTTGGTGACCAAGCAAACTTTATGTTTTCTTCATTTTGCGGAAAATCACATACGTTAGTTCTCAAAAACTCTATAGTTTATCCCACTATAATGTGGAAAGTGCAATTTCATCGATTCACTCATTCTCTCTTTTTGAAAAGTTCCACGAGTTGCAAAAGAGTTAACCATGATCAATTCACATTCGTTCTAGGGTTGTTGTTTTCTATAACTCGTTTATAGTGCCATTTAACCTCGAAAATACCAAAATGAAGTGTTTTGTAGGATGCTTGGTGATTAATCAAACTTTACGTTTTTTTTTTATTTTGCGGAAAATCACATTCGTTAGTGTTCAAAAACTCTATAGTTTATCCCACTATAATGTGGAAAGTACACTTTCATCGATTCACTCATTTTCTCTTTTTCAAAAGTCTCACGAGTTGCAAAAGAGTTAGACCATGACCAATTCACATTCGTTCTAGGGTTGTTGTTTTCTATAACTCGTTTATAGTGCCATTTAACCTCGAAAATACCAAAATGAAGTGTTTTGTAGGATTGCTTGGTGACCAAGCAAACTTTATGTTTTCTTCATTTTGCGAAAAATCACATACGTTAGTTCTCAAAAACTCTATAGTTTATCCCACTATAATGTGGAAAGTGCACTTTTATCGATTCACTCATTCTCTCTTTTTGAAAAGTCTCACGAGTTGCAAAAGAGTTAACCATGACCAATTCACATTCGTTCTAGGGTATTTATCTCAATCATGGGATCAGCAACTGATCTGGTCTACACTGGAGTAAAACTAGCTTTCTCAAGGCCGCAACCGGGGCATGGCACTGCACATCAAAAAAAAAAAATATATATATATATATATATGAGACACCTCACACCACACAACACACACCACACAACACACCACACACACACAACACACCACACCACACAACACACACCACACCACACCACCCAACACAACACAACACACAACACACAGCACACCACACAACACACCACACACCACACCATGCAACACACACCACACAACACCACACACCACACCACACACAACACAACACCACACACACCACCACACACCACACAACACCACACAACACATATCACACACCACACACAACACAACACCACACACCACACACACACACCACACACAACACAACACCACACACCACACACAACACACACACCACACAACACAACACAACACCACACAACATACAACACACACCATACCACACCACACAACACAACACAACACAACACACACCACACAACACAACACAACACACAACACACACCACACAACACAACACACACACCACAAAACACACCACACCACACAACACAACACAACAAACACAATACAACACACACACCAAAAACCACACCACACACCGCACAACACAACACACACCACACAACACCACACACCACACATACACACAACACACCACACCACACAACACACCACACAACATCACACAACATACCACACACACACAACACACATTCGTTCTAGGGTTGTTGTTTTCTATAACTCGTTTATAGTGCCATTTAACCTCGAAAATACCAAAATGAAGTGTTTTGTAGGATTGTTTGGTGACCAAGCAAACTTTATGTTTTCTTCATTTTGCGGAAAATCACATACGTTAGTTCTCAAAAACTCTATAGTTTATCCCACTATAATGTGGAAAGTGCAATTTCATCGATTCACTCATTCTCTCTTTTTGAAAAGTTCCACGAGTTGCAAAAGAGTTAACCATGATCAATTCACATTCGTTCTAGGGTTGTTGTTTTCTATAACTCGTTTATAGTGCCATTTAACCTCGAAAATACCAAAATGAAGTGTTTTGTAGGATTGCTTGGTGATTAATCAAACTTTACATTTTTTTTTATTTTGCGGAAAATCACATTCGTTAGTGTTCAAAAACTCTATAGTTTATCCCACTATAATGTGGAAAGTACACTTTCATCGATTCACTCATTTTCTCTTTTTCAAAAGTCTCACGAGTTGCAAAAGAGTTAACCATGACCAATTCACATTCGTTCTAGGGTTGTTGTTTTCTATAACTCGTTTATAGTGCCATTTAACCTCGAAAATACCAAAATGAAGTGTTTTGTAGGATTGCTTGGTGATTAATCAAACTTTACGTTTTTTTTTTATTTTGCGGAAAATCACATTCGTTAGTGTTCAAAAACTCTATAGTTTATCCCACTATAATGTGGAAAGTACACTTTCATCGATTCACTCATTTTCTCTTTTTCAAAAGTCTCACGAGTTGCAAAAGAGTTAACCATGACCAATTCACATTCGTTCTAGGGTTGTTGTTTTCTATAACTCGTTTATAGTGCCATTTAACCTCGAAAATACCAAAATGAAGTGTTTTGTAGGATTGCTTGGTGACCAAGCAAACTTTATGTTTTCTTCATTTTGCGAAAAATCACATACGTTAGTTCTCAAAAACTCTATAGTTTATCCCACTATAATGTGGAAAGTGCACTTTCATCGATTCACTCATTCTCTCTTTTTGAAAAGTCTCACGAGTTGCAAAAGAGTTAACCATGACCAATTCACATTCGTTCTAGGGTATTTATCTCAATCATGAGATCAGCAACTGATCTGGTCTGCACTGGAGTAAAACTAGCTTTCTCATGGCCGCAACCGGGGCATGGCACTGCACATCAAAAAATATATATATATATATATGAGACACCTCACACCACACAACACACACCACACAACACACCACACACACACAACACACCACACCACACCACACCACACAACACTACACTACACAACACACACCACACCACACCACACCACACCACACAACACAACACAACACACACCACACCACACAACACAACACACACCACACCATGCAACACACACCACACAACACCACACACCACACCACACACAACACAACACCACACACACCACCACACACCACACAACACCACACAACACATATCACACACCACACACAACACAACACCACACACCACACACACACACCACACCACACACAACACAACACTACACACCACACACAACACACAACACACACACCACACACCACACAACACAACACAACACCACACAACATACAACACACACCATACCACACCACACAACAAAACACAACACACACCACACCACACAACACAACATAACACACAACACACACCACACAACACAACACACACACCACAAAACACACCACACCACACAACACAACACAACAAACACAATACAACACACACACCAAAAACCACACAACACAACACACACACCACAAAACACACCACACCACACAACACAACACAACAAACACAATACAACACACACACCAAAAACCACACCACACCACACACCGCACAACACAACACACACCACACAACACCACACACCACACATACACACAACACACCACACCACACAACACACCACACAACATCACACAACATACCACACACACACAACACACATTCGTTCTAGGGTTGTTGTTTTCTATAACTCATTTATAGTGCCATTTAACCTCGAAAATACCAAAATGAAGTGTTTTGTAGGATTGTTTGGTGACCAAGCAAACTTTATGTTTTCTTCATTTTGCGGAAAATCACATACGTTAGTTCTCAAAAACTCTATAGTTTATCCCACTATAATGTGGAAAGTGCAATTTCATCGATTCACTCATTCTCTCTTTTTGAAAAGTTCCACGAGTTGCAAAAGAGTTAACCATGATCAATTCACATTCGTTCTAGGGTTGTTGTTTTCTATAACTCGTTTATAGTGCCATTTAACCTCGAAAATACCAAAATGAAGTGTTTTGTAGGATTGCTTGGTGATTAATCAAACTTTACGTTTTTTTTTTTATTTTGCGGAAAATCACATTCGTTAGTGTTCAAAAACTCTATAGTTTATCCCACTATAATGTGGAAAGTACACTTTCATCGATTCACTCATTTTCTCTTTTTCAAAAGTCTCACGAGTTGCAAAAGAGTTAACCATGACCAATTCACATTCGTTCTAGGGTTGTTGTTTTCTATAACTCATTTATAGTGCCATTTAACCTCGAAAATACCAAAATGAAGTGTTTTGTAGGATTGCTTGGTGACCAAGCAAACTTTATGTTTTCTTCATTTTGCGAAAAATCACATACGTTAGTTCTCAAAAACTCTATAGTTTATCCCACTATAATGTGGAAAGTGCAATTTCATCGATTCACTCATTCTCTCTTTTTGAAAAGTTCCACGAGTTGCAAAAGAGTTAACCATGATCAATTCACATTCGTTCTAGGGTTGTTGTTTTCTATAACTCGTTTATAGTGCCATTTAACCTCGAAAATACCAAAATGAAGTGTTTTGTAGGATTGCTTGGTGATTAATCAAACTTTACATTTTTTTTTATTTTGCGGAAAATCACATTCGTTAGTGTTCAAAAACTCTATAGTTTATCCCACTATAATGTGGAAAGTACACTTTCATCGATTCACTCATTTTCTCTTTTTCAAAAGTCTCACGAGTTGCAAAAGAGTTAACCATGACCAATTCACATTCGTTCTAGGGTTGTTGTTTTCTATAACTCGTTTATAGTGCCATTTAACCTCGAAAATACCAAAATGAAGTGTTTTGTAGGATTGCTTGGTGACCAAGCAAACTTTATGTTTTCTTCATTTTGCGAAAAATCACATACGTTAGTTCTCAAAAACTCTATAGTTTATCCCACTATAATGTGGAAAGTGCACTTTTATCGATTCACTCATTCTCTCTTTTTGAAAAGTCTCACGAGTTGCAAAAGAGTTAACCATGACCAATTCACATTCGTTCTAGGGTATTTATCTCAATCATGAGATCAGCAACTGATCTGGTCTGCACTGGAGTAAAACTAGCTTTCTCATGGCCGCAACCGGGGCATGGCACTGCACATCAAAAAATATATATATATATATATGAGACACCTCACACCACACAACACACACCACACAACACACCACACACACACAACACACCACACCACACCACACAACACTACACTACACAACACACACCACACCACACCACACCACACAACACAACACAACACACACCACACCACACAACACACACCACACCATGCAACACACACCACACAACACCACACACCACACCACACACAACACAACACCACACACACCACCACACACCACACAACACCACACAACACATATCACACACCACACACAACACAACACCACACACCACACACACACACCACACCACACACAACACAACACTACACACCACACACAACACACAACACACACACCACACACCACACAACACAACACAACACCACACAACATACAACACACACCATACCACACCACAGAACATAACACAACACACACCACACCACACAACACAACATAACACACAACACACACCACACAACACAACACACACACCACAAAACACACCACACCACACAACACAACACAACAAACACAATACAACACACACACCAAAAACCACACCACACACCGCACAACACAACACACACCACACAACACCACACACCACACATACACACAACACACCACACCACACAACACACCACACAACATCACACAACATACCACACACACACAACACACATTCGTTCTAGGGTTGTTGTTTTCTATAACTCATTTATAGTGCCATTTAACCTCGAAAATACCAAAATGAAGTGTTTTGTAGGATTGTTTGGTGACCAAGCAAACTTTATGTTTTCTTCATTTTGCGGAAAATCACATACGTTAGTTCTCAAAAACTCTATAGTTTATCCCACTATAATGTGGAAAGTGCAATTTCATCGATTCACTCATTCTCTCTTTTTGAAAAGTTCCACGAGTTGCAAAAGAGTTAACCATGATCAATTCACATTCGTTCTAGGGTTGTTGTTTTCTATAACTCGTTTATAGTGCCATTTAACCTCGAAAATACCAAAATGAAGTGTTTTGTAGGATTGCTTGGTGATTAATCAAACTTTACGTTTTTTTTTTATTTTGCTGAAAATCACATTCGTTAGTGTTCAAAAACTCTATAGTTTATCCCACTATAATGTGGAAAGTACACTTTCATCGCTTCACTCATTTTCTCTTTTTCAAAAGTCTCACGAGTTGCAAAAGAGTTAACCATGACCAATTCACATTCGTTCTAGGGTTGTTGTTTTCTATAACTCATTTATAGTGCCATTTAACCTCGAAAATACCAAAATGAAGTGTTTTGTAGGATTGCTTGGTGACCAAGCAAACTTTATGTTTTCTTCATTTTGCGAAAAATCACATACGTTAGTTCTCAAAAACTCTATAGTTTATCCCACTATAATGTGGAAAGTGCAATTTCATCGATTCACTCATTCTCTCTTTTTGAAAAGTTCCACGAGTTGCAAAAGAGTTAACCATGATCAATTCACATTCGTTCTAGGGTTGTTGTTTTCTATAACTCGTTTATAGTGCCATTTAACCTCGAAAATACCAAAATGAAGTGTTTTGTAGGATTGCTTGGTGATTAATCAAACTTTACATTTTTTTTTATTTTGCGGAAAATCACATTCGTTAGTGTTCAAAAACTCTATAGTTTATCCCACTATAATGTGGAAAGTACACTTTCATCGATTCACTCATTTTCTCTTTTTCAAAAGTCTCACGAGTTGCAAAAGAGTTAACCATGACCAATTCACATTCGTTCTAGGGTTGTTGTTTTCTATAACTCGTTTATAGTGCCATTTAACCTCGAAAATACCAAAATGAAGTGTTTTGTAGGATTGCTTGGTGATTAATCAAACTTTACGTTTTTTTTTTATTTTGCGGAAAATCACATTCGTTAGTGTTCAAAAACTCTATAGTTTATCCCACTATAATGTGGAAAGTACACTTTCATCGATTCACTCATTTTCTCTTTTTCAAAAGTCTCACGAGTTGCAAAAGAGTTAACCATGACCAATTCACATTCGTTCTAGGGTTGTTGTTTTCTATAACTCGTTTATAGTGCCATTTAACCTCGAAAATACCAAAATGAAGTGTTTTGTAGGGTTGCTTGGTGACCAAGCAAACTTTATGTTTTCTTCATTTTGTGAAAAATCACATACGTTAGTTCTCAAAAACTCTATAGTTTATCCCACTATAATGTGGAAAGTGCACTTTCATCGATTCACTCATTCTCTCTTTTTGAAAAGTCTCACGAGTTGCAAAAGAGTTAACCATGACCAATTCACATTCGTTCTAGGGTATTTATCTCAATCACGAGATCAGCAACTGATCTGGTCTGCACTGGAGTAAAACTAGCTTTCTCATGGCCGCAACCGGGGCATGGCACTGCACATCAAAAAATATATATATATATATATGAGACACCTCACACCACACAACACACACCACACAACACACCACACACACACAACACACCACACCACACAACACTACACTACACAACACACACCACACCACACCACACAACACAACACAACACACACCACACCACACAACACAACACACACCACACCATGCAACACACACCACACAACACCACATACCACACCACACACAACACAACACCACACACACCACCACACACCACACAACACCACACAACACATATCACACACCACACACAACACAACACCACACACCACACACACACACCACACCACACACAACACAACACTACACACCACACACAACACACACACCACACAACACAACACAACACCACACAACATACAACACACACCATACCACACCACACAACACAACACAACACACACCACACCACACAACACAACACAACACACAACACACACCACACAACACAACACACACACCACAAAACACACCACACCACACAACACAACACAACAAACACAATACAACACACACACCAAAAACCACACCACACACCGCACAACACAACACACACCACACAACACCACACACCACACATACACACAACACACCACACCACACAACACACCACACAACATCACACAACATACCACACACACACAACACACTTTATGTTTTCTTCATTTTGCGGAAAATCACATACGTTAGTTCTCAAAAACTCTATAGTTTATCCCACTATAATGTGGAAAGTGCAATTTCATCGATTCACTCATTCTCTCTTTTTGAAAAGTTCCACGAGTTGCAAAAGAGTTAACCATGATCAATTCACATTCGTTCTAGGGTTGTTGTTTTCTATAACTCGTTTATAGTGCCATTTAACCTCGAAAATACCAAAATGAAGTGTTTTGTAGGATTGCTTGGTGAATAATCAAACTTTACGTTTTTTTTTTATTTTGCGGAAAATCACATTCGTTAGTGTTCAAAACCTCTATAGTTTATCCCACTATAATGTGGAAAGTACACTTTCATCGATTCACTCATTTTCTCTTTTTCAAAAGTCTCACGAGTTGCAAAAGAGTTAACCATGACCAATTCACATTCGTTCTAGGGTTGTTGTTTTCTATAACTCGTTTATAGTGCCATTTAACCTCGAAAATACCAAAATGAAGTGTTTTGTAGGATTGCTTGGTGACCAAGCAAACTTTATATTTTCTTCATTTTGCGAAAAATCACATACGTTAGTTCTCAAAAACTCTATAGTTTATCCCACTATAATGTGGAAAGTGCACTTTCATCGATTCACTCATTCTCTCTTTTTGAAAAGTCTCACGAGTTGCAAAAGAGTTAACCATGACCAATTCACATTCGTTCTAGGGTATTTATCTCAATCATTGGATCAGCAACTGATCTGGTCTGCACTGGAGTAATACTACCTTTCTCATGGCCGCAACCGGGGCATGGCACTGCACATCAAAAAAAATATATATATATATATGAGACACCTCACACCACACAACACACACCACACAACACTACACAACACACACCACACCACACCACACCACACAACACAACACAACACACACCACACCACACAACACAACACACACCACACCATGCAACACACACCACACAACACCACACACCACACCACACACAACACAACACCACACACACCACCACACACCACACAACACCACACAACACATATCACACACCACACACAACACAACACCACACACCACACACAACACAACACCACACACCACACACAACACACACACCACACACCACACAACACACACCACACAACACACCACACACACACAACACACCACACCACACAACACTACACAACACACACCACACCACACCACCCAACACAACACAACACACAGCACACCACACAACACACCACACACCACACCATGCAACACACACCACACTACACCACACACCACACCACACACAACACAACACCACACACACCACCACACACCACACAACAACACACAACACATATCACACACCACACACAACACAACACCACACACCACACACACACACCACACACAACACAACACCACACACCACACACAACACACACACCACACAACACAACACAACACCACACAACATACAACACACACCATACCACACCACACACCACACCACACAACACAACACACAACACACACCACACAACACAACACACACACCACAAAACACACCACAGCACACAACACAACAAACACAATACAACACACACACCAAAAACCACACCACACACCGCACAACACAACACACACCACACAACACCACACACCACACATACACACAACACACCACACCACACAACACACCACACAACATCACACAACATACCACACACACACACAACACACATTCGTTCTAGGGTTGTTGTTTTCTATAACTCGTTTATAGTGCCATTTAACCTCGAAAATACCAAAATGAAGTGTTTTGTAGGATTGTTTGGTGACCAAGAAAACTTTATGTTTTCTTCATTTTGCGGAAAATCACATACGTTAGTTCTCAAAAACTCTATAGTTTATCCCACTATAATGTGGAAAGTGCAATTTCATCGATTCACTCATTCTCTCTTTTTGAAAAGTTCCACGAGTTGCAAAAGAGTTAACCATGATCAATTCACATTCGTTCTAGGGTTGTTGTTTTCTATAACTCGTTTATAGTGCCATTTAACCTCGAAAATACCAAAATGAAGTGTTTTGTAGGATTGCTTGGTGATTAATCAAACTTTACGTTTTTTTTTATTTTGCGGAAAATCACATTCGTTAGTGTTCAAAAACTCTATAGTTTATCCCACTATAATGTGGAAAGTACACTTTCATCGATTCACTCATTTTCTCTTTTTCAAAAGTCTCACGAGTTGCAAAAGAGTTAACCATGACCAATTCACATTCGTTCTAGGGTTGTTGTTTTCTATAACTCGTTTATAGTGCCATTTAACCTCGAAAATACCAAAATGAAGTGTTTTGTAGGATTGCTTGGTGACCAAGCAAACTTTATGTTTTCTTCATTTTGCGAAAAATCACATACGTTAGTTCTCAAAAACTCTATAGTTTATCCCACTATAATGTGGAAAGTGCAATTTCATCGATTCACTCATTCTCTCTTTTTGAAAAGTTCCACGAGTTGCAAAAGAGTTAACCATGATCAATTCACATTCGTTCTAGGGTATTTATCTCAATCATGGGATCAGCAACTGATCTGGTCTGCACTGGAGTAAAACTAGCTTTCTCATGGCCGCAACCGGGGCATGGCACTGCACATCAAAAATATATATATATATATATATGAGACACCTCACACCACACAACACACACCACACAACACACCACACACACACAACACACCACACCACACAACACTACACAACACACACCACACCACACCACCCAACACATCACAACACACAGCACACCACACAACACACCACACACCACACCATGCAACACACACCACACAACACCACACACCACACCACACACAACACAACACCACACACACCACCACACACCACACAACACCACACAACACATATCACACACCACACACAACACAACACCACACACACACACCACACACAACACAACACCACACACCACACACAACACACACACCACACAACACAACACAACACCACACAACATACAACACACACCATACCACACCACACAACACAACACAACACAACACACACCACACCACACAACACAACACAACACACAACACACACCACACAACACAACACACACACCACAAAACACACCACACCACACAACACAACAAACACAATACAACACACACACCAAAAACCACACCACACCAAACACCGCACAACACAACACACACCACACAACACCACACACCACACATACACACAACACACCACACCACACAACACACCACACAACATCACACAACATACCACACACACACAACACACATTCGTTCTAGGGTTGTTGTTTTCTATAACTCGTTTATAGTGCCATTTAACCTCGAAAATACCAAAATGAAGTGTTTTGTAGGATTGTTTGGTGACCAAGCAAACTTTATGTTTTCTTCATTTTGCGGAAAATCACATACGTTAGTTCTCAAAAACTCTATAGTTTATCCCACTATAATGTGGAAAGTGCAATTTCATCGATTCACTCATTCTCTCTTTTTGAAAAGTTCCACGAGTTGCAAAAGAGTTAACCATGATCAATTCACATTCGTTCTAGGGTTGTTGTTTTCTATAACTCGTTTATAGTGCCATTTAACCTCGAAAATACCAAAATGAAGTGTTTTGTAGGATTGCTTGGTGATTAATCAAACTTTACATTTTTTTTTTATTTTGCGGAAAATCACATTCGTTAGTGTTCAAAAACTCTATAGTTTATCCCACTATAATGTGGAAAGTACACTTTCATCGATTCACTCATTTTCTCTTTTTCAAAAGTCTCACGAGTTGCAAAAGAGTTAACCATGACCAATTCACATTCGTTCTAGGGTTGTTGTTTTCTATAACTCGTTTATAGTGCCATTTAACCTCGAAAATACCAAAATGAAGTGTTTTGTAGGATTGCTTGGTGATTAATCAAACTTTACGTTTTTTTTTTATTTTGCGGAAAATCACATTCGTTAGTGTTCAAAAACTCTATAGTTTATCCCACTATAAT
This sequence comes from Galeopsis tetrahit, assembly GCA_963675135.1. Taxonomy (NCBI): domain Eukaryota; kingdom Viridiplantae; phylum Streptophyta; class Magnoliopsida; order Lamiales; family Lamiaceae; genus Galeopsis; species Galeopsis tetrahit. Next base: position 23,241,656 of record OY776134.1, read on the forward strand.
GTGGAAAGTACACTTTCATCGATTCCCTCATTTTCTCTTTTTCAAAAGTCTCACGAGTTGCAAAAGAGTTAACCATGACCAATTCACATTCGTTCTAGGGTTGTTGTTTTCTATAACTCGTTTATAGTGCCATTTAACCTCGAAAATACCAAAATGAAGTGTTGTGTAGGATTGCTTGGTGACCAAGCAAACTTTATGTTTTCTTCATTTTGCGAAAAATCACATACGTTAGTTCTCAAAAACTCTATAGTTTATCCCACTATAATGTGGAAAGTGCACTTTCATCGATTCACTCATTCTCTCTTTTTGAAAAGTCTCACGAGTTGCAAAAGAGTTAACCATGACCAATTCACATTCGTTCTAGGGTATTTATCTCAATCATGAGATCAGCAACTGATCTGGTCTGCACTGGAGTAAAACTAGCTTTCTCATGGCCGCAACCGGGGCATGGCACTGCACATCAAAAAAAATATATATATATATATATATGAGACACCTCACACCACACAACACACACCACACAACACACCACACACACACAACACACCACACCACACCACACAACACTACACAACACACACCACACCACACCACACCACACAACACAACACAACACACACCACACCACACAACACAACACACACCACACCATGCAACACACACCACACAACACCACACACCACACCACACACAACACAACACCACACACACCACCACACACCACACAACACCACACAACACATATCACACACCACACACAACACAACACCACACACCACACACACACACCACACCACACACAACACAACACTACACACCACACACAACACACAACACACACACCACACACCACACAACACAACACAACACCACACAACATACAACACACACCATACCACACCACACAACAAAACACAACACACACCACACCACACAACACAACATAACACACAACACACACCACACAACACAACACACACACCACAAAACACACCACACCACACAACACAACACAACAAACACAATACAACACACACACCAAAAACCACACAACACAACACACACACCACAAAACACACCACACCACACAACACAACACAACAAACACAATACAACACACACACCAAAAACCACACCACACACCGCACAACACAACACACACCACACAACACCACACACCACACATACACACAACACACCACACCACACAACACACCACACAACATCACACAACATACCACACACACACAACACACATTCGTTCTAGGGTTGTTGTTTTCTATAACTCATTTATAGTGCCATTTAACCTCGAAAATACCAAAATGAAGTGTTTTGTAGGATTGTTTGGTGACCAAGCAAACTTTATGTTTTCTTCATTTTGCGGAAAATCACATACGTTAGTTCTCAAAAACTCTATAGTTTATCCCACTATAATGTGGAAAGTGCAATTTCATCGATTCACTCATTCTCTCTTTTTGAAAAGTTCCACGAGTTGCAAAAGAGTTAACCATGATCAATTCACATTCGTTCTAGGGTTGTTGTTTTCTATAACTCGTTTATAGTGCCATTTAACCTCGAAAATACCAAAATGAAGTGTTTTGTAGGATTGCTTGGTGATTAATCAAACTTTACGTTTTTTTTTTATTTTGCGGAAAATCACATTCGTTAGTGTTCAAAAACTCTATAGTTTATCCCACTATAATGTGGAAAGTACACTTTCATCGATTCACTCATTTTCTCTTTTTCAAAAGTCTCACGAGTTGCAAAAGAGTTAACCATGACCAATTCACATTCGTTCTAGGGTTGTTGTTTTCTATAACTCATTTATAGTGCCATTTAACCTCGAAAATACCAAAATGAAGTGTTTTGTAGGATTGCTTGGTGACCAAGCAAACTTTATGTTTTCTTCATTTTGCGAAAAATCACATACGTTAGTTCTCAAAAACTCTATAGTTTATCCCACTATAATGTGGAAAGTGCAATTTCATCGATTCACTCATTCTCTCTTTTTGAAAAGTTCCACGAGTTGCAAAAGAGTTAACCATGATCAATTCACATTCGTTCTAGGGTTGTTGTTTTCTATAACTCGTTTATAGTGCCATTTAACCTCGAAAATACCAAAATGAAGTGTTTTGTAGGATTGCTTGGTGATTAATCAAACTTTACATTTTTTTTTATTTTGCGGAAAATCACATTCGTTAGTGTTCAAAAACTCTATAGTTTATCCCACTATAATGTGGAAAGTACACTTTCATCGATTCACTCATTTTCTCTTTTTCAAAAGTCTCACGAGTTGCAAAAGAGTTAACCATGACCAATTCACATTCGTTCTAGGGTTGTTGTTTTCTATAACTCGTTTATAGTGCCATTTAACCTCGAAAATACCAAAATGAAGTGTTTTGTAGGATTGCTTGGTGACCAAGCAAACTTTATGTTTTCTTCATTTTGCGAAAAATCACATACGTTAGTTCTCAAAAACTCTATAGTTTATCCCACTATAATGTGGAAAGTGCACTTTCATCGATTCACTCATTCTCTCTTTTTGAAAAGTCTCACGAGTTGCAAAAGAGTTAACCATGACCAATTCACATTCGTTCTAGGGTATTTATCTCAATCATGAGATCAGCAACTGATCTGGTCTGCACTGGAGTAAAACTAGCTTTCTCATGGCCGCAACCGGGGCATGGCACTGCACATCAAAAAATATATATATATATATATGAGACACCTCACACCACACAACACACACCACACAACACACCACACACACACAACACACCACACCACACCACACAACACTACACTACACAACACACACCACACCACACCACACCACACAACACAACACAACACACACCACACCACACAACACACACCACACCATGCAACACACACCACACAACACCACACACCACACCACACACAACACAACACCACACACACCACCACACACCACACAACACCACACAACACATATCACACACCACACACAACACAACACCACACACCACACACACACACCACACCACACACAACACAACACTACACACCACACACAACACACAACACACACACCACACACCACACAACACAACACAACACCACACAACATACAACACACACCATACCACACCACACAACACAACACAACACACACCACACCACACAACACAACATAACACACAACACACACCACACACCACACAACACAACACACACACCACAAAACACACCACACCACACAACACAACACAACAAACACAATACAACACACACACCAAAAACCACACCACACACCGCACAACACAACACACACCACACAACACCACACACCACACATACACACAACACACCACACCACACAACACACCACACAATATCACACAACATACCACACACACACAACACACATTCGTTCTAGGGTTGTTGTTTTCTATAACTCATTTATAGTGCCATTTAACCTCGAAAATACCAAAATGAAATGTTTTGTAGGATTTTTTGGTGACCAAGCAAACTTTATGTTTTCTTCATTTTGCGGAAAATCACATACGTTAGTTCTCAAAAACTCTATAGTTTATCCCACTATAATGTGGAAAGTGCAATTTCATCGATTCACTCATTCTCTCTTTTTGAAAAGTTCCACGAGTTGCAAAAGAGTTAACCATGATCAATTCACATTCGTTCTAGGGTTGTTGTTTTCTATAACTCGTTTATAGTGCCATTTAACCTCGAAAATACCAAAATGAAGTGTTTTGTAGGATTGCTTGGTGATTAATCAAACTTTACGTTTTTTTTTTATTTTGCTGAAAATCACATTCGTTAGTGTTCAAAAACTCTATAGTTTATCCCACTATAATGTGGAAAGTACACTTTCATCGATTCACTCATTTTCTCTTTTTCAAAAGTCTCACGAGTTGCAAAAGAGTTAACCATGACCAATTCACATTCGTTCTAGGGTTGTTGTTTTCTATAACTCATTTATAGTGCCATTAACCTCGAAAATACCAAAATGAAGTGTTTTGTAGGATTGCTTGGTGACCAAGCAAACTTTATGTTTTCTTCATTTTGCGAAAAATCACATACGTTAGTTCTCAAAAACTCTATAGTTTATCCCACTATAATGTGGAAAGTGCAATTTCATCGATTCACTCATTCTCTCTTTTTGAAAAGTTCCACGAGTTGCAAAAGAGTTAACCATGATCAATTCACATTCGTTCTAGGGTTGTTGTTTTCTATAACTCGTTTATAGTGCCATTTAACCTCGAAAATACCAAAATGAAGTGTTTTGTAGGATTGCTTGGTGATTAATCAAACTTTACATTTTTTTTTATTTTGCGAAAAATCACATTCGTTAGTGTTCAAAAACTCTATAGTTTATCCCACTATAATGTGGAAAGTACACTTTCATCGATTCACTCATTTTCTCTTTTTCAAAAGTCTCACGAGTTGCAAAAGAGTTAACTATGACCAATTCACATTCGTTCTAGGGTTGTTGTTTTCTATAACTCGTTTATAGTGCCATTTAACCTCGAAAATACCAAAATGAAGTGTTTTGTAGGATTGCTTGGTGATTAATCAAACTTTACGTTTTTTTTTTATTTTGCGGAAAATCACATTCGTTAGTGTTCAAAAACTCTATAGTTTATCCCACTATAATGTGGAAAGTACACTTTCATCGATTCACTCATTTTCTCTTTTTCAAAAGTCTCACGAGTTGCAAAAGAGTTAACCATGACCAATTCACATTCGTTCTAGGGTTGTTGTATTTTCGAGGTTAAATGGCACTATAAACGAGTTATAGAAAACAACAACCCTAGAACGAATGTGAATTGTGTGTGTGTGGTATGTTGTGTGATGTTGTGTGGTGTGTTGTGTGGTGTGGTGTGTTGTGTGTATGTGTGGTGTTGTGTGGTGTGTGTTGTGTTGTGCGGTGTGTGGTGTGGTTTTTGGTGTGTGTGTTGTATTGTGTTTGTTGTGTTGTGTGGTGTGGTGTGTTTTGTGGTGTGTGTGTTGTGTTGTGTGGTGTGTGTTGTGTGTTGTGTTGTGTTGTGTGGTGTGGTGTGTGTTGTGTTGTGTTGTGTGGTGTGGTATGGTGTGTGTTGTATGTTGTGTGGTGTTGTGTTGTGTGGTGTGTGGTGTGTGTGTTGTGTGTGGTGTGTGGTGTTGTGTTGTGTGTGGTGTGTGTGTGTGGTGTGTGGTGTTGTGTTGTGTGTGGTGTGTGATATGTGTTGTGTGGTGTTGTGTGGTGTGTGGTGGTGTGTGTGGTGTTGTGTTGTGTGTGGTGTGGTGTGTGGTGTTGTGTGGTGTGTGTTGCATGGTGTGGTGTGTGTTGTGTTGTGTGGTGTGGTGTGTGTTGTGTTGTGTTGTGTGGTGTGGTGTGGTGTGGTGTGTGTTGTGTGGTGTGGTGTGGTGTGGTGTGGTGTGTTGTGTATGTGTGGTGTGTGGTGTGTTGTGTGGTGTGTGTTGTGTGGTGTGAGGTGTCTCATATATATATATATATATTTTTTGATGTGCAGTGCCATGCCCCGGTTGCGGCCATGAGAAAGCTAGTTTTACTCCAGTGCAGACCAGATCAGTTGCTGATCCCATGATTGAGATAAATACCCTAGAACGAATGTGAATTGGTCATGGTTAACTCTTTTGCAACTCGTGAGACTTTTCAAAAAGAGAGAATGAGTGAATCGATGAAAGTGCACTTTCCACATTATAGTGGGATAAACTATAGAGTTTTTGAGAACTAACGTATGTGATTTTTCGCAAAATGAAGAAAACATAAAGTTTGCTTGGTCACCAAGCAATCCTACAAAACACTTCATTTTGGTATTTTCGAGGTTAAATGGCACTATAAACGAGTTATAGAAAACAACAACCCTAGAACGAATGTGAATTGGTCATGGTTAACTCTTTTGCAACTCGTGAGACTTTTGAAAAAGAGAAAATGAGTGAATCGATGAAAGTGTACTTTCCACATTATAGTGGGATAAACTATAGAGTTTTTGAACACTAACGAATGTGATTTTCCGCAAAATAAAAAAAAAACGTAAAGTTTGATTAATCACCAAGCAATGCTACAAAACACTTCATTTTGGTATTTTCGAGGTTAAATGGCACTATAAACGAGTTATAGAAAACAACAACCCTAGAACGAATGTGAATTGATCATGGTTAACTCTTTTGCAACTCGTGGAACTTTTCAAAAAGAGAGAATGAGTGAATCGATGAAATTGCACTTTCCACATTATAGTGGGATAAACTATAGAGTTTTTGAGAACTAACGTATGTGATTTTCCGCAAAATGAAGAAAACATAAAGTTTGCTTGGTCACCAAACAATCCTACAAAACACTTCATTTTGGTATTTTCGAGGTTAAATGGCACTATAAATGAGTTATAGAAAACAACAACCCTAGAACGAATGTGTGTTGTGTGTGTGTGGTATGTTGTGTGATGTTGTGTGGTGTGTTGTGTGGTGTGTTGTGTGGTGTGGTGTGTTGTGTGTATGTGTGGTGTGTGGTGTTGTGTGGTGTGTGTTGTGGTGCGGTGTGTGGTGTGGTTTTTGGTGTGTGTGTTGTATTGTGTTTGTTGTGTTGTGTGGTGTGGTGTGTTTTGTGGTGTGTGTGTTGTGTTGTGTGGTGTGTGTTGTGTGTTGTGTTGTGTTGTGTGGTGTGGTGTGTGTTGTGTTGTGTGGTGTGGTGTGGTATGGTGTGTGTTGTGTTGTGTGGTGTTGTGTTGTGTTGTGTGGTGTGTGTGTTGTGTGTGGTGTGTGGTGTTGTGTTGTGTGTGGTGTGTGTGCGTGGTGTTGTGTTGTGTGTGGTGTGTGATATGTGTTGTGTGGTGTTGTGTGTGGTGTGTGATATGTGTTGTGTGGTGTGTGGTGGTGTGTGTGGTGTGGTGTTGTGTTGTGTGGTGTGTGTTGCATGGTGTGGTGTGTGTTGTGTTGTGTGGTGTGGTGTGTGTTGTGTTGTGTTGTGTTGTGTGGTGTGGTGTGGTGTGTGTTGTGTAGTGTTGTGTGGTGTGGTGTGGTGTGTTGTGTGTGTGTGGTGTGTTGTGTGGTGTGTGTTGTGTGGTGTGAGGTGTCTCATATATATATATATATTTTTTTTGATGTGCAGTGCCATGCCCCGGTTGCGGCCATGAGAAAGCTAGTTTTACTCCAGTGCAGACCAGATCATTTGCTGATCCCATGATTGAGATAAATACCCTAGAACGAATGTGAATTGGTCATGGTTAACTCTTTTGCAACTCGTGAGACTTTTCAAAAAGAGAGAATGAGTGAATCGATGAAAGTGCACTTTCCACATTATAGTGGAATAAACTATAGAGTTTTTGAGAACTAACGTATGTGATTTTTCGCAAAATGAAGAAAACATAAAGTTTGCTTGGTCACCAAGCAATCCTACAAAACACTTCATTTTGGTATTTTTGAGGTTAAATGGAACTATAAACGAGTTATAGAAAACAACAACCCTAGAACGAATGTGAATTGGTCATGGTTAACTCTTTTGCAACTCGTGAGACTTTTGAAAAAGAGAAAATGAGTGAATCGATGAAAGTGTACTTTCCACATTATAGTGGGATAAACTATAGAGTTTTTGAACACTAACGAATGTGATTTTCCAAAAAATAAAAAAAAAACGTAAAGTTTGATTAATCACCAAGCAATCCTACAAAACACTTCATTTTGGTATTTTCGAGGTTAAATGGCACTATAAACGAGTTATAGAAAACAACAACCCTAGAACGAATGTGAATTGATCATGGTTAACTCTTTTGCAACTCGTGGAACTTTTCAAAAAGAGAGAATGAGTGAATCGATGAAAGTGCACTTTCCACATTATAGTGGGATAAACTATAGAGTTTTTGATAACTAACGTATGTGATTTTTCGCAAAATGAAGAAAACATAAAGTTTGCTTGGTCACCAAGCAATCCTACAAAACCCTTCATTTTGGTATTTTCAAGGTTAAATGGCACTATAAACGAGTTATAGAAAACAACAACCCTAGAACGAATGTGAATTGTGTGTGTGTGGTATGTTGTGTGATGTTGTGTGGTGTGTTGTGTGGTGTGGTGTGTTGTGTGTATGTGTGGTGTTGTGTGGTGTGTGTTGTGTTGTGCGGTGTGTGGTGTGGTTTTTGGTGTGTGTGTTGTATTGTGTTTGTTGTGTTGTGTGGTGTGGTGTGTTTTGTGGTGTGTGTGTTGTGTTGTGTGGTGTGTGTTGTGTGTTGTGTTGTGTTGTGTGGTGTGGTGTGTGTTGTGTTGTGTTGTGTGGTGTGGTATGGTGTGTGTTGTATGTTGTGTGGTGTTGTGTTGTGTGGTGTGTGGTGTGTGTGTTGTGTGTGGTGTGTGGTGTTGTGTTGTGTGTGGTGTGTGTGTGTGATGTGTGGTGTTGTGTTGTGTGTGGTGTGTGATATGTGTTGTGTGGTGTTGTGTGGTGTGTGGTGGTGTGTGTGGTGTTGTGTTGTGTGTGGTGTGGTGTGTGGTGTTGTGTGGTGTGTGTTGCATGGTGTGGTGTGTGTTGTGTTGTGTGGTGTGGTGTGTGTTGTGTTGTGTTGTGTGGTGTGGTGTGGTGTGGTGTGTGTTGTGTGGTGTGGTGTGGTGTGGTGTGGTGTGTTGTGTATGTGTGGTGTGTGGTGTGTTGTGTGGTGTGTGTTGTGTGGTGTGAGGTGTCTCATATATATATATATATATTTTTTGATGTGCAGTGCCATGCCCCGGTTGCGGCCATGAGAAAGCTAGTTTTACTCCAGTGCAGACCAGATCAGTTGCTGATCCCATGATTGAGATAAATACCCTAGAACGAATGTGAATTGGTCATGGTTAACTCTTTTGCAACTCGTGAGACTTTTCAAAAAGAGAGAATGAGTGAATCGATGAAAGTGCACTTTCCACATTATAGTGGGATAAACTATAGAGTTTTTGAGAACTAACGTATGTGATTTTTCGCAAAATGAAGAAAACATAAAGTTTGCTTGGTCACCAAGCAATCCTACAAAACACTTCATTTTGGTATTTTCGAGGTTAAATGGCACTATAAACGAGTTATAGAAAACAACAACCCTAGAACGAATGTGAATTGGTCATGGTTAACTCTTTTGCAACTCGTGAGACTTTTGAAAAAGAGAAAATGAGTGAATCGATGAAAGTGTACTTTCCACATTATAGTGGGATAAACTATAGAGTTTTTGAACACTAACGAATGTGATTTTCCGCAAAATAAAAAAAAAACGTAAAGTTTGATTAATCACCAAGCAATCCTACAAAACACTTCATTTTGGTATTTTCGAGGTTAAATGGCACTATAAACGAGTTATAGAAAACAACAACCCTAGAACGAATGTGAATTGATCATGGTTAACTCTTTTGCAACTCGTGGAACTTTTCAAAAAGAGAGAATGAGTGAATCGATGAAATTGCACTTTCCACATTATAGTGGGATAAACTATAGAGTTTTTGAGAACTAACGTATGTGATTTTCCGCAAAATGAAGAAAACATAAAGTTTGCTTGGTCACCAAACAATCCTACAAAACACTTCATTTTGGTATTTTCGAGGTTAAATGGCACTATAAACGAGTTATAGAAAACAACAACCCTAGAACGAATGTGTGTTGTGTGTGTGTGGTATGTTGTGTGATGTTGTGTGGTGTGTTGTGTGGTGTGGTGTGTTGTGTGTATGTGTGGTGTGTGGTGTTGTGTGGTGTGTGTTGTGTTGTGCGGTGTGTGGTGTGGTTTTTGGTGTGTGTGTTGTATTGTGTTTGTTGTGTTGTGTGGTGTGGTGTGTGTTGTGTTGTATGGTGTGTGTTGTGTGTTGTGTTGTGTTGTGTGGTGTGGTGTGTGTTGTGTTGTGTTGTGTTGTGTGGTGTGGTATGGTGTGTGTTGTATGTTGTGTGGTGTTGTGTTGTGTTGTGTGGTGTGTGTTGTGTGTGTTGTGTGTGTTGTGTGTGGTGTGTGGTGTTGTGTTGTGTGTGGTGTGTGTGTGTGGTGTGTGGTGTTGTGTTGTGTGTGGTGTGTGATATGTGTTGTGTGGTGTTGTGTGGTGTGTGGTGGTGTGTGTGGTGTTGTGTTGTGTGTGGTGTGTGTGTGTGGTGTGTGGTGTTGTGTTGTGTGTGGTGTGTGATATGTGTTGTGTGGTGTGTGGTGGTGTGTGTGGTGTTGTGTTGTGTGTGGTGTGGTGTGTGGTGTTGTGTGGTGTGTGTTGGATGGTGTGGTGTGTGTTGTGTTGTGTGGTGTGGTGTGTGTTGTGTTGTGTTGTGTGGTGTGGTGTGGTGTGGTGTGTGTTGTGTAGTGTTGTGTGGTGTGGTGTGGTGTGGTGTGTTGTGTGTTGTGTTGTGTGGTGTGGTGTGTGTTGTGTTGTGTTGTGTTGTGTGGTGTGGTATGGTGTGTGTTGTATGTTGTGTGGTGTTGTGTTGTGTTGTGTGGTGTTGGTGTGTGTGTTGTGTGTGGTGTGTGGTGTTGTGTTGTGTGTGGTGTGTGTGTGTGGTGTGTGGTGTTGTGTGGTGTGTGGTGGTGTGTGTGGTGGTATGTTGTATGTTGTGTGGTGTTGTGTTGTGTTGTGTGGTGTGTGGTGTGTGTGTTGTGTGTGGTGTGTGGTGTTGTGTTGTGTGTGGTGTGTGTGTGTGGTGTGGTGTGTTGTGTGTATGTGTGGTGTGTGTTGTGTTGTGCGGTGTGTGGTGTGGTTTTTGGTGTGTGTGTTGTATTGTGTTTGTTGTGTTGTGTGGTGTGGTGTGTTTTGTGGTGTGTGTGTTGTGTTGTATGGTGTGTTGTGTTGTGTTGTGTGGTGTGGTGTGTGTTGTGTTGTGTTGTGTTGTGTTGTGTGGTGTGGTATGGTGTGTGTTGTATGTTGTGTGGTGTTGTGTTGTGTTGTGTGGTGTGTGTGTTGTGTGTGGTGTGTGGTGTTGTGTTGTGTGTGGTGTGTGTGTGTGGTGTGTGGTGTTGTGTTGTGTGTGGTGTGTGATATGTGTTGTGTGGTGTTGTGTGGTGTGTGGTGGTGTGTGTGGTGTTGTGTTGTGTGTGGTGTGGTGTGTGGTGTTGTGTGGTGTGTGTTGCATGGTGTGGTGTGTGTTGTGTTGTGTGGTGTGGTGTGTGTTGTGTTGTGTTGTGTGGTGTGGTGTGGTGTGTGTTGTGTAGTGTTGTGTGGTGTGGTGTGTTGTGTGTGTGTGGTGTGTTGTGTGGTGTGAGGTGTCTCATATATATATATATATTTTTTTTTGATGTACAGTGCCATGCCCCGGTTGCGGCCATGAGAAAGCTAGTTTTACTCCAGTGCAGACCAGATCAGTTGCTGATCCCATGATTGAGATAAATACCCTAGAACGAATGTGAATTGGTCATGGTTAACTCTTTTGCAACTCGTGAGACTTTTCAAAAAGAGAGAATGAGTGAATCGATGAAAGTGCACTTTCCACATTATAGTGGGATAAACTATAGAGTTTTTGAGAACTAACGTATGTGATTTTTCGCAAAATGAAGAAAACATAAAGTTTGCTTGGTCACCAAGCAATCCTACAAAACACTTCATTTTGGTATTTTCGAGGTTAAATGGCACTATAAACGAGTTATAGAAAACAACAACCCTAGAACGAATGTGAATTGGTCATGGTTAACTCTTTTGCAACTCGTGAGACTTTTGAAAAAGAGAAAATGAGTGAATCGATGAAAGTGTACTTTCCACATTATAGTGGGATAAACTATAGAGGTTTTGAACACTAACGAATGTGATTTTCCGCAAAATAAAAAAAAAACGTAAAGTTTGATTAATCACCAAGCAATCCTACAAAACACTTCATTTTGGTATTTTCGAGGTTAAATGGCACTATAAACGAGTTATAGAAAACAACAACCCTAGAACGAATGTGAATTGATCATGGTTAACTCTTTTGCAACTCGTGGAACTTTTCAAAAAGAGAGAATGAGTGAATCGATGAAATTGCACTTTCCACATTATAGTGGGATAAACTATAGAGTTTTTGAGAACTAACGTATGTGATTTTCCGCAAAATGAAGAAAACATAAAGTTTGCTTGGTCACCAAACAATCCTACAAAACACTTCATTTTGGTATTTTCGAGGTTAAATGGCACTATAAACGAGTTATAGAAAACAACAACCCTAGAACGAATGTGTGTTGTGTGTGTGTGGTATGTTGTGTGATGTTGTGTGGTGTGTTGTGTGGTGTGGTGTGTTGTGTGTATGTGTGGTGTGTGGTGTTGTGTGGTGTGTGTTGTGTTGTGCGGTGTGTGGTGTGGTTTTTGGTGTGTGTGTTGTATTGTGTTTGTTGTGTTGTGTGGTGTGGTGTGTTTTGTGGTGTGTGTGTTGTGTTGTGTGGTGTGTGTTGTGTGTTGTGTTGTGTTGTGTGGTGTGGTGTGTGTTGTGTTGTGTGGTGTGGTATGGTGTGTGTTGTATGTTGTGTGGTGTAGTGTTGTGTTGTGTGTGTTGTGTGTGGTGTGTGGTGTTGTGTTGTGTGTGGTGTGTGTGTGTGGTGTGTGGTGTTGTGTTGTGTGTGGTGTGTGATATGTATTGTGTGGTGTTGTGTGGTGTGTGGTGGTGTGTGTGGTGTTGTGTTGTGTGTGGTGTGGTGTGTGGTGTTGTGTGGTGTGTGTTGCATGGTGTGGTGTGTGTTGTGTTGTGTGGTGTGGTGTGTGTTGTGTTGTGTTGTGTGGTGTGGTGTGGTGTGTGTTGTGTAGTGTTGTGTGGTGTGGTGTGGTGTGTTGTGTGTGTGTGGTGTGTTGTGTGGTGTGAGGTGTCTCATATATATATATATTTTTTTTTTGATGTGCAGTGCCATGCCCCGGTTGCGGCCATGAGAAAGCTAGTTTTACTCCAGTGCAGACCAGATCAGTTGCTGATCCCATGATTGAGATAAATACCCTAGAACGAATGTGAATTGGTCATGGTTAACTCTTTTGCAACTCGTGAGACTTTTCAAAAAGAGAGAATGAGTGAATCGATGAAAGTGCACTTTCCACATTATAGTGGGATAAACTATAGAGTTTTTGAGAACTAACGTATGTGATTTTTCGCAAAATGAAGAAAACATAAAGTTTGCTTGGTCACCAAGCAATCCTACAAAACACTTCATTTTGGTATTTTCGAGGTTAAATGGCACTATAAACGAGTTATAGAAAACAACAACCCTAGAACGAATGTGAATTGGTCATGGTTAACTCTTTTGCAACTCGTGAGACTTTTGAAAAAGAGAAAATGAGTGAATCGATGAAAGTGTACTTTCCACATTATAGTGGGATAAACTATAGAGTTTTTGAACACTAACGAATGTGATTTTCCGCAAAATAAAAAAAAAACGTAAAGTTTGATTAATCACCAAGCAATCCTACAAAACACTTCATTTTGGTATTTTCGAGGTTAAATGGCACTATAAACGAGTTATAGAAAACAACAACCCTAGAACGAATGTGAATTGATCATGGTTAACTCTTTTGCAACTCGTGGAACTTTTCAAAAAGAGAGAATGAGTGAATCGATGAAATTGCACTTTCCACATTATAGTGGGATAAACTATAGAGTTTTTGAGAACTAACGTATGTGATTTTTCGCAAAATGAAGAAAACATAAAGTTTGCTTGGTCACCAAGCAATCCTACAAAACACTTCATTTTGGTATTTTCGAGGTTAAATGGCACTATAAACGAGTTATAGAAAATAACAACCCTAGAACGAATGTGAATTGGTCATGGTTAACTCTTTTGCAACTCGTGAGACTTTTGAAAAAGAGAAAATGAGTGAATCGATGAAAGTGTACTTTCCACATTATAGTGGGATAAACTATAGAGTTTTTGAACACTAACGAATGTGATTTTCCGCAAAATAAAAAAAAAACGTAAAGTTTGATTAATCACCAAGCAATCCTACAAAACACTTCATTTTGGTATTTTCGAGGTTAAATGGCACTATAAACGAGTTATAGAAAACAACAACCCTAGAACGAATGTGAATTGATCATGGTTAACTCTTTTGCAACTCGTGGAACTTTTCAAAAAGAGAGAATGAGTGAATCGATGAAATTGCACTTTCCACATTATAGTGGGATAAACTATAGAGTTTTTGAGAACTAACGTATGTGATTTTCCGCAAAATGAAGAAAACATAAAGTTTGCTTGGTCACCAAACAATCCTACAAAACACTTCATTTTGGTATTTTCGAGGTTAAATGGCACTATAAACGAGTTATAGAAAACAACAACCCTAGAACGAATGTGTGTTGTGTGTGTGTGGTATGTTGTGTGATGTTGTGTGGTGTGTTGTGTGGTGTGGTGTGTTGTGTGTATGTGTGGTGTGTGGTGTTGTGTGGTGTGTGTTGTGTTGTGCGGTGTGTGGTGTGGTGTTTGGTGTGTGTGTTGTATTGTGTTTGTTGTGTTGTGTGGTGTGGTGTGTTTTGTGGTGTGTGTGTTGTGTTGTGTGGTGTGTGTTGTGTGTTGTGTTGTGTTGTGTGGTGTGGTGTGTGTTGTGTTGTGTTGTGTTGTGTGGTGTGGTGTGGTATGGTGTGTGTTGTATGTTGTGTGGTGTTGTGTTGTGTGGTGTGTGTGTTGTGTGTGGTGTGTGGTGTTGTGTTGTGTGTGGTGTGTGTGTGGTGTGTGGTGTTGTGTTGTGTGTGGTGTGTGATATGTGTTGTGTGGTGTTGTGTGGTGTGTGGTGGTGTGTGTGGTGTTGTGTTGTGTGTGGTGTGGTGTGTGGTGTTGTGTGGTGTGTGTTGCATGGTGTGGTGTGTGGTGTGTTGTGTGGTGTGCTGTGTGTTGTGTTGTGTTGGGTGGTGTGGTGTGGTGTGTGTTGTGTAGTGTTGTGTGGTGTGGTGTGTTGTGTGTGTGTGGTGTGTTGTGTGGTGTGTGTTGTGTGGTGTGAGGTGTCTCATATATATATATATATTTTTTTTGATGTGCAGTGCCATGCCCCGGTTGCGGCCATGAGAAAGCTAGTTTTACTCCAGTGCAGACCAGATCAGTTGCTGATCCCATGATTGAGATAAATACCCTAGAACGAATGTGAATTGGTCATGGTTAACTCTTTTGCAACTCGTGAGACTTTTCAAAAAGAGAGAATGAGTGAATCGATGAAAGTGCACTTTCCACATTATAGTGGGATAAACTATAGAGTTTTTGAGAACTAACGTATGTGATTTTTCGCAAAATGAAGAAAACATAAAGTTTGCTTGGTCACCAAGCAATCCTACAAAACACTTCATTTTGGTATTTTCGAGGTTAAATGGCACTATAAACGAGTTATAGAAAACAACAACCCTAGAACGAATGTGAATTGGTCATGGTTAACTCTTTTGCAACTCGTGAGACTTTTCAAAAAGAGAGAATGAGTGAATCGATGAAAGTGCACTTTCCACATTATAGTGGGATAAACTATAGAGTTTTTGAGAACTAACGTATGTGATTTTTCGCAAAATGAAGAAAACATAAAGTTTGCTTGGTCACCAAGCAATCCTACAAAACACTTCATTTTGGTATTTTCGAGGTTAAATGGCACTATAAACGAGTTATAGAAAACAACAACCCTAGAACGAATGTGAATTGGTCATGGTTAACTCTTTTGCAACTCGTGAGACTTTTGAAAAAGAGAAAATGAGTGAATCGATGAAAGTGTACTTTCCACATTATAGTGGGATAAACTATAGAGTTTTTGAACACTAACGAATGTGATTTTCCGCAAAATAAAAAAAAAAACGTAAAGTTTGATTAATCACCAAGCAATCCTACAAAACACTTCATTTTGGTATTTTCGAGGTTAAATGGCACTATAAACGAGTTATAGAAAACAACAACCCTAGAACGAATGTGAATTGGTCATGGTTAACTCTTTTGCAACTCGTGAGACTTTTGAAAAAGAGAAAATGAGTGAATCGATGAAAGTGTACTTTCCACATTATAGTGGGATAAACTATAGAGTTTTTGAACACTAACGAATGTGATTTTCCGCAAAATAAAAAAAAAACGTAAAGTTTGATTAATCACCAAGCAATCCTACAAAACACTTCATTTTGGTATTTTCGAGGTTAAATGGCACTATAAACGAGTTATAGAAAACAACAACCCTAGAACGAATGTGAATTGATCATGGTTAACTCTTTTGCAACTCGTGGAACTTTTCAAAAAGAGAGAATGAGTGAATCGATGAAATTGCACTTTCCACATTATAGTGGGATAAACTATAGAGTTTTTGAGAACTAACGTATGTGATTTTCCGCAAAATGAAGAAAACATAAAGTTTGCTTGGTCACCAAACAATCCTACAAAACACTTCATTTTGGTATTTTCGAGGTTAAATGGCACTATAAACGAGTTATAGAAAACAACAACCCTAGAACGAATGTGTGTTGTGTGTGTGTGGTATGTTGTGTGATGTTGTGTGGTGTGTTGTGTGGTGTGGTGTGTTGTGTGTATGTGTGGTGTGTGGTGTTGTGTGGTGTGTGTTGTGTTGTGCGGTGTGTGGTGTGGTTTTTGGTGTGTGTGTTGTATTGTGTTTGTTGTGTTGTGTGGTGTGGTGTGTTTTGTGGTGTGTGTGTTGTGTTGTGTGGTGTGTGTTGTGTGTTGTGTTGTGTTGTGTGGTGTGGTGTGTGTTGTGTTGTGTTGTGTTGTGTGGTGTGGTGTGGTATGGTGTGTGTTGTATGTTGTGTGGTGTTGTGTTGTGTGGTGTGTGTGTTGTGTGTGGTGTGTGGTGTTGTGTTGTGTGTGGTGTGTGTGTGGTGTGTGGTGTTGTGTTGTGTGTGGTGTGTGATATGTGTTGTGTGGTGTTGTGTGGTGTGTGGTGGTGTGTGTGGTGTTGTGTTGTGTGTGGTGTGGTGTGTGGTGTTGTGTGGTGTGTGTTGCATGGTGTGGTGTGTGGTGTGTTGTGTGGTGTGCTGTGTGTTGTGTTGTGTTGGGTGGTGTGGTGTGGTGTGTGTTGTGTAGTGTTGTGTGGTGTGGTGTGTTGTGTGTGTGTGGTGTGTTGTGTGGTGTGTGTTGTGTGGTGTGAGGTGTCTCATATATATATATATATTTTTTTTGATGTGCAGTGCCATGCCCCGGTTGCGGCCATGAGAAAGCTAGTTTTACTCCAGTGCAGACCAGATCAGTTGCTGATCCCATGATTGAGATAAATACCCTAGAACGAATGTGAATTGGTCATGGTTAACTCTTTTGCAACTCGTGAGACTTTTCAAAAAGAGAGAATGAGTGAATCGATGAAAGTGCACTTTCCACATTATAGTGGGATAAACTATAGAGTTTTTGAGAACTAACGTATGTGATTTTTCGCAAAATGAAGAAAACATAAAGTTTGCTTGGTCACCAAGCAATCCTACAAAACACTTCATTTTGGTATTTTCGAGGTTAAATGGCACTATAAACGAGTTATAGAAAACAACAACCCTAGAACGAATGTGAATTGGTCATGGTTAACTCTTTTGCAACTCGTGAGACTTTTCAAAAAGAGAGAATGAGTGAATCGATGAAAGTGCACTTTCCACATTATAGTGGGATAAACTATAGAGTTTTTGAGAACTAACGTATGTGATTTTTCGCAAAATGAAGAAAACATAAAGTTTGCTTGGTCACCAAGCAATCCTACAAAACACTTCATTTTGGTATTTTCGAGGTTAAATGGCACTATAAACGAGTTATAGAAAACAACAACCCTAGAACGAATGTGAATTGGTCATGGTTAACTCTTTTGCAACTCGTGAGACTTTTGAAAAAGAGAAAATGAGTGAATCGATGAAAGTGTACTTTCCACATTATAGTGGGATAAACTATAGAGTTTTTGAACACTAACGAATGTGATTTTCCGCAAAATAAAAAAAAAAACGTAAAGTTTGATTAATCACCAAGCAATCCTACAAAACACTTCATTTTGGTATTTTCGAGGTTAAATGGCACTATAAACGAGTTATAGAAAACAACAACCCTAGAACGAATGTGAATTGGTCATGGTTAACTCTTTTGCAACTCGTGAGACTTTTGAAAAAGAGAAAATGAGTGAATCGATGAAAGTGTACTTTCCACATTATAGTGGGATAAACTATAGAGTTTTTGAACACTAACGAATGTGATTTTCCGCAAAATAAAAAAAAAATGTAAAGTTTGATTAATCACCAAGCAATCCTACAAAACACTTCATTTTGGTATTTTCGAGGTTAAATGGCACTATAAACGAGTTATAGAAAACAACAACCCTAGAACGAATGTGAATTGATCATGGTTAACTCTTTTGCCACTCGTGGAACTTTTCAAAAAGAGAAAATGAGTGAATCGATGAAATTGCACTTTCCACATTATAGTGGGATAAACTATAGAGTTTTTGAGAACTAACGTATGTGATTTTCCGCAAAATGAAGAAAACATAAAGTTTGCTTGGTCACCAAACAATCCTACAAAACACTTCATTTTGGTATTTTCGAGGTTAAATGGCACTATAAACGAGTTATAGAAAACAACAACCCTAGAACGAATGTGTGTTGTGTGTGTGTGGTATGTTGTGTGGTGTGTTGTGTGGTGTGGTGTGTTGTGTGTATGTGTGGTGTGTGGTGTTGTGTGGTGTGTGTTGTGTTGTGCGGTGTGTGGTGTGGTTTTTGGTGTGTGTGTTGTATTGTGTTTGTTGTGTTGTGTGGTGTGGTGTGTTTTGTGGTGTGTGTGTTGTGTTGTGTGGTGTGTGTTGTGTGTTGTGTTGTGTTGTGTGGTGTGGTGTGTGTTGTTTTGTGTTGTGTTGTGTTGTGTGGTGTGGTATGGTGTGTGTTGTATGTTGTGTGGTGTTGTGTTGTGTGGTGTGTGTGTTGTGTGTGGTGTGTGGTGTTGTGTTGTGTGTGGTGTGTGTGTGGTGTGTGGTGTTGTGTTGTGTGTGGTGTGTGATATGTGTTGTGTGGTGTTGTGTGGTGTGTGGTGGTGTGTGTGGTGTTGTGTTGTGTGTGGTGTGGTGTGTGGTGTTGTGTGGTGTGTGTTGCATGGTGTGGTGTGTGGTGTGTTGTGTGGTGTGCTGTGTGTTGTGTTGTGTTGGGTGGTGTGGTGTGGTGTGTGTTGTGTAGTGTTGTGTGGTGTGGTGTGTTGTGTGTGTGTGGTGTGTTGTGTGGTGTGTGTTGTGTGGTGTGAGGTGTCTCATATATATATATATATATTTTTTGATGTGCAGTGCCATGCCCCGGTTGCGGCCATGAGAAAGCTAGTTTTACTCCAGTGCAGACCAGATCAGTTGCTGATCCCATGATTGAGATAAATACCCTAGAACGAATGTGAATTGGTCATGGTTAACTCTTTTGCAACTCGTGAGACTTTTCAAAAAGAGAGAATGAGTGAATCGATGAAAGTGCACTTTCCACATTATAGTGGGATAAACTATAGAGTTTTTGAGAACTAACGTATGTGATTTTTCGCAAAATGAAGAAAACATAAAGTTTGCTTGGTCACCAAGCAATCCTACAAAACACTTCATTTCGGTATTTTCGAGGTTAAATGGCACTATAAACGAGTTATAGAAAACAACAACCCTAGAACGAATGTGAATTGGTCATGGTTAACTCTTTTGCAACTCGTGAGACTTTTGAAAAAGAGAAAATGAGTGAATCGATGAAAGTGTACTTTCCACATTATAGTGGGATAAACTATAGAGTTTTTGAACACTAACGAATGTGATTTTCCGCAAAATAAAAAAAAAAAAACGTAAAGTTTGATTAATCACCAAGCAATCCTACAAAACACTTCATTTTGGTATTTTCGAGGTTAAATGGCACTATAAACGAGTTATAGAAAACAACAACCCTAGAACGAATGTGAATTGGTCATGGTTAACTCTTTTGCAACTCGTGAGACTTTTGAAAAAGAGAAAATGAGTGAATCGATGAAAGTGTACTTTCCACATTATAGTGGGATAAACTATAGAGTTTTTGAACACTAACGAATGTGATTTTCCGCAAAATAAAAAAAAAAACGTAAAGTTTGATTAATCACCAAGCAATCCTACAAAACACTTCATTTTGGTATTTTCGAGGTTAAATGGCACTATAAACGAGTTATAGAAAACAACAACCCTAGAACGAATGTGAATTGGTCATGGTTAACTCTTTTGCAACTCGTGAGACTTTTGAAAAAGAGAAAATGAGTGAATCGATGAAAGTGTACTTTCCACATTATAGTGGGATAAACTATAGAGTTTTTGAACACTAACGAATGTGATTTTCCGCAAAATAAAAAAAAATGTAAAGTTTGATTAATCACCAAGCAATCCTACAAAACACTTCATTTTGGTATTTTCGAGGTTAAATGGCACTATAAACGAGTTATAGAAAACAACAACCCTAGAACGAATGTGAATTGATCATGGTTAACTCTTTTGCAACTCGTGGAACTTTTCAAAAAGAGAAAATGAGTGAATCGATGAAAGTGCACTTTCCACATTATAGTGGGATAAACTATAGAGTTTTTGAGAACTAACGTATGTGATTTTTCGCAAAATGAAGAAAACATAAAGTTTGCTTGGTCACCAAGCAATCCTACAAAACACTTCATTTTGGTATTTTCGAGGTTAAATGGCACTATAAACGAGTTATAGAAAACAACAACCCTAGAACGAATGTGAATTGGTCATGGTTAACTCTTTTGCAACTCGTGAGACTTTTGAAAAAGAGAAAATGAGTGAATCGATGAAAGTGTACTTTCCACATTATAGTGGGATAAACTATAGAGTTTTTGAACACTAACGAATGTGATTTTCCGCAAAATAAAAAAAAAAACGTAAAGTTTGATTAATCACCAAGCAATCCTACAAAACACTTCATTTTGGTATTTTCGAGGTTAAATGGCACTATAAACGAGTTATAGAAAACAACAACCCTAGAACGAATGTGAATTGATCATGGTTAACTCTTTTGCAACTCGTGGAACTTTTCAAAAAGAGAGAATGAGTGAATCGATGAAATTGCACTTTCCACATTATAGTGGGATAAACTATAGAGTTTTTGAGAACTAACGTATGTGATTTTCCGCAAAATGAAGAAAACATAAAGTTTGCTTGGTCACCAAACAATCCTACAAAACACTTCATTTTGGTATTTTCGAGGTTAAATGGCACTATAAACGAGTTATAGAAAACAACAACCCTAGAACGAATGTGTGTTGTGTGTGTGTGGTATGTTGTGTGATGTTGTGTGGTGTGTTGTGTGGTGTGGTGTGTTGTGTGTATGTGTGGTGTGTGGTGTTGTGTGGTGTGTGTTGTGTTGTGCGGTGTGTGGTGTGGTTTTTGGTGTGTGTGTTGTATTGTGTTTGTTGTGTTGTGTGGTGTGGTGTGTTTTGTGGTGTGTGTGTTGTGTTGTGTGGTGTGTGTTGTGTGTTGTGTTGTGTGGTGTGGTGTGTGTTGTGTTGTGTGGTGTGGTATGGTGTGTGTTGTATGTTGTGTGGTGTTGTGTTGTGTTGTGTGGTGTGTGTGTTGTGTGTGGTGTGTGGTGTTGTGTTGTGTGTGGTGTGTGTGTGGTGTGTGGTGTTGTGTTGTGTGTGGTGTGTGATATGTGTTGTGTGGTGTGTGGTGGTGTGTGTGGTGTTGTGTTGTGTGTGGTGTGGTGTGTGGTGTTGTGTGGTGTGTGTTGCATGGTGTGGTGTGTGGTGTGTTGTGTGGTGTGCTGTGTGTTGTGTTGTGTTGGGTGGTGTGGTGTGGTGTGTGTTGTGTAGTGTTGTGTGGTGTGGTGTGTTGTGTGTGTGTGGTGTGTTGTGTGGTGTGTGTTGTGTGGTGTGAGGTGTCTCATATATATATATATATATTTTTTTTGATGTGCAGTGCCATGCCCCGGTTGCGGCCATGAGAAAGCTAGTTTTACTCCAGTGCAGACCAGATCAGTTGCTGATCCCATGATTGAGATAAATACCCTAGAAGGAATGTGAATTGGTCATGGTTAACTCTTTTGCAACTCGTGAGACTTTTCAAAAAGAGAGAATGAGTGAATCGATGAAAGTGCACTTTCCACATTATAGTGGGATAAACTATAGAGTTTTTGAGAACTAACGTATGTGATTTTTCGCAAAATGAAGAAAACATAAAGTTTGCTTGGTCACCAAGCAATCCTACAAAACACTTCATTTTGGTATTTTCGAGGTTAAATGGCACTATAAACGAGTTATAGAAAACAACAACCCTAGAACGAATGTGAATTGGTCATGGTTAACTCTTTTGCAACTCGTGAGACTTTTGAAAAAGAGAAAATGAGTGAATCGATGAAAGTGTACTTTCCACATTATAGTGGGATAAACTATAGAGTTTTTGAACACTAACGAATGTGATTTTCCGCAAAATAAAAAAAAAACGTAAAGTTTGATTAATCACCAAGCAATCCTACAAAACACTTCATTTTGGTATTTTCGAGGTTAAATGGCACTATAAACGAGTTATAGAAAACAACAACCCTAGAACGAATGTGAATTGATCATGGTTAACTCTTTTGCAACTCGTGGAACTTTTCAAAAAGAGAGAATGAGTGAATCGATGAAATTGCACTTTCCACATTATAGTGGGATAAACTATAGAGTTTTTGAGAACTAACGTATGTGATTTTCCGCAAAATGAAGAAAACATAAAGTTTGCTTGGTCACCAAACAATCCTACAAAACACTTCATTTTGGTATTTTCGAGGTTAAATGGCACTATAAACGAGTTATAGAAAACAACAACCCTAGAACGAATGTGTGTTGTGTGTGTGTGGTATGTTGTGTGATGTTGTGTGGTGTGTTGTGTGGTGTGGTGTGTTGTGTGTATGTGTGGTGTGTGGTGTTGTGTGGTGTGTGTTGTGTTGTGCGGTGTGTGGTATGGTTTTTGGTGTGTGTGTTGTATTGTGTTTGTTGTGTTGTGTTGTGTGTGGTGTGTGTGTGGTGTGTGGTGTTGTGTTGTGTGTGGTGTGTGATATGTGTTGTGTGGTGTTGTGTGGTGTGTGGTGGTGTGTGTGGTGTTGTGTTGTGTGTGGTGTGGTGTGTGGTGTTGTGTGGTGTGTGTTGCATGGTGTGGTGTGTGGTGTGTTGTGTGGTGTGCTGTGTGTTGTGTTGTGTTGGGTGGTGTGGTGTGGTGTGTGTTGTGTAGTGTTGTGTGGTGTGGTGTGTTGTGTGTGTGTGGTGTGTTGTGTGGTGTGTGTTGTGTGGTGTGAGGTGTCTCATATATATATATATATATTTTTTGATGTGCAGTGCCATGCCCCGGTTGCGGCCATGAGAAAGCTAGTTTTACTCCAGTGCAGACCAGATCAGTTGCTGATCCCATGATTGAGATAAATACCCTAGAACGAATGTGAATTGGTCATGGTTAACTCTTTTGCAACTCGTGAGACTTTTCAAAAAGAGAGAATGAGTGAATCGATGAAAGTGCACTTTCCACATTATAGTGGGATAAACTATAGAGTTTTTGAGAAC
The DNA here is from genome assembly GCA_963675135.1 of Galeopsis tetrahit. Lineage (NCBI taxonomy): Eukaryota > Viridiplantae > Streptophyta > Magnoliopsida > Lamiales > Lamiaceae > Galeopsis > Galeopsis tetrahit. Next base: position 23,265,026 of record OY776134.1, read on the forward strand.
TAACGTATGTGATTTTTCGCAAAATGAAGAAAACATAAAGTTTGCTTGGTCACCAAGCAATCCTACAAAACACTTCATTTCGGTATTTTCGAGGTTAAATGGCACTATAAACGAGTTATAGAAAACAACAACCCTAGAACGAATGTGAATTGGTCATGGTTAACTCTTTTGCAACTCGTGAGACTTTTGAAAAAGAGAAAATGAGTGAATCGATGAAAGTGTACTTTCCACATTATAGTGGGATAAACTATAGAGTTTTTGAACACTAACGAATGTGATTTTCCGCAAAATAAAAAAAAAAAAACGTAAAGTTTGATTAATCACCAAGCAATCCTACAAAACACTTCATTTTGGTATTTTCGAGGTTAAATGGCACTATAAACGAGTTATAGAAAACAACAACCCTAGAACGAATGTGAATTGGTCATGGTTAACTCTTTTGCAACTCGTGAGACTTTTGAAAAAGAGAAAATGAGTGAATCGATGAAAGTGTACTTTCCACATTATAGTGGGATAAACTATAGAGTTTTTGAACACTAACGAATGTGATTTTCCGCAAAATAAAAAAAAAACGTAAAGTTTGATTAATCACCAAGCAATCCTACAAAACACTTCATTTTGGTATTTTCGAGGTTAAATGGCACTATAAACGAGTTATAGAAAACAACAACCCTAGAACGAATGTGAATTGGTCATGGTTAACTCTTTTGCAACTCGTGAGACTTTTGAAAAAGAGAAAATGAGTGAATCGATGAAAGTGTACTTTCCACATTATAGTGGGATAAACTATAGAGTTTTTGAACACTAACGAATGTGATTTTCCGCAAAATAAAAAAAAAATGTAAAGTTTGATTAATCACCAAGCAATCCTACAAAACACTTCATTTTGGTATTTTCGAGGTTAAATGGCACTATAAACGAGTTATAGAAAACAACAACCCTAGAACGAATGTGAATTGATCATGGTTAACTCTTTTGCAACTCGTGGAACTTTTCAAAAAGAGAAAATGAGTGAATCGATGAAAGTGCACTTTCCACATTATAGTGGGATAAACTATAGAGTTTTTGAGAACTAACGTATGTGATTTTTCGCAAAATGAAGAAAACATAAAGTTTGCTTGGTCACCAAGCAATCCTACAAAACACTTCATTTTGGTATTTTCGAGGTTAAATGGCACTATAAACGAGTTATAGAAAACAACAACCCTAGAACGAATGTGAATTGGTCATGGTTAACTCTTTTGCAACTCGTGAGACTTTTGAAAAAGAGAAAATGAGTGAATCGATGAAAGTGTACTTTCCACATTATAGTGGGATAAACTATAGAGTTTTTGAACACTAACGAATGTGATTTTCCGCAAAATAAAAAAAAAACGTAAAGTTTGATTAATCACCAAGCAATCCTACAAAACACTTCATTTTGGTATTTTCGAGGTTAAATGGCACTATAAACGAGTTATAGAAAACAACAACCCTAGAACGAATGTGAATTGATCATGGTTAACTCTTTTGCAACTCGTGGAACTTTTCAAAAAGAGAGAATGAGTGAATCGATGAAATTGCACTTTCCACATTATAGTGGGATAAACTATAGAGTTTTTGAGAACTAACGTATGTGATTTTCCGCAAAATGAAGAAAACATAAAGTTTGCTTGGTCACCAAACAATCCTACAAAACACTTCATTTTGGTATTTTCGAGGTTAAATGGCACTATAAACGAGTTATAGAAAACAACAACCCTAGAACGAATGTGTGTTGTGTGTGTGTGGTATGTTGTGTGATGTTGTGTGGTGTGTTGTGTGGTGTGGTGTGTTGTGTGTATGTGTGGTGTGTGGTGTTGTGTGGTGTGTGTTGTGTTGTGCGGTGTGTGGTGTGGTGTGGTTTTTGGTGTGTGTGTTGTATTGTGTTTGTTGTGTTGTGTGGTGTGGTGTGTTTTGTGGTGTGTGTGTTGTGTTGTGTGGTGTGTGTTGTGTGTTGTGTTGTGTGGTGTGGTGTGTGTTGTGTTGTGTGGTGTGGTATGGTGTGTGTTGTATGTTGTGTGGTGTTGTGTTGTGTTGTGTGGTGTGTGTGTTGTGTGTGGTGTGTGGTGTTGTGTTGTGTGTGGTGTGTGTGTGGTGTGTGGTGTTGTGTTGTGTGTGGTGTGTGATATGTGTTGTGTGGTGTGTGGTGGTGTGTGTGGTGTTGTGTTGTGTGTGGTGTGGTGTGTGGTGTTGTGTGGTGTGTGTTGCATGGTGTGGTGTGTGGTGTGTTGTGTGGTGTGCTGTGTGTTGTGTTGTGTTGGGTGGTGTGGTGTGTGTTGTGTAGTGTTGTGTGGTGTGGTGTGTTGTGTGTGTGTGGTGTGTTGTGTGGTGTGTGTTGTGTGGTGTGAGGTGTCTCATATATATATATATATTTTTTTTGATGTGCAGTGCCATGCCCCGGTTGCGGCCATGAGAAAGCTAGTTTTACTCCAGTGCAGACCAGATCAGTTGCTGATCCCATGATTGAGATAAATACCCTAGAAGGAATGTGAATTGGTCATGGTTAACTCTTTTGCAACTCGTGAGACTTTTCAAAAAGAGAGAATGAGTGAATCGATGAAAGTGCACTTTCCACATTATAGTGGGATAAACTATAGAGTTTTTGAGAACTAACGTATGTGATTTTTCGCAAAATGAAGAAAACATAAAGTTTGCTTGGTCACCAAGCAATCCTACAAAACACTTCATTTTGGTATTTTCGAGGTTAAATGGCACTATAAACGAGTTATAGAAAACAACAACCCTAGAACGAATGTGAATTGGTCATGGTTAACTCTTTTGCAACTCGTGAGACTTTTGAAAAAGAGAAAATGAGTGAATCGATGAAAGTGTACTTTCCACATTATAGTGGGATAAACTATAGAGTTTTTGAACACTAACGAATGTGATTTTCCGCAAAATAAAAAAAAAACGTAAAGTTTGATTAATCACCAAGCAATCCTACAAAACACTTCATTTTGGTATTTTCGAGGTTAAATGGCACTATAAACGAGTTATAGAAAACAACAACCCTAGAACGAATGTGAATTGATCATGGTTAACTCTTTTGCAACTCGTGGAACTTTTCAAAAAGAGAGAATGAGTGAATCGATGAAATTGCACTTTCCACATTATAGTGGGATAAACTATAGAGTTTTTGAGAACTAACGTATGTGATTTTCCGCAAAATGAAGAAAACATAAAGTTTGCTTGGTCACCAAACAATCCTACAAAACACTTCATTTTGGTATTTTCGAGGTTAAATGGCACTATAAACGAGTTATAGAAAACAACAACCCTAGAACGAATGTGTGTTGTGTGTGTGTGGTATGTTGTGTGATGTTGTGTGGTGTGTTGTGTGGTGTGGTGTGTTGTGTGTATGTGTGGTGTGTGGTGTTGTGTGGTGTGTGTTGTGTTGTGCGGTGTGTGGTATGGTTTTTGGTGTGTGTGTTGTATTGTGTTTGTTGTGTTGTGTTGTGTGTGGTGTGTGTGTGGTGTGTGGTGTTGTGTTGTGTGTGGTGTGTGATATGTGTTGTGTGGTGTTGTGTGGTGTGTGGTGGTGTGTGTGGTGTTGTGTTGTGTGTGGTGTGGTGTGTGGTGTTGTGTGGTGTGTGTTGCATGGTGTGGTGTGTGGTGTGTTGTGTGGTGTGCTGTGTGTTGTGTTGTGTTGGGTGGTGTGGTGTGGTGTGTGTTGTGTAGTGTTGTGTGGTGTGGTGTGTTGTGTGTGTGTGGTGTGTTGTGTGGTGTGTGTTGTGTGGTGTGAGGTGTCTCATATATATATATATATATTTTTTGATGTGCAGTGCCATGCCCCGGTTGCGGCCATGAGAAAGCTAGTTTTACTCCAGTGCAGACCAGATCAGTTGCTGATCCCATGATTGAGATAAATACCCTAGAACGAATGTGAATTGGTCATGGTTAACTCTTTTGCAACTCGTGAGACTTTTCAAAAAGAGAGAATGAGTGAATCGATGAAAGTGCACTTTCCACATTATAGTGGGATAAACTATAGAGTTTTTGAGAACTAACGTATGTGATTTTTCGCAAAATGAAGAAAACATAAAGTTTGCTTGGTCACCAAGCAATCCTACAAAACACTTCATTTTGGTATTTTCGAGGTTAAATGGCACTATAAACGAGTTATAGAAAACAACAACCCTAGAACGAATGTGAATTGGTCATGGTTAACTCTTTTGCAACTCGTGAGACTTTTGAAAAAGAGAAAATGAGTGAATCGATGAAAGTGTACTTTCCACATTATAGTGGGATAAACTATAGAGTTTTTGAACACTAACGAATGTGATTTTCCGCAAAATAAAAAAAAAACGTAAAGTTTGATTAATCACCAAGCATCCTACAAAACACTTCATTTTGGTATTTTCGAGGTTAAATGGCACTATAAACGAGTTATAGAAAACAACAACCCTAGAACGAATGTGAATTGATCATGGTTAACTCTTTTGCAACTCGTGGAACTTTTCAAAAAGAGAGAATGAGTGAATCGATGAAATTGCACTTTCCACATTATAGTGGGATAAACTATAGAGTTTTTGAGAACTAACGTATGTGATTTTCCGCAAAATGAAGAAAACATAAAGTTTGCTTGGTCACAAAACAACCCTACAAAACACTTCATTTTGGTATTTTCGAGGTTAAATGGCACTATAAACGAGTTATAGAAAACAACAACCCTAGAACGAATGTGTGTTGTGTGTGTGTGGTATGTTGTGTGATGTTGTGTGGTGTGTTGTGTGGTGTGGTGTGTTGTGTGTATGTGTGGTGTGTGGTGTTGTATGGTGTGTGTTGTGTTGTGCGGTGTGTGGTGTGGTTTTTGGTGTGTGTGTTGTATTGTGTTTGTTGTGTTGTGTGGTGTGGTGTGTTTTGTGGTGTGTGTATTGTGTGGTGTGGTGTGTGTTGTGTTTTGTGTTGTGTTGTGTGGTGTGGTGTGTGTTGTGTTGTGTTGTGTTGTGTGGTGTGGTATGGTGTGTGTTGTATGTTGTGTGGTGTTGTGTTGTGTTGTGTGGTGTGTGGTGTGTGTGTTGTGTGTGGTGTGTGGTGTTGTGTTGTGTGTGGTGTGTGTGTGTGGTGTGTGGTGTTGTGTTGTGTGTGGTGTGTGATATGTGTTGTGTGGTGTTGTGTGGTGTGTGGTGGTGTGTGTGGTGTTATGTTGTGTGTGGTGTGGTGTGTGGTGTTGTGTGGTGTGTGTTGCATGGTGTGGTGTGTGTTGTGTTGTGTGGTGTGGTGTGTGTTGTGTTGTGTGGTGTGGTGTGGTGTGTGTTGTGTAGTGTTGTGTGGTGTGGTGTGGTGTGTTGTGTGTGTGTGGTGTGTTGTGTGGTGTGTGTTGTGTGGTGTGAGGTGTCTCATATATATATATATATATTTTTTGATGTGCAGTGCCATGCCCCGGTTGCGGCCATGAGAAAGCTAGTATTACTCCAGTGCAGACCAGATCAGTTGCTGATCCCATGATTGAGATAAATACCCTAGAACGAATGTGAATTGGTCATGGTTAACTCTTTTGCAACTCGTGAGACTTTTCAAAAAGAGAGAATGAGTGAATCGATGAAAGTGCACTTTCCACATTATAGTGGGATAAACTAAAGAGTTTTTGAGAACTAACGTATGTGATTTTTCGCAAAATGATGAAAACATAAAGTTTGCTTGGTCACCAAGCAATCCTACAAAACACTTCATTTTGGTATTTTCGAGGTTAAATGGCACTATAAACGAGTTATAGAAAACAACAACCCTAGAACGAATGTGAATTGGTCATGGTTAACTCTTTTGCAACTCGTGAGACTTTTGAAAAAGAGAAAATGAGTGAATCGATGAAAGTGTACTTTCCACATTATAGTGGGATAAACTATAGAGTTTTTGAACACTAACGAATGTGATTTTCCGCAAAATAAAAAAAAAACGTAAAGTTTGATTAATCACCAAGCATCCTACAAAACACTTCATTTTGGTATTTTCGAGGTTAAATGGCACTATAAACGAGTTATAGAAAACAACAACCCTAGAACGAATGTGAATTGATCATGGTTAACTCTTTTGCAACTCGTGGAACTTTTCAAAAAGAGAGAATGAGTGAATCGATGAAATTGCACTTTCCACATTATAGTGGGATAAACTATAGAGTTTTTGAGAACTAACGTATGTGATTTTCCGCAAAATGAAGAAAACATAAAGTTTGCTTGGTCACCAAACAATCCTACAAAACACTTCATTTTGGTATTTTCGAGGTTAAATGGCACTATAAACGAGTTATAGAAAACAACAACCCTAGAACGAATGTGTGTTGTGTGTGTGTGGTATGTTGTGTGGTGTGTTGTGTGGTGTGGTGTGTTGTGTGTATGTGTGGTGTGTGGTGTTGTGTGGTGTGTGTTGTGTTGTGCGGTGTGTGGTGTGGTTTTTGGTGTGTGTGTTGTATTGTGTTTGTTGTGTTGTGTGGTGTGGTGTGTTTTGTGGTGTGTGTGTTGTGTTGTGTGGTGTGTGTTGTGTGTTGTGTTGTGTTGTGTGGTGTGGTGTGTGTTGTTTTGTGTTGTGTTGTGTTGTGTGGTGTGGTATGGTGTGTGTTGTATGTTGTGTGGTGTTGTGTTGTGTGGTGTGTGTGTTGTGTGTGGTGTGTGGTGTTGTGTTGTGTGTGGTGTGTGTGTGGTGTGTGGTGTTGTGTTGTGTGTGGTGTGTGATATGTGTTGTGTGGTGTTGTGTGGTGTGTGGTGGTGTGTGTGGTGTTGTGTTGTGTGTGGTGTGGTGTGTGGTGTTGTGTGGTGTGTGTTGCATGGTGTGGTGTGTGGTGTGTTGTGTGGTGTGCTGTGTGTTGTGTTGTGTTGGGTGGTGTGGTGTGGTGTGTGTTGTGTAGTGTTGTGTGGTGTGGTGTGTTGTGTGTGTGTGGTGTGTTGTGTGGTGTGTGTTGTGTGGTGTGAGGTGTCTCATATATATATATATATATTTTTTGATGTGCAGTGCCATGCCCCGGTTGCGGCCATGAGAAAGCTAGTATTACTCCAGTGCAGACCAGATCAGTTGCTGATCCCATGATTGAGATAAATACCCTAGAACGAATGTGAATTGGTCATGGTTAACTCTTTTGCAACTCGTGAGACTTTTCAAAAAGAGAGAATGAGTGAATCGATGAAAGTGCACTTTCCACATTATAGTGGGATAAACTAAAGAGTTTTTGAGAACTAACGTATGTGATTTTTCGCAAAATGAAGAAAACATAAAGTTTGCTTGGTCACCAAGCAATCCTACAAAACACTTCATTTTGGTATTTTCGAGGTTAAATGGCACTATAAACGAGTTATAGAAAACAACAACCCTAGAACGAATGTGAATTGGTCATGGTTAACTCTTTTGCAACTCGTGAGACTTTTGAAAAAGAGAAAATGAGTGAATCGATGAAAGTGTACTTTCCACATTATAGTGGGATAAACTATAGAGTTTTTGAACACTAACGAATGTGATTTTCCGCAAAATAAAAAAAAAACGTAAAGTTTGATTAATCACCAAGCATCCTACAAAACACTTCATTTTGGTATTTTCGAGGTTAAATGGCACTATAAACGAGTTATAGAAAACAACAACCCTAGAACGAATGTGAATTGATCATGGTTAACTCTTTTGCAACTCGTGGAACTTTTCAAAAAGAGAGAATGAGTGAATCGATGAAATTGCACTTTCCACATTATAGTGGGATAAACTATAGAGTTTTTGAGAACTAACGTATGTGATTTTTCGCAAAATGAAGAAAACATAAAGTTTGCTTGGTCACCAAGCAATCCTACAAAACACTTCATTTTGGTATTTTCGAGGTTAAATGGCACTATAAACGAGTTATAGAAAACAACAACCCTAGAACAAATGTGAATTGGTCATGGTTAACTCTTTTGCAACTCGTGAGACTTTTGAAAAAGAGAAAATGAGTGAATCGATGAAAGTGTACTTTCCACATTATAGTGGGATAAACTATAGAGTTTTTGAACACTAACGAATGTGATTTTCCGCAAAATAAAAAAAAACGTAAAGTTTGATTAATCACCAAGCAATCCTACAAAACACTTCATTTTGGTATTTTCGAGGTTAAATGGCACTATAAACGAGTTATAGAAAACAACAACCCTAGAACGAATGTGAATTGATCATGGTTAACTCTTTTGCAACTCGTGGAACTTTTCAAAAAGAGAGAATGAGTGAATCGATGAAATTGCACTTTCCACATTATAGTGGGATAAACTATAGAGTTTTTGAGAACTAACGTATGTGATTTTCCGCAAAATGAAGAAAACATAAAGTTTGCTTGGTCACCAAACAATCCTACAAAACACTTCATTTTGGTATTTTCGAGGTTAAATGGCACTATAAACGAGTTATAGAAAACAACAACCCTAGAACGAATGTGTGTTGTGTGTGTGTGGTATGTTGTGTGATGTTGTGTGGTGTGTTGTGTGGTGTGGTGTGTTGTGTGTATGTGTGGTGTGTGTTGTGTTGTGCGGTGTGTGGTGTGGTTTTTGGTGTGTGTGTTGTATTGTGTTTGTTGTGTTGTGTGGTGTGGTGTGTTTTGTGGTGTGTGTGTTGTGTTGTGTGGTGTGTGTTGTGTGTTGTGTTGTGTGGTGTGGTGTGTGTTGTGTTGTGTTGTGTTGTGTGGTGTGGTATGGTGTGTGTTGTATGTTGTGTGGTGTTGTGTTGTGTTGTGTGGTGTGTGGTGTGTGTGTTGTGTGTGGTGTGTGGTGTTGTGTTGTGTGTGGTGTGTGTGTGTGGTGTGTGGTGTTGTGTTGTGTGTGGTGTGTGATATGTGTTGTGTGGTGTTGTGTGGTGTGTGGTGGTGTGTGTGGTGTTGTGTTGTGTGTGGTGTGGTGTGTGGTGTTGTGTGGTGTGTGTTGCATGGTGTGGTGTGTGTTGTGTTGTGTGGTGTGGTGTGTGTTGTGTTGTGTTGTGTGGTGTGGTGTGGTGTGTGTTGTGTAATGTTGTGTGGTGTGGTGTGGTGTGTTGTGTGTGTGTGGTGTGTTGTGTGGTGTGTGTTGTGTGGTGTGAGGTGTCTCATATATATATATATATTTTTTTTGATGTGCAGTGCCATGCCCCGGTTGCGGCCATGAGAAAGCTAGTATTACTCCAGTGCAGACCAGATCAGTTGCTGATCCCATAATTGAGATAAATACCCTAGAACGAATGTGAATTGGTCATGGTTAACTCTTTTGCAACTCGTGAGACTTTTCAAAAAGAGAGAATGAGTGAATCGATGAAAGTGCACTTTCCACATTATAGTGGGATAAACTATAGAGTTTTTGAGAACTAACGTATGTGATTTTTCGCAAAATGAAGAAAACATAAAGTTTGCTTGGTCACCAAGCAATCCTACAAAACACTTCATTTTGGTATTTTCGAGGTTAAATGGCACTATAAACGAGTTATAGAAAACAACAACCCTAGAACGAATGTGAATTGGTCATGGTTAACTCTTTTGCAACTCGTGAGACTTTTGAAAAAGAGAAAATGAGTGAATCGATGAAAGTGTACTTTCCACATTATAGTGGGATAAACTATAGAGTTTTTGAACACTAACGAATGTGATTTTCCGCAAAATAAAAAAAAAACGTAAAGTTTGATTAATCACCAAGCATCCTACAAAACACTTCATTTTGGTATTTTCGAGGTTAAATGGCACTATAAACGAGTTATAGAAAACAACAACCCTAGAACGAATGTGAATTGATCATGGTTAACTCTTTTGCAACTCGTGGAACTTTTCAAAAAGAGAGAATGAGTGAATCGATGAAATTGCACTTTCCACATTATAGTGGGATAAACTATAGAGTTTTTGAGAACTAACGTATGTGATTTTCCGCAAAATGAAGAAAACATAAAGTTTGCTTGGTCACAAAACAACCCTACAAAACACTTCATTTTGGTATTTTCGAGAATAAATGGCACTATAAACGAGTTATAGAAAACAACAACCCTGCTATCCATTCGATACACCCACCCCTCCCATCTTCCCCAAACTTCTCCCCCACTCTACTCTTCTCCCCCATTCCCCACTCTACTCTTCTCCCCCACTCCCACTCCACCGTTCCCCCACTCCCACTGCGACGAAGAACAAGAGAGAGAGAGAGAGAGCACGGGCGCATCGTTCCCCCACTCCCACTGCGTTTTTTTTTCCTTTTTTGCAAAAATGGTTAAAGGTTAGTTTTTCTTGCTTATATTTGAGAAGAAGAGGAGGACGCGTGTTTAATTTCGGGTTTTGTTGATTGAAACATTGATTTTATTGTTGTAGGGTTTAGGTTTTGTTTTTTGAATTTGGTGTTAATTTGATGCATGTGTTGATTAAGGTTGATTTTTTGTGTTATAATCATGTTTATATGTAGAATGTATCAATTTTTGATGTGTTAGGATGAAAATAAACCAATGGGCATCTAATTGGCATGGTTTAACACGAAATTATCGTTTGGACTGGTTTTTTGAACATGTGTTAGTTGTCCGGAATTAATTTTCGGACATGGCTGGTATGTTTTGGTTTAGGTTTCGAACATGGCTTGTTTGTTTTGGTATAAATTTCGAACATTGCTTGTTTGTTTTGGTTTTAGTTTCGAACATGGAGAAAGTTCTAAACATAGCTTGTGTGTTTTGGTTTAAGTTTCGAACATGTCTTGTTTGTTTTGGTATAATTTTCGAACATCTCTTGTTTGTTTTGGTTTTAGTTTCGAACATGTATTAAGTTTTAAACATAACTTGTTTTTTTTTGTTTTAGTTTCGAACATGTTTTGTTTGTTTTGGTATAATTTTCGAACACCTCCTGTTTGTTTTGGTTTTAGTTTCGAACATGTATTAAGTTTCGAACATAACTTGTTTGTTTTGGTTTTAGTTTCGAACAATGCTTGTTTGTTTTGGTTTTAGTTTCGAACAATGCTTTAGTGTTCATGAATAAGGTTCAAACATGGAGTGAATGTTCATGAATGTTTTTCTTGCGTAAGCTAATTGTTTCATATTTTTGGCATATTGTTTATGTTTTCCTAGATGGTGTTAGTAGGGCTCGACCGACTGCTTCCAACAGGAAAAAGAAGCAACATATTAGCGATGAGGCCGCCCCTCAAAAGCCCAATCCATAAGAGGCCAACCCTCAAGAGACCATTCCACAAGATGCCAACCCTCAAGAGCCCACTCCAAAAGAGGCCAACCCTCAAGAGCCCACTCCACAAGAATCGGTGCCCACTCTACAAGAACCGGAAGTAGATGATCAAGACAAGGATGAGGGCAACGATGAGGGAGATGGACAGGACGAGGAAGAGGAAGAGGCGGAGGGAGATGATGTGGGAGAGAAAGAAAGAAGAGTTGTGAATGTTGATCGGCAATTGGAAACCGCACCTCCCCTTCTCAAAAGCTTCCAAGAGCATGTAGCCAAATACATATGGTTGGGTGAGGAGCGAGATGTGTTGAAGTGTCACTGTCATGTGACCAAACTATTGCATTGGGAGTTCGATGATGAACATAATTGGCGTCATGTTAGACGTGCATCTTACAAGTATTCAAACAAGAACCTTATCACAGCCTTCGTTGAGAGATGGCACGAAGAGACCAACTCATTCCACTTGTGTTGGTCCTGAAACGAGTATATAACAAGTGTATGGGGGGGGGGGGGAATACACTTGTATGCAAATCTTTTTCAAACTTAAACCAATCTGGTCCAGCAAGGTTGTCCTGGACAACTCTGCCGATTTGATTAACTCTTAAAAGATAATCAACCTACTAAGTACTATTGAGTACTTAGTTGAATAACTATCTAATTGAGTTATATGTGCGGAATTGATGGTTGGCCCTTTAGTTTAAACTCATTTTAAGTTCTGAAATCTTTATAACAGTTATACAGTCTATCAGGGAACTTGTCCAAATCTTGTTTTGCACAGTCTTAGGTATGTATCTTTGAAAGGCCAGTTTGTGTGCTGTGTTGTATGAATGTAAGTACTTGAAAGTAAATCAACACAAGAGTGGTTCAGAGACTCAAGCTCCTACATCCACTTTCCCTGATTTAACAGGATAATTCATTCACTCTTGGAATTACTTGTTTTATAGTGCCAAGGTGCACTTGATCAACCACACCACTCCTTGGTGCCTTGATCCCTAGGATATCAGAGTCCTAGTACTCTCTTCACAACTCAGAATTGAACTGTTCTTCTCTCAACAGTCAATTCCTACCACTTCTACTACAACAACCTTCTATCTCTCTTTTGGAAAGGTATAAGGGTTGATGTTGGTTCCAACTAGTTTGAGATATCGTTTACAATGAGCTCAGTGTAAAAGGATAGGATATCTCTCTAAGCTTTGTATGAATATACAATGAGGTTCAACTTAGAAGAAGTGTTTTAAGACTAAGAGTGTCTCTTGAAAGCTTGAAAGGTCTTATGAGCTTGTAGCTTCAGAATTGTTGATGCTAGTTGGATGCTTTCAAATGGTCTCCACACTTTTGTATTTATAGACAAAATTGAGGATTTGCCCGTTGGAAAGGCAGCCTCAATTGTTTATAAATGTCTTCCTTGAACTCTGCAACTGGAAGACAGTTTCTTGATAGTGACATGTCCTTAATTTGGGAAGTAAACGACTATGAGCACTTTGTCTTGACTTTGAAGCACTCTTCCCAATGTCTGACTCCAAGATTGTCACGCCCCAATTTTCATAAAAGTAGATTTTACATAAAATAAGTAACAATTTCAAAATAGAGGGGCATGAACTGAAATTTTGACTTATAACAATGAGATTTATGAATTTATTTAATAATAAAATTACTTGATAAGTAGCGGAAGTCTCAAAAGAACTTTAAGTTTTAAATACCAATCTCTACTATCTCATGCGAATGTTTAATAAATAAATAAATAAAATATTCAAATTGATTTTACAAAGTGATAATTGTTTTGTCTTCCACCGCCCTCCTCGCCCCCAGCTCCTTAATCTGAAAATGTTAAATAAGGGGTGAGCAAACCACAGCTCAGTGGGGACAAGTTTGTCAAAACTAAATACAACAAGTAATCAATTCGATAACTCACATTAAATATGTATAACTCAATAAGTAATAGTTCAATATTATCACCTCGTTTATAAAGGTCAGAAGACCTATCCTCGTTTATAAAGGTCAGAAGACCTATCCACGTTTATAAAGGTCAGATGACCTATCCTCGTTTATAAAGGTCAGATGACCTATCCTCGTTTATAAAGGTCAGAAGACCTATCTCGTTTATCTTTCATGAACATCAAAATAATTTCACATAAACATCAAAATAATCATATATGGCATTTATTTGAAGTTAGAATCATAATTTCACATGAATATCGAAATAATCACATATGGCATCTAATTGAAGTTACAAATCATAATTAACATGAATATCAAAATAATCACATATCGCATTTAATAATGACAAACAAATCAAGATAGAAATCCCTACCTCAAAAGTCGAGCATACGAACTCGTTACAATAACAAGCTTTTATCTTCAATCTCCTCGTTGCCTAGAAAATGAGATCGGCACCTCTGCTTAGATAAATAAGAGATTACCAATTATGTTCTCTAACTGCAACTCAAATGTATATATATATATATAATTAAACATATAATGACTAGACTTTAAAAAAATCTTAATTAATCTAGTAAAAATCATATGAACTTGCAAAATAAGAATTGACAAGTGAACCCCCAAAATTCTCACATTACAGATTCAATCATAAAATAAACTTTTATTTTAATTCCAGCTTAATTAACTAATCTAATGGAATTATCAAATAAACAATTATACTTAAAACAATCCCCTAGTATAAATTAAATACATTCGGATTATAATCTCTAAAATCGAAAGAATAATATAAATTCTAATTGAAATCTTTATGACCTAAATTAGTAAATCTAAACTCACGAAATGATATATCTATGAAACCAATTGCATAACTTAAATTATTTCAAATCCTAAATATACTCTAACTGTAAGAATCATTCCTAACAATTAACTGAGTTTGAATACTATAACATACACGCACTGATGAGTATACCAAAAAGCCATTGATGATCAAATGTTTAAAATTCAAGAACCTATATATTAATACAATTAAATTCTAAAATTCACGCATATAGTCAAAAAGATAATTTAACCCTTGGAAAGATGAGGGAGAGAAAATGTACTGTAGTTTATGCAATTATGCTTCAACAAAAGTAGAGATTGAAACTAGCTCGCAACACCGCTGCTAAGTTGATTTCTGAAGGCCACCGCGTAGAAATAAAATTAGGGCAAGATCGACTATCATATATATATTTATATTGAAATCGGGATCGGGCATGGACATGGGCTTGGGCTTAAGATAAGAAATAGGTTTTAAAATCCTATAGGCCTATTTAAATGGGCTTTGAACAAAATATCTAATTATACTAAAAATTTAATAAATAATTATATATATTATAAAATTTAGGGATATTACAAAGATTCACTTGATCAAACATGGACATCACTTCTGATAGTTAGTCCTATGATAAGGACAACTTTCCTTATCACTTGGACAATTCTGCTTATCAAAGTCAGCAGAATTTGCTTATTAGCATTGTTGGTGTTGGGATATGAATCCTAGACAAGTTCTACATGGTGATTAAAAGATGAAGTTTTGATAAGCCAAAAGTAGTTTGAATATTTTCTAAGTGTTGACTAATCTAGTCTAGTTGAGTTAAGTCATCTTGAGCAAGACCAGTAGAGTTCACATAAGTTCACATGAAAGACAAGTACTGTTTTATATTAAAAGATAAGTACAGATTTATAAGTACTTCATATATGCTATTTGTATTTGTTAGATTGTTATTGAGCTATGATAAATGTTGTATAGAGCTCATGATTTTGAATGTAATAGATAGATTCTTTGTATAGATTATAAGTTGACTAAGCTTGTTTTATAAAAGCTTAAAGTAATGTAATAAGTCTTGATAGATTAATATAGTCTACTACTAAAGATTGCATGAGAAGACCAGACAAGAAGACTTGGAGTCTACTACTCAAGACAGATGGACTACAAGACAAAGACGAGTGCATCTACTATACTACACAAGACAGGTCAACTTGAAGTTAGTTACAAATACGCGTGGAAAGATAAGGATGAAGAAGTTAGTTATGGGAATAACTAATTCGTAACAAGAAACGCGTGGATTGATAAGAAGATTCAGTTAAAGTTAGTTTTCAAGAAAAGTTGGTTACAACTACCTAAGTTCTTGAAGATTGAAGTCTATAAATACTTCATGGTGTTGATCAATTGAAGACTACTGATACACTGACGTTCATACTCAAGTGAAGCATTATCGAAGCATTCAAAAAGAGAATTACTCTCAGGGTTTATTGAAGTTCAGAAAGAAGCCAGAAGACAAGTGAAGGATCCAGGAGGCTACTACTGAAGAACAGAGAAGTTTTATTGTTGTTTTTATCAAGTTGCAAGTTGCTTGTTAAATAGCTAGTTAGATCATAGATATATCTGGTGGTATATTCTTTGAAGATCTAAGTCTTCTTCTTGGGACTTAAAATCACAGGAACATACACTTTGTACTCGATTGGAAGAGTTTAGTGGAAACATCACAACTGGGTTTGTGAGAGTGGACGTAGACAAGTTGTCGAACCACTATAAATCGTTGTGTGTTGTTTACTTTACTGTTTTGTTTGTTTTAATTGATTAACTGATTAATTGTTTAAACATACATAACTGAACTAGACAAGTTGAGTATAGAACAGAGTTCTCGAATTAAGAAGTTGAGTATAAGCTTGAATTGGGCTCATTGTTAATTTCGTATTTCCGCATATTGTATTCTGATATTTCGATAGATTTTTGAAAAGTCTATTCACCCCCCTCTAGACATTTTCACTAGCTTACTCGTTATTAACTCAACTTTGGGGACCTACAAGTGGTATCAGAGCAGTGGTTTTCGAACTGCTGTTTCTTGATAACCGACTTAAGACTAAGGGTGAAGTCTTGGTCCGTGATTGTACTTGCTTAAGTATTCTTGATCTATACTTGTTCTATCTGTTTCTTGTTCCCTGTTCCTGATCTATCTGCTTCTTGATCATAAAACTACTTAGCACTTATTTCTTGAAATCATGTCTCTTGAGATCAGCGCTAACAAGTTACCCAAGTTCCAGGTTCAAGACTACGACTACTGGAAGTTGCGAATGGAAGCTATCTTCAGCTCCACGCACGATCTAATGATCTCTGTTGTGACCGAGGGTCCGATCGTGACAATGGTTCCAAATACTGCAAACCTTGACAAAGACAAACCAATTGGCACCCTCGTCAAGAAACCAAGGTCTGATCTAACCTCAGAAGAAATGCGTCAAAATAATTTGGATAGTTTGGCAAAGAATTATATTTTACACACTCTTCCTAACGAGTATCTAGGAAAAGTGTTAAAATGTAAAACTGCCAAAGAGATGTGGGACAGATTAGCTATCATTTGTGAAGGGACATCCCTGATCAAGGAGAGCAAATTATCCACTGCTGTCCAAAGATTTGAATCATTTCGGATGAAAGCTGGCGAAACTATCGACCAGCTGGATACTCGTTTTACTAAAATCATGAATGACCTTGAAGTTCTTGGTAAAACTTATACTCCTCGTGAAATCAATCTTAGGATTCTTAAGAGCTTAGATTCTCGATGGAAAATGGTAAAGATGATAGTTAAGAATACCCAAAACATAGATGCTTGGAGTGCAGAGACCATGTTTCAAACTCTGAAGGCTCATGAGTTTGATTTAGATGAAGATGAACCACTAGCCAGTAGTGATAGAGAACATGCTGTATCCAAGAACGTTGCCTTTAAGTCTAGCTCCTCTAAGTCCTCTAAGGTAGACAGGTCTAAGTCTAAGACTAAGTCTGCATCTGCGAAAGATGAGTTGGATACTGATCTTAGTCTGAAGGATCAGGTGAGCCTCATGGTTAGAAAGTTTGATAGGCTAAATAAACGTTTCGGAAGATACAAGAAGTTCTATAGGGATCATAGAGCATCTACTTCTAAGAACTCGTCTGAGACCAGACGAGACCGAAACTCATCCGAAAGGAGAGACGAAGTCTCGAAAGGTAATAGGCGAGATAGAGAGTCTGACGATAGGAAGATTCAGCGTTCTGATAGACGTGATAAACGTAGGGATAAATCTCCTATTAAAAAGGCTACTAATGATCTCTTGTGCTACAACTGCGAAAAGCCAGGTCACTACATATATGAATGTCCAGACCTGAGCACTGACGATCGAGAAGAACGTAAAGCTCGAAGGGAAAGTAGATACAACCGTGGCAAGAAGGCAATGATGGCCAATGATGACTCTGATTCAGATTCAGACGAGTTGCCATCGTCCGTATCTAGTCACTCAACTGATCAAGATCACGACGAAGCATTCATAGTAGATGATGGTCTATGTTGCATGGCTAAAATCGACCAAGAGGTATCATCTGCTACATCTTTTCAATCTTGTGATGATTCAGAAACTGATGAAAGTGACACTGCTAGTAGTGAAGTAGGAAGTAGTCTGCAGCACTCGACTAGTGCTGTTGAAGACGACCTTCTACTTGCTAATCAAGCATTCATCGAAGTCAGTGATGAGAACATTGCATTAAAACAAGAAATCATTGACCTTAAGGAAGCTCAGTCCAAAGTAGATCCTAATATAACAGTCCTAAATGAACGCTTGACTGAAGAGTTGAGACAACTCAAAGAAAAGTGTGCATTGACAGACAGGTTATATCAAGACCTACTTAAGACACATGCAACTGAGAGAAATGAATTCAATGTTTTAAAGAACAAGTGCAACAGACTTGAAGAACGTAATAAGTTCTTAGAGACCGAGGTTGTCACACTTGATCTCAAACTTACTGACCTGGTTAACTCTTCAAAGATTAACCTTGAATTGTCAGATAGGTATAGAGATCCAGCTGATAAGACTGGTATAGGTGCTGAGTCATCTAGCTCGTCTACTCGAGTCATTAAGAACCCTACTACTATTAAAGCAAGACTTTTGCCAAATGATAAAGGAAAAGGACCAATGATATACGATATTGGAACTCCTTCTAAAGGTACTGCATCTAAACAAGCTCTAGTTAACATTCCGATTACCAAGGGAGGTAAAAAGAATGCTAACAACAAGCCTGTTCCATCTAGAACTAATCTTCAAAGGACCACTAATCGTGGACGACCCAACCAGGTCAGATACGAGGACTGGTATCCTGAGGAGACAAGTACTAGACAGGTACAGACTAGACGACAAGAGCCTAGACCGCCTTTCATAAGGCAGTCTCAGCTCTACTCGTCTAGACCTAGACAGGTAGCTCCGAAATATCGTACACAAACTGTCCTATATCCTCCACCTTTATCATATGATATTATTAGTGAGGAAAGACCCAAACGCGTCTATAAACCGTATGGACCTAATGCTTACAAGCCCTACTCTGACTATCATAGACCAGTGCCTGCTCAAGTAGAGATTAAGTCGAAAGGCTATCTCCAAAGAGTAGACCCGAACTCGACTGATAGGCCAGTTAAGGACAACAAGGTCTTATTTTGTAACAAATATGGGCGAAAGCTTAAAAGATCGTACTTGTTCAAGACTCCAATGTATATTTGGATTCCTCTGAACATGACTAACCCCCAAGGACCCCAATAAACAAATGGGTACCTAAATTATTGAATATCTTCATTGCAGGGTCGACTTGACTTGTATAAGAAGGGTGGCTCAGTAGGAGAAACCTGGTACATAGACAGTGGTTGTTCGCACCACATGACTGGTACCAAGGCTCTCTTATCAAGCTACCATGAGCAAGAAGGACCAAAAGTGATATTTGGTGATAGCTCCACTGCTGTCACTAAAGGATTTGGTTACATCCGGAATGGAGACGTTGAGATCCAAGATGTCTCATATGTTGAAGGTTTGAAATATAATTTACTCTCTGTTTCTCAGTTTTGTGATCGTGGTTACAAGGTGCAGTTCAAGAGCCGCAAATGCGAAATCATTGACAAAAGGACGCACACAGTCCTACTAGTCGGCGTAAGACAAGGAAGTGTGTACATAGTGAATTGGAACAGTTGTCCGAGGGACACCTGTCTACTTACTAAGAATCCTAAAGAGCTTGGGTGGCTCTGGCACAGACGCCTTTGTCATCTAAACTTTAAGGTTCTTAATAAGATAGCCAGAGATTACCTTGTTGAAGGTATTCCCAATGAAGTTTACTACAAGTCACATGTATGCACGGCCTGTCAACAGGGTAAACAGGTTAAAGGTTCTTTTAAGTCGATTCCTACTCTCTCAACTAGTAGAGTCCTAGAACTTCTACATATGGATCTTCATGGTCCAATAACTCCTCCAACCTTGAATGGTAGAAGGTACACACTTGTTATTGTAGACGACTATTCTAAGTTCACTTGGGTAGTTTTTCTACACAAGAAGAGTGATACACAAACACTACTGCCTGAACTGTTGAAGAAGTTACAAGTTGAGAAGAACCAGTCTATTGTCAAGATTCGTAGTGACAAGGGAACTGAGTTCATTAACTGCTATATTAAAGATTTTTGTACTAAATGTGGTATCCAGCATCTAACTAGTGCAGCTAGGACACCACAACAAAACGGTGTAGCAGAAAGGAGGAATCGAACCCTTAAAGAAGCCTGTAGGACCATGTTAGCTGAGTTCAACACTCCTCAAAAGTTTTGGGCCGAAGCTATCAATACTGCATGCCATTCACAAAACAGAAGCGCGATCAACAAGGCTCTAGGCAAGACACCTTATGAGGTTTGGAAAGGTAGAAAACCCAGAGTTTCATATTTTCATATATTTGGTTGTAAGTGTTTCATTCACAACAATGGAAAGAGCAAGTTGAATGCTTTCGATGCTAAAGCAGACGAGGGGATATTTTTAGGATACTCCTCGACTAGCAAAGCATTTAGGGTATTCAACTACTCAACTCTTTGTGTGGAAGAAACACCACATGTGGTTTTCGATGAATCTCAACAGGACTCGTCTGCCGACAAGATCAGTAAGAAGGTAACTGATCTATCAATCGAATCTGACAAAGATTCAGAGATATATGAATCCGTTCAAGCCTACAACCCATTCCTAAAAGCTCTCGACTCTGATGATAAGGAGAAGGTAAGTGCTCAAGGTAAGTCCTCTAGACCAGTTGACATGCCTGCTCTAGTTGACTCATCTACTCCTATTAAAATTGATGATACAAATGATACTGACATGCATGATGTTGTACATGATATAGATGATGATAGTATTCATGTTAAAAATAGGAAAACATGGAAATCTGCGCATGATACTGAAAATATCATTGGTGACTCTACTATTGGTGTGAAGACTAGACGACAACTCTTTGAGTCGCAAGAACAGCCGAGTCCAACTTTGTTTTGCTGGTGTTGTTTCCTCTCTGCTATTGAGCCTACCACTGTTAAAGAGGCATTGGCTGATAGTAATTGGATCATCGCTATGCAAGACGAGTTGAACCAGTTTGTTCGAAACGACGTCTGGGAACTTGTCGATAGGCCGAAACATCATAATGTAGTTGGCACTCGATGGATTTTCAAGAATAAGAAAGATGAGAATGATTTAGTTGTTAGGAATAAGGCTAGACTAGTCGCCCAAGGCTATTCACAAGCTGAAGGCATAGACTATGATGAAACTTATGCTCCTGTTGCTAGACTAGAAGCCATTCGATTGTTCCTTGCATATGCTACTCACATGAAGTTTACTGTATATCAAATGGATGTCAAAAGTGCATTTCTTAACGGTATTCTTGCGGAAGAAGTGTATGTTGAACAACCTCCAGGTTTCGAAGTCAAAGGCAACCAGGTGTACAGATTGAAGAAAGCCTTATACGGATTAAAGCAAGCTCCAAGAGCATGGTATGACACTCTATCTCTCTTTCTATTAGAAAATAGTTTTACTAAGGGCAAGGTCGATCGAACCTTGTTCAGAAGACAAGAAGGGAAGGACATCTTACTCGTCCAAATTTACGTAGATGACATCATTTTTGGGTCACCTAACAAAAAGCTGAGTGAAAGTTTTTCTACACTCATGCAAAGTAAGTTTGAAATGTCAATGATGGGTGAGATGAACTACTTTCTTGGACTTCAAGTAAAACAAACTCCAGAAGGTATTTTCATAAATCAGGCGAAGTACACAAGAAACCTTCTAGACAAGTACGGGATCAAAACATGTAAGTCCACTGGCGTACCAATGCAACCAACTTACAGAATGGATCCAGATGAGAACGGTAAATGTGCTGACCAATCCTATTACCGTGGCTTAATTGGTTCCTTACTGTATCTAACTGTTAGTAGGCCAGACATTGCATTCTCTGTTGGTGTTTGTGCTCGATTCCAAGCCAATCCAAAAGAAAGTCACATGGAAACCACCAAAAGGATCTTGAAATATTTGAAAGGGACCATCAATCGTGGTATATGGTATCCCTCAAATGATGATCTATCCTTAAGTGGGTATTCAGACTCAGACTTTGGAGGCTGTAGAATAGATAAGAAATCTACTTCTGGTTCTTGTCAATTCTTAGGCACAAAACTCATCTCATGGTTTTCTAAAAAGCAGACTAGTGTTGCTACTTCTACTACTGAAGCCGAGTACATGGCTGCTGGTAGCTGCTGTAGTTAACTACTCTGGCTCAGACAACAGCTTAGAGATTACAACATATATGAATCAAATGTTCCTATTTTCTGTGATAGTAATAGTGCAATTGCCATTACACAAAATCCTGTTTTGCACACACGTTGTAAGCATGTTGATGTGAAGCATCATTTCATACGTGATCATGTAGAAAAGAAGGACATCCGCATGGAAAAGATTCATACTGATTTTCAAAGAGCTGATATTTTTACAAAACCATTAGCTGAGGCACGATTTCGTGAGTTATGCATTAGTCTAGGGCTAATTGATTTAGATCCTACTTGCCTATAGCTATGCACTAACCAGTCAGGTACATCAAAGAAAAGGAGACAAGAACAGAGCACTCGACTACTCACGCAACAGACAGGTATACAAGGCTAGACTAGATGACCAAACAACCCGATGAGGAAGCTGGTAAAGCTGAGGGTAATACTAAGGGAATAAACATTTAAGGGGGAATCTTTGATTTCTTAAATATCCTTATGTTGACTCTTATGTTTGGTAAAAGGTCATCTTGTTCGAAACCTTGATCATTGCTTTCGATTGATATTCATCTTATTTATTATACTCCACTTGTACCAATGATTACACATTGCAAATCATAAGAAAGGTACATGAAGTCGTTCGATGTTCAGAATAGACATGCACAGGCGAAGGGGGAACTCGTCTTGTGTGTTTAAGTCGACTCGTCTTGTGAAGCTTAAGTCTACTCGTCTGTTCTGAATAGACTCGAACAGACAAGCTAAGTTGTTCTTAATTCTTACTGCTAAATGCTTAATCAAAACGGATTAAGGATATTATAGTAATTAGGTATTGATAAGTTGAAAACCCTTGAATTAGATTTGTACACTCCCATTTAAGTGGTGTATACATCTAGTTCACACTCATCTACAATAGGCCAGATAAGTTCACTCCTCTAACCTAACTAAGAAGTGGCGGATTTCAAATTTTACAATATCAAATCACATAATATTCTCGATTCCTTAACCGAATTCCAAAAGTCTCAACCGTTGGATCTAATCCTTCGATCTTGACCATTGGATCTAAAATTCAGTTTTGAACAAAACCCAAACACTCTCACACGTCTTGCCTCACAATTTCTTAACTCCTCTACTACTAAGCATTCGATTTGTTTTGCTATTCTTCAAGATTATCTGCTTATACTCGTAAAATACTATGTCTACTCGATCAGTTTTCGATCTAAGAACCAACATGCAGGTCACATTCGACCTAGGCCGGTACATCTCCGATAATAAAGTGAATGTTGAACCATCTGTATTTTTCAAAGGACAGCACACAGATGAGAATACCGAGAATCCTGACCAAATGCACCAGATGTGGGCTAAAGCCGTATTTAGAAGCATTTCCTCAAGTCGTCTTGGAGGAAGAGGTGCTAGAGTTTTATGCGAATGTCACCAGACGAGGTGATATTATCGAGTCTTTCATTGGTGAAGATCGTGTGCAAATTACTCGAGAAGCGATGTTCAAACATCTAAAACTGCCCACCGGAACGATTAATATTGAGAATTACGCTCTAGGGCAAGAAGTTCGATATTTGAGCATTTTATGTGGCAGGAAGCTGAAACCGAAACCAGATGGCAAGTATGCTGCAGTCAAGAAGGCAGATCTTCTAGAAAAGTATCGCACACTACTGGATATAGCCAGCAAAATTTTGCTAAGTTCTACTGGTTCTCATGACTCTGTGACTTTTGCAAAGACAAGGGTTATGGCTGCGATATACAATGGTATTACTGAAGGTGATTGGTTCAAACTAATCGCAGACCGAATCATGTATTTTGAAAGAAGTGTTCGAGTAGATGACCACACTCACAATTGGGTGGTGTCTACAGCGGTTGGATACGGTAATAAGCTAAGTATCCTTTTCCCTCTCTTAATGCCAAACAAAACGGAATGGAGTAAAGGAAAGCCATTCCATCCTTTGAAATTCTACCTTAAGAAGGAGGCAGTGAGAAAGCAAGGTGCTGCCAGGCCAGCTGCACCTAGGCAAGCTAAAATTGACCCCATGGAAGCCTTGCCGTATGCTGGTGCGTCTGGTTCTTCAGAAGATGAGTCTGCTGGAGAAGAGTCAAAGGAAGCTGCACAAGACTCGTCTAGTGCAGATGATTCTGAGAAGACTCAGTCGGAAGAGGAGTTAGATCCAAGTTCTCAAGTTCCAGAGTTATACAAATTAGTGCGAATCGGAACACCTCCTCCACCAGACGAGTTGAGTCACCAGGTTGGTTCCTCTTCTCATGATTTATCGATTCCTCTCTCTCTCCCTTCTGTTCGAACCAAGGCAAGATCTCATCGATCTAGGCCAAGACCTACTACCTCAACCTCACAAGTGCTGCCAGCACATCCGCTGAGAGTCAGCCTACCCGAAAACACTCCCAAAATGGATATAACTGATACTCCTACAGTTATCACACCAAACCAAGACACATCAATGCCCCAAGAAACCACAGACCGAATTCTATCCTTACCCTCAACAGAATATGTTGATCCTAATATCCCATCTACTTCAGATAAGACAACAGTTGCCACTGCAACAACTGAGATAGAGACCCCATCTACTCAGACCCCGTCTGAAGTTAGATTCGAATCCCTGGTCTACTATCCTATGTGTCTACGAGAGAAGCGAATACGTTCGAAGATGAGCAAGAATTTGAGGAAACAGCTCTCATCTGTCGAAGTCGACTACTCTTCAGAACAGTTTGAGAAACTGGTTAGAATATGCACTTGGGTGGCCTTGAAGAAATCTAGTACAGATGATCTCTTTGAAGTCATCTTAGGCAAAGGTGGTATTTCTAACTTCATGGATTGGGAGATGGAGTAGAAGGAAAATAGGGTGTTCGTGATCACTCGGAGCTTTTCCCAAATCATGCTATCACTGCTCTTGCTAAGAGGTTACTGGGTATCCCTGATGACTTAATGTGTTCAGAATTCAAGTTTGATGTAGGCGTTCAGGTTTCAGAATCTAACTTTGAGCAAGATACGGTGATGGTTGAAGCTGAACAAGCTGAGTTGAGTTCGTCTGCTGATCCAGTTTTAAGTCTTGACAATGTCTCAGACCTGTTGAGAGGCATTGTGTTCAGTTTTCAAGTAGAACATGCTCATGGTCCACGATGCAATGTTGGACAGATCTCAAGACATCTTGAGAAGTACTTTCCATCAGAAACATGTGCTTACACTGCCAAGTTAGTTGAGTTGGTGAAAAGAGAGTCTGATATTGCAGAAAAGAAGGCTCATGAAGCAAGGTTAGCTATCATTCCTTATTCTCCTCAACTAAATCTAGCTAAAAGCGATTGCTGGAAGTGTGTTTGTTGCTGAAGTAGTAGAAGACGAGGTCTTAGCTACTGCTCCAGAAGGTCAGTTGGTTGAAGTTGTTTCTCTTGCTGATGCTGAAGATGAGGTCATGGTTGATGCTACTCATGTTGAGGTTGGACAGTCGTCTCAAGCTATCCCAGCCGCTTCAATAGATGAGTTGAAAGAGGACTTGAAGGCTGAAAGTGTGCTGTGGTGTTAAGTGTATGTATATGAAGTGTTTAAGTTTAAGTAGAATAATGTTGTACTAAATGTTGTGACAATTGGTACAACACTGACTCTAGCAGAATATCAGAAATTATGATTAACACAGCGGAAGACTTGAAACACTAAAAACAAACGTGACACAATGGAAATAATTTTCACATAGATTTTATAAATAAAAATCTATGCTAGCCTTACGGCGAAAAACAATACTTATCTTCAAGTATAAATGTTGTGTGAAATGTTACAGCATTAACATTCACAACAGAAACTACAAACGAGGCAGGTGCCTTGTTCTAAAAACGAACTAAGTGTATAAGGTATACACTGTCGAAATGCCTAGTCTATCTAAAGATTACACTCTCAATAGATAAGAAAACACACAGCCATACGGGTGGGATACGAACGTATGATCTAAAAGGTAGTTCTACTGGCCACAATTCCTAACAGGGATATACGCTCGGTCTAGGAAGTTGATCGAATAGAGTACACTGATTTGAGAAGCCTTCCATCGGTATTTATAGTAGTGGGGTGCTGATTCTAGAGGCTTCCACAATGAGGTCCTATTTTTTAGGAACTCAACTTCCATGATCTTTCTAGATCCTTCTAGAATGCTCCAGGTCGTTCCAAATGGTTCCAGGCCGTTCTAGCATGTTCTCCAATGTTCTGGAATCTTCCAGGTTCCAGATCCTTGTAGAAGCTTCTAGATCCTGCCAGAAATGCGACAACATTTAGATCAACATTTAATGTAGCATTTCAGAAAAGACTTAGAAAAAATCTCGGAAGGTCAAATTAAGATGTTGTTGATAATGTTAAGGCATTTAAGGATTAACAACATCTACAATCTCCCCCAATTTGACCTTTCGACTACAACACACCTGATGCACATATATTTCTATACATACTCAGTATTATGTACTTAGTTGAGGTTAACATCATTGCTAAGCACTAGTCAAGACAATACCTGTTGTAACCGTTCGATCAAATCGAATGAAGATCAAGGATAATTTTACAATGATCCGTGCCATAAGATCAAGATAAATTTTATCCAAAATAGAACAAGTATAAACACTACACTTATTCACAACATAAGTAACTTTACTTAAGATCATAAATTAAACTGGAAGGAATTTAACTTAGAATCTAAGTAAGACAAAAAAATCAGAGCAACAAAAATAAATAAAATAAAACAAACAAACATCAGAGCAAACATAAAGAATATAAACAAAAAAAAACAGAAACTACACTATACACAACCTGCAATAGACACATGATAATCTGCAAACAAATTAAGGCAGTAAACAAATATCAAGTGGAACCATTAAGCAAGTTGCAGTAAAACATCCTACCATCTAAAGAAAATAAATAACAAGTGTACCATAATTTCAGAATTCAAACTTAAACATTAATTACAAAGGTAGAACTGAATAAATGGCTTATATTGCTGTGGTAACAGCTGCAGCATCATCTTCCTGCACCATAGCCATTGTTGGAATTCAGGTCTCCCCCTGTCTAACAGCTTTCTCCAGGTAGATCACCATACAAGGTGTCCATTTCAGCAGCATCATCATCATCTCCTTCATCAACAAAGTAAGTAGATGCAAGGTGTGCAACTACATCAGTAACAGCAGCATCAGGTCCATCACCAGCATCAGCAGCAGCAGCTGGAACTCCATCTTCATTTATCTCCTCAATGACTACACTGGAGTTGGATGGTGGTGGTACTCCCCCTGTTGTAGGTGAAAGTAGGTTGGTCCACCTGTCCTTCAGGAACTGAAGTTCATCTATTGTTTCCTGCAAGTGTTGAAGTTGGAGTTTGATGAATTCCTGTGAAAGATACACATTACCAGAAATGTTGATACGGATGTTCTCAACATTTGGGGTTGCATTTCTGTGTCTTGATCTGGATGATTCAGGATGATCAGTAGAGGGTCTGGTTGATTCTGGTTGAGCAGAAGTAGAGGGTCTTGGCTGATGTTCAGTACCAGGAGCAAGCAAAGGCAGATCAATTACTCTATCCCCAGTGAGTAAGGCAGGAGCTATGGCCAACAATGGAACTCTCCCCCTCAACACATCGGTGTTCTTGGCAACAAATCCATGATGCCTCAAGTAATTAGAAATCAGAACAGGATAGGGTAAATTGCCTTTTTCAGAAACTCTCCCAGTAAATCTCATCATATGTTGAAAGATTGTAAGACCCAAATTAAACTTCTTAAGCACAGAAATCCTATATATCAAAACAACTTGGTCCTTAGTGATCTTGGTGGTATTTGTGGTGGGAATCCAATTGTAGATAATGAGTTTGTATAACACAGAGTGTAGGGAAGTGAGGTCTTTGGCTAGCATGTGTCTAGTCCATTTAACTACCCTACCAGCAGTTATAGCAGAAATGACCACATCCATGTCAGGTTCTTCATCAACCTCAACATTGGGAATTTCTAAAAACTCATTTATCAATTCAGGAGTAAAAGGTACATCCCTCCCCCTAAAATTAACAGTCCCATACCACTTAGAAGATCTCTTACCAGTGCTCTTTTTCAAACATGCATAGAATTCATATGCCCAATTTGTCAAGAAAGATTCACCAAAATTCACAGCATGCATCAAATTCCTTTTTTTCTAAGAAACTAACCATGCCTTTACTATCAAAGTCAGGTATATTAATCCTTTTCTCTATCAGCAGTTTTCTCTTAGAATAAATGTCCAATCTATTCTCTAGAGTATCAAGAGAATCAGAAATACCTTCCTCTTCAGAAGCAAGGTCATCTGAGCTTGGAGTAGAGCTTTTAACAGAGCTCTGTTCAGGGCTGCTTGCTGCACTGGAAGAGCTATCCCACTGCCACCATCTTCAGGTTCTGGTGCAGCTTCCTTTGCAGCAGCATAGTGCTCAGCATTTTTCTTAAGAGACTTCAGAATGTCTCTCAAGCATCTTTCAGAATCAGAATTGGATTCTGACTCAGCTGGTTCATCTTCAGTGATCATCTTTTCTTTGCCTTTTGGTTCAGCAACAGACTTTCCTTTCCCTTTCTCTTCAGCAACAACCTTCTTTTTGGATTTTTCAGCAGCAACAGTCTTAGCCTTCTTTGGTTTCTCACCAACAACAGGAGCTTCATCTTCAGAATCTGTGAACACTTGGATAGGTTCACCAGCATCGGCTCCAGCCTTCTTCTTCTTCCTCATGGATTCAGAATAATCCACACGAGTAAAAACGCAGTTTGATCTCCTCCTTCTTTGTACAGGGCTTCTCTGTCTTTTCCCTTTTTGTGCATTCTTCTTAAGAGGAATGGGGGCAGACTCATCTGAAACAGAGAGTGAAGAGTTTGTACCTTCAGAAATGTTTGCATCCTCCATTTCAACGTCTTCAGGGTCAGACGTGGCAGTGGCTTCTTCTTCAATAGAAGCTTCAACGTTCTCAGTTTGCTCAGCCAAATAGCTTGATATGTCCACCGTGATACCTCCAAAAGTCATCATGGGCAAATGGCCTGTAGTTCGAAGAGTATCAGACACTTCTTCGATAGCCCTAGTGACCTGTTCAACGGTTGCATCTTGAGGAAAGTTTGTTTGAGGAGCAGTTTGAGGAGTGGTTTGAGGAGTGGGAACAGTTGTTGATGGTGTTGCAGAGACATTTGAGTCAGCATTTGAAGCAGTAGAGTTTTGTGAAGCCATGGAAGCAAGAATTTCGAGAGGATTTGTGCGAGAGTGAGATGAGGTTTTCGAATCAGAGAGAGATTGTGAGGAATTCGAGTTTGTTCCAGCCATTTAAGTTAGGCGGTTGGAATTTCAAGGTAAGGATGGAAATTTGCACACACTTCTTTGAGATATACACAACCAAATAACAATTCTGCAATCTTAGTACTCAACACAATCAGAAATCACAATTAGCAAATAAATGGCATCTTATGTTCGATATTTATAGAGAGAGTAATGTAGTTGGAGGTTAAGAAAATAAAACAGAAGAATTAATCTAGAATTTTCGAAAGTGCTTCCACATTATTAGCCACAACCTAGATCATGGTTAATTAGTGGGAAAGATCAATTAATTAAATTAATTAGATAATTAAGAAGCTTCCAGAATTAATTAATTTCGCATAATCTGAAAAAAAGAAGATAAGGGTCAGTAATTAATTAAATAAATAAAATGAATCTCAATAAATAATTAAATAATTACACAGATAAAAATAAATTCGAATCAGGCAATGTTGTGCTCAAAACTGTTACAAACACCTCAACACGGTTTTTACATGAATTTGCTTCATTTGTGTTGCACTATATTTTTTTTTTTTTTTTGTGTTATAGCATCTAATTTGTATTGATCCATTGTTCCTGTAGAGTACATCGTAGTAGCGAACTCCGTGCCCCATACTTACTTAATGGATTACAAATATGTTGATGTTTTTACCAAATATCACCTTTTGAAAAGAAGGCATCGTAGTAGCGAACTCCGTGCTCCATAGTTACTCAGTGATTTGGTACATCTTTTAGTATGCTAATAACATTCTCATTTTTATGCATTTGAGAGGTGTAAGACGTTTATTTTTGCACTTCAATGTTCTTAGATTCGTAGATATTTTACAAAGGAATTATTTAACAAAGTAAGAAATAAATTCAACTTATAAAATTCATACAACCCATGATGTTGTCCCAAATGCTACCGCATTTGTGACAACATCCATCCGAATTTTTCAGATAGTGCTCATGCCAAGAGATTTCCTCAAAATAGAGAATCTCTCATGGTCTAAGGCTTTAGTAAAGATATCAGCATTCTGTTTTTCAGTAGGTACATACTCCAACTTAACAATATTCTTCTCTACTAAATCTCTCATAAAATGGTGTCTTATGCTAATGTGCTTTGTGAGTGAGTGTTGTACAGGATTTTTAGAAATGTTAATGGCACTAGTATTATCACAAAAGATAGTAAGTATACCATTCTCAATACCATAGTCATGGAACATCTTGCTCAGCCACAATAGTTGTGTGCAGCAGCTTCCAGCAGCAATATACTCAGATTCTGCAGTGGATTGTGAAACACAATTCTGTTTCTTGCTGTGCCATGATAAAAGATTGTTTCCCATGTAAAAACATCCTCCACTCGTACTCTTTCTATCATCTATGTCTCCAGCCCAATCAGCATCACTATAACCAATCAAAATGTTGTTGGTGTCTTTAGTATACCAGATTCCGAGGTCACTTGTTCCTGAAACATACTTGATGATTCTCTTCACAGCATTCAGGTGTGATTCCTTTGGATTTGCTTGGTACCTAGCACAAACACACACACTGTACATAATATCTGGTCTACTAGAGGTTAAATACAGTAAACTACCTATCATGGATCTGTAAAGTGTTGGATCAACATCTGTTCCAGCACTGTCTTTGCAAAGTTTCAAAGTAGATCCCATAGGAGTTTTCATTGGTTTTGAATTCTCAAGACCAAATCTTTTAACCAAGTTCTTAGCATACTTACTCTGGGAGAAGAAAATACCATCACTGCACTGTTTGATTTGAAGACCTAGAAAATAATTCAAGTCTCCAACCATACTCATTTCAAATGTTGCAGTCATTGCCTCAACAAAATTACTCAACATTTTATCACAAGTAGAACCAAACACAATGTCATCAACATATATTTGTGCAATAAGTAAATCTCCTTCAGTGTGCTTAATGAACAAAGTTCTATCAGCTTCTCCTCTAATAAATCCATATTCCAAAAGAAAGTCAGTAAGCCTACCATACCATGCTCTAGGAGCTTGTTTAAGACCATATAATGCTTTCTTAAGTTTATATACATGATCAGGATACTGTGGATCTTCAAATCCTATAGGTTGTTCAACATATGCTTCTTCATTTAATATGCCATTTAGAAATGCAGCCTTTACATCCATTTGATGAAGTTTAATATCAATAAAACATGCAATAGCTAGCAGTAATCTAATAGATTCTATCCTAGCAACAGGTGCAAAAGTCTCATCAAAATCAACTCCTTCAACTTGGGTGTAACCTTGTGCTACTAACCTAGCCTTGTTTCTAACAATATTACCAGATTCATCAGTTTTATTCTTGAATATCCACTTTGTTCCAATGACATTAGTATGACTAGGTATTGGAACAAGTGTCCATACTTCATTTCTTTCAAACTGACCAAGTTCTTCATGCATAGCATTAATCCAGTTTTCATCAGTTAAGGCTTCTTTAGCACTCTTAGGTTCAATTTCAGATAAATAGCATTCAGCATTTACAATGTTACACATAGAAGACATGCATATTGTTCTTACCACATCTACCTTGTTTGATCTTACTCTTCCTCTTGTTTGCACTCCAACTGTAGCATCACCTATGATTTGGTCAGAAGGATGACTTTTACCTATTCTTGAAGAAGGATTCGTTTTGGGAACGTACTGGTCATTCTGTGAAGTTACAATTGTCTGTTCTGTAGATGTTGACCCAGATGTGTTAACATTTGGTGCAACATTCTCAGACTTCAGTGTATTCTCAGAAGTGTCAGTAACCTGTGATACATCTTCTTCATCTTTGTCATCTGTAAGACCTTTATCATCATCAAACACAACATTAACAGATTCTTGAACAGTGTTAGTTCTAAGGTTATATACTCTATAAGCTTTACTATTTCTAGAATAGCCTAAAAAGAAACCTTTATCACTTTTAGAATCAAACTTATGAAGTTGATCCCTATCATTCAGAATATAACACACACAACCAAATACATGAAAATATTTCACACTTGGTTTTCTGTTGTTCAAAATCTCATAAGGTGTTTGACTTGTGCCAGAACGAATAAAAACCCTATTAATAACATGACATGCAGTATTCAATGCTTCTCCCCAAAATTTCTTAGCAAGACATTTGGATGTAAGCATGACTCTAGCCATTTCTTGTAAAGTTCTATTCTTTCTTTCAACAATTCCATTTTGTTGTGGAGTTTTAGGAGATGAATATTCTTGCAAGATACCCTTTTTATCACAAAAATCATTAAACATGCTGTTTTCAAATTCCCTACCATGATCAGTTCTAATACGGCCAACTTTCAAGTTAAACACATTTTTGAACCTCTTATAAAGAATTTTAAATGCAGCAAATGCTTCAGATTTGTCTCTTAGAGACTCTACCCAGGTATATCTAGAAAAATCATCTACCACAACTAAGGAATACCTCTTTCCTCCAATGCTTTCAGTTTCCATAGGACCCATCAAGTCCATGTGCAGTAATTCAAAACATCGATGTGTAGTACAATGTGACAGCATTTTGTGCGACATTCTTACCTGCTTACCTTTTTGGCATGGTCCACATACAGTTTTGTTGTGAAGATTTAGTTTTGGAATTCCTTTTACTGCATCTGCTTTGATTAGTCTATTCATTGCTCTGTAATTTGCATGACCCAATCTTTGATGCCATAAGACATTTTCATCATATTTTGACAAGTTGCACATATTTGTTCCAATAAGATAACAATTATCAGCTGACCTAGTACTAGTCATAACACAAACTTCATCTTTATTAAGAACATAACATGAATCTTTATCAAATTTTACATGCAAATTATCATCACAAAGTTGACTAATGCTAATCAGATTTGCAAGTAAGCCATCAACATGTAAGACATTTTTAAGCTTAGGAAAACCTTTAACATTCAAAGTTCCTTTACCAAGAATCTTTCCTTTAGAACCTCCACCATATGTAACATTACCACTATTCAAGGTCACATAATCAGATAAGAAATCAGTACGACCTGTCATATGTCTAGAACAACCACTATCAAAATACCAAGAATCAGGTAGACATGCTTTTAAGGAGGTATGAGCAACATTACAGGTAGTTTTTGGTTTCCATGCAGATTTCATAAACTGTTTACCAGAATGTGACAGTTTTTTATGCAGCATTTTCAAAGTTCTCTGTTCTTCAAACAATTTTATGCAGTAAGGACGAATATGACCAACTTTAGCACAGTAATGACATATATACTTCCTCTTAACCTTGTGAGGGTCTGATTGTGCAGATGTTGCATCAGATGTGACAACATTTGCATTCACAAATTTCACAGGTTTTCTAAATTTATCAGAAATAGAAGCAGTAGTACCATCATAACCTAAACCATGAGTATTAGACTTACCAGTAGCTATAGCATTATTTACCTCAGAAGCACTCTTGGAATATTTCTTGAAACATAAGGTGGAATTTATCAATTTCTCCTTTAAGTTACAGATTTCCAGATCTCTTTTGGTAAGAATAACCTCTAGCTTGGTGATTGTGTCCTTCAGATCCTCATTCTCTTTATTCAAGGAATTAAGAGCGAGTTTCTGATTGTTCCAATCATCTAACAACTTTTGGTGTTCATTGTCATCATTCCTTTTTCCTGCATCATCAACTAAACCATTAAAACAGTTCAAATCTGGGTGACTCTGTTCTGATGTTGCTGTAGATGTTGAAGCATCAGGCACAGCATCAGAATCTGTTTCATCCAGATCATCATCTGAGGAATCATTATAATCAATTCTGGTAAAATTAGAATATTCATTCTGATTTAATTCATCAAGATCATCATCATCAGATTCATCACTCAAGGTAGCACTAAAGTTCAGCTTTTGCTTAAGTCTAGTGTTGGCACATTCATTTGCATAATGGCCATAATCAGAACAAGCATTGCATTGAACTGATTTTCTAAATTCAGGATCATACCTTGGTTTACCTTCACTCTTTGATGGTCTTGGTGTGAATTGACCTTTCCTCCTTTCTGGTTGAGGTGTTGATGTGTTGATTTGAATCTTAGGCTGAATGTTTCTAGATTTGTTCACAGATTTCTTAAGAAACTTGTTAAAATGCTTAGTGAGCAAGGCAACATTGTTAGGATTTTTGAGACATACATCAAACAGTTCTTCATCAGTGTCAACTTCAGTAATGATGGGTTAAACTTCAGAAGTGTTTGATGTTTCCCCTTTAAAAACCACAACTTTCTTATCAGCATTAGCTTCATCATCTTGATTAGTGTTTATCTCATATGTCCTAAGAATACTCACTAACTCATTTTGACTTAGCTTATCTGTATCTTTTGCCTCTTCAATAGCACAAATTTTAGCATCAAATCTTTTAGGAACAGATCTTAATATCTTATGAACTACTCTAACATTAGAAATAGGGTCACCAAGAGAATGTGATTCATTGATAATCTCACTTAACCTTTCATTGTAGGCTGTAATTGTTTCATCTTCCCTCATTCTGAGATTCTCAAATTTTGTCCCCAACATTCGAAGCTTAGTTCTTCGAACACTTTCTGAGCCTTCACAATGCTCTTGCAACCTGTCCCATGCATCTTTAGAAGTAGAACAGTTAGATATAATTTTAAACATTGAAACATCAACAGAAGTAAAAATAGCATTTAAAGCTTTAGAATTGTAGCTTGCTGTTGTTATTTCATCAGCCGTCCAGTCAACTTCTCTCTTGAGTTGTATTTCACCATCTGCGTCTGCTGGTCTTTTTGGAGCTTCCCAACCTGTAAGTACAGTTCTCCAAGCACGTTCATCAACTGACTTGATGTACATACGCATCTTAGGCTTCCAATAGGCATAATTCGAACCATCTAAAACGGGTGGCCTAAGTGCCGTGGATATGTGATGTGTTTCCATTGCTAACCTACACTAAAAACACACTTGACCAAAGATCTAACCTAGTGTCGTCAGGTATCAGCTCTGATACCAACTGAAAGTGTGCTGTGGTGTTAAGTGTATGTATATGAAGTGTTTAAGTTTAAGTAGAATAATGTTGTACTAAATGTTGTGACAATTGGTACAACACTGACTCTAGCAGAATATCAGAAATTATGATTAACACAGCGGAAGACTTGAAACACTAAAAACAAACGTGACACAATGGAAATAATTTTCACATAGATTTTATAAATAAAAATCTATGCTAGCCTTACGGCGAAAAACAATACTTATCTTCAAGTATAAATGTTGTGTGAAATGTTACAGCATTAACATTCACAACAGAAACTACAAACGAGGCAGGTGCCTTGTTCTAAAAACGAACTAAGTGTATAAGGTATACACTGTCGAAATGCCTAGTCTATCTAAAGATTACACTCTCAATAGATAAGAAGACACACAGCCATACGGGTGGGATACGAACGTATGATCTAAAGGTAGTTCTACTGGCCACAATTCCTAACAGGGATATACGCTCGGTCTAGGAAGTTGATCGAATAGAGTACACTGATTTGAGAAGCCTTCCATCGGTATTTATAGTAGTGGGGTGCTGATTCTAGAGGCTTCCACAATGAGGTCCTATTTTTTAGGAACTCAACTTCCATGATCTTTCTAGATCCTTCTAGAATGCTCCAGGTCGTTCCAAATGGTTCCAGGCCGTTCTAGCATGTTCTCCAATGTTCTGGAATCTTCCAGGTTCCAGATCCTTGTAGAAGCTTCTAGATCCTGCCAGAAATGCGACAACATTTAGATCAACATTTAATGTAGCATTTCAGAAAAGACTTAGAAAAAATCTCGGAAGGTCAAATTAAGATGTTGTTGATAATGTTAAGGCATTTAAGGATTAACAACATCTACAAAGGCTGTTATCAAGTCGTCTATTGATGAGTTTCTCAAGACCGAACTTAAGAAGACTCTTGTTGAACAGAATAGTGTCCTTGTGACAAGTTCAAAAGAGATGATCATGAACGAAGTCAATCAGCTGGACAACGATTTCAGACAAGAAATGTTCAATCAAATTGAAGGATTTCTCCAAAACCAAGTTGAATATTCGGAGAAAAGTTCAGTCGATTTTGCTCGTGTTCTAGCTACTGAATCCAGGAAGATGGAAAGAGTCTATAGAGCCAAAATCGAAGTAGCTGATGTTCAGAGAAAAGAAGCCTTTGATCAGTTAGCACAAGCTAGAGAGATTATCAGTGCTATGACTGAAGAGAACCGGAAGCTACGTCTGACTGCAACCCATTTTAAGAATGAGTTGAACTTGTCTACTCAGAAGTTGGAGTTGGTGGCAACCAAACTGGACAAGCTGAGTCAGGATGGTTCTCATGAAAGGCAGATTGAAAAAGCTACAAACCTAATGAAGCAAGCTATGTTGGAAGAAATGACTCGGTTCACATCTCTATTCTCTCTCCAGGCAGCTGATGAAGCCAAAAAGGGGGAAGAGACGAGTCAAGTTGAAGTTATTGCTGAAGGTGAGAAAGCCAAGTCCAGTGCTGAACCAGAAGCCAAGGAAGCTGCTGCAGCTATGCAAGATCTTAGAAGGCCTAAGAGAGGCAAAGGCAAGTTGATTAAACATGCAGATCTTCAGCGAGCTAAAGAAGAAGCAGTTGAGTTGATGAAGAAGGAGAAGGGCAAAGCGGTTGCGTCTCCTGAAGGTGAGGTTCAGACAAGACAAGTATCTAAAAGGAAATCTATTCATATAGAAGAGCCGAAAGAAGTGGAGACAACAACTAAAGTGAAGAAGCAAAAAGTTGTTGATCCAAATGATGAAACTCATTATGCAAGTAAGAAGAAAATTGGTAGACATATTGAGAATTTGCAGAAGTTAAAGGCTGATGAAGATCAAATGGAAGATCAACTCATTGATTATTTCATTGATAATGAGCATCGAGCTGAATGGATCAAAGTGAAACGACAATGGGAACTTGATCACTGGATCATTCGTAAATATGGTGATGCTGAAGGACAAGATGAGCTATATTCTTTATTTGACAAATTCATGGAAGGACAACACAGAATGTTATGGCATTTAATCTTAAGGATTTCTGCTGGAGCAAACTTTAACATTCTTGTTCCTATATTTCCAAGATGGAAGTGTCCTATGACCAGCTCAGGAAGAAGAGTTGATATGAATCAAATCAAGAAATTTGAAGAATAGTTGCTAGAGAAAGAGAAGATTGATGATGAAGATCATATCAGTATTATTCACAGAAGACTCCTAGATGCATTCAACGTTCCAAATCTTGAAGGAGGTACTATGTCAGATTAGTTGTTTTTATGTTTTATTTGATAGTTTTTTTTGCTCTGATTATATTTTGAAGTAAGTGTAATCTACTGATCTTATTTTGAATGAATGAAAAGATAAACAACTTTTGATGTTAAGACAAGATAACTACTTAACTAGTCTACTATTATGAAAAGATTCAAGTAGTTTTGGCTTCATCAAAAAGGGGGAAATTGTTGGGATATGAATCCTAGACAAGTTCTACATGGTGATTAAAAGATGAAGTTTTGATAAGCCAAAAGTAGTTTGAATATTTTCTAAGTGTTGACTAATCTAGTCTAGTTGAGTTAAGTCATCTTGAGCAAGACCAGTAGAGTTCACATAAGTTCACATGAAAGACAAGTACTGTTTTATATTAAAAGATAAGTACAGATTTATAAGTACTTCATATATGCTATTTGTATTTGTTAGATTGTTATTGAGCTATGATAAATGTTGTATAGAGCTCATGATTTTGAATGTAATAGATAGATTCTTTGTATAGATTATAAGTTGACTAAGCTTGTTTTATAAAAGCTTAAAGTAATGTAATAAGTCTTGATAGATTAGTATAGTCTACTACTAAAGATTGCATGAGAAGACCAGACAAGAAGACTTGGAGTCTACTACTCAAGACAGATGGACTACAAGACAAAGACGAGTGCATCTACTATACTACACAAGACAGGTCAACTTGAAGTTAGTTACAAATACGCGTGGAAAGATAAGGATGAAGAAGTTAGTTATGGGAATAACTAATTCGTAACAAGAAACGCGTGGATTGATAAGAAGATTCAGTTAAAGTTAGTTTTCAAGAAAAGTTGGTTACAACTACCTAAGTTCTTGAAGATTGAAGTCTATAAATACTTCATGGTGTTGATCAATTGAAGACTACTGATACACTGACGTTCATACTCAAGTGAAGCATTATCGAAGCATTCAAAAAGAGAATTACTCTCAGGGTTTATTGAAGTTCAGAAAGAAGCCAGAAGACAAGTGAAGGATCCAGGAGGCTACTACTGAAGAACAGAGAAGTTTTATTGTTGTTTTTATCAAGTTGCAAGTTGCTTGTTAAATAGCTAGTTAGATCATAGATATATCTGGTGGTATATTCTTTGAAGATCTAAGTCTTCTTCTTGGGACTTAAAATCACAGGAACATACACTTTGTACTCGATTGGAAGAGTTTAGTGGAAACATCACAACTGGGTTTGTGAGAGTGGACGTAGACAAGTTGTCGAACCACTATAAATCGTTGTGTGTTGTTTACTTTACTGTTTTGTTTGTTTTAATTGATTAACTGATTAATTGTTTAAACATACATAACTGAACTAGACAAGTTGAGTATAGAACAGAGTTCTCGAATTAAGAAGTTGAGTATAAGCTTGAATTGGGCTCATTGTTAATTTCGTATTTCCGCATATTGTATTCTGATATTTCGATAGATTTTTGAAAAGTCTATTCACCCCCCTCTAGACATTTTCACTAGCTTACTCGTTATTAACTCAACTTTGGGGACCTACAGTTGGCTTTCTCTTCAAATGACTTGGTTTTTTCACTCTTCATGCATGAGTCTTGATAATCTTTAGTCATTCATGACTTTGATTCAGTGGTTTTGACCTTATCAGCACAGTTGGGATTCTCTTGCAATAGTTCTGGTACAAGGCAATTCTTGAAGAATCTTGGATTGGTCAATGTAGCCATCTAACTTGGTGGGCATGTAGATGATTGGCTTAGGGGCATTGAACTCAATTCTTGCCAAGTCTGCAGCTGCAAGAAGTTGTTGATATAGCTCCCTATGATAGTCAATCGTGAACTATGTGAAAGTGGAGTTGGGATCTTCTTCATTCCATCTGCCTATGACATAGTAATCATAGACAAACTCCCTCTTGGCCTCTTCCCAGTTGTCATTCAGCTGGATTGGAACCCATTTATCCAAGTGTGGATATTTGGTGTCCATTTGGATCAGCAGCTGAGGCTTCATCTTATTGAAAGTAGCCCTCTTCCTTCTAGGCTTTTGAAAGTCTGCTCTTCTTTTGTCTCTGGCCCTGTTTGCTTCTTCCATCAGATCCATCTTCTCTTGGGCTCTCATCATAGCCAGTTTTTGCTGAGTTTCAGGATCTTTGCCATAGCCTTCTTCAAAAAGCTTTGATGGATCATTGGCCAGCACTATGCTCTTCTTCTTTGGTTCTTCCCCAAAACCTTCTTCAAACAACACTTCTACACTTTCTTGAGCTTCAGCAACCTTGACAGGTTCAGAAGTTTTGACAATCTCAGCAGATTTGTCTTCTTCAGCACTTTTGGCCTTTTCAGCAACTTTGGCCTTCTCAGTAGTTTTGACTTTCTTAGAAGTGAGTACTTCTTCTTCTATCCTGAACTCAAGAGGTAGGTCAAGGCTATCTGGAAAGTCAGTGAATGTTTCTGCTTTTCTCTTCTTTCCCTTAACTTTCTTGATTTGGCCTCTAGTCTGGACACCTTCAGCATCTTTGTCCATGCCTGACAGTTCACCTCCAGGTCTTTGCTGAATTCTTGCTCTTTCCTCTTGAGCAGATGCCATTGAGTTCTTTAGAGCAATAACTAGCTGCTCTTCTTCATCTAACTCTTCCAGATTCAGAACTGCTTCTTCTTTGCCCTTGGATTCTAGCACTTTCACTTTTCCTTTGCCTTCTCCAATAGTCAAGGCACCTTTTGCCCTTGCTCTTTTCCTTTCCCCCTTTTTGGCAGCATCAAAGCATTGGGGCTTTAGCTCACTCATAGTTGTAGCCATTAGGAACTGGGCTAGGTTCAATGACTTCATCTCCTCAAGCAGATATACATTCTCATCATGAATGTTCTGCATTCTGTCACTGCTCATGCTTAAGAAAGCAAGAACAGGCTTCATTTTCTGTTCTACAACCTTTTCCATGGTTTTCTTGAGGGATGCATCAAGGCTTGTCTTAAGGAAATCAGTGAGATTGGCCACTGCAGACTCAACAATTTTGGCCATTACTTCCTGTGTAAACTTCTCTAAGGCAGCTTTGACCATGGCTAGCCTCATCTCCTCAGCCCTCTTCTTCTGAAGGGCACTTTTCTTGCCCAAGGCTTGCTTGATAACCAACTTCAGTGCTTTCACATTCTTGTTGTGATTGTCCATCAATATTTTCTGATCTTCTCTTACTTCCTTTGTGAAGGTCTCCATGCTTGTCTTAGCTTTCTAAACTTCAGTGGAGATGGTTTGCAGACCTAATTCAACTCCACTGATTCTCGCCTCAATGGTAGGCAGTACCACCTCTTCAGAGCCTGTCAGTCTCATCTCTACTGATGCCAAAGTTCTACTTTGCTCATCCAGGGCTCCTGAAATCTCAGCATGGACTATTTCCACTTGATGGACCAATGTGTCCAACTTTGCTGATTGCTAACTAAGCATGGCTTGAGCTGAGTTTGAATCAATGTGGATAGGAGCATCTGTAAGAAACTCATCAGCAAAAATTTGATCAAGTGTTACACCTGCAAGATCAGAGAAATCAAATTTGTCAGTAAATAAACACTCAGCACCCTCAATTTCTTTTTCATAAGACTCTGATACATCAGAAGTCTTCTTCTTATTTTCAACTCTTTCTTTTCTCCCTTCATTCAAAATTTCCTCACATTCAGGGTCAGGCCTCCTCTCATCAAGGGTTTCTTGAAGTTCAGATTTGACTTCAAGAATAACCTGCCCCTCCTCACTTATACCACCCTCATTTAGTGGTACACTCACTATCTTAGTTATGACAACCTCTCCATCATCCTCTACTCCCTCTGATTTTTCATCTAATACAGCCTTTTCAACTCCTTCATCTAAACTTGCAGCTCCTTCACCCTCAACAGGGTTCAAAAGAGGCAGTTGTTGGAAGATCACAGTGCTTGGTTCTAAAGCCACTGAGTCATCCTAAATGGTTAAGAGCTGGTCAGTGTCCAACTCTCCTGACACTGATGAGGTCTTAACCAAACCAGCTTCTAAAATAGGAGCCTCAACATCAGTAAGCTGTGCCTTGGGTTCAAAAGAACCTTCATTGGCTGATGCATCTTTGGCTGTGTTACCTTCTCTGGTCAACACCTCTGAAGAGACAGAGCCCTTCCTATGATAGGTCAAGTAATGGATTGTAGGCTGTTTGGGACCAGGAGGGTTGGGATTTGTGGGATCTAAGGGACTATCATGAGAATCATCATCATTAGAACTGCTTTCAGGGTGCTTGATCCCTTTGGCAATTCTATCTTTTTCTTCAGCAATTTTGACTGCTACCAACTTTGCAAATACTTCCTCATCTGTCAGGAATCTTGTCTTCATCACTCCAGCAAAATGTAGCAGCCTGCTCTCTTCAATTTGCCACCAATTTGCACCCTTGTCTTGTATCACTTGAGCAATTTCCATGATGGTTTTATCTTTCACATCCACTAAAGTTCTCAAATCATGGAATTGCTTCTGTAGCCTTGGAAATTCAGCAAGTTGAGGGTACAAACTGTCCACAGTAGCTTTTGCTCCACCTCTGAGCATACTTTCAGAAGTATACTCCTCCTCATCTCCACTTGAATGGGGACTTTGGGTTATAGGGGAGTTGGCTCTGGGTTCAGAAGGGTTTGCTTGAATGTTGGCTTCAAGGAGATTGGCTTCAGAAGGGTTGGGTGCAACAATGGTTGCTTCAGTTGCTTTTGAGAGCAATGGATCTGAAGTGGCTTTGCTCAGGGGAGTTGGCTCTAAGAGTGCAGCTTCTAAGAATCTTGAATAATTGAGCATGGATGAATCAAGTAGAGATTGAAGTCTTGACTCATCTACTACAAGGTCAGCTAACACATCAATTGGCCCTCTTTGTGCAGCCCCTTCTGGAGAATATCTCTTAGTTAGGTTCAGGGGGTGATGGGTTGGTTTTCAGGGGTTTTATGGGTATCAGGGGAGTTGGGCTCTTGGTGTTGAGTTTCAGGAGTTTTGGATTTTGGAGTGCCAGAACCAGAAGAATTGGCTCTAGACTTAGACTTTGTTCTACTTTCAGCTATACTCTCTCTTAGAGCTACTTGCAAAGTATTTTCTTCCTGAAGCTCTAACAGCTTGTCAGTAGGCTTGACCCTTCTCTTGCTAGCTCTACTGCTCCCACTTCCTTCTTTATCAGGGACAACTTCCCTGATCCTCTTTTCTCCCTTCTTCTTCTTCACCACCATAGGGAACTTTTCCCTAATTTCCTCTGAACTTGAAGGCACCTGAACTCCTTCTTCAGCAACTTTGTCCACTTCTGCTGAAGTTGCTGAATCCTCTTCCTCAAGGATTTTGGACACTTTCTTTGTCCTAAGCACCCTTGCCTTGGTTCTGGTTTTCAGCTTAGGCTTCTTCTCAACCTCCTCTTCAGCAGGTTTGGCCATCTGCTGTCTCCTTTGTTCAGACTTTTTACTAAGCTTCCTGAACATGATTTTCTGAGCTGGTAGAGGCTTTGCAAAAGTTTGCATCTCAGAGTAGTGTGAGAACCACTCAATTAGCAAGCTTGCCCTTGTGCAATATTTGAGTTTTCCTTCCATCACCACCTTGCTGTGAGTTTTTACCTTGAATTTGGCTTTCTCCTTCATCATCTCATTCATGATGAATTCCCTCCAGTTAAATTTGATGCTCTTATCACTTGCATCAATTACTGCAGCCATAATTCTGATTCTGGGAGAACTCACTTGCTCTAGACTCCCAGTGTTACTTAGCAAACTTTTTTTTACCACCTCAAAGAGATTGAGAAACTCAGGCTCGAGAGATCTTTTGTGTTGGGTTGAAGAAATGGAGCCTGGAACTAGTAACCAGCTTTGAGCAATCTCCTCCTCATGGCCATTTCCATAGAATTCTGGATTCCTTCCTTCTGAAGGCAATCCAAAAGCACATTCCAAGTCTTCTGCAGTGAATTTGACTCTATGGAATCTCTCCTCTTCTTCACCTTCAGCAATATATGACAACCTAGTTGTCACTTCACCATCTACTGGTTTACCTCTCCATTTGAGAAAGGCAAAGAACTCTGCCATGTAGCCTTCCAGGCAGGAACTGTGCTTTTCTTGCATAAACTTTTGGAGTCCAGCTCTTCTCAGCCATCTCGAGGTGGGAGTAACCTATGGATCTTCATTCTCAAAGGAGACTATTAGCTCAAAGATGAGGTTATTTTTGTTGCTGAGATATGAGAAGTCAAGGTCAAGATCCTTGTTTGAGAAATATACAATCATCTCTGGTCTTACTTTGGGTGCCATGGATAGAATAGTAAGAAGCTTTGAGAGTGTTTGAGAAAGATGAGAGTTAGGGTTTCAAGAGAGTTTGAGTGCGTGGGGAAGTAATGAAGTTTGTGGGCTTCTTAAGACTTGGAGTATATTCCAAAAGGAATGTATGTCATTGAGTAGGTAAGTCTTAAGGCAAATCTAGGGTTTACAAATGAGGAAATCAAATTTGGATGGCCAGGATTAATTCAGGAGGGTTGGCCAAAATTTGATCCAACGGTTAATAACCAATGGAACAGTATTTAAAACTGTTTTTATTCTAAACGTGGAAAGGAGTTAAGTTTTGATAAATGGTTGGGGGGTTTTCGAGATAGATAGTGGCTTGAAATGTTTAATGCAAACAAGAGTTAAATCTTGGCATTTAATGCATTGAAAGTGACTTTTTTGGTAGGGGACAAATTAAATCTTTGTAAAGGTGATGACTTAAAGTGGAATAGGACAGCCACCAAAGTAGGCAATGATTACCCAAAATAGGTGTTTATCAGACCAAGATTTGGTTTGATAGCCAAGACAACTTATCTGACCCTATATGGACACGTGTCCTGAAATGTTGTGGACAAGTGTCCTGAATTCCCATGGACAAGAGTCCTGAACTCCCATGGACAAGAGTCCTGCTCAACTTCTCTGAAGAGGTTGAGGTCATCTTCTCTGAATTTCAGTAGACTTGACCAAGTCTGCTGAAGATCACTTTCAGTTCCCCCTTCATTGATTAACTCCATTGGGCTTACTTGTCCAACTTTCCTAGATCAAGAAGTCCCAATTCTGTTGATAGTTCCAAGAATCTTGCTTCAGCAAG
Source organism: Galeopsis tetrahit (assembly GCA_963675135.1). NCBI lineage: Eukaryota > Viridiplantae > Streptophyta > Magnoliopsida > Lamiales > Lamiaceae > Galeopsis > Galeopsis tetrahit. Next base: position 23,309,247 of record OY776134.1, read on the forward strand.
TGGCTTTGTTAAAATATCAGCCTTTTGGTGATCAGTGTGGATTTTCACCAATTTGATGTCTCTCTTCTCCACATGGTCGCTAATGAAGTGATGCTTGATGTCCACATGCTTGCATCTTGTGTGCAAGACTGGATTTTGAGAGATTGCAATTGCACTATTGTTGTCACAGAAGATTGGCACTTCAGTAGAGTTGACATTATAATCTCTTAGTTGTTGTCTCAGCCAAAGGATCTGAGCACAACAACTTCCAGCTCCAACATATTCAGCTTCAGTGGTGGAAGTAGCCACAGTATTCTGCTTCTTTGAGAACCAAGATATGAGTTTATTTCCCAAGAATTGACATGTTCCTGAAGTGGACTTCCTATCAATTCTGCATCCTCCATAATCAGCATCTGAGTAGCCAGTTAACTCAATGTTGTCATCAGCAGGGTACCAAAGGCCTAAATTTTCAGAGCCTTTGAGATACCTCAAGATCCTCTTAGCAGCCTCTATGGGGCTCTTTTTAGGATTAGCTTGAAACCTTGCACATACACCAACTGCAAAGGTGATGTCAGGTCTGCTGGCGGTGAGATAGATGAGAGAACCAATGATTCCTCTATACTCAGTAGAGTTGGTTGGAACACCACTCTCATTAGGATCCATCTTCCAATTAGTGTTCATAGGGATCCTTACTGGCTTGCTAGTAGCACACCCAAATTTCTTGATCATTTCTCTGGTGTATTTAGCTTGGTTGATGAAGATTCCTTCTTTTGATTGCTTGACTTGAAGACCCAAGAAGAAATTCATCATCCCCATCATTGACATCTCAAACTTGCTTTGCATGAGCTTTGAGAACTGTTGGGATATAAATTCACCCTAAGCCCCACTTGATGTTAGAATAGTTTTGATGGCCAAAACACTTAGAGTTTATAAATGTAATAGGATCACCTGACTTGTATAGAACAACTTAGACTAGTCTTGTGTGATCAACTGTATTGATATCAGCTGATCAGCACAGTCCTGGCTTACATGCCTATCCTCAAGATGAGAAGAGTAGAAGACATGAAGACTAGAAGATCCTTGAAGACCAGATAAGTTAAGGTGCTTGTATACCTACTTATCTGATGGAGTCCCAGATTGAAGATGGCCTAAAGCAGAAGACAGAAGACCTAAGGCCAGAAGAGTAGTCAGGAGACTAGAAGTACAGATCAGAAGACTATGTGCTCTTCCAGGACTCGGCTGATTCCTAAGTCATCTTGCAATTCAAACGAAGACCTACCTTATTTAGAAGATTGACATGATCCCAGGATTGAAGCAATCAAGCGGCTGGAATCAAGGAATCAAGCTATTATGGAAAGATTGCTCAAACGACTAGTCAACTCCAACGGCTAGTTGCAACCAATCTCCATTATAAATACAAGAGGATGAGAAATCACAAACAAGAAGTCACAAGAGAGAATTCAACAAGCCAAGCAAGCAATCAAAGCTAAAGCCATACTATTCTAAGAATTCTCAAAAGAGCCAGAAACCATTAGATTATCTGTAGCTCTTAAGTGATTTCTATCCAACCCCTAAGAACCTTAAACCTGTTCATATTGTATATCAATTGTTTTAGGCATAGTGGTTAAGCAAATTATAAGCTTGAACCATTAGTTGGATACACCTCAAAAACCCCAAACCCTCACCGAAAGGTTAAAGTTTTTGAACCCCTTAAAGTGCAAGTGCTTACAATCACTTGTGGAGACCGTAGCTGTTAGGACGGCTCAGATCTCAAAGTCCTAACCTTGGGACTATAAAGGTCAAGACCCTTGTAATTTGTGGTAAATTAAAGGGATTAAACATCACGTGTGGACGTGAGAGTGGACGTAGGAACGTATATCCGAACCACTATAAATCCGGTGTCATTTACTTTCTGCACTTTACATTTCTGTCTTTACATACATTATTATATAGTGCATACTGTGATTTCAACATTCTTCAAAACAAGGCCATAACTTTCAAACCAGCATCAGCTGAGTATTTTCATTAAGCAAAACAAGTTGAACACTTTCATAAGAATTACAAGAACGAGTCTAAACTAGGGCCACCATAATTCCGCATATAACCTCCTCAGTCAGATCACTATAGTCATCTGGACCAGCAGACTTGCAGTCCAGTTGACATAGCAATCAGAAGAGGTTCTCAACTCTGTTTGAAAAAGTTTTAAAGTCTATTCACCCCTCACCTCTAGACTTTAATCCCATTCACTACTCGTTCAGGGACCAACAAGTGGTATAAGAGCAGTGGTTCTAACGGACTACTGTCTCTAGATTATCAGAAGACTTGAGGGAGTCTTTCTGTAGTCCTCTTGAACAGATCTTTTTGGAAAACTTGTTTTTGAAAACTCATACAGCATGAGTGCTAATATGCGAAAGTTGCCTAAGTTTTCAGTAGAGGATTATGATTACTGGAAGATCAGGATGAGGAAGAATCTCACATCAGTCCACTACAAGATGTGGTCAGTAATCACAGAAGGCCCAATCACCATCATGACAGTCAACACTACAAATGGTGATCCAGAAGTCCCAGTTGGAGAACTGGTTCCCAAGCCCATGAAGGATCTCACACCAGAAGAGATGAAGCAATCAAATCTTGATAGCATTGCTCAAGATTACATAATGCAAACTCTTCCAAATGAGTACATTGCAAAGGTAATCCACTGTGAGTCAGCCAGAGAAACGTGGGAGGCATTGGCACTTCTCTGTGAAGGAACTGAGCTGATCAAGGAATCCAAGTTGTCTACAGCAGTCAAGAAGTTCGAACACTTCAAGATGCAACCAGAAGAGTCTATTGATCAGCTAGACAATAGATTTACTAAGATCATCAATGAGATAGAATCTCTGGGCAAGAAATATACAAATAGAGAGAAAAATCTAAAGATCTTAGACTCTCTAACCAAGAAATGGAGACTCAAGAAGACCATCATCAAGGATACTCAAGATATCAAGAAGTGGTCTGCTCAAACTCTATTTCAGAACCTAAAAGCTCATGAATATGATCTGGAAAGAGAAGAAAACTCAGGAAGTGATGAGCCAACTGCAACCCCATCTACCTCCAAGACCGTAGCCTTCAAGGCAGCCAATACAAAAACTGCAAGTACCTCATCTGGCAAGACCTCTCTGAAAACAGAAGACTGTGAAGGATCAGACATGAGTCTGAAGGAACAAATGGCTCTTATGATCAAGAGATTCGAAAGGATGAACACTCTCAACAGCAAATATAGAAAATTCTATAGAAACTACAAAGATAGAAGAGCAAGTTCACCCTCCAGAGGTTCCAGAGAAAGAACACCAGAAAGACATCCTAGAAAGGACGTGGAGTCATCTGACAGCCGAGGATCTAGAAGAAGAGATGCCACTCCTCCAAGGAAAGGCAACTCAAATCAGAAACCTGGATCATGCTTTAATTGTCGCAAACCAGGACACTATGTCTATGAATGTCCTGAGCTGGATTTGGATGACAAAGAAGAAAGAAGGCCAAGGAGAAATTCAGACAAGAAAGCTATGGTGACTGAAGAATCTGAATATCAAAGTGATGAACTCCCTACATCACCAGACTGTCAAATCTTCTCAGATGATTCAGATGACCTAGCTATGATGGCCATAGGTGAAAATGAGGTAAACTCCTATACTACTACTTTCCATTCACCTATTTTTTCACAATCAGATGAGATAAACTCATCTGAAGGCGAATCAGAAGACACCTATTATCAATCTCTAAGAAAGGTAAAAGGTGATCTGGATATTGCCACTAGAGCTTTTATAGAAGTGGAAGAGGAGAACAAGGGTCTAAGAAAAGAAATTACTAAGTTGAAAAAGACTAAGTTTGATAACACCCCTGAGTTGGTCACAATGAATGAAAGATTGACCAAAGAAGTGGAGCTTCTTAAGGAAGAAAATACCACAATAACTCAGTTGTATGAGGGGATGTTACAAACTCAAGCTTTAGAAACTAAGGAACTTCGTTCACTACAATCCAAGTTCGATGACCTCTTCCAAGCACACAAGCTCTTAGAAAAGGAGAAGGAATGCCTAAATCAAAAGATATCAGAGTTCAATAAAGCTTCTACTACTATTGAAAGTATCTCTGAGTATTATAGATCAAATGGCAATAAGATGGGTTTTGGCTATGAACTTAATCCATCTACATCCTCTCCAGCTGGGGGTAGTACACCTAACAAGTGCACTACTCAAACACATGAAAAGGGTGAGTGTTCTAAACACAATGAACCTAATATGAACCAAAAGGCACCTGTACCAGCTAAGGCTAACTATCCCAAAACCAAAAAGGGTAAAGGACAAGCTAACCCCAAGCCTGTACAGAGGAACAACAAACAACCTAGACCATCTCGTTTGAGACAGTCTCAGCTGTATGCTGCTCCAGCCAAGAAGAAGAGGTCTTCTTCAAACAAATCTGTTCTCTTTGCACCCCTTATCTCTTATGATATTGTGAGAACAGAAGAGTATGGTCCATATAATCGTGTGCATCGACCAGCTAATGCACCCAGGCCGAATGTAACTAGTCAAAAGATCATGTATGTACACTCCTATAAAGGGAAACCATTTGACTATTACTTAGCTGACACTAAGAACAAATCAGATTAGTCCAAGGTGCTGACTGGTAAGATTTGGTTCTGTGATGCCCGAGGGAAACAACTCAAGTGTTCAAGGTTGTTCAAACGACCAATGTATATGTGGGTTCCCAAGGGTAGTACTAACACCCAAGGACCCAAAACAAAATGGGTACCTAAGACTTAACTTTTCTTGCAGGAAAGGAGGGACCTATACAGAAGAGGAGGTCTAGCAGGAGAAACTTGGTACATAGATAGTGGATGCTCAACTCACATGACAGGAACCAAAGCCCTGCTGACCAACTACATAGAGAAGAAAGGTCCAAAAGTCTTCTTTGGTGATAACGCGCATGGTAACACAAAAGGATATGGCACCCTTAAAAATGGTGACATTGAGGTACATGATGTATCATATGTAGAAGGTCTTAAGTTTAATTTATTATCTGTTTCTCATTTTTGTGACACTGGTTACTCAGTCAAATTCTCTAAAGATGAGTGTCTCATAAGTGATAAAAGAACAAAACAAAACCTTCTAACAGGTTCTAGAAAGGGAAGTATGTATCTTGCAAATTGGAACAGCTGTCCTAAGGATACATGTCTGCTTGTGAAGAGCCCTAAAGATGTCAGCTGGCTATGGCACAAACGTCTTAGTCATCTGAACTTTAAGACTATGAACAATTTAGCAAGGGAATCCTTAGTTGATGGTCTGCCTAATGAACTCTACTGTAAAGATCAGGTATGTGATGCATGTCAACAAGGAAAGCAAACAAAGGTCTCCTTCAAGACCAAGAAGACAGCATCAACCAGTAGAGTTCTTGAATTGCTTCACATGGATCTCTTTGGACCAATCACTCCAACCACTCTAACAGGGAGGAAGTACACTCTTATTGTTGTAGATGATTATTCCAAGTTTACTTGGGTTATCTTCTTATACAAGAAGAGTGAAACACAGCAGAAGCTTCCTGAACTATTGAAAAGGATCCAAGTAGAGAAAGGAGAACCAATTGTGAAAATTAGAAGTGACAAAGGCACTGAATTCATTAACTCCTATATTATTGCCTATTGTACTTCTAATGGTATTCAGCATGAGACAAGTGCAGCAAGAACACCACAGCAGAATGGTGTAGCTGAAAGAAGAGTCAGAACACTCAAGGAAGCTGCCAGAACACTCCTTGCTGAATTCTCCACTCCTAAGAAGCTATGGCTAGAAGCCATCAACACAGCTTGTCACACTCAAAACAGGCCAGGTATTCACAAAATTCATGAGAAAACCCCATATGAACTGTGGAAAGGAAGAAAACCTAGAGTATCTTACTTTCACATATTTGGTTGTAAGTGTTTCATTCACAATAATGGGAAGAGTAAGTTGAATGCTTTTGATGCCAAAGAAGATGAGGGAATATTCTTAGGATACTCCTCTACTAGCAAAGCATTTAGAGTACTCAACAAACGAACCCTTCTTGTGGAAGAAACACCTCATGTTGTTTTTGATGAATCTTGTGAAAAGAATGCAGTAGAAACAAACTCAGCTGCAGATCAGATGAGACATCTAGTGATCAAGCCCAAACCAGATGAGTTCATTGAAGTAAATGAACCTTTTCCTAAAGAACCAGAGGAAGATAAGCCTCATAGACCTATCACTAGATCTCAAACTCAAGCAGGACAAGCTGACCAAAATCAAGATGCACCAATCCCAAATGCCAGGGGGAATGATCTCTTTGACACACAAGATACAGATGATGATCGACCTAATCAAGCCAACCCTCCTGATGGCACTAGATCAGATGAGAATCCAAGCTCATCCAATGCAGATACTCCTGTGAGGCATACATGGAGAAACAACCATCCATCAAACCTCATTTTAGGAGGAGCTGACTCAGGTGTCAAGACCAGAAGACAACTGAATCAGAACTCACAATCATCTATGTTCTGCTGGTGTGCTTTCCTATCCAACATTGAACCAGCTGACATAGAAGAAGCAATGACAGATAGCAATTGGATCACTGCTATGCAAGAAGAACTAAACCAATTCGAAAGAAATGAAGTCTGGGAATTGGTAGATCGTCCTGAAAACCACAATGTAGTAGGAACAAAGTGGGTATTCAAGAACAAGAAGGACGAAAATGATGTGATAACTACAAACAAGGCAAGGCTAGTTGCAAAAGGATATTCACAATCTGAAGGGATTGACTATGATGAAACTTTTGCTCCAGTAGCCAGATTAGAAGCCATTCGACTGTTTCTAGCTTATGCATCATATATGGGCTTCAAGGTATATCAAATGGATGTCAAGAGTGCTTTTCTAAATGGTATTCTGGTAGAAGAAGTATATGTAGAGCAGCCTCCAGGATTTGAAAAAGGTGATCAAGTATATCGACTGAAGAAGGCTCTCTATGGTCTAAAACAAGCCCCTAGAGCTTGGTATGACACATTGTCACAATTCCTACTTGACAATGGATATACAAAAGGCAAAGTGGATAGAACTCTTTTCAGAATACAAGAAGGAGAAGACATCCTAATGGTACAAATATATGTAGATGATATTATATTTGGATCACCCAATCAAGAGATGTGCAAGAAGTTCTCTGAACTTATGCAAGGAAAGTTTGAAATGAGCATGATGGGTGAGATGAATTATTTCCTAGGACTTCAAGTCAAGCAGAGTTCAGAAGGGATTTTCATCAACCAATCCAAGTATACCAAGAGCCTATTAGAAAGATTCAAAGCTCTACAAAGCAAGACTGCAAGGATTCCAATGATGACATCTTTCAAAATGGAACCAGATGAGTCTGGAAAGGCAGTTGATCAAGCCGAATATAGAGCACTGATTGGATCTCTACTATACCTTACAGCTAGCAGACCAGACATAACATTTGCTGTAGGAGTATGTGCTAGGTTTCAAGCAAACCCAAAGCAAAGTCATCTAGAAGCAGCAAGAAAGATTCTCAAGTACCTAAAAGGAACAGTCAACCTAGGACTATGGTACCCTGCTGATGACAATCTAGAATTGAGTGGCTATTCTGACTCAGACTATGGAGGATGTAGGATTGATAGGAAATCCACATCTGGAACCTGTCAATTTCTAGGCAACAAGCTGATATCATGGTTCTCTATGAAGCAAACCTCAGTTGCAACCTCCACCACTGAAGCAGAATATATGGCAGCTGGAAGTTGTTGTAGTCAGCTGCTCTGGCTAGTTCAACAACTCAAGGATTACAATGTAGAGGCAAGAGAAGTCCCTATCTATTGTGATAGCAGCAGTGCCATTGCCATCACTCAAAATCCAGTCCTCCACACAAGGTGCAAGCATGTCGATATTCGACACCACTTCATAAGAGACCACCTTGAAAAGAAGGACATCAAGATGGAGAAAATTCACACAGATATCCAAAGAGCAGACATCTTGACTAAGCCCCTAGCTGAAGAAAGGTTCAAGACCCTATGTTACAACTTAGGACTCCTGGACCCAAGCACATGAAGAAGGAAAGATCAGCTAAAAACCTCAGCTGATCCCAGTGCAGCAGACTAGGAGGATCAGATGAGGTGAATAGACACCCTCATCTTCAGGTAAGTTCTTTCCCAATGAAGACAAATAAAGCTGAGGGAAAACTTAGAGTCATCTAATCAAGGGGGAATCAATGATACCTTAAGAATCCTTGATGAAATACTCTAAAATCTGCATTGCATATCATATATATATATATACAGCAGACTTGAACAAAGTTATTTGATTTCTTTACTCTAAGCAGTGTATACTATGTATAATAATAAACTATTCTTCATAAAATACTTTATTTATATACATACATACAGTATACTATTGAGTTATACTTGGTTGGATTAATACACCATCCTCACCGACTCAACAGTATGCATGCACTGTACGGATTTTAAATAACTCTTGCTCAAAAATTTATAATTTCTGCATTCCATAAGATAAAGTCTGAATATCTTTAAATGTGAACCCTTAGATCAAGAATCTCACTGTTGATCTTAAGAAGTAACTTTTCAGAAATTCAGACCTATCAACTCTATAGTTTTGTCATCTTTCACTCCACTACCTCATTTCTACCCCTATAAAAGGAGGAAGTTATGAGAACACCTAAGAACAGAAATCTCTAACTATTATTTTCTGTTTCAGGAATGGAGACAATCGAAAGAAGAGATGGAATGGAGATCATCCTTCAACCAAGGTCTTGGGTGAATGAGATGAAGCTTTGTCCAGAAGATGAAGATGATGCAGATCAGCACACTTGGCTTACTCAACATGAGTTTGCCTATGAAAACTAGAGGAAAGAGAGACGTCCTTATTGAAAACTAGAGGAAAGAGAGATGGAGAAGACAAAGTAGCAAGCAAGCAGAGCTTCTTCTCCAGGGGGAAGTTCTACATGGAGAGCTTGTTACCAAAAGCTATTGTGTCTAAACAGAACATGAAGGCTAAGTCCATGGCCCTCTCTTCAGACTCCATTGAAGCCTCTTCCAATCTTCCTTCTCCTTCAAGAGAAGCGAAGAAATTCAAAAAGGACACATTTGATGCTACAACCCATCTGATGATGAGGAACATCAGATGGTAAGGGCAACCTGAACCAGTGGGATATCATCCAGGCTGATCATCTACATATTGATTTGATGGTCCTACTTGATTCAGAGATAGAGCTGGAAGATCCATCAAACCAGGTTGGATCACCACTCACAATAAAGCTGGAAGATCCATCATCCAGGTTGGATCATCACAGCAACAACGAAGGATCCATCAAGCCAGGTTGGACCTTCAAAGCACAGAAGATTTACTCAGCAAATCTCAATCCTCCACTCAGCTGATCAGAAGACCAACTCAGTTGACCAGAAGACTTTCAAGGAAAATCAGCAGACCTCTTGAAGAAATCAGAAGACTTCACTCTGCTATCCGTTTTATGTGTGTTCTCATCGCATGGGTGTACTCATAGTATATCCGGGTGCATTTAGCCGCACCATTTTTTGTCATTCCAATGCTAGAATATAGGTTGCTTTAGCTGTGATGGTGGGCCGCCGAAATGAGTGAAATTAAAGGGTACACCTATCTACACCTCCATCTTTGTTAACCGTACTCCCAAGATAGATTGATGAACTCCCCCAACCTAATTTATAATCCTACAACTCATCTCTCATCTCCTCCTCTCTTCTCCCTGCCCTCCTTATTTCCCCTTTTTCTGCATTTTTCCTTCCTTTCTCTCTTCCCTCCCCCACCCACCGACCCTCGCTTGACCTCTTCTTCTTCATTTTTCTGCATTTTTTCTTTTTGTCGTCGCCCCCACCCACTCAATCGTTGTCGCCAACCGATCCAAGACGTCGATCGCCCCACCCCATCCAAGTCAATCGACCGCCCCAGGTTTGTGAAATATTTTGGTTTTTAGGTTTAAGTTTTTTCTTCACTTTTATATAGAATAAACGTTGGATTTTCTTTTATTTTTCTAATTTTTTACAACTTTAGGTCGACCATATGCACTTTCGTCAACAAATTGTTGTCGACTAGAGTGTATATTTTCGATCTAAAATTGTCAAAAAAAAATATCAACAAATCAATGTCGACCATGTACACTCTCATCAACAACAATTTGTCTATGATAGTGTATATGATCGACACTGGTTTGTCGAAACTTATAAAAAAATTGAGATTTTTCTAAGTTTTTTTTTTTTTAATTTCTAATTTTTTTTGTTTGGTTGAATTTGGCCACCGAAAATGGTGGTGGTGGCGGCGGCGGCTCCAACTAGGGTTAGGGTTTTAAGGTTGAAAGAGGAGTGTAGTTAGTAGTGGTGGTGCATTTAGTAGTGATATTTTATTTAAAGGGTATTTTAGGATTTTTACATCATTATTAAATTAATAAATTAAAAAGGAAAGTGCAGTTAACAAAGATGGAGGTGTAGATAGCTGTACCCGGAATTAAATTGATGACATTAGCTTATAATCTGGGCCAATTGGCTGTTAATTGGGCCAGATTATGCTGAAATTCAATTAATGAAAATGGCCCAATTGCCAACTAGTTCCCATTTTGTTTGTTTTTCTTCCGGTTTTGGACTCACTCCTTCACTCGATTCCTCAAAATAATTAAGGGGTCTGACTATATGCACCTCCATTTCCGAGGGATGCACTCCCCCTTTTAATTTATTAATAAAATAATAGAGTAAAAAGTCAAAAATACCCTTCATTAAAATACTGAGTACTAGATGCACCCCTTTACTAAAGGCACCCTTTACTATCCTTTCTTTCACCTTATCCCTAACCCAAAATTCCGGCCATCGTCAACATTTTTTCCGGTCACAAGAAATAAAAAAAAAACAAAAATTTCAACAAATCAACCATATTCATCCACAAATTACCATTATCAAACCCATTAACAAACACCATTATCGAAACTAACATTTTTTAAAAAAAAATTAGTCAAAATAAACACCATTATCAAAACTTAGAAAACTAACATTTTTTTAAAAAAAATTCTTCAAAACAAACACCATTATCAAAACTTAGAAAACTAACATATTTTTTTAAAAAAATTCGTCAAACCAGTGCCAAACATATATCTTCTCGTCGACCACATTTCGTCGACCATATATCTTCCCGTCGACAGCATTTTGTCGACTGAAGAATATATGGTCGACCAACAAATGTCGATCGACACTATAATGTCGACCATATACACTCTCGTCGACATTATTATGTCGACGAAAGTGTAGATGGTCGATATTACCGTGTCGACATTACAGTGTTGAAGTAAAAAAAAAAAACCTGGTGTTTAAGGCCGGCGAATCGGGGTGGGCTAACGCCGTGAACCAACGTCGGTGAAGAGAGGGAGAGAAGAGAGAGGTAGGGGCGGCCGCCGCCTGCCGATGGACGGGGGCGGCCCTGAAACTTTTTTTTTTTTTTTTTACAGATCGGGGTGGTGTTTGGAGGGGGGAATGGAGGGGAGAGGGCGGCCGCGGCGGCCGATTGACGGGGCGGCCGCGCGGCCGCTGTATTTTTTTTTTTTTACAGATCAGGGCGATAATGGCGGCGGGGGAAATGGAGGGGAGAGAAGAGATCGGGGGAGGGGGACAAACCTGGGGGGCGGCCGCGGCGGCCGATGGACGGGGTGGCCGCGCGGCCGCCAATCTGCATTTTTTTTTTAACAGGAGGCGAGGCGGAGGCGAGGGTGGCCGGGAGTGGTTGGGGCGGCCGCGGCGAGGCGAGGCGGGGGTGGCGGCGGCGAGGCGAGGCGTGGGTGGCCGGCGACGGGGTGGAGGGAGGGGGGAGGGTGGGGTGGGTTGGGTTGGGGAAGATGAAGAATGAATTTAGGGTTGAGTGTGGATAGTAATAGGTATATTATGAAGGGAGGGGTATTTATGACATTTGAGGGGGGTGTGACCTAAATTTCTGGGTGTGTATAAATCCGGGGAGTGATGGGGGAGTGCATCTCTCCGAAATGGAGGTGCATATAGTCAGACCCTAATTAAGGTGGGTTTTGTTTCGATAATCCTCGATTTAACTAAAAAATTAACAAAACAATATTCCCTCCGTCCCATAAAGATAGCCACATATTACTTTTTTGGATGTCCCAAATTATAGCCACATTTCCTCGTTTACTTTAGTATTAAATGTTTTATTGTCAATTTTACCCCTAATTTATAAGAGTAATTAATGTTTAACAGATTTTGGAGTATTAGATTTCAAGGGCAAAATTGGCACATTAGCTCAATTTAACTGCATTTATTGATTTTTCTTAATTTGTGTGTAAAGTCAAATGTGACTATCTTTGTGGGACGGAGGGAGTACTTTTCTCGCCATTAGTTAATTTAATATGGATAATGCATTAAATCCTATTAAATTATGTAAATTAAATCCACGAACTCCAATCAATTTTCACACTAGTCAAATACCTCTAAATTCTACAAAAGTCAACTCTATAAATAGCTATAAATCTTATATAAACACTTATAAAATAAAGGTAAATTATACCCTACTGAAATTTCAAAACATATAAGTTATAAGGATTTTAAAATTCACTAAAATTTTAAATTCGTATTTCAAAATTCTCAAAATCCAAAAAAAAAAAATCTTACATTTATCTAAATTTCAAAATTAAAAATTAGTCGAGGGCTCTCAAATTTCATGAATGTCTGGTGAGGGTACCAGACCAGCCTCGAGGCCCATATACATTGGCACAATATTTTTCTTGGGCGCGGTTATACACACCCACCAATCTATTGAGTACACCCACCAAACATTTTTTTAATATTTCAGGACATGTGAAATGTCACATATGCCCATCGTGTGAAATTTATTAAAAACCGAGGATGAGTACACCCGCCCATTCCATTTAACTACAGAATCATAACACCAACACCAAAACAAACACCATACTTCAACAAAAAAAAAACTACTAAAAACACAAAAATTCAACAAAATTAAAAACAAAAAAATTCTTAAGATGTTCGAAAATATTAACAGAACAAAGCTAAAATGTCCTAAATTTATTACCCAACAAACTCAAGTTGCCCGAAATTTTTTTTCGCACAAACACATATTGTCTTGAAGTTTTTTTCGAACAAAATTTTTTTTGAACAAACACAAATTGTACGAAAATAATTTATTTCGAAAAAAATCAATGAACAAACTAAGAAAACCCTAATACACATTCAGATCTGTAAAAAAATTCAAATATTCTAAAAACCCTAATTTTCTAAACTTACCGGTTGCGAACGGCGAGGAGGCGTGCGGTAGCATTCGCGGCGAGGCTGGGCGGTGGCGTGCGCGGCGAGGCTAGAGATGCGACGGAGCAGCACCTTCTTCTTCTCCAGAATCGAGGCGGGCGGCGACGGAGGGGGGTGCGAACGGGCGGCGGCCGCGTGGAAGGAGGCGGTGGCATGGGCTACGCCCTTCTCCAGCAAGTAGGCGGCGTCGACGACCGTCTTCTTCAAGGAGGCGGAGGCGCGACGGAGGAATGAGGAGCGGCGAAAATGAAGAATTGTGGGTGGGTGTACTGATTTGTGGAGGATAGAAAAGGATTTAGGGTTTTAATAAGAAAAATGGTATTTTTGAATTTTCACCGTGGGTGTCCTCATCCGAACGGTGTGTGTCCTCATCGCGTGGGTGTCCTCAATAGGTCGGTGTGTGTCTATAACCGCGCCCATTTTTCTTCTATGGATCAGGGTAGCATGGGCTTTTACAACAACCACCTTCACATTTGTTTTTTAAAATATTCATATTTTATAACATTATATATTATATTTTATATAAAATTATAATAAATGTAAATTTTATTCAGATTGTTTTATTGTTATTATGTTTTTTTTTATATTAAATTTTTATAATTTTTAAAATTTATCAATATATATTTGATATCTCCATTGATATTTCTATAAATTTAAAGTCTCAAAATCTCCACGATACCGATATTTTTAACCTTAACCCTACTACAATTAATAATTTTTTCCTTCTCTTTAACTTTTCTCTTTTCATCACATTTCAATATTAACGCCTTAATATTACTTCTTCCGTCCAATTTCATTATTTCCACTTTCCTTTTTTGATTGTCCAATTTTTTGGTTGAAAATAATACTATTCATACTACTTTATCTCCACTCTCCTACCATCACTTATATACCCACTTTGTCATTCTCTTTATTCATAAACAATCATTTTATTTACAAATGGACCCCACAATACCCCATTATACCCTTAACTTATCTACTTTATAAATAAACTAATAAATATTCATTAAAATCAAAGAAATGGACATTATAAATTTAAACTAATAAATATTCATTAAAATAAAAAAAAATGGACATTATAAATTTAAACTGAGAAAGTATATTTTTTAATACATATGTTAAAATAAATGGACAATTATCAAATAAATGAATACAATGTAATAAAAGGGTTTTAAAGTAAATCAAAGTTGTATAAAAAAAATCAGGTAAGCCTACCAAAGTAGCTCAAACTATGTTACACCTTCATTTACAATGGATGCCCCCTCCCTTTTATTTTATTAATAAATAACCATTAAAAAACCAAAAATACCCTTTAGTAAAATGCATCATACTAAATGGACCCCCTTTAGTGAATGCACCCCCCTACTGTCATTCTTTTCACCTTTACCCTAAACCACCACTTTCGATCGCCGCCAACACCATTTTCGGTGACCATCAAACCAAAAAAAAAAATCAGAAATTCCAAAATATACTTAAAAAAATCAAAATTTTTTTTATACATTTCAACCAACCAGTGTCGACCATATACACTCCCGTTTAACACAATTTGTCGACGAAAGTGTATATGGTCGACAATAAAGGGTGGATGTTTTTTTTTAAAAAAAGGAAAAAAACTTACAGAGGAAATCGGGAACGGCGACGGTGGTTTCTGGGGTCAGCCACGCCGGTGGGTGAGAAGCGAAGTCGGTGGGTGGTGGAGGGGGCGACCGACAGGATAGGGGAGAGATAAACAAAAAACACAGAAAAAAGGGAGAGAGGGGAGCTGCGACCGGTGCGGAGGAGTGGGCCACGGCGGCGGCCGGTGCGGTGGATAGGGGGCGGTGGCGATGAGACGGGGTGGGCTGTGACTGAAAAAAGAAAAACAATGGGGGGAGAGGGTGGGGGCTGCGCGCGACGGGGTGGTGGCGATGTCGCAGCGGCCGGCGACTGGGAGTTTGGTGGACTGTGTGGTTAGTAATAAAAATATTATAGATGAAATGGTATTTAAGACATTTTGAGGTGGTACTTCTATTTTAGATTAATTTTAGGAGGTGCATTAATTGAGGGACTGCATCCATCATAAATGGAGGTATAAATAGTTAGACCCCAAAAGAAATCAAAAGCCCACAGTAAGTTTAGGCTAGTGAGTCATATTCGCAATCAACATATACTCCCTCGATTCCCTCCTAAATGACCCATTTACTTTTGTGACAAGAAATATATTAATAAATGTTATAAAGTTAATGAAAAGTGATAAAGAAAGTTAAAGTAGATAGAGATATAAAAAAAAGTAGAAATAGTAAATTGTTAACATTTAAGAAAATTGATCAACTAAATTGAGAAAAATGATAAAATGAGGCAATTACAGAGGAAATGACTAAGGAGGGAGTATAACACAAATGACAAAATTTTTTACTCTTTCAAATTTGAGTTCTCTATCACTTATAAATTTCACGAGTACATGAACTTATGACCCTCCTTTTTTTTTTTTTTGGAAGACTCTTATGACCCTACTTAAATTGTGTGTTTTAAAGCAAAGTCCACAAGACCTTTTATACGTAAGTGGATACACTTTTTAAAAAAGTGTAATAATGAGTAGAGTTTTGAAGGCTAGTTTTATAAACTTTTATGTATAAAATAAATAAATGAATTGACTTGTGTGTACAGTGTATGCGTGGGTCAAAAAATAATGGTATTTTATTTAAAATTGTGAATATTGTAAGAGTGAAGCACTGTCTCATATATGAGATTGTGTCAAACAAGACCTCATAAACCCAAATTACATCCCATATTAGCGTAATTTATAAATCATTATCACTCTCAATATTACTCCTAAAGTGGAAGCATTTCTTCAAGTAGATGAAAAAAAATTAAGGACAAGAAATGGGATCGGAATGAAATTAAGCAAAATGCATTGGTTTGTTCTTGTGTAAAAAGTGGGGAAGAAAGGTATGAGATGTAACTTGTGATGTTCCTTTCCAACCAGCTCAATTTCGATCACATGAATTATTGTCATGTCATGTCATGTCCCACAACATTCTCACGTTTTATAAGTGTTAATTCATATTTTCTTTAGAGACAATATCCATATTCTTTTATTCTTAAACATCTCCCAAATTGAATCTAATATGACCTGCAACTACCTAAGTGTTTAGCTACTAATCAACATTATGGAATTTTTTTCTGCCTAGCTTAGACGAGTTCATCATAAAAAATAAAATAAAATAGAGCTAAGTATTTAGTTGTTTTCATCGAATTGTTTGATTAAATAAAAATAAATAAATAAATGATGGGAAAGGGATTTGAACTGTGTAATTCGACTTTATAAACATGATCATTTACCATTTAAGTTATTGTTATACTCAATAAATAAATAAATTTTTCCAGTACATCATATTAATTGTAAAAAAAAAAAAAATCATGTAAATCGACCTTAGAGACATACCCACTCACCATTTAAGAAGTTGTCATACTCAATGAACGATGAATCTTCTTTAGTATATATAGTAACTAGATGAGTATCTGCGTTTTTTGCGGAAAGTCAATAAAAATACATATTCATATTATATAATTAAATAATTTTACAAAATAAAATTTATGAGAAGCGGGTGAAATGAGACGTTGAATTTTTTTTAATACAACCTTTAATAAATGTGAAAACAACTTTAAGAAAAATTAATTATAAAATTTCGAAAAAAAAAAAAACAATTTAAATAATATTAAAATAACTCTAAATAAAAATTGTAAGTCAACATTCAATATCAACCACAACACCTTAAATAAATAAATAAATACTTTAATTAATTACAAATTAAATCACAATCTTTTCCTCATTTGCAATCTAATCTAAATTTTAAAATAAATCACAAATTTTAAATATTGTTGCAATTTAGACCTTTTTACAATTTCAATTGTGTTCGAATCTAACCTAATTTAGACTTTTTACTCACATAATAACAACTTAATAAAAATATATTATTTTTTAATCAAACCTAAGATCAAAAGGTTCGATTTAGGGAAAAATGAGACTTCTAAGAAGTCTAATTAGGAATAATATTTAAAGTCGATGATTTATTTACAATTATTTAAAGGTTTAGATCAAATTGCAAATGAGTGAAAGACCGTGATTTAATTTGCAATTAACCCTTTTTTAAAATTAACAACTTCATTAAATTACGACACATAAACAAAATTAACCACAAAATGACACATAAGAAAAATTAACCACAAAATGACACATAAGCAAAATTAAATGATAAATAAGCAAAATTAACCACAAAATGATATATCATCAATTTAAATTCTCTATTAGTATATAAGTGGATTAATAATACTGAATTGAATTTTTAATTTATAATGACTTAAACTTTTCAGTAATATTGTGTTGCACTTTTCAGTTATACAGACTTGCACTTTTTAATAATACTGTGTTGCAATTTTTAGTTATAGTGGCATACACTTTCCAAAGTAAAATATTTCCAGTGTTAACTTTCCAGAATTTGGATATTTAAAAAATGGCAAAATTGTACTTCCTCCGTCCCAAATTAACTTTCATAGGTAGGTGGACACGTAAATTAAGAAAGTGTAATAATGAGTGGAGTTTTGAGGGGTAATTTTGTAAAACTTTATGTATAGAGTAAAGAATGAGTTGACTTTTGTGTATGTGTGGAGAAAAAGTAATGACATTTGTGTAAAATTGAGAATATTGTGAGGGTGAAGTTTATAAACAATTTTCCATTTTAAGGGTGTGAAAATTATTGCGGGACGTCCCGAAAAGGAAAGTGTGAAAATTATTGTCGAACAGAGGGAGTATCATTCAAAATGTCTAAAATATCCTTAATTGAAGAAATAAGGTCAAAATTCATTAAGAGTTAAATAGTCATTACAAAAAATTCTAAATATTCAAAATCTAGACAACTATTGTTGGTCCCAAAAGGAGTGTGACACGTGTATGGGGGGAGGGGGTGAATACACGTGTATGTGTTTTTCAAAATTTTACAATCAATAACACAAGTAATCAGAGTCAAGTAAGTTGTCTATATGCAAAGTCCTATAGAAATATTTTAAAATATTCTAACAGGCATTAACAAGTATATAATTTATATGCGGAATTTATGACAGACCCTATTATACTCCTTAAACAATGTGCACTTAAATACTTAGAAAATAAATAAGCAATATGTAATATAACTAATTAAACAATAAAGTAAATGCAGTAGGTAAGAACACAAGATGTATAGTGGTTCGGAGGCTAAACTGCTCCTACGTCCACTCTCCTAGCTTAATAGGATAATTCCTTAATCACTTGGAATTAACTTGCTTTTACATTGTCAAGGTGCACTCTCCCCTTCTTCTTCTCTTCTCTTGATTTCTAACAACCTTCTCTCGTTTCAATACTCTCAAACTTTTACGAACTCAACAATACTCTCAAATTATCTCTCAAGGTGAAAGTAAGGTTTTGTTCTTGTACCAACTTAATGTGAGATCGACTGTAAAGGCTATAATATCACTTTCTAGGCTTAGGATAATAATCTATAAGCTTGCCTAGTGGGGACTAAAGATAACACTCGCAAACACAATGCTTAAAAGCTTTAATCTCTCGAGTGTTTTGAATATTACGAATGCTAAGAATATCATTTGAATGTGTATGACTTGTATGTCCCGTAATCTTGAAATGTTTCAAGATATGGCCTATTTATTGATGGGGCAAACTATGAGTTGATGGAGAGAGCAAGCTTATCCATAAATTTGAACTTTTAAATTATTCAAGGGCCTGCATGCAAATGGTACATGCATTCACGTCCAATTCTGATTTCTTCATTCCATTCTCAGAATTTGTTATGTGTAGTGACAGGTGGCAATTTATCATAGGCCTTCTTGGGATAATTTTGTCCTTAAAAAATAACGGTCTTGTACTGGATAAATGCCTCGTCATCCATCATCTTGTTCATTAGTAAGATAAGTCCAAGGTATATGAATGCTTACTTCATGATTCTTGACATCTCATCATTCAGTATACTTGTCTTCATGGATTTTGAGCTTGATCATTCTTTCATTTGACTTGTGCTTCCTCTAAATTTGACATTGTACTTTATTCTTCATGCCCTTTGTCCAAAAACATCTTTGATTGATCCAATCTCTTCTAGCATGTCAACTTCAATGGATCATCCTTTGAACTTGTCACTTGTTCATAACACTTTTTCTTCATACTTCTTGTCTTCATTCTTGTTGTCTTCATGCCTCTTGTGCTTACAGGTCATTTGTCATAGATTAAAAAAAATCTATCTAATTAACAAAATAAAGCTCCCTAACATATATGAGCTTTTCTAACCTAAAAGTCTAGACTTGGCAAATCACCATACTTGGGGTTTTCTTCAGGGTTCTGGTATCTAATCAAAATCAAAATTTTCTTTTATTAAAACAAACCATATCCCAAGAATTTCCCCCTTTTTCATAATGCCAAAACCTACTTACTTCAAAAGATCCATAGGGATTTCTTTTTCAGTAGATTTGACAAAACAAAAGGACAACTAGCCTGTATTTTCTATACTTATAAGATTTTACAAAATATTTTCAGATTGCTAAACCTATGAAGGCTAAGTTCTCTGAACTCTATAAAACTTAAATTAAGTACAAAATGATTTCAATTTTTAGCTAGAGCCTTGTTTTAGACAAATATAGTACAAATAAGAAGACTAAAAAATTGTTGTCCAGTGTTGTTGGTCCCAAGTTGAGTTAAGATTAAGATAAGCCTGAAAAGTCTAGAGGGGAGGGGTTAATAGACTTTTAAAACTTTTCTTAAAATACCAGAGTTATATGCAGAATTTAGTGTTCTTGAATAGTACTGTGCTTACTCAGCTCAGATCAGTACTTTCAATTTTAATGTGAGCATTTACAGTTTATACTCAACTTTTGATTTTGAACTTTTACTTAGTAAACACTTAAACAAATATCAAACAGTAAGTAAATGAGACACAAGATTTATAGTGGTTCGACAACTGTCTACATCCACTCTCACAACTCCAGTCGTGATATTTTATTAACTCCTTGAGTTTCATGTGGCTTAAAGTCCCAAGACTAGGACTTTGATCTTATCGATTACACTTCCAAGTGTATCTTCGATCTACTAGTAATTCCACAAGTAACTAGCACACTTGTTTTACAACAAATCACAAACTAAAAAGTAAAGTAAAACTTCTTTGAATTCGTAGCCTTTGAATATGCTTCTTCAAATCTGGGCTCTTGATTCAATCTCCTTTAACTCTGTGAGTTTTCTTGAATACTTCTTTGAATGCTTGTGTTCTTCAGAATATCAGTAGTAGCAGTAGTCTTTTCAAGTAGAAGATCATACGGTATTTATATAACTTAGTATTATAGTTAGTAGTTTGTGAAACTTATTCCAACTAACTCTTAACCGTTTCTTGTAACTTATCCTTGTAACCGACTTTTGTAACTTATCCTCTTTTTCCAAGTCAGCATATCTTCAAATATATTAAGTTACACCTTAACTAATAGGTTTTCCTAACTTATTCTTCCTTAGCACAGTAAACTTACTCTTCTTAGTTTTACTATTCTTAGTCCAATAAGCACACTTCTTTTCTTCTGTTGTGAACTTCTTCAGAATACTTTTGTGCTTCTGAGATTAGTCTTCTTATCCGAGTAGTCTTCTGAGTCTTCTGTTCTGACTTGTAGTCTTCTGATCTTTCTCTAACTATTCTGATTACAACTCTATACAAACTTACAAATATAAAACCTATCTATACATCAACTGAACTACATACAGAAGATTATATCTAAGTCATATTCTATAAGTTGTCTATACAATATGAACATCAGCTTAGTTCCTAACAGTTCACAATATATTCATCATATAAGATCAGTAACTCGGATTATATTACTTATCAAGATGACTTAGTAAAGATGACTTCCAACCACATATATCATTAACTTTAAGTTGCTTTTTGGCCATCAAAACTTAATCTCATCAACTAAGACTTTGTTTTCAGGATTCATATCCCAAAAATTTCCCCTTTTTGATGAAGCCAAAACTACTTAAATGTTAATAAATCAGTAGTTAAGCAATAGTCAATCATAACAGTTCATCAAGTTAAAATGTCATGTTCATATTCATATTCAGATAAGATATTACACATAATTACAAAATATGAAATAAGAAATAAGATGAGTAAGAAATATTATCTTCAAGCTTGTCCTTCATCTTCTTTCTTTAGACTTCATCTTCAGATTCTGAATGCAACCTACATTCTGGTTTGAATGTCTATCATGTGTTGCGGATCGGTAATTCCTTCATCTGTGATTATCTTCTCAATGATTCTCTTTTTAATCATTTATTACTTTTCCTTCCCCCTTTTTGGCCTCATCATACAACTCCCTAATAGATTTCAGTTGTTGCATGATTTCACATTTCAAGGTCTGGGTAAGGTCATGAGTATATTGTTTAGTAAATACAGCACCAAGTTAGGTTAAATTTATTCTGCTTATTTTTATCAGCACAGTTGTTTCGGTCACATTTTTACATCATTTTATCACAATTTCAATATTAAGAACTATTATCTGGATTCAGCTGAGTACTGAGATCAGCTGAGTATAACTTCCTTGAAGATCAGATCACTTCTTGGCCTTAGCACAGTAACCTCAGATTAGTTTTGTAACTTGTTGGTCCTGAAAGGAGTAGATAACAAGTGTATGGGGGGGGGGAATACACTTGTATGCAAATTCTTTTCAAACTTGATCAAACCAGAGCTCAGCAAGGTTGTCTTGGACAACTCTGCTGAAGAAGATTAACTCTTCTAAGATAATCAATCTACTAAGTACTATTGGGTACTTAGTTGAATAACTATCTAGGGGAGTTATATGTGCGGAATAGTGGTTGGCCCTTTTAGATTAAACTCCTTTTATTTCTGAAATCACTTAGTCAAGGTAACACAGTCCAGTTTTCAGGGAACTTGTCCAAATAGGTTTTTATACAGTCTTTGAATGTTTTTCCTTGAAAGATCAGTTTTGTGTGCAGTGTTGATGTATTGAGAGTACTTGAAATGTAAATCAACACAAGAGTTTATAGTGGTTCAGAGACTCAAGCTCCTACATCCACTTTCCCTGATTTAACAGGATAATTCCTTCACTCTTGGAATTAACTTGTTTTATAGTGCCAAGGTGCACTTGATCAAGAACACCACTCTTGGTGAATTGATCCCTAGGATGTCTAGAGTCCTAGTACCCTCTTCTCAAACTCAGAACTGAACTGTTCTTCTCTCAACAGTCAGCTCCTACCACTTCTACTACTACAACCTTCTCACTTTCACTCTTGAAAGATATGAGGATTGAAGTAAGGTTCCAACTAATGAGATATCCTTTACAATGAAGATCAGTGTATAAGGATAGGATATCTCTCTAAGCTTGTGTATGGATATACAATGTAGTTCAGCTTAGAAGAAGTGTATGAAGACTAAGATAGTCTTTTGAAAGCTTGAAAGCACTCTTGCTTGTAGGATAGTTGTCAAGTTGAGATTCAGTTGGATTCTTTCAAATGGTCTTCACACTTCTGTATTTATAGACAAATGAAGGATTTGCCCGTTGGAGAGGCAGCCTCCAATGTCCATAATTGTCTTCTTTTAGTTCTTCAACTTTGAAGACAGAATCTTGATAGTGACATGTCCTCATTTTGGAAATAAACGGCTGTAAGAGCTTTGTCTTCATTCTGCAGCACTCTTCCCAATATCTGACTTTCAGATTCTCTTGTTAGGACTTGGACATCACTTCTGAAGGTTGTTCCAATGATGGGACAACATTCCTCATCATTTGGACAACACTCCTTATCACTATCAGCAGTCTTGCTTATCAGCAAGATTGTCTTGCTCTTTCCCTTTTATTTTCTTGAGGATGGCTCTTTCCCTTCAGATGGCTCTTTCCCTTTTATTTCTCTTGAAGATGATCTTAGCTTGTTTCTTTGAAGATCTTTAGGGTGTGGTTGTCTCTTTCTCTTCAGTATAGTTGACCTCAGGCTTTCAGAGTACTTGATCTTGATTAATTGAGCTGAGACAACTCCTCTGGACAACTCTCCTGATCAGCATATTTGTCTTTCAGCAGACTTGATCATGATTCCAGAGTTTGAGCCTTGAGGGGACTTGTTCTTGATGTACTTCAAGGCATGTGTTCCCCCTCAATTTGTGCATCTAATCATTTAAGAGCTGCCTAACATATTAGCTCCCCATCTAGCCTATAATCTATATGTTCTAACATTTCTAGAACATACTTATCTTGATTTAGGCATGTCTCAGGGGGGTTTTGGTATTAGATCAAAACATATCTCATTTTATTCCCAACAATTTCCCCCTTTTTGATGATGCCAAAACCTATACATTTGTGCAAAAGTGACTTGGCTACACCTATTACATTTATCTTCAGAAGACATGACTAAGGTCAATTATCCTGAAAAACAATGTGTTAGTGTATTTACCATCCATATTGCAAATAGGTTTCATAGATAGGCATAGAGAGATGAGTGTTTCTTGATTCAAAATAAGTTCAACTATCATTCATTAAAAAAAACATTACAAGCATGTTGATAGTTGAATTGAACATATCAGAGCATGAATCATCAACACTAAATACATCAGAGTATTTCCTTCTAAGAGTTCAACACATATACAAGACTTTTTCAGCATCAGAGCACTAATCTTATTATATCAGAGCAAATACTAACACTTCAAGACATATACAAGATCAGAGCACAGAGCTTGTATCAGAGCAATCTATATCAAGTCAGAGCAAAACAGATTAGCACACCACATCAGCAAACTTGACCAATTTTCAGCATAGTTGATCAATTAAGATAGGTCAGAAGACTTAGCCATTTAGAGATCATCCTCAGGAGGTGGCACCATCCCATACTGTGCCCACACTCTCCTCTTCAAGGCCATGGCTTCTTGGTTGGTTCCCTTAGGACCAAGAACCATCTTGTTCAGCTTGAGGATCTCAGTGAATTCTCTCAGAATCCTTGATTGATCAATCCATCCATCAAGCTTTGGAGGTAAGTATATGATTGGCTTGGGAGCTGTGAGTTCAAATCTTGCAATATCAGCAGCTGCAAGCAATTGTTGATAGAGTTCTCTGTAGTACTCAATCATGAACTCAGCAAAATTGATGTTGGCATTTCTTCCATTCCATCTGTCAATGACATACTGATCATAGACAAACTCCCTTTTTGCTTCCTCCCATGAGTCATTCAGCTGAATTGGCACCCATTTATCCAAGTGAGGATATTTGGTGTCCATTGGGATCAATAGCTGTGGTTTCATCTTGTTGTAAGTTGCTCTCTTCCTTCTTGGCTTCTGAAATTCTGTTCTTCTCTTATCTCTTGCTCTGTTGGCCTCTTCCATCAAGTCCATTTTCTCTTGGGCCCTCATCATGGCCAGTTTCTGTTGTGTTTCAGGGTCTTTGCCATACCCTTCATGAAACAGCTTTGATGGATCATTGAGTACCACAATCTTTGTCTTCTTTGGTCCAGGTCCAAAGCCTTCTTCATATAAGATTTCCACATCTTCAGTGACTTTGGTACTTTCAGTGGACTTAGTCTCAGTAGACTTGTCTTTTTCAGCATTCTTGGGCTCTTCAGCAGTTTTGGCCTTCTTTGAGATAGGCTCATCATCAATAACTCTGAATTCAGGTGGAAGATCAAGGCTATTGGGAAAGTCAGTGAATTTCTCAACTTGTCTCTTCTTTCCTTGGGCCTTCTTGATCTTTCCTCTAGTTTGGACACCTTCAGCATCCTTGTCCAAACCAGATACTTCACCACCTGGTCTTTGTTGTAGTCTCACTTTTTCTTCTTGAGCTGAGGCCATAGAGTTCTTCAATGCCAGTGCTAACTGCTCCTCTTCATCCAATTCTTCCAAGTTTAGCACTGCAGGCTCTTTTCCCTTTCCTTCAGGGGCTTTGTCCTTCCTTTTCACTGGACTCCCAGTCACTAAGGCACCTTTTGCCCTTGCTCTTTCCCTTTCCCCCTTTTTGGCAGCATCAAAACATTCTGGCTTCAGTTCACTCATAGTGGATGCCAATAAGGACTGGGCTTGGGTTAGAGACTTCATCTCTTCCAACAGATATACATTTTCATCATGTATATTTTGCATCCTGTCACTGCTCAAGCTAAGAAAGGTAAGAACATGCTTCATTTTCTGTTGAACGACCTCCTCCATGGTTGCCTTAAGAGATGCATCCAATTGGGCTTTCAGGAGCTCAGTGAGGTTGGCCACTGCACCTTCAGCAATGTTGGCCAACACTTCTTGGGAAAACTTTTCTGAGGCTGCTTTGACCATAGCTAGCCTTTGCTCTTCAGCTCTTCTCTTCTGCAAGGCTGTCTTCTTGCCAAGAGCTTGCTTGATTATCAATCTGATAGCTTGAACATTTGCATTATGATTGTCTCTCAGCCTTTTTTGATCCTTCTTGACCTCCTTTGAGATGTTTTCCATACTGACTTTGGCTTTGTGAACTTCAGTAGAGATGGTTTGAAGACCAGATTCTACTCCTTCAATTCTTGCTTCCAATGTGGGTAGCACCACATCTTCAGAGCCAGTGAGTCTCATTTCAACAGAAGCTAGAGTTCTTCCATGCTCATCTAATGCTCCAGAAGTTTCTGCATGAGCTGTTTGAACTTGTTGAGCCAAGGAATCCAACTTCTCTGATTGCATCCCAAGCAAGGCTTGTGCTGATCCAGTGTCAACTTGGATGGGAGCATCTGTCAAGAGATCATCTGCAAAAATTTGTTCAAAGCTTATCCCTGCAATATCAGACAAATCAAAAGCATCAGTGAAAACACGCTTATCTCCCTCATTTTCTTTTTCATAAGACTCTGATACATCAGCAGTCTTCTCCTCATTTTCAACTATTTCTTTTCTTCCTTCATTAAAAGTTTCCTCACTTAAAGGAACAAGCCTCCTCTCATCAAGGGATTCTTGAAGTTCAGTTTTGACTTCAAGAATAACCTGTCCTTCCTCACTTATACCACCCTCATATGTTGGTACACTCACAATCTTAGTGATAACTACCTCTCTTTCATCCATAACTCCCTCTGATTTTTCAAAACTACTTTCCTTTTCAACTCCTTCTCCTAAACCTGCAGCATCTCCACCTTCAACAAGGTTCAAAGATGGCAGTTGTGGGGAGATCACAGTGCTTATATCAACAGCCACTGAGTCATCCTGAATGATTAAGGGCTGATCAGTGTCCAGCTCTTCTGACACTGAATAGGCCTTAATCAAACTAGCCTCTAGAGAAGGAACCTCCACATCTTTAGGTTGTGCCTTGGGTTCAGAAGAACCTTCATTGGCAGATGTGTCCTTGGTTGTGTTACCATCCTTGGTCAACACCTCTGAAATGACAGAGCCTTTCCTATGATAGGTTCTAGGGGGGTTGGAAAGTCTTTCAGAGACAGAAGGCTTAGGGAGATTGGCTTGAGGGGTTTCAGGAGGGTTGGGTTTTGAGGGGTTTGAGGGATCATCTGGGGAGTCATCATCATTGGAGCTGCTTTCAGGGTGATTGATGCCCTTAGCTTTCCTTTCTCTCTCCTCATTCATCTTGTCATCCACCAACTTTGCAAATACTTTCTCATCAGTGAGGAATCTTGTCTTTGAAACTCCAGCAAAGTGTAACAATCTGTTCTCCTCCACTTGCCACCAGTTTGCACCCTTATCTTGGATAACTTGTGATATTTCCATCAAGGATTTATCTTTTACATCAACAAGCATCCTTAGATCATGAAAGGCCTTCTGAATTCTTGGAAATTCAGCAAGTTGTGGATACAAACTGTCCACAGTAGCCTTGGCTCCTCCTCTGAGCATACTTTCATAAGTATACTCCTCCTCATCTCCACTTGAATGGGGACTTTGGGTTATAGGGGAGTTGGCTCTGGGTTCTCCTAATGTGGCTTCAGGCAGATTAAGTTCAGGAATGTTGGCTTCAGATGGGTTGGGTGCAGTAGAAGGATCTTCAGTTGCTTTTGAGAGCAATGGATCTGAAGGGGCTTTACTCAGGGGGGTTGGCTCAAAGAGTGCAGCTTCTAATTGCTTTGAGTAATTGAGCATAGATGAGTCAAGGGGAGATTGTAATCTTGTCTCATCTACAGCTATGTCAGCTAGCACATCTATCATACTTCTCTGCACACTTCCCTCAGGAGAGTATCTCTTTGTGAGATTTATGGGAGTGATAGGTTGATTGGTTGGGGTTATATGGGTTTCAGGGGAGTTGGGCTCAGGAT
This sequence comes from Galeopsis tetrahit, assembly GCA_963675135.1. Taxonomy (NCBI): domain Eukaryota; kingdom Viridiplantae; phylum Streptophyta; class Magnoliopsida; order Lamiales; family Lamiaceae; genus Galeopsis; species Galeopsis tetrahit. The sequence goes on from OY776134.1 coordinate 23,336,807, forward strand.
TCTGAATTTCAGGGATGTTGGCCTCCATTGGTTGACCTTCAGGGACCCTGGATTCTGGAGTTCCAGAACCAGATGAGTTGGTCCTTGACTTTGATTTGGTCCTGCTTTCAGCTCTGCTCTCTCTTAGAGCAAGTTGTAGAGACCTTTCTTCCTGAAGCTCCAACACCTTGTCAGTAGGCTTGACCCTTCTTTTACTAGCTCTACTGCTCCCACTTCCTTCCTCATCCTTCTCAGGGACATCCTCCCTGATCCTTTTATCACCCCTAGACTTTTGTCTAGTCTCATTGTACTTTTGCCTTAATTCTTCTGAATGATCATAGGGCACTTGTACACCTTCTCTAGCAACTTCTTCAATCTCAGTTGAAGCATCTGAATTCTCTTCTGAGATTATCTGAGACATTTTCCTTGTCTTCACCACTCTTGCTTTAGTCTTTTTTTTCAACTTGGGCTTCTCCTCCATCTTTGCTTCAGCAGGCTTGGCCATTAACATCCTCCTTTGCTCAGTTTTCTTGCTGAGCTTTCTGAATAGAATCTTTTGAGCTGGGAGAGGCTTTGCAAAGGTTTGCATTTGGGAGTAATGAGAAAATCTCTCAATCAACAAGCTTGCCCTAGTGCAATACTTGATTTTCCCTTCTAGCACCACCTTGTTGTGAGATTTCACCTTGAATTTAGCCTTTTCCTTCATCATTTCAGACATAATGAAGGTCCTCCAATCAAACTTGATGCCTTTGTCACTGGCATCAATGACTGCAGCCATGATTCTGATTCTTGGATGGCTGACCTGCTCTAAGCTTCCAGTATTACTCAAGAGACTTTTAGCTACTACCTCAAAAAGGTTGAGAAATTCTGGCTTGAGAGTCTTTTTGTTTTGAGTTGAGGAGAGAGGGCCTGGTGTCAATAGCCATTCCTGAGCTATTTCTTCTTCATGACCAGTGCCATAGATTTATGGATTCCTTCCCTCAGAGGGCAATCCAAAAGCTCCTTCAAGATCTTCTGAAGAGAATTTCACTCTATGAAATCTTTCTTCCTCTTCTCCTTCAGCAACATATGACAGTCTGGTGGAAACTTCACCATCTTCAGGCTTGCCCCTCCATTTGAGAAAGGCAAAGAATTCAGCCATGTAGCTTTCCAAGCAGGAACTTGGTCTTTCTTCCAAGAACTTTTGAAGACCAGCCCTTCTCAACCACCTCAGGGTTGGAGTAATCTCAGGATCTTCACTTTCAAAGGAGATTATGGGTTCAAAATGAAGATTGTTTTTGTTGCTTAGATATCCAAAATCAAGGTCCAGAGCCTTGTTGGAAAAGTCTATGATCATCTCTGGTCTAACTTTGGGAGCCATTGAAATTTACAGAGATGAAAATGAAAGAATGTTGAGAGAGTTTGAAGAAAAAATAAGCTAGGGTTTGAATACTTGGGAAAGAAGTGTTTGTGGGGGATCTTAAGACTTGGGGATATTCTAAAAAGAATGTTTGTCAATGAGTTGGTGAGGTTTGTGTATTTTCAACGGGTATCAAAAATGGAAATATACACTTGGACGGCCAGGATGAATTTCAGGGGAGTTGGCCAGTTTTGATCCAATGGTCAAAAACCAATGTAACAGTGAGTTATTGGTTTTATTCAAAACGTGGAAGTTATTAAATATTAGTTAATGGTTGGGGAGTTTTCGAGATAGATCATGGCTTGAAAAGTGGAATGCAAACAAGAGTTAAATCTTGGCATTTAATGCATGGAAAGTGACCTTTTGGGTGGGGGACAAATTAAATCCTTCAGTGATGATATCTGTAGTTGGGACATGTATCAAGGTAGGCAATGATTACCCAAAGTAGGTGCTTATCAAACCAAGGGAATAGTTTGATAGCCAAGACAACTTATCTGACCCCACTTGGACAAGTGTCCTGAAGAGATGTGGACAAAGGTCCTGAATTCCAATGGATAAGTGTCCTGAATGATTTTAGCCATCTCTTCTGATATTCTGTAGACTTGACCAAGTCTGCTGAGAACCTTTTCAGTTTCCATATATCTCATTCACTTTTCATGACTTTTACTTGTCCAACTTCCCTGGATCAAGTAATCCCAACTCTGCTGATAGCTCCAGAAACCTTGCCTCTGCAAGTGGCTTAGTTAGTATATCAGCTTTTTGATGATCTGTGTGGATCTTGACCAACTTTATATCCTTCTTCTCCACATGATCTCTAATGAAGTGATGTTTGATGTCCACATGTTTGCATCTTGTATGCAAGACAGGATTTTGTGAAATAGCAATGGCACTATTGTTATCACAAAATATGGGCACTTCAGTAGAGTTGACTCTGTAATCTCTTAGTTGTTGTCTCAACCATAGGATTTGGGCACAACAACTTCCAGCTGCAACATATTCAGCTTCAGTGGTGGAAGTAGCCACTGTGTTCTGCTTCTTGGAGAACCAAGATATAAGCTTGTTGCCCAAGAATTGACAAGTCCCTGAAGTGGACTTTCTGTCAATTCTACAACCTCCATAGTCAGCATCTGAGTAGCCAGTTAGCTCAATGTTGTCATTAGCAGGGTACCAAAGGCCTAGATTTTCAGTGCCTTTGAGATACCTCAAAATCCTCTTTGCAGCCTCAAGATGGCTTTTCTTAGGATTTGCTTGGAACCTTGCACAAACACCTACTGCAAAGGTGATGTCAGGTCTGCTGGCAGTGAGATAGAGGAGTGAACCAATTATTCCTCTATACTCAGTAGAGTTGGTTGGAATACCACTCTCATCAGGATCCATCTTCCAATTTGTGTTCATAGGGATCCTTACTGACTTGCTAGTTGTACACCCAAACTTCTTGATCATTTCTCTGGTGTACTTAGCTTGGTTGATGAAGATTCCTTCTTTAGATTGTTTGACTTGAAGACCCAAAAAGAAGTTCATCAACCCCATCATGGACATCTCAAACTTGCTTTGCATTAGCTTTGAGAACTTCTCACACAGCTTCTCATTGGGGGATCCAAATATTATGTCATCCACATAAATTTGGACAAGCAAGATGTCCTCTCCTTCAGATATTCTGAAAAGAGTTTTGTCCACAGTTCCCTTGGTGAATCCATGATCCAAGAGGAATTGTGACAGTGTATCATACCAAGCCCTAGGGGCTTGCTTGAGTCCATATAGAGCTTTCTTGAGTCTGTAAACTTGGTTTCCAACTTCAAAACCTGGTGGTTGCTCCACATAGACTTCTTCTTTCAAGACTCCATTCAGAAAGGCACTCTTGACATCCATTTGGTACACTTTGAACCTCTTGTGGGCTGCATAGGCTAGAAAGAGCCTTATTGCTTCTAGCCTTGCCACAGGTGCAAATGTCTCATCATAGTCAATGCCTTCATGTTGGCAATAGCCTTTTGCCACAAGTCTTGCTTTGTTTCTGACAATCACATCATTTTCATTTTTCTTGTTCTTGAACACCCACTTTGTTCCAATAACATCTTGATGTGAAGGCCTATCCACCAGCTCCCATACTTCATTTCTGGTGAATTGATTCAGTTCTTCCTGCATGGCTGTGATCCAATTGGCATCTTGAAGTGCTTCCTCAATATCACAAGGTTCTTGCTCTGACAAGAAACAACAGAAAAGAGCACTTTCACCATGGAATCTTCTTGTTATGACTCCAATACTTGGGTCACCAAGTATTAGATCAGTAGGATGGTCTGACAACCAGGTCCTTCTTTTTCTGATCTCTTCAGTAGAGTTGTCCTCTACTGAAGTTGAGTCAATTTGATCATAGAATTCAGGATAATTAAATGCAGGATCTAATTCAGGATCATAATCAGGGGTGTTGTCCTCAATGTCAGGGACATTGGTATTTTCAACATTTTGAGTTCCACCTTGATTATTTGACCCATTAACTACCTCAGCAGGTACTGCTTCTTCATTGGTAGTTGTTACCTGGATGTGAACTGGGATTGGATCATTCAGTTCACCATTCCTTTCAGTGGGATTTGCCTCAGGAAGGTTGCCTTCAGGATGGTTGTCCAACATAGAATTTTCAGGTAGATTGGCTTGGACAATATCTATGAATTCAGTGTCTTTGTCTTTTAGGCTTAGTCTGGTTGTTCTTTGTGTGATTTCTTCTGATTCCAAGTTCTCATTCCTGAACTCATGAGTAGATTCATCAAACACAACATGAGGTGTTTCTTCCACAATAAGAGTTTTCTTGTTGTAGACCCTGAAAGCTTTACTAATTTGGGAGTATCCAAGAAATACTCCTTCATCAGCTTTGCTATCAAAGGCTTTCAACTGATCTTTCCCATTATTGTGAATGAAACACTTGCAACCAAAAATGTGAAAGTAAGACACTTTAGGCATTCTTCCTTTCCAGAGTTCATAGGGGGTTTTGCCTTGCCCCTTAATAATCAAACATCTATTTTGAGTATGGCATGCAGTGTTTATAGCTTCAGCCCAAAATCTCTTAGGTAATTTTGAATCAGCAATTAGAGTTCTAGCAGCTTCTTTTAAAGTTCTATTTCTTCTTTCTGCAACTCCATTCTGTTGGGGAGTTCTAGCTGCTGAGGTTTCATGAGCTATTCCATTAGATGTGCAATACTCATTGATGTATGAGTTAATGAACTCTGTGCCTTTATCAGATCTTATCTTGATAATGTTAAGGCTTTTCTCATTTGACAATCTCTTAAGAAGTTCAGGCAGTTTGACTTGAGTTTCCTTCTTATTAAGGAGAAATACTACCCATGTGAACCTAGAGAAGTCATCTACTACAACCAATGTGTATTTTCTACCATTTATGCTTGCAGGGGTAATTGGTCCAAAAAGGTCCATATGTAACAGTTCAAGTACCCTTTCAGTAGAGATGACTGGTTTTCCCTTAAATGAGGCTTTGATCTGTTTTCCTTCTTGGCATGGTTTGCAAACATGCTCTTTAATGAAAACCTCATTAGGTAGTCCTTTGACTAATGCATTTCTAGCAATTTTGTTCATTGTTTTAAAGTTCAGGTGGTTTAATCTTTTATGCCATAACCAACTTTGTTCACTAGAACTCTTAGCAATGAAGCATGCAGCATCAGTAGACTTGTCCCAGTCTGCAAAATACACATTTCCTTTCCTAGTTCCAGTCAATAGAATTTGTTGAGTCTTATCTTTGATTAAGCATTTTCCACTTGAAAACTCAACATTGAAGTTTTTATCACAGAATTGACTGATACTTAGGAGATTATATTTGAGACCAGCCACATAAGATAAATTGGATACTTTGATGTTACCAATCATCAAAGTACCATAACCTTTTGTAGTTGCTTGTGAGCTGTCTCCAAAAGTGACATTTGGGCCTTCTTTTTCAATAAAATCAGTGAGGAGATCCTTGTTTCCAGTCATGTGCCTTGAGCATCCACTGTCAAGATACCATGCTGACTTTTTGCTCATGCTCCTCTTCTTGTGGCCCCTTGGTACCTGCAATTAGATAGGTTTAGGTACCCTTTGAGTTTTGGGTCCTGAGAGGTTAGTTGTACCTTTAGGAACCCAGACTTGCCTAATAACCTTGATTGATTCAAGGTGGCTAAGTTGTCTTCCTCTAGCATCTACATACACTGTCTTTCCCTTAAATGCCTTTGGGAAAGTGTGTGTGAATGTGTTAACTCTATAAGTTTCAGGAGAGTTGTCAAATCTCCTGAACTTTTGAGTTCTTTGTGCTACTTGAGGGAATCTTTGAGGAAAGGCTTTCTTTTGACCATTACCCTTTGGCATGAAGGGTTTTGGTTGTCTCATTTTATTTTGCCTTTGAGGAAAGTTATCCTTGGGTCTATTCAGCTGAGGCTTTCTCAGAAGAGTTGGCCTAGGCTGATTATACTTTGGATAACTCCTCTGAACATTGTTCAGTAGAGTTGCCCTTCCATTGGGTCTACTCTGCTGACCAACATTCCTCTTATGTTCAGGAGCTTTGGCCATTTCCTTATGTTTTGGCCTATTCTCCTGAATTACTTGAGTAGGCAGATCATCCATTTTGCCCTTTCCTTTGTTCAGTGGCTGAATCACTTCATTTTTAGTTTGTGCCACTGACTTAACAAAGATTCTCTTAGTGTTACTTATAGAAGCAACACTAAGACAAGGTGAAGATTCAAATGGATCAAAACCTAATCCACTTCTTTGAGCCATAGGTCTTTGATAACTCTGAATTTCCTCTATTGCTCTAGAGGATTTCTTCAGAGCAGACATCTTTAGTTTCAGGCTCTCTTCACTTGATTTAAGAATATCATATTCATGTGAGAGGTTTTCAAATTTGGCATTGAGAATTTTTAGTTCAAAATCTTTTCTCTTCTGAGAGAGAAGTTGATCATCAATCTCCTTTTGTTGGTCAACTATCCTGAGATTTGCTTCCTCAAGCTCTCTCAAGACTTGTTGATACAACTCAGTAGACTTGACATCAACAACTACCTCAGAGTTTTTGGCAAGTTCAATGGCCAATCTTACATTTTCTCTCATACAGTTATCATGAAATTCTTGTAACAAAGTGAAATCTTCCATCAACTTTCCAAGGGAAAGCTTCAAGTTGACCTCACTATTGTTCTGTGAGATGAATGATGGTGAGCTAGAAGTAGAGGATACCTCATCATCCTCAAGAGCCATGTTGCAGACATCATCATCATCATCACTGTTGGAGAACAGTCCATCAGAGGAGTTGAGGCTTTCAATACTATCAGATTCTTCACCAGCCATCATGGCCTTTCTGTTGGTGAATTTCCTGTCTCTTTTGGCCTGCCTCTCTCTTCTCTCCTTAGAGCTTAATTCAGGGCAATCATACTGGAAGTGCCCTTTCTTTTTACAGTTATAGCACAGATCTTCATCATCTTCTTTCTTTGATTCTTCTCTTCTTTTTGATGATGAAGGTTCAACTCTACTGGACCTTCTCCTATCAGAGTACTTGTCCTCTGATCTTATCTCTTCAGGCTTTTTGACTTCAGCCTGTGCTTCAGGAGAGTTGTATCTCCTGAATTTGTTGTCCTGGTAGAATTTCTTGTATCTACCAAACCTTGAGTTCAACTTTTCAAACCTTCTAGCCATCAAGGCTAGTTCTTCCTTCATTTCAGTCTTTGAGACTGACTTTGATGATCTTGGAGTGGGCTGCATCTCTGGTTCAGCTGTTTTGGCTTTGAAATGCCACTCCCTTAGTAGGATTTGAAGGTTCCTCAATAGGCTTTCTTCTATTGAGGTCGAACTCATAAGCTTTGAGTTCAGAGAAGATTTGCTGCATGGGCATGGTGGAAAGATCTTTGGTGTTTTGCATCATTACAGCATAGACATCCCACTTTTGAGTGAGACTTCTCAAGATCTTCAACCCCACTTCCCTCTTGGTGTAGACCTTGCCCAGTGAGTTGATTTCATTCATCACATCAGTGAATCTACCAGCAAACTTATCAATGGACTCTTCAGACTCCATTGCAAACTGTTCAAATTTCTGCACAGCAACTTGGAGTTTATTCTCCTTGATCTTTTCAGTACCCTCACACATTTCTGCAAGAGTATCCCAAATTTCTTTGGCTGTTGTGCAGTAGTAGACTCTACCCATAATTGCATCTGGAATTGTTTGGTAGAGGGTGTTCATAGCAAGATAATTCAAATTATCTTTCCTCTTTTCATCAGCAGTGAAGTCATCCTCATCTTTGGGGAGCACCTCTCTTGGATCTGCCTTTTGAGCCTCAGTGACCTTGGGATTGACAAATGTGAACACAAAAGGACCTCTTGTGATCACTCTTAGCATGTTAGTGTGTAGAGATGCAAGATGAGCCCTCATTCTGATTTTCCAGAAATCATAATTATCAATTGAGAACATGGGCAGTTTGTGATGTGAAATGTGGTTGACTGGATTTGTGGCCATGTTGTCCAATCCTTGGACAGTAGGAGGTGGAACAGCAGCATTGTTGTTGGCCATAACTCAAGAACAAACAGTCAGTCAATATTCAAGTAGGATTTCAGATAGATCAGTTCAGTGACCACAGCCAATATGTGATTTTGAAAGCCAAGATGCCTTTTCAGAAGCAGTGGTCTTTGAACCCCTGCTCTGATACCACTTGTTGGTCCTGAAAGGAGTAGATAACAAGTGTATGGGGGGGGGGGAATACACTTGTATGCAAATTCTTTTCAAACTTGATCAAACCAGAGCTCAGCAAGGTTGTCTTGGACAACTCTGCTGAAGAAGATTAACTCTTCTAAGATAATCAATCTACTAAGTACTATTGGGTACTTAGTTGAATAACTATCTAGGGGAGTTATATGTGCGGAATAGTGGTTGGCCCTTTTAGATTAAACTCCTTTTATTTCTGAAATCACTTAGTCAAGGTAACACAGTCCAGTTTTCAGGGAACTTGTCCAAATAGGTTTTTACACAGTCTTTGAATGTTTTTCCTTGAAAGATCAGTTTTGTGTGCAGTGTTTATGTATTGAGAGTACTTGAAATGTAAATCAACACAAGAGTTTATAGTGGTTCAGAGACTCAAGCTCCTACATCCACTTTCCCTGATTTAACAGGATAATTCCTTCACTCTTGGAATTAACTTGTTTTATAGTGCCAAGGTGCACTTGATCAAGAACACCACTCTTGGTGAATTGATCCCTAGGATGTCTAGAGTCCTAGTACCCTCTTCTCAAACTCAGAACTGAACTGTTCTTCTCTCAACAGTCAGCTCCTACCACTTCTACTACTACAACCTTCTCACTTTCACTCTTGAAAGATATGAGGATTGAAGTAAGGTTCCAACTAATGAGATATCCTTTACAATGAAGATTAGTGTATAAGGATAGGATATCTCTCTAAGCTTGTGTATGGATATACAATGTAGTTCAGCTTAGAAGAAGTGTATGAAGACTAAGATAGTCTTTTGAAAGCTTGAAAGCACTCTTGCTTGTAGGATAGTTGTCAAGTTGAGATTCAGTTGGATTCTTTCAAATGGTCTTCACACTTCTGTATTTATAGACAAATGAAGGATTTGCCCGTTGGAGAGGCAGCCTCCAATGTCCATAATTGTCTTCTTTTAGTTCTTCAACTTTGAAGACAGAATCTTGATAGTGACATGTCCTCATTTTGGAAATAAACGGCTGTAAGAGCTTTGTCTTCATTCTGCAGCACTCTTCCCAATATCTGACTTTCAGATTCTCTTGTTAGGACTTGGACATCACTTCTGAAGGTTGTTCCAATGATGGGACAACATTCCTCATCATTTGGACAACACTCTTTATCACTATCAGAAGTCTTGCTTATCAGCAAGATTGTCTTGCTCTTTCCCTTTTATTTTCTTGAGGATGGCTCTTTCCCTTCAGATGGCTCTTTCCCTTTTATTTCTCTTGAAGATGATCTTAGCTTGTTTCTTTGAAGATCTTTAGGGTGTGGTTGTCTCTTTCTCTTCAGTATAGTTGACCTCAGGCTTTCAGAGTACTTGATCTTGATTAATTGAGCTGAGACAACTCCTCTGGACAACTCTCCTGATCAGCATATTTGTCTTTCAGCAGACTTGATCATGATTCCAGAGTTTGAGCCTTGAGGGGACTTGTTCTTGATGTACTTCAAGGCATGTGTTCCCCCTCAATTTAAGAGCTGCCTAACATATTAGCTCCTCATCTAGCCTATAATCTATATGTTCTAACATTTCTAGAACATACTTATCTTGATTTAGGCATGTCTCAGGGGGGTTTTGGTATTAGATCAAAACATATCTCATTTTATTCCCAACATAACTTTTGCTGAAAACTAATTTCTTGATGGTTAGATCACTTTTTGACATCAGCACAGTAACATCAGATCAGTACTGTGTCCAGATCAGTTCCCCCTTCAATAAAGGACTCTTCTTCTATGCCTGTTTCACCTTGGTAGAAATCTTAGTTCATGTAATCTAGGTGTAATACAGTACAGAATAGTACAGAATAATTATATCAAGATTTTAAACAAGGTTTATTTTAAGGTGACTAGTGTGCTGAGTCAACAGAAAGGATATTTAAGAAATTATAGATTCCCCCTTAAATGTATATTCTCAATTCCCTCAGCTTTACCAGCTTCCTCATCGGGATTAGGCACCTTAGTAACCTTTTTACCTGATTGTGATGAATGTAAATGGTATTGACATAGTTTATCCTTCTGGATTACCCTTCTGATGTACTGTTCTTGGTTTACTGATCTGCTTCTTGATATCAGTACAGTACCTGAAATGTTAGTACAGTTCTATATACATGCAGGATCCATGTTTATTAACCCTAAACTTATGCACAACTCTCTAAATCTAGTTTCAGCCAAAGGTTTGGTAAAGATATCAGCTCTTTGTATATTAGTATGGATCTTTTCCATTCTAATGTTCTTCTTTTCCACATGATCCCTAATAAAATGATGTCTAACATCTACATGCTTGCACCTAGTATGTAAAAGGGATTTTGAGTAATAGCAATGGCACTATTGCTGTCACAGAATATAGGTACATTAGATTCCACAATATTGTAGTCTCTAAGTTGTTGCATTAGCCAAAGAAGCTGACTACAACAACTTCCTGCGGCCATATATTCTACTCCAGTGGTAGATGTTGCTACACTCGTTTGTTTCTTTGAAAACCATGATATGAGCTTAGTACCTAAAAATTGGCATGAACCAGAAGTTAATTTTCTATCTATCCTGCAACCACCAAAGTCCGAATCTGAATAACCACTTAGGGATAAATCATTATCTGAAGGATACCATAATCCTCGATAAATGGTCTGAAAGTGTGTTCGGTATAGTGTTTAAGTAAAAACAGATTAATGTTGTACTAAATGTTGAGACAAACAGTACAACACTGACTCTAACAGAATATCAGAAATAAAGATACACAGTGGAAGACTTGAAATACTAAAAATAAACAAGACACAATGGAAATACTTTTCACATAGATTTTATAAATAAAAATCTATGTGAGCCTTACGGCGAAATATCAATACTTATCTTCAAGTACAAATGTTGTGTGAAATGTTACAACAATAACCTTCACAACATAAACTACAAACGAGGCAGGTACCTTGTTCTAAAAACGATCTAAGTGTATGAATTATACACTGCCGAAATGCTAGTCCTATCTATGATTACACTCTCGATAGATAAAGAAAAGCGCACAGTCATACGGGTGGGATACTTCGTATGAACTAAAAGGTATAGCTATTGGAGCCACAATTTCCTAACAGGATGAACACTAGTCTAGGATATTGATCGAATAGAATACACTAAATTATGGAGCCTTCCTTCGGTATTTATAGAGTGAGGGACGAATTCTAGAGGCTTCCATCTTGAGATCCTATTTTTTAGGACCTCAACTTCCATGATCTTTCTAGATCCTTCCACAATGCTCCAGGTCGTTCTAAATGGTTCCAAGGTGATCTAGCAAGTTCTGCAATATTCTGGAATCTTCCAGGTTCCAGATCCTTGTAGAAGCTTCTAGATCTTGCCAGAAATGCGATAACATTTAGATCAACATTTAATGTAGCATTTCAGAAAAGACTTAGAAAAAATCTCGGAAGGTCAAATTAAGATGTTGTTGATAATGTTAAAGCATTCAAGAGTTAACAACATCTACAATCTCCCCCAATTTGACCTTTCGATTACAACACACCTCATGCACATATATTTCTATACATATTCAGTTTTATGAACTTATCTAAGGTGAACATCTACACTAAATACTAGTCAAGTCAATACCTGTTGTAATCGTTGGATCAAATCGAACGAAGATCAAGGATAATCTTATAATGATCCGTGCCATAAGATCAAGATAATTTTACCCAAAAAAAGAATAAGTATAAATAGTACACTTATTCACAACATAAGTAATTTACTAAAATCATAAGTTGAACTGGAAGAATTAACTTAAGATTAAAGTAAGACACTAAACAAAAACAATCAGAGCAAGGAAATAATAAAAAAAAATATAACAGAAACTAAGGATCAGAACAAAAATAAACGAACTACTAATAATCTAGACTGGCCTAAACATGATTAACAACCTGCACATAAACAATCAATAACCTGTAAACATATTTAAGCAAATAGCAGTAAACAGATATCATCAACTGCAACCATAATTAAGCAAGATGTATATCAAGCATAAGTGAAAACAAAACATCCTAACATCTAGAAATAAATAACAATTGTATCAGAATTTACTTAAACATAAAGTACAGAGATTGAATCTGAAAAATGGCATAAATTGTTGTGGTAACAGTTGCAGCATCAAATTCCTGCACATTTGCCATTTAGACTTCAGATCTCCCCCTGTCTTGCAGCTTCTTCTTGTTCATCAATGGAGGTCACCATACAAGGTATCCATGTCAGCATCATCATCATCATCAGCTTCATCAACAAAGTAAGTAGATGCAAGGTCTGCAACTACATCAGTCACTGCAGCATCTTCTCCTGCTTCAAGTCCTCCACCACCACCAGCAGCTGTAACTCCATCAGTCATCTCTTCAATAACCACACTAGAGTTAGATGGTGGTGGTACTCCCCCTGTTGTAGGTGAAAGCATACTGGTCCATCTGTCCTTCAGGAATTGAAGCTCTTCAATGGTGTCCTGCAAGTGCTGTAATTGAAGTTTGATAAATTCCTGTGAAACACAAACATTCCCAGAAATGTTGATACGAATGTTCTCAACATATGGGGGTGCATTCCTCTGTCTTGTTCTGAAAGGTCCTGGTTGATCAGAAGTAGATGGTCTGTGCTGATGTTCAGTACTAGGAGCAGTCAAAGGTAAGTCTAGTACTCTATCCCCAGTGAGTAAGGCAGGAGCTATGGCCAGTAATGGAACTCTCCCCCTTAACACATCATTGTTCTTAGCAACAAAACCATGGTGCCTCAAGTAATTGGAAATCAAAACAGGATAGGGTAGGTTACCTTTCTCAGAAACTTTTCCAGTAAATCTCATCATGTGGTGAAAGATTGTAAGGTCTAGATTGAATTTCTTAAGCACAAATATCCTATACATAAGAACAGCTTGGTCTTTTGTAATCTTGGTAGTGTTTGTAGTTGGGATCCAATTGTAGATAATGAGTTTATATAACACAGAGTGTAGGGAAGTGAGGTCTTTGGCTAGCATCTGTCAAGTCCACTTAACTACCCTACCACTAGTTATAGCAGAAATTACCACATCCATGTCAGGTTCTTCCTCCACCTCAACATTGGGAATTTGCAGAAACTCATTTATCATTTCAGGAGTAAAAGGTACATCCCTCCCCCTAAAATTAACAGTCCCATACCACTTAGATGATCTCCTACCAGTGCTCTTTTTCATACAAGCATAAAATTCATAAGCCCGGTTTGTCAAGAATGCTTCACCAAAATTCACAGCATGCATCAAATTCCTTTCCTCTAAGAAACTAATCATGCCTTTACTTTCAAAATCAGGTATATTAATCCTCTTCTCTATCAATAATCTTCTCTTAGAATAAATAGCCAACCTATTCTCTAGAGTCTCATAACAGTCAGGAATACCTTCATCATCAGAAGCAAGGTCATCATCATTTGCAAAGCTTGATGTGGAACCTTTAGTAGAGCTTTTCTCAGAGCTGCTTTCTGCACTGGAAGAGCTATCACCATTGCCATCATCTTCAAGTTTTGGTGCAGCATCCTTTGCAGCAGCAAAATGCTCAGCATTTTTCTTAAGAGAGTTCAAAATATCTCTTAAGCACACATCAGAATCAGAGTTGGAATCTGATTTTGCAGGTTCATCTTCAGTGATCATCTTCTCTTTGCCTTTTGGTTCAGCAACAGCCTTTCCTTTGCCTTTCAATTCAGCAACAATATTCTTCTTCTTGGATTTCTCAGCAACAGCTTTCTTAGGTTTCTCAGCAACAACAGTAGCAGCTTCAACCTCTTCTTCAGAATCAGTAAACACCTGAATAGGTTCATCAACAGCATTTCCAGCTTTCTTCTTCTTCCTCATGGATTCAGAATAATCCACTCTAGTGAACACACGGTTCGATCTCCGTCTTTGTACAGGGCTTCTCTATCGTTTGCCTTTCTGCACATTTATTTTAAAGGAAATAGGTGCAGACTCATCAGAAACAGAGTGTGAGGAGCTTGTACCATTTTCAGAGATATGTGCGTCCTCCATTTCAGCATCTTCAGGGTCGGAAGTAGCAATAGCATCTTCTTCAGTAGTGACCTCAACATTTCCGGCTTTAGAACCATGATCAGTAGGTTCAGGCGATTTGGGGCTTTTCGAAGCAGAAGCCATTTGAGCAGTTTGTTCTGCCAAATAGCTTGAGATATCCACAGTGATATCTCTGAATGTCATCACGGGCAGATGACCAGTGGATCGCAGTGTATTGGACACTTCTTCTACAGCCCTAGTGAACTGTTCAACAGTAGCATCTTGTGGAATGTTGGTGATGCGAGGAGCGGTTTGAGGAGCAGTTTGAGGAGTAGGAACAGTTGTTGATGGTGTTGCAGAGACATTTGAGTCAGCATTTGACGAGGTTGAGTTTTGTGAAGCCATGGAAGCAAGAATTTCGAGAGGGTTTGTGCGAGAGTGTGATGAGTTTTTCGAATCAGAGTGAGTTTGTGAGGAGTTTGAATTTCTTTCAGCCATTTAAGTAAGGCGGTTGGAATTTCAAGGTAATTGATGGAAGTTTACACACACTTCTTTGAGATATACACAACCAAAAATCAATTCTGCAATCCTAGTACTCAACAAATTCAGAAATCACGATTAGCAAATGAATGAAATCTTATGATCGATATTTATAGAGAGAATTATGTAGTTGGAGGTTAAATTAAAAACAGAAGAAATAATCCAGAAAATTTCGATAATGCTCCACATAATTAGCCACAATCTAGATCATGGGTAATTAGTGGGGAAAATCCATTTAATTAAATTAATTAAATAATTAAGAAGCTTCCAGAATTTACAGAATAAAAAATCGCATAATCTGAAAAAAATAAGGACGTGGTTAGTAATTAATTAAATAAATAAAATAAATCTCAATAAATAATTAAATAATTACAACTAATAAAAATAAATTCGAATCAGGCAATGTTGTGCTCAAAACTGTTACAAACACCTCAACACGGTTTTTACATGAATTTGCTTCATTTGTGTTGCACCAATTTTTTTTTTCTTTTTTTGTGTTATAGCATCTAATTTGTATTGATCCATTTTTCATGTAGAGTACATCGTAGTAGAGAACTCGGTGCCCCATACTTACTTAATGGATTACAAATATCTTGATGTTTTTACCAAATATCACCTTTTGAAAAGAAGGCATCGTAGTAGTGAACTCCGTGCTCCATAGTTACTCAGTGATTTGGTACATCTTTTAGTATGCTAATAACATTCTTTTTTTTTTTTATGTATTTGAGAGGTGTGAGACATGTTTATTTTTGCACTCCAAGGTTCTTAGATTCGAAGATATTTTACAAAGGAATTATTTAACTAAGTAAGAAATAGATTCAACTTATAAATTTTATACAACCCATGATGTTGTCCCAAATGCTAACGCATTTGTGACAACATCCATCCGAATTCTTTTCAGATAGTGCTCATGCCAAGAGATTTCCTCAAAGTAGAGAATCTCTCATGGTCTAAAGCTTTTGTAAAAATATCAGCATTCTGTTTTTTAGTAGGTACATACTCCAACTTAACAATATTCTTCTCTACTAAATCTCTCATAAAATGGTGTCTTATGCTAATGTGCTTTGTGAGTGAGTGTTGTACATGATTTTTCAAAATGTTAATGACACTAGTATTATCACAAAAAATTGTAAGTATACCATTCTCAATACCATAGTCATGGAAAATCTTGCTCAGCCACAAGAGTTGTGTACAACAGCTATGTACTCAGATTCTGCAGTGGACTGTGAAACACAATTCTGTTTCTTGTTGTGCCATGATACAAGATTGTTTCCCATGTAGAAACATCCTCCACTCGTACTCTTTCTATCATCTATATCTCCAGCCCAATTAGCATCACTATAACCAATCAAAATGTTGTTGGTGTCCTTATTGTACCAGATTCCAAGTTCAGTTGTACCTGAAACATACTTGATAATCCTCTTCACAGCATTTAGGTGAGATTCCTTTGGAATAGCTTGGTACCTAGCACAAACACACACACTGTACATAATATCTGGTCTACTAGAGGTTAAATACAATAAACTACCTATCATGGATCTGTAAAGTGTTGGATCAACATCTGTCCCAGCACTGTCTTTGCAAAGTTTCAAAGTAGATCCCATAGGAGTTTTCATCGGTTTTGAATTCTCAAGGCCAAATCTTTTAACCAAGTTCTTAGCATACTTACTCTGGGAGAAGAAAATACCATCGCTGCATTATTTGATTTGAAGACCTAAAAAGTAATTCAAGTCTCCAACCATACTCATTTCAAATGTTGCAGTCATTGCCTCAACAAATTTACTCAACATTTTATCACAAGTAGAACCAAACACAATGTCATCAACATATATTTGAGCAATAAGTATATCATCTTTAGTGTGCTTAATGAACAAAGTTCTATCTGTCTCTCCTCTAATAAAGCCATATTCCAAAAGAAAGTCAGTAAGCCTACCATACCATGCTCTAGGAGCTTGTTTAAGACCATACAATGCTTTCTTAAGTTTAAATACATGATCAGGATACTTTGGATCTTCAAATCCCTTAGGTTGTTCAACATATTCTTCTTCATTCAATATGCCATTTAGAAATGCAGCTTTTACATCTATTTGATGAAGTTTAATATCAATAAAGCATGCAATTGCTAGCAATAATCTAATAGATTCTATCCTAGCAACAGGTGCAAAAGTCTCATCAAAATCAACTCCTTCAACTTGGGTGTACCCTTGTGCTACTAACCTAGCCTTGTTCCTAACAATATTACAAGATTCATCAGTTTTATTCTTAAATATCCACTTTGTTCCAATGACATTAGTATGACTAGGTCTTGGAACAAGTGTCCACACTTCATTTCTTTCAAACTGACCAAGTTCTTCATGCATAGCATTAATCCAGTTTTCATCAGTTAAGGCTTCTTTAGCACTCTTAGGTTCAATTTCAGATAAATAGCACTCAGCATTTACAACATTACACATAGAAGACATGCATATTGTTCTTACCACATCTACCTTATTTGATCTTACTCTTCCTCTTGTTTGCACTCCAACTGTAGCATCGCCTATGATCTAGCCAGAAGGATGACTTTTACCTATTCTTGAAGAAGGATTCGTTTTGGGAACGTACTGGTCATTCTGGGAAGGTACAACTGACTTTTCTGTAAATGTTGACCCAGATGTGTTAACATTTGGTGCAACATTTTCAGACTTCAGTGTATTATCAGAATTGTCAGTAACTTGTGATACATCTTCTTCATCTTTGTCATCTGTAAGACCTTTATCATCATCAAACACAACATTAACATATTCTTGAATAGTGTTAGTTCTAAGGTTATAGACTCTATAAGCTTTACTATTTCTAGAATAGCCTAAAAAGAAACCTTTATCACTTTTAGAATCAAATTTAAGAAGTTGATCCCTATCATTCAGGATGTAACAAACACAACCAAATACATGAAAATATTTCACATTTGGTTTTCTATTGTTCAACATCTCATAAGGTGTTTGATTAGTGCCAGAACGAATATAAACTCTATTAATGATATGGCATGCAGTATTCATTGCTTCTCCCCAAAATTTCTTAGCAAGACATTTGGATGTAAGCATGACTCTTGCCATTTCTTGTAAAGTTCTATTCTTTCTTTCAACAATTCCATTTTGGTGTGGAGTTTTAGGAGATGAATATTCTAGTAAAATACCTTTTTTATCACAGAAATCATTAAACATGCTGTTTTCAAATTCCCTACCATGATCAGTTCAAATACGGCCAACTTTCAAGTTAAACACACTTTTTAACCTCTTATAAAGAATTTTAAATGCAGCAAATGCTTCAGATTTGTCTCTCAAAGACTCTACCCAGGTAAATCTAGAAAAATCATCTACCACAACTAAAGAATACCTCTTTCCTCAAATGCTTTTAGTTTCCATAGGACCCATCAAATCCATGTGCAATAATTCAAAGTATCGATGTGTAGAACAATGTGACAGCATTTTGTGCGGCATTCTTACCTGCTTACCTTTTTGGCATGGTCCACATACAGTGGGATTGTGAAGCTTCAGTCTTGGAATTCCTTTTACTGCATCTGCTCTAATTAGCCTTTTCATTGCTCTTTAATTTGCATGACCCAATCTTTGATGCCATAAAGTACTTTCATCATGTTTTGACAAGTTACACATATTTGTTCCAATAAGATAACAATTATCAGCTGACCTAGTACCAGTCATGACACAAACTTCATCTTTATTAAGAACATAGCATGAATCTTTGTCAAATTTCACATGCAAATTATCATCACAAAGTTGACTAATGCTAATAAGATTTGCAAGTAAGCCATTAACATGCAAGACATTTTTAAGCTTAGGAAAACCTTCAACATTCAAAGTTCCTTTACCAATAATTCGTCCTTTCGAACCACCACCATATGTAACACTACCACCATTCATGGTCACATAATCAGATAAGAAATCTATACGACCCGTCATATGTCTAGAACAACCACTATCAAAATACCATAGATCAGGTAGACATGCTTTTAATGAGGTATGAACAACATTACAGGTAGCTTTCGGTTTTCATGCAGATTTCAGAAACTGTTTCCTAGGATGTGACAGTTTTTTAGGCAACATTTTCTCATCTTTCATTTCTTCAAACCTTTTTATACAGTAAGGACGAATATGACCAACCTTGCAACAGTAATGACAGATAAACTTCCTCTTAACCTTGTGAGAATCTGATTGTGCAGATGTTACATCAGATGTGTTAACATTTGCCTTCACAAATTTCACAGGTTTTCTAAAATGTTCAGAAATAGAAGCAGTAGTACCATCATAACCTAAACCATGAATATTAGACTTACCAGTAGTTATAGCATATTTGACCTCAGAAGCACTCTTGGAGTATTTCTTGAAACATAAAGTGGAATTGATCAATTTCTCCTTTAAGTTACATATTTCCAGATCTCTGTTGGTAAGAATAACTTTTAGCTTAGCGATTGTGTCTTTCAGATCCTCATTCTCTTTATTCAAGGAATTTAGAGTGAGTTTCTGAGAGTTCCAATCATCTAACAACTTTTGGTATGCATTGTCATCAATCCTTTTTCCTGCATCATCAACCAAACCATTAAAACAGACTAAATCTGGGTGACTCTGTTCTGATGTTGATGTAGATGTTGAAGCATCAGGTACATCATCAGAATGTGTTTCATCCAGATCATCATCTGAGGAATCATTATAATCAATTCTGGTAAAATGAGAATATTCATTATCATTTACTTCATCAAGATCATCAGAATCATCACTCAAGGTAGCACTAAAATTCAGTTTTTGCTTAAGTTTGGTATTAGCACACTCATTTGCATAGTGGTCATATCCAGAACAAGCATTTCATTGAACTGATTTTCGAAATTCAGGATCATACCGTGGTTTACCTTCACTCTTTAATAGTCTTGGTGTGAATTGACCTTTCCTCCTTTTTGGTTGAGGTATTGATGTGTTGATTTGAATCTTAGGCTGAATATTTCCTCTAGATTTGCTCACAGATTTCTTAAGAAATTTATTAAAATGCTTAGTGAGGAGGGCAATGTTGTTAAGATTGTTGAGACATTCATCAAGCAATTCTTCATCCGAATCAACCTCAGTAACGATAGGTTGAATCTCAGATTTGTTTGATGTTTCCCCTTTAAAAACAACAACTTTCTTATCATCATTAGTTTCATCAACTTGATTAGTGTTTATCTCGTAAGTTCTAAGAATACTCACTAATTCATTTTGACTTAACTTATCCGTATCTTTTGCCTCTTCAATAGCACAAATTTTAGCATCAAATCTCTTAGGAACAGATCTTAATATCTTATGAACTACTCTAACATTAGAAATAGGGTCACCAAGAGAGTGTGATTCATTGATTATCTCACTTAACCTTTCATTGTAGGATGAAATTGTTTCATCTTCCTTCATTCGGAGATTCTCAAACTTTGTTCCCAACATTCGAAGCTTAGTCCTTCGAACACTATCTGAACCCTCACAATGCTCTTGCAACCTGTCCCATGCATCTTTAGAAGTAGAACATTTAGATATAATTTTAAACATTGAAACATCAATAGAGGTGAAAATAGCATTTAAAGTTTTAGGGTGTGTTTGGTTTGGGATTGGCCCATCCGGATTTGGATGGGCCATCCCCCATCCCTCTTGTTGGTCCTTGGTGGAGTATAACACAAGTGTATGGGGGGGGGGGGGAATGCACTTGTGTATGCAAATTCTTTTCTTTTTAACAAAAACTGGTCTTATCAGGCAGGTTGTCTCACAACTAGCCTGAGTGTGAACTTTGATAGATACTTGTCCTACTGATTACTATTGAGTGATCAGTTGGCTAAATATCTAAAAGAGTTACTAAGTGCGGAATGTGGTTGGCCTTTGACTTAAAGAAATACTCCAAGTTAATTTCTGAAAAGATACAGTTATCAAGGACTTTGTCCAAACCAGATTTTCTCACTTACTGAGTTTTGCTTCTTTAAAATATGTTTGAATGTAAGTGCAATAAAGAATGCAGTAAGTAAATGGCACACAAGTTTATAGTGGTTCAGAGACTCAAGCTCCTACATCCACTTTCCCTGATTGAACAGGATAATTCCTTCACAATGGAATTAGCTTGTTTTATAGTGCCAAGGTGCACTGATCAACAACACTCTCTTAGTGTTTTGATCCCTAGGATAGTCTGAGTCCTAGTGCTCAATCTCTCTGAGTTAAGACTGTGTTTCTCTCTAACAGTCCTTAACTCCTCACTTCTACAACAAACACTCTCTTCACTAAATGAGATAAGGGTTTGAGGTTTGGTTCCAACTAGTAGAGATATCCTTTACAATAAGAACAGTGTAAAGGCTTAGGATATCTCAATGCTAAGCTTTGGATGTTTACAAAGATTGGCTTAGCTAATTGAAGTGATTCAGGAAACTTGGAATTCTGAAGAACAGCTTGGTTTCCTTTGAAAGCTTGATGATAGTTTGATAGCTTGTAGTTAGATACAGAATCCCTTTGATCACTTCTGTATTTATAGACAAATTTGAACAACTAACCGTTGGAGGGATAGCAATTCAAATATGTCTATTTGCAGCACCATTGAAACGGCTATGAAGCTTGGCATCCTTTTATCCACTGTGTAAAAGGGCTCTTCAATGGTTGCTTGAATGAATGTGTTGACTTCTGAAAAATGCGGCTGAGAAGACTTGTGTCAGATTCCAAATATGCACATTTCCCAAGGTTGATTTGTGGCAAACTCTACACTCAACCAACGGTCAGATGGGACAAGCTCCCTGAACATTCCTGCTGCAATTTAGAATGTTCCAACATTCATTCACTGCTTCACTCTTTAATGCTCTAAGTCTTCAATGCTTGGTTCAGGCATGATTGGCAATAAATGCTTCATTGAATGTGTCTTCTGTGAGCTTTTGGCATTCAATGCTCTTGATCATTTGTACTTCAATTGTCTTGATCATTTGCATTTAAGAGCATTGCTTTAATGTTCTTGATCTCTTCAGCTCAGTTGTCCACTTGGTCAATCTGTCTTGAAAGTTCAGCAACTTTGGCCTAGACATTTAACATTTATCAAGCTGCCTAACATTCCAGCTTTGGACAACTATCCTGAACTCTAAAATCTCACAACATTCCTGAGATTTTTAAGCATTCTACTTACTCAAGTGTACTAAGACAACTTGCCTGAACTAGACTTGAGCATATCTCAACTAATCTGAACATCATCAATCAGGGGTTTTGGTATCTAAATCAAAATCATTTTATTCCCAACAATTTCCCCCTTTTTGATGATGCCAAAACCTATTACAAAGGAGCCTTGACTTATACTATACTTTACCTTCAGGATGAGTGATCTGGTCAACTTTCCTGAAAGAAACTGTTAGCACAATAAATCAAGTATATATGTCATGTCAGGTTAGTTGAGATAATGAGTTGTTATCTCTTGATAGAAAATCAGTGGTCATTTTATATATCATTGAGCATTACAGATCAGAAAATCAAAGGACAACATAACTGATACAAGCAAAACAGAATAACAACAATCATTAACAATCATAAAAAAAACAGATAGGGAAGAGATAAACTTATCGATCAGAGAGTTCCATCATCTTGAGGAGCTATGACATATTGAGCCCAGACCCTTTTCTTCAGTTCCCAAACATCCTTGTTTGATCCTCTAGGGCCAATCTTCATCTTCTCCATCTTCATGATGTTGATGAACTCTTCCAGAATCTTTTCCTCATCAATCAAGTTCCCATTGAACTTAGGAGGCATGTACAGAATTGGACCAGGGGCCTTGAACTCAACTCTTGCCATCTCAGCTGCTGCAAACAGCTTTTGGTAGAGGTCCCTATGGTTCTCAAACATGAATTGGACAAAGACTTCATCCACACTCTCTTCAAGCCACTTTCCAATGACATAAAAGTCATATACAAAACTTCTCTTGGCCTCCTCCCATGCATCATTCAGTGAGATTGGAACCCACTTATCATGGTGAGGGTACTGAGTGTCCCATCTTTGCAGCATCTGAGGTTTGAGCCTTCTGTAAGAAGCCCTCCTTCTTGGAGCTTTGAAGTTTGCCCTTCTCTCATCCCTTGCTTTGTTGGCCTCAACCAACTGATCCATCCTCTCTTTAGCTCTCTGAAGAGCTAACTTCTCCTGAGTCTCTGGATCCTTTCCAAATCCTTCTTCAAACAATTTAGAAGGATCATCAGCAAGCTTGGGCACACCAACTTCAGGCTCTCTGTTCTGTACCTCCTCTTCACTATCTTCTTCTTCAATAACAGGCAGCTTGGCTGCTTTCTTCAATCTCTTTGATTGCCTTACTGGAGTTGATTCTTTAGACTGGAATTCTGATGGCAAAGTCAGGCTGGTTGGGAATTCATTGAAGGCTTGCAGTTCCTTCCTCTTTCTTTCAGATGACCTTGTCACCTTCCCCCTTACTTCAGCAACTTTCTCTTTGGGGTCAAGTCCTGCTGACTCACCACCAGGCCTTTGTTGCTTCCTTGCCTGACTTTCCATTGCAGACATCATGGATTCTTTAACAGCAATTTGAATCTGTTCTTCCTCAGTCAAGTTTTCAATATCCATTGGGCCTTTGCCTTTCCCAATGTCTTCTACTGCCTCCTCCTCAATCTCAGGGACCTTCTCCTTTCCCTTTGATTCACCAATCACCAAGGTTCCCTTTGCCCTTGCTCTCTCTCTTTCCCCCTTTTTGGCATTATCAAAACACTGGGGCTTCAATTCACTTATAGAGACTGAGAGATGTGAGTGGGCTTGAGTGAGGACTTCAACTCCTGCAGTAGATAAACATTCTCATCATGAATGTTTTGCATTTTGTCATCTGCCATGCTCAAGAATGTGTGAACTGGCTTCATCTTTTGAGTAACAATTGCATCCAATGTGGCTTTCAGTGATTGATCAAGTTTGGCCTGAAGTTGTTCAGTGAGGTTGGCCACAACTTGATCAGACACTTTGGCCATAAGTTCAACAGTGAACTTCTCAGCAACCTCCTTCACCATTGCAGCTTTCAATTCTTCAGCCTTCTTCCTCTGGGCTGCTGTCCTCTGCCTTAAAGCATCCTTGATTGTTTTTCTCAAGGCTTTCACATTATGCTTGTACAAATCTTTGAGACCCTGCTGCTCTTTCTTCACAGATCTTGTGAATTTTCCCATAGCATCCTTGGCCTTTGTCACTTCAGTTGAAACTGTTTGCAATCCAGTTTCAACTCCACAAATTCTTGCATCTAAAGTGGGCAGAATCACCTCCTCTGAGCAAGTTAGCCTCATCTCCACAGAGGCTAGAGTCTTTCCTTGGCCATCTAGAGTATCAATTGTTGCTGCATGTGCCTTCCCAACTTCCCTGACCAGTGTATCCAACTTCTCTGACTGCTCTTCAATGATGGATGCAGTTTGAGTAGCAATCTGGAAACCAGCTTCAGTGGTGTTGGCTTGTTCAAAGTACATCTTGTTCAGTGTGGATACATTGGCTGAAACTGCTTCAAGATCAATATCAGTATCAACTGGTATATCTGTAAGGGAAGCATCTGCAAAAATTTGCTCAATGGTAACAGCAACAGAATCTGCAAAACTAAGAGTGTTAGTAAAATCTCCCTCAACACCCTCATTTTTTCTTTCTCCCATAAGGCCTGATACATCAGCACCTTCTCTCTCATTTTCAACTAAATTCTTTTCTTCTTCATTCATTTCAGATGGACTCACATTCACTGGAGAATCAGGCCTCCTTTCACCAAGGGATTCATCAAGTTCAGATTTGACTTGAAGAATTGTCTGACTCTCATATTGGGCTGCACCCAATATTTCTACTTCATCTCCCTCTATTTGTGGTGCACTCAGGGAACCTGTAATCACACAATCCTCGCCATCATCTCCCTCTGAATTTTCAGCACTATCAGCCTTTTCAACTCCTTCCATTCCTAAACCTGACACCTCTATATCCTCAACAGGATCCACAGAGGGCAGTTGTTGGGAGATCACAGTGCTTGGGCATCCCAAGGCCACTGAGTCATCCTGAATGACTAAAGGCTGGTCAATGTCCAACTGTCCTGACATTGATGAGGCTTTAGCCAAACTAGCTTCTCCCATGGAAGTCTCAACATTGTCAAGCTGTGCCTCAGGTTCAGAAGAACCATCCTTGGCCAATGCATCTTGGACTGAGTCACCATCTTTGGTCAACTCCTCTGACTGATCAGAGTCCTTTACAGAATGATAGGTCAAGTAATGTACCTGAGCAGAGTTGAGGCCAGGAGGGTTGGGATTGGTGTTATCATCATTATCATCATCAGATGGGCTGTCAGGATGCTTGATTCCCTGTGCAATTCTTTCTCTTTCAGCAAGCACCTTCTCATGAACAATGGTGCAAAACAAGGCCTCAGTGGTCAACACACTGGATTTCTTCACATTTGCAAAATGCAAGAGCCTGTTCTCTTCAACCTGACACCAGCTTGCTCCTTTATCCTGAATAGCCTGAGCTATTTCCACCATAGTTCTATCCTTGATCTCAACAAGAGCTCTGAGATCATAGAACTGTTGTTGCAGCCTAGGATAATCCTTCAATCCTGGATATAATTCATCCACATTAGCCTTGGCAATCTGCCTCAGCATCCCCTCATAAGTGTACTCTTCACCACTTTCATCTTCAGAAGAGTTGGTTTGGGATTCAGGAGGGTTGGATTGGGATTCAGGTAGGCTTGGCTGGATATCAGGTAGGTTGGGTTCAGAAGGGTTGGGTTCAGAAGAGCTTAAAACAAGTTGGGATTCAGGTGCTTTTGAGAGCAATGTGCCTGAAGAGGTAATTGGAATGGCTGGAATGGGTGGGAGAACAACTTGATCACCTTCTTGAAGAACAGTTTCAAGAAGTGTTGTGTATGAAAGAAGTCTTGGATCAAGTGGGGAAAAAGGTCTATCTTCAAGATTGACCAAATCTGCCAGCACATCAATCCCTGATCTATCAGGTGCACCTTCAGGAGAGTAAACTTTCTTAGCAATGATTGGGGCATCTTCAGGAGTCTTGCACTCCTCTTCTTCATGCCTTGATGGAGATATTCTTCTGGACTGAATATCAGGAGAGTTGTCTTCAGGGCTGTTGGGCTTTGACTTGGACTTGGAGTTAGACCTACTTGCTTGTCTAATCTCCTTGAAGAACTCTTTCTTCTTCTTCTCCTCTTCCATCAACTTCTGCTTCTCAGAAGTCTTGATAATTCTCCTTCTTCTTTCTGACCTCGTTGGTTTATCAAGGTCCCTGTATTCAGTTACAGTCTCAGGCTGTAAGGGGACAACCTCTCTAAATTCTTCACCTTCTTCAGGGGGGTTGACTCCTTCATCAGCAGCCTTCTCAATCTCCTCAGAAGTGGCTCCTCCACTTCTGGACTGACTTTCTGGGGAAGATTCACTCAAAATCTTCTTCATTTTTGGCTGAACTTTTGGTGGTTGGGCTTTCCTTTTTCTTGGAGAGGCTCTGGTTGCTGGAACAACTGCTACAACTTTCTTGGAGGCAGCATCCTGCTTCCTCTTCTCAGTTTTGGAAGATAGCTTTCTGAACATCACCTTTTGAGCAGGAAAAGGCTTTGGCTTTGCTTGTAGATGAGTGTAATGAGCAAATCTTTCCAAGAGTAGGCTAGCTCTTGTGCAAAACTGGAGTCTTCCATCAACCACCACCTTGTGGTGCTTCACCTCCTTAAACTTGAACTTCTCATTCATCATTTTGTCCAAGATAAAACTTTTCCAGTCAAACTTGACTCTCTTCTCAGCAGTGTCAATCACAGCAGCCATCACCTTCAGTTTTGGCATACTGACTTGTTCAACACTTCCAGAATGGCTCAACAAGCTTTTCACAACACAGTCAAACAAATGCCTATAAACAGGCTTTAATGTGTTCTCGTTCTGAGCACTTACAAGTTTCTTTGGTTCTATCATCCATGGATAGTAGAACTCCTGATCATCTCCTTCCTTGTACATTTCTGGATTCTGGCCTTCTGATGGTAGCCCAAAGCTAGCATCCAAATCCTCTGCAGTGAAGATGATGGTGTGTTGGCTTTCTTCATCTTCATCTTCTTTAGCATATGTGAGCTTGGTGCACACATCTCCCTTTTTGCCCTTCCATCTGAGATGGGCAAAGAACTCTGCCATGAATGGATTCAGGCAGGAATCAGGCTTGGTGCCTAGGAACTTTTCAAGGCCTGCCTCCCTAAGCCATTGGAGGACTGGTTCAACCTCTTTGTATGGGCTGTCAAAGGCTACCAGCTTCTCAAACCACAAAGAGTTTGTCTTGCTGAGATATGTAAAGTCAATGTCCAAAGATGGATCATTGAAGTCTACAAGTTCTTCTCTCTTGATTTTAGGAGCCATGGATGATATGAGAGTTGGGTAGGTTTTTTGGAGAGGAGTTGCAGGTTTTTGAGAGGTTTTGAAAATCTTAAGAGTTTGGAATTTTGAGTGCGTGAGGATGAAAGTAAAACTGAGGAGTTTATATATGTGGGGAGTTTATTAACCGTTGGTTAATAGATAATGGCAGTGGGTAATAGTAAAAACCAATTGAATAAAGTGGGGTAGTGGGCTTTAGGCGGTTTGATGGAAGGTTAATGCAAATCAATGGTCTTGATGATGGCTCAAGAATTCATGAAATCTCAATTAAGATTTTTGCATTAAATGCTGATTTGCCTTTTTGGTGGTAAAAATCTTTATAGCACACTCCATCCTAAAATGGCCTACTCTTAGACCAAGAAATCTTTTAAATGTCTAATCAATGCTAAAAATAGCAATGATTATCCAATTAACTCGGACAAACATCCTGAGATGTGCTTTGATTTCTGTGAAGGTCAAACTGCCTGATCAACATGCCTGAGTGGGTCCCAAAGTTGCTGACTGGGTCCCACTTGGACAAAGCTCCTGACCAACATTGCTGAACACCATAGGGACAACTTTGCTGAGTTTTCCTCTTTGGTTGACTGCTTCAGTGAGGTTGGTCAACTTTGCTGAAGTTCAACTTGATGAACTTCCCCCTTCATATGAGCTTTCTTTCCTCATTTCTCCATCTTGCCTGGATCAAGTAAGCCCAATTCAGCTACAATTCCAAGAACCTTGCTTCAGCTAGAGGCTTAGTCAAGATATCAGCTTTTTGCTTATTAGTGTGAATTTTGACAAGCTTGATATCTTTCTTCTCCACATGATCCCTTATGAAGTGATGCTTGATATCCACATGCTTGCATCTGGTGTGGAGCACTGGATTCTGTGAGATGGCAATTGCACTTTTGTTATCACAGAATATTGGCACTTCATTTGAGATGACTTTGTGATCTCTAAGTTGTTGCCTGAGCCAAAGTATTTGAGCACATCAACTTCCAGCTGCTACATACTCTGCTTCAGTTGTTGAAGTTGCAACTGTATTTTGCTTCTTTGAGAACCATGAGATAAGCTTGCTGCCCAAGAATTGACATGTCCCAGAGGTGGATTTTCTGTCAATTCTACATCCTCCATAATCTGCATCTGAATATCCAGTGAGCTCAATGTTGTCATCAGCTGGATACCACAATCCAAGATTCTCAGATCCCTTGAGATATCTTAGGATTCTCTTGGCAGCATCAAGGTGGCTCTTCTTTGGATTGGCTTGAAATCTTGCACA
The DNA here is from genome assembly GCA_963675135.1 of Galeopsis tetrahit. Classification (NCBI taxonomy): domain Eukaryota; kingdom Viridiplantae; phylum Streptophyta; class Magnoliopsida; order Lamiales; family Lamiaceae; genus Galeopsis; species Galeopsis tetrahit. The sequence continues at coordinate 23,365,051 of OY776134.1, forward strand.
CACTCCAACTGCAAATGTGATATCAGGCCTGCTTGTAGTGAGATATAGCAAGGATCCTATGATTCCTCTGTAGTTAGTGGAGTTTGTTGACTCTCCACTTTCATCAGGATCCATTTTCCAGTTAGTATTCATAGGAATTCTGACTGGCTTGCTTGTAGCACATCCAAATTTCTTGATCATGTCCCTTGTATACTTGGCCTGATTGATGAATATTCCCTTCTTTGATTGAGTGACTTGAAGTCCTAAGAAGAAATTCATCAATCCCATCATGGACATCTCAAATTTGCTCTGCATGAGTTTTGAGAACTTCTCACACAGCCTCTCATTTTGAGATCCAAATATAATGTCATTCACATAGATTTGGACTAACAAGATATCATCTCCTTCACAGATTCTGAACAAGGTTCTGTCAACAGTGCCTTTGACAAAACCATGATCTAAAAGAAACTGTGATAAGGTGTCATACCAAGCTCTTGGAGCTTGCTTTAAGCCATAGAGAGCTTTCTTCAATCTGTACACCTTGTCTCCATCTTCAAAGCCTGGGGGCTGTTCCACATATACTTCTTCTTTGAGCACCCCATTGAGAAATGCACTCTTCACATCCATTTGATATACCTTGAACCTCATGTGAGCTGCATATGCTAAGAAGAGTCTGATTGCCTCAAGTCTGGCCACTGGAGCAAAGGTCTCATCATAATCAATCCCTTCAGATTGACAATATCCTTTGGCCACCAGTCTTGCTTTGTTCCTCACAATGATGTCATTTTCATTTTTCTTATTTTTGAATACCCATTTGGTTCCAATGACATCTTGATGAGTTGGCCTATCTACCAGCTCCCATACTTCATTTCTGGTAAACTGGTTCAGCTCTTCTTGCATGGCTATGATCCAGTTGGTGTCTTGCAGTGCTTCCTCAATGTCTTTTGGTTCCTGTTCTGAAAGGAAACAACAAAACAAAGCACTTTCTCCATGAAATCTTCTAGTTTTGATCCCTTCACTTGGATTACCAAGTATCAGGCTAGATGGGTGGTCCTGCAACCAAGTTCTTCTAGACCTGATCCCTTCAGGAGGATTGTCCTCTTCTGAGGTTGGATCACTAGACTCATTAAATTCATGAAAGTTAATTGAAGGATCAAGTTCAGGATCATATTCAGGGGTATTGTCCTCATTGTCAGATAAGTTGACATTTTCATTGGTTCCCCCTTGAATATTGGATCCATTTACTACCTCAGCATTGCCTGCTTCTTCATTGGTAGTTGTTACCTGGTTTTGAACTGGGATGGGGTCAGTCAGTTCAATTTCACCTTCAGGTTGGTTGTCTTCTGGTTGATTGCTATCAGGTAGGTTGTCCAGTTTTTTATTATCATGTAGTTCAGGCTGGGCAACATCTACAAACACTGTTTCCTTGCTTTGAAGCCTTAGTCTGGTTGTTCTCTGTGTTATCTCATCAATATTCAGGTTTCTTTCCCTGAACTCATCAATAGATTCATCAAACACAACATGAGGTGTTTCTTCCACAATAAGAGTTTTGCAATTGTAAACTCTGTAAGCCTTGCTGATTTGTGAATATCCAACAAATATTCCTTCATCAGCTTTGCTGTCAAAAGCTTTCAATTGCTCTTTCCCATTATTGTGAATGAAACACTTACAACCAAATCTGTGAAAATAAGCAACAGTGGGCAATCTACCTTTCCATATTTGATATGGAGTTTTACCTTGTCCTTTGGTGATTAAGGACCTGTTTTGAGTGTGACATGCAGTGCTAATGGCTTCAGCCCAGAACCTTTTAGGCAGTTGGATTCAGCAATCAATGTTCTTGTTGCCTCTTTCAAGGTCCTGTTTCTTCTTTCAGCAACCCCATTTTGTTGAGGTGTTCTTGCTGCTGAAGTTTCATGAGTGATGCCATTCTTGCTGCAGTACTCATTGATGTATGAGTTTATGAATTCAGTGCCTTTGTCTGATCTGATCTTGACAATACTTAGGCCCTTTTCATTGCTCAATCTCATCATTAATTCAGGTAGCTTGACTTGGGTCTCCTTTTTGTTCAGCAAGAATACTACCCAAGTGTACCTGGAAAAATCATCAACAACAACTAAAGCATATTTTCTTCCATTTATACTTACTGGGATTATTGGTCCAAATAAATCCATATGCAGTAGTTGAAGAACTCTCTCAGTTGAGATGACAGGCTTCCCTTTGAATGAAGCTTTGATCTGCTTTCCTTCCTGACATGGCTGGCATATGTGCTCTTTGGTGAACACTTGATTTGGCAGCCCTTTAACTAGAGAGTTTCTTGCAATCTTGTTGATGGTTTTGAAGTTCAGGTGGTTTAGTCTCCTGTGCCACAGCCAGCTTTGCTCACTTGTGCTTTTGGCAACAACACAAACTGCTTCAGGGGTTTTGCTCCAATCTGCAAAATAGACATTTCCCTTTCTCACCCCTGTTAGTAGCACCTGTTGTGTTGATTTGTTTTTGATAGTACATTCATTTGGTGCAAATTCAACACAATATCCTTTATCACAAATTTGACTTATAGACAGCAAGTTATATTTTAGGCCTAGGACATATGAGACATCAGTAATTTTAACACTACCAATGTTTAATGTACCATAACCTCTTGTGATCCCTTGAGAGCTGTCTCCAAAGGTTACTGAAGGACCATCCTTTTCTATGAAATCTGAGAGAAGCTCTTTGTTCCCAGTCATGTGTCTTGAGCATCCACTGTCCAAGTACCATGTTGTTTTCTTGTTAATGCTTCTCTTCTTCTTGTGGTCCTTGCAGCCCTCATCATTTTCAAATGCCATTTGACAGTCATCATCACTGTCACTGTTGGAGAACAGTCCATCATCAGAAGAGTAGACACTCTCTTCACTTGCTGAATCTCCAGCTACCATGGCCTTCCTATTGTTCAGCCTCTTGTCTCTTTTATTCTGCCTTTCTTTTCTTTCTTTGGCACTAAGGTCTGGACAATCATACTGAAAGTGACCTTTTTTCTGGCAGTTGTAACACACATCTTCATCATCATTCTTCTTGCTTGAGGACTCCTTCCTCCTTGATGATGATGGTTCACCTTTGCTGTATTTCTTCCTATCAGCATATCTGTCTTCTTTCTTTTCATCAGAGGCTTTGTCCTCTGATTTGTTGTCAGGAGAACTAAATCTCCTTCTGGTTCTGTTGTCTTGGTAGAACTTCTTGTATCTACCAAATCTTGAGTTGAGCTTCTCAAATCTTCTAGCCATGAGTGCCAGCTCCTCCTTTATTTCAGATTTTGAAACAGATTGAGAGGATCTTTGAGTATTCTTCTTTTCTGTTTCAGCAGCTTTGAAGGCAACACCTTTGCTTGAGGAGGATGGCTCTTCATGCACCTTCTTTCTGTTTAGATCAAACTCATATGCTTTGAGTTCAGAGAAAACTTGCTGCATTGGCATGTTGTCAAGATTGCTGGTATTTTGCATCATGACAGAATATATGTCCCACTTGGATGTGAGACTTCTCAGAATTTTCAAAGCAACCTCTCTTTTGGCATAGAACTTGCCAAGAGAGTTTATCTCATTCATGATGTCAGTGAATCTGCCATCAAGGTGATCAATAGTTTCATTGGCTTCCATAGAGAATTGTTCATATTTTTGGATAGCCACTTGAAGCTTGTTCTCTTTTATCTTTTGGGTACCTTCACACATAAGTGCTAAGGTGTCCCAAATCTCTTTAGCTGTTGTGCAGTGGTATACTCTCCCCATCACTGCATCTGGAATTGTCTGGTACAATGTGTTCATGGCAATGTAGTTCAGGTTGTGCCTTTTTCTTTCTTCAGTTGTAAGGTCATCTTCATCTTTTGGCAGCAACTCCCTTGGATCTGCTTTCTGAGCATCAGTGAGCTTGGGATTTGCTTTAGTGAATGTGAATGGCCCTCTGGTGATGACTTTAAGCATCTCATCATGCTGGCAGGCAAGATGTGCTCTCATCCTGATCTTCCAGAAATCATAGTTCTCAATTGAGAACATTGGCAGTTTGTGATGAGAAATATGATTGACTTGATTTGGACCCAAGTTATTGATGGTATTGACAGCATCTCCTGGAACTGCATTGTTAGCCATTTCAACAGAAATAATATAAGATGAACACAGAAAGGTTTTTCAGAAATTTGGATCAGTTCAGTGACCACAGAAAATGTGATTTTGAAAATCAGTTGGATTTTCAGAAGCAGTGGTCTATGAACCCCTGCTCTGATACCACTTGTTGGTCCTTGGTGGAGTATAACACAAGTGTATGGGGGGGGGAATGCACTTGTGTATGCAAATTCTTTTCTTTTTAACAAAAACTGGTCTTATCAGGCAGGTTGTCTCACAACTGGCCTGAGTGTGAACTTTGATAGATACTTGTCCTACTGATTACTATTGAGTGATCAGTTGGCTAAATATCTAAAAGAGTTACTAACTGCAGAATGTGGTTGGCCTTTGACTTAAAGAAATACTCCAACTTGATTAGTGTTTATCTCGTAAGTTCTAAGAATACTCACTAATTCATTTTGACTTAACTTATCCGTATCTTTTGCCTCTTCAATAGCACAAATTTTAGCATCAAATCTCTTAGGAACAGATCTTAATATCTTATGAACTACTCTAACATTAGAAATAGGGTCACCAAGAGAGTGTGATTCATTGATTATCTCACTTAACCTTTCATTGTAGGATGAAATTGTTTCATCTTCCTTCATTCGGAGATTCTCAAACTTTGTTCCCAACATTCGAAGCTTAGTCCTTCGAACACTATCTGAACCCTCACAATGCTCTTGCAACCTGTCCCATGCATCTTTAGAAGTAGAACATTTAGATATAATTTTAAACATTGAAACATCAATAGAGGTGAAAATAGCATTTAAAGTTTTAGGGTGTGTTTGGTTTGGGATTGGCCCATCCGGATTTGGATGGGCCATCCCCCATCCCTCTTGTTGGTCCTTGGTGGAGTATAACACAAGTGTATGGGGGGGGGGGGAATGCACTTGTGTATGCAAATTCTTTTCTTTTTAACAAAAACTGGTCTTATCAGGCAGGTTGTCTCACAACTAGCCTGAGTGTGAACTTTGATAGATACTTGTCCTACTGATTACTATTGAGTGATCAGTTGGCTAAATATCTAAAAGAGTTACTAAGTGCGGAATGTGGTTGGCCTTTGACTTAAAGAAATACTCCAAGTTAATTTCTGAAAAGATACAGTTATCAAGGACTTTGTCCAAACCAGATTTTCTCACTTACTGAGTTTTGCTTCTTTAAAATATGTTTGAATGTAAGTGCAATAAAGAATGCAGTAAGTAAATGGCACACAAGTTTATAGTGGTTCAGAGACTCAAGCTCCTACATCCACTTTCCCTGATTGAACAGGATAATTCCTTCACAATGGAATTAGCTTGTTTTATAGTGCCAAGGTGCACTGATCAACAACACTCTCTTAGTGTTTTGATCCCTAGGATAGTCTGAGTCCTAGTGCTCAATCTCTCTGAGTTAAGACTGTGTTTCTCTCTAACAGTCCTTAACTCCTCACTTCTACAACAAACACTCTCTTCACTAAATGAGATAAGGGTTTGAGGTTTGGTTCCAACTAGTAGAGATATCCTTTACAATAAGAACAGTGTAAAGGCTTAGGATATCTCAATGCTAAGCTTTGGATGTTTACAAAGATTGGCTTAGCTAATTGAAGTGATTCAGGAAACTTGGAATTCTGAAGAACAGCTTGGTTTCCTTTGAAAGCTTGATGATAGTTTGATAGCTTGTAGTTAGATACAGAATCCCTTTGATCACTTCTGTATTTATAGACAAATTTGAACAACTAACCGTTGGAGGGATAGCAATTCAAATATGTCTATTTGCAGCACCATTGAAACGGCTATGAAGCTTGGCATCCTTTTATCCACTGTGTAAAAGGGCTCTTCAATGGTTGCTTGAATGAATGTGTTGACTTCTGAAAAATGCGGCTGAGAAGACTTGTGTCAGATTCCAAATATGCACATTTCCCAAGGTTGATTTGTGGCAAACTCTACACTCAACCAACGGTCAGATGGGACAAGCTCCCTGAACATTCCTGCTGCAATTTAGAATGTTCCAACATTCATTCACTGCTTCACTCTTTAATGCTCTAAGTCTTCAATGCTTGGTTCAGGCATGATTGGCAATAAATGCTTCATTGAATGTGTCTTCTGTGAGCTTTTGGCATTCAATGCTCTTGATCATTTGTACTTCAACTGTCTTGATCATTTGCATTTAAGAGCATTGCTTTAATGTTCTTGATCTCTTCAGCTCAGTTGTCCACTTGGTCAATCTGTCTTGAAAGTTCAGCAACTTTGGCCTAGACATTTAACACTTATCAAGCTGCCTAACATTCCAGCTTTGGACAACTATCCTGAACTCTAAAATCTCACAACATTCCTGAGATTTTTAAGCATTCTACTTACTCAAGTGTACTAAGACAACTTGCCTGAACTAGACTTGAGCATATCTCAACTAATCTGAACATCATCAATCAGGGGTTTTGGTATCTAAATCAAAATCATTTTATTCCCAACACCTCTCCATCCCTCTCCATCCAAATACTCATTCAAATACCCATCCACCCCTATAATACATCTACATACCTATTTTTATACAATCACATCACTCTTTTTTTCTTTTAATCACTCATTCTCTCTCCTCCTTTTCTTCCACACATTTATTCTCTCTCCTACTTTTCTTTCACACATTTATTCTCTCTCCTACTTTCTTCCACACATTTATTCTCTCTCCTACTTGATTTGACATAAAGTTCTCCATCCACACCTATTTTTCAATCTCAATCCAAACACAATTTTTATTCAATTACTATTCATGGATTACCCCCATCCATATTTTCCCAATCTCCATCCACATCCCATCCACCACCATCCTTAACCAAACAGCACCTTAGAGTTGTAGCCTGCTGTTGTTATTTCATCAGCCGTCCAGTCAACTTCTCTCTTGAGTTGAACTTCACCATCTGCATCTGCTGATCTCTTTGGAGCTTCCCAGCCCGTAAGTACAGTCCTCCAAGTATGTTCATCAATCGACTTGATGTACATACGCATCTTAGGCTTCCAATAAGCATAATTCGTACCATCTAAAATGGGTGGCCTAAGTGTCGTGGATATGTGATGTGTTTCCATTGCTAATATAAACTAAAAACACACTTAATCAAAGATCTAACCTAGTGTCGTCAGGTATCAGCTCTGATACCAAATGAAAGTGTGTTCGGTATAGTGTTTAAGTAAAAACAGATTAATGTTGTACTAAATGTTGAGAGAAACAGTACAACACTGACTTTAACAGAATATCAGAAATAAAGATACACAACGGAAGACTTGAAACACTAAAAATAAACAAGACACAATGGAAATACTTTTCACATAGATTTTATAAATAAAAATCTATGTGAGCCTTACGGCGAAATATCAATACTTATCTTCAAGTACAAATGTTGTGTGAAATGTTACAACAATAACCTTCACAACAGAAACTACAAACGAGGCAGGTGTCTTGTTCTAAAAACGAACTAAGTGTATGAATTATACACTGCCAAAATGCTAGTCCTATCTATGATTACACTCTCGATAGATAAAGAAAAGCGCACAGTCATACGGGTGGGATACTTCGTATGAACTAAAAGGTATAGCTATTGGAGCATCAATTTCCTAACAGGATGAACACTAGTCTAGGATATTGATCGAATAGAATACACTAAATTATGGAGCCTTCCTTCGGTATTTATAGAGTGAGGGACGAATTCTAGAGGCTTCCATCTTGAGGTCCTATTTTTTAGGACCTCAAGTTCCATGATCTTTCTAGATCCTTCCACAATGCTCCAGGTCGTTCTAAATGGTTCCAAGGTGATCTAGCACGTTCTGCAATATTCTGGAATCTTCCAGGTTCCAGATCCTTGTAGAAGCTTCTAGATCCTGCCAGAAATGCGACAACATTTAGATCAACATTTAATTTAGCATTTCAGAAAAGACTTAGAAAAAATCTCGGAAGGTCAAATTAAGATGTTGTTGATAATGTTAAAGCATTCAAGAGTTAACAACATCTACATGGTCCCCTTTAGATATTTCAATATCCTTTTAGTAGTTTCCACACGACTTTCTTTGGGGTTGGCCTGAAATCTAGCACATACACCTACTGCAAATGCAATATCCGGCCTACTAGTAGTTAGATATAGTAAAGAACCAATTAGAGCACGGTAATAGGATTGATCAGCACACTTACCTCGATCATCTGGATCCATTCTGTATGTAGGTAACATTGATACTCCAACAGTTTTACAGGTTTTAATACCAAATTTATCTAACAGATTTCTAGTGTACTTTGCTTGATTGATAAAAATACCATCAGATGATTGTTTTACTTGAAGACCAAGAAAGTAAGTCATCTCCCCTATCATGGACATTTCAAATTTACTTTGCATGAGTTTTGAAAAACTTTCACTCATGTTTTTGTTGGGTGAACCAAAAATGATATCATCCATATAAATTTGAACTTGGAGAATATCCTTCCCTTCTTGTCTTCTGAACAAAGTGCGATCAACTTTGCCCTTAGTAAAACCATTTTCTAGTAAGAACAGTGAAAGAGTGCCATACCAGGCTCTTGGGGCTTGTTTCAATCCATAGAGTGCTTTCTTCAATCTGTACACTTGATCACCTTTCACCTAAAATCCAGGAGGCTGTTCTACATAAACTTCTTCAGCAAGTATACCATTAAGAAATGCACTTTTAACATCCATTTGATAGACAGAAAATTTCATGTGGGCAGCATAGGCAAGAAACAATCTTATAGCTTCTAGTCTAGCTACGGGAGCAAAAGTTTCATCATAGTCAATACCCTCATCTTGAGAGTAGCCCCGAGAAACTAATCTAACTTTGTTTCTAACAACAAGATCATTTTCAACTTTCTTGTTCTTTAAAATCCACCTAGTGCCTACCACATTGTGTCCAACAGGTCTATCAACAAGTTCACATACATCATTTCTAGTAAACTGATTCAACTCCTCTTGCATGGCTATTATCCAATTACTATCAGCCAAAGCCTCTTTTACAGTCTTGGGCTCAATAGAAGAAAGACAACAACACCAGCAAAATAGAGATTTACTAGGTTCTTCTTTAGAATCAAATAATTGTCTTCTGGTCTTAACACCTTTACTAGACTCTCCTATGATCAGATCAGTAGAGTGAGCAGATTTCCATGTTTTTCTAGTCTTAACAGGAACACTCTCATCATCTAAATCATGTATGGCATCATGCATATCAGTATCATCAATATCAGCAGACTTGTTTATAGGAGAACAGTCAACCATTTCAGGCATATCAATGGGTCTAGAAGACTTACCTTTGTCTTTTAACTTATTTACATCATCATCTTGATTCAGAATGTTTAGGAATGGGTTGTATGCTTGTACAGATTCATATACCTCAGAGTCATCATCGGTTTGAAGTTTCAGATTTTCAACTTTCTTGCTGAGCTGATGGTCAGCAGAGTTCTATACATATTCATCAAAGACAACATGGGGTGTTTCTTCCACACAAAGAGTAGAGTAATTAAATACTCTAAATGCCTTGCTTATTGAGGAGTATTCTAAGAATATCCCCTCATCTGCTTTGGCATCAAAAGCATTTAATTTGCTACTTCCCATTGTTATGAATGAAACACTTACATCCAAAGATATGAAAATATGAAATTCTAGGCTTTATTCATTTCCATACCTCATAAGGTGTCTTACCATGAACCTTATTAAGAGCACTTCTATTCTGAGTGTGGCATGCAGTGTTGATTGCCTCAGCCCAGAACTTTTGTGGAGTGTTAAACTCTGCTAGCATGGCTCTGCAAGCTTCTTTTAGTGTTCTGTTTCTTCTCTCAGCTACACCATTTTCTTGGGGAGTTCTAGCTGCACTAGTCAAATGCTGAATTCCAGATTTAGAACAGTACTCATTTATGTAAAAATTAATAAACTCAGTGCCTTTGTCACTTCTTATTTTCACAATTGGCTGACCCTTTTCAACTTGTAACCTCTTCAACAAATCTGGTAGTTGAATTTGAGTGTCACTCTCCTTGTGCAAGAAGACTACCCAGGTGAACTTTGAGTAATCATCAACCACAACAAGGGTGTATCTCCTACCATTCAGTGTTGGAGGTTTTATAGGACCATGAAGATCCATGTGTAGTTCTTCTAGGACTCTACTTGTTGAAACGGTGGGAATTGACTTAAAAGACACTTTTACATGTTTACCTTTCTGGCAAGCATCACACAATTGAGATTTGAAAATAGATTTCGTTGGGAATACCTTCTACAAGGTAGTCTCTTGCTATCTTATTAATTATCTTAAAGTTCATATGCCATTGGCGTCTGTGCCATAGCCGGCTGATTTCTTTAGGACTCTTAGTAAGTAAGCAAGTATCCCTCGGACAACTGTTCCAATTCACAATGTATACGCTGACTTGTCTTACACCAACCAGCAGGATAGTATGTGTTCTTTTATCAATTATCTCACATTTGCTGCTCTTGAACTGGACTTTATAACCCCTGTCACAAAATTGAGAGACAGATAACAAATTATATCTCAAACCTTCAACATATGAGACATCTTGAATCTCCACATCTCCATTCCTTATATAACCAAAACCTTTTGTGATTGCCATGGAATTGTCACCAAAACTCACTTCGGGTCCTTCTTGCTCATGATAGTCAGAGAGAAGAGCCATGGTACCAGTCATGTGGTGAGAACACCCACTGTCAATGTACCAAGTTTATCCTACTAAACCACCTTTCTTGTAAAGATCCAGTCGACCCTACATTTGGTGATTTTAATAATTTAGGTACCCTTTCTTTATTGGGGTCCTTAGTTGTTAGTGGTAAGAGGCACCCAAATAAACATTGAAATTTTGAATAATTGAGACCTCTTTAGCTTTCTACCATGCTTATCACAGAACAGTACTTTGTTGACCTTATCAAAACTATTAACAGACTTAGGATCTACTTTTCTGAGATAGCCTTTCCTTGGATCTACCCCTTTTTCAGTAAGACTAGTATGTTTGTAATAGTTAGAATAGGGCCTAAAAGCCTATGGACCATACGGCTTATAGATGCATTTAGGTCTTTCCTCATTAATAATATCATAAGATAAAGGTGGAGGATAAAGAACAGGTTAGTTATGATAATGAGGAACAAATTTCCTAGGTTTAGTTGAGTACAGCTGAGACTGCCTTATAAAAGGAGGTCTAGGCTGATTCCAACTTAATTGTTCTTGTCTGGACCTACTGTGCTGAGTATACCTCTTCTGATGCCAGGACTGTTCTGCTCTGGTCAGCTGGGTATATCTCTGCTAAGGTTGTAAACGAATCGAATCGAAGCGAATACCACTGTATTCGATTCGATTCGTTAAAGTATTCGAATATTCGTATTCGTTTAGTTTTCGAATAATAAATTCGATTCGGTATTCGATTCAATTAGTTTTTCGATAGTATTCGATTCGAGTATTCGATTCATATATTTTTTAGAGAATATTTACATAATATTTTTTGAGTATTCGATTCGATTCGAAATATTTGATTCGATTCGATATTCGATTCGAAATTTTTGTGGAGGAAAACATTAATTATAATAAATACTAAAGTGACAATTTTGCTATTTAAACTCCCATTACAAGTCATTACAAGCCATAAAATCCCATTACAGTAACAGTACCAATAATAAAATAGCAATCTTCATAAAAGTCTTCAAAAGAACACCAATAATCATCCATCACTCTTGCAAATCAAGTGGCTTGCAACATGACATCAATAGACTCTTCTTGCTCTTAAATAAAAATACAAACCAATTAAAACTCAGTTTATTCATCAAAACATGTACATATCTCAAATGAATAAAAAAATATAACACACATGTGTCATAATGGGCTTCTTAATCCCGTGAAGTTGACGAATCCAATCTCCTCCGCAAATCAAAACTTGCACGATATCAGGAGTTAACCTTGAACGATAAGGATCCAACACTCGAGTTCCTACACTAAATGTGGCCTCTGAGGCCACTGTACTTATAGGAATAGCTAAAACATCACGAGCTAACTTGGATAAAACTTTGAACTTCAATTCTTGAGATTTCCACCAAGCTAAAGCATCAAACTTTTTACTAGCATCTGCATCTTGACATCTAAAAACCCCACTCTTCCAAGTAAATGTCCAACTCCGATTTTGAAGGTCTATGAACCTCAACAATGTCTAAATATGCATCATACAAAGATAAACCAGAAGGCACAAATTTTCCTTTAGATGCGAGTATTCACATGTAGAAGAACTTTTTTCTGAAATGGCACCCTTTCGGGATCTTGCTTGATCAACTTCAACATACTCAAAAAATAAACTATACAATGCATCTCGAACCTTCATCACATTTTTTCGTGCATCCACTTCATTATATATATTATTGAAAGCAAAATCAACCAATCTCATTTTGAACCTGGGGTCAAGTATTGCTCCAATAGTCATCAAAAGATTACAATCTCCCCAATATTTGTCAAATTTGTCCTTCATCTTTCTAATCATCACTCTAATAAACTCATCAACATGATTTTCTTTTTCATTCAATACATGCTTGACTCTCCAAATAACATCAAGATAAGCATTAGAAGTAGGGTAATCAACTCCAGAAATTACATGAGTGGCTTCATAAAAAACCTCTAAAACGTCAATAACATCCTTCACTTTGTTCCAATCATCAAAGTTAGGGCAAGAATGATATAAAGGCTCCCCCTCTTTAAATATAAGCATATGTCACAATTATTTCATAATTTTTTAAAAATTAGTCAAAGTTATTAGTTAAATTACAAAAACTTGTATGAAATATATTTCCAACATTTAAATTAAAAATAATTTTCTTAACCTCGTAAGGTAACAAAAGTTAAAGAAAAACACATGAAAAAAATATATAATTAATTTTTTATTTTTGAAAATAAGGATAATTAATTTTATTTTATTTTACATACACCATTCAACCTAAATTGAAAAACTTTTTTTTATGTTTGGAAAACATAATCCTTATTTTACAATTCAATAGATTTAACTATTTTTTAAATTTTAATGAAAATAATTTTTGCCTTCAAATCTTCAATTTAATTTAGCAAAATAATTAATGCATTTTGAATTATGGGATGAAATCATAATGATAGGTTTTATTGTATTCCTTAATATTTGCTAATTATTTATTAATTAACAACTATTTCAACTATAATTTGCTAATTAGTAGTATAATTTTATGTTATTGCCTTCTTTAATTTTGTTAATTAATTTTTTTAGTATAAAACATTTCACAATTATTCATTTTTTAGGACTTTGCTTAAGTTTGGAAGTAATTTTTATTTTTCAATTTAATAGATTCAAATAATTTTTAAATTTTAATGAATTCTAAAATTTTTATAAGCATATGTCAAACTATTTCATAATTTTTTAAAAATTAGTCAAAGTTATTAGTTAAATTACAAAAACTTGTATGAAATATATTTTCAACATTTAAATTAAAAATAATTTTATAAGCATATGTCACAATTATTTCATAATTTTTTTAAAATTAGTCAAAGTTATTAGTTAAATTACAAAAACTTGTATGAAATATATTTCCAACATTTAAATTAAAAATAATTTTCTTAACCTCGTAAGGTAACAAAAGTTAAAGAAAAACACATGAAAAAAATATATAATTAATTTTTTATTTTTGAAAATAAGGATAATTAATTTTATATTATTTTACCTACACCATTCAACCTAAATTGAATTTTTTTTTTTTATGTTTGGAAAACATAATCCTTATTTTACAATTTAATAGATTTAACTATTTTTTAAATTTTAATGAAAATAATTTTTGCCTTCAAACCTGCAATTTAATTTAGAAAAAAAATTAATGCATTTTGAATTATGGGATGAAATCATAATGATAGGTTTATTGTATTCCTTAATATTTGCTAATTATTTATTAATTAACAACTATTTCAACTATAATTTGCTAATTAGTAGTATAATTTTATGTTATTGCCTTCTTTAATTTTGTTAATTAATTTTTTTAGTATAAAACATTTCACAATTATTCATTTTTTAGGACTTTTCTTAAGTTTGAAAAACGTAATTTTTATTTTTCAATTTAATAGATTCAAATAATTTTTTAATTTTAATGAAAATAATATTTCTATAATTTTTATAAGCATATGTAACAATTATTTCATAATTTTTTAAAAATTAGTCAAAGTTATTAGTTAAATTACAAAAACTTGTATGAAATATATTTCCAACATTTAAATTAAAAATAATTTTTTTAACCTCGTAAGGTAACAAAAGTTAAAGAAAAACACATGAAAAAAATATATAATTAATTTTTTATTTTTGAAAATAAGGATAATTAATTTTATTTTATTTTACCTACACCATTCAACCTAAATTGATTTTTTTTTTTTTATGTTTGGAAAACATAATCCTTATTTTACAATTTAATAGATTTAACTATTTTTAAAATTTTAATGAAAATAATTTTTGCCTTCAAATCTGCAATTTAATTTAGAAAAACATTTAATGCATTTTGAATTATGGGATGAAATCATAATGATAGGTTTTATTGTATTCCTTAATATTTGCTAATTATTTATTAATTAACAACTATTTCAACTATAATTTGCTAATTAGTAGTATAATTTTATGTTATTGCCTTCTTTAATTTTGTTAATTAATTTTTTTAGTATAAAACATTTCACAATTATTCAATTTTTAGGACTTTTCTTAAGTTTGGAAAACGTAATTTTTATTTTTCAATTTAATAGATTCAAATAATTTTTAAATTTTAATGAATTCTATAATTTTTATAAGCATATGTCACAATTATTTCATAATTTTTTAAAAATTAGTCAAAGTTATTAGTTAAATTACAAAAACTTGTATGAAATATATTTCCAACATTTAAATTAAAAATAATTTTCTTAACCTCGTAAGGTAACAAAAGTTAAAGAAAAACACATGAAAAAAATATATAATTAATTTTTTATTTTTGAAAATAAGGATAATTAATTTTATTTTATTTTACATACACCATTCAACCTAAATTGAAAAACTTTTTTTTATGTTTGAAAAACATAATCCTTATTTTACAAATCAATAGATTTAACTATTTTTTAAATTTTAATGAAAATAATTTTTGCCTTCAAATCTGCAATTTAATTTAGAAAAATATTTAATGCATTTTGAATTATGGGATGAAATCATAATGATAGGTTTTATTGTATTCCTTAATATTTGCTAATTATTTATTAATTAACAACTATTTCAACTATAATTTGCTAATTAGTAGTATAATTTTATGTTATTGCCTTCTTTAATTTTGTTAATTAATTTTTTTAGTATAAAACATTTCACAATTATTCATTTTTTAGGACTTTGCTTAAGTTTGGAAGTAATTTTTATTTTTCAATTTAATAGATTCAAATAATTTTTAAATTTTAATGAATTCTATAATTTTTATAAGCATATGTCACAACTATTTCATAATTTTTTAAAAATTAGTCAAAGTTATTAGTTAAATTACAAAAACTTGTATGAAATATATTTTCAACATTTAAATTAAAAATAATTTTATAAGCATATGTCACAATTATTTCATAATTTTTTTAAAATTAGTCAAAGTTATTAGTTAAATTACAAAAACTTGTATGAAATATATTTCCAACATTTAAATTAAAAATAATTTTCTTAACCTCGTAAAGTAACAAAAGTTAAAGAAAAACACATGAAAAAAATATATAATTAATTTTGTATTTTTGAAAATAAGGATAATTAATTTTATTTTATTTTACCTACACCATTCAACCTAAATTGATTTTTTTTTTTTTTTTTATGTTTGGAAAACATAATCCTTATTTTACAATTTAATAGATTTAACTATTTTTTAAATTTTAATGAAAATAATTTTTGCCTTCAAATCTGCAATTTAATTTAGAAAAAAAATTAATGCATTTTGAATTATGGGATGAAATCATAATGATAGGTTTATTGTATTCCTTAATATTTGCTAATTATTTATTAATTAACAACTATTTCAACTATAATTTGCTAATTAGTAGTATAATTTTATGTTATTGCCTTCTTTAATTTTGTTAATTAATTTTTTTAGTATAAAACATTTCACAATTATTCATTTTTTAGGACTTTTCTTAAGTTTGAAAAACGTAATTTTTATTTTTCAATTTAATAGATTCAAATAATTTTTTAATTTTAATGAAAATAATATTTCTATAATTTTTATAAGCATATGTAACAATTATTTCATAATTTTTTAAAAATTAGTCAAAGTTATTAGTTAAATTACAAAAACTTGTATGAAATATATTTCCAACATTTAAATTAAAAATAATTTTTTTAACCTCGTAAGGTAACAAAAGTTAAAGAAAAACACATGAAAAAAATATATAATTAATTTTTTATTTTTGAAAATAAGGATAATTAATTTTATTTTATTTTACCTACACCATTCAACCTAAATTGATTTTTTTTTTTTTATGTTTGGAAAACATAATCCTTATTTTACAATTTAATAGATTTAACTATTTTTAAAATTTTAATGAAAATAATTTTTGCCTTCAAATCTGCAATTTAATTTAGAAAAACATTTAATGCATTTTGAATTATGGGATGAAATCATAATGATAGGTTTTATTGTATTCCTTAATATTTGCTAATTATTTATTAATTAACAACTATTTCAACTATAATTTGCTAATTAGTAGTATAATTTTATGTTATTGCCTTCTTTAATTTTGTTAATTAATTTTTTTAGTATAAAACATTTCACAATTATTCATTTTTTAGGACTTTGCTTAAGTTTGGAAGTAATTTTTATTTTTCAATTTAATAGATTCAAATAATTTTTAAATTTTAATGAATTCTATAATTTTTATAAGCATATGTCACAACTATTTCATAATTTTTTAAAAATTAGTCAAAGTTATTAGTTAAATTACAAAAACTTGTATGAAATATATTTTCAACATTTAAATTAAAAATAATTTTATTTACTCTTCAACATTTAAATAAAAAAAATTGCATTTACAATATTTAATAACCCACCTACAAAAACTAATAAATATAATATCACAGTTTTTTGCACTATATTTTCTAAATTTAATGCATATTTAATAGAAAATTAATAGTTAATTAGCCGAAATTATGTAAGAGTTACATAATTTTATCCTTTATAATTATTGTTATAAATGTCATTAAATTTAATATATTTTTATCTAACTACATTTTTTTTTCTCTACTCACATTAATTCTTAAATCAAGATGTTTTAATAATTAAAGTGACAAATTACATTCTAGTTACTTCACATATATATATATAAAAGTCAATCTAAAATGATAACTCTTTATTAGCTTTAATTACATTCACTTAATCAATTACATAATTTAAGTGATTTAAAGAGTTTGTACCGTTACAAAATTAAATATTATATAAAGTCAATTTATTTATTATGAAATAAATGAATATAATTTACATAATCAATTATTATATGATATAAAATTTTGAAGTCTTTCATAGATTTCAATTCAATGATATATACAATTCAAGAATTTTTTTACATAAATTTGTAAGATTGCTCAAATTTTTTAATCGGATAAAGAATGACAAATTCAATGTTCCAATTTGAATGAAGAATGATAACAATTTTTTGTTTATTTTTTATTGTAATTACATTTACATTAATTTATTTATGTCAAGTTCTTTTCTCTAATGCATGTATAAAAAAAGCAAAAAATAAAATGAATGAGGGTAGATTTTTTTTTAATGAAATTATTAAGAAGAGAGAGATTAAGTTAGAGGAGTTGTGGTCGAGAGAGAGAGAATCAAATCAATAGAACAATAAAAAAATTGTAATATTGAATTTTGTGTAGATAAATTGTGATAAATTGAATATCCGCATCTCCAAGAAATATGAATGTTTCATTTACATTGCACAACTTATAAATAAACAGAAATATGTTACATTACAGATTTGCAACATAAAAAAAATACTCAGAGAACTTAAATCCTAAACCTGAATGTTTGATTTCAAATGAATATTACAAATCTGAATGTTTGATTTCATGTCGTATATATGTAGTAACAATTTTTTTGGGAAGAACCAAAAATTCAGATTGGATGAATATGAAATGCTTTAGCATTTCTCATTCATTCTCATCCAATACAAAAGAATTCAAAAAAAGAAAATGGACTTGAGAAATGTTTGAGGAGAGATGGAGTGAATTGAAAAAATGAGAGAGGTAAGCTACCATTATATAGGAGGTTGAATTAAAATCTAACGGTTAAGATCAAACATATAAATGGACGGTAAAGATTATAGCCAAAAAATGGGAATGAATGAGAGTGAAGGATTTTTGAAATGAAAGGATTTAGAGGAGAGAGGTTGAAGTAGAGGATGTGTGGTTGTGACATGTGGCACAACAAAAGTTTGCAAATATATATATATAGATAAGATTGTTCTCCCCATCAAATTCACATCTCCAATTTGTAGGTTACCATCAACTTTGTCATTTGTGTTGTCACTTCATTATCATTTATCTCGACGACATTTATCACCACCTACCAATACAAGAGTTTAATTAAATCTTAAAATGTTAATACATAATGTTTAATTATACATCTAATATACAATATTTACCTCATGCTCTTCCACTTTATTCTCGCCTTCTTCAAATGTATGCTCCATTAGAAAAGTAATTAATCTGTAAAAAAAAAAATACTAATTTATAAAGATTTATTCTTAATAGGTAGATTAATTAATTATATAGCACTTGTTTTTTATAGACGCAAACAAAAATATAAAATAATTACTAAGAATTAATGCACACACGACTGAAATGGTAAAAAACTACAATAGAAATAATTTGATCCTCACCGACTCACTATATCACTCTTTCATATATGTATTTAAGTATGTGTGTGTATTCTAAAAGGGGTGGAAATTAAGCTTCGTCAACTTGTAAATTTGTAATGATGAGGTTAGGGCAGTCCCTTTTGAAATAAAAAGTAGTTACTGTGTTTTAATAGCTGCTTTTTTAGTTTGTAAAACTTTTTGTCTAAATTGAGTGACTATCACCATCTTTGCTGCGATAGAGTATTGTATTACTATTAATTATGTTTGATGAGAGTTGAGTTTGGATTAAACAAATTAATCCAGTGAATAATATAATAAGGCAGAAGCAACAACAAAAAATTATACATTCAGGCTTCAAGTCTTCAATAGTCACTGCGGTGTCTTGAAATTGTAGTTTCCACCACGCCGCGAGAGGAGGGGCTGCGCGGCGAAAGAGAGAGGACAGGGGCGACGCGGCGCGGCGAAAGAGAGAAGATGGGGGCGACGCGGCGCAGCGAAATAGAGAGGAGTTGAGGGGGCGGCACGGTGAAACAGAAAGAAGGGGGTTGTGTCGGCGATCATTACTTGGGAGGCAAGGTGGGGTGAAAAGTGAAAAGTGAAATTTAAGGAATTCTAGGGTTTTGACCGTATACTTATAAATAAATAAATAAAATTTTAATTTAATAAATAATTTAAGAATATTATATATAATATATATATATAAATCGAATCGAACACTTATGAATATTGAATCGAATATCATAATTTTGTATTTGTATTCATTTATTAATCGAATTAAAAAATAATTGTATTCGAATTCGAATCATAAATTTTCGAATACGAATATCAAAATTCGAATAAGAATACCGAATCGAGCAAAATTATTCGATTCGTTTACAACCCTAATCTCTGCTGATATGGTCTAGACTGTACTGGTCTTACTACATTTTTCTTTTTACCATTCTTGATGATAGGAGGAATGTAGTTAGACTGTACTTTAGGTTTTGAGTCATTATCATAAATCATAGGTTCTTTTCCTTTATCTAGTGGTAAAGAACTTGAGCTAGCATCATTAGTGTTCTTAGTCCCTGAAGTAGATGAAGTAGGCACATCAGCACCTATTCCACTTTTATCATTAGGAGCTCTATATATGACTGATAATTTTTTATTAATCTGAGAAGATTTAATCATATCAGTTAGCTTCAGATCCAAACTCAGTACTTCAGATTCTAAGAATCTATTGCGCTCTCCAAGTTTTTTACATTTTATTTTTAAATCATTGAACTCATTGGTCTCTATGGCTTGAGTTTTAAGCATATCTTGATATAGTTTGTCAATGGTTGTGTACTTATCTTTAAGTTGAGACAACTCTTCTAATAAGCGTCCATTTAAGACAACTATATTAGGATCTACTTTCAACTGTGCTTCACGTAGACTGATGATTTCTTATTTTAAAGAAATGTTCTCATCACTGATTTCCATGAATGCTTTGTTAGCTTTTAGGAGGTCTTCTTCAGTCACTCCATTGGAATGATGAAGACTACTCCCTACACTACTATTAGCAGTGTCACATAAATCAGAATCAGAACTATCACAAGAACGG
Organism: Galeopsis tetrahit; assembly: GCA_963675135.1. Taxonomy (NCBI): domain Eukaryota; kingdom Viridiplantae; phylum Streptophyta; class Magnoliopsida; order Lamiales; family Lamiaceae; genus Galeopsis; species Galeopsis tetrahit. Next base: position 23,385,585 of record OY776134.1, read on the forward strand.
AAAGAAGTAGCAGAAGATATCTCTTGTTCAATTTTTGCCATAAGAGTTATTCCATCATCTGCAATGAAGACTTCTTTCTCATTGCTTGAAGGGTATTCAGATGAAGACGAAGGCAACTCATCTGAATCCGACTCAGAGTCATTGTATGCCATCATAGTCTTCTTACCCTTAGCATATCTTCGATCTTGTTCATTAGTAAGATAAGTCCAAGGTATATGAATGTTTACTTCATGATTCTTGACATCTCATCATTCAGTATATTTGTCTTCATGGATTTTGAGCTTGATCATTCTTTCATTTGACTTGTGTTTCCTCTAACTTTGACATTGTACTTTATTCTTCATGCCCTATGTCCAAAAACATCTTTGATTGATCCAATCTCTTCTAGCATGTCAACTTCAATTGATCATCCTTTGAACTTGTCACTTGTTCATAACACTTTTTCTTCATACTTCTTGTCTTCATTCTTGTTGTCTACATGCCTCGTGTGCTTACAGGTCATTTGTCATAGATTAAAAAAAATATATCTAATTAACAAAATAAAGCTCCCTAACATATATGAGCTTTTCTAACCTAAAAGTCTAGACTTGGCAAATCACCATACTTGGGGTTTTCTTCAAGGTTTAGGTATCTAATCAAAATCAAAATTTTCTTTTATTAAAACAAACCATATCCCAAGAATTTCCCCCTTTTTGATGATGCCAAAACCTACTTACTTAATAAGATCCATAAGGATTTCTTTTTCTGTAGATTTGACAAAACAAAAGGACAACTAGCCTGTATTTTCTATACTTATAAAATTTTACAGAATATTTTCAGATTGCTAAACCTATGAAAGCTAAGTTCTTTGAACTCTATAAAACTTAAATTAAGTACAAAATGATTTCAATTTTTAGCTAGAGCCTTGTTTTAGACAAATATAGTAAAAATAAGAAGACTAAAAAATTGTTGTCTAGTGTTGTTGGTCCCAAGTTGAGTTAAGATTAAGATAAGCCTGAAAAGTCTAGAGGGGAGGGGTGAATAGACTTTTAAAACTTTTCTTAAAATACCAGAGTTATATGGAGAATTTAGTGTTCTTGAACAGTACTGTGCTTACTCAGCTCAGATCAGTACTTTCAATTTTAATGTGAGCCTTTACAGTTTATACTCAACTTTTGATTTTGAACTTTTACTTAGTAAACACTTAAACAAATATCAAACAGTAAGTAAATGAGACACAAGATTTATAGTGGTTCGACAATTGTCTACATCCACTCTCACAACTCCAGTCGTGATATTTTATTAACTCCTTGAGTTTCTTGTGGCTTAAAGTCCCAAGACTAGGACTTTGATCTTATCGATTACACTTCCAAGTGTATCTTCGATCTACTAGGATTTCTACAAGTAACTATCACACTTGTTTTACAACAAATCACAAACTAAAAATTAAAGTAAAACTTCTTTGAATTCGTAGCCTTTGAATATGCTTCTTCAAATATGGGCTCTTGATTCGATCTCCTTTAACTCTGTGAGTTTTCTTGAATACTTGAATACTTCTTTGAATGCTGGTGTTCTTTAGAATATCAGTAGTAGCACTAATCTTTTCAAGTAGAAGATCATACGGAATTTATATAATTTAGTATGATAGTTAGTAGTTTGTGAAACTTATTCCAACTAACTCTTAACCGTTTCTTGTAACTTATCCTTGTAACCGACTTTTATAACTTATCCTCTTTTTCCAAGTTAGTATATCTTCAAATATATTTAGTTACACCTTAACTAATAGGTTTTCCAAACTTATTCTTCCTTAGCACAGTAAACTTACTCTTCTTAGTTTTACAGATCTTAGTCCAATAAGCACACTTCTTTTCTTCTGTTCTGAACTTCTTCAGAATACTTATGTGCTTCCTTTCAAGTCTTCTAAGATTAGTCTTCTCATCCGAGTAGTCTTCTGAGTCTTCTGACTTGTAGTCTTCTGATCTTTCTCTGGTCTTCTGTTCTGAACTAACTATGCTGATTACAACTCAATACAAACTTACAAATATGAAACCTATATATACATCAACTGAACTACATACATAAGAGTATATATAAGTCCTATTCTATAAGCTGCCTATCAATATGAACATCAGCTTAGTTCTTAACAATTCACAATATATTCATCATATAAGATCAGTAACTCAGATTATATTACTTATCAAGATGACATAGTTAAGATGACATCCAACCACATATATCATTAACTTTAAGTTGCTTTTTGGCCGTCAAAACTTAATCTTATCAACTAGGACTTTGTTTTCAGGATTCATATCCCAACAAGTGCATAGATAAGATTAGCAATATCCAAATAAAGTAGCACAAAATAAGAGCTAAAGGTTGTAAATTCTAGCTCTTAGGAGCAACAATTGTTCAGAAATAGAAATTCAGAAAATTTGAATCTTGACATGACCTTCAGGCAACTCGATCACTTACTTGCATCTGCTTTCTTCTTCAAGAAGGTTGGAAGCTCCTTGAACAATGGAGTTAATACATAAGAAGCAAAGTGCATGTTCTTCAAGGCCATAACTTCTTCATTCTTTCCTATGAGGTCTTCATCTTTGACTAGCTGCACAAATTCATCAATTATGGCGTTCCTGTAAATTCCACTGCCATCTTCCTTCATTGGTGGAGTCCAGAAAATCTGTTCAGGAGCTTTCACAATCACTTTTTCTTTATGAGCAGCTCCAAGTATCTTGGGATATAGATCTGTATAGTTCTCCATCATGAACCCTTCATAGAGGTCAACAACATCTTCAAAGTCTCCCCACCTCTTGACAACATAAAAGAGATGATCTCATACTCTTTTTGCTTCTTCCCAAGCATCATTAAATCCAGCAGGGACCCACTTGTCAACATAAGGGAATCTTTTAAAAGTCTCAATCTTACTCTTAGATCTATTTTCCATCATTAGAGCATAAGAATTCTTATAAGACTTTGAATTTCCTGGAAGGAAATTTTTGTGCCTCTTGAGACTGCATTCTTTAGCTTCTTTGAACATATTTGTTCTTTCTTCAATCACTAGCTTCCTTACTCCTTTCCCGGTTTCAACATCCTGTCCAGCTCCTTCAGCAAAAAATGTTTGCTACTTCCTCAAATCCAGGTGCTTTATCTTTCTCAGGTTCAGCAGCTTCAGGTGAAGCTCTTCTGACAGGTAGCTTTTGTTCACTTCTAGCTAGAGTAGAAGTCTCCATCTCTTCCTCATTATCTGGTTCAGTTGACTTATATTTCTTGCTCTTCTCATAGTTAGTATGTTCAACAGATTTTTTTCTCTCTTGAGTTGGCTTTCTAATCTATCCACTTCTTGTCTTAGGGCAATCTTCCTCCTCAACATCAGTAATCTCCAACACTTTTGCTTTTTCTTTCCCTTTGCTCTTGCCTTTGCTACCTTCCCCCTTACTCCAATCTTCCCCCTTTTTGACATCATCAAATGCCTCAACATCAGCACGGTGAGTAGTAGGGTTGGTGTCAACTTTAGCCATGGTGAGTGACAACTCTTGTTGATAGGTATCCATTCTCTTCATCTGAACAGAGAGATGATCAATATGACTCATCAAGAAGGCAGAGATAGTGGAACTTACAGTCTCATTCACTTGCTTTCGAACAGCCTCATCAACTTGGTTCCTCATTGCTTTTATCACATAATCCAAGTTGGATTTAAACAGATCAGAAGCAGCAACTAGTGAACTCTTCACAGTCTCTCTTATCATGTTATCTCTCTGGCTTTCCATTGATTGTGTGAGTTTGTCAATGTCCTTTGACAGCATCTGAGAGATTTCTTCTTTCTCCTTAGCAACATCATCCTTAATTTTCAGAATCTCAGTGTGGAAATATGTGGTAACAACATTTGACATGTTCTGGGAAGATTCACCAATCTTCACTGTAAAATCCTTCACATCTTTTCCAATATCTTCCATCTTTTTGTCAAAGGAGGCAAAACCTTTCTCCATAGCTTCCAGTTTCATGGATGTGTGGATGTAGAGATCACCTTCTCTTCCAGACTCTCAACTTTGATACTTAACTCCAATGAGTTATTATCAACAGTTTCTTCTAGGTTCTCCATCCTCCTAGTCATCTTCCTTGATTTTGAATTCAGATTTAGCAAGTACTTAGACTAAGCTTCATTTGTGGGAATGATTGTCTCATCAAGGCTGTCTCTAACATACTTTCCGATTTCAAGGCAGAGTCCTACAACATTTTCCATTTTCTTCTTCTCAACCACCCCAATCTGTAACTCTTCTTGCACAACTTGCATCCTCTTTTCTTCCTCGTCAATGATGCATATTTCAGTCAGTGGTAATGCATCAAGATGAATTGGGAACTCCATCGAAGTTGATGGTGCTGCAACTTTTGCCTCATTTTCCAAGGTCTTCTCCATAGCAGCAGGTTCCTCAATCTTCACAGCATATTCCCCATCTATTTTGGCCTCAGCTTCATTTGTCTTGGCCTCAGTTTCTTTAACTTCTACCGAAGTTGGGTCATCATTGATAAACTGCACAACTTCTTTGTCAGTTGGGACATCATCCATCTTGACAATCTCCATAGGTTCAATATTAACAGATTCAACTTGATCAATTTCTTCAATCTTTTCTCCTTCACTTGAAGAATCTACATTCTTAATTTCCTCAATGACAGTGTCCACTCCATCAAAGAAATCTTCATTTTCAGCAATGGCATCTTTTTTGGTGTTGTCCTCTTTCATGTTAACACCTTCATCTTGTTTACTTTCTTCCAGTTTTTCCTCAACACTTTTGGACATCTCCTCAGTCCTGTCCGCAGTCATCTTGGACATGCTTTCATCTTCCTGTTTGTCTTCCTCCATCTTATCTTCAACATTTAAACCAATATCAGAGATGGTTGATTTAATAGCCTCTCTTTGCAGTTTTATATTGACCAGATTGGCAAACAATCTCTCATCAGTCAATTCAAAACTAGATTCCACCTCTACAAACTCTGGCAACCTTCCTTCTTCATTCTCCCACTAATCAAGTCCCTTGGACACAATGATTTTGCCAATATCATACATTGACTTCTTCCTTATATCAATAATCAATATGAGATCATAGAAGATAGTTCTTAGTTTTGGGTATTTGGCAAGTTGGGGATACAGTTGGTCTAAGAAAAACATTGATTCATCTCTTAGTGACATCTCATAAGTGTAATCTTGGGCTTTTTCTGACTTGGGTGAAGGCTGGGAATGTAACGCCCCGAATCCGGAATGCAGCCTTTAAGGCTCGAACACTCTAAATTCGAGTCGTCGCTTAGTGACTGGAAAACCGAACTTGAAAATTTCTTTAAAAATATAAGTAACACAAGTGAATCGATAACAGTTTTGCAGCGGAAACAATTTAAAGATAGTCATAAGTTGCAATAGAAGAAATGTGGGCCCATTTATTTTTAAAACTTAGAACGTGATGAGTAGTATTTGGTTTGAAGATACCTTACATAATGTTCATCGAGTTACTTTAGAAATGTTTGTCACTCGACATAATAATAAAGATCGTCTTTCATAACACATTTCAATTTATTATCATAAGTCTCAAATAGATATATTATAGCATCTTAATATGAGGGAACTCTGTGTCATCCCTACTGCAACGCCGGCCCCTCTCGATCATAACCTGAAAAATATTAGTTTTGGGGTGTGAGATAAAAATCTCAGTGGATATCCTTGTACGCTGCTATATAGATTGGTAGTACGCCGAAATAATTATTATTAGTATTTTATCGTAAATAATCCTCATTCATATTGCATTCACATTTATATCATTGATAATAATCCTCATCATTTCCTTCATCATAATGGGACGACACTGATAACGACTTATCACGTGCAATCCCCATCATCTCCTTTTATATCACAATCATATTCTCATCTCCTTTATCATAGGAGGGACAACACCGGCAACGACTTACCACGTGCAATCCCCATCATTTCCTTTGACTACTAAAGTCTATTTGACTACTAAAGTCTGTTGACTACTAAAGTCTTTTATCATAGGGGGGACAACACTGGCAACGACTTACCACGTGCAATCCCCATCATTTCCTTTGACTACTAAAGTCTATTTGACTACTAAAGTATGTTGACTACTAAAGTCTTTTATCATAGTGGGACCACACTGGCAACGACTTACCACGTGCAATCCCCTTTATCTCCTTTGACTACTAAAGTCTATTTGACTACTAAAGTCTGTTGACTACTAAAGTCTTTTATCATAGTGGGACCACACTGGCAACGACTTACCACGTGCAATCCCCATCATCTCCTTTGACTACTAAAGTCTATTTGACTACTAAAGTCTTTTATCATAGTGGGACCACACTGGCAACGACTTACCACGTGCAATCCCCATCATCTCCTTTGACTACTAAAGTCTGTTTGACTACTAAAGTCTGTTGACTACTAAAGTCTGATTCATGACTTATTCATGATATTTTATATTCATAATTATCATATATCATACGGGACATTGGTAGTGCCTCTACCACATGCAATTCCCATAAACACTTCCCACCTCCTTCGTGAAATCAAAACTCATATATTACATATCATGACATCATGAAATAAGTATATCATAATTTATTCTTGTATTCTTAGTTATATGTTGATGTTTGTTTAGTTCAATTCAGAATACACCATCAGTCCATATAACATTTGCATCGGCAATACAGTAGTGACACCCACCTGGTTAACTTTTAAGAATAGTTACAAACTTCTTGAATGATTTTAGCAAGCGTAACGCAGGGACCGTTCGAGCTCCGATTAGGCCACACTTCGCCTAGCACGTTTTCTTGAATATTTAATTGTTATCAGAACTCACGTTTCATAATTTACATAACAATTTCTCTTCATGAATAAATCTTATAAAATCACATGAAAATAATATGGCAAATTAACAATAAATTTAATCATATACATTTTAACATATATCAATTGATGCGCTTCAACAAGTAATAACGATTTATAAAACTCACTTTAATAATTTAAAAAGGAGTAACATATAAAATAAGATAATTAAACTCGAGTTTATATATATATATATATATATATATATATGAATTAAAAGACTTTAATAAAAGAAGGATAGAACCTATAATCTACAACTATTTAAAAACTTGTGATAACTTTATATGTACCAATATTTTAAAACAACAATAATATATTTATAATAACAATAATATAAATGGAGTAGTAAATAATATAATAATACTCAATATATATATATATATATATAACACTGCATAATTTAATAATACTTAATAAAAGACACTACACACACTAACACACACCACTGCTCATTTTACACACAATGCACAATTTAATTGACATATAAAGCATATCTCTTCTCTCTTTATCTTTCGCAGAATAAACACATATATACACATACTCACACATCGCACAAAACAAGATGATTGTGATGAAAGACTCACCACAAATTCAAAGCAAAAGGATGATCGAGATATTTGAGGGAATTTTAGTATAGAAAGAAGTGTAGAGTTTGAAGGAATGGGTTTTCAACAGAAACTTTCGCCGTAAAATTAGCGATCCTGCCGGAGTCCGATCGTAAAATTGAGTGAAGGGATTTGCTCTCCTCGTGGAGGGCTTTATAAAGGGACCAGAATCGAGACCAACCGTGCGGTGGTGCGACGGCGGCACTTTTGGTGAAGGTAAGTTTCGAGAATATAAATAAAAATTACTTTCGAATTAGAAATCCAACGAAGAAACGATTCGTAGTTTTGGGTTTCTTGGCTTTCTAAAAATATTTATTTAAGGTTTATTATGATAAAATCGTCGCGCTTTGAGATGGAAATATTTAATTATAACATTGACTCAAGATTGGCTTATATTATGTTTGTTTTAATTCTAATATTTATTTAATAGCAAATTATCAGAATAAGTCATAATATAAAATCAGATAAGGAAAGCATTATATCACATAGACCTGAAAAACATGACAACCAAGAAAATGTAATTTTCATGAATATGAATCTATTATACATGCGATACTATTATTTATCATTATCAAGCAAGCAATTGTATCAAATCTTTATAAATAAAATTAAGATAACATAACAATATTATTTATTTGAATATATTATGCTTTGTTAAGTAGTTTATCATAAGCTAGCTTTAAAATAAACCGTAAGGTTATAAATTAGACTTCATTCATTTTCGACACTTATTAATATTCATCAAACCTTATTCTTTATTTATTTCTTTATTATGTGGTAGGAGTGCTCCCGATCAGATTACTCGTCTGTCTTCCTGAAAATCAAATCTTTGAGAACAAATAACACTGTTAATATAATCGAAATACTCTTAAATCATATATTTTTTTATTCCATATTAAATTTTGGGACGGGGTGTTACAGGGAAGATTTCTCATCAAGTATCATTGGAATGGGAGTATCAGTGTGGTAAGAAATTTTCAGAATAGTTGGGTTGTCAATGTGTGGGATAGTTACAACAGTATCAGGGGAGTGATGAGTTGGGAAATATCTTCTATAATCTGGATCATTCAGGTCCAGCTCTTTTGGTGAAGTATCTTCAGCATCATCACCATCATAATCATCTTCCAATCCCTCCAATTCAGCTTGTTCATTAGCATCAATCTCATCCTCATCTGATGAATCATCATTTCCTCTGGTGACTTTTCACCACTTGAACTTGGGCTAGACACAACCCTTTTTTTCTTGGATTTGGATGATAATTCACTCTCCTTCCCCTTCACTTTCCCTTTCCCTTTCTCCTTGGCTTTCTCCAATATACTTATCACCATCTGTTTAGTTTCAATGCTTCTTTGTTCAGCTGACTTTGTTTGTTTTTTGGAGGTGCTTTTTGGTGATTTGATCTCCAGACCCAATCTCTTTTGAGTTTTAATTGAAAGCAATTTAAAAAGAATCTTTGTTGTGTTGAACTTTACTCCATCTTCAACAATATCCTCCAGTCCCTTCTTATAAAGGAATGCAACAATCTTGGTGCAGAAGGCAAGCTTCTTCTCTATAACCACTTTCCTTACATCAACAATTTTGAACTTTGACTTTTCTTCAGCTAGTTTCCTTAGAAAATAACATTTCCAGTTCATTTGTTTTCTCCCTCCAACAATGACATCTTTCATCAACCTCACTTTTGACCTCCTGATTTGATCATAGCTTCTTGTGGGGCACATGACACAATTTGCAACCACATCAAGTAAGAGTTGATAATCCCTTTTCAGTACCTTCATGTTTAACCCAGATTTGAGAGGAACAAGAACATCCATCCATTTGTTTGCAACTTCTTGTTCTTGATGTTTCAAATATTCCTCTGGATCTTCTCCAACAACATTCAAACCAAAGAAGTAGTCAAAGTCTTCTTTAGTAAATTCAAACTTTTGAGTTGTCTTCTTGGTAGTATCTGGTTCATGTGTCATGATGAAACCTGAACCAGAACTCTTTTGTGTGAATGTAGCTAGAAATTGAGTGGTTTCTAGCTCCAAAAATGTTTTGGGAGTTGCTTCAAGACATTTCCTCAGTCCATCTTGCTCTAACCAGGTAACAACTCTCTTAGTGTGCTTGTTTGACAAATTGTTAAAACACACTATTTGCTCAAAATGGAGCATGAATGACTCACTCAGGTAGTGTTGGTCCTGAAAGAAGTATATAACAAGTGTATGGGGGGAGGGGGGAATACACTTGTATGCAAATATTTTCAAACTTTAACCAAAACTGGTTCAGCAAGGTTGTCCAAGACAACTCTTTTGATATGATTAACTCTTAGAAGATAATCAAACTACTAAGTACTATTGAGTACTTAGTTGAATCACTATCTAATTGAGTTATATGTGCGGAATAGTGGTTGACACTTTAGTTTAAACTCCTTTAATTACTGAAATCTTCTTATCACATAAACTGGTTCTTTAGGGAACTTGTCCAAATCTGTTTTTCACAGTCTTAAGTATATGTCTTTGAAAGGTCCAAATCTGTTCTTGCTGATGAAGTCTCATGAGTGATTCCATTTGCTTGACAATACTCAGCTATGTATGAATTGATAAATTTTGGTCCCTTATCTAATCCAATTTTCACAATGCTTAAGCCTTTCTCATTTCTGATTTTCTTCATGAGCTCTGGAAGTTTCTGTTGTGTCTACTTCTTCTTTAGCAAGAATATTACCCAAGTATATCTTGAGAAGTCATCCACTACCACTAGTGTATACTTCTTTCCACTGATGCTCACAGGGGTAATGGTTCCAAATAAATCCATGTGTAGTAATTGTAGTACTCTTGTAGTTGAGATGGAAGACTTTATGTTGAAGGATGCTTTGACTTGCTTCCCTTCTTGGCATTCTTGACAAACATGTTCTTTTGTAAATACTTCATTTAGTAGGTCATCTACTAAGGATAATCTTGCAAGCTTGTTCAAATTTTTGAAATTCAGGTGGTTTAGGCTTTTGTGCCATAGCCAATTGAGATCTTTAGAACTTTTTGCAATTAAGCAGATATCTTTAGGAGATTTGTTCCAATCTGCAAGATAAACATTACCTTTTCTTGACCCAGTTAGTAGTAACTGTTGATTTGATTTATTCTTAATATAGCATAAGTTACTAGAGAACTCAACATTAAATCCTTTGTCACAGAATTGGCTTATTGAAAATAAATTGTGTTTCAGACCATAGACATATGAAACATTTGAAATACTTACAGTACAAATTTTGAGAATTCCATAACCTTTGGTTGAGCCTTGTGAGTTGTCACCAAAAGTTACTTGTGGTCCATCTTGTTCAACAAAATCAGTGAGAAACTTCTCATTTCCAGTCATATGCCTTGAACATCCACTGTCCAAGTACCATGTAAGTTCTTTAGAGCTTCTTTTCTTTGTTGATGAATCCACTAGAACTTGTTACAAATCAAAACTTAGCTACCCTTTGGAAGGTGGGTCCTAGGGGGTTAGATATACCTTTTGGAACCCAAACTTGCCTTATTTTCATTATTTGAATGGGGCTAATCTGTTTTCCATAAACATCTAAATACACAATCTTCCTTTTAAATTCCTTAGGTTGAGATTGAGTATTTGTGTGAATCTTGGATGATTTAGAAGAGTTAAAATTATTCTTGTGAATATATTTTCTAAATATATCTTTTGATTCTTGTGCAACATACTTGAATCTTTGTTGATAGGCATTCAGATTACTTGATATCCTTGGCATGTAAGGTTGAAGTTTCTTGTACTCATTTTACTTAGGCTGAAAATCCCTTTGATTATTCATTGTAGGCCTTCTCATTAAAGTTGGTATCCATTGACCCTTACACATCTGAATTATCTTAGGCCTCTGAACTCTAGTTTTAGATTTTGCAACCTTTGACTTGATATTCAGGATAATTGGTACAATGGGTGTTTTACCTTTATCTATTGTCTGTGGCAGCTTTGGTTCAACAATCTCAGTCTGAGCCACAAATTTTACAAAAACTCTCTTAGTAATACTTATTAAGGTATCAATAAGGCATGGTGAAGATACTTCATCTGGATTGTAACCAATTCCAGATTTTTGAGTTAAAGCCTTTGCATTCCTTGTATTTCATCTATTGTATTAGATGACTTGTACAAAGCAGCCAATTTGTGTTTCAGACTCTCTTCACTTTTCTTATGATATTCATGTTCCTTGAAAAGATGGTCAAGCTTAGTCATATGCAATGGCATGCTTCAAGCTGCCAATTCAGATTTGTAAGGAGATGGAAAAACTGATTGCAAATTTTTGGTGGGGAATCAACGAAGGACATAATAAGATGCATTGGATGAAATGGGATAATCTTTGTAAATCAAAGGAGGACGGGGGTATGGGGTTCAGGAAGATGACCCACTTTAATCAAGCTATGTTGGCAAAGCAACTATGGAGACTAATTGAGAAGCCACAATCCTTAGTAGCAAGAGTACTTAAAGCGAGATACTACAAACATGAGGATATTATGGATGCTGGAATCGGGAATAACCCTTCCTTTACCTAGAGATCTCTAATATCGAGTAAGGAGATCTTACAGCGAGGGATCAGATGGACGGTTGGAAATGGTAATACTGTGACATTGTTTAAGCATGCTTGGGCACATGGCATACCCGGGGGTTTCATACAATCGAGAATAGCTGCGGGATATAAGGTCACATCCTTTCTAAATGAGCGTAGAGAATGGAATGAAGAGATGGTGAGACAAGCTTTTTTGCCTTTTGAAGCAGATGGAGTGTTAAGAACAGTAGTAGGGCACGAGGATGATGAGGACAAACGGTTTTGGATGTATGATGCCTTTGGTAAATACACTGTGAGATCGGGTTATTGGTCAAGTAGACTGCATGAAGAAGAATCCAGGGGGGAGGCCGAGACATCCAGTAGGGAGCTGAATACAAGGTGGTGGAACAAAATTTGGCAGTTGAACCTGCCTCCAAAGGTTCGAATTTTTGGATGGAAGTTGTGTTGGGATTTTATTGCGATAGAAGGAAATCTTGTTAGGAGAAATATCCTGATCAGTCCAAATTGTAGATTTTGTGGAAGCTTCATACCTACAACGGTACATGTCCTCTTCACATGCATTGGTGTTCGAAACATATGGAAAAAATTGGGTCTTTGGGACGTGATCAAGCGAGGCAGATACCTGAAAATGATCCCATTTTTAAAGATACTAAGTGAGGGAAGTACACTAGTAAGCCTCGATATTTTAATCATGGTGGCATGGGGGGTGTGGCGGGATAGATGTACGACAACGCATGGTAATACCAGAATCAGACGTCAATGCCACGAAAATATAGGTGAAAATGTTATGTTTTATCTAGAGTCCTTTCAACGAGAACAACATAGAACCATGCAAAAACTGTGGGGCATGGAGGACTCCCTTTCGGTTTCAGAAGATGATAGGGGAGCAGAAATGGTATGGTATGAAGTTGATGGAGCTTTTAACGCAGACGCTAGAAGATATGGTGTTGGAGGAATTTATTTTAATAACGAGGGAGAGATTTTGTCAACTTTTTCTGAAAAGATTACGCCGCAAAGAGGACCTCTGGGAGTGGAACTGAAGGCAATTGAATTTGCTCTTAAGGAGGCAAAAGTCAGGAAGTATGATAGCATTGAGATCAAGACAGATTCAAAACAAGCAATTGCTCTTTGCTCGGGGAATGTAACGGGTGTAGGACCGGAGGTTGACATTGCATCACGAATCCTTTTAGATTCAAAAGAATTTGTAGTGTGCAAATTCACATTTATACCGAGGTCCAGGAATGAAAAGGCGCACAATTTAGCTCAACAAGTTGTTGAGCTTCATTCGACATGTAGAGCGTCCTAACTCTTCCATTTCTTGCGATTGAAATGGAGTAGTTTCTTGGTTCATAGGAGTTTTTTCTTCGTTTAGAGAGCTTACACTGTTGATCCTATGATCCTCTAAAAAAAATGCTTGGTAGTTAGAGTCCTTACTCTTATGAAGTTTAACTTGTTCTTCCAACTTATTAAGTTGTTAAAATGACCTGTCTTTCAAAGTATTCAGCTCCTTAGTCAGGTTATTGCACAACTCATTAGTTCTTAATCATGCCCAGCTTCAGTTTGAGTAAGTCTTTCAATCTGAGCATTCAAAGCTTTGTTTTCTTTTGAGGTTTGATCATGAATTTCTTGAAGTCTCATGAAGTCTTCCATCAACTTTCCAAAGGTAAATCTCAGGTTGTTTTCATTTGACATCATTGTGTTGCTAGAATTGACATAACAAAAATAAGATCGTACCTCATCATTGTCTTCAATAGCCATATGCATTCTTGTTGGGATATGAATCCTGAGATAAGTCCTAAATGATGAAAAGATAAGATGAGTTTTGATAAACCAAAACGAAGACTTGAATATTTTCTAAGTGTTGACTGATCTAGTCTAGTTATGGAGTCATCTTGAACAGATCAGTAGAGTTCACAAGTAAAGTTTCAAAAGATAAGTATAAAAAGAAAAGTTTACGTGTTTGAAAGACAAGTACGTTTTATAAGTACTTTGTATATTTTAAGATGTTACTGAGCTAGATTAAAGTTGTATAGAAGCTCATATTTCGTTTTATATTCATGTATTCATTGTATAGATCTTAAGGTGACTAAGCTGATTTATAAAGCTTAATGTAATGTAATAGTCGTGTTAAGATTAGATGGTATGACTAGATTAGTTCTACATAAGTCTACTGTTGAAGATCTGCGCAAGACAAGATGAGTAAGAAGAAGTCAGAATTTATCTAAGTATGTAGACAAGACAGGTGCGCAACAAAGAAGAAATTTGTTAAGTTAGAAACGTGTATGAAGATAAAGATTGAAGAGTTAGTTATGGAAATAACTAATTAACTGCATAACGGCGTGGAAGGATAAGAAGAAGAAGTTAGAAGTCAGTTTTCAAGAAGAGTTGGTTATAACAGAATGTTCTTGAAGTTGGAAGTCTATAAATACCCCATGGTATTCAATGATTGAAGACTACTGATGCACTGACATACTACTGATTCTAAGAGACTGAAGCAAATTAACGAAGCATTTCAAAGTGAAGAAACTCTCAGAGTTTGATGTTCAGAAAGTCAAGCCAGAAGACAAGTGAAGATTTCAAAGAAGGCCACTACTGAAGAGAAGTTTTATTGTTTTGTTCAAGTTGCTAGTTACTTGTAAAATAGCTAGTTAGATCGAAGAAGCACTTGGCAGTGTTTTCGAGAAGATCTAAGTCTTATTTCTTGGGACTCAAAATCACAAGAACACACTACTCGATTGGAAGAGTAATAAGAATTTCACGACTGGTGTTGTGAGAGTGGATGTAGATAAGTTGTCGAACCACTATAAATATCGTGTTTGATTTACTTTACTGTTTTATTTGTGTTTGATTGATTAACTGCTTAATTGATTGAATTGCATATAAGAACAATACTAGTAGAGTGTTCATTCAGAAGTTCGTTAATATTGGTTGAGTATAAATTTGATTGAGCTCATTGTTAATCTGATAATTCCGCATAGTGTACTTTGATATATTGAAAGATTTTGAAAAGTCTATTCACCCCCCTCTAGACGTTTTCCTAGCTTACTCAATATTATCTAACTCAACTAGGTACCTACAAGTGGTATCAGAGCAGTAGTTTACGAACTGCTGTTTCTTGATAACCGACTTAAGACTTGGGTGAAGTTTTGGTTCTTGATCGTATTTGCTCATACGTGTTCTTGATTACTATTCTTGATCATTATTCTGGATATATCTGTTTCTCTAATCCTAAACTGCTCATTACTAATCTTCTTGAAATCATGTCTCTCGAAATTAGTGCTAATAAACTACTGAAGTTCCAGGTACAAGATTACGACTACTGGAAGTTGAGGATGCAGAGAACAAAGATTTCTTTTTTTTGTTCGATGCGAAGACAGAGGAAAAACCTCCACTCACGACTTGATAATTTCAGTCGTCACTGAAGGACCAATCGTGACGATGATCCCTAACACTGCTGCTTTGGACAAGGACAACCCTGTTGGAGTTCTTGTTCGCAAACCCAGGTCAGAGCTAACATCTGAAGAGATAAGGCAGAATAACCTGGACAGTTTAGCCAAAAACTACATTTTACATACCCTTCCTAATGAGTATCTTGGGAAAGTATTAAAATGTAAGACAGCCAAGGAAATGTGGGACCGTCTTGCTATTATTTGTGAAGGGACTTCCCTAATCAAAGAAAGTAAGCTTTCTACTGCTGTGCAGAGATTCGAATCATTCAAGATGAAAACTGGTGAAACAATTGACCAGTTGGATACTCGCTTTACAAAAATTATGAATGACTTGGAAGTTCTTGGAAAATCTTATACTGCACGTGAAATAAATTTGAGAATTCTTAAGAGTCTTGATGCTAGATGGAAAATGGTGAAAATGCTAGTTAAGAATACTCAGGATATAGACATGTGGTCTGCAGAGACGATGTTTCAAACTCTAAAGGCTCATGAGTTTGATCTAGATGAAGAAGATCCCATTGCCAGAAGTGACAGAGAGAATGTCGTGTCGAAGAATATTGCCTTTAAGTCTAGTTCGTCTAAGTGCTCTAGAGTAGGCAAGTCTAAGACTAAGTCTGCTTCTGTGAAAGACGAGTTAGATAGGACTGATCTAAGTCTGAAAGATCAGGTGAATCTCATGGTTAGAAAGTTCGACAGGTTAAACAAGCGCTTCGGTAGATATAAGAAGTTCTATAGAGATCATAGAGGGTCTGCTTATAAGGACTCTTCTGAGACCAGACGAGACCAAAACTCGTCCGAAAGGAGAGACGAAGTCTCGAAAGGAAACAGACGAGATAGATAGTCTGATGATAGGAAGATTAAGCGTTTTGATAGACGAGAAAAGCGTAGGGATAACTCTCCTACTAAAAAGTCCACTAATGATCTATTGTGCTATAATTGTGAGAAACCAGGTCACTACATTTACGAATGTCCAGACCTGAGCACCGATGATAGAGAAGAACGCAAAGCTAGAAGGGAACGAAGATACAACTGTGGCAAGAAGGCAATGATGGTCAATGATGACTCTGAGTCGGATTCAGACGAGTTGCCATCGTCTTCGTCTAGCTACCCGTCTGATCGAGATCACGATGAAGCTTTCATAGTAGATGATGGCCTATGCTGCATGGCTAAAATTGATCAAGAGGTATCATCTGCAACTTCGTTTCAATCATGTGATGAATCGGATTCTGATGAAAGTGATTCTGCCGATAGTGAAGTAGGGAGTAGTCTTCATCACTCTACTAGTGTGACTGAAGAAGATCTCCTACTTGCTAACAAGGCGTTCATTGAAGTCAGCGACGAGAACATCACCTTAAAACAAGAAATCATTTATCTTAAGGAAGCCCAGTCTAAAGTAGATCCTAATGTAACAGTCCTAAATGAACGCTTGACAGAAGAGTTGAGACAACTCAAAGACAAGTGTGCATTGACAGACAGGTTATATCAAGACCTACTTAAGACACATGCTACTGAGACTAATAAGTTCAATGTTTTAAAGAGCAAGTGCAAAAAGCTTGAAGAACGTAATAAGTTCTTAGAGACTGAGGTTGTCACTCTAGACCTTAAACTTACTGACTTAGTTAACTCTTCAAAGGTTAACATTCAACGGTCAGATAGGTATAGGGCTCCAGCTGACAAGACAGGGTTGGGTGCTGATTCACCTAGCTCGTCTACTCAAGTCCTTAAGAACCCTACTACTTTCATCTCAAGTTCTTTGACTAATGATAAAGGAAAATGACCAATGGTATACGATATTGGGACGCCATCTAAAGGCACTGTACATAAGCAGACTCAAGTTAACACTCCGATTACCAAGGGAAGTAAAAAGAATGTTAACAACAAGTCTGTTCCTTTTAGAACTAGTCTACAAAGGACCACTAGTCGTGGACGACCCAACCAGGTCAGATACGAGGATTGGTATCCTGAGAAGACGAGTACTAGACAAGTACAGACTAGACGATAAGAGTCTAGACCTCCTTTCATAAGGCAATCTCAACTCTACTCGTCTAGGCCCAGGAAGGTTGCTCCAAAATATCGTACACAACCTGTCCTATATCCTCCACCTTTGTCATATGATATTATAAGTGAGGAAAGACATAAACGCGTCTATAAACCGTATGGCCCCAATGCATACAAGCCCTATTCTGACTATCATAGACCAGTGCCTACTCAAGTAGAGATTAAGTCGAAAGGCTATCTCAGACGAGTAGACCCGAAATCAAATGATAGGCCAGATAAGGACAACATGGTCTTATTTTGTAACAAGTATGGCAGGAAGCTTAAGAGATCAAACTTGTTCAGGACTCCGATGTACATTTGGATTCCCTTGAACTCGACTAACCCCCCAGGACCCCAATAAACAAAGAGGGTACCTAAATTATTGAATATCTTCATTGCAGGGTCGACTCGACTTATATAAGAAGGGTGGCTCAGTAGGAGAAACTTGGTACATTGATAGTGGTTGTTCGCACCACATGACAGGTACTAAGGCTCTTCTATCGAGTTACCACGAGCAAGAAGGACCCAAGGTGATATTCGGTGATAGCTCTACTGCTGTTACGAAAGGCTTTGGTTACATCAGAAATGGAGATGTAGAGATACAGGATGTATCCTACGTAGAAGGTTTGAAGTACAATTTACTATCTGTTTCTCAATTCTGTGGCCGTGGTTATAAAGTGCAGTTTAAAAGCCGAAAGTGCGAGATCATAGACAAGAGGACTCACACTGTACTACTCGTCGGCATAAGACAAGGCAGTGTATACATTGTGAATTGGAATAGCTGTCCAAGGGATACTTGTCTTCTTAGTAAGAACCCTAAAGAGCTTGGTTGGCTTTGGCATAGACGCCTCTGTCACATGAACTTTAAGGTAATTAATAAGATTGCAAGAGATTACCTAGTGGAAGGTTTACCCAACGAAGTTTATTACAAATCACATGTATGCAATGTTTGTCAGAAAGGTAAACAGGTAAAAGGTTCCTTTAAATCAATCCCTACTCTCTCAACAAGTAGAGTCTTAGAACTACTACATATGGATCTTCATGGTCCGATAACTCCTCCAACCTTGAATGGTAGAAGGTACACACTTGTTGTTGTAGACGACTATTCTAAGTTCACTTGGGTAGTTTTCCTACACAAGAAGAGTGATACACAGACTCTTCTACCTGATCTGTTGAAGAAGTTACAAGTTGATCTAGAAGAACCAGTCTATTATCAAGATTCGTAGTGACAAAGGTACTGAGTTCATTAATTCCTATATCAAAGAATTTTGTGATAAACGTGGTATCCAGCACCTTACTAGTGCAGCTAGGACACCCCAACAGAACGGTGTAGCCGAGAGAAGGAATAGAACTCTCAAGGAAGCCTGTAGAACCATGCTGACCGAGTACAACACACCTCAAAAGTTTTGGGCTGGAGCGATCAATACTGCATGCCACTCTCAGAACAGAAGTGCGATCAACAAGGTATTAGGTAAGACACCTTACGAGGTTTGGAAAGGTAGAAAACCCAGAATTTCATATTTCCATATATTTGGTTGTAAGTGTTTCATCCATAACAATGGGAAAAGCAAGTTGAATGCATTCGATGCTAAAGCAGATGAGGGGATATTCTTAGGATACTCCTCGACTAGCAAAGCATTTAGAGTATTCAACTACTCAACTCTATGTGTGGAAGAAACACCACATGTGGTTTTCGATGAATCTCGACAGGACTCGTCTGCCGACAAGATCAGTGAGAAGGTGATTGATCTATCGATCGAATCAGATAAAGAATCAGAAGTTTACGAATCTGTTCAAGCCTACAATCCATTTATGAAAGCTCTCGAGTCTGATGACAACAAGAAGGTAAGTGCTCAAGGTAAGTCTACTAGACCAGTTGACATGCCTGGTCTAGTTGACTCGTCTACTCCTGTTAAAACTACTGATACAAATGATGTTGAAATGCATGATGCTATACCTGAGGTAGATGATGACAGTATACCTGTTAAGAATAGAAAAACATGGAAATCTGCGCATGATACTGAAAATATCATTGGTGACTCTACTATTGGTGTGAAGACTAGACGACAACTCTTTGAGTCGCAAGAACAGCCTAGTCCATCTATGTTTTGCTGGTGTTGTTTCTTCTCTTCTATCGAGCCTACTACCGTTAAAGAGGCATTGGCTGATAGTAATTGGATCATCGCTATGCAAGACGAGTTGAACCAGTTTGTTCGAAACGACGTCTGGGAACTTGTCGATAGGCCAGAACATCATAATGTAGTTGGCACTCGATGGATTTTAAAAAATAAGAAAGATGAGAATGATGTAGTCGTTAGGAATAAGGCTAGACTAGTAGCCCAAGGCTATTCACAAGCTGAAGGCATAGACTATGATGAAACATATGCTCCTGTTGCTAGACTAGAAGCCATTCGATTGTTCCTTGCATATGCTGCTTACATGAAGTTTACTGTATATCAAATGGATGTTAAAAGTGCATTTCTTAACGGTATTCTTGCGGAAGAAGTGTATGTTGAACAACCCCCAGGTTTCGAAGTCAAAGGGAACCAGGTGTACAGATTAAAGAAAGCCTTATATGGACTAAAGCAAGCTCCAAGAGCATGGTATGATACACTCTCTCTCTTTCTATTAGAAAATGGTTTTACTAAGGGCAAGGTCGACAGAACCTTGTTCAGAAGACAAGAAGGGAAAGACATTTAACTCGTCCAAATTTACGTAGATGATATCATTTTTGGTTCACCTAACAAAAAGCTGAGTGAAAGTTTTTCAACACTCATGCAAAGTAAGTTTGAGATGTCCATGATGGGTGAAATGAATTACTTTCTTGGTCTTCAAGTAAAACAGACCCCAGAAGGGATTTTCATAAATCAAGCAAAGTATACTAGAAATCTACTAGATAAGTATGGTATTAAGACATGCAAGTCTACTGGAGTACCTATGCTACCTACATATAGGGTGGATCCAGACGAACATGGTAAGTGTGCTGATCAAACATATTATCGTGGTCTTATTGGTTCCTTACTGTACTTGACTGCTAGTAGACCTGATATTGCATTTTCTGTTGGCGTATGTGCTCGTTTTCAACCTAATCCAAAAGAGAGTCATATGGAAACCACTAGACGGTAACTGAAATATTTGAAAGGAACCATCAATCGTGGTATATGGTATCCTTCAAATGATGATCTATCTCTAAGTGGCTACTCAGATTCTGATTTTGGTGGCGGTAGAATAGATAGGAAATCTACATCTGGTTCTTGTCAATTCCTAGGCACAAAACTCATTTCATGGTTTTCGAAAAAGAAGACTAGTGTGGCTACCTCTACTACCGAAGCCGAGTACATGGCTGCTGGTAGCTGCTGTAGTCAACTACCTTGGCTCATGCAACAACTTAGAGATTACAACATATATGAATCTAATGTTCCTATTTTCTGTGATAGTAACAGTGATATTGCCATTACACAAAATCATGTATTACACACACGTTGTAAGCATGTTGATGTGAAACATCATTTTATACGTGATCATGTAGAAAAGAAGGATATTCGCATGGAAAAGATTCATACTGATTTTCAAAGAGCTTATATTTTCACAAAACCATTACCTGAGGCTCGTTTTCGTGAATTATGCATTAGTCTAGGACTAATTGATCTAGACCCTACTTGCCTATAGCTATGTACTAACCAGACAGGCCAATAAAAAGGTATGGAATATAAAAGAAAAAAGAAAAACCTAAAACCATAAGCTCACAAGTCGAGCCAGAGGCCGGAGTGCCGTTAAAACCTTACCTGGGAAAACCCTCCTTAGGGACAAAACCCAGGTGAAGGAAAAAGGTAAACTCCTCTAAGAATCAATGTCAGGTACATCACAAGAAATAAGGAGACAAGATCACTAAAAAGAGCACTCGTCTACTCGCTCAACAGACAGGTATACAAGGTCAGACAAGATGACCAAACAACCCGATGAGGAAGCTGGTAAAGCTGAGGGTAATACTAAGGGAATAAACATTTAAGGGGGAATCTATGATTTCTTAAATATCCTTATGTTGACTCTTAAGTTTGTTAAAAGTCATCTTGTTCGAAACCCTTACCATTGCATTAGATTGATATTCATCTTAATTATTCTACTCTACTACTTGTACCTACTCTCATGCGTCGCACAAGATGAGACAGGTAATGGAGATGTTCGACTTTCAGACAGACTAGCACAGTCGAAGGGGGAACTCGTCTGTTCTGAATAGACTCGAACAGACAAGATAAGTTCTCTCATGATTCAATATACTCTAAGTGTTTAACAAGTGCAAATTAAGGACATTAATGTAATTTGATAATGCGAAATTTGGAAAACCTTAGAATTAGATTAATACACTCCATTTAATGAGGTGTATACACCAGTTCGCGCCTAAACTCTACTACGCTAGGTTAGATGAGTACACTCCTCTGTCCTAACCAATAGAAAGGGCGGATTCCAAATTTTACAATACCAAATCACTTAATATTCTCGATTACGCAACTGAATTTCAAAAGCCTTAAACCGTTGGATCAAACACTTTTAATCTTGGCCGTCGATCCAAATTTCAAGTTTTAACAAAACCACTCCACTCTCCTCTCAACACTCTTCACGATTTCACAAATTCTCTACACTCAATCACTCACGATTCCTTGCAATCTCTTAACTGTTCGTTTATCAACATATCTACTATGTCTATCGTAACTATATTTGACATTTCCTCTAACATGCAAGCAAGATTTGATCTAGGCAAGTATGCCTCTGAAGGGAAGGTGCATGTTGAGAGTTCGGTGTTCTTCAGTGGAAGGCACTCGAATGACAACAAGGAGATTCTGGTCAAGTGTTTTATGTGTGGATTACGACCTTCTTTGGAGGCTTTTCCGGAGATCGTGTTCGAAGAAGAAGTGTTGGAATTCTTTGCCACTGCTACTCGACGAGGCGACTCCATCGAAGCCTTTGTTGGTGGAAGTCGAGTAGAGATTACTCGAGAGGTTTTGTTCAACACATTAAACTTACCTTCGGGTTCGATTAATGTAGAGATGTATGGTTCAAGACAAGAGTTGAGGTACCTGAGCGTCTTCTGTGGAAAGAAATTAAGATTGGGTCGAGATGGCAAAGTCCCGGCAGTAAAGAAGAAAGAGTTGCTGCCTAAGTACACAACCTTACTCGACATCGCAATCAAAATGTTGCTTGGTGTTACTGGAAGCTTCGACTCTGTGACACTTCAAAAAGTAAGGGGAAGCCATTCCAGTATTTTGCTACTCGTCTTGCTGCCTAACAAGACAAATTGGAGTAAGGGGAAGCCATTCCATGTCTTAAAGCATTACTTGAAGAAGGATGCTATTGCTAGACAGACTGAGCAAAGAGCAATTGAGCGTGGGCAAGTGCAAATTAACCCACAACATGCTATGATCGAAGCTGTGCACTCGTCTAGTGCTGAAGAAGACGAGTCTGAATCAGAAGCTGAGGCTGGTGCTGGTACTAGTGGTGCATTAGTTCAGTACGTATCGGACGAGGCGATGATTGAGCCAATTGATGATTCTGAGGAGACTCAATCAGACAAGGAGACAGATAAGGTAGTCGAAGCTGCTGAAATTTATCGACTGGTGAGAGTCGAGTCGAGTCCCTCACCAGACAGGCCGACTGAAAAGGTTAGTACTTCATCTCGTACTATTTCAATACCTCTCAATCTCCCTGTCAAAACCAAGGCAAGATCACTACGATCTCGTGCCAAGCCTGTACCCAAAACCTCTGTGTTGGCAGTACAACCACTGAGAGCCAACATTACCCAAGACACAACCATATATGATACAACTGATACTCCGACAATTGTCAAACTTGACCAAGACACATCAAAGCCCACAGAAACCACCATCCAAATTCCCTCTACCTCAACAGAATATGTTGAACCCCACCACCCATCTATTTCTGGAACCCCTCTAGTTGCCACTGCAACAACTGAGCTAAGGACCCCACTTACTCAGACCCCTCCCGTTAATAGATTCGAAGCCCTAGTCGACTACCCAATGTGTCTACGCGAGAAGAGGCTGCGTGCACAAATGACTAGAAACCTGAAGAAGATGCTGCCTTCAGTAGAGATCGACACGTCTTCAGAGGTGTATGAAAAATTATTGAGGATTTGCACTTGAGTTGCTCTGAAGAAAGGCCCAACTGAAGATTTATTCGAGGTTATTGTCGGAATGGGCGGAATATCAAACTTTCAAGATTGGGAGATGGAGCAGCAAGAGAACAGTGGTGTGAAAGACCACTCAGAACTCCTTCCAGCGCATGCCTTGACCGTTTTAGTGAAGAGGATGCTGAACATTTCTGATGATGTGTTGTCTTCTGAAGACAAGTTCGATGTTGGTGTTCAAGTTTCTGAATCTGATCTTGTGGAAGATGAGTTGACGGTTGAAGCTGAACAAGTAGAGGAAGTGCAGTCTACTGATCCGATTCTTAATCTGGAGAACGTTTCTGATCAACTGAGAGGATTAGTATTTGGTTTCCAAGTTGAACATGCACATGGCCCAAGGTGCAATGTTGGCCAGATCACAAGACAAGTTGAGAAGTATTTTCCTTCAGAAACGTGTGCTTACACTGCCAGGCTGGTCGAGATGGTGAAGAAAGAATCTGATGATGCTGAAAGAAGAGCTAAGGAAGCAAGGTTAGCAATAGTTCCTTACACTCCCCAACTCAATCTGAAAGCAATTGCTGGAAGTGTGATTCCAGATGAAGTAGAAGTTGAAGACAACTTGGTCGTGTCTACTGAAGTAGAAGATAAGTTGATTGAAGTTCAATCTGTTCCTGAAGATGAAATCATGGAGGAAGCTACTGTTCCTGAGGAAGTTGTCCAAGCTACTCAATCTATTCCAACTGCTTCGATAGACGAATTGAAGAATGAGCTGAAAGACGTGATCAAGTCGTCTATTGATGAGTTTTTGAAGTCTGAAGTCAAGAAGACTCTTGTTGAACAAAATAGTAGTCTTGTGACTAGTTCAAAAGAGATGATCATGAATGAAGTTAATCAGTTGGATACTGATTTCAGACAACAAATGTTCAACCAGTTGGAAGCATTTTTTGCAAAATCAAGTCGAATACTCAGAGAAGAGTTCAGTCGACTTTGCTAGAGTCTTGGCTAGAGAATCCAAGAAGATGGAAAGGGTATATCGAGTAAAGATCGATATTGTTGATGTGCAAAGGAAGGAAGCATATGATCAATTGACTCAAGCAAGAGAGATAATCAATGTTATGACTGCAGAGAACAAGAAGCTACGCTTGACTGCAACACATTTCAAGAATGAGTTGAATTTGTCTACTCAAAAGTTAGAGCTCGTTGCTACTAAACTAGACAAGTTGAGTCAAGATGGTTCTCATGAAAGGCAGATTGAAAAAGCAACTAATCTGATGGAGCAAGCTATGCTTGAAGAGATGACTCGTTTTACTTCTCTTTTCACTCTTAAGGCAAGTGATGAAGCCAAAAAGGGGGAAGAGACAAGACAAGAAGAAGCGAGACAAGAGAAATCTAGTGCTGAACCTGAAGTTAAAGCTGCTACTACTGCGATGGAAGAGTTAAGAAGGCCGAAGAGAGGAAAGCTTGTGAAGAAGGCTGATCTAGAGCAAGCTAAGGCAGAGCAGATGAGACAGGTTAAAGGCAAGGACATTGCTCCTCCTGAGGTTCAGACGAGACAAGTTGTTAAGAGAAAGTTGATTATTGAAGAACCGAAAATAAAAGAATCAATAGGACAGATCATTGCTGATCTGGATGAGACTGCAATTTTGAAGAAGCAAAAAGTGGAAGATGATCGTTATGCCAACAAGAAGATTTTGGGCAAACATATCCACAGATTGCAGAAGATGAAGGCTGATCCTAGTGTGATTGAAGATTCCCTGATTGACAACTTCATTGACAATGAGCATAGAGATGCATGGTTGAGTGTCAAGATGAAGTGGGAACTAGATCATTGGATTATAAGGAAGTTTGGAGATGCCGACAGCAAAGAAGAGCTGTATGCTGTGTTTGACAAGTTCATGGAAACTCAAGATCAGAAGCTATGGAACTTGGTCATGAGGATTGCTACTGCTGTTGGATACAACATTCTCGTACCTATCTTTCCAAAGTGGGAAACTCCAATGCTTAGTTCTGGAAAGAGGATCGATTTCAACGTAATCAAGAAGTTTGAAGAAGAGCTGCTAGACAAGGAGAAGATCGAAAATGAAGATCATATTTCAGATATCCATAGAAGACTCCTTGATGCGTTCTGTGTTCCAAACCTAGATGGAGGTAACATTAGTGAGTAATTTTCAGTGATTTACTTAGTTATTTTTGTTTCTGATTTAGTATGTGTAATCTACTGATCTTATGTGAATGAATGAAAAGATAACATATTTTGGTGAAAGATAAGATAACTACTTAACTAGTCTATTATTGAGAAATATTCAAGTAGTTTTGGCTTCATCAAAAAGGGGGAAATTGTTGGGATATGAATCCTGAGACAAGTCCTAAATGATGAAAAGATAAGATGAGTTTTGATAAGCCAAAAAGAAGACTTGAATATTTTCTAAGTGTTGACTGATCTAGTCTAGTTATGGAGTCATCTTGAACAGATCAGTAGAGTTCACAAGTAAAGTTTCAAAAGATAAGTATAAAAAGAAAAGTTTAAGTGTTTGAAATACAAGTACGTTTTATAAGTACTTTGTATATTTTAAGATGTTACTGAGCTAGATTAAAGTTGTATAGAAGCTCATATTTCGTTTTATATTCATGTATTCATTGTATAGATCTTAAGGTGACTAAGCTGATTTATAAAGCTTAATGTAATGTAATAGTCGTGTTAAGATTAGATGGTATGACTAGATTAGTTCTATATAAGTCTACTGTTGAAGATCTGCGCAAGACAAGATGAGTAAGAAGAAGTCAGAATTTGTCTAAGTATGGAGAAAAGACAGGTGCGCAACAAAGAAGAAATTTGTTAAGTTAGAAACGCGTATGAAGATAAAAATTGAAGAGTTAGTTATGGAAATAACTAATTAACTGCATAACCGCGTGGAAGGATAAGAAGAAGAAGTTAGAAGTCAGTTTTCAAGAAGAGTTGGTTATAACAGAATGTTCTTGAAGTTGGAAGTCTATAAATACCCCATGGTATTCAATTATTGAAGACTACTGATGCACTGATTCTAAGAGACTGAAGCAAATTAACGAAGCATTTCAAAGTGAAGAAACTCTCAGAGTTTGAAGTTCAGAAAGTCAAGCCAGAAGACAAGTGAAGATTTCAAAGAAGGTCACTACTGAACAAAGAGAAGTTTTATTGTTTTGTTCAAGTTGCTAGTTACTTGTAAAATAGCTAGTTAGATCGAAGAAGCACTTGGCAGTGTTTTCGAGAAGA
Source organism: Galeopsis tetrahit (assembly GCA_963675135.1). Classification (NCBI taxonomy): domain Eukaryota; kingdom Viridiplantae; phylum Streptophyta; class Magnoliopsida; order Lamiales; family Lamiaceae; genus Galeopsis; species Galeopsis tetrahit. The sequence goes on from OY776134.1 coordinate 23,412,473, forward strand.
TCTAAGTCTTATTTCTTAGGACTCAAAATCACAAGAACTCACTACTCGATTGGAAGAGTAATAAGAATTTCACGACTGGTGTTGTGAGAGTGGATGTAGACAAGTTATCGAACCACTATAAATCTCGTGTTTGATTTACTTTACTGTTTTATTTGTGTTTGATTGATTAACTGCTTAATTGATTGAATTGCATATAGGAACAAGACTAGTAGAGTGTTCATTCAGAAGTTCGTTAATATTAGTTGAGTATAAATTTGATTGGGCTCATTGTTAATCTGATAATTCCGCATAGTGTACTTTGATATATTGAAAGATTTTGAAAAGTCTATTCACTCCCCTCTAGACGTTTTCCTAGCTTACTCAATATTATCTAACTCAACTAGGGACCTACAATTCTTCATCACTATTGTCAGAGAACATCTCAGATGATGAAGATGGAAGTTGATCATCTTCAGAGGTTTCTTCTTCAGCTTTTAAAGCTTTTCTTTTTCCATATTTTTTGTCCCTCTTAGCTTGTGTTTTCTTTCTTTCCTTGGAAGTCAGCTCTGGACAATCATATTGAAAGTGTCTTGTTTTCTTGCAATTGTAGCATGTATCGTCATCTCCACCCTTCTTCTTTTTAGTATCTCTCTTATTAGTTGATGAAGATGGTTCTTCTTTGGGGTTGTCCCTTCTGGATCTCCTTTCATCATTCTTCTTCTCAAATGAGTTGTATCTTCTTCTTAGGTGAGTTGTATCTTCTTCTCCTGTCTTGGTAGTATTTCTTATATTTACCAAACCTGGAGTTTAGCTTTTCAAATCTTTTAGCCATCATTGCCAACTCATCTGAAATGTTTGCTTTGAAAACTCTTTTTCCACTTTTGCTAGACTTGCTAACTTTCTTGGAGTCAGGTTCATTGGATTTGGCCTTCAGTGCAATTCCTTTGCTTTCAGGTTCCTCAGTGTTGTTCTTTCTGTTCAAGTCATATTCATATGCCTTGAGTTCCGAGAACACCTGCTGCATTGGCATAATTGACAGTTACTTTGTATTATGCATCATGACAGCATACACATTCCATTTGGAGGTCAAACTCCTAAGAATTTTCAAGGCCACTTCTCTCTTGGAATATTCCTTTCCAAGTGAGTTGATCTCATTCATGATGTTTGTGAACCTTCCATCTAGTTGATCAATGTTCTCATCAGACTTCATTGTAAATTGCTCATACTTTTGAACAGCAACTTGAAGTTTGTTTTCTTTGATCTTGTCAGTTCCTTCACACATTAGTGCTAATGTGTCCCAAATCTCTTTAGCAGTTGTGCAGTGAAATACTCTACCTATTATAGCATCTGGAATGGTTTGATATAGGGTGTTCATTGCAACAACGTTGAGATTCTGTTTCTTCATCTCTTAAGGAGTGAGCTCATCATCATCTTTTGGAATTTCTTGTGCTCCAACTACTCTTTGGGCTTCAGTAACATTTGTGTTTGGCTTCATGAACACAAATAGACCTTTAGTGATCACCCTTAGCATTTCATCATGGAGACAGACCAAATGAGCTCTCATCCTTATTTTCCATAAGTCATAATTCTCAATAGAGAACATGGGAAGTTTCTGGTATGATATCTTCTTGATAGGGTTGGTTCCCATAGTAGTTGGTGTTAGAATAGCTACACCAGAAGTCTCAATAAAAGATGTGTTAGACATAGTGAGTAAAAATCAATAAAGATAGAAAATATCACAGAATGTGCACAGATAGATCAGTTTAGATAACCAAAGCTAGTCCTCAAGGAAGTGGTCTTTAAACCCCTGCTCTGATACCACTTGTTGGTATCTAATCAAAATCACACAAATGTCATTACTTTTTCTTCACACATACCCAAAAGTCAACCCATTCATTTACTTTATACATAAAGATTTACAAAATTACCCCTTAAAATTCTCACTAAATTCATTTTTCTTATTCCGCGTGCCTTTATGTAATGCCCAAGAATTTCATAATTTAATAATAATAATTTTATTAAATTAATTTAAATTATGTCAAATGAAAAGAAAAGTATAATATAAATGCGTACGTTGATATATACTCCATATCAAAAGAGAATTTGTTTTTATATATATATATATGCCTAGTCAATAATACATAACGTTCTCATTTATTTTCCAAGACTCCTAAATTCCACTATGCGTTTTTCATTATGAAAATTTAATTAGAATGAAACAATTAATTAATTGTAACGTTATTTTTAACTTAAGCAGTAGTACTATTTAAACCATTCACCATGCTAAAGCTCAGGGAGTAAAAACTAGTATTGTACATGATAGTGTTAAAGCTCAAAGAGTAAAAAATAGTACTCTGTATATTCTATCACAATTTTAATATATACGTCTACTTTTGCTATATTCTATGTACGTAGGGGTGGGAATGGGCCAGGCTATCCGACAGGGGTCTACGGTTCGGCTTATTAAAGCCCGACTCGGCTCGACTCGTTTAATAAACAAGCCGGACTCAAGCTTTTTTAAAAGCCTATTTAGTTAAATAGGCCGGGCTTGAATTTTTTCGTAGGCCTTTCAAGCCTAACAAGCCGACCTATTTAATTTAATATATATAAATATATATTTATATATAATATATATGGTATATTATACTTAAATATAGAAAACATCTTAAATAAGATTACCTAATATATATAATTTCTAACTAGTAAGCATTAAACAATATAATTAGTCGATTTTTTATGATTCGATGAAATATAAGTGTTGTAGGATTTTTTTTTTTAAAAATGCACTAATAAAACTAAAAAGGTCTTTCAAAGGCTTTCGGGCCAGGCCTATTTGTTAAAAAGGTCAGGCCAAGCCTTAAAACAAAGCCTATGACAGGCCATAGGCCAGGCTCGGGCCTTAAAAATATTTAACAGGCCAGACTTTTTTTTGGTAAAGCCTACCTAGGCCTGACCCATTTCCACCCCTATATGTACGTGACGGCTAGGCGACGATAATTACAAGAACTATTTTATATGAGGCATTCACGTATGACTTCCACGTTCATCTATCGAGGTGGGGATTTTTAATTAATTGTTTGTCATTATTAAATGCGATTTCTGATTTTATTGTTACTCATGTGAATTATGTATTGAGAAATATCGAGAAGTTGAGACAAACAGGTCATTTGACCTTTATAAACGAGAAGTTGAGAAGTAGGTCTTTTGACCTTTATAAACGAGAAGTTGAGAAGTGAGAAGTAGGTCTTTTGACCTTTATAAACGAGAAGTTGAGAAGTGGCAATACATTAAATGCATGTTTACGTTTGTGATAATTAATTACTTATTGTATTTAGTTTTGACAAATATGTCCCTACTAAGCTGTGGTTTGCTCACCCCTTTATTTTAACATTTTCAGATTTAGGAGCTGGCGGCGAGGAGGAGCGGTGGATGACAATCATCTAGTAACATTAATTGAGACGTTGTGTTTTTCTAGATATTTTAAAATTCAATTGAGTATATTTATTCTTTAAGCTTCATTTCTGAAGTGAAAGTTATTTCATGCCCTTTTATTTTTTTTAAATTGACAATTATTTTCTAAAATCTATTTTTATGAAAATTGGGGCGTGACACTTTACATGTGAAGATAATTACGGGACGAAGAGAATATTATTTATATATAATTAAAAAAATGATAACAAAAGGTGAAAATAATGAAATTAAAGTGAGGGAGTATTACAATTGAAATTGGTAGGGGGAAGTTGGAGGGCAAATGAGGTTTAGTTTATCAGTAATTAGAATTGAAGGGAAGTTATGCGTTGGGGAATTAGGGTACGTAGTAGCTAGTGTATATTCTTCAATTTTTTGGACCACCATATTTATTACAGTATATTACCTGCCATCATTTTCTCTTTGTTATTATCAAAACTATATACCGATGAGCATTTATGTTCAATGTTGCTTCACATGCTAAATCACTATCACCTTTATCTTTTTTGTTATCACTTTATTTTTAGGAGATCATTTCAATTCACGAAATATGATATTTTAGCATATGTGTATATTTGTGTGAGATTTAAAATTTTGAAGTATCACAAAAGTCTAGTAAAATATCACGTTTCACTTATCGTTATAAATTTTGTGATCTAAAATATACTTGTGACTTGGAAGCTACAACCTTACTTATCAGCCTAATTTTAACCAACTATAAAGACATACACTTGTACAAAACGTACTCATATATAAAATCAGTGGCATATTAAAGATTATGTAATTAAAAGGGAGATAAAAATTGTTATACTATAATTTCATGTATATTTTCAAATCCAAGTGGGGCCGGGGTGCTCTAAATCCATCCCTGCATTGCATTAGTGGAGTTTTTCTGATCACTTATATATTATATAATTTGTGAATTCATAACTTATTTGAATTATATTTTAAAGAGATCTAACAATTTGGGATCAGACGATGTTCATGGGCTAGGTCGGACCGGCTGATGAATTGGTCGGACCTATAAAAATTGAAAATCAGCCTAGGTTAACGGGTCAGCCAACTCATATCTTAATTTTTTAAAAATATTTCTAACAAAAAATTTAAAATATAAACCTTATATTACATTTTGATCACGTATGGAGTAATATTTATTTATAAAAATAATTCTAATTAACAATGCACACATTACTAATATACTAACTATGCAGAATTCATAGACAATCATAACCATTATGACATTACAATAGACAACAAGTTAAAATAAACAATTCATAAGTTCAAACTTTAAAATTAAAGTAGAATAAAAACACAAATATATAAGTTTAATGTCCTAAACTACTCAACATCATCAACCATAATATTAGAATTCTTCTTTAAAAAATTGTGGACCAAATTGACTTGAGCCCATTAGACATGTCGAACCAATGAATCGGGTCAAATTAATTAAATCAGTCCCAGTTTTTTCCTTGCCTATATATTTCGAGTTCATAATTATACTAAGTTTTGGCTTGGTTGGACTGACCCATCAGGTTGGGTTCAAATTAACGACTCTAATTTTAAAAGAAATTGAGATGTAAATTGGAAAGTAGATTTTGTATTATGATGAGACCATATTGTTAACTAAAACCTTCCCTGACCACCACCGAGGGAATGAGGAATCCACCCGAAAAAGCATAGACTTCAAAAAGAAATCATGAATCATAGATTGATTAATTCCTCAGCTCTTAAAACAAAACTGTAGAGTTGTTACTTCATTCAACAAACTTAACCATTTAAATATAGCATTATTTTTTAATTGAATTTTAAAATACTTTTTCTTGAACCTTAATTGCATATTTGGACGTTGCAACTGAAACCATTATTTAAATTTAAGCAACAGCTCATGAATATACATAGTTAACAAATAAAAGTTTAAAACTTAGACTCATACTAAATTTGTCCCTCCATAAAATTTACCCATACCTCTATTTAAAATTTACACTTTTTCATTTGACAAATTTCATTATAACGTTTTACAATTTTCTTATTCTTTATATCTCTCTCAATATCAACTATCCATTCCATATTAAATTTATGTTTAAAAAAATTATGTAAATATTTAAAGGTGACGGATGTAGTATAAGATAAGCTTAGGTTATTATTTAATATTTAGTTTGATAGACGTCAATATTGTTAGGTAACTTTTTTTAAAAGAATAATAAATGGAAGCATTATATTTATTTAGTATATTAATGAAGAGAAGAATTTACGTGTAACTCCATTTTTCTTTTATTTCTTTTGCACCAATTGTTTTTTTCTACATAAAATTAAATGACGCAGTACTCCCTCCGTTCCATCAAAATATATAGACTTCTTATATCGAGACGTTTCACATTAATTTGTACATCTAAAAATAAGAACATTTTCATAATCCTCCTCTATAAAATATACACATATTTATATATATTATTATTTTTCTATTTATATATGACAAAAATTTGTGTGAGGCCGGCGCACGGATCCGTATGACGTATCCCTTTTAATCCATAATTAAAATTTTGGGTGGATAATCTTTTTTTTTTCTCAAATTTTTTATTTGTAAAAAAAATGATAATATTTTTAACAAAAGTGACTATCATTTTTACTTAAACATTATCTATCACTTTTTACATTATGGTTAAAGAAGAACCGTATCACGGATCTTACCCAAAAATAGTCCTTTGTATATTTCTTTATTTTATTTATAAAAATTTATAAAACGTTTCAATGGTACAAATTCTAGGGAGGAGGGAAGTATAATTAATCAATGCGACCCATTTGATAAAGCAAACTCGAAGAAAAGCAGACAAAAGAGAATGTGACATTTAGTGAAGAAAATTTATGGTAATAAATTAGGGGGATGGGTGGTGGGGCCCAATTGATGTGACGGAGTATAAAGAGGGATTTCCTTATTTGGAAAAGGGTTCACGTGTCAAACAAGGATGAAGGCGAAAGTGTCTGTTTGTTTAAGGTTAAAAATCAGACAAGATTTTGTACACACTATTTCCTCATCACAAAATTAAAATGTCTAATCAAATTTAATCTCTACAAGCACTCAAACTCAGATCTAACTTGCACAAACAAACGTACACTAAAATTAGGGGTTAGTACTCTATCTCGCACTCTCAATTAACCTTTGGATATATCATACAGAATTTTATTTTTAGTTCTATAAGTTTGATACATTTCAAAATAAATCTTTTAAGTTTTAACTTTACAAAATACGTTCTTTACCTTTCAATTTTTATCTTTTTTTACATCAATTTTTATCTTTTATATTTTGTAGGAATTAAAATTGGTAAAGTTGGTGTCACATATATTTAAAAAAGCCACATCATCATGCCACATCACATTTTATATTAGCTCTATTTTTTTAATATAATGTGATGTGGCATGATGATGTGGCTTTTTTAAATATATGTGACACCAACTTTACCAATTTTAATTCCTACAAAACATAAAAGATTAAAATTGATGTAAAAAAAGAAAAAAATTGAAAGGTAAATGACGTATTTTGTAAAGTTAAAACTTAAAGGATTTATTTTGGAATGTATCAAACTTATAGGACTAAAAATAAAATTTTCTCGATATATCAAATCTATATCCAGCTGTAGACACTGAAAATTTATTAAATTTTGAACCGTGTCTAATATTATGTAAATCCTAGTTTTGGAGATAAGAATATAAAGTAATATCTTCAAATTTTCCTTATTTTTAGGATTTTCGAATATTTTTTTTCTTGCTCTTTAAGTCGTTCGTCTCCTATAAATAGGATAGTGAAAATAGAATTGCAGAGGTAAGATGGAATAAGTCAGTCATGACTCCATCAACTTCATACTACTAAATTGTAGGTCAAATCGAGTCTGATGGAATAAGTCACACACGACTCCATCAACTCCCTCCCTACTACTACTAAATTGTAGGTCAAATCAAAATCTGAAACACGTCGCTGAGACTCCGGTATCACATATGTTTAGAGAGAGGAATCAAGAGATCAACGAGAGTTGCACCCCAAATTCTTAATAAAAATATGTTTACCTTATTTTTATCACCTTCTTTTATTTTTATACATATTTGCAGGTGTTTAAATTTATTGGTTAACAAATTATACGTCAAGTCCTTGGATAAACGTTACAAATCATCAAATTCAATTGTGGTCAAAATCAAAGCGAAGATTGCGCCACAAAAATCTTCCAAGTCAAAGTCAAGATTGAAGAGAAGAATGAGAGGATAAAAAATAGAGATTATAAAACCACAAAATTTCTCGGTTTAATCCGAAATAAATAATATTGTATTTCAAATTCGTGTTTTTATATTAATATCACTAATTGTTAAGGAGGTTTTTTTTATTTTTTTTTTGGACTTTTAGAAAGTTTTTGCTCTTACCAAGGTGCTTTAATTTGGTTGACTCGATTTGAGAGTCTCAAACAGTTTATTCTCTTGTTAAGGAGATTTTTTTTTGAAGACTTTATAAAGTTTCTTAAATAAAAAATGAATTTATATATATTAAGAGCTAAAATTCAATCCCTTCCTACGAGTAAAACAAAAAATTATTAGTAATTTAACTAAGGTCAAATCAATAATTAAAAAACCTAATATGCCCTTTATAATTTAAATATTCTAACAATTCAATCTTAATATTTTAAATATATTCCTAAATTTCGACAATCATTCCAACATTTCAATCGACCTTTCATTTCAAAATTCTCATAAGCTGCAATTCATAGCAGTATATCGCTTTGCAATTTTTCCACTCACGACGGCTGCCGCCTCCACACCGCGACCGATGCAGCGCTTCAGCCCGCGATCCGCAGCCATTGCCGCTCATCGGCTGCACTCCACTCCGCGGTCGTTGCCGGTTGCTCCATCACCATTGTCGGCCACCATTATTAACGAGTTCACTATTAACGCACGATTTATGTTAACAAGAGAATAAATTGTTTGAGACTCTCAAATCGAGTCATTCAAGTCAAAGCTCCTTGAGAAGAGCGAAAACTTTATAAAGTCCAACAAATTTCGTGCTTCATTTACTCCAAGACATAAAACATATCTCGAATTTATTATAGTAAATCAATTTAATTTAATATATATTTATCCACGTGTCGCTATTTGATTGGGTGCAATTTTAATGTGTTTACACCAGCATACCCAAAATTATGGAGGATCGATCTATTCTCTTTTGTTATACTCAATTTTTTTTTCGTTCGTTTTAATGGAAGTTATTATTATATTTTTTCATTATATTCTTCTCTATATCTCAATTAACTTATTTTAGTTTTTAACATTAGTATCCCAAAGCTCATTTGTAGCTTTTCACCGGAAATGATGAAGTTCATGAAAAACACTTTTATACACTTGACTTCGTTTACCCATCCAATAAATCTGTTTTGTTGTTTTCTCTTTCTTACCAATAAATTAATAATTAAGGTGAATTTGCTATACAATTCAATTTTCTTCCCCTTCATATTTGTCGCCAGATTTATTCTCCTTTTAAGTCTTTTTTTTAAGCTTTTTTTGGTGAAGATGTCCAATTTGAACGACTCTCCTGAATTTATACTCCCTCCATTTTAGTGAAAGCTATTCAACTTTTATTTTTCATCTGTTTCAATGAAAACTACTCATTCATTTTTTGATAACTATTTTGTCTCACATTTAATTATATTATTCTCTCTCTCAATCACTTCATCCCTAATACATCTACTTATTATATTAGTATTTCTTAACCTCCGTGTCCGGAGCTCATGGAAGCTTTCTCCGGGACGGAGGGAGTATAACATGTAAATTAATTATGTTTTGGAAAATTTCATCTTTTTAAATTTTTTGTTTGTTGTCCGTGAGTAGTTCGTTTAGCCTGTGATCCACTAGTTTAGATTTATAAGGTCTCCACTTTTATTGAACCGTTAAAAGTTAATTGGATAAAGTTCTAGTCCGTTTAATTTTTGCGATGTCCTTTATACACTGACCCTATAGGACTAGAATCAGCACCATAAATATCTATACTTTTAATTTTTGACAAATATAGTTTGGATCTTTTATTAGATAAAAAAATAAATGTCAATTTTACTTATAAACAATGTCAGTTTTAAAGATTTTATTCTAACATGGAGACCCTGAAGATCTAGGAGCCTGCTTAATTGGAAATAACTCAAAAATAAACTTCCTCCATTTTTCAATAAATGTTGTTTTTGTGAAATTTGTTGAAATTAAGAAATAGTATGCATGACAAATATACTCTTAAATAATAAATAAAGATTTTAATCACATCAATTCCTTTTAAGAGGGTGTTTGGCTCAACTTATTTTAAATTGCTTATAAGCTATAACATCTTATAAGCTCTTAAAACAACTTATAAGATGTAATTTTTAAGTAGCTTATAAGTTATAAAAGTGTTTGGCTAATGGAACTTATAAGTTCTTATACAATCTTATAAGATGATGATGTGTTTGGCATTATAAGCTATTTTTAGTATTGTAATTACCAAAAAGGACATGTTTACTCCATGTTTTTGTTAATGCAATTTTTTTTAAACAAAACCTGTTGTTAACGCAATAATTTTAGATAGTCTTTTCATTTTTTCTTTTCTCGAAAAATGCAAATAGTCTTTTTTTTTAAACAAAATTTGTTAACGCAACTTTTTTTGAATTTATTATCATTCTTGTTTTTTTTTAATAAATACTACTAAACAATTTAAAATCTAATCTTTTAATTTTTTAATTTGGATTTTTTTTGTTACTACTTAACATAATCTTAAAATATATAAATTCAATAAATTCAAATTTGATTTTTTTATTTTATCTAAACCCAAAATAATAATTAAAAAAAAAAAAAAAAAACTATTTACTTTGATTAAAATAGTGCTAAAAATATATTAAATTCAACAAAAAAAAATCTTTACAACGCGCAAGCACATAAACTTTGTTAAACAAAATTCTTCAAATACTAAATAATAATTACCATCACCTATTAATCGAATTCAAGATTATCAACTTTGCTTAGCAATTTCCACAGCAATTGAATCTCGAACTGCCATCCAGTAGGTGTTCTGATGACCAATTACGTCTTCTACATTAGAAGCTCCCACAGATGTTCCAACATGCTCGACATTTGGCTCATAATTTTCGTTCTCTGCTATCTCAAAGGCCTTGTCTAGAATATTTTTTTTCCTTATGTAATTGTGGATCGCCATAGTTGCTAACACAATTTCTCTTTGCGTGTCAATATGGAAATAAGGCATATCAGCCAAAATATTCCATCTAGCTTTCCAAACCCCAAAAGTGCGTTCAACACAATTTCTACATGAAGAGTGATAGTAATTGAACTTTTCCTTTAAGTTTCTCGGTTTGCGTAGTTGAGTATGGTTGATAAACATAACTATTAGGTAAAGTCAAACAATTTCTGCACTAAAGGATCCTCCATTGGAAAAATTAAGCTCCACCTTCATTTTTACCTAAATTTTGCAACTTATAAAGCATAATAAAATAAAAATCAAGATAAACTTGGTGAAGTTAGCTATATACCATCGCATCAACATCAGTCATGGTTGTGTCATCCTCCCTCTGACGCTTCTCCCTTTGTGGAGATATAGAATTTATAAACGGATTTCTCATAGTATCATGAGAAGATTCAACCCATGAGTTTTGCCCTGGAACCTACAGCTCAAAAGTTGAAATGATCATCAAAGGATTTATAATCAACACAATGCACCAACATAAGTAACAGTAATAAAACCAAGTCATACACAATGATCAAAATGAAAACTCACAGGGGTACAATAAAGCAATCGACGCTCCCAAATTCGCATATCAGATGATGCATTCACGGGACATTGAGGAACATCAGAAAACTTATTAGTTCTCCACTCATCACCATCCTGTACCAGGAAATCAACAAATTAACCTCAAATGATCTACTCCTCCTCTAGATGTCTGAAAAAATAGTAATCTCAACCAAAGCTAATTTTACAATTGAACGAGAAGAAAACAAATCTACCTTATAAACACCAGTATATAACTCATTGCCTAACATATCTTGTATCATTCCCCTGAAGCAAACAAGAGTAAATAAGGAAATAATGCATTTGATATAACCATGTTCAGAACACAGATAGAGTAAAAACAAGAATTAAAGTCTAAACTGCATTCTTTTCTTCTTTTTTTGAAGGATGAATTTATTAATCAAACAAATCCAACATCTGCTTCAACAACAAAACTTACCGACTCAGGAAGCTCACAGTGCATTCTTTTTTCATAATTTGCTAAAGAGGGACATTTCTTTCTTTTTGGTAAAGGCACACAAATATTTGACCATCTTAGGGCATCACAAATACATAATGTTACACACAATAATATGAACCAACAGACCAATGGAACTAATACAAGCTCTCATATCACAGGAGAACATAAAGAGGTTGGGAAGTTCATAAACCAAAAGTAACTTTCAACAAACTTTCAGCTCCAGAGAACAAACAACTCACAATGTCAAAAAATTCCATAAATAATATAATTGAACTTCAATAAATGGGGACTTAAAGAAAACTGACATTCAATCACAGCAGAGAAGTTAAAAAATTCTGTGCAAATCCTTATATTGATCAGGAAATTACAGTGTATAGTGGTAGGCATAGCGAACACAATGCATTTCCAGTCAAGTAATACTTTAAAACACACTTTTGAGAATGAAATGACTTTTAGGGTATGTTGATAAATAAAGCCCTAATCACTGCAATATATCTATTCTGAAACCCATTATGGGATTCTTGAAGGTATCAATTACTTCAAAATAAAACTGGAATGTCTTGAGCATCAAAATTCCAAAATCCAGCAGCTTACCTTCTAATAAGATCCTCCAAACCTCTGTGGCTTCCTCTAATAGAATCCATGTGTATAATGCACGGCACCGTAGGTGACTCATCAATAACTTTGTCTGCACAAGAATGTCCAAATTTAAGCAGAAAGTACAAATAGACTGCAAAAGATGATGTGTGAGGATCATGCCTCTTAGGTAAGCAACTTTCCCAGGATGGCAGATGACAATCAAACTCCAATGCAGGCTAACAAGAGAGGGGAAAAAACGAAACCTGTGCCGCTCCTCTGGTCTGATTTTAGCTGAAAGATATCTCCAAGGCCTCCCTAATAGTCGTCTCCGTGGAAGGTGCAGAAGTGGCATTATTCTTGTTCTCCATGAAATGTAGGAGTGAATTAACACTTTCTTTAATAGAAGCTGCTCCAGAAATCTTCTTTCTCTTGCTATTTTCTCCAGAATACTTTCTTTTGATTGATGCCAAAGATGGAAACATATTCTTATCACCACCGATACTGCTTGTTTCTTGGGTTTCAAAACTTGGATCATTCTCAGTGAATACGATGTCATTGCTGTCGCCAATCTCCACATGGTCTTCAACTTCTTTTGTCTCACCATCCTCTAAGATCTCAATCTCATTCTCACTGCCCTCATTTCCAGATCTCTGAGTAGGTGCTCGTGCTCTTTCTCCAGTGGCAGCAACATCCGAAAACAACCTATCATACTCAAACCATATCAAGGATAAATCCTTGTTCTTAAACTTCTTATAATCTGCATTCTCCTGCAATATCATATTTCAAATCAACCTAGAGATCTAATAAACAGAATAAAGAAATATAAAAACTTATAAATTCAAGACCACATACTTTTATTTTACTCTCCCACCACTCGTTTGAAGCATCAATTGAGTTCTTCAGAGGATCCCAACCAATCCCAGTAGAGTTGAGCATTAGTTTCTTAAATAGTATCCACTCCTTCTTCATTGCATCCCAATGATTCCGTACTTGTTTGTACACATAGTTTTTTCCAGTCAATTTATTGAACCTTTTTATAAGGTTATTCCACCCATTGTTGTTGAAGTGACTGTTTGGTCTATTTCCTTTTCCAATTTCCTCCACACACGATTGGATGAGCATACGATTTAGATAGACGTCCCACCTTGCAGAAGAAATCCCTTCAGCCCCTGGATTGGTTTTACTACCACTTCTTGATGATGTACTCTTGCCTGAATTTTCATTTTGATGGACTCCTAATCCTATAATTCCTTTATGTGGATTCTCCATTAATAGAATAGCTACCTTCCAAGACATAAAAGTTGGCTTTCTTAAACTCAGAATTTGACTAATCAAAAGCCAACCCATTTTGGTATGCAAAGAAGACCCATTAAAAAAAACAGAGAAACAGTGGAAGACAACTAACATCAATATCATATTTCAGAAAATCCAAAAATGAAAAGTAAAGGATGAAAAATAGCCTACTTATGTTTACATTAGAATTTATCTATATACCAAGTCCATGCATTCATGACTGTATTACTGCACTATATACAAAGGGGGCGTTTTCAACTGCTTAAAGCTGATTATTTAATCAGCTTCTGCTTTGCAAAAGCTAATTTGAGTGTTTTCAAATTGAATGCTTCTACTTCTAAAAACTGGAAAGGGAGTGCTTCTAGCTGATTCTGTTGTCTAATATTTCACCTTTTACCAAACACTCAACTTTTACTTGGACAAATTTCCCAAACACTTCTATTAATCAAAATTTCTCACAATCACTAATTAAATCACTTTCTCAAAACCATAATTTTTTGCAAACACCTAAATACAAGGAGTGTGTAGTGTATATTCCAACTTTAAAAGTATCGAGTGTATATTCCACAACAGAGTCAACATAATATATAAAAGAGAAGATGTACGTTGAAAGCCCAAAGGAGAGTATCCACATTCTTATTCTCTACACATACAGTATGTAGTGTATATTCCAACTTTAAACCTAAATACAATGTAAAATTGGCAGTTAACGAATCAATTCTCCACAAAAAATTAAAGTAGAAACTTCAAATTAGAATTCATTCATCCCATTCCCAATTGTGTTCAACTGGCACATCATTAGAGCTCTCAAATTTGATTCTCAGAACAAATTACGACGGAAATTAAATGAAAAAAAAAATTACCAAGTTGTGTCGGTTTGGGATTTCTTGACAGCGATTCGTGACCAGGCGACAACTTTTCCAGAAGAAGTTACTAGATTCAAATGTGGCTCCACTCCAAACACGCCACAATCATTTGTCTTTATCAAAAGAGAAGAGGAACCGAGAGCGTGCTATTTGTCTTTATCAAAACCTTCTCCTGCAAATCTTCTCCTGCAATTCTCTCGTTCGATTAGGGTGGAGAGAGACCGTGGGATTAGGGTTTTGAGAGAGAAGCATCGCGATAGAGCCTGAAAAGGGGAGAGAGATCGTGAGGAGAGAGAGAGGAGAGAGAAAATAAAAAAATTATGATTAATGAAATTGTTATTTTTTGTATTAATATTCATGTAAATAATTAAAAGTATTAGGGATATTTTTGTAATTTACATATATCTTATAAGTTTCTAAAAAATAAGTTGGGGTTGTCTTACTTTTTATTTTGGAGCTTATAAGATTCAAGTAGCTTATTTATACAACTTATAAGATGTTTAAAAAAAAAATTTGCCAAACACATTTACACAGCTTATAAGCTCTTAAACAACTTATAAGCTGTTTTAAGTAACTTATAAGCTGAGCCAAACGGGCCCTAAATCTTTCCAAATTTTGTAATCAATCTTTTTCAATTATTTCCAAATTTATATCTCAAATAAAGTTAAAGAGAGGACATAATAGAAACAAACAGTGTAAAAAATTCTAAAACATCATTTATTTGTATACAAGAGAAAAAAGCTAAAATAACCCTTATTAAAAACGAAGAGAGTAATCAATGAATATGAGTAATTGTGGTGACTAATGAGATTGAATAAAAAAATGATAAACTAATTAATGAGACTTGAAATAATTTAATCATTTTCCAATAATTTTGATTAATATCTCTAATAAGCTAATAATTTCTCATCAATTATTCCAATAGCCAAAAATTATTTTTCATCCGCACTTACTCTAAAATTTGAGCAAAACATAAATAATATAACTATCAATATATAATAATTTTTATTACCATTCTTATCGAAGAATTTGATGGACTTTAGAAAATTCCAGATACATGTTTACGTTTTTTGACCCAAGAAAAAATGTATACTTCTTTTAAAAAAAAAGTCAACCGGTACCAATTATATGGTAGCATAATCAAGATCGATTTGATTAACATATAGGTTTAATTCGTCCTGCCCTGTTTAATTTTTTAAATTAATTTTAATATACATAATATCTTTATTTTGATATTTAATAATTAAATTATAAAGTTATTTAAAATAGCATTAAATATTCATCTTTTACTAAAAAAAAATACCTATAAAACATTTTTACACAAATATATATACAATATATAGTATGCATATAAGTTTAATAATCATGACCCGAACTTAATAATCATGACCCGTTTCATACCCGTCTGACCGGTTCCAAACCCAGTCTATACAAAACGAATTCAATGCGGGTCTGAATTTAACCGGCTCGTTGCTAAGGCTACCTTCATCGGTGACTCTGGTCAAAATGTCACAACAAAATGCCAAAATTTTTAATAATTAAATAATGCCAAATGTCAGTGACATTGGTTGGATAGCCAACCCAAGGTCACAAATATAATATGATAGATTTATATGCCAAGTGTCAAAATTGTATTGGTTGTTTGTAATTTTTTGTGTGATATAATTAGATTTGTAGATATTGAAGATAATATGTATTAAATATATATATATATATATATATATATATATCAAAATTCGTAAAAAAAAAATTCTCTATAAATAAAGTCCAATATCGAGCTATTTTGAAACACAAACTAAAATTCTCTCTTTTATCATCTAATATTTCTAGTTATTATGGATTCAAATTATCCCAATTTTTTTTCAAACTCTCAAAATTTGTTTTCTCTATTTGTAATTTAATATTTCATGCATCCATTTGTAGCTTGTTTATTATTGCTTTTCAATTTCGTATTTTCAAATCTTGTAATTTTAATTTTGTTATTGAGTTCATTATTTATTTTAAGTGTGTGATAAAAAAATTCATATTATAATTACAAATTTAGAATATCAAGTAATTTTTATATACCAATTTAGTAAAAATTAATAATATAATATATATTTAAAAAATTATTATTATTTTTGGGTTGGGTTGGGTTAGTGTCATTGATGAAGTATGATAAAATTAAATTGGATTTTTCTTAGCGTAGTCAAATAGTACAAAGTGACTATATAATCAACGCGTCGAAATGCACCACGTGGCGTCGTATGTGTCGTATGAACCTGCTACCTGTTATACAGGTTTTAAATAATTAAATCATTTTTTAAATTCTATTTTGTTATTTACTACTCCCTCTGTCCCATAGGAATTTGCACACTTTCCATATATGGACGTCCCATACCAATTTGTACACTCCATAAAATGAAATATTGTCATAACCCTCACCCTCAAAATATACACATATTTACCCATATGCCATTACTTTTTCACACTCCACCTACCTTTTACTTTACTTTATTCATAAAAGTTTACAAAACTACCCCTCAAAACATCACTCATTACACTTTTTCTTACACATTTATTAAAATGTGTGCCATCCCAGAGGTGCAAATTCCTCTGGGACGGAGGGAGTATATTTTAAATAATTAAATCATTTTTTAAATTCTATTTTATTATTTACTATATTATCCTTCTGTTATATTCTATAAAATTATTTATTTTTAAAAACTAAAATTTACGAAAAACAACAAAATTACTATCCAACCCTTTTTAATACAAATTTAATTGTTAATTCGAAAATGAATTAAACCTAAAAATAAACAATTAAATAAATTAACATTCTGAATTGAAGAAGACGAGTTAGGGTTCTTCTCCCCCAAATCAAGACCTCGTGTTTTCTCCCCCAAATTGCAACCTCAAATTATTCTCCTCCAAATCGCGACTTCAGACTATTCCTCCCCAAATCGATACTCAGTCACCCGTGTAAATAGAAACACGTACTTGAAGAATTCTCAGTTGCACGGTCCAACAACCGTGCACAGTTGCACGGTCGATACTTAGTCACCCGGGTAAATAGAAACATGTACTGGAAGAATTTTCAGTTGCACGGTCCAACAACCGTGCACAGTTGCACGGTCGATACTCAGTCACTCGTGTAAATAGAAACATGTACTGGAAGAATTCTCAGTTGCACGGTACAACAACCGTGCACAGTTGCACGGTCGATACTCAGTAAACCGTGCAATCCAAAAAATGTGTTGTAGGTGCTTACTTTCACGGTCCAACAGCCATGCCTGGTTGCACGGTCGATATCGATGTTAAGTAAACCTTGAAAACCAAAAAAATGCTATTTTCTTGTTCACGTGCTCGAGAGCCACAAATAGAGTAGTAATGCAGACACACAAGCATCTTTCTCATATTCGTATAAAATGCATATTTCATCTCAATTCAATATGATTATTGTTCACACTTAATTGTAGCATAAATGTATCTTATGACGTGGATTAAACAACACAAGAAATATTAAATTAATATTTAAATAAAAAACCAGCAATTCAATAAAATTCCTGAAATACATATGATCAATATTCATAAAAAAAATCTAACACTAATTATTTTGGTAGGATCAACATTAATTAACGTTTTTAGAATTATCGTCTTTGTTGAGATCTTCATCATTCTCTCGATTAATGTTGTTCTTCTTATTTGTACATCGCCCAATTTTATGTCCTGGATGTCCTGTAGTAGCTTTAGAAAATCCAGACCGGGAACAGTCCCACACCATATTTTTGATAATGTTATTTCTCTGATCATTGTGGCATTTTCGGCTTATAAATCCCTTTCGTCTTGCGTATATCTTATAAAATGCATTAGCTTCTCCCGTCGAAGCGAAAGTCATGCCCAAAATTGTATTGTCGTCTATGTGAGCATTTTTGAAATTGACATACCCAAAATCCTCATCCGACCCCTCTTCTGAATTCATGTGCTCCTCGTGTGATTCACCATCCACTTTGATATCTTCATATCCAACGTCTGAGAACATTGTGGAACGTTGTTGTACATACAAACTGCAACAGAAACACATTAAAAGACATGTTATGCAGCATCTTCCAATTTTACTACATTTTTCAATGTTATGCAACATCTTCATATTATATATTTCAATCACCTATTTTAATGTTATTTACGGCAACTAACAACATGTGCTTCTCTAACATAAAATCGAGGAATACCATGTGGTTATAAACATAAAATTCAATTTAAACACTATATTAAATATAAAATTCAAAACTTTACATGGTGATTTAACTCTACATTATGTCCTTTTAGCTAGAGGATTCAAACAACGAATATGGTTAGGAATGTGCATTCAATAGCCACTTCCTTTGCTAAATTCTGTTTCAAATTTTCTTTGAAGCATTTTGTCAAACACTTGTTGAGCAGTTATGTTTCTATTTGATTTGAGACAATTTAAAAAAATAATTACTACTCAACAACTCAACCACAATTTTAACAATTTCACAATGTTAATTCAAATACTCATAACAAATTACGGAAGTAAGAAAAAATATGAAGATATACATAAGCAACGTTCAGTGGTGGTAATTCACCTACCCCACAATAATATTAAACTTACAAATTAAGAAAACTAAGGGGGAGGAGATGATCGTCGGCGACAGCAGGGAAGCAGCGCGTCGGCGGCTTGGAGCTGAAGTGGAGTGCGTGTTAAAACCTTCGTATTATGTTCTAGATTATAACTTCTTTTATTCAATTTAATTTGTTTTTTTTATTAATTTTAATAATAATATAAGGGTAAATAAGTAGTTTTACCATTATATATTTTAATTAAATTAATTAATATAATAAATCTTTTTATTAAATTAAGGATGAAACTGTAAATTCAAAATTATATATTTTAATTAATTAAATTAATTATAAATATGACACCATACGACACATACGTTGAATATTTTCAATACAAATTTTAAAAGGTAACAAGTCATTAGTTTTAAGACTTTAGATTTGATTTTTAATGGTTCAGATTAAATTGACTACGATAGTCATACGACACCATACGACACTCTGACTACATGTAGAAGGTCCCAATTAAATTTGGGTTGAATTGTAAATTGTATAAGTGGATGAGAGAGAAATTAATATAATATTGAAGGATTGGGTTGGGGGAGTGTCATTGATGAGGATGGTCTAATATTGGCGTCTGGTAACTTTCTAATCAAATTTTTTTTTTTTTTTATGGAAGTTAAATACCCATCCCTTTTTTTTTCCCCTCCCCATGACTCGAACCCAGAACCTAAGACCTAGGTAGTGGTGCTCTAACCACTTGAGCTATCCCACTTTGTCACTAATCAAACTACTCTACGTCACGTGACATGATCACCTCTAAGCAAGTTCCCTTGTGAGATTATGGCAAATACGTTATGTTTTCAAGTATATTAGTGGTGTTTTTATTAATTAATACTCCATAATACAATAATTACTAATTATTTTGCCTATTTAAGGCGAGCATGTTTTAATTTAGACAATTTTGCAATTTTTGCTAAGGCAGCAAACTGCATTACATTTTGTTGCAAATTTGGTTCGTCAAATTGAGTTCCTTAATTATAGTATGGAAACAGTTTCTTCCCCTAAAGTTATATATGTCCTTGCTGATAATGAGCCGGCTATTCAAGACATTTTAAATCATTTTTAAAAAATTAGTATTATGTGTTCAGCTAGACCGTTTCACGGGATGAGATCCGTGAGATGGGTCTCCCTTAATTCTCATAAAAAAAATGACAGTGTTTAATTAAAAAAATAATAATATTTAAGTAAAAAGTGATAGTCGCTTTTGTTAAAAACATTATCACTCTTTTTATAAATAAAAAATCTGTAAAAAAAAAAAAAAAAGGATTATCATATCCGAAATTCTCATTGATCTTTCATAAATTTTTGCATTATGTGTTTAATAAAAATTTCTATATTATTGTCGAAAAAAAAATCTATATTTAAAGATGACAATTTATAACAGACGCAATGGTTATTTTGAGTTTTTAATGGTCTCGGTTCTATTTTTTTATTTTTATTTTAAAAAAAATAGGAGATGGTGCGGGGACAGTATACACATGCCCAACCCCAACCCCAACCCCAACCCCAACCCCAACCTGATATATGTGTATGTATATTTTTCTATCCATGTAAATTTTTATTTTTATTTTTATTCTCTTAAGGTATTTCTAAATAGATATATAATTGTTTAGTGTGATTAGTTTTCAATAATATATTTTTTTATGGAAATGTAGTAATTATAAAAACAGAAAAAAAAAATCGAGTTTTCAGGTTGAGTTCGGGAATACCCGATACCGCTATAGGTGGGGATGGGGATATAAAAAACATCTTCGTCAGGATTTGGGCTGGGGTCGAGGTCGAAAAAAAATCCTCGTCAGGCTGGGGCCGGAGGTAGCATAAACTGTCTCAGGCCTATGCTTGAGATGTTTATCTGGCTAACCCTATCCATATAAGGCCGCATGCTAAATAGGGTAGGGCCTAATCCAGTTTGCTCTTAGCACTCCAATGAAAGTCGAAACATAACCTTAACCTAGCGGTAGAGATGTCTATCGGGCTGACCCTAGCCCTATAGGGCCAGCCCTACAGGGCTACGGGCTAAATGGGTTAGGGCCTTAACCGGTTCAATAGGGCTAGGGCCAGCCCTACAGGGCTACGGACTAAACGGGTTAGGGCCTTAACCGGTTCATATTTAACGGGCCTACAATTGTTGGGACCTAACCCTAACTCTAGCGGGCCATGGGCTAAACGGGCCACTAACGGGCTACAATAATTTTTTTTCTTTAAAAATTAAAGGTCTCAATTGGCACGTAAAACAAGCAAATAAAATAGAAAAATACATAATTAATTATTGATCAGTAAATAAAAAAAAGTGTAATTTAAACACAATTCTAGAACTCATTGGTCCTTAATATGACCAAATAAAGCTAAACAAATATCACAATCTAATAAAAAATAGTAATAATGACTAATGGATGGTAATGGGCTTCTTAATGCTTATAGTTATGGTTATTGGTCAAATGACCCAAAATTTGTTCTTAGGTTATTTATTAAAAAAAAAAGAAAAAAAGGTAACAATTCGGGCTAGCGGGCTGGCCCGGTTTAGCCCACGGGCTAACCGGCCCGATAAAAAAAGCCCGATTTTAAACGGGCCTATAATTCATGAACCCTAACCCTGTATTTTTCAGGGTTAAACGGGCCAGCCCGATTAGCCCGGCCCAGATAAACATCTCTACCTAGCGGGCCACGGACCATCATCGTATTTCCCCTCCTTACACTCCTCAACAGAATGGTCATGCTGAGAGGAAGCACCGTCATATTTATGAAACTGGCTTGTCTATGATGTTCACACTCATACTCCTATTGCTCACTGGTTCGATGATTTTGCCTCTGCGGTATACATTATTAATCGTCTCCCAACTGTTGTCTTGGATAATCGTTCTCCTTTTGAACTGTTATTTGGTTCGGTGCCCAATTATGCCATTTTAAATTCATTTGGTTGTCGCGTGTTCCCATATTTGCGTGATTATGCTGCTAATAAACTTATTCCTCAAAGTCATCCTTGCATATTTTTGGGTTACAACAATTCTTAAAAGGGTTTTCGGTGATACGATCCTGCCTCCAATCAGATTTTTATCACTCGTCATGCCTAGTTTGATGAGTTTGTGTTTCCGTTCTCAGGTGCCTCTAGTGATTCAGATGTTTCGACATTTTTTTAGCCCAAGGGTCATCTAAGTCCGGTACTTCGGCCAGTTCCACTTCTCAAGTTCCTCGCCCTGATCATCCTCCTGTCTCGTCTCCTTATGGCTTGTGCCCCTTGTCGCCTGAGCCTACTATTGTGCCGCCTAATCCTCTGGATGATCAGCCCCTTGTTGCAGCCCCACCGGCTCCTGCTTAGCCACTGCCCACTCCCTCTCATCCGATGCAGACTCGTTCCAAGTCGGGTATTTTCAAGCCCGCTATCTAGTAGATTTGTCTTCTTCGGCCTTGCCCTCGACCCTTTCCGCCTCGTCTGAACCTCGAGGTTTCCGTTCTGCCATGAAGTCCCCTCCTTGGCTTGCTACTATGTAGGAAGAAATCGACGCTCTTCGTTCTAATGAAACTTGGAATTTGGTTCCACGACCCCCGAATACATATGTTGTTGGCTCGAAATGGGTGTTTCAGACCAAATTTCACTCAGATGGTTTATCTTGAGCGCTACAAGGCCCGTCTTCTCAGGGTTTTACTCAGATTCCAGGAACTGGTTTCGGTCACACCATCAGCCCGGTTGTTAAGGCAGCCACGATTTGTGTTATATTGGCTCTTTCTATTCACCATCATTCACCTCTCCACCAGTTGGATGTCAAAAATGTCTTCTTGAACGTGATCCTTCACCCCCTGGGTTTGTTGATCCTCAATTTCTGAACCATGTCTGCCGCTTAAAGAAGGCTCTCTATGGCCTTCGTCAGGCCCCCTTGGCTTGGTTCCAATGCTTCACCTCATTTCTTTGCAGCATTGGGTTCTATGCGAGTCGTTCTGACTCTTCTTTATTTTTTCTTCATCGAGTTACCTCTGTCATTTATCTTCTACTTTATGTTGATGATATTATTGTGACCGATAATGATCTTGCATTACTCCATCGCTTTATTGATTGCACTCATTCTGAATTTGCCATTAAGGATCTTGGTCGCCTTATTATTATTATTTTTTTAGGTTTGGAGGTTTTCTACACCTCTTCTGGTTTGTTTGTTGGCTAGACTAAATATGCTCATGACATCTTGGAGCATGTTGGTTTGGTGGATTCCCAACCCATTGCTACACCTTTGGCTACTAGTGAGTCGCTTGTGTGTAATGTGACGCCTTTCTCTGATCCGACCCTTTATCGGTCCCTTGTGGGCGCCTTGCATTACTTGATTATTACTCGGCCCGACTTGTCCTTTGTTGTGAATCTCATTAGTCAATTCTTGTAGTCTCCTACGGAGAATCACTTTTCGGCTGTTAAGCGTATTCTTCGTTATGTCAAGGACATGATGCACTTTGGCTACACTGACGCCAATTGGTCGTTGTGTTGAGACCCGACGTTCCACTTATGGTTACTCCATTTTTCTCGGGGGAAATCTCGTTTCTTGGAGTGCAAAGAAACAACTTACGGTTGCCCGTTCTAGTTGTGAGTCCGAGTATCGTGCGATGGTCAATGCAGTTGTCGAGGTCGTTTGGCTTACGAGCCTACTTACTGAGCTTAAGGCTCTTCCTTCGGCTCGTCCCATGCTTTTATGTGACAATAAAAGTGCAATATTTATAAGTTAAAATCTGGTTGCCCATAAAAGAGCTAAGCATATCGACATTGACTATCATTTCGTTCGTGAGCTCATTTCTTCTAGCAAGCTTTCCACTCAATTTGTTCATTCGCATCTTCAGTTTGTGTATATATTTACGAAGGCCCTACCTCGCCCGACCTTGGAGTTTCTTCGATCCAAACTTCGTGTTTGCTTGCATCCTATGCAATGCTTGAGGGGGGATATTAAGAAAATATAGATTTGGTCAATATTATATTATATGGAGTATATTTGATTGTATTCTTTTTTATATATTTTCTTGTACAAACAATTGTAAATCTTCAATATATAGAACTCACCAATTCATTGGTGAAGTTAATCTATTTCTCACATAATATCCATCCAACCTTAGTTCTAAACAAATATATCCATACTCTAAGCTCAGAACATCGTTTTTATTCAAAACATGTTGTTTGAACTTTGAATAACTCATTAGTTGGAATATACTTAAAATTTACCTAAACCTTAAATTGAATTTTGTTGTAAGGAAACACTGTACGAATACTTATTCTCACAATAACAAGTAGGACCATATATTCGTAAATAATATCGAGTTCAAGTGTTATTCTTAGCACTTAAAATACAAGTCATTTCAGATGAAATAATTAACTTCACAGTTGGATTGTGAAAGTAGACGTAGAACTCTAATCTAAACCACTATAAATATCTGTATTATATACCAATTTTGATATCTTGCATATTCATTATATAACTGACATAATTAATTTATCAAACTGCATAATACAAAAATCAGTTGTACACCAAGTTAGTCGATAAAATTAAATGAGCTTTTCTAAGTGCTAAAACGTGTTCTTGACAACTGAGCCAGTCTTAAGGGCTTACAACTATTCAACTTAACTTAGTTTGATAGTTGTCCAATTATCCAGCTCTCCAACAGAAAATATGTTGGTTATCATCCGACAACTGTTCTAACTATCACGACTTATTTACTAGCTGACCATTTCTTCAGTCAACTACCTCACCCAACTGTTCACGATAAAATAATTTTATATTTTAAAGTCTATTCATCCCTTCTAAACTTTAAACCCTTACTTAACTCGTTCGAGACCAATATAATTTGTTCCAGTAATCATATATATAGCTTACATTTTCTACATATCATCTCCTACACTCAATACATTGTTGTATTTTTTTTATTGATCAAAGTATTTTTCTCATAAATCACTAATTACAATTCCGAACTTGAATAAAAGGACGTTATATCCCACGTCTGAACGTGTGAGTTCCAAAACAAACATACTCTAAGGCGATGTTTATTTTTGGTTTTAAAAATTAAGTTTTGGATTTTAAGATCCTACACCCGCTTTACTTTGTGATTTAAAAATCGGTTTTTAAAATCCACTCAAAACCATCTCTATCAAATATATTGATTTGACATTAAGTTATATCTATATAATATTCAATCATTATAATCTTTTTCAACAATAATATAATAATACAATTTTATTCAATCGTACACATTGATTTGACATAGAGTTAAAATCTTCTACAATTCCAAAACTAAAAAAAATTCATATTACAGTTTATGGGAATTTCAAAAACCCAAAATTTCAAAATTCGATTTTTAAAACCACTCGCACAGCCCACAGAGTAACCATCAACTAAGAGTTTTGAGAAATTTATTTATTTGAAGCGCGAAAATAGTGAGTAGCCAGGCCTAAAATTTACTGCAAGTTAATGATGATTATGAGTGTAGCATGGTGACACGTGGAAGTTTAAATTGGTATTACTCTGGGGATTTAAGGTTTCCACCCCCACCTCCTCATCCGTCTTGTCTGCTTTTCATCATTCTCATTTGTGACCGTTGGATGAACCCAAAAAGCTGTTTTGACAACAACAACAAAACTTAGGTTTGCTAATGAATTCATGCACTATTTTCTTTTGACTTTTGATGATAAATTGTTGAGAGAGAGAGGAGAGAGAGAAATGGGGAGAGGGAGAGTAGAGCTGAAGAGAATAGAGAACAAGATTAACAGGCAAGTGACTTTTGCAAAGAGAAGGAATGGGCTTTTGAAGAAAGCTTATGAGCTTTCTGTTCTTTGTGATGCTGAAGTTGCTCTCATTATCTTCTCCAATAGGGGAAAGCTGTACGAGTTTTGCAGTAGCTCTAGGTATGTATAATTTTAATTAAAACAACCAAACATCAATCCTTCATTTCCCTGCAATTCTAATGCCTATATCTGTGTATACCAATTCTTTCTTTTGTTTTTTTGGGTCCAAAATTCAATCTTTTTCGTGGGAGAGAAAAAAAGCTAATCTTTTTTGCCGTTTCTGTGAAGGTTTTGAGGTGTATAGGGGTCTGTGCTTGTGGGTTTTGTTAGATCTGCAACAGGAAACCATCAAAACCAAGTTTAATATTGTTTCTCTATTTATGTTTCTGCAATCTTTCTTTCACTTTAGAGAGAGAGAGAGAGAGAGAGAGAGAGAGAGAGAGAGAGAGAGAAAGCTCCGATCTAGCATTTTTATATCAAACAAATCAATCTTCTTCCTCTTTTACAATCAAAAGCTTACATTTTTGTCTAAATTTCAACTTTTTAGGGTTTTTTTTGTTCAATTTTCCCTTCATTCAATAAAAATAAAAAATTCAATCTTTTTCATTTTCTTTTATATTCTTCATGGAGAAAATATCAAATTGATTCACTGATAATCCTCAAACATTCCTTTGAAATTAATAAATTTTGTAGCAGAAGTAGCTTAGGTTGCTCTCTTGTGACCAAATATCAATTTTGTTTTGACAAAACAAGCAATTATGTCCCTATGTGTATGTGCTTTTCATGATTTCTCTCTCTCTCTCTCTCTCTCTCTCTCTCTCATATATATAATTTTTTTTTAAAGTTTGTAGTTCTTTGGAAAAAAATTCACTGTAGTTAGGGTTTGATTTGAAATTAAAGATGGAGTATTAAAAATTCATTTTTTATGCTCCCTTTCAGATCTTTGAGCATTTTGTTTGTAAAAATTGAAAATTGCAAGATTTTATTTTTTGTGGTTTATTTTTTACCCAAAGAAGTTTAATCCTTTGATTAAGGATATTATTAATTGTTAATTCTATTTCTGTTTCAGTATAAACTCTTACTTGCTGTTTTCCAGAGCTTTGAGAGGATGTGCATATTTTCCTTTGGACAATATTGTAATTTGTAGGTCATGATTATATATGTACTTATATACAGTGAGATATATGTAATATTTTTCAGGGAACTTAAAGAGTTTGTTTTATTGTTAGGAAATTCATAGATAACTGAGAGAATAAAGCATGTAATAGCACAGATCAGAGTTTGATTAGACTAAAGCATGCATTACTTAATTAGTTTTCTTGTAATTAATTCTCTAAATTAAGTTGTTAGTAATAAAATTTCTTGTGTTAATCTAGCAGCATGCTCAAAACACTGGAGAGGTATCAAAAGTGCAATTATGGAGCACCTGAGGCAAATGTATCAACAAGAGAGGCACTGGTATATTCTCATCCCCAAATGTGTGTGTGAATAAATTTCTATACGAGGGTAGCAATTGTAGGACAATGTGTTTACGTGTTGACACGTCTAGGCTCGTAAATTTTAATTTTCTAACAGTTAGGTCAAATTGGTGTGTTTCGGACTGATAAATTTGGGTCATTATATTTTAATTTTCGCACATTAAGGACTAATTTGAAGTGTTTCGGGCCAATTTGGCCTAAATGTGCGAATAATTTAATATAATGACCTAAATGTGTTACCCTGCAAACATAAAGTGTTACAATTGCTACGAGTCTAAAAGAAAATATTCACATTCTGTATTTTCGACTAAGAGAACCTATCCATCTCGTGTTCCATTTCATTTAATACATGTCACGCGTCATTGGTGATGTTAATTAATACACGTGGCTTGAATAAAAAACCGTAGAACGCAATATGAAATAGAGGAATATCTAGTGACAGTTTATATAGATATAGGATTTGCTCAATAAAGTAGAAATTAAGAGTAACAAAAATTGGAAAACATACAAGAAGTTAATCAAAGCAAAGTCCTAGTCGACAATTTGAACTCCAAAAAGCCTAAAACCCTTTGTATCATTATTCATACTTTGATCTTCAACAACAGCCTCACTCTCAAGAAGATCATTTCTCGAATCATCGTCCTTCTTCTCCACATGATCAATCACAAGAAAGGGTTTCCCAAAATGTCGACTCTCATAGACGTAGAACGCAATCGTGTCATTTGCAGCCAAGCCCTTCTCCTTGACATACCTATTCCACCCCCTTGTGAAGACAAAACTCTGGCTACTTTTCCAATAACAATACCTAAACCTCCACAAATTCATCTCCCTATCATGAAACTCCACCTGCACTTCTTCCTCACTTTGGTCAGGCACACTTGGGAAGTGCTTAACTGCGTATCGTTTAGGAATAACGAGGCGGTTAAGCTTCCCAACGTCGCTTGGCGTTAGGTCCTTCTGGAAAAGCAAAGTGCAAGTAAACTCTCCATCAGTATATGGTGCAGTTTGCACTACTGTATGATCACCACCAGTACCCTTTTGGCCTCTCACAAACTCTGCAAACTTTGAAGTGTATGATCCATCTCTGATCATGTTTAGAACAGCCTCATTAGAGAAATGGCTTTGGAATTTAGGCTCTAGGGTTGTCTGGTGATTAGTTAAGGGGAAGTTTCTGTGAGAATCTCCCTTTCTGAGGTTGATTGAAGCACTGTCATAAGCCATTGCTGCTTCTACTTCTGATCTGAATGTTCCGAGCCATACGCGCTGATGGTTCGCGTATATTTGCGCCCCCCAGTGCCCGTTTTGCTGCGGGACAACCCCTTTGAACCTAGGAGGACACTTTGAATCTTGAATATTAATCATGTCTGAATCAGCTTCCTTCATACTTGTACTAATCTGCACCATTATTGCAAAAAATTTAATCAACAAAACAAATCTACTACACTAGTGAATGTTAATCAAGATAAGTACTGATCAATTGAACTTACATTCATCAAAATTCAACACAAACAAGAAAAAGACATTAACAGGGAGGAAATAAGAATTGGAATGAGTAATATTTGTTTTGACAATAGAGAGAGATTTTGGGAGTTAAATATGTCAATCAAAAGATTTTGGGGCACATTAGGAAAATGGAATGTTGTGCCATTTTGTGGAAACTTATGATTCAAGTTTTTAAACCTAAAATCTTTTAATTGGAGTAATGAATTATCAGAATCTGTGGTAGTAATATTTTGAGACCTAATTATATTTTAACACATTATTTTCAACTCTTATATCAATTAATTAGGTCTTATCCATATCCGATTTTAATTTTCTTTATTTTATGTGGCTATCCGTTATCATCCTCGATATTATTTTAGTTTTCCAACCTTTTTTTTAGATTTATTATTATTATTTTAAACTTTTTGTGTGTAATAGTTAATTAGATGTATTATATATTTAGTTTCTACTATATGGTTTGTTTGAGCAATAATTTGAAATTGTTAAATGAAAGTGAAGCACATATTTATAATTAGCTTCAATTCTGATACTTTTTAATTCTCTTTATTTAAATGTTGTTTGTAATTAAACAATTTAAAATTATTGCTCAAACAAGCCACATGACACGTCAAATAATATATACATCTAATTATCACACACACACACAAATAAAATAAAATTACAACATCTAAAAATCAAGGATGACAAAACTTAATTAATATCAGAGTTGAAATTAGTGTCTTAATTTAAGAGATTTCCATAAATAAAACTTTGGAGATGGAAAATATTACCACAAATTTTGATCTCTGAATTTATTGCTCCAATTAAAGGATTTTGTAGTGTAATGACTAATGTGTATCGTGTAATATTCTATTTAAAAAAATCTTATTGGGTCATATCTTGTTTCGTGTTTGACACACAATTTTTTGTCTTCTGTGACTGTATTGTTGACAATAACATCCACCCATTACCTGAAACATCTTTTCTTATTTGTAACTTAAATTATATAAATTTTTTATTTTTTTTGACATGAGTAACTTAAAATATAGTACAATTCTTTTTTCACAGAAGTATGGTAGGCTTTGGAATTTTGAAGATTTTAAAATGAATTTGAAAATTTTGTGAATTTTGAATTTTAATACTTGTAATGGTATGTGTTTAGTATTTTTTATTTTAAGTAGGTTATAATTTAAATTTATATTATAAAATTTATAGGTGTTTATATAGAATTTATATATATATAGTATATGATTTTATTTTATAGGGTAAAATTTTTAAAATTCAAATTTCAAAATTGAATGGTGTTAAATTTCAAATTTTAATTTTAAATCCCAAAAGAAACCTACCCTGTGATTTTGCAAGTTGCAACACCATTACATCATTTAAGCATTTTGGTGTTATATATATATATATATATATATATATATATATATATATAGTTTTGGTGTTGTTAATAGGGTTAAAACAAATTTCTCCTCAACGGTTCTGTTTTAATCTAAAAAAAAGTTCACATTTTCAATTTTTTTCAAATATATATTAAAAAAAAACTTCCAATTTGACTCCAAAATCATCGGTAAATTGAAAATTGTGCTGTTTTATATCAAATGAATGTCACAAGATGATTTAATTTGGGGCCATTTTAAGCGGTAGAAAAGTTATGAGTTAAAAAAATTGGACATTCGCCAGATATAAAACATCAATTTTCAGACGATTTTGAGCCAAAATTTGACCATTTTTTTATTAGGGACTAAATAAAAAAGGTGAATTTTCTTAACTTAAATTGGACTGTAGACATGTTATGGAATAAAAAAAAACATTTTAGGTCTTTATTACTGATATATAGTTGAGTGAGATTAAAATTAATGCAATTCAATGAATTTTATAGGAATTGAGCAGCCAACAGGAATATTTGAAGCTGAAAGCACGCTATGAAGCTCTACAACGTTCCCAAAGGTATGTATGACACATGCATGAATCATAATTAAATGATTAATTAATTTAATCATGTAATTGTAGCTCATAAATCACCATTCATTAATATATATATATAGGAACCTT
The DNA here is from genome assembly GCA_963675135.1 of Galeopsis tetrahit. NCBI lineage: Eukaryota > Viridiplantae > Streptophyta > Magnoliopsida > Lamiales > Lamiaceae > Galeopsis > Galeopsis tetrahit. Next base: position 23,443,299 of record OY776134.1, read on the forward strand.
CTTGGTGAGGATCTTGGTCCTTTGAACAGCAAGGAGCTCGAATCACTCGAAAGGCAACTCGATATGTCACTCAAGCAGATCAGATCCACACGAGTACGTACTTTGATTCAAAGTACGATATTCGGTTTTTCTAAGCTAGAAAAATGAAATTAAATTCTTAACCTTGTGACTTGTGCAGACTCAAGCAATGCTGGATACTCTACAAGATCTTCAGACAAAGGTTTTAATTCTAGTGTTGATATCTTAATTATTCATATTATATATAATTAAATAAAAGTTTAGTCTCATTTGGGTGTTGGGTGCATGATTAGGAGCTTGCCCTCAACGAAGCTAACAAGAGCTTGAAACATCGGGTATGCATATTCTTTTATCATGGAATATGATATATTTATATGCATGGATGTAAAAAACATGCAACCCAACCTAATTTTTTAATACAACTGATCTAAATTAGTTTTAGACATATACTCCCTCTTCCCAGAAATGTTTGCACCAAAAATTGAACACACAAATTTAAAAAAATAAGTGTAATAAGTGGAGTGTTGATGAGTAATTTTATAAACTTTTATAAATAAAGTAAAATAAATGATTAGACTGCGTGTAAAAGTATCACTTTGATTAATTGTGAGGATAGGGTTTATGAAGAAATTTTCCTTTCGAGATGTGCAAACAATTGTGGAAGTATAGTAGATCGTTATAGGTCATATATAGAGTTAAAAAGCCTTTTTTTTTTGTATGCATAACTTGTCTACTTTGGTCCTAAAAAAGTTCATATTTTCAATTTAGCCCCAACATTAAAAAAAATGTTCAGCTTCTACCCCAAAATGGCTGAAAAATGAAAACGACGTCGTTTTATGGGTCTTAATTGGGACAAGTCTGAGGGCCAAAATTTGACATTCAGGTGATATAAAATTGGATCCGGATCCCCTCCTATACAAGAGGGTCCTATGCAGAAGGGAGTTATTGGATCACACACAAGTCTGGATGTGTATGATCCAAGGGCTACCCTTCTTTTCATAAATTCATATCACTTTCAATTTTTTGGCAATTTTGAGGCTTAAATTGAAACTAAATAAAAAGATAAACTTTTTGAGACCAAAATTGAACAGTAGACAAGTTACGAGACTGTTGATATGTGTGTCGTTTAACGGAAAACTAAGTAGGATTGAAGTGAATTTTGGATGCAGTTGATGGAAGGAAATCAAATAAGTGTGCAATGGAACCAAAATGATGAAGAACAACATCATCATCATGCTGCAGCAGTGGCGTATGCAAGACAAGCAGCTGCTCAGCCTCACCATGATGTATTTTATCATCCTCTCGATTGTGAACCCACTCTTCAAATTGGGTAACTCCTTTCTTTCACCAATTAATTACATAATTATTTTCTCTCCCGTCAAATTGGGAACATATTTTTTTAGGCCCTTAATTTTGAGTGTTGTGAAAGGACGTTATGTTTATTGACCTTGAAACAAAGGATAATACTTTTTATTTTATGTAAATGTCGGGTCAAATTGCTAATGCAGATCAATCTGACCTACATTTACATAAAATAAAAAGTATTATCCTTAATGTACAAGGATCAAAGTTCAATTTTAAGTCTTCTCATGTGCGATTTTAGCCCGATTAGGGCTAATTCAGGCCAGTTTGCCTACTTTTACTTAGATTTAAAAAGTATTATCCTTAATTTTTAGGCTACTAAACATAATGCCTTTCTTTTGCAATCCCAAAAATAATTCTCCCCATGTATATATATATATATAGATCATTTTAATTGATAAATCAAGATTATTAATGTGCACCATGAGTCCTTAATCAAGCAAAATTTAATTCACTATAGGATAAAAAACATAATAGTAAATCTGCATTTATTATCTTAAGCATAATAAAAAATTTAAGTCAAAGGCCACTAATGTAGGCCACTTAGAAAGCTAGAAATGCTTCCTAAATCTTCTCTTTGGTAAGATGACTATATTTCTAATTTAATTATTCTTAGCCACTACAATTTGTGTTGTAAAATCATGACTTACAAACTACAATTATCTGTCTTTACACAAATTCTACTGTGTAACTGTTACATAGCATGTAACTGGATTCACTTCACTTTGCATAAATGAATTGAATATAAAAGATGTGGCATGTGTTTTTGCATTTGAGTTATAATAGATTAAATGTTTTAAGTTAAATATAAATTTTACACCACATGTAACTATTATGCAAAAGTCCACCCTCATTTTGACGTGTTATAATTGTTCATTTTCAGGTACCAACATGATCCAATAACAGGTGGAGCAGGGCCTAGTGTGAATAACTACATGTCAGGGTGGCTGCCATGAATATGAATGATATTGCACTTTCATAAATTAAACTTTGTGTGTTGTTTTCATAAAGGCAAACATGTTTGGAATTTTTATAAGACTACGTTGGAACTAATTGTGTGTTTGTAAGTGTTACGTCTTCATTTATATTCTCTACTTTTTAACTTGCTTTGCAATTGCAATGTCGAGTTTCATAATATTTCTTTGCCTAAAGAAGCCTTGCTACAAATATACTAATAAAAGATTTCAACAACCATTAATTACCCCAAAATTAATAAAAATAATATTGATTAGTTTATTTATAAAGTGAATAAGTTGGAGGTATGATGAAGTATTGTATAGTTCACTCATAAATAAAGTATTTTTTTTATAAATAAGGTGAATGACATTTTGAGTAAATACGTTATTTGTTGGAGGGTGTACATAAATTAATATGAATAATATTATTTTATACCAACAGGAGAAAATTAAAATTGGATGCAAAGAGTATTATATTTGATTATTTTATATTTCAATCAACGTATTAAATTCAGAAATGGGGTGATATTATTAAAAATAATGAGAAGAGAACACGGCTTAAAAGTGTTCCAAGCCCAAAATAAATACAAGTAAAAAGGCTGAGGGATCGGCCATGTGAAGCCCATATACAAACAGAAATAAGGTGTGGTTACATGGCCCTCCACTAATGTTAGATGCACTCCCCCGATACAAGACTCCAAAATTGACATATTATAGATACATTCCCCTCAAATTATCTATAATACCATTTTCCCTAAAAGCTCTGCATAATAAACACACCCTCATACACAAAACCCTAATTTTCCATCTCCTCCACTCTTCTTCTTCCTCCCTCAAATCTGCCGCCCTGCAGCCGCACCCACTCCTGATGGCCGTGCCGCCCCTTTTCTCTCTTTCTTTCTTTCTTTCTTTCTTTTTCTCTTTCATTTTTTTTTGTTTCTGCAACTACCCCATCCCTCCCAGACAGCACGCCACCGCCATTGATCTAAGTCGCCCACGCGCCGTGCCTTGGTCGCCAACGCTGATCCTGCTGGCTGCTTTTATCTCTGTACCGCCCCTTCTCTCTCTCACACACTTTTTTTTTTCTGCAACTACCCCCATCCCCTCCCCCTACCCGCTGCCACCTGCCGTGCCCTGGTCGCCAATGCCGCTGGCCCAATCCGCCCACCCATCGTGCCCAGGCCACCGTTCTTTCTGCATAAATTCAACCTTAAGCAGGTTTTTTTAATATTTGACAATAATGGGTCGATAAAAAACACTCTCGTCGACAAATTATTGACGTTGAGAGTGTTTTTGGTTGATCCATTATTGTCAAACTTTTTACTCCATCCGTCCATGAAATGTAGTCCCATTTGTCTCATATTCTTTGTCCACCAAATGTAGTCCCATACACTTTATGAAAACTATCACCCTAACCCATCACTTAATTACTCAATTTGCCATCAACTTTATTCACAATGGACCCCACAATACCCTATAATACCCTTACTTTATCTACTCTATCTACCTTTTCCTTAAAACTTGTGTCCCACCCCAATGGGACTACATTTGGTGGATGGAGGGAGTAATTTTTTTAAAAACAAATTCTTTCAACAAAATCTTATCGACGAGAGTGTTTTTCGTCGATAAACTAGAGTCGACTGAAGTGTTTTTGGTCGACAAACCAGTGTCGACGAGAGTGCTTTTGGTCGACTTTTTTTTCTAAGTTTTGTTTTTGAATTTTTAAATTTATTTAGTGCGGTGGTTGTTGGCGGCGGCGGAGGCTGTCTCTCCAATTAGGGTTAGAGTTAAAATTAGTGTTAGTTTGAATTTTAGGGGAATGTATCTATTTGTTTGTATTTTCCTAAAAGGGTAAAATAGTCATTTTATATGAATATTTAATTAATAAAAATGGAGGGGGAGTGGGGGCATATATAACCCACACCCAGAAATAAACGGCCTAAGCCAGAAGAAAAAGGTACGACTATCTGCACCTCCAGTTTTGTTAACCGCACTCCCCCGAATAAGAGAATGTTAGATGCAATCCCAGTAAATGGTCAAAATTACCATTTTCTCTAAATATATATATATATATTACTAACTACACCCCATGTTCTTCACTCCTTCTTTTCTCTATCTTCAAATTTTCACTTTTACAAAAAAAAAAAAAAACCCTCTCTCTCTCTCTAAAAAAAAAAAAAAAACTCTCTTCCCCCACCCACCACCCGTGTCCACTGTCCACCATCTCCCAAGCCTCTCAACCTCTGCGTGTGCACCATCCCCCACAAGTTTTTTTTTTTTTTTTTTTAAATTTTCGACAAACTTGTGTAAAAAATATGTACTTTCGTCGATAAATTGTTGTCGACGAGAGTGTATATTATCCATCAACTATTGTCGATTTTTTTAAAAATTTTTGAATTATTTTAGAAATAGTTAGTCGAAAATATACACTCTCGTAGACAACAATTTGTCAACGAAAGCGTATATGTTCGACATTGGTTTGTCGATTTTTTTTTTTTAAATCTGAGATTTCTAAAATTTTTTTTGGTGGTGGCGGAGGTTGCGGCGACGACTTTTGCAATTAGGGTTAGAGTTTAAATTTTGAAAGAGGTGTGTAGTTTAGTACTGGGGATGCATTTAGTAATGTTATTTTACTTAAAGGTTGTTTTAGATTTTTTACACCATTATTAAATTAATAAACTGAAGGGGAAGTGTCATTAACAAAGTTAGAGGTGCAGATAGCCGTACCCGAAAGAAAATCATGTAAAATGGGTGCCTTGAATGACTACCTTAGATAAGTTTCTCATGACGGCCAGATAAGCCTCGTCTTTTTTACAGCAAACATTCTTTTAAATATTATTGGAGAAGATCATGTCGAAAAGAAGGATATAAGAATGGAGAAGATTCACACTGACATTCAGAGAGCTGACATCTCTACTAAACCACTAGCATATACAAGGTTTAGAGAGCTGTGTATTAGCTTAAGACTCTTGGACATAGGTCCTAATTAAGGTTAACTGATATCAGCTGATAGGACCTCAACTAATATATCAGATCAGTAAGTATCATGATTTGAAGAAGTTTTATCTACGCCAGATGAGTTGAATTGACCCACTCATCTTCAGGTATGTTTACCCCAAGGAAGAAGCTGGTAAAGCTGAGGGGGATATGAGAACTATACAGTAATGGGGGAATTTTTAATTTCGTAAATATCTTGTGTGTTTGTTGGGATATGAATCCTAATACAAGTCCTAATTGATGATGAAAAGTAGTTTTGATAAGCTAAAAAGTAGACTTGAATATATTTCTAAGTGTTGACTGATCTAGTTATGTAAGTCGTCTTGTGAAGATTAGTAGAGTACAAAAGTAAGAAAGAAAAGTTTAAGTAAAATTTATAAGTACTGTGTTGTGTTTTTATATAGGTTTATGATGAGCGAATAATTGTTGTATATAAGCTCATATATGTTTGTTTATATTGATGTATAGATTTAAGTTGACTAAGCTGAATTATAAAGCTTAATGTAATGTATTAGTCTTGTTTAGATTAGATGATAGGACTAGCATAGTTTAGTTCTGTATCGAAGTCTACTGAAGAAGATAAGAAGACTCGCAAGACAAGACAAGTTAAGAAGAAGACTGAAGATTTGTCTAAGTATGGAAGACTAGACAAGTGCGCAGAAAATGAAGGAAGTTTCTTAAGTAAAAAACACGTGAAAACAGTTATGAAGATAAGGATATATATTGAAGAGTTAGTTATGGAATAACTAATTAACTGAAGAAATGCGTGGAAGGATAAGAAGAAACAGTTAGAAGTTAGTTATCAAGAAAAGGTTGTTGATAACAGAAAGTTCTTGATTTCTCAAAGTCTATAAATACTTCAAGGCATTTGACGGTTATGACTATCGAGACTACTGACACTGCATACACTGAAGCATACATTGGAGTATTCGAAGAAAAGGAAAACTCAAAGAGTTCAAGTCAGTTCGAAGTTAAAGCCAAAGAGACAAGTTCACATTCAAGAAGGCTACTACTGATAGAGAAGTTTTTTCATTACTGTTTTTTTTGTTCAAGTTGCTAGTTACTTGTAAAACTACTAGTTGTTAGATCGAAGAAACACTTGGTAGTGTTATCGAGAAGATCGAAGTCTTATTTCTTGGGACTTAAAGCCACAAGAACACCCTACTCGAAGAGAAGAGTAATAAGAATTTCACAAATGGGTTTGTGAGAGTGGATGTAGACAAGTTGTCGAACCACTATAAATCTTGTGTGTTGTTTACTTTACTATTTTATTTGTTGTTTGATTGATTACTTGTTTAATTGATTAATTTGCATATAGAATAGACAAGATCAGTGTTCATATTCGAATATAGTTGAGTATAAATTTGTTGGGCTCATTTGATAAATCTGATAATTCCGCATTGTGTATTCTGATATATTGAAAGATTTTGAAAAGTCTATTCACCCCCCTCTAGACATTTTCCTAGCTTACTCAATATTATCAACTCAACTAGGGACCTACAAGTGGTATCAGAGCAGTAGTTCATTGGACTGCTGTTTCTTGATAACCTCTATAAGACTCGGGTGAAGTCTTGGTTCTTAATTGTACTTGATTCATCACTATTCTTGATAATTGTTTGTATTCTTGATCTTAACTGCATTATACTAATCTTCTTTCTAACATGTCTTTGGAAATAAGCGCTAACAAACTTCCCAAGTTTTCAGTTCAGGAGCATGATTACTGGAAGTTGCGGATGGAAGCTATCTTTAGCTCGACGCACGACTTGATGGTGTCCGTCATAAAAGAAGGCCCAATCGTTACTATGGTGCCTAACACTGCTACATTGGAACCCTCAAAAGCTGTTGGGGTACTTGTCCCCAAACCCAGGTCAAAATTTTTGGGATATGAATCCTAGAACAAGTCCTAATTGATGATTAAAAGATAATGATGAAGTTTTGATAAGCCAAAAGTAGTTTGGATATTTTCTAAGTGCTGACTGATCTAGTCTAGTTAAGGGAAGTCATCTTGAACAGACCAGTAGAGTTCACATATTAAAAGACAAGTGTTGTTATATATTAAAAGATAAGTACGAATTATAAGTACTTCATATTTGTTATATTAATGTTTAGGTTGTTATTGAGCTAATAAACATTGTATAGAGCTCATTGATTTTCTATGTAATAATCATTGTATAGTTTTATAAGTTGACTAAGCTTTATAAGAAGAGCTTAAAGTAATGTAATAGTCTTGTTAGGATTAGAATAGTCTACTACTGAAGATTGCACAAGATGTCACGCCCCAATTTTCATAAAAGTAAATTTTTTACGAAAATATTCGACAATTTTAAAATAAAGGGGCATGAACTAAAATTTTAACCTAAGAAGTGATTTTACGAATTTATTTAGCAATGAATTACTTGAATTTCAGCGGAAAACTTAGTGAATAAATAACAATTTAAAAGAAATCTAGAATAATAATTGAATCAAGTTTCAAAATCTCATAAAAAGTTTAATACATGAAATGAAATAACTTAATTAATAACTTTACTAAATATTAATAGATTTGTCATCCACCGCTCCTCCTCGCCATCAGCTCCTTAACCTATAATGTTAAAATGAAGGGGTGAGTAATGCAAGCACACTCAGTGGAGTCAAGTTATTCCAAACTAAATACTGAAGATAAACAGTCGAGTCATCAACATAGAACAAATAGCATTTGCATATTTACTTTGCCATCTTAAACTAAACAATATACTTTGCCATTGAACACATATACTTTGCCAACATTAAAGTAAACACGTATACTTTGCCCATATATACTTTGTCAACATTAAAGTAAACACATATACTTTGCCCATATATACTTTGCCAACGTTAAAGTAAATACATATACTTTGCCCATATATACTTTGTCAACATTAAAGTAAACACATATACTTTGCCCACATATACTTTGCCCATATATACTTTGCCATTGAGCACAGCGGGTTGAACCCGAGGACCCGTCGATCCTGGACCCTCGTCAGGATCCCTGGCTATTAGAAACTTTGCCAATCGAATTGCATGCACATATTAACTTTGATAATTGAATAGCATGCACACATTAAATTCATGTATCAATCACTCAAAAGTTTATTTAAAGCATTTAATAAAGAATAACAAATGCATTAAGAACTCTACCAACCACTGTAGAGTATAAAGCAATAAAAACCCCACCTGAGATGAATGTCGCGGATGCAATGAATACAATAGTATTATAGACTACTCCTCACGATTATCATCGCCTAACAATAAATTATATCTGTTTAGAAATCTGTTTGCACAACTTAAATAATTTTCTTAAATAGCATAATTTGAAAAGTATTTGAAATAATACTAGCACGTAATGGACTTGAAAATATAAATATTAATCCTCTGATCTAATTAAAATCACGAATTCCCTTTTTAAATCCTAATGCGAATTTCTAATAAAACCATTTGAATGAATAAATTTAAGATTTCTAATGAAACATGAAACCAAAAGTTTATATCCTAAATTACTTAATTCATACTTAATTCATTCACGTTATGTACGTATAATATATACCTAACCTGCTCAAATTTTAAATCAACTAAAAATAATCAATTACCATCACCATTTCGAGATATATATATATATATATATATATATATATATATCCATTAAGATTGTGACTAAAATTTAACAATCCGAATTAATCAATATACAGTATAAGTAAATCGGTGAAAATAAGATCAAAAAATGGGACGTATGAGAGAGAAAGAAATACCGAATTCTTCTGGAGGAGGAAACCTAATCTGGAATTTGAGATTGAGTTGGGGTACATTTTAGGGCAACAACTATTATAAATATGTACCTTAAAATCGGGCCTGGGCTTGAGATAAGAGTTAGGGTTTAAAATCTCAAGAAACCTGAATTTAAATGAGCTTTGCAACAGTTATCTCAATAAATTAGGAATCTAATATAACTTTAAAATAAATTAAATAAATAATTAAATATACATTTATATATTTATATTATAAATTTTCGGATATTACACAAGAAGACCAGACTAGATGAGAAGGACGAAGTCTACATAAGACAAGTGCTTACAAGACTCAACAAGACAGGTCAACTTGAAGTTAGTTATTCAAGCGCGTGTGAAGATAAGGATTGAAGAGTTAGTTAGAAATAACTAATTAACCAGAAACGCGTGGATGGATAAGCTGAAGAAGTTATGAAGTTAGTTTTCAAGAAGAGTTGGTTACAACTAACTAAGTTCTTGAAATCTGAAGTCTATAAATACTTCAAGGTATTTATCATTTGAAGACTACTGCAAATCTACGTACTGAAACATACTGAAGCATTCGAAGAAGTTTACTCTCAGAGTTTATTGAAGTTCAGAAAGCAAGTCCGCTAGTCAAGTGAAGAAACCAGAAGACTGCTACTGAATAAGTTTTTCTTTTTAGTTTACTATTTTTCAAGGTGCTAGATACTTGTAAAATTTCTAGTAAGATCATAGACATATCTGGTGGTATAGTCTTTGAAGATCTAAGTCTTTTTCTTGGGACTCAAAAGAACAAGAACACACACACTTTGTACTCGATTGGAAGAGTTAGTGGAAACATCACAACTGGGTTGTGAGAGTGGATGTAGACAAGTTGTCGAACCACTATAAATAGTTTGTGTTGTTTACTTTACTGTTTTGTTTAATTGCTTAACTGTTTAAACATACATATCTGAACAAGACTAGTTGAGTATACATAGAACAAAGTTCTCGAATTAAAAGTTGAGTATAAACTTGTATTGGGCTCATTGTTAATTTCGTTATTCCGCATATTGTACTTTGATATATCGAAAGAATTTTGAAAAGTCTATTCACCCCCTCTAGACATTTTCACTAGCTTACTCGATATTAACTCAACTTGGGGACCTACAAAAATTAACTTCAGAAGAAATGAGACAGAACAATCTAGACAGTTTGGCTAAGAACTATATTTTACATACCCTTCCCAATGAGTATCTTGGGAAAGTATTAAAATGTAAGTCTGCCAAAGAAATTTGGGATCGAATTGCTGTCATTTGTGAAGGGACCTCCCTAATCAAAGAAAGTAAACTTTCCACAGCTGTACAGAGGTTCGAATCATTTAAGATGAAGGCTGGTGAAAATATAGACCAGTTAGATACTCGTTTCACAAGAATTATGAATGATTTGGAAGTTCTTGGCAAAACATATACTGTTCGTGAAATAAACTTGAGAATTCTTAAGAGTCTTGATGCTAGATGGAAAATGGTGAAAATAATCATTAAGAATACTCAAGATATAGATGAGTGGTCAGCTGAGACAATGTTCCAAACTCTCAAAGCACACGAGTTTGATCTAGATGAGGATGATCCTATTGCCAGTAGTGATAGAGAGAAAACTGTGTCGAAAAATGTTGCTTTTAAGTCTAGTTCGTCTAAGAGCTCTAGAGTAGGCAAGTCTAAGTCTAAGACTAAGTCTGCTAGTGTTAGAGACGAGTTAGACAGGACTGATCTAAGTCTGAAAGATCAGGTGAATCTTATGGTTAGAAAGTTCGACAGGTTAAACAAGCGCTATGGTAGATATAAAAAGTTCTACAAAGACTTTAGAGGTTCTGCTAACAAGGACTCGTCTGAGACCAGACGAGACCGAAACTCTTCCGAAAGGAGAGACGAAGTCTCGAAAGGAAACAAATGAGATAAGGACTCTGAGGATAGGAAGATTAGACATTCTGATAGACGAGATAAGAGAAGAGATAGTTCTCTTGTGAAAAAGTCTACTAACGATCCACTATGCTTTAACTGTGAGAAACCAGGTCATTACATTTACGAATGTCCGGACCTGAGCACTGATGATCGTGAAGAATGGAAAGCAAGGTGTGAAAGAAGATACAATAAGGGTAAGAAGGCTATGATGGCTAATGATGACTCTGAAACGGATTAAGACGAGTTACCATCGTCTTCATCCAACTACCCATCTGATCATGAAGACGAAGAAGTGTTCATAGTAGATGATGGACTCTGCTGCATGGCAAAAATCGATCAAGAGGTATCATCTGCAACCTCATTTCAATCATGTGATGAATCGGATTCTGATGAAAGTGACACTACCGACAGTGAAGTAGGGAGTAGTCTTCATCACTCTACTAGTGTGACTGAAGAAGACCTCCTACTTGCTAACAAGGCATTCATTGAAGTCAGCGACGAGAACATCACTTTAAAACAAGAAATCATTGATCTTAAAGAAGCTCAGTCTAAAGTAGATCCTAATATAATTGTCCTAAACAAACGCTTGACAGAAGAGTTGGATCAACTTAAAGTCAAGTGCGCGTCAACAGACAAGTTGTATCAAGACTTACTAAAAAGACATGCAACTGAGACTAATGAATTCAATGTTTTAAAGAACAAATGCAAAAAGCTTGAAGAGCGCAATAAGTTCTTAGAGACTGAAGTCGTAAATCTAGACCTTAAACTTACTGACTTGGTTAATTCTTCAAAGATTAATCAACAACTGTCAGATAGGTATAGGGCTCCAGATGACAAGACAGGGTTGGGAGCTGAAACACCTAACTCGTCTACTCATGTCATTAAGAACCCTACTGCTGCTAGCTCAAGTTCTTTGACAAATGATAAAGGCAAAAGACCAATGGAATACGATGTTGGAACGACTCCCAAAGGTGTTGTACATAAGCAGACTAGAGTTAACACTCCGATTACCAAAGGAGGTAAAAAGAATGTTAACAACAAACCTGTTCCGTTTAAAACTAGTCAAAAGAGGACCACTAGTCATGGACGACCAAACCAGTTCAGATACGAAGATTGGTATCCTTAGGAGACAAGTTCTAGACAAGTACAGACTAGTTGGAAAGAGCCTAGACCTCCTTTCATAAGGCAGTCTCAGCTCTACTCGACTAGACCTAGGAAGGTTGCTCCGAAATATCGTACTTAACCCGTCTTATATCCTCCACCTTTGTCATATGATATTATAAGTGAGGAAAGACCTAAACGTGTCTATAAACCGTATGGCCCCAATGCATACAAGCCCTATTCTGACTATCGAAGGCCCATGCCTACTCAAGTAGAGGTTAAGTCGAAAGGCTACCTCAGACGAGTAGACACAACTGATGATAGGCCAGATAAGGACAACAAGGTCTTATTTTGTAACAAACATGGTAGAAAGCTTAAGAGATCAAATTTATTCAGGACTCCTATGTATATTTGGATTCCACTGAACTCTACTAACCCCCAGGACCCCAATAAACAAGGAGGGTACATAAATTATTAAATATCATCAATGCAGGGTCGACTTGACTTGTATAAGAAGGGTGGCTCTGTAGGAGAAACTTGGTACATCGATAGTGGGTGTTCGCACCACATGACGGGTACTAAGGCTCTTCTATCGAGTTACTATGATCAAGAAGGACCCAAGGTGATTTTTCGGTGATAGCTCAAGTGCTGTTACGAAAGGCTTTGGTTACATCAGAAATGGAGATGTAGAGATACAGGACGTATCCTACGTAGAAGGTTTGAAATACAATTTACTATCTGTTTCTCAATTCTGTGATCGTGGTTATAAGGTACAGTTCAAAAGCCGAAAGTGCGAGATCATAGACAAAAGGACTCATACTGTACTACTCGTCGGCATAAGACAAGGCAGCGTATACATTGTGAATTGGAATAGCTGTCCGAGGGATACTTGTCTTCTTAGTAAGAACCCTAAAGAGATCAGTTGGCTATAGCATAGACGCCTATGTCATATGAACTTTAAGGTGATTAATAAGATTGCAAGAGATTACCTTGTCGAAGGTATACTCAACGAAATCTATTACAAGTCACATGTATGCAATGCTTGTCAGAAAGGTAAACAGGTAAAAGGTTCATTTAAGTCAATTCCTACTCTCTCAACAAGTAGAGTCTTAGAACTACTACATATGAATTTACATGGTCCAATAACTCCTCCAACCTTGAATGGTAGAAGGTACACACTTGTTGTGGTAGACGACTATTCTAAGTTCACTTGGGTAGTCTTCTTACACAAGAAGAGTGATACACAAACACTCCTACCTGATCTGTTGAAGAAGTTACAAGTTGAGAAGAATCAATCCATTGTCAAGATTCGTAGTGACAAGGGGACTGAATTCATTAATTGCTATATCAAAGATTTCTGTTCTAAACGTGGTATCCAGCACCTTACTAGTGCAGCTAGGACACCACAACAAAATGGTGTAGCTGAGAGAAGGAATAGAACACTCAAAGAAGCCTGTAGAACTATGTTGGCCGAGTATAATACTCCTCAAACGTTTTGGGCAAAGGCAATCAACACTGCATGCCACTCCCAGAATAGAAGCACAATCAATAAAGTACTAGGTAAGACACCCTACGAGGTATGGAAAGGTAGAAAACCCAGAATTTCATATTTCCATATATTCGGATGCAAGTGCTTCATCCATAACAATGAGAAAAGTAAGTTAAATGCATTTGATGCAAAAGCAGACGAGGGGATATTCTTAGGACACTCCTCGACTAGCAAAGCATTTAGAGTGTTTAAATACTCGACTCTTTGTGTGGAAGAAACACCACATGTTGTTTTCGATGAATCTCGATAGGACTCGTCTACCGACCAGATCAGTAAGAAAGTGGATGACTTAACTATCCAATCTGATGAGGAATCAGAAGTATACGAATCAGTTCAAGCCTACAATCTATTTATGAAAGATCTTGAATTAGATGACAAGGAGAAGGTAAGTGCTCAAGGTAAGTCCACTAGACCAGTTGACATGCCTGCTCTAGTCGACTCGTATACTCCTGTTAAAACTGCTGATACAAATGATGTTGAAATTCATGATGCTATACCTGATTTGGATGATAATAGTATGCCTCTTAAGTTTAGAAAAACATGGAAATCTGCTCATGATACTGAAAATATCATTGGTGACTCTACTATTGGTGTAAAGACTAGACGACAACTCTTTGAGTCTCAAGAACAGCCAAGTCCAACTATGTTTTGCTGGTGTTGTTTCCTTTCATCTATCGAGCCTACGACCGTTAAAGAGGCACTGGCTGATAGCAATTGGATCATCGCTATGCAAGACGAGTTGAACCAGTTTGTTCGAAACGACGTCTGGGAACTTGTTGATAGGCCGGAACACCATAATGTAATTGGCACACGATGGATTTTCAAAAACAAGAAGGATGAGAATGATGTAGTCATTCGTAATAAGACTAGACTAGTAGCCCAAGGCTATTCACAAGCCGAAGGCATAGACTATGATGAAATGTATGCTCCTGTTGCTAGACTAGAAGCCATTCGATTGTTTCTTGCATATGCTGCGTATATGAAGTTTACTGTATATCAAATGGATGTTAAAAGTGCATTTCTTAACGGTATTCTTGCGGAAGAAGTGTATGTTGAACAACCTCCAGGTTTCGAAGTCAAAGGCAACCAAGTCTACAGATTGAAGAAAGCCTTATATGGATTAAAGCAAGCTCCAAGAGCATGGTACAACACTCTATCCCTCTTTCTATTAGAAAATGGTTTTACTAAGGGCAAAGTAGATTGTACTTTGTTCAGAAGACAAGAAGGGAATGACATTTTACTCGTCCAAATTTACGTGGATGATATCATTTTTGGTTCACCCAACAAAAACCTGAGTGAAAGTTTTTCAACACTCATGCAAAGTAATTTTGAAATGTCAATGATGGGTGAAATGAATTACTTTCTTGGTCTTCAAGTAAAACAAACTCCTGATGGGATTTTCATAAATCAAGCAAAGTATACTAGAAATTTGCTAGACAAGTATGGTATTAAAACATGCAAGTCTACTGGAGTACCTATGCTACCTACTTACAGGATGGATCCAGACGAACATGGTAAGAGTGCTGATCAATCATATTATTGTGGTCTTATTGGTTCATTACTGTACTTAACTGCTAGTAGACCTGATATTGCATTCTCTGTTGGTGTATGTGCTCGATTCTAAGCTAATCCAAAAGAGAGTCATATGGAAACCACTAAACGGATACTGAAATACTTGAAAGGAACCATCAATCGTGGTATATGGTATCCCTCAAATGATGATTTATCTTTAAGTGTCTACTCTGATTTTTGTGGCTGTAGAATAGATAGGAAATCTACTTCTGGTTCTTGTCAATTTCTAGGCACAAAACTCATTTCATGGTTTTCAAAAAAGCAGACTAGTGTGGCTACCTCTACTACTGAAGCCGAGTACATGGTTGCTGGTAGCTGCCGTAGTCAATTACTTTGGCTCATTCAACAGCTTAGAGACTATAATATCTATGAATCAAATGTTCCTATATTCTGTGATAGTAACAGTGCTATTGCCATTACACAAAATCCTGTTTTGCACACACGTTGTAAGCATGTTGATGTGAAACATCATTTCATACGTGATCATGTAGAAAAGAAGGATATTCGCATGGAAAAGATTCATACTGATATTCAGAGAGTTGACATTTTTACAAAACCATTACTTGAGGCTCGTTTTAGAGAATTATGCATTAATCTAGGACTAATTGATCTAGAGCCTACCTGCATATAGCTATGTACTAACCAGACAGGTACATCGCAAAGAAGTTAAGGAGATCAGACAAGTTACTACAGAAACAGAGCACTCATCTACTCACCAAACAGACAGGTATACAAGGTCAGACAAGATGACCAAACAACCCGATGAGGAAGCTAGTAAAGCTGAGGGTAATACTAAGGGAATAAACATTTAAGGGGGAATCTATGATTTCTAAAATATCCTTATGTTGACTCTTAAGTTTGTTAAAAGTCATCTTGTTCGAAACCTTGAAGTTCTGTATTTGAATGATATTCAATATATTTATTCTACTCTACTACTTGTATCTACTCTCATACGTCGCACAAGATGAGACAGGTACATGAAGGTGTTCGACATTCAGACAGACAAGCACAGTCGAAGGGGGAACTCGTATAGTGCAAAGTAGTCTACTAATCTGTTCTGAATGAACTCGAACAGACCAGATAAGCTCTCTCGTGATCTAAATTCACTAAGTGTTCAATTGCGAATTCAGAGTATTAGTGTAAATTGCGGAAATTTTGGAAACCCTAAAACTGGATATATACACTCCATTTTAATGAGGTGTATGCACCCAGTTCCAGCCTAAAACTGCTTGAATAGGTCAGATGAGTACACTCTTCTCATCTAACCAATAACAGAAGCGGATTTCAAAGTTTTAGAAGCCAATGCACATAAACGCCTCGATTACGCAACTGAATACCAAGAGTTTAATTCCGTTGGATCGATCAAATCGATCTTGGCCGTCGATTCAAAAAATGGTTTAGCATCAAAACTGATTTTTCCGATAATCACTCCTCACAATTCACTATCTTTCCTAATTTCTTGCAATCAAATCCTCGAATTTACTTTCTCTATTTGATTACTCTGCTATAACAATGTCGATCGTCTCTATGTTTGATGTCCAAACTAACATGCAAGCTAGGTTCGATCTAGGCAATTATGTTACTGGAGGGAAGGTGCATGTGGAGAGCTCAGTGTTCTTCAAGGGGAGGCACACTGAAGACAACAAGGAGATCCTCCTCAGGTGTCTTAGATGCGGCCTGAAACCTTATTTGGAAGCTGTTCCAGAGGTCGTCTTTGAAGAAGAGGTGTTGGAGTTCTTCGCCACTGCCACTCGCCTAGCGGACTCAGTCGAAGCCTATGTTGGTGGAAGCAGAGTGGAGATCACTCGAGAAGTGTTGTTCGAAGCATTACGCTTACCTTCGGGTTCGATTAATGTCGAGCAATATGCTACTGGACAAGAATTAAAGTATTTAAGCACCTTCTGTGGAAAGAAATTGAAGCTCAATCGTGATGGAAATATTCCTTCGGTGAAGAAGAAGGGGTTGTTGCCAAAATACAAGACTCTTCTCGATATTGCAAGCAAAATGTTGCTTGGTGTGACTGGGAGTTATGATTCTGTAACTCTTCAGAAGGCGAGAGTGATGGCTGCTATCTATGATGGCATCACGGAAGGAAACTGACCAAAGTTGTTCTTTGATCGCTTGATGTACTTTACAAAGAATGTGAAGGTTGATACCGACTCAAGAGAATGGGTGGTGTCTGCTGCTGTTAGCTTTGGGAATAAGCTAAGTATTTTGCTACCCGTCTTGCTACCGAACAAGAAGGACTGGAGCAAAGGAAAGCCCTTTCATGTTCTGAAATTCTATCTGAAGAAGGATTCTCTTGATAGACAGACTCGAGAAAGGAAGCAGGAGCGTGAGCAAATGAAAATCAACCCAAGAGATGTTATGTTGGAAGCTGTCTCTTCTAGTGGTGAAGAAGACGAGCCTAAAGCTGGAACCAGTGGAGCTTTGGTGAACTATGTGTCAGATGAGGCGATGATTGAAGCTGAAGATTCTGAGGAAACAGAATCAAATGGAGCGGAAGAAGAAGGAACTATGGTTGAGGAACCCTACAGACTGGTGATGGTTGAGAACAGTTCTCCACCAGTAGAGTCGACTGAAAAGGTTAGTACGTCTACTCCTGCTACCTCCATTCCTCCTCCTCTTAATATTCCTGTGAAAACCAAGGCAAGATCACTTCTATCTCGTGCCAAACCTATTTTTCGAACCTCGCCATTGATCGTTCAACCGCTGAGATCAAATATTAGCTAAGACACTACTATATATGCTACAACTGATACTCCTACGGCTGTCATACCAAACCTAGCCA
The DNA here is from genome assembly GCA_963675135.1 of Galeopsis tetrahit. Lineage (NCBI taxonomy): Eukaryota > Viridiplantae > Streptophyta > Magnoliopsida > Lamiales > Lamiaceae > Galeopsis > Galeopsis tetrahit. The sequence continues at coordinate 23,461,349 of OY776134.1, forward strand.
CATTGAAGCCCCAAGAAACCACAATCCAAATTACTCCTACTCCCACAACAGAAAATGTTGACCCCTCTAACCCATCTAGTCAGAGAACTCCACTAGTTGACACTTCAACTACTGAGGTAAGGACCCCACTTACTCAGACCCCTCTCTCGATTAGATTTCCAGACTTAGTTCATTATCCAATGTGCGCAAGGGAGAAGAGGCTCCGGGCACAGATGACTAAGAATCTGAAGAAGAAGTTGCCGTCTATTGAAATAGGTACTGATTCAGAAGCCTATGAGAAGCTGATTCGAATTTGCACATGGGTTGCTCTAAGAGAAGGTCCGTGTGAAGACTTCTTTGAAGTTGTATCCGGAATGGGTGGAATCTCCAATTTTCAAGATTGGGAGATGGAACAGAAGGAGATAAGTGGAGTCAGAAAGCATTCTGAACTACTCTCACCCAGAGCCTTGACTAATCTTGTCAAGAAGATGCTTAACATTTCTGATGATGTTTTATCATCGAGTTATCCGGAAGTTGGCATTCAGTACTCAGAAGATGATTTCATGCCAACTGATCCGATTATTGATCTAGATGACTGTTCTGATCAACTGCGCGAATGGTATTCGAATTCCAAGTGGAGCACGCACATGGCCTTCGATGCATTGTTGGTCAAATTACCAGACAGCTGAAGAAATATTTTCCGTCTGAAACGTGTGCTTACACTGCCAGACTAGTACAGTTGGTTCAGAAGGATCAGAATGAAGCTGAAAGAAGAGCTCGGGAAGCAAGGTTAGCCATTATACCTTACTGTCCTACTATTGAGCGAGTTGTTGAAGATGTTCTTCCTGAGATAGTTGAAGATGAGGTCTTAACTATAGAGATGGAAGACGAGTTGGTTGAAGTTCCAATTCTTGAGGAAATAGAATTTTCTGAAGTTATTCCCATGGAGACTGATCTCATGCCGTCGCAATTAGTGCCGTCCACATCTATTGATGAGTTGAAGAAAGACTTGCAAAATGTGATTAAGTCTTCGATAGATGAGTTCTTGAAGTCCGATGTGAAGAAGGCTTTGATAGATCAGAATATGTCTCTTGTAGAGAATTCGAAAGCTCTGATTGTAGATGAAGTTAATCAGATGGATGCTACATTCAGACAGGAGATGTTTACTCAATTGGAAGAACTCTTGCATAGTCAAGTTGAGTATTCTGAGAAAAGTTCAATAGAGTTCGCAAATGTTCTAACTCAAGAGTCAAAGAAGATGGAGAGACGCTATCGAGTGAAAATTGAAATTGTAGATGAGCAACGAAGGGAAGCTGCTGAGCAATTGGTGCAAGCAAGAGCTCTGATGACTGCAATGACAGAACAAAACAGGTTACTTCATAACACTGCGAATCATTTTAAAGATGAATTGAACTTGTCTACTAAGAAACTGGAGTTAGTTGCCACTCAACTAGATAAGTTGATGCAAGCGAAGAGTCAGCAGAAAGAAATTGACAGAGCTGCAGAGCTGATGAAGCAAGCCGTCAAGGAAGAAATGACTCGATTCACTTCACTCTTTACTCTTAAGGCAAATGATGAAGCAAAAAAGGGGTAAGAGACTGAAGGTATGAAAGATGTGAAAACTGCTGCAACTGCGACTGATCTAGAGGTTCATGAGACTAGTAGACCGAAAAGGAGAAGACTAGTAAAGAAAGCAGAGCTGGAGCAGATCAGTGCAAGTGCTGAAGAAAAACAGAAACTGTTGAAAGGAAAATCAATTGTAACAGAAGTTGTTCAACCCATAACAAGACAAGTGAAGAGGAAACTTGATCTTGAAAAGAAGAAAGAAGTATTAGGTGAAATACTTGCTGGTATAGATGATGAAGATGTAGAAGCACTTCATAAAAAGCATAAACTTGAAGATGATCGTTATGCTAACAAGAAGGTGTTAGGTAAACACATCAAATTGCTGCAAAGGTTGAAAGCTGATCTAGATATGATTGAGGATTTCCACATAGACAAGTTCATAGACAATGAGCATAGAGATTCTTGGTTGGTTGTCAAGATGAAATAGGAATTAGATCATTGGATTATTGGTAAGTTTGGAGATGCAGACAGCAAAGAAGAGTTATATGTTGTGTTTGACAAGTTCATGGAAGCTGAGGATGAAGACTTATGGAACTTGATCATGCGCATTGCAACTGCTGTTGGTTACAATATTTTGGTCCCTGATTTTCCATAGTGGGAAACACCACTACTCGGATCTGGAAAAAGAGTCGACTTCAATAAAGTGAATAAGTTTGAAGAAGAGTTGCTCGAGAAGGAGAAGATTGACAATGAAGACCATATATCATACATTCAGAGAAGAGTTCTCGAAGCATTCTGTATTCCGAATCCAGATGTTGGAAACATCAGTGAGTAATTGTAAGTTTTTACTTAGTTTCTTTTTTATTTTGTCTAAGTAATTGTAATCTATCTGATCTACTGATTATGAATGAAAAAGATAATATATTTTGAGAAGATAACTACTTAACTGATCTACTAACTTAAAATAATTCAAGTAGTTTTGGCTTCATCAAAAAGGGGGAAATTGTTGGGATATGAATCCTAATACAAGTCCTAATTGATGATGAGAAGTAGTTTTGATAAGCCAAAAAGTAGACTTGAATATATTTCTAAGTGTTGACTGATCTAGTTATGTAAGTCGTCTTGTGAAGATCAGTAGAGTACAAAAGTAAGAAAGAAAAGTTTAAGTACGATTTATAAGTACTGTGTTGTGTTTTTATATAGGTTTATGATGAGCGAATAATTGTTGTATAGAAGCTCATATATGTTTGTTTATATTGATGTATATATTTAAGTTGACTAAGCTGAATTATAGAGCTTAATGTAATGTATTAGTCTTGTTTAGATTAGATGATAGGACTAATATAGTTTAGTTCTGTATCGAAGTCTACTACTGAAGTCTACTGAAGAAGATAAGAAGACTCGCAAGACAAGACAAGTTAAGAAGAAGACTGAAGATTTGTCTAAGTATGGAAGACTAGACAAGTGCGCAGAAAAGGAAGGAAGTTTCTTAAGTAAAAAACACGTGAAAACAGTTATGAAGATAAGGATATATATTGAAGAGTTAGTTATGGAATAACTAATTAACTGAAGAAACGCGTGAAAGGATAAGAAGAAACAGTTAGAAGTCAGTTATCAAGAAAAGGTTGTTGATAACAGAAAGTTCTTGATTTCTCAAAGTCTATAAATACTTCAAGGCATTTGACGGTTATGACTATCGAGACTACTGAAACTGCATACACTGAAGCATACATTGGAGTATTCGAAGAAAAGGAAAACTCACAGAGTTCAAGTCAGTTCGAAGTTAAAGCCAAAGAGACAAGTTCACATTCAAGAAGGCTACTACTGAAAGAGAAGTTTTTTCATTACTGTTGTTTTTGTTCAAGTTGCTAGTTACTTGTAAAACTACTAGTTGTTAGATCGAAGAAACACTTGGTAGTGTTATCGAGAAGATCGAAGTCTTATTTCTTGGGACTTAAAGCCACAAGAACACCCTACTCGGAGAGAAGAGTAATAAGAATTTCACAACTGGGTTTGTGAGAGTGGATGTAGACAAGTTGTCGAACCTCTATAAATCTTGTGTGTTGTTTACTTTACTGTTTTATTTGTTGTTTGATTGATTACTTGTTTAATTGATTAATCTGCATATAGAATAGACAAGATCAGTGTTCATATTCGAATATAGTTGAGTATAAATTTGTTGGGCTCATTTGATAAATCTGATAATTCCGCATTGTGTATTCTGATATATTGAAAGATTTTGAAAAGTTTATTCACCCCCTCTAGACATTTTCCTAGCTTACTCAATATTATCAACTCAACTAGGGACCTACAATGTTATCTTATATACTAGTTTATATCAATGGCTTGAAAGATCAGCAAAAAAAGCCTTCTGATTTTTTGTTATATAAAACAGAGGGGTATTTTTATCCATTAATGAGCATTATTTAAGTCAGATTAAATATCTTACTATTTTTCAATAGATGGGACCACACGGGCTTTCTTCATAATCTCGGGCATTCCACATTAAATGTATGTGCTATCAAACAACTTACTAGGCCTGATATGTACTCAATCTAGCCTCAATCATGCCTATCAAACAGGCCCTTACAGTGCTTGACGTCTAATTAACTAATTTAGTTCTGAATATTATAACAAACTTATACTAATTTTCTTCTTCTATAAGTATCTTTCTTAAATAGATGGGGAAATAATTTTATTTAAATACCAGATTTTAAAAAAAAAAAAAATTAATGTCGGGGCGGGTTTACCCGCCGGGTTCGCGGGACGGGACGGGACGGGGCGGATTTAGGCGGGTTTTGAGGCGGGGCGGGTAACGGGTCTAAAAATTTTTGTCGGGGCGGGTCCTGGGACAGGCCATACCCGTCCCATACCCGCCTCGTTGCCAACCCTAGTCTTGATAGGTCTTCTGGTCTGATATGTCTTCTGTTCTTCAAGACTTATCTACTCTATCACTCTAACCTATACTGGTCTATTATATTACTTTAACCTTTAATCAACTTAGTCATCCTAAAGACTAATTACATCAAACATAAATATATATAAGTTTCTTATACAATCATTAACCTTATCTCATAACCTATTACTCCCTCCGTCCGCCTATAAGCTTCCCATTTTACCATTTTGGTCAGTCCGCCTATAAGCTTCCCATCCCTTTTTTGGTAAGTACTTTTTCTTACACTTCACTTTATATCTTACTTTTTCTCTCTATCTCTCTCCTCTCTCCTCTCTCAATCACATCACTTGTACTATATCTATTATTTAATCACTTTTCTTAATCTTTGTGCCAAAAAGTAACGTAACACTTATAGGCGGACAAAGGGAGTACATTATATCAATATTCATTCTTTCTTTTATGTAAACTTTTCTTAAACTTTATATTCATGTTTGCTTTTAGCCATCAAAACTCATCTATTCATCAATTATGATTTGTCTCAGGATTCATATCCCAACAATTTCCCCTTTTTGGATGAAGCCAAAACTACTTGAATTAATTAAGTTTAATACGATCAGTTAAGCAGTTATATAATACAGTAATCATTAAAATGTCCAAGTTTCTATAGAAATGAAATCAGAACAACTAGATTACATTTCCTTAGAAAATATAAACTGAAATATCAAAAAGTAAAGTAACCCTGCTTACACAATATTACCTTCTTCATTTTCATTAGGCACTTGCAATGCTATGAGAAGTCTTCTATGAATATCACCCATGTGATCTTCAATAGTAATGTTCTCATCATGCATAATCTGTTCTTCAATCTTCTTTATCTTGTTGAAGTTTGTTCTTCCAGAAGATAAGATCGATCTTTCCCATCTTGGAATATCCGGAGATAAGATATCATATCCACCATCAGTGGCAATCCTCATAATCAGCTTCCATGAATTTTTCGAATTGCATAAACTCATTTTGCTTCGTAGGAAGATCACCATATCTTCTCACGATCCAATGAGCTGTTTCCCATTTTTCTTTCAATATCAACCATCTCGCCATGTTTTCAGGATAAATGAAAACATCAATAAAAGCTTCTTCAGTAACTCCTTTAGCTTGGTTCTGCTCGTTTGCTTTCAAATCCTTGATATGTCTAGCTAAAGCTTTCTTCTCATCATCAAGCTTCTGTTTCTTTTGAATAGCTTCTTCATCAAGCTGTTCCAAAATTTGACCTTTGGTTTCTTTCAGCTCACCAGCCGGTTCATTGATTTCCAACTTTCTTTTCCTTATGATCTGAACATTCTCTTCTTGTTCAGTCATCTTGGCTTTCCCTTTCATTATTCTCTTCTGTTCAGCTTCACTTGGTTCAATTTGAACATGTTTCTTCACAAGTGTTCTTCTTGTTTGAACAGCTGGTTTTGTTAACTTCAATTCCCTATCTTCCCCCTTTTTGGCTTCATCACTTGCCTTAAAGGTATAGGTTGAAGTAAATCTAGTCATCTCTTCTTGCATAGCATGCTTCATTAGATCAGCAGCCTTCTCAATCAACTTCTGATGACTATTCTCAATAGATAACTTCTCAAGTCTATCCACTGTGAATTCCAGCTTTCGTGAAGTTAGAGAAAATTCATTCTTATAATAAGTAGCCAATCTTTCTAACAACAAATTTTGATTCTTCATTGCTTGCAGTTGAGCTCTTGCCTCTACCAATTGTTCATGAGCCTCTCTTCTCTGCTCATTAACAATCTCAATTTTCACTCGATAAACTCTTTCAAGTTTTCTTGATTCAGTTGCCAAAGATCTTGCAAAGTCAACTGAACACTTCTCTTTTTTTTGAAGGAGGTTTTACAAAGATCAAATCATAAAAATACAACTTCAAGCTTCAAATCTTGATCTTCAACGGTATCGCTGTCCCCTCCAATCATGTGAAGAGAAAAAACGAGTGTTCCCTTTGTCTTGATAATAGCCCAGGTCTCAAACCTTTAACTGAGTCAACCCCACACTAAGGTGTCTTCAAATCAAGGATAAGAAACACCAAAATTAGACAAAGTTTCACCAAGTACCGAACCCCAAAGAAAGTATCAAGGACTCAGGAACCGATCCAAAAGAGTCCAACCACAGGAGAGAGTCCAACAATCATCGCAACCATAGCAACAGAGTCCCAAAGAGGAAACGAAAACAACTAGCAGAAACTAAAGTCTATACTAGAAAACAATAAGCTACCTATAAAAAACAGTAAATGGGATCAACGAAAAATACCCGAACGGTCACCGTAGCTCCGTTAGGGATAATTATACGTTGATCCCAATAAAAAACGAAGTAAAACTACATAAAAAAGGGAGAACAGAGACGACCAGAGCGACGGCGGCAACGACTTCCGGTCTGGAACAAAGCAGATCTGTGGATCTGCTACCGGATCTTGCAAAAAAGCCAAAGAAAGAAGAAGTCGGAGCAAAGTCTGATGGCGGCGGCGGAGGCGGAACTACTGAAAACGGCGACGCAGGCGTCAAAGGTAAGAATCTACACCGGAGACAGAACGAGATAACTACGGAGACAGATCGGTGACGCCGGCAAAACGGCAAGGGCGGAGGGCCATCGACAGAGAAGGGGAGGAGTAACTCTCTAGAGAGAGAAACTCTCCCTTCTCTCTAAAAGCCCCGATAAAACCAACTGAACACTTCTCAGCATAAGACAAATGATCTTTCAAGAAATTTTCCATTTGTTGAAACAATTCAGTTATGTAAACTGAGTCCATCTAGTTCACTTCATCGAAGATGACTTTCTTTGAATCCTCTACAAGTTGACTGTTCTGCTCCAACTGTGCTTGTCTAACTCCAGAATTCAAATAAGTATCAAGAGACTACAACATAAAGTGACCTTATATAACACCTAAATGTAACACTTTTATGAGAGTTACTTTATGTAACACATATTGTAACACTTCTATAATTATATTGTTTATGTATCACTTTTGTATCGCTTTAATAATATGTAACATTTTTAATTAAGTAATACTTTTTTATTTAACAATTTTTTTATATTAAATTTTGTAACATTAATTGGGTTGCACTTTTATTAAATAATAATTTTAAGTAACCCTTTATTTAGTTAACTAGTATTTCACCCGTGCGATGCACGGTTTCATTATTTATAAAAAAAATTGTACGATATAAGATTTGTTATGTCCATATTAAATTTTAATATTTTGTATTTAATAATATATGTAACATTAATCAATTTTAATAAACTTTGTTATATATATATATATATTACAATGATATGTTTTTTTATAAATCAGATAGTACATAATTATGCAGCTAGACCATGATAAATCTCAAAGTTAAAAGAATAGCAATTGAGACAGCCCAAGTGAAACTATGATTTGAAAAATATATATATATATATGATTTTTGTTTACAATTAGAAGTCAATTATAAAAAATTTAAGAAATACGGAGTATTTAATTTGGAAACGAACAAAATGATTTTTTTTTTTGGAAATCTTGATGATCATTTGAATCCAACATATACTTTGTCTCTACTGACTTCGCAAAATTTGTGTCAATTTTAGAATATCGGAGTATTTTATTTGCCGTCAGGTGAAGAATCTTTCAATCTTTCATTGCGCCAAAGACGACGAATCTACAGATTCCATGTATTTTTATGCAATTAAAATTTTGTTTTCCAACCCCGAACATTAATTACCGCAGAACTCTCTATTTTCTCTCAATGAATCAAAGAATATTATTCTAGCTACTTGGTGGGCCAAAAAGGTAAAAACATTACAGACCATCGAGGTAGGACTGATGCGTTAGCTCCCTCCCACACCAAAACATACTTGTTCCCTTTGGAATCCAATAAAGGACCTCCACTGTACACCATAAAAAAGTAAAAGACCAGTAATATGACAAGGCTCAACATCATTATAGATGCATGTTTGAAACTCAAACTTGTTTCTAGGATTGATGGCAGCATCAATTTGATTGCCTCCACCAATAGTAACTCTAGTTTGACTGTTTATGCATCTGTTTTGACCACTAATGACCTCAACGGTAAGTGTGTGATCAAAATCAAACGAATTTCCAATTGCTAAGCACTGTTGACCCATTTTCAAAGAAGATGGCCCTACCTTAATTAGCTTCAACCTGTTAAAAAAGAATATCAACATGTAAATTTCATATTAATTCATTTAGTATTGAGCAAACTCAGATAGTAATAATACATTCAAGATATACAACTCCTTTAAATGGTCTACACCAGTTAACTTACCCTCAAAGTTCTTTTGTACCCTTCACAGGAAGCAAATGAGGATAATCAACAAAAAACAATATCAAGATGTAGCATTGACTCAAATCACCACACTTAGTAGAAATACTGCCTAAATATCGACACACAAGAAATTCTTATATTATTTACCCCTCATAAGCTAGAATATTAACATGAGCAACAACTTAGCACGTGCTTGGATTTCTTGAAAGATAATTGCAGATAACTGGTCAATATACAATGAGAAAGTTAACACAATCTATGAGACAATTATCCAAAACGTCAGCCATCTGTGATGTTAATACAACATTTAGAATACCACTTGTCCATTAGTAAATATTATGAATGAAATAAAGATACATACTTGTTTTGACCACCAACAATTATGCATACCGTGATAATTTGTAACAATGTGACATTGATCATCCCAGACAACTCCTGAACCATTTCCTTTAGGAACCTACACATTTATACTAATTTTTTTTTCTTTTAGGAAAAGGAAAAGATATGTGTGATAGTTATGAAATTGGGAGCTTATTGCTGGAGTAAAGAGACAAATAATTACTTTACCTCAACTGCGCCAATTATATTAAGCTGTGGCCACAAAGTAACATCAAATATGTTGACAATAAATTAAGTATTCTTCTCAAACAGTTTAGCAATTATTTCTTGTCAAGTAGACACACATCAATTCACCTGCTATGGAAGTTAAAAAATTTACATACGACTAATATGAAGAACAACAAAAATGAAAAAGATTAAATAAAACTTCATATGCAAAGAAAAATGGACCTTGAATGGGAAAAATGCTCCAGCAGGGGAAACTGAAGGGGTCACTTGTTCAACTGCCACTAAAGGATCTCCCACTGTGTATGCTGAAACACACATATCCCAAACATAAATTATTTGTGTAATTTATAAATTTTCCAAAAATACTAATCAGACATTAAACAGAATGCATTCACATTTATCAAAGTATGCATTTATCTAATGAATAGCAAATTCAGACACCTAAAGTTCAAATTCCTCTGCCAAAATCTTCTCTATATTTTGATACATAATTCTCATAACAATAACTTCATTGGCTACATAACAGTGTCCAATAAAGAATAAAATTTGAAAGTGTGTGTGCGTGCGAAATCAGAGGTGTTGTCTGTCGTGTTGGCACTGTCCAGACAACATTTGGCAGCAGAAATTAAAATAACACTTTGCAAATGGAATTATTCAAAATTTGTGTAGATTAAAATTAATCTACACGAATCACTATATTAAATAAAATATCAGTGAAACAAATCAACAACCTCGTAAGGTTTTGAACAACTACAACTCGAATGAGTTTGAAATATTTACTAGAAAGTATGAAACTATCTCCCTCATAGATCTAACATAAAATCCTAGTAAAAAGACAATGATTAAACACACAAATATTCGGGTTTATAAGAGTGTGCAAATCTACAAGAAAGAACAAAGTGTATTCCTAACTAGAAGCGTCGTGCATTCAATAGACTAGTAATCTTGTTTAGCTTTCTCTCTTGTGTGTCTTGTATTGAGGCATGATCTTTTTTTATAGGCATCAAATCCTACTGCCCCAACATCATGTAGATCAATTTTTACATGATATACCATGGAGAAGAATCACAGATTTTCCTAAAGCTAAATGCACTAAGCACTCGATAGCTTTAGTAATGAATGTGTCTTCTTTCTTCTCCTCCTTGAAACGTTGAAGGCAGCCTCTATTTATAGATAAATTTCGTCATCCTTCAACTCCCATGGGTTGAAGTTGATACTTTTCTCAACGGTTTCTCTTCGATTCAAAGGTAAACATGTAATCCCTTAGTTCCGCATGTTTAGGGATTTAATTATTTTACCGTACATTCATTACATGAATTAGTTGATTTAATTTATTTAAATTACGAAATTAGATTTATGATAATTCATATTTAAATTACATCCCAAATAGATCCATGGTAATTTCAAAGGATTTCAAAAGATTCGCGAGAGTCTCAAAAGATCCCTAGGAGTCTCAAAAGATTCTCGTGATTCTTAAAAGATCCCCTAGGAATCTCAAGTGTGCCAAAAGCATGGTGGTCCCAATAATTCCCCACGAAGGAGTTGGGCAAGGTGCTGAGAAAACTGATGCTGAAGTGCAAATGCAAGTGCAGGAGAGTACATAAGTTGAGAAAGGTGTTGAAGTTGAAATTGTTCAGATCGAAATCTACCTCAAGGAAGCTTAAGAGAAAACTTGTTGTAAGTGATGAAGAAGAACAAGTTGAGGAAGATACTGTTAGAATGACTAGGGCAAAAAGAAAGAAGACTAAGCATGTTGTTTAGTGTGCTGCACCTACTGAAGAGCAAATGGAAGCTGCAAATCAAACTAAGAAGGTGTTATTAGCCAAGAAGAAGGCTGAAGCTGGGTTGAAAAAGTAAAAACTTAAAGATGCAGAATCTGCTAGGAAAAAGTTTGAAAGGAGAGTAACTGCTCTTAGAAAGAAGAAAGTCCATGGAAATGTGTTGGAAAATACATTTCTTGATATGATTATCAACATAGATGATTTACCAATCTTGTATGATGTCAAGAAGAAGTAGCAGATTGCTCATCATATAGTAAGGAAGTTTGGTGTTCCTAAAAGTAGAGATGATGAATTTGAAGTTTTTCAACAATTTATGGAGGCCAATCCAAGAGAGTTATTGGAAGAAGCTTTGTTGACTGCAAGTGCTGCAGAGTTCAACATTTTGGCACCAGAAGAACCAGTTTGGGAACCTCCACTTTTAGAATCTGGAAGAACAGACTATGATTAAGTAAAAAGAATAATTAAGAAAATTATTGTTGATGAGAACATAATAGATTTTCAGCAGATGAAGGATATCCAAGGAAGGATGTATAATGCTTTCAGAATTTGAAGAAACGATCTGAAGATTGAAGATGAAGACTTTGTTGGTCCTGAATGGAGTATGACACAAGTGTATGGGGGGGGGGGGGGGTGGGGGGAATGCACTTGTGTATGCAAATTCTTTTCTTTTCAAACTGTTTTACTTTATCAGGGAAGTTGTCTGACAACTAATCAAAGTGATAACTTTAATAGATACTCAACCTACTGAAAACTATGAAGTGAACAGTTGGATAACTATCTAAAAGAGTTATTAAGTGCGGAATGTGGTTGAGCTTTTCTTTGAAAGAATACTCCAAGTTAGTTTCTGAAAAACCAGTTAATCAGGGACTTTGTCCAAAAACTGTTTTGCTCAACTTTGCTGAAATAAACTCTTTTAGTATGATCTTTTGCAAGTAATGTGAGTAAGAAAATAATGCAGTAGGTAGATGACACAACAAGTTATAGTGGTTCAGAGACTCAAGCTCCTACATCCACTTTCCCTGATTGAACAGGATAATTCCTTAAACCTGGAATTAACTTGTTTTATAGTGCCAAGGTGCACTGATCAATAACACTATCTTAGTGCTTTGATCCCTAGGATAATCTGAGTCCTAGTGCTCAATCTCTTTGAGTTAAGACTGTATTTTCTCTTAACAGTCCTTAACTCCTCACTTCTACAACAAACTCTACTTCACTCAATGAGGTAAGGGTTTGAGGTTTTGGTTCCAACTAATAGAGATACCCTTTACAATAAGCACAATGTAAAGGTTATAGGATATCTCAGTGCTAAGCTTGGGATATTACAAGAAAGGCTTAACTTTTTGAAGTGACCAGGAAACTTAGGATTGTATAGAACATCTTTGGTTTCCTTTGATTGCTTGATAGTAGTTTGATAGCACATAGTTGGATGCTTGAATTGTAACGCCCCCAAAATTCCGGTGGCGCTACGGTTTAAAATAGCACTTTTTGACTTAAATAAATTCAAGCGGAAGAATTATCAATAAAAGATACACGATTTTTTTTTTTCAAAAGGATACCGTGCTTGTGCCTAACTCGTGTGTCACCCACATTTCTAAGTCAAACGTGTACTTTACTAAAACATTATAAAATTCTAAATCATTATATAAGTGATGTGATGTCTAAAATACTTTAACATTTGAAGATACGACAATTTGCAATAAGATTGTCACACATGAAAATTAACCTTTAAAGAGTAGACAAACATCCTAGTGGTTTAAATAGGTTCGATCAGTTGACCTAGTAGTTCATACTTAATTACGGAATTAAACTTAAAGATAACATGAGTCGTAATAATACTAAATACGTTTCTTACGTAAAACTTAAAACTTTAGGAGAACGTTTATTAAAGCTTGCCCAGTCAGTCACACGTCCTCCTCGTTGTCTATGAAACCTGAAATGATTAAAGTAGCATCATGAGTCTTCTCCCGGAGGAGAAGCCCAGTGGGATAACATTTACTATGCATGCACATTAAGAAGGCTAATTAATATGTCAATCGAGTACACGCCGAGTCCCATGAACCCGACTCACTTCACACAGAACTTGGTCCGAAGACTTGTCTGTTTCTCACACAGAGTATAGTCCGTAGACTTTCTTTTCTCACACAGAGTATAGTCCGTAGACTTTATTTTCTCACACAGAGTATAGTCCGTAGACTTTCTTTTCTCACACAGAGTATAGTCCGTAGACTTTATTTTCTCACACAGAGTATAGTCCGTAGACTTTCTTTTCTCACACAGAGTTCACACAGAGCATAATCCGAAGATCTGCCTGCTCGTATTCACACATAAATTAATCTAAATAATGCAAATGTAAATAAATGTTACCCACTTTTGTCGTTCGGTGATAGCGGGCTAGCCTCTTGAGGATCTGGCTGACTTGTACTGCACTCGACACATTTACTTAACTTTTAGGCTTAAAGTATATATATACGTATATTCATATATATTCTTGTACATATATCTATATAGGTGACACTATCAAATTATCAATAGATTTAAAACATTTCTATTTAAGTTTCGTCACATATCAAATGGTCAAACCTAGTTATGAAGCTAGTTGAAATCACATGGAAAATACACGTTGGAGAAGATAATTAAATTAATCATAAGCACCTTTAAAGTGTATTATAAAAATATTTCAAACACACATATTAGTCCAATTTGTTTATTCTGGAATAATATTAAATTTTTAATAAACAATTTATTCACAAGGTTCTGTTAAACTCATTTCATACATTAAGAATCTAAAAAGACAGTCTGTAGTAATTTATTTATCATAAATCATAGATAATATTAAAATTCACAATTTTTGTACAGTAAACTCCAAACATACAGTGGTGCACATAATAAAGTTTTCATTTAAAAATAACTTATAGAATATTACTTATAAATTTTGTAAGACTATTGAAAAACAAGACCGAAATGGATTGTGACAAGAGATTTTCTAGAATTTGTTAATACTTTTTTGTTTCTTATAAAAATGCAAGGCCAAAACCTACACAACTATAAAAGGCCAGTAGCAATATCTATAAAAACATTTCATTTTAATATTATCCATTGTTATTTAATCTTGTATTTCTTTTGAACATCAAAACAGTTTACTTTTATAAAGAACAAACACTGTTTGTTAGAAAATCATTAAAAATATAATATAAATCTAAATGTGTCTAGGTAAAATTCCTATGAAAGCCAAGACACAGTAAGTTAACATAGTTGAAGATTTGCTCCAAAAAACGAAGCGAGCTGTGTGAGGGGATTTTTGTAATCTCAACCCAGAAATAGGGCAGTTTTTCACCTGTGTACAGTGCTTCAAAGGAAAATCATATAAAATTGAAAACACTTCAAATAGTTTTGGCATTTTAACCACGTATCCCAGGTTTCAATTACCACAATGTGGTAAAATGGTTTGAGCTAAAACATTGGGGAAAGGGCTGTACTCTTTTAAAATTAACATGCAATAACAAAAAGGTTACTCAACCTATTTTAAAACATCCATGGCCCTCAAAACGGATATCCCAGAACCATAAGTAAAGGTGTTCATCAAGAAAAAGGGACTCAAATGGCAAATACCACGTGCAATCAAAATATAAGCCTCAATGAGTCACCGAGTATGCAAATCCAATGAGTTCAACAAGAAATTCAACACAAATTACTCAGAGAATAACCAAGTAGGGCGTACAGTAGGTAAAATGAACTCAGATCACACATGCAATGACAAATACATCATGAAATCTAAATATAATCCTCAATGAGTCACACCGTATTCAAATCTTCACAAGTTTAACAAGAAATCAACACAAAACTCAACCACCAGGACATTCTTACACTTCAAATAGAAATGACACACTAACCACAAAACAAGAACTATCGGAAAATAACAAAATCTAGGATGCATCATTTGGGAAAAAGAAAATGAATTTATTTCTTTACAACTATATTTTGGGAAAAAGAAATGACTCAAGCTTTCAGAAATGCCGGTGGAAAATAGAAGGTTCCTCAACTTTCAGGAATGGCGTTGATTGGGGCTTGTGCGGTGAAAGTTTTGATGGGGAAAAGGCTTGAGATGAAATGAAAGTGATGAAAGAGGGAAAGGGGTCGGGGAGAAGGAGAGGTTTTTCAGAGGAATGAGATTGAGGAATGACTCTTCACATTCCCACTGTTAAATAGACGTTTTGATCTAATTTAATTAAAAAGAATATCGAATTAAAATGTAACACTTTTACTCAATCCTTAAAACACGCCCTATTTCTCCTATTCTGAGTTATTTGATATATTGTGCATCTTATTTATAATTCAATTCTATTATAATTTATTTCATCTTTAACTTATCTCATTATCTTATTAAATTGTGTCGGGTGAGTCATAATCGAGTTCGATCTCCTCAGTAAGCTATCCTGCAAAACTCTGTACAACTTATTGAAAACATTAGTTCATAAATTACATAAAATCATATATCTTTAAAATTTCAATTAATTTGTAATTTAATACTTAAGAGAGATATTTTAATTTCTAAAATCATGAAATGCAAATTTTAAATTTTAAAAACAGGGTGTTACATGAATCCTTGGATCACTTCTGAATTTATAGAGCAATTTGATTAACTATCCGTTGGAGAGATAGCATTTCAAATTGTCTATTTGCAGCTCCATTGAAACGGCTATGGAGGCTAACCTTCTATTATCTAATTTGTAAGAAGGTCCTTCAATGGATGCTTGAATGAATGTGTTGACTTCTGAAAAATACGGATGTGATGGCTTGTGTCAGCTTCTAAAATTGCACATTTTCCAATGTAGATTGTGGCAGAACTTGTACTTTCTTCAACGGTCAGATGGGACAAGTTCCCTGAACATTCCTGCTGCAAGTGGAATGTTCCAACATTCATTCATTCCTTCAGTCTTTAATGCTTCTAAGTCTTCAGTGCTTGTTCAGGCTTGATGACATTAATGCTTCATTAAATTTGTCTTCTGAGTTAGCATCATTTAATGCTCTTGACTTTCAAGACATTAAATTGATTTGATGTTGCTCTTATCAGAATTTGCAGTTTAGGCTCTCATCTTGATCATGCCTTGTTGTCCATTTCAGCATACTTGTTCAGTAGACTTGTTCTTGTGAAATCAGCAGACTTGTCCTAACAGACTTAGACACATAAAGCTGCCTAACATTTTTAGCTTTGGACAACTACCCTGAACTCTAAATCTCACAACATTCCTGAGATTTTGACTTAGGTATTTTACTGTCTCAACTAGCCTAAGACAACTAGACTGATGCTTTCTCATTTGTATCTCAACTAATCTGATCATCATCATTCAGGGGTTTTGGTATCTTAATCAAAATCAATTTATTTCCCAACAATTTCCCCCTTTTTGATGATGCCAAAACCTATTACAAAGGGAACTTGACTTATAATAATTTTGTCTTCAGGATGTATGATCTGGTCAGTTTTCCTGAAACACATTAGTTAGCACAATAATAAATCAAGTATATAGGTTATGTCAGGTTAGTTGAGATAATGAGTTGTTATCTCTGATGAAAATAGTAGTCCTTTAATATATATCATAAGGCATTACAGTGCTGGAAAACAAAAGGACTCACTATGCTGAAATTTAAAAACAACTGATAGAGACAACAACAGATTAAGACATAGATAAATGGAGAGAAGACTTATTCTTCAGAATGAACCATCATCTTGAGGAGCAATCCCATACTGAGCCCAGACTCTCTTCTTTAGTTCCCAAATCTCCTGATTTGTACCTTTGGGACCCAGCTTCATCTTTTCCATCTTCATGATGGAAATGAACTCCTCCAAGATCTTCCCTTCATCTATTAGATTCCCATTGAAATTGGGAGGCATGTATAGGATGGGACCTGGTGCTTTGAACTCAACTCTGGCAATATCAGCTGCTGCAAACAACTTCTGGTACAACTCTCTGTAGTTGTCAAACATGAATTGGCCAAGGATTTCCTCAACATCCTCTCCAAGCCATTTGCCTATGACATAGAAGTCATAAATAAATCTCCTCTTGGCCTCCTCCCATGCATCATTCAATTGGATTGGCACCCATTTGTCATGGTGAGGGTATTGAGTGTCCCATCTCTGAAGCAATTGAGGCTTCAATCTTCTGTAAGAGGCCCTTCTCCTTGGAGCTCTAAAACTTGCCCTTCTGGAATCTCTGAAGAGCCAACTTCTCTTGTGTTTCTAGATCTTTCCCAATTCCTTCTTCAAACAGTTTTGAGGGATCATCAGCAAGTTTGGGCTGTTTCACTTCAGGCTCCTTGTCCTCTTCATCTTCCTCAATTTCCTCTTCCTGGATTTCAGGCAACTTGGCTGCTTTCTTCAGCCTTTTTGATTTTCTCATTTGGATTGCCTCTTCAGCTTGGAACTCAGATGGCAATGTCAGGCTTGTTGGGAAGTCAGTGAAGGTTTGCTCCTTCCTTTCCCTTTAAGTAGCTTTAACAACCTTCCCCCTTACTTCAATCACCTTATCTTTGGGGTCTAAGCCTGCAGATTCTCCTCCAGGCCTCTGCTGCCATCTGGCCTGATCCTCAATCACAGAAGCCATGGACTTCTTCATTGCAATCTGTATCTGCTCCTCTTCAGTTAAGTCTTCAAAATTCATAGGCCCTTTGCCTTTTCCAATGTCCTCCTCCTCTTCTCTTAGATTCACCAATCTTCAAGGTTCCCTTTGCCCTTGCTCTCTCTCTCTTTCCCCCTTTTGGCATTATCAAAACACTGGGGCTTTAACTCACTCATTGTGATAAAGAGGTGGGAATGAGCATGAGTGAGAGACTTTAGTTCTTGCAGCAGATAAACATTCTCATCATGGATGTTTTGCATCTTGTCATCTGCCATGTTGAGAAAGACATGGACTGGCTTCATCTTCTGGGCAACAATCTCATCCAATGTGGCTTTCAAGGATTGGTCAAGCTTGGCCTGCAACTGATCAGTGGGATTGGCCACAACTTGATCAGAGACCTTGGCCATGAGTTCAACTGTGAACTTTTCAGCAGCTTCCTTCACCATTGCAGCTTTGAGCTCTTCAGCCTTCTTCCTTTGAGCTGCTGTCCTTTGCCTCAGGGCATCTTTGATTGTTCTTCTTAGGGCTAACACATTGTTATTGTAGTTTTTCCTCAGGCCCTCTTGTTCTTTCTTCACAGTTTTTGTAAACTTGGTCATTGCATTCTTTGCCTTGGTAACTTCAGTTGAGACTGTTTGCAAACCAGACTCAACTCCACTGATTCTGGCATCCAAGGTTGGCAACACCACTTCCTCAGAACCTGTGAGCCTCATCTCAACAGAGGCTAGAGTTCTTCCTTGGCCATCAAGAGCATCTGTGGTTTCTGCATGAGCTTTCCCAACTTCTTTGACCAGAGTGTCCAACTTTCCTGACTGCTCCTAAATGGATGTTGCAGTCTGTGAAGCAAGTTGCAGTCCTGCTTCAGTGGCATTGGCCTGTTCAAAGTATATCTTGGATAAGGTGGACATATTGGCTGAAATTGCCTCAAGGTCAACATCAGTGTTGACTGGAATATCATGGAGGGAAGCATCTGCAAAAATTTGTTCAATGGTGACAGCTACTGAATCTGCAAAACATAAAGGGTTAGGTAAATCACCCTCAACACCCTCTTTCTTTTCATCTCCCATAAGGTCTGATACATCAGCACCTCTGCTCTCATTTTAAACTACTTTCTTTTCTTCATTTTCTTTTGATGGACTCACATTCACTGGAGAATCAGGTCTCCTTTCACCAAGGGATTCATCAAGTTCAGATTTGACTTGAAGAATAGCCTGACTCTCATGTTGGGCTTCACCCAACATTTCAATCTCCTCTCCCTCTTGTGATGGTGCACTCTTGCTACCTATAATCACACAATCACCTTCCTCTCCCTTTGAATTTTTATCACTAGAATCCTTTTCAACTCCTTCAGGTCCTAAACCTGACACCTCCATATCCTCAAAAGGATTCACAGAGGGCAGTTGATGGGAGATCACAGTGCTTGGGCTTCCCAAGTCCACTGAGTCATGACTAAAGGCTGGTCAGTGTCCAACTTTCCTGACACTGATGAGGCTTTAGTCAAACCAGCTTCTCCTAAGGAAGTCTCAGCATTGTCAAGTTGTGCCTCAGGCTCAGAAGAACCATCCTTGGCCAATGCATCTTGGACTGAGTCACCATTTTGGTCAACTCTTGTGATTTCTCATAGTCCTGAATTGAAGGATAGGTCAAGTAATGTACCTTAGCAGGATTGGGTCTAGGAGGTTTGGGGTTGGTGGTGTCATCATCATCATCATCTGCATCATCTGAGGTGCTATCAGGATGTTTGATTCCTTGAGCAATCCTTTCCCTTTCAGCCAGCACCTTCTCATGGACAATGGTGCAGGATAATGCCTCAGTGGTCAGCACACTAGATTTCTTCACATTGGCAAAATGTAACAATCTATTCTCTTCAACCTGCCACCAGTTGACACCCTTATCCTTGATAGCCTGAGCTATTTCCACAATTGTTCTATCTTTGATCTCAACAAGTGCTCTGAGATCATAGAACTGCTACTGAAGTCTTGGATAATCCTGCAATCCTGGATACAACTGATCAACATTTGCTTTGGCAATCTGCCTTAGCATACCTTCATATGTATACTCTTCTCCACTTTCATCATCATTGTTTTCATCAGAAGAGTTGGCTTGGGATTCAGAAGGGTTGGTTTGAGCTTCAGGTAGGTTGGATTCAGATTCAGGAAGGTTGAGTTGAGGTTCAGATGGGTTGGGTTCAGAAGAACTGGGAATGATTTGGGTCTCAGTTGCTGTAGAGAGCAATGTTCCTGAGGAGGTAGTTGTAAGATTCAAAGGAATGGCTTGAATGGGTGGAAGAGTGAATTGATCACCTTCAAGAAGTGCAGTTTCAAGAAGTTTGGTATAAGAAAGTAATCTGGGATCAAGAGGGGAGAATGTTAGGGTTATACTGGCAAGTATGATTTTAGTGTTACTTATGTATACAAACTGATTTTTGCCCTTATTAATGAAAATAAAATTTTGTCACTAGTTGCTTTAAATATAATGAATGATAATTATTTATTGTATAAACGTTCAGATGTACTTTACATTGTAGACAATGTGGTGTGTAGAAGATCACATTGTCAGTTCCTTGTATATAAGTACAATTGATTCCCAAATTAGACGGAATTGAACAATCCATTGGTAGAAGTTGAGGTGTAAGGCTCAGATTGGTTTGTCTTGACCAAGAGATTACACTAGTGCATTATGATGTGCTGAATAGGACCTACAGAGAGGTAATTCTTCTAGACTGGCTTAAGGAATGAAGAATTAGACCTCAGTGGTTGTTGATTTCTTAATCTCTGTCACTTAAATGGAATTGTATGTAGTTAAGAAGTATTGCTTTGATTTATTATGGGTAAAGAATCAATGTGATTCAATATTTTATATTTTGGGCAATATTATTACTTATTGGACAAATTGCCAAAATTAATACATAGAATCGTGTCTTGGAGTGTCAAGTTGATTATGTCCCCTTGGTGGGCTCAGAAGGTTTATCATATCAAATCTGATCAGTGGAATTTATTTCCGGTATGATAATAATGTTGAGTTGTCCTTACTCCGAGGAATAAAAGATATTAATTAATTAAAGCATTTAGTAGCTTAAATTAATTGATGGACATTGAATCCTAAACACGGGAAATAATAACCGGGAGCCATATTTCGTAATATGGGTTAGGATGGATAGTGCAATATTAATTCTATAGTGGAATGAATTAATATTAATGGGCTGGAAAAATATTGTGGCTCAATATTGATTTCTGGGCCCATTGGAAGGTCCAATCTTAATTCACCTAAAGGCCCCTCAAGTAGCCAAATAAAAGTCCATTTAACTAAGGTAATTAAAAAGATAAGAATTAATCTTGTTGCAAAAAAGAGAGGAAAATAACGCTTATTTTGGGGAGAGAATATTATGGAGAAAGATATGGAAATAATATAATATCTCTTGGAGAATAAAATATTTCTAGATCTCCAATATTTTCTAATAAATAAATTAACTATTCTCTCTCTTATAAATAGAGGAAAAACCGTCACTCTTGTTCACAAGAGTTGTAAAAATCGGTATTCTCCAAAATACAGAAAAGAGAGATATGTAATTTTCGAAATTACAGTGTGTGCAACAAGAGAAAATTAATTCTTCCTTGAGAGTTAATAGTTCGTGAGATCTCCCACCGGATCAACGGGCTAGGACTTAGGGAATACTTGAGAAGGCAATTGGGTTGAAGTTGTTATTCTTCTCAACGGTATCTCTCCGATTCAAAGGTAAACACGTAATCCCTTAGTTCCGCATGTTTAGGGATTTAATTATTTACCGTACATTCATTACATGAATTAGTTGATTTAATTTGTTTAAATTATGAAATTAGATTTATGGTAATTCATATTTAAATTACGTCTCAAATAGATCCTGGTAATTTTAAAAGTGTATCAAAGGATTCCCGAGAGTCTCGAAAGATCACTAGGGCATCTCAAAAGATTCCCGGGAGTCTCAAAGGATCCCTAGCGTGATGGTCCATAACCCACAAGTGCCAATAATTCTCCACAAAGGAGATGGGGAATGTGGTCCCATAATAATTTCCCACAAAGGAGTTGGGGACCACAAGAATTGGGGACCACATTGTTGGAGGACTATTATTGGGTATTGGTATATAACCCAACAGATGGTATCAGAGCTAATGTTTTGGTCTCTGTAATTTAAATTAGAATTTAAATCTATTTACATTAAATTGATATTTGGATGTAAGAATTGTTAGATCTTTTTGCAGGTATCCAATTATCATGGTTTTAATGTATGTTTTAATTTATGTTGTTTGAATGTGGTTTTTAATCTGATTCGTCAGATTTGTTTTTCCCGTGAGAAAATCCACGGGTAGATTAGATTATTTAATTTGTAATAGACTAGTCTAGATGTTAGATTTATTTTTTGTAAATAAATTGTAACGGGTCAAAGACGAAGACCGTTAGACGGATTAAAGAATCGGAGGCGCACCCGGACAATCAAGCCACACAGGCCGGTTGTGGGCGTGGCGTGATTTTTTTTGTTGCGGCCGTGGGAGTGCGAATTCTCGTTTCTTCAAAACGAGAAAATTAAACCATGATAATTGGACGTGTTTGCCTAATTTGTGTTTAATTTTTGTTTTGTTATTATGCTATGATTATTTGTTAATTTTGCATGAGAATTCGTGAAAAACCTCTAATTTAAAAAATTACTAAGTATGTTTTTTTTATTAAATTTATTTAAGATAATAAATTGATTAAATGGCCTCCATAATTTATTTATTTGTGAAGTCTTTTGGCTACGCATTGGCAAGCGCCTCTCTCCCTATCGGATAGGCCAAAAGATAAGTTCACATGAATGAATTCCTTTAAGGATGATTGTGGATTATTACTAGTGGCGGTATGACCCTCCCATCGAGTGACTTATTCAAAACGAAATAATAGTCCTGTATTTAATTATGGTTATTAACTCCCCATCGGAGTCCCTGTCAATTTTATATGGCCAGGTTGAAGCCAACTATTAATTTTGAATTAAAGGTTTGTAACTGCTTTGTTTGTAACCTGCTTAAATGTATTTGAGTAAACGTTCACACTCATCGTGACTTACTTAAATTGATTTTAAGATGTTGGCTGATGCATGTTTATATCGTTTTTTGAGGTTTTTGATATAGTACATGTGATCAAATTATGTGATCATTTTTGTGTTAATAGGATATTAATACAAATTGTATATTTTATTCTCAGTTCAGCATGTCGTCTCCTTTTAACCCACTGTTTAGTATACTTAAAGAAAATAAATTAGAAGGAGAGAATTATGTCGATTGGAAAAGACATTTATTTATAGTCTTGACTGCACAACATCATAAGTGGGTCCTTGATGAACCTAAACCCCCTGCCCCTACGGATGAGACGAACCAAGAAGATAAGGAATATCATAAGGAATGGATGAGATCCAATGAAATGGCTACGTGTACCATCTTGGCTTCAATGTCAGATGTGTTGCAACACCAACACCAAAACATGGAATCCGCTTCAGCTATTATGATGAACCTTAAGGAACTTTTTGCTCATCAGAATCGTATGGCTAGACAAATGACCATGCGAGATATGTTATCACATAAAATGGTCGAGGGAACACCCGTGAGGGATCACGTTCTTAAGATGATGGGTTTCCTTAACAAACTTGAGATTCTTGGTGCTGAATTCGATGCGGAAACGCAGATCGATTTCGTACTCCATTCTCTACCGAAAAGTTTTGAGCAGTTCCAACTGAACTATACGATGAATAATCAAGAGTATACGTTGGCTCAGCTCTTGCAAGCTTTGGTTTCGGCTGAGATGTTAATGGGACCAAGGAACGAGCATACGGCTATGTTGGCAAACGGTCCATCTTCTAATTCTGCACCGAAAGGTGGAAAGAAGAAGAAGGAGGCAAATGGCCAGAAACAAGCTAATAACAAGGAAAAGATACCAATTAAGGGAGGTGTCAAGAAAAAGACCACTAAGGGAAAGTGCTTTAGTTGCGGTCTGAAAGGACATTGGAAGTCAACCTGTACCAAGCATAAGAAGGCTGGTAAGCAAGGTAATTCTCACGCACTAGTAATTGAAACTTGTTTAGCGGTGTATTCTTCCCATTCGTGGGTGGTGGATACGGGAGCCACTGATCATGTTTGTTTCGATTTTCAGGGGTTCAAGCTAACCCGACAACTTAGTGGGAGTGAGATCATCATCACCATGGGCAATGCTACGAAAGTGGCGGCTGTTGGAGTGGGAGATATGCAACTATCTTTTAGTGATAGAATTTTAGTTTTAAAAGACGTTCTTTATTTTCCGAGTTTTAGAAAGAATTTGATTTCAGTTTCTAAACTAATTTTGGATGGATATTCAGTTTCTTTTAATAAGAATGTTGTTATTTGTCGTAATTACGAGATTATCTGTTCGGGAGCATTGGTGAATAATGTTTATACTATTAATTGTGCACATTCCACACAAAATGAATCGCATAACACATCGACTATTTCTAAGAAAAGAAAGCATTCTTCAGACATGAACGAAACACTTATGTGGCCTCTTAGACTTGGTCATATTAATCTAAGAAGGATTCAAAGGTTGGTGAACGACGGCTCGTTGGAATCACTCCAGGTTGAGCCGTTTCCAACATGTGAATCATGTTTAGAGGGTAAAATGACTTAAAGAGCCTTTGGGGCAAAGGGGAATTGTTGGGATATAAATTCACCCTAAGCCCCACTTGATGTTAGAATAGTTTTGATGGCCAAAACACTTAGAGTTTATAAATGTAATAGGATCAGCTGACTTGTATAGAACAGCTTAGACTAGTCTTGTGTGATCAACTGTATTGATATCAACTGATCAGCACAACCCTGGCTTACATGCCTATCCTCAAGATGAGAAGAGTAGAAGACTTGAAGACTAGAAGATCCTTGAAGACCAGTTAAGTAAGGTGCTTGTATACCTACTTATCTGATGGAGTCCAAGAGTGAAGATGGCCTACAGCAGCACAAAGTATTGCCAGATCAGAAGAGTATTACTCGACTGATATCAGAAGACAGAAGACCTAAGGCCAGAAGAGTAGTCAGAAGACTAGTAGTACAGATCAGAAGACTATGTACTCTTCCAGGACTCGGCTGATTCCAAAGTCATCTTGCAATTCAAACAAAGACCTACCTTATTTAGAAGATTGACATGATCCCAGGATTGAAGCAATCAAGCGGCTGGAATAAAGGAATCAAGTCATTATGGAAAGATTGCCCCAACGGCTAGTCAACTCCAACGGCTAGTTGCAAGCAATCACCACTATAAATACAAGAGGATGAGAAATCACAAACCACGAAGTCACAACGAGAGAATTCAACAAGCTAAGCAAGCAATCAAGCAAAAAGCCATACTGTTTTAAGAGTTCTCCAAGAGCCAGAATCCATTAGAACATCCTTAGCTCTTAAGTGATTTCTATCCAACCCATAAGAACCTAAAACCTGTTTATATTGTATATCCATTATTTTAGGCATAGTGGTTAAGCAATTTATAAGCTTGAACCATTAGTTGGATACTTTTCAAAAACCCCAAACCCTCACCGAAAGGTTAAAGTTTTTGAACCCCTCAAAGTGCAAGTGCTTACAATCACTTGTGGAGACCGTAGCTGTTAGGACGGCTCAGATCTCAAAGTCCTATCCTTGGGACTATAAAGGACAAGCCCCTTGTAATTTTTGGTAAATTAAAGGGATTAAACATCACGTTAGGACGTGAGAGTGGACGTAGGAACGTATATCCGAACCACTATAAATCTGGTGTCATTTACCTTTCTGCACTTTAATTACTGTCTTTCCATATATTTTTATATAGTGCATACTGTGTTTTCAACATTCTTCAACTCAGGCCATAACTTTCAAACCAGCATCAGCTGAGTACTTTCATTAAGCAAAACAAGTTAACACTTTCATAAGAACTAAAAGAACGAGTCTAAACAAGGCCTACCATAATTCCGCATATAACCTCTTCAGTCAGATCACTATAGTCATCTGGACCAGCAGACTTGTAGTCCAGTTGACATAGTAATCAGAAGAGGTTCCCAACTCTCTTGAAAAAGTTTTAAAGTCTATTCACCCCTCCCCTCTAGACTTTAATCCCATTCACTACTCGTTCAGGGACCAACAAGTGGTATCAGAGCAGTGGTTCTAACGGACTACTGTCTCTAGATTATCAGAAGACTTGAGGGAGTCTTTCTGTAGTCCTCTTGAACAGATCTATTCTTTTTGAAAAACTTGTTTTTGAAAACTCATACAGCATGAGTGCTAATATGCGAAAGTTGCCTAAGTTTTCAGTTGAGGATTATGATTACTAGAAGATCAGGATGAGGAAGAATCTCACATCAGTCCACTACAAGATGTGGTCTGTAATCACAGAAGGCCCAATCACCATCATGACAGTCAACACTGCAAATGGTGATCCAGAAGTTCCAGTTGGAGAACTTGTTCCCAAGCCCATGAAGGATCTCACACCAGAAGAGATGAAGCAGTCAAACATTGACAACATTGCTCAAGATTACATCATGCAAACTCTCCCAAATGAGTACATTGCAAAGGTAATCCACTGTGAGTCAGCCAGAGAAATGTGGGAGGCATTGGCACTCCTCTGTGAAGGAACTGAGCTGATCAAGGAAAGCAAATTGTCAACAACAGTCAAGAAGTTTGAGCACCTCAAGATGCAGCCAGAAGAAACTATTGACCAGCTGGACAGTAGATGTACAAAGATCATAAATGAGATTGAATCTCTAGGCAAGAAGTATACAAATAAAGAGAAAAACTTGAAGATCTTGGACTCTTTACCCAAGAGATGGAAGCTCAAGAAACCATCATCAAAGATACTCAAGATATCAAGAAGTGGTCTACTCAAACTCTATTTCAGAACCTAAAAGCTCATGAATATGACCTTGACAGAGAAGAAAACTCAGGAAGTGATGAGCCAACTGCAGCCCCATCTACCTCCAAGACTGTAGCCTTCAAGGCAGCCAATACAAAAGCTGCAAGTACCTCATCTGGCAAGACCTCACTGAAAACAGAAGACTTTGAAGGATCAGACATGAGTCTGAAAGAGCAAATGGCTCTTATGATCAAGAGATTCGAAAGGATGAACACTCTCAACAGCAAATATAGAAAATTCTATAGGAACTACAAAGATAGGAGAGCCAGTTCACCCTCCAGAGGTTCCAGAGAAAGAACACCAGAAAGACATCCTAGAAAGGATGTGGAGTCATCTGACAGCCGAGGATCTAGAAGAAGAGATGCCACTCCTCCAAGGAAAGGCAACTCAAATCAGAAATCTGGATCATGCTTCAATTGTGGCAAACCAGGACATTATGTCTATGAATGCCCTGAGCTGGATTTGGATAACAAAGAAGAAAGAAGGCCAAGAAGAGACAGAAGAAATTCAGATAAGAAAGCAATGGTGACTGAAGAATCTGAATATCATAGTGATGAACTTCCTACATCACCAGACTGTCAAATCTTCTCAGATGATTCAGATGATCTAGCTATGATGGCCATAGGTGAAAATGAGGTAAATTCCTATACTACTACTTTCCATTCACCTATTTTTTCACAAACAGATGAGATAAACTCATCTGAAGGCGAATCAGAAGACACCTATTATCAATCCTAAAGAAAGGTAAAAGGTGATCTGGATATTGCCACTAGAGCTTTTATAGAGGTGGAAGAGGAGAACAAGGATCTAAGGAAAGAAATTGCTAAGTTGAAAAAGACTAAGTTTGATAACACCCCTGAGTTGGTCACAATGAATGAAAGATTGACTAGAGAAGTGGAACTTCTTAAGGAAGAAAATACCACAATAACTCAGTTGTATGAGGGGATGTTAGAAACTCAAGCTTTAGAAACTAAGGAATTTCGTTCACTACAATCCAAGTTCGATGATCTCTTCCAAGCACACAAGCTCTTAGAAAAGGAGAAGGAATGCCTAAATCAAAAGATATCAGAATTCAATAAAGCTTCTACTACTATTGAAAGTATCTCTGAATATTATAGATCAAATGGCAATAAGATGGGTTTTGGCTATGAACTTAATCCATCTACATCCTCTCCAGCTGGGGGTAGTACACCTAACAAGTGCACTACTCAGACACATGAAAAGGGTGAGTGTTCTAAACACAATGAACCTAATATGAAGCAAAAGGCATCTGTACCAGCTAAGGCTAACTATCTCAACACCAAAAATGGTAA
Source organism: Galeopsis tetrahit (assembly GCA_963675135.1). Classification (NCBI taxonomy): domain Eukaryota; kingdom Viridiplantae; phylum Streptophyta; class Magnoliopsida; order Lamiales; family Lamiaceae; genus Galeopsis; species Galeopsis tetrahit. The sequence goes on from OY776134.1 coordinate 23,489,276, forward strand.
AAGACAAGTTAAACCCAAGCCTGTACAGAGGAACAACAAACAGCCTAGACCATCTCGTTTGAGACAGTCTCAGCTGTATGCTGCTCCAGCCAAGAAGAAGAAGTCTTCTTCAAACAAATTTGTTCTCTTTGCACCCCCTATCTCTTATGATATTGTGAGAACAGAAGAGTATGGTCCATATAATCGTGTGCATCGTCCAGCTAATGCACCCAGGCCGAATGTAACTAGTCAAAAGATAATGTATGTACACTTCTATAAAGGGAAACCATTTGACTACTACTTAGCTGACACAAGTAACAAATCAGATCAGTCCAAGGTGCTAACTGGTAAGATTTGGTTCTGTGATGCCCGAGGGAAACAACTCAAGTGCTCAAGGTTGTTCAAACGACCAATGTATATGTGGGTTCCCAAGGGTAGTACTAACACCCAAGGACCAAAGACAAAATGGGTACCTAAGACTTAACCTTTCTTGCAGGAAAGGAGGGACCTATACAGAAGAGGAGGTCTAGCAGGAGAAACATGGTACATAGATAGTGGATGCTCAACTCACATGACAGGAACCAAAGCCCTGCTGACCAACTACATAGAGAAGAAAGGTCCAAAAGTCTTCTTTGGTGATAACGCGCACGGTAACACAAAAGGATATGGCACCCTTAAAAATGGTGACATTGAGGTACATGATGTATCATATGTAGAAGGTTTAAAGTTTAATTTATTATCTGTTTCTCATTTTTGTGACACTGGTTACTCAGTAAAATTCTCTAAAGATGAGTGTCTCATAAGTGATAAAAGAACAAAACAAAACCTTCTAACAGGATCTAGAAAAGGAAGTATGTATCTTGCAAATTGGAACAGTTGTCCTAAGGATACATGTCTGCTTGTGAATAGTCCTAAAGATGTCAGCTAGTTATGGCACAAACGTCTTAGTCATCTGAACTTTAAGACTATGAACAAGCTAGCAAGGGAATCCTTAGTTGATGGTCTGCCTAATGAACTCTACTGTAAAGATCAGGTATGTGATGCATGTCAACAAGGAAAGCAAACAAAGGTCTCCTTCAAGACCAAGAAGACAGCATCAACTAGCAGAGTTCTTGAATTGCTTCACATGGATCTCTTTGGACCAATCACTCCAACCACACTAACAGGGAGAAAGTATACTCGTATTGTTGTAGATGACTTCTCCAAGTTTACTTGGGTTATCTTCTTATACAAGAAGAGTGAAACTCAGCAGAAGCTCCCTGAACTACTGAAGAGGATCCAAGTAGAGAAAGGAGAACCAATTGTGAAAATTAGAAGTGACAAAGGCACTGGATTTATTAACTCTTATATTATTGCCTATTGTACCTCTAATGGTATTCAGCATGAGACAAGTTCAACAAGAACACCTCAACAGAATGGTGTAGCTGAAAGAAGAGTCAGAACACTCAAGGAAGCTGCAAGAACACTCCTTGCTGAATTCTCAACTCCTAAGAAGCTATGGGCAGAAGCTATCAACACAGCTTGTCACACTCAAAACAGGTCAGGTATTCACAAAATTCATGAGAAAACCCCATATGAACTGTGGAAAGGAAGAAAACCTAGAGTATCTTACTTTCATATATTTGGTTGTAAGTGTTTCATTCACAACAATGGGAAGAGTAAGTTGAATGCTTTTGATGCCAAAGAAGATGAGGGGATATTCTTAGGATACTCCTCTACTAGCAAAGCATTTAGAGTACTCAACAAATGAACCCTTCTTGTGGAAGAAACACCTCATGTTGTTTTTGATGAATCTTGTGAAAAGAGTGCAGTAGAAACAAACTCAGCTGCAGATCAGATGAGACAGCTAGTGATCAAGTCCAGACCAGATGAGTTCATTGAAGTCAATGAACCTTTCCCTGAAGAACCAGAGGAAGATAAGCCTCATAGACCTGTCACTAGATCTCAAACTCAAGCAGAGCAAGCTGACCAGAATCAAGATGCACCAACCCCAAATGCAAGGGGGAATGATCTCTTTGACACACAAGATACAGATGATGATCGACCAAATCAAGTCAACCCTCCAGATGGCACAAGAACAGATGAGAATCCAAGCTCATCTAATGCAGACACTCCTGTGAGGCATACATGGAGAAACAATCATCCATCAAACCTCATCTTAGGAGGAGCAGACTCAGGTGTCAAGACCAGAAGACAACTGAATCAGAACCCCCAATCATCTATGTTATGCTGGTGTGCTTTCTTGTCCAACATTGAACCAGCTGACATAGAAGAAGCAATGACAAATAGCAATTGGATCACTGCTATGCAAGAAGAACTAAACCAATTCGAAAGAAATGAAGTTTGGGAATTGGTAGATCGTCCTGAAAACCACAATGTAGTAGGAACAAAGTGGGTATTCAAGAACAAAAAGGACGAAAATGATGTGATAACTAGAAATAAAGCAAGGCTAGTTGCAAAAGGATATTCACAATCTGAAGGGATTGACTATGATGAAACCTTTGCTCCAGTAGCAAGATTAGAAGCTATTCGACTGTTTCTAGCTTATGCATCATATATGGGCTTCAAAGTATACCAAATGGATGTCAAGAGTGCTTTTCTAAATGGTATTCTGGTAGAAGAAGTGTATGTAGAGTAGCCTCCAGGATTTGAAAAAGGAGATCAAGTATATCGTCTGAAGAAGGCTCTCTATGGTCTAAAGCAAGCCCCTAGAGCTTGGTATGACACATTGTCACAATTCCTACTTGACAATGGGTACACAAAAGGCAAAGTGGACAGAACACTTTTCAGAATACAAGAAGGAGAAGACATTCTAATGGTACAAATATATGTAGATGACATTATATTTGGATCACCCAATCAAGACATGTGCAAGAAGTTCTCTGAACTTATGCAAGGAAAGTTTGAAATGAGCATGATGGGTGAGATGAATTACTTCCTAGGACTCCAAGTCAAGCAGAGTCCAGAAGGGATCTTCATCAACCAGTCCAAGTATACCAAGAGCCTATTAGAAAGATTCAAAGCTCTACAAAGCAAGACTGCAAGGATTCCAATGATGACATCCTTCAAGATGGAACCAGATGAGTCTGGCAAGGCAGTTGATCAATCTGAATATAGAGCACTTATTGGATCTCTACTATACCTTACAGCCAGCAGACCAGACATAACATTTGCTGTAGGAGTTTGTGCTAGGTTTCAAGCAAACCCAAAGCAAAGTCATCTAGAAGCAGCAAGGAAGATTCTCAAGTACCTAAAAGGAACAGTCAATCTAGGACTATGGTACCCTGCTGATGACAATCTAGAATTGAGTGGTTATTCTGACTCAGACTATGGAGGATGTAGAATTGATAGGAAATCCACATCTGGAACCTGTCAATTCCTAGGCAACAAGTTGATATCATGGTTCTCAAAGAAGCAAACATCAGCTGCAACTTCCACCACTGAAGCAGAATATATGTCAGCTGGAAGTTGTTGTAGTCAGCTGCTCTGGCTAGTTCAACAACTCAAGGATTACAATGTAGAAGCAAGAGAAGTCCCTATGTATTGCGACAGTAGCAGTGCCATTGCCATCACTCAAAATCCAGTCCTCCACACAAGGTGCAAACATGTCGACATTCGACATCACTTCATAAGAGACCACTTTGAAAAGAAGGACATCAACATGGAGAAAATTCACACAGATATCCAAAGAGCAGACATCTTGACTAAGCCCCTAGCTGAAGAAAGATTCAAGACCCTATGCTACAGCTTAGGACTCCTGGATCCAAGCACATGAAGAGCAAAGATCATCTGAAGACCTCAGCTGATACAATTTCAGCAGACTAGGAGCATCAGATGAGGTGAATAGACACCCTTATCTTCAGGTAAGTTCTTTCCCAATGAAGACAAATAAAGCTGAGGGAAAACATAGAGTTATCTAATCAAGGGGGAATCAATGATACCTTAAGAATCCTTGATGAAATACTCTACAATCTGCATTGCATATTATATATATATATATATATATATATATATATATATATATATATATATCCAGAAGACTTGAACAAAGTTATTTGACATCTTTACTCTAAGCAATGTATATCTATGTATAATAATAAACTATTCTTCATAAAATACTTTATTTATATACATACATATAGTATACTATTGAGTTATACTTGGTTGGATTAATACACCATCCTCACCGACTCAACAGTATGCATGCACTGTACGGATTCCAAATAACACTTGTTCAAAATTTATAAACTCTGCATTCCATAAGATAGAGTCTGAATCTCTTTAAATGTGAACCCTTAGATCAATAATCTCATTGTTGATCTTAAGAAGTAACTTTTCAGAAATTCAGACCTATCAACTCTATAGTTTTGTCATTTTTCTCCCCATTACCTCATTTCTACCCCTATAAAAGGAGGAAGTTATGAGAACACCTAAGAACACAAATCACTAACTATTATTCTTGTTTCAGGTATGGAGAAAATCGAAAGAAGAGATGGAATGGAGATCATCCCTCAACCAAGGTCTTGGGTGAAGGAGATGAAGATTTGTCCTGAAGATGAAGATGATGCAGATCAGCATACTTGGTTTAACCAACATAAGTATGCCTATGAAAACTAGAGGAAGGAGAGACGTTCTTGTTGAAAACTAGAGGAAGGAGAGATGCAGAGGACAAAGTAGCAAGCAAGCAGAGCTTCTTCTCCAGGGGGAAGTTCTACATGGAGAGCTTGTTATCAAAGGCTACTATGTCAAAACAAATCAAGAAGACCAAGTCCATGGCTCTCTCTTCATACTCTATTGAAGCCTCTTCCAATATTCCTTCCCTTTCAAGAGAAGCGAAGAAATTCAACAAGGACACATCAGATGGTGAGGGCAACCTGAACCAGTGGGATATCATCCAGGCTGATCATCAAATTGATTTGATGGTCCTACATGGTTCAGAGATAGAGCTGGAAGATCCATCAAACCATGTTGGATCATCACTCACAATAAAGCTGGAAGATCCATCATCCAGGTTGGATCATCACAGCAAACCTCAAATCCTCTACTCAGCTGATCAGAAGACCAACTCAGTTGACCAGAAGACTTTCAAGAAAAATCAGCAGACTCTTCAAGAAATCAGAAGACTTCACTCTGCTGATCAGATCACTTTAATTTAGAGTACAATGACTATCTTTGATCATGTAATTCATTCAAGATTTATTCCTGAATGTAATTAAAGAAATTGGCCTATATAAGGAATGAAGTTCACTTATAGAAAACGGCCTTAATGATCAATTCTTGCCACAAAATTAGTCACAACGGCTATTTTTGGTAATGATGTCATTAGTACTTGATTACCATATTGCCAGCAAATCAACAATTGCCACATGACAAATTCAGCCGGCAAAATTAAAGGAAACGGGGCGAAATCAAAGAAGGAAATCTTGGGTTCTACTCCACATTAAAACCAAATCTGACCGTTGGATCGATCACACCTCAAGAATTGCTGGAGTATATATACAACCCTTAAACCATTCCTCAAACCCTTTCGCTCACAAATCTCAAATTGCTCTCAATCTCTCTCGTCTTGAAAATTTTCTTAAGCATTCCAAACCTAACACTCAAACTCTACTATGGCAATCATTGAAATTTACGACGAGAAGACCAAGAGCACTGGCACCCTAGATGCAACCAAGTGGTCTAGGGAAGGGAAGATTTTCACAGAGAATGCTCTGTTTTTCAAGGGCAAACATACAGCAGCAAACAAGGAGATCCTTCTTCGCTGCATCAACCTCAACCTCCGTGATTTTTTGGAAGCAGCACCAACAAACGTCTATGAGCAAGATGTGCTGTCCTTCTACTCGAACGCAGTGATGAAAGGAGATCACGTTGAAAGTGTCATGGGTGGACACAGAGTTAAGATCTCAAGGGAGATCCTTCACGAATTGTTTGGCTTATCAGGGGGGGGGGGGAAATAAACATCTCTACCTACATTATGGGAAGAGAAAAGGAGTATATGGAGATGTTTACTGATGGAAGAATCAAGGCTATTGATGCCTCTGGACTCAAGAAATCCCAACTTGAACCTAACTTTCAAACCCTGATGGATATTGCAGGCAAGATGTTGCTTGGTAACACTTTTAGCCATGATGTTGTTACCACTTTGAAGGTTAGAGTTATGGCTGCAATCTGGGATCAGATTGATGGAGATTGGCAAGGGCTATTTTTGGATAGGATTGCCCTTGAGGCCAAGAAGGTCACATTGGACCTCCAATCAAGAGAATGGAAGGTAACATCAACTGTCAGCTTTGTCAACAAGCTGAGTATTATCCTTCCAGAAGTGCTCCCAAGGAAATACAAGATGGGACCTCATAAGACCTTTCACACATCCAAGTATTATTTGAGGAAGGAAGCTCTTATTGAGGCAGCAAGGTTGAAAGAAGAGAAGAGGAAGTTGTTGGCTGAAGCATCTTCCAAAGATGTTCTGGAGAAGGCAGAAGAGTCTGTTCATGACTCTGCTGAAGAAGAAGAGGAGCCATCCAAAGAAGAGGCTCAAAAGAAGGTTGCTGAGGATGATGATGATGACAATCAGACCTTAGCACAAAGAAGAATTCTAATCAGATCAGGGCTCATCTCCCCATCTGATTCAGATGCCACTCCCAATGCCTCTCCTTTGAAGAAGGCAGGTACTTCTAACCCCTCTCTCACTATCACACCTTCCAAACTGTCAAAGGGTCAGAAGAGAAAGAAGAACAATTCCTCTTTCACCAAGAAAACTAAGAAATCCAGGCTCCCTACTCCCATAAGCATAGCCCCTATTACATCCTTCAACCCTTCTGATGACTCCAACCCATCTGAACCTTCAAACACTGATACCCAAATCCCTGCTGATACTCACACAGCAGAGGAACAAGCCCAGCCTCAATCAACCCTTGAACCACAATTGCCTACTCCTACTGATGTTCAAACAGATGACGATCAAACTCAGATCACATCCTCATCCCCTGCTGACATTCAACCAGCAGATGTCCAAGATCATCAAGCCCAACCATCTACTGATCTTCAAGTAGAAAAAGAGCCAGATCAGCAGACTCAAAACCCTGCTGATGAACATACCTCTGAAGATCAATCCCAACCCCCTACTCACCATGAAGATATCACTTCCCAAATCCCTGCTGATACTCACACAGCAGAGGAAAATATTCCATCCACTCAGTCCCCTATACTCACTGCCCCATCTGCTCCAGAACACTTGGCACCAGCAGACCTGGATGAAGCTGGCCCCTCTCAACCTCACTACAACATGGTGCACTATCCTATATGCACAAAGGAGAAGATAATGAGGATGAAGATAGCCAATCTGCTCAAGTCTACTACTCCTGGTGTTGATGAGGAATCAATCCAATTTGAACAAGTACTTAGGATATGTACTTGGATTGAGCTCAGAAGAGATGATGTGGATGACCTTCTTGAGGTCAAGGAAGGAAAGGAAAATTTCCTCGATTGGGAAATGGAGCAAAAGGAAGTTGCTCAGGTTCGAACTTTTGCTCAGCTGCTATCAGCAGAGGCCCTGACCGCAGTCTGCAACAGGATTCTAGGAATCCACACTGATGATATCTCTGTCCCAGAAGGCTCAACAGATCAGCAGACAGCTGAAAAAGCAAAGGTGGATGACTCAGCTGCACCAACCTTGGTGGAAGACGCAGTTGCATCAGCACCTGCAGAAGACTCAGTTGAACCAGCTGACAAAGTAGAGATTGAAAGAGAAGTAGTCAGAGTACCAGCTCACTTCATGCCTTCAGATAACCTGACTCACTTCATTGACAAAGGAGAAAAGATTATGACCCATCTGGTTAAGGCCACTACCTCATTCCTCAATGAAGAGTATCTTTCAGCTGAAGAGAGAGGCAAAGCTCTGATAGTTCATCCAAAGCCTCAAGGTACTGCCTCACCTTCTACTTCATCTGTTGACTATACAGTAGACATTTGCTCACAGGTCAAAGCTGCAATAGACTTGCACTTTGAGAAAGGTTTAGGCCTACAGCTTGGAAGATATGTTGAAAAAGCTGTTAGGGAACAAAAGACCATTCTTCATGACCAGATTATTGACATTGAAGACAAATTTGGAGAGTCACTTCACCATCAGATAGGTGAATACTTAAGCACCATCCAGAAGAGGGCAGGTGATGTCTCCAAAATGTTTGCTGATGAGATTTCCCAATTGGAGACAGCCTACGAGTCTAAAATTAAAGATGCTGAAGCAAGAGCCACTGAAGGTCAAGCTCTTCTTAAGGCAGCTGCAGAGGAGAATGAAAAACTGCAGACTCAGCTGAAGGAGACAGCAGCCAAGTTGGAAGCACTTACAACTAGATTTGAAGCTGCCTCCTCCTCCAATTCTCATGCCGAAGTTCTAGAGCACAGCATATCTCATCTGACCCAAGTTGGCAAAGTCAATGCCATGGCCCTGAAGCAGACTCTGAAAGTAGAAATTCTGAATGCCATGAAGCCTTTTACAGCTGCACTTGCTGAAGCCAAAAAGGGGGAAGATATGTTGATAAAGGCTCTAGAGAAGTCTACTGCTCAGCAAGCTGAACTGGTAGTAGCACAAGATGACTTGACTGAAACCTTGGGTGGTTTAAAAAGCAAAATCAAGAGCAAGCAAGGCAAAGGCAAAGAAATTGCTCAAGAAGACACCCAAGCTCCTGCCAAGAGTCTACAGATCACTGCCCCTGTAGAACAAGTTCCTGAGAAGAGGATGACAAGGAAAAGAAAGGCAGATGAGCAAGCTCAGTCCAGCAAGAAATCAGCTCCAGCAGAGCCTACTGCAGAAGAGAAAGAGGCTTTAGAGCTGAAGAAAAGAAAGTTGCTTGAAGCTCAAGAGCTTAAGCAAAAGAAGTTAAATGATGCGAAGGCAGTCAAAGCCAAATTTGAAAGGAAAATAGCCAAACTCAGGAAAGCACTCAAAGACAAGGCAAAAGAAGACAATGTCCTAGTGTTTGATAGCAATTATGTGGATTATTTAGCCCTTCAAGATGAGCTACCAAGATGGTATCCCCTGAAGAAGAAGTGGCAAATTCAACACCACATAGTAAGGAAATTTGGCCCTCTCCCTTCTTATGAAGAAGAATTTCTTCAATTTTCCCAGTTCATGAACATTGAAGATCCAGAGTTCTGGGAAGAAATTGTCAAGACAGCCAAAGAACTTGACAATTGCGGAATCCTAACACCTGAAGAACCCAAATGGGATGCACCCATTCTGGACTCAGGAAGAACAAACTTGATTGAAGTCAAAAGGATTATGTATAAGATCTATGAAGAGGAGAATGTTACAGACTTGCAGCACATGGAAGATGTTCGAGTTCGTCTGAACCTTGCTTTCCGCATCTGAAGAAATCAGAAGACCTGATGAAGACTACCTTAGAAGTTTAAAGAAACTATTACTTGTAATCTGTAAAAGCTTCATATATATTCAAGTTCTAGTTCTTTTTTCTTACAAGACAAACTCTCATTGTCTTCATCAGATACTTCAGTTTTAAGAATGTTATAAACTCTTATCTTATTTCATTAAGACCATTTATCAAGTATAGTTTTGGCTTCATCAAAAAGGGGGAAATTGTTGGGATATAAATTCACCCTAAGCCCCACTTGATGTTAGAATAGTTTTGATGGCCAAAACACTTAGAGTTTATAAATGTAATAGGATCAACTGACTTGTATAGAACAGCTTAGACTAGTCTTGTGTGATCAACTGTATTGATATCAACTGATCAGCACAGCCCTGGCTTACATGCCTATCCTCAAGATGAGAAGAGTAGAAGACTTGAAGACTAGAAGATCCTTGAAGACCATTTAAGTAAGGTGCTTGTATACCTACTTATCTGATGGAGTCCAAGAGTGAAGATGGCCTATAGCAGCACAAAGTATTGCCAGATCAGAAGAGTATTACTCGACTGATATCAGAAGACAGAAGACCTAAGGCCAGAAGAGTAGTCAGAAGACTAGTAGTACAGATCAGAAGACTATGTACTCTTCCAGGACTCGGCTGATTCCAAAGTCATCTTGCAATTCAAACAAAGACCTACCTTATTTAGAAGATTGACGTGATCCCAGGATTGAAGCAATCAAGCGGCTGGAATCAAGGAATCAAGCCATTATGGAAAGATTGCCCCAACGGCTAGTCAACTCCAACGGCTAGTTGCAAGCAATCACCACTACAAATACAAGAGGATGAGAAATCACAAACCACGAAGTCACAACGAGAGAATTCAACAAGCTAAGCAAGCAATCAAGCAAAAAGCCATATTGTTTTAAGAGTTCTCCAAGAGCCAGAATCCATTAGAACATCCTTAGCTCTTAAGTGATTTCTATCCAACCCATAAGAACCTGAAACCTGTTTATATTGTATATCCATTGTTTTAGGCATAGTGGTTAAGCAATTTATAAGCTTGAACCATTAGTTGGATACTTTTCAAAAACCCCAAACCCTCACCGAAAGGTTAAAGTTTTTGAACCCCTCAAAGTGCAAGTGCTTACAATCACTTGTGGAGACCGTAGCTGTTAGGACGGCTCAGATCTCAAAGTCCTATCCTTGGGACTACAAAGGACAAACCCCTTGTAATTTTTGGTAAATTAAAGGGATTAAACATCACGTTAGGACGTGAGAGTGGACGTAGGAATGTATATCCGAACCACTATAAATCTGGTGTCATTTACCTTTCTGCACTTTACATTACTGTCTTTCCATATATTTTTATATAGTGCATACTGTGTTTTCAACATTCTTCAACTCAGGCCATAACTTTCAAACCAGCATCAGCTGAGTACTTTCATTAAGCAAAACAAGTTAACACTTTCATAAGAACTAAAAGAACGAGTCTAAACAAGGCCTACCATAATTCCGCATATAACCTCTTCAGTCAGATCACTATAGTCATTTGGACCAGCAGACTTGTAGTCCAGTTGACATAGCAATCAGAAGAGGTTCCCAACTCTCTTGAAAAAGTTTTAAAGTCTATTCACCCCTCCCCTCTAGACTTTAATCCCATTCACTACTTGTTCAGGGACCAATAGGAATAGAGCTAGTGAAGTGTTAGAACTCGTTCATACTAATGTATGTGGACCAATGTCAATTCAAGCAAAAGGAGGTTTTGAGTATTTCGTTACTTTTATCGATGATTACTCAAGATATGGATACATCTATCTAATGCGGCATAAGTCTGAGACCTTTGATAAATTCAAAGAGTTTAAGGCTGAAGCAGAAAAGCATAGGGAAAAGAGTATCAAGTTTCTACGATCAAATCGTGGAGGCGAATACCTCAGCAATGAATTTTTCGGCTACTTATCAGGCGAAGGGATTGTATCCCAATTAACTGCACCCGGAACCCCTCAACAAAATGGGGTTGCAGAGCGAAGAAATCGAACTCTTTTAGAGATGGTCAGATCTATGATGAGTTATTCTGATTTACCTAAGTCGTTTTGGGGCCATGCCTTGGAAACAACGACTTACATTCTGAATTTGGTACCTTCCAAATCAGTTCCTAAAACCCCTACAGAATTGTGGACCGGGCGAAAGCCTAGTCTAAGACACATAAGAATTTGGGGGTGTCCTGCATACGTGTTGGACAAGGAAGCTGGAAAAATAGACCCTCGTTCAGAATTAAGGCTGTTTGTAGGATATCCTAGAGGAACGAAAAGGGGTTTATTCTATAGTCCAAAGGATCAGCGAATTGTGATAAGCACACATTCTAGACTCTTGGAAGAAAACTATATGAGTAATAGAAAGCCCAAGAGTGAGATTACCTTAAATGAATTAAGAGGGCCAACTCATATACCAAGTGTACAAGTAGATATACCAAGCGATACACAAACACAATCGGAACCTCGTCGTAGTGGGAGGGTTGTGAGACAACCTGAGCGATTCATGTTCGTAGGAGAGTCTTCGGACTTGGTCCCCGGAGAGGATGAATCTGACCCCTGGACGTACGATGAGGCAATCCAAGACAAGGATGCAGATTCTTGGCAAACTGCAATGGAAGCAGAAATGGGGTCTATGGATCATAACAAAGTGTGGGAGCTTGTGGAACCACCCAAAGGTGTAAAGCCTATTGGATGCAAGTGGGTCTACAAGAGAAAAAAGAGGATCAGATGGGAAGGTTGAAACCTTCAAAGCTAGACTAGTGGCAAAAGGATATACTCAGAAAGAGGGAATCGATTATGAGGAGACCTTTTCGCCTGTAGCTATGCTTAAGTCTATCCGTATTCTCTTGTCGATTGCAGCTCACCTAGACTTTGAGATCTGGCAAATGGATGTCAAGACAGCTTTCCTAAATGGAAGTCTTGAACAAGAAATCTACATGCGCTAACCCGAAGGCTTCATTGAAAAAGGCCAAGAGAATCTTGTATGCAAGCTTAAAAGGTCAATATATGGACTTAAGCAAGCATCGCGAGCTTGGAATCAATGTTTTGATCAGGTGATACAATCCTATGGATTTGATCAAAATGAGTTTGAGAGTTGTGTCTATAAGAAGTGTATCGGAACTGCCTTGGTATTCTTAGTATTATACGTAGACGACATTCTGCTTATTGGAAACAATAAAAAGGTGTTGACAGACGTGAGGGTATGGTTGTCAAAACAGTTTGATATGAAGGATTTAGGAGAAGCTGGTCACATCCTTGGGATTAAGATTACTCGAGATCGCCAGAAAAGGATGATATGCTTATCTCAAACCTCATACATAGACACTATTTTGAAACGATTCAGCATGCAAAATTCCAAGAAAGGATTTATTCCTTTCAGACATGGAATTCATCTATCTAAAGAGATGTGTCCTAAGACACAAAAGGAGATGGATGAGATGAGAAACATTCCATATGCGTCGGCAGTTGGAAGCCTCATGTATGCAATGCTGTGCACGAGACCAAATATTTGCTTTGCTGTAGGCATGGTAGCAAGATATCAAAGTAACCCAGGGAAAGAACATTGGACTGCAGTTAAAAACATTCTCAAGTATCTAAAAAGAACTCGAGATAGAATGTTGGTTTATCAGTCAGACAGTCTATTCCCTGTGAGTTATACGGACTCAGATTTCCAATCAGACATGGATTCTAGAAGATCTACCTCGGGTAGTGTGTTTTGTTTGGGGGGTGGAGCCATGACATGGAGAAGTGTGAAGCAGAAATGCATCGCTGATTCTACCATGGAAGCCGAATATGTAGCTGCTTGTGAAGCAGCGAAAGAAGTGGTTTGGCTTAAGAACTTCTTAGTGGACTTGGATGTGATACCGAATTTGCCCAGCACTATCACTATTTATTGCGATAATGCTGGAGCAGTTGCAAATTATAGGGAACCAAGAGCTCACAAGGCAAGCAAACACATTGAAAGGAAATACCATCTTATACGAGAAATCGTTAAGAGAGGAGATATAGTGGTGGCAAAGATCGCATCGGAAGACAACCTAGCTGATCCCTTCACAAAGGGTCTGCCTCAGAGTACATTCGAGAGACATGTGGAAGGAATGGGGGTCAAGTGCGTTGCCAAGCTGCTTTGAGTATAAGTGGGAGAATTTATTAGGACATGTAGAACATGGACGTGCTGTAGTATACTTAAAAGTAGACTTTGAGTATAAGTGGGAGATTGTTAGGGTTATACTGGCAAGTATGCTTTTAGTGCTACTTATGTATACAAAATGATTTTTGCACTTATTAATGAGAATAAATTTTTGTCACTGGTTGTTTTAAATATAATGAATGATAATTATTTATTGCATAAACGTTCAGATGTACTTTACATTGTAGACAATGTGGTGTGTAGAAGATCACCGAAGATCACATTGTCAGTTCCTTGTATATAAGTACAATTGATTCACAACTTAGATGGAATTGAACAATCCATTGGTAGAAGTTGAGGTGTAAGGCTCAGATTGGTTTGTCTTTACCAAGAGATTACACTAGTGCATTATGATGTGCTGAATAGGACCTACAGAGAGGTAATTCTTCTAGACTGGCTTAAGGAATGAAGAATTAGACCTCAGTGGTTGTTGATTTCTTAATCTCTGTCACTTAAATGGAATTGTCTGTAGTTAAGAAGTATTGCTTTGATTTATTATGGGTAAAGAATCAATGTGATTCAATACTTTATATTTTGGGCAATATTATTAATTATAGGACATATTGCCAAAATTAATACAGAGACTCGTGTCTTGGAGTGTCAAGTTGATTATGTCCCCTTGGTGGGCTCAGAAGGTTTATCATATCAAATCTGATCAGTGGAATTTATTTCCGGTATGATAATAATGTTGAGTTGTCCTTACTCCGAGGAATAAAATATATTAATTAATTAAAGCATTCAGTAGCTTAAATTAATTGATGGACATTGAATCTTAAACACGGGAAATAATAACCGGGAGCCATATTTCGTAATATGGGTTAGGATGGATAGTGCAATATTAATTCTATAGTGGAATGAATTAATATTAATGGGCTGGAAAAATATTGTGGCTCAATATTGATTTCTGGGCCCATTGGGAGGTCCAATCTTAATTCACCTAAAGGCCGTAGCCCAATAAAAGTCCATTTAACTAAGGTAATTAAAAAGATAAGAATTAATCTTGTTGCAAGAAAGAGAGGAAAATAGCGCTTATTTTGGGGAGAGAATATTATGGAGAAAGATATGGAAATAATATAATATCTCTTGGAGAATAAAATATTTCTAGATCTCCAATATTTTCTAATAAATAAATTAACTATTCTCTCTCTTATAAATAGAGGAAAAACCGCCACTCTTGTTCACAAGAGTTGTAAAAATCGGTATTCTCCAAAATACAGAAAAGAGAGATATGTAATTTTCGAAATTACAGTGTATGCAACAAGAGAAAATTAATTCTTCCTTGAGAGTTAATAGTTCGTGAGATCTCTCACCGGATCAACGGGCTAGGACTTAGGGAATACTTGAGAAGGCAATTGGGTTGAAGTTGTTATTCTTCTCAACGGTATCTCTCCGATTCAAAGGTAAACACGTAATCCCTTAGTTCCGCATGTTTAGGGATTTAATTATTTACCGTACATTCATTACATGAATTATTTGATTTAATTTGTTTAAATTATGAAATTAGATTTATGGTAATTCATATTTAAATTACGTCTCAAATAGATCCTGGTAATTTTAAAGGTGTCTCAAAGGATTCCCGAGAGTCTCGAAAGATCCCTAGGGCATCTCAAAAGATTCCCGGGAGTCTCAAAGGATCCCTAGCGTGATGGTCCATAACCCACAAGTGTCAATAATTCCCCACAAAGGAGATGGGGAATGTGGTCCCATAATAATTTCCGACAAAGGAGTTGAGGACCACAAGAATTGGGGACCACATTGTTGGGGGACTATTATTGGGTATTGATATATAACCCAACAGAGAATTGCCTATCTTCTTCATCAGCAAGATCGGCCAAGACATCAATTCCTTCCCTGTCAGGGGCACCTTCAGGAGAGTATGTCTTTTTGGCAATAATTGGAGCATCTTCAGGAGTCTTGCACTCCTCCTCTTCAGGTTTTGGAGACTCATGTGCTGGGGATATTATTTGAGATTGAATATCAGGAGAGTTGTCACCAGGGCTCTTGGACTTCGATCTTGACTTGGAGTTAGACCTACTTGCTTGTCTAATCTCCTTGAAGAACTCCTTCTTCTGTTTTTCCTCCTCAATTAACCTCTACTTTTCAGAAGTTTTGATGATCCTCCTTCTTCTTTCAGACCTTGTAGGTCTGTCAAGATCTCTGAACTCAGTAACTGATTCAGGCTGTAGACAGACAATCTCCCTGAACTCTTTACCCTCTTCAGGAGGGTTGACTCCTTCTTGCTCAACTTTATCAATTTCTTCAGAAGTGGCACCTCCACTTTTGGACTGACTTTCTGGTGAAGATTCACTGAGAATCTGCTTCATCTTTTTCATCTTTGGTTGGATTTTTGTTGTCTGAGCTTTCCTTTTCCTTGGAGAAGATCTGGTAACACGTGCAACTGTCAAGGTCTGCTTTGCTGCAGCCCCTTGCTTTCTCTTTTCTGTCTTGGAGCACCTACAAGCTTCTGAGGTACCTTCATCCACTCATTGGAGAACTCCTGCTCCTCTCCTTCTCTGTATGCTTCTGGATTGAGTCCTTCAGAGGGTAGCCCAAAGCTGGCATCCAAATCTTCTGAGGTGAAGATTATAGTATGTTGGGACTCCTCCTCCTCTCCTTCTTCTGCATAGGTGAGTTTAGTGCAAATATCACCCTTTTTGCCTTTCCACCTGAGATAGGCAAAGAACTCAGCCATGTAGGGGTTGAGACAAGAATCAGGCTTGGTCCCCAAAAATTGCTCAAGTCCAGCATCTCTCAACCATTGGAGGACAGGAAGAACTTCCTCATCCGGACTATCAAAAGCAACAATCTTTTCGAACCAGAGATGATTTATGTTGCTTAGATAAGTAAAATTAATGTCCAAGGATGGATCATTGAAGTTGACTAGTTCCTCTCTTTTGATCTTTGGAGACATGGATGTTTGAGAGAAAGGATGGTTTGAAGGTTTGAAAGATTTTCAGAATTTTGCTTAAGGGTTTGAAAGTATTTGTGCGTAAGAATGGAGATAAAAACTGAAGGTTTTTATATTAAGTGGTTTTATTAATCGTTGGACAAAAGCTTTAGTGGGTGGACAAATCATAAGAGAAAATGGATAAAGTGGGGTAGTGGCTTAGGAACGGTTAGATGTAGGTTAAAAGATAATCAATGGCTTTGATGAGAGGTTCAGTAATTAATGCAATCTTTAAAGAGATTTGCATTTAATGCAGAATGGCCATTTGGGGGTGTTGGGATATGAATCCTGAAACAAGTCCTACATGATGATTAAAAGATAAAGATGAAGTTTTGATAAGCCAAAAGTAGTTTGAATTTTTCTAAGTGTTGACTGATCTAGTCTAGTTAAGAGGAGTCATCTTGAACATACCAGTAGAGTTCACATGAGTTCACATGAGTTTACGTTTAAAAGAAAAGTGTTGTTATTATATTAAAAGATAAGTACGATTTATAAGTACTTCATATTTGCTATTTGTATACATGTTAGATTGTTGTTGAGCTATAATAATCATTGTATAGAGCTCATGATTTTCGTATGTAATAGATAGATTGATTGTATAGTTTATAAGTTGACTAAGCTATAAGCTTAAAGTAATGTAATAGTCTTGTTAGGTTTAGAATAGTCTACTATTGGAGATCGCACAAGAAGACCAGACTAGACAAGAAGAATGAAGTCTACTACACAAGACAGGTGCGAAACAAGACTCCACAAGACAAGTCAACTTAAAGTGAAGTTCAAATGAAGCGCGTACAAAGATAAGGATCAGAGTTAGTTAGAAATAACTAATTAACAATAAACGCGTGGAAGGATAAGCTTAACAAGTTACGAGTTAGTTTTCAAGAAGAGTTGGTTACAACTAACTATGTTCTTGATTTCAGAAGTCTATAAATATCTCAAGGTATTCATCGATTCAAGACTACTAATACTACTGCAAATTCATATACTGAAGCATACTGAAGCATTCGAAGAAGCTTACTCACAGAGTTCATTGAAGTTCAGAAAGCAAGTCCGCTAGTGAAGTGAAGAAACCAGAAGACTGCTACTGAATAAGTTTTTAATTTTTGTTTACTGTTTTCAAGTTGCTAGATACTTGTTAAATTTCTAGTAAGATCGTAGACATATCTGGTGGTATAGTCTTAGAAGATCTAAGTCTTTTTCTTGGGACTCAAAATCACAAGAACTCACACTTTGTACTCGATTGGAAGAGTTAGTGGAAACATCACAACTGGGTTGTGAGAGTGGACGCAGACAAGTTGTCGAACCACTATAAATTGTTTGTGTTGTTTACTTTACTCTTTTGTTTAATTGCTTAATTGTTTACTTACATAACTGAACAAGACAAGTTGAGTATAGAACAGAGTTCTCGAATTTTGAAGATTGAGTATAAATTTTAGTTGGGCTCATTATTAATTTCGTATTCCGCATTTTGTAATTCTGATATATCGAAAGATTTTAGAAAAGTCTATTCACCCCCCTCTAGACATTTTCTTTAGCTTCCCTCGATATTAACTCATCTTCGGGACCTACATGTAGTTGGCACTCGATGGATTTTCAAAAATAAGAAAGATGAGAATGATGTAGTCGTTAGGAATAAGGCTAGACTAGTTGCCCAAGGCTATTCCCAAGCTGAAGGCATAGACTATGATGAAACATATGCTCCTATTGCTATACTAGAAGCCATTCGATTGTTCCTTGCATATGCTGCTCACATGAAGTTTACTGTATATCAAATGGATGTTAAAAGTGCATTTCTTAACGGTATTCTTGCGGAAGAAGTGTATGTTGAACAACCTTCAGGTTCGAAGTCAAAGGCGATCAGGTGTACAGATTGAATAAGGCCTTATATGGACTAAAGCAAGCTCCAAGAGCATGGTATGATACTCTTTCTCTCTTTCTATTGGAAAATGGTTTTACTAAGGGCAAGGTAGATAGAACCTTGTTCAGAAGACAAGAAGGGAAAGACATTTTACTCGTCCAAATTTACGTAGATGACATCATTTTTGGGTCACCTAACAAAAAGCTGAGTGAAAGTTTTTCAACACTCATGCAAAGTAAATTTGAGATGTCCATGATGGGTGAAATGAATTACTTTCTTGGTCTTCAAGTAAAACAGACCCAAGAAGGGATTTTCATAAATCAGGCAAAGTACACTAGAAATCTTCTAGACAAGTACGGGATTAAGACTTGTAAGTCTACTGGCGTACCGATGCAACCAACTTACAAAATGGATCCTGATGAACGCGGTAAATGTGCTGACCAATCTTATTATCGTGGATTAATTGGTTCCTTACTGTATCTAACTGCTAGTAGACCAGACATTGCATTCTCTGTTGGTGTTTGTGCTCGTTTCCAAGCCAATCCAAAGGAAAGTCACATGGAAACCACGAAACGGATTTTGAAATATTTGAAAGGGACCATCAATCGTGGTATATGGTATCCCTCAAAGGATGATCTATCCTTAAGTGGCTACTCAGACTCTGACTTTGGAGGCTGTAGAATAGATAGGAAATCTACATCTGGTTCTTGTCAATTCTTAGGCACAAAACTCATTTCATGGTTTTCGAAAAAGCAGACTAGTGTTGCTACCTCAACTACCGAAGCCGAGTACATGGCTGCTGGTAGCTGTTGTAGTCAAATACTCTGGCTCATGCAACAGCTTAGAGATTATAATATACATGAATCAAATGTTCCTATTTTCTGTGATAGTAATAGTGTCATTGCCATTACACAAAATCCTGTTTTGCACACACGTTGTAAGCATGTTGATGTGAAGCATCATTTCATACGTGATTATGTAGAAAAGAAGGATATTCGTATGGAAAAGATTCATACTGATTTTCAAAGAGCTGATATTTTCACAAAACCATTAGCTGAAGCTCGATTTCGTGAGTTATGCATTAGTTTAGGGCTAATTGATCTAGACCCTACTTGCCTATAGACATGAACTAACCAGTCAGGTACATCAAACAAATAAGGAGACCAGAACAGAGCACTCGACTACTCACGCAACAGACAAGTATACAAGGCTAGACTAGATGACCAAACAACCCGATGAGGAAGCTGGTAAAGCTGAGGGTAATACTAAGGGAATAAATATTTAAGGGGGAATCTATGATTTCCCAAATATCCTTATGTTGACTCTTATGTTTGTTAAAAGTCATCTTGTTCGAAACCTTGATCATTGCTTTAGAATGATATTCATCATATTTATTATACTCTACTTGTACCTTCGATTACACGTTGTAAATGATAAGATAGGTACATGAAGTCGTTCGACGTTCAGAATAGACAAGCACAGGCGAAGGGGGAACTCATCTTTTCTTCATAAGTCTACTCGTCTGTTCTGGATGGACTCGAACAGACAAGATAAGTGTTCTTTTGATCTAAATATGTTAAGTGTTTAATCAAAACGAATTAAGGGTATTATAGTAATTCGATAATGCTAAAGTTGGAAAACCCTAGAATTGGATTTATACACTCCCATTTTAATGAGGTGTATACACCCAGTTCGCACACCACTCTACTATACAAGGTCGGATGAGTACACTCCCCTGGCCTAACTAATAGAAGAGGCGGATTCCAAATTTTACAATATCAAATCACATAATATTCTCAATTCCGTAACTGAATTCCAAAAGCCCCAACCGTTGGATCAGAATTTTAGTTTTAACAAAACCCATCTTCCACACACAACTTGCCTCACGTTTTCATAACTCTCCTATTCTAGCTCTCGAATTTCTTGCAAAATCAAACTCCCCTGTTCGTACTCTATCTACTGAATATGTCGATTGTCTCTCTATTTGATGTAAGGACGAACATGCAGGCCAAATTCGACCTTGGCCAGTTCATCTCTGAAGGTAAAGTGCATGTGGAGCCATCGATGTTCTTCAAAGGGTTACACGCTGAAGGAAACCAAGAAATTATCAACAAATGTATTTGATGTGGTTTGAAGCCATATCTGGAGGCATTTCCTCAAGTAGTATTGGAAGAAGAGGTGTTGCTATTCTATGCCAACGCCACCAGGTGAGGTGATGTGATCGAATCATTCATTGGAACGAGTCTAGTTGAACTCACTCGAGAGGTTTTGTTCAAGCAGTTGAAGTTACCCATCGGAACGATTGATGTGGAAAACTATGCTACTGGGCAGAAGATGAGGTATTTGAGCATCTTCTATGGAAGGAAATTGAGGCTCAAACCTGATGGCAAAATTCCAGCTGTCAAGAAGTGGGAACTCCTTGAGAAATATCGCACCCTTCTGGACATAGCAAGCAAAATGTTGCTATGTGCCACTGGCTCTCATGATTCAGTCACTCTAGGCAAGGCGAGAGTGATGGCGGCGATATATGACGGAATCACAGAGGGCAATTGGTTCAAGTTGATAGCTAATCGGATTATGTATTTCGAGCGAAGTGTTAGGGTTGACACCGACTCTTGTAGTTGGGTGGTGTCGAACGTTGTTGGTTTTGGCAACAAGCTGAGTATCTTACTACCCTAGTTGTTGCCAAACAAATCTGATTGGAGCAAAGGAAAGCCCTTTCATCCACTAAAGTTCTATCTGAAGAAAGAGGCGCTAAGGAAGCAAGTTGCTGCAAGGCCATCTGCCCCAAGGCAAGTTCAGGTTGATGATTCAGCAGCTTTGCCGTATGCTGACTCGTCTAGTTCTTCAGAAGACGGGTCCGATGATGAAGAATCGGAGGACGTTGCGATAGCTGAGTCCAGTGCAGCTGACTCAGAGAAGACTCAGTCGGAAGAGGAGTCGGAACAAGAGAAGGAGCCGAGTGCTCAAGTGCCAGAATTGTACACACTCGTGAGAGTTGGTTCGCCTACTCAACCAGACGAGTCGAGTTCTCAGGTTGGTACTTCTACACAATCTTTGTCAATTCCTCTCTCTCTCTCTCTTCTGTTCGAACCAAGGCTAGATCACATCGATCTAGACCTAGACCTCAACCCTCAACCTCTCAAGTACTGGCAGCATTACCTCTTAGAGCCAGTCATCCCGAAATCACTCCCATAAAGGATACAACTGATACTTCGACAGTTGTCACACCAGACCAAGCAACAACTCAGCCCCCAGAAACCACAGTCCAAAATCTCTCCTTACCCTCAACAGAATATGTTGAACCCTCCAACCCATCTACTTCAGACAAGACGCCAGTTGCCACTGCAACAGCTGAGACAGGGACCCCACCTACTCAGAACCCGTCTGATGTTAGATTTGAATCCTTGGTATACTATCCTATGTGTCTAAGAGAGAAGAGAGTTCGTGCTCGTGTATCCAAGAATTTGAAGAAGCAGCTCTCAACTCTCGACATCGACACTTCCTCAGAGCAGTTTGAGAAACTCGTAAGGATATGCACCTGGTTTTCATTGAAGAAATCTTCTACAGATGATCTTTTTGAGGTCATTCAAGGCATGGGTGGAATCTCCAATTTTATGGATTGGGAGATGGAACAAAAAGAGAACAGTGGTGTTCAAGACCACTCAGAACTTTTCCCTCGTAAGGCCTTAGTTGATCTTGTAAAAAGGATGTTGAACATTCCTGATGGTGTTCTGGTAGAAGAGTTCTCGTTCGATGTTAGAACTTAAACTGATCTGGTAGAAGATGAGGTAAAGCCAGAAGTTGCTGATGTTGCTGTTCAGACCTCGGAACCCTTATTGGAGTTAGAAAATGCTCCTGAACAAGCTGAAGAGGAGGCTGACAGTTCTGAAGAAGTTGACTCTTTCAAGTTTGGGAAAGAAGACGATGAATTCATGGACGCTGTTATGTTCAGAGAAGATGAACTTATGAAGAAAGTTCATGAAGAAGTCATAGTTGAAGCTCAGTCGTCTACTCAAGTCTTTCCTGAAGGCTATCTTGAAGAGTTGAAGACGGATTTGAAAGAAGTTGTACACTCTGCTATAGATGAGTTCTTGCACTCCAAGGTGAAAGACATGCTAGTTGAGCAGAACCAATCACTTGTTGACAGCTCAAGAGAACTGATTGTTGGAGAGGTCAACAAGATGGACTCAACTTTCCGAGCAGAGATGTATGCTAAAGTTGAAAGTTTCCTGAAGAAGCAGGTTGATTTCTCTGAAAAGAGATCTATCTCATTTGCTCGTTCGTTAGCTGAAGAGTCAAGTAAAATGGAAAGACTCTACAGGGTCAAAATTGAGATTGCTGATGAACAGAGACGGGAAGCACAAGATCAGTTGGTGCGTTCTCGAGCTGTTCTCACAGAGCTAACAGAGCAGAACACACTCCTTCGTCAAACAGCTACGTATTTTAAAGATGAACTAGTTTCGAGTTCAAGGAAGCTAGAGTTGGCTACTGATCGTCTTGAAAAGATGAGTCACGACAGGACGCATCAAAAGCAGATTGAGATAGCTGTTGAAGCGATGAAAGATGCTGTGAAGGAAGAAATGACTCGCTTTACAAGTCTTTTTACTCTTAAGGCGACTGATGAAGCCAAAAAGGGGGAAGAGACTAGTAGAGTTGAGAAAGACAAGTCTGCTGAACCGGAAGAGAAGGAAGCTGCTACTGCGATTCAAGAGCTAAGAAGGCCTAAGAGAGGCAAGCTAGTCAAGACTGCAGAGCTTGAGCAAGCTAAAGCTGATGAGCAAAAGAAACTGGAGAAAGGCAAAGGTGTTGCATCTTCAGAAGCTGAGGTTCAGAACAGACGAGTCAAGAGAAAGTTATCTATTGAAGCTGAAGAACCTACTGCGATAGTTGAGAAGAAGCAGAAGGTTGTTGATCCAAATGATGAGAGTCGTTATGCAAACAAGAAGAAGATTGGTAGACACATTGAAGGTTTACAGAAGCTGAAGGAAGATGAAGATCAGATGGAAGATCAGTTCATTGACTACTTCATTGATAGAGAACATCGAGCTGAATGGATGAAAGTGAATAAGCAATGGGAACTTGATCATTGGATTATTCGTAAGTATGGTGATTCTGATAGTCCAGATGAGTTGTATTCTATGTTCGACAAGTTTATGGAAGGTCAGAACAAGATGCTATGGAATTTGATCTTGAGGATATCTGCTGAAGCGAATTTCAATATTCTAGTTCCTGTATTTCCAAGATGGAAATGTCCTATGACTAGCTCTGGAAAAAGAGTTGATTTTAATCAAATCAAGAAGTTTGAAGAAGAACTACTGGATAAAGAGAAGATTGATGATGATAAGCATACTTCAGTTATACACAGAAGACTCCTAGATGCATTTTGTGTTCCTAATCTTGAAGGAGGTAACATAACTGATTAGTTTTTGTTATTTTATTTGCTCTGATTGATTTTTGATTTTTGATAAGTATGTGTAATATCTACTGGTATTTTTTTTTAATGAATGAAAATATAAGTACTATTTGATGTTAAAACAAGATAACTACTTAACTAGTCTACTATTGAGAAAATATTCAAGTAGTTTTGGCTTCATAAAAAATGGGGAAATTGTTGGGATATGAATCTTGAAACAAGTCCTACATGATGATTAAAAGATAAAGATGAAGTTTTGATAAGCCAAAAGTAGTTTGAATTTTTCTAAGTGTTGACTGATCTAGTCTAGTTAAGAGGAGTCATCTCGAACAGACCAGTAGAGTTCACATGAGTTTACGTTTAAAAGAAAAGTGTTGTTATTATATTAAAAGATAAGTACGATTTATAAGTACTTCATATTTGCTATTTGTATACATGTTAGATTGCTGTTGAGCTATAATAATCATTGAATAGAGCTCATGATTTTCGTATGTAACAGATAGATTGATTGTATAGTTTATAAGTTGACTAAGCTATAAGCTTAAAGTAATGTAATAGTCTTGTTAGGTTTAGAATAGTCTACTATTGGAGATCGCACAAGAAGACCAGACTAGACAAGAAGAATGAAGTCTACTACACAAGACAGGTGCGAAACAAGACTCCACAAGACAAGTCAACTTAAAGTGAAGTTCAAATGAAGCGCGTACAAAGATAAGGATCAGAGTTAGTTAGAAATAACTAATTAACAATAAACGCGTGGAAGGATAAGCTTAACAAGTTACGAGTTAGTTTTCAAGAAGAGTTGGTTACAACTAACTAAGTTCTTGATTTCAGAAGTCTATAAATATCTCAAGGTATTCATCGATTCAAGACTACTGATACTACTGCAAATTCATATACTGAAGCATACTGAAGCATTCGAAGAAGCTTACTCACAGAGTTCATTGAAGTTCAGAAAGCAAGTCCGCTAGTGAAGTGAAGAAACCAGAAGACTGCTACTGAATAAGTTTTTAGTTTTTGTTTACTGTTTTCAAGTTGCTAGATACTTGTTAAATTTCTAGTAAGATCGTAGACATATCTGGTGGTATAGTCTTAGAAGATCTAAGTCTTTTTCTTGGGACTCAAAATCACAAGAACTCACACTTTGTACTCGATTGGAAGAGTTAGTGGAAACATCACAACTGGGTTGTGAGAGTGGACGTAGACAAGTTGTCGAACCACTATAAATTGTTTGTGTTGTTTACTTTACTGTTTTGTTTAATTGCTTAATTGTTTACTTACATAACTGAACAAGACAAGTTGAGTATAGAACAGAGTTCTCGAATTTTGAAGATTGAGTATAAATTTTAGTTGGGCTCATTATTAATTTCATATTCCGCATTTTGTAATTCTGATATATCGAAAGATTTTAGAAAAGTCTATTCACCCCCCTCTAGACATTTTCTTTAGCTTCCCTCGATATTAACTCATCTTCGGGACCTACAGGGGGTTAAATTCTTAATAGCACACGCCATCCTAAAAATAGACTACTCTTAGTCCAAGAATTCCCTTAAATGTTTAATCAATGCTAAAAATAGCACTTATCACCTTATCAGTCTGGATAAGTATCCTGATAAGTGTTCTGGCCTTTATTTTGGTCAAAAAATTCGACCAACATGCCTGAGTGGGTCCCAATGTTGCTGACTGGGTCCCACAAGGTCAATCATCCTGACCATCATTGCTGAAAGCCATATGGACAACTTCACTGAGGACTTCTTTCAGGCAGATAGTTTCAGTGAGGTTGGTCAACTTTGCTGAAGTTCAATTTCATGAACTTCCCCCTTCATTTGTGCTTCCTTCTTCATTTTTCCATCTTTCCTGGATCAAGTAAGCCTAATTCAGCTGAAAGCTCCAAAAACCTTGCTTCAGATAATGGCTTTGTCAAGATATCAGCTTTTTGTTTATCAGTATGGATTTTGACAAGTTTGATATCCTTCTTCTCCACATGATCCCTTATAAAGTGATGCTTGATATCAACATGCTTGCATCTTGTGTGAAGCACTGGATTTTGTGAAATAGCAATTGCACTATTATTGTCACAAAATATTGGAACTTCATTTGTGATGACTTTGTAGTCTCTGATTTGCTGTCTGAGCCAAAGTATCTGAGCACAGCAACTTCCAGCTGCTACATATTCTGCCTTAGTTGTTGATGTTGCAACTGTGTTCTGCTTCTTTGAGAACCATGAAATCAGCTTGCTGCCTAAGAATTGACATGTTCCTGAGGTGGATTTTATGTCAATTCTACAACCTCCATAATCAGCATCTGAATATCTAGTGAGCTCAATGTTGTCATCAGCTGGATACCATAATCCAAGATTCTCAGTTCCCTTGAGATATCTTAGTATCCTCTTGGCAGCTTCTAGATGGCTCTTCTTTGGATTTGCTTGAAATCTGGCACATACTCCAACTGCAAATGTGATATCAGGCCTACTTGCAGTGAGATACAACAAGGATCCTATGATTCCTCTGTATTCAGTGGAGTTGGTTGATACTCCACTTTCATCAGGATCCATCTTCCAGTTTGTATTCATAGGAATTCTGACTGGTTTGCTTGTAGCACATCCAAATTTCTTGATCATGTCCCTTGTATATTTGGCCTGATTGATGAATATTCCTTTCTTTGACTGAGTGACTTGAAGTCAAAGAAATTCATCAATCCCATCATGGACATCTCAAATTTGCTTTGCATGAGTTTAGAAAATTTCTCACACAATTTCTCATTTGGAGATCCAAATATAATGTCATCCACATAGATTTGGACTAACAAAATATCATCTCCTTCACAGATTCTGAACAAAGTTCTGTCAACAGTGCCTTTGACAAAACCATAATCTAGAAGAAACTGTGATAAGGTGTCATACTAAGCTCTTGGAGCTTGCTTCAACCCTTAAAGGGCTTTCTTTAATATGTACACCTTGTCTCCTTCTTCAAAGCCTGGGGGCTGTTCAACATATACTTCCTCTTTTAGCACTCCATTGAGAAATACACTCTTCACATCCATTTGATACACCTTGAATCTCATGTGAGCTGCATATGCTAGGAAGAGTCTGATTGCTTCAAGTCTGGCCACTGGAGAAAATGTCTCATCATAATCAATCCCTTCAGATTGACAATATCCTTTGGCCACCAGTGTTGCTTTGTTTCTCACAATGATGTCATTTTCATTTTTCTTATTTTTGAACACCCATTTTGTTCCAATGACATCTTGATGAGTTGGCCTATCCACCAGCTCCCATACTTCATTTCTGGTGAACTGGTTCAGTTCTTCCTGCATGGCAATGATCCAGTTGGTGTCTTGAAGTGCTTCTTCAATGTCACTTGGTTCCTGTTCAGACAGAAAACAACAAAACAAAGCACTTTCTCAATGAAATCTCCTAGTTTTTATCCCTTCACTTGGATTTCCATGTATCAGGTTAGTTGGGTGGTCATGCAACTAAGTCCTTCTAGCCCTGATTCCTTCAGGAGGATTGTCCTCATCTGAAATTGGATCACTAGATTCATTGAATTCAGGAAAGTTAATTGAAGGATCTAGTCCAGGATCATATTCAGGGTTGTTGACCTCATTGTCAGGAATATTGACATTTTCATTGGTTCCCCCTTGAATATTGGATCCATTAACTACCGCAGCAGAGCCTGCTTCTTCATTGGTAGTTGTTACCTGGTTTTGAACTGGGATGGGTTCAGTCAGTTCAATTTCTCCTTCAGGCTGGTTGTCCATTGGTTGATTGCCATCAGGGATGTTGTCTGAGTGATGATCTCCATTAAGTTCAGGCTGGGCAAAATCTACAAACACTGTTTCCTTGCTTTTAAGCCTTAATCTGGTTGTTCTCTGTCTTATCTCATCAATATTCAGGTTTTTGTCCCTGAACTCATTAATAGTTTCATCAAACACAACATGAGGTGTTTCTTCCACAACAAGGGTTTTACAATTGTAGACTCAGTAGGCTTTGCTGACTTGGGAATATCCAACAAATATTCCTTCATCAGCTTTGCTGTCAAAAACTTTCAGTTGCTCTTTCCCATTATTGTGAATGAAACACTTACAACCAAATATATGAAAATAGGCAACAGTGGGCAATCTACCTTTCCATAATTCATATGGAGTTTTGCCTTGACCTTTAGTGATTAAGGATCTGTTTTGAGTGTGACATGCAGTGTTAATGGCTTCTGCCCAGAACCTTTTAGGCAATTTGGATTCAGCAATCAGTGTTCTTGCTGCTTCTTTTAAGGTTTTATTTCTTCTTTCAGCAACACCATTCTATTGAGGTGTTCTTACTGCAGAGGTTTCATGAGTGATGCCATTTTTGCTGCAGTACTCACTGATGTATGAGTTTATGAATTCTTTGCCTTTGTCTGACCTGATCTTGACAATGCTTAGGCCTTTTTCATTACTCAATCTCATCATCAATTCAGGAAACTTGACCTGGGTCTCCTTTTTGTTCAGTAGAAATACCACCCAAGTGTACCTGGAAAAATCATCAACAACTACTAAAGCATATTTTCTTCCATTTATACTTACTGGGATAATTGGACCAAATAAGTCCATATGCAGTAGTTAAAGGACTCTCTCAGTGGAAATGACAGGTTTTCCTTTAAATGAAGCTTTGATTTGCTTTCCTTCCTGATATGGCTGGCACACATGTTCCTTGGAGAACATTTGGTTTGGCAGTCCTTTTACTAGAGAGTTTCTTGCAAGTTTGTTGATGGTTTTGAAGTTCAGGTGATTCAGTCTTTTGTGCCATAGCCAGCTTTGCTCACTTGTGCTTTTGGAAACAAGACAAACTGCTTCAGGGGTTTTGCTCCAATCTGCAAAATAAACATTTCCCTTTCTCACCCCTGTTAGTAGCACCTGCTGTGTTGATTTATCTTTGATAATGCATTCATTTGGTGCAAATTCAACACTATATCCTTTGTCACAGATTTGACTTATAGATAGCAAATTATATTTTAGGCCTAGTACATATGAGACATTAGTAATTTTTACACTACCAATATTTAATGTAACATAACCTTTTGTAATTCCTTGAGAGCTATCTCCAAAGGTTACTGAAGGACCATCTTTTTCAATGAATTCTGAGAGAAGCTTCTTGTTTCCAGTCATATGTCTTGAACATCCACTATCCAAGTACCATGTTGTTCTTTTTTTTATGCTTCTCTTCTTCTTGTGGTCCTTGCAAACCTGCAAAGTCAAACTTTAGGTACCCTTTGAATGTTGGGTCCTAGGGGGTTAGCAGTACCTTTTGGAACCCAAACCTGCCTGATTACTCTGATTGACTCAAAGTGACTAATTTGGTTTCCATTTACATCTACATACACAGTCCTACCCTTAAATGCCTTAGGTGGTTTCTGTGCATAAGCGTTAATCTTGTAAGATTCAGGAGAGTGAGTGAATTTCTTTGGAACAGGTCTCCTGAAGTTACTAGACTTAGGTGCAGCTTGGTAAGACCTCTGGGGATAGGTGCTTGGATGGCCTTTTCCCTTTGGCATGAAGGGTCTAGGCTTCCTGAAACTGTTATACCTATCAGAGGGGTTGGGCCTTAACCTGTCCAGTTGAGGTTGCCTCATTTGAGTTGGCCTCTTCTGAACAGTTCTTGGACAACTCCACTGATGAGTGTTCAGATGGGTTGGCCTTCCATTGGTTCTCCCCTTCTAAAACTCATTTCTCTTTTTACAATGTTCTTAACCTTTTCCTCAGGTTTGGGTTTAGGAACATTGTTTACTTGAGTAGGTATAAGATTTTCTTTGCCCTTACCCTTGATCAATGACTGGTTCACTTCCATTTCATTTTGTTTTAGTTGAGCCACTGACCTTACAAAGGTCATCTTAGAATTGCTGGTTGAAGCAACACTAAGACCTGGTGAGGGTTCACATGGATTATAGCCTAATCTACTTCTTTGAGCCATTGGTCTTTGAAACCTTTGAATTTCCTCTATTGCTTTAGAGGATTTGTTCAAGGCAGACATCTTTAATTTTAGGCTCCCCTCACTTAATTTTAGAGCATCAAATTCATGTGAGAGATTATCAAATTTAGCTTGAAGGATTCTAAGGTCAAAATCATTTTTCTTCAGAGCCTGATTTTGCTCATCAATCAGCTTTTGTTGTTCAGAGACTTTGAGGGACATTTCATCATGTTCCCTCATAATCTGCTGACACAACTCAGTTGATTTAATGTCAAACTCAGGTTCAGGAAGGTTGGGTATTTTGACTTTAGAATTCAACAATTCATTTTCCCTCAATGCCATATTGCATACTTCTTGTAATCTGTTGAAGTCCTCCAATAGTTTTCCAAAGTTAAGTTTTAGGTGGACTTCATTGGATTCATGTGAATTATTTGAGGAGTTAGAAGATGAACATACCTCTTCATTTTCAAAAGCCATTTGACAGTCATCTTCACTGTCACTGTTGAAGAATAACCCATCATCAGATGAGTACACACTCTCTTCACTTGCTGATTCTCCAGCTACCATGGCTTTCCTGTTGCTAAATCTTTTGTCTTTCTTATTCTGCCTTTCTTTTCTTTCCTTTGAACTCAGGTCAGGACAATCATATTGGAAGTGTCCTTTCTTCTGGCAGTTGGAACTCAGGTCAGGACAATCATTTCTTTTGCTTGAAGACTCCTTTCTTCTGGATGATGATGGATCAGCCTTGCTGTACTTCTTCCTGTCAGCATATTTATCTTCTTTCTTTTCATCATAGAGTTTATCCTTTGATTTGTTGTCAGGAGAGTTGAATCTTCTCCTGGTCCTGTTGTCTTGGTAGAACTTTTTGTATCTACCAAATCTGGAGTTGAGCTTCTCAAATCTCCTGGCCATGAGA
This sequence comes from Galeopsis tetrahit, assembly GCA_963675135.1. NCBI lineage: Eukaryota > Viridiplantae > Streptophyta > Magnoliopsida > Lamiales > Lamiaceae > Galeopsis > Galeopsis tetrahit. The sequence continues at coordinate 23,519,918 of OY776134.1, forward strand.
GCCAGTTCCTCCTTCATTTCTGTCTTGGAGACAGTTTGAGATGATCTCTGTGCACTCTTCTTTTCTGACTCAGCAGCTTTGAATGCAACAGCTTTGAACTCATATGCCTTGAGTTCAGAAAACACTTGTTGCATGGGCATGTTATCAAGGTTGCTAGTGTTCTGCATCATGACTGAGTATATATCCCACTTGGATGTGAGACTTCTCAGAATCTTCAGTGCTACTTCTCTTTTGGCATAGAATTTGCCAAGAGAGTTTATCTCATTCATGATGTCAGTGAATCTGCCATCAAGATGATCAATTGTTTCATTGGGCTCCATGGTGAATTGTTCATACTTTTGGATAGCCACTTGGAGCTTGTTTTCTTTGATCTTCTGGGTACCTTCACACATTAATGCTAAGGTGTCCCAAATCTCTTTTGTTGTTGTGCAGTGGTACACTCTTCCCATCACTGCATCTGGAATTGTCTGGTTCAGTGTATTCATGGCAATGTAGTTGAGGTTGTGTCTTTTTCTTTCTTCAGCAGTTAAGTCATCTTCATCTTTTGGCAGCAACTTCCTTGGGTCAGCTTTCTGAGCATCAGTGACCTTGGGATTTATTTTGGTGAAGGTGAAAGGCCCTCTGGTGATGACTTTGAGCATTTCATCATGCTGGCAAGCAAGATGTGCTCTCATTCTGATCTTCCAAAAATCATAGTTCTCAATTGAGAACATTGGCAATTTGTGATTGGAGATATGGTTCACTTGGTTGGGAGCCATGTTGTTAATGGTCTCAACAGCATTTCCCGCAACTGCATTGTTTGCCATCTTAATAGAATTTAGTTAGATAAAACACAGATATGTTTTTCAAAAAAATTTGGATCAGTTCAGTGACCACAAAAAAAAAATGTGATTTGAAAATCAGATGGATTTTCAGAGGCAGTGGTCTTTGAACCCCTGCTCTGATACCACTTGGGGGGGGGGAATGCACTTGTGTATGCAAATTCTTTTCTTTTCAAACTGTTTTACTTTATCAGGGAAGTTGTCTGACAACTAATCTGAGTGATAACTTTAATAGATACTCAACATACTGAAAACTATGAAGTGAACACTTGGATAACTATCTAAAAGAGTTATTAAGTGCGGAATGTGGTTGGGCTTTTCTTTGAAAGAATACTCCAAGTTAGTTTCTGAAAAACCAGTTAATCAGGGACTTTGTCCAAAAACTGTTTTGCTCAACTTTGCTGAAATAAACTCTTTTAGTATGATCTTTTGCAAGTAATGTGAGTAAGAAAATAATGCAGTAGGTAGATGACACAGCAAGTTATAGTGGTTCAGAGACTCAAGCTCCTACATCCACTTTCCCTGATTGAACATGATAATTCCTTAAACCTGGAATTAACTTGTTTTATAGTGCCAATGTGCACTGATCAATAACACTATCTTAGTGCTTTGATCCCTAGGATAATCTGAGTCCTAGTGCTCAATCTGGCCGAGTTAAGACTGTATTTTCTCTTAACAGTCCTTAACTCCTCACTTCTACAACAAACTCTACTTCACTCAATGAGGTAAGGGTTTGAGGTTTTGGTTCCAACTAATAGAGATACCCTTTTCAATAAGCACAATGTAAAGGTTATAGGATATCTCAGTGCTAAGCTTGGGATATTACAAGAAAGGCTTAGCTTTTTGAAGTGATCAGTAAACTTAGGATTGTATAGAACAGCTTTGGTTTCCTTTGATTGCTTGATAGTAGTTTGATAGCAGATAGTTGGATGCTTGAATCCTTGGATCACTTCTGAATTTATAGAGCAATTTGATCAACTATCTTTTGGAGAGATAACATTTCATATTGTCTATTTGCAGCTCCATTGAAACGGCTATGGAGGCTAACCTTCTATTATCCAATGTGTAAGAAGGTCCTTCAATGGTTGCTTGAATGAATGTGTTGACTTCTGAAAAATGCGGCTGTGATGGCTTGTGTCAGCTTCTAAAATTGCACATTTTCCAATGTAGATTGTGGCAGAACTTGTACTTTCTTCAACGGTCAGATGGGACAAGTTCCCTGAACATTCCTGCTGCAAGTGGAATGTTCCAACATTCATTCATTCCTTCAGTCTTTAATGCATCTAAGTATTCAGTGCTTGTTCAGGCTTGATGGCATTAATGCTTCATTAAATTTGTCTTCTTTGTTAGCATCATTTAATGCTCTTGACTTTCAAGACATTAAATTGATCTGATGTTGCTCTTATCAGAACTTGCAGTTTAGGCTCTCATCTTGATCATGCCTTGTTGTCCATTTCAGCATACTTGTTCAGCAGACTTGTCCTAACAGACTTAGACACATAAAGCTGCCTAACATTTTTAGCTTTGGACAACTAACGTGAACTCTAAATCTCACAACATTCCTGAGATTTTGACTTAGGTATTTTACTGTCTCAACTAGCCTGAGACAACTAGACTGATGCTTTCTCATTTGTATCTCAACTAATCTGATCATCATCATTTAGGGGTTTTGGTATCTTAATCAAAATCAATTTATTTCCCAACAGACTTGAAGATAAAATTTCTTTACTCATCTTATTTTTCATTTTGTATATTTGTAATCTTATCTTATCAGATTTGAATATATGAAGTATTTTGAACTTGATGAAATGTTATGATTAATTTATAACTAACTACTGATATATTAACTTAAAGTAGTTTTGGCTTCATAAAAAAGGGAGAAATTATTGGGATATGAATCCTTGATGTTAATTAGTAGAATGGAAGTTATTTAAATCAAGTCATCCTAACTAAGTCATCTGAGAAGAATACTAATCTGATCTGATATATATTAATCCGAAGTTTTACTGATCTGATATATTGTTCTGATATGTATTAATATGAAAGAATTATTCTAATTGTCAGGAACTAAGCTGATTAAAGATTGTAAAGACAACTTATAGTATAGGCTTAGAAATACTCTACTATATAAAGTTCAGTTGATGTATTGATATGAATTTATATTGTAAGTTGATAAAGTGGAGAAGACTACATCAGCAAAGTAAGATCAGAAGACTACTAAGAAGACTTCGCAGAAGACTAAAAGATCAGAAGACTTGTTCAAGAAAAGTTCAAAGCAGAGAAGACTATTCAGAAGAGAAGAGAAGACTTTATCAGCAAAGTACATAAGTAAAGTACTGAAGCATAGTACATTACTAAGCTGAAGAAGTTATCTGAAGAATAAGTTTGGAAACTTATTGAAGGAAGACGTTATCAAAGTAACTGAATAACTAAAGGAAGTTATGAAGGATATAACTGAATAACCGACTTAAAGAAAGAAATAAAGAAACGGTTAGAAGAAGTTACAAGAAAAAGTTATAAAACGGTTTTATAGTTGGTTTTGATGGTTAGTTATTTCCGACGGCTAACTAGATAACTAAAGTCTATAAATACCTAGAGATCTTCATTCGGTAAAGACTACTGAATCATTCAAATCTTAAGAGTTAAATCAGAGCGAATCAAAGCAAGAAGAACTCGCAGAGTTATTGAAGATCGATTGAAGAAAGAAGTCAAGTTTTGAAGAAGAAGATCAAGAGGCTTAAAGAAAGTTTTATTTATAGTTGGAAAATTTTGTAAACGAGTGTGCTAGTTACTTGTGAAACTACTAGTTGATCGAAGAAACGTCTGGTGGTGTATTCGAGAAGATCGCAATCTTAGACTTGGGACTTTAAACCAGAAGAGTGAATTTCACAATTGAAATTGTGAGAGTGGATGTAGGCTTATTGGCTGAACCACTATAAAAGTTCTTACAATTTTATATTTCATTAATTGTTTAAAAGATTATTCGTATAAACAGCAAGTTAGAAATATCTAACTGAGTAAACAAGTAAACTTAGAAACAAGTATACTAAGGAATATTCATATTAGTAAGTGAGTATAATATAAAAGGGCTCATATTAAAATCTGCATACTAAATTAAAAGATATAACTAAGTTGTTAATTAGTTTTCTGGTTGAGAAATCAGCAGACTAGATATCAGCTGAGTAGTATCAACAGACTAAAACTTGTATTATTCTAATAATTTTAGAAAAAGTTTAAAAGTCTATTCACCCCTCCCCTCTAGACTTTTACTTCGTATAATCTTAAACTCACTTTTGGAACCAACAAACTTGCATCTGCATAATTAACATGTTTGAAAAATATAAACCCATATCCATTGTCCCTCTAAGGTATCGAAAAATATGTTTAACACCATTCCAATGCCTATGAGTTGGAGAAGAATTATATCTTGCAAATAATTTAACAACAAATGATATATCAGGCTTGTGTTGCTTGCAAAATACATTAGCGCACCTATTGCACTCAAATTGGTACTTCTTGACCAATCAGTTTTTCATTTTCTTCGCGAGGTCGAAACTGATCTTTCGCTACATCCAGTGAATGCACAACCATAGGTGTGCTTAAAGGATGTGTTTTATCCATATAAAACCGTTTCAACACTTTCATAACATAAGTGGATTGATGCACAAAAATTCCATTATCAAAGTGTTCAATATAATGTGCATATAACACTATCCACGAGACATAGATATCCATCTTCTTCCTTTAAGGTTGATGTTGCCATACCATTTCCATTTCTTATAAATATATATATATATATATATATATATATGTGTGTATGTATATTAAGACATTTAAAATCTAATTATTTTTATTTTAAATTTAAGGTAAATGAAAATGTACTAGCAATTCATTGTATACAATTAACTATTATATTCATGGACGCATGCATCAATTCATTGAAATTACTTAAATATACATGTTTACATTAATCCGTTGCACTTAAATAACTATTATAGTCAATTAAATATATTCATGTATGATGAAACATATACTATATAAATCTCAATATGGAAATAAATAATTCATAACACGCAGTCATGTCTTCTCATCTAAAGCATTATGTGAGTATAAGATATTGAAATCATCCCACATGCACTAAAAAATACTTACAAGAGTGAGTTGATGAAAAAGATTTATAAGAGAGACCATGTCATTATATTTATAATTGTAATATTTATGAATTATTAATTTAGAGTTTTGATGGGATCTAATATTTATAAAAGGATTTTCCGAAAAATTATTATCTTATTATTTAATCGAATTTGATGATTTTTTACAAAGGCCCAAATCGGGACCAAAAGATTTTATTATTTTAGAGAGTTTATTAATTTATAGAGTATTAATTTATAGAGGTTATATTATAGTTATTCATATTATAAAGGATAAAAATACTAAGACATTGCATAACATAAGAAAACAAACATTACATAATAGATTATTGAAAGGAAATTATGATCGAGTATTAGAACACTGTAATTTCCACCTTCAGGGTGGGTAAGGTAATCAACAACATCCAATTGTGTTATGTCAAACATCTTATTATCGAACTCACTATTCATAAAATTTATTTCAATTATTTTCTCTTTTCCTTTAATGTTCAAAAAAATTGCTTTCCCTTTTGAGGGGCTTTAAAATTCAGACGAGTATTATAATCATTTTGAAATTTGTTTCAGTCAAAATCACGTCCTCATCCTCGGCCACGTTCGAGGCCTGATTTTTTTTTTTAATAAAAAACTCATTATTTTGTTCAGCCACGAAGAGACATGAAATTAGTTCAGAATATTTAGTAAAACCCTTCTCACGATATTGATGTTGTAAAAGCACATTAGAAGGATGAAATGTGGAAAATGTCTTTTCAAGCATATTATCATCATTAGTAGTATTTTCTCCACATAATTTTAATTGAGAAGTCATTTTGAACATAGCTGAGTTGTACTCACTAACTGGTTTATAATCTTGCAATCTTAAATGCAACCAATTATAATGAGCCTTTGGCAAAATCACCATTTTTCGTTGATCATATCTTTCTTTAAGATTTGTCCACAATTCAAGTGGATCTTTCATAGTGAGGTACTCAGTTTTTAATCCTTCTTCAAGATGGTAGCGAAGGAAAATCATGATTTTAGTCTTGTCTTGATTTGCCACTTTTATGAAATCTGTTGGGAATAAAATGAGAAGTGTTTTGATTTAATACCAAAACCCCTGAGACATGCCAATAGAGTAAGTCTAAGTCAAGATGATCATGTTCTAAGAATGATAGAACATGTAACTTAAGGCTAGTTGAGAAGCTGACATGTTAGGCAGCTCTTAGATATATAGATGCACAAGTTGAGGGGGAACACATGCTTTGAAGTCTATCAAGATCAATTCCCCTCAAGGCTCAAGTTGAATGTGTCCCAAGTTTGCTGAATAGACAAGTATGCTGATCAAGAATGAATGATTTTTGGAACAATCTTTCTGAAGATCAGGCATGCTAAATGCATCATCTAAACATAACCTACTAAAGTATTCTTGCTCAGAAGGTTTGTCTAGAAGAGTTGTCTCAGCACACTTGTACCAGAACTATGTCAAGTTCATCCCAACCTTGCTCATAAGTTCAAGGACACCTAGTCTATGTCATGAAATGCACACAAACTAAGGAAACATGGAAAGAGAAAGAGCCAAGTCATCTGAAGAGCTAAAGTCAACCTTGCTGATAAGCAAACTCTCCTGATAGTGATAAGCAGAGTTGTCCAAGTGATAAGGAATGTTGTCCTTATCATAGGACTAATCATCAGAAGCCATGTCCATGTTTGATCAAGTGAATCTTGAAGTCAGACATTTGGAAGAGTGCTGCAGAATGAAGACAAAGTGGTTACATCCGTTTATTTCCCAATTGAAGGACATGTCACTATCAAGAATCTGTCTTCCAGTTTGAAGAGCTCAAGGAAGACATTTATGGACATTTGAGACTGCCTATCCAACGAGCAAATTCTCAAATTTCTCTATAAATACAGAAGTGTGAAGACCATTTGAAGGCACCTCAACCTTGACAAGAATATCCAACTATCCTACAAGTTAAAGTGCTTTCAAACTTTCAAAGAGACTATCTTAGTCTTCAAACACTTCATCTAAGCTGAACCTAATTGTATATCCATACAAAGCTTAGAGAGATATCCAATCCTTATACACTGATCTTCATTGTAAAGGATATCTCATTAGTTGGAACCTTACTTCAACCCTTATACCTTTCAAAGAGAGAAAGTTAGAAGGTTGTAGTAGCAGAAGTGTAAGGAGTTAAATGTTGAGAGAAGAACAGTTAATTCTGAGTTGAGAAGAGGGTACTAGAACTCTAGACATCCTAGGGATCAATTTACCAAGGAGTGGTGCTATTGATCAAGTGCACCTTGGCACTATAAAACAAGTTAATTCCAAGAGTGAAGGAATTATCCTGTTAAATCAGGGAAATTGGATGTAGGAGCTTGAGTCTCTGAACCACTATAAACTCTTGTGTTGATTTACTTTCAAGTACTTACATTCATTCAACACAGCACACATAACTGAACTTTCAAAGAACTTATACTCAAGACTGTGCAAAACTCATTTGGACAAGTTCCCTGAAAACTGGATATTTGTTAAGGTGATTTCAGAACTTAAAGAAGTTTAAACTAAAGGGCCAACCACTAATTCCGTACTTATAACTCACTTAGATAGTCATTCAACTAAGTATTCAATAGTACTTAGTAGGTTGGTTATCTCTAAGAAGTTATACATCTCAGCAGAGTTGTCCAGGACAACCTTGCTAGAGTCCTACTTGGTTAAGTTTGAAAAAGATTTGCATACAAATGTATTTCCCCCCCCCCCCCCCCCCCCCATACACATGTTATATACTCCTTTCAGGACCAACAAGTGGTATCAGAGCAGGGGTTCAAAGACCACTGCTTCTGAAAATCCATCTTGATTTTCAAAATCACATATTTGGTGTGGTCACTGAACTGATCTATCTGAGATCTTGTATATCTATTGTCTAACCCTTATCTTTGAAGATATGGCTAGAGGAAACAACAACAACAACAATCAGAATCAGCAGCAGAACCAAAACCAGAACTTAAATCAGAACATCAATGCTGTTGTTCCTCCAAATGTTGTTCAAGGATTAGACAATATGGCTACCAATCCAGTCAACCATATATCACATCACAAGTTACCCATGTTCTCAATTGAGAACTATGATTTCTGGAAAATCAGAATGAGGGCTCATCTTGCATCACTTCACACTGATATGCTAAGAGTGATCACAAGAGGACCTTTTGTGTTCACTCAAATTAATCCAAGGATTACTGATGCTCAAAGAGCTGACACAAGGGATGTGATCCCCAGAGATGAAGATGATTTCACCTCTGAGGAGAAGAGGAAAGATAATTTGAATTATCTGGCCATGAATACCCTCTATCAAACAATTCCAGATGCAATCATGGGAAGAGTCTACCACTGCACAACTGCCAAAGAAATTTGGGATACTCTTGCAGAAATGTGTGAGGGTACTGAAAAGATCAAGGAAAACAAGCTCCAAGTAGCAGTGCAAAATTTTGAGCAATTCACAATGGATTCAGAAGAGTCCATTGACAAGTTTGCTGGTAGATTCACAGATGTGATGAATGAAATCAACTCCTTGGGCAAGGTGTACTCCAAGAGAGAAGTTGGTCTGAAGATCTTGAGAAGTCTCACTCAAAAGTGGGATGTATATGCAGTAATGATGCAGAACACCAAGGATCTCTCCACCATGCCCATGCAACAAATCTTCTCTGAACTCAAAGCTTATGAGTTCGATCTCAACAGAAGAAAGCCTGTTGAGGAACCTTCATTACCTACAAAAGGAGTGGCATTCAAAGACAAAACTGCTGAACCAGAAATGCAGTCCACTCCTAGATCATCAAAGTCAGTCTCCAAGGCTGAAATGAAGGAAGAACTAGCCTTGATGGCTAGAAGGTTTGACAAGCTGAATTCAAGGTTTGGTAGATACAAGAAATTCTACCAAGATAACAAGGTCAGGAGAAGATACAACTCTCCTGAAGCCAAGGCTGAGGACAAAAGGCCTGAAGAAAGGAGATTAGAGGACAAGTACTCTGAGAGGAGAAAGTCCAGCTGAGCTGAGCCTTCATCATCTAGAAGGAGAGATGAGCCAAAGAAAGATGATGATGAAGACCTCTGTTATAAATGCAAGAAGAAAGGGCACTTTCAATATGACTGCCCTGAACTCAGCTCTAAGGAAAGAAGAGAAAGGCAGGCTAAGAGAGACAGAAAGTTCACCAACAGAAAAGCCATGATGGCTGGTGAAGAATCTGATAGTGCTGAAAGCTTCAACTCTTCAGATGGACTGTTCTCAAACAGTGAAGATGATGATGATGTGTGCAACATGGCCATTGAGGATGATGAGGTATCCTCCACTTCTAGTTCACCATCATTCATTTCACAAAACACTAGTGAAGTCAACCTGAAACTTTCTCTTGGAAAGTTAATGGAAGATTTCACTATGTTACAAGAATTTCATGACAACTGTGTGAGAGAGAATGAAAGGTTGTCAATTGAACTTGCTAAAAACTCTGAGTCAGTAGTTGATGTCAAGTCTACTGAGTTGTATCAACAAGTCTTGAGAGAGCTTGAGGAAGCAAATCTCAGGATAGTTGACCAACAAAAGGAGATTGATGATCAACTGCTTTCTCAAAAGAGAAAAGATTTTGAACTAAAAATTCTTCAAGCCAAATTTGAAAACCTCTCACATGAGTATGATATTCTTAGATCAAGTGAAGAGAGCCTGAAATTAAAGATGTCTGCTTTGAAGAAATCCTCTAGAGCAATAGAGGAAATTCAAAGTTACCAAAGACCTATGGCTCAAAGAAGTGGATTAGGTTTTGATCCATTTGAATCTTCACCTTGTCGTAGTGTTGCTTCTACAAGTAACACTAAGAGAATCTTTGTTAAGTCAGTGGCTCAATAAGCTGAAAATGAAATAATTCAGCCACTGAACAAAGGAAAGGGAAAAATGCATGAATTGCCCACCCAAGTGATTCAGGAGACTAGGCCCATACCTAAGGAAAAGGCCAAAGTCCCTGAGTACAAGAGAAATGTTGGTCAGTAGAGTAGACCCAATGGAATGGCAACTCTCCTGAACAATGTTCAGAGGAGTTATCCAAGGTATGATCAGCCGAGGCCAACTCTACTGAGAAAGCCTCAGCTGAACAGACCTAAGGACAACTATCCTCAAGGGAAAAATAAAATGAGAAAACCAAAACCCTTCATGCCAAAGGGTAATGGTCATACCCATCCTTAAAGATTCCCTCAAGTAGCACATAAAACTCATAAGTTCCGGAGAAATGACAACTCTCCTGATACTTATAGAGTAAACACTTTTACACATACTTTCCCAAAGGCATTTAAGGGAAAGACAGTGTACATTGATGCTAGAGGAAGACAACTTAGCCACCTTGAATCAATCAGGGTAATTAGGCAAGTTTGGGTTCCTAAAGGTACAACTAACCTCTCAGGACCCAAAATTCAAAGGGTACATAAAGCTATCTAATTGCAGGTACCTATGGGCCACAAGAAGATGAAGAGTATGAGCAAAAAGTCAGCATGGTACCTTGACAGTGGATGCTCAAGGCACATGACTGGAAACAAGAATCTCCTCATTGATTTCATTGAAAAAGAAGGCCCAAATGTCACATTTGGAGACAGCTCACAAGCAACAACAAAAGGTTATGGTACCTTGATAATTGGTAATATCAAGGTATCCAATGTATCTTATGTGGCTGGTCTCAAATATAACCTCCTAAGTATAAGTCAGTTCTATGATAAAGATTTCAGTGTTGAGTTCTCAAGTGGAAATTGCCTAATCAAGGATAAAACTCAACAAACTCTACTGACTGGTACTAGGAAAAGAAATGTGTATTTTGCTGACTGGGACAAGTCTACTGATGCTGCATGTGTCATTGCTAAGAGCTCTAATGAACAAAGTTGGTTACGGCATAAAAGGCTAAACCACCTGAACTTTAAGTCAATGAACAAACTTGCTAGAAATGCATTAGTAAAAGGACTACCTAATGAGGTTTTCATTAAAGAGCATGTATGTAAACCATGCCAAGAAGGAAAACAGATTAAAGCCTCATTCAAAGGGAAACCAGTCATTTCTACTGAAAGGGTACTTGAACTTATGCACATGGACTTATGTTGGGATATGAATATCCTTAGTTTAGTTTTGATAAACCAAATCAAACATGTAATCGGATAAGTTGTATTGTATAGACAACTTTATTATACATCTTGTAATAGATAGGACTCTGGTTAGAAGAGAAGACTTGTCAAATGCTCAAGAAGAGAAGAGAAGACCAAGACCAGAAGTCTCCTGATAAGATGAGTTGAACTCATCTTACAGGATAAGAAGAGTAAAAACAGCTGAGTAAAGACAGCAGAGTAAAGACAGCAGCTGAGAAGAAACAGCAGTTGTGTAAAGACAGCTGAGTAAAGACAGCAGAGTAAAGACAGCAGCTGAGAAGAAACAGCAGCTGTGTAAAGACAGCTGAGTAAAGACAGCAGAGTAGAAGTCTTCTTACCAGCAGAGTGAAGTCTTCTTACCAGCAGAGTGAAGTCTTCTTACCAGCAGAGTGAAGTCTTCTTACCAGCAGAGTAGAAGTCTTCTTACACAATTAAAGGAAGACCAATCACAGCTGAAATCAAGGATTGAAAAGATATGTGCACAAGAAAGGAAAGTCAAAGATATGATTGAAATTACATGTCAATGGTAATATTCAATCATATCAAATCAAGAGATTGTCAATTCCTCAATTAGTGGAGATTTGAATTGCTATCATCCAACGGTAACATTCAAACATCAACACTATATAAATGAGCTCATACATCATTGGGAAGGGTGAAGAGGTGTGAGATGCAGAGGTCGAGCAAAGTGCTTAAAGTCCAGAAATAAGAAGAGCTCAAGAAGATCATTCATGAAGATTCAACAAGCATCACCTCATCCCCAGTGAGTGAACTCATAACATATAAGCCAGTTTAACCACTCATATATATCCATAGCTTAGAGAGAATTTCCCAATCCTAGCTTGAGGCTAAAACAGATTGTAAGGGAAATTCTCAACTAGTTCATTATACACAAAACCCACCTTCTATCATAAACCCCTAGAAGCCAAGTTGAGTGTTCGTCACTGTAAAGAGTGCAAGTGCTCTATAATCACTTGTGGAGTGCAAGTGCTCGCTACTCACTTGATAAAGTGCAAGTGCTTCCAATCACTTGTGGAGACCGCAACAGTTAAGGAACTGGCTCAGATCTCAAAGTCCTACCCTTGGGACTATAAAGGACAAGGCCCTTGTAATTTTTGGTAAATTAAAGGGATTAAACATCACGTTAGGACGTGAGAGTGGACGTAGGAACGTATATCCGAACCACTATAAATTAATGTGTTATTTACATTTCTACACTTTACATTTCAAGTCTTTTCATACATATTTGTGCATAAACTGTTTTACACACTGTATTTATTAAATAGACGAGTATAATATTTATGGGCACACTACAATTCCGCACTTAACTCCGATAAGTAATTAATCAGTCGACTAACTAGTCCTAGGCCCCTAGTGAAATCAGCGGACTAGTTACTTTGAAGAGTTAGTTTATTTTCCACACAATCAGCAGACATCAAGTCAGCTGATCTTACACTCGTCTCAGGGACCAACAACTTATTTGGACCAATGGTAGGAAATACACATTGGTGGTAGTAGATGACTTCTCTAGGTTCACATGGGTAGTATTTCTCCTTAATAAGAAGGAAACTCAAGTCAAACTCCCTGAACTTCTAAAGAGATTGTCAAATGAGAAAAGCCTTAGCATTATCAAAATAAGATCTGACAAAGGCACTGAGTTCATAAATTCATACATCAATGAGTATTGCACACAAAATGGAATAGCCCATGAAACTTCAGCAACTAGAACCCCTCAGCAGAATGGGGTTGTAGAGAGAAGAAATAGAACTTTAGAAGAGGTTTTGTGCTTAAGCTATAAACACTGCATGCTATACTCAAAATAGATGTTTGATAACTAAGGGGCAAGGCAAAATCCCCTATCTTTGGTTGTAAGTGTTTCATTCACAACAATGGGAAAGAACAGCTGAAAGCCTTTGACAGCAAAGATGATGAGGGAGTATTTCTTGGATATTCCCAAATCAGTAGAGCTTTCAGAGTCTACAACTGTAAAACCCTTATTGTGGAAGAAACACCTCTTGTTGTGTTTGATGAATCTACTCATGAGTTCAGGAACAAGAAATTGGAGACAGAAGAAATCACACAAAGGACAACCAGACTGAGCCTAAAAGACAAAGATAATACTTTCATAGATGTTGTCCAACCCAACCTCCCTGAAATCATAAGCTTGGACAACAATCCTAAAGACAACCTACCTGAGGCAAACCCCACTGAAGAAAATGGTGAACTGAATGATCCAATCCCAGTTCACACTCAGGTAACAACTACCAATGAAGAAGCAGTCCCTGCTGAGGTAGTTAATGGATCAAATAATCAAGGGGGAAACAATAATGTTGATAATGCCAATGTCCCTGACATTGAGGACAACATCCCTGATTATGATCCTGAGTTAGATCCTGCATTAAATTTCCCTGAATTTTATGAGCCTAGTGACTCAACTTCAGTAGAGGACAACTCTACTGAAGGGATCAGAAAAAGAAGGACTTGGTTGACAGACCATCCTACTGATTTGATACTTGGTGATCCAAGTATAGGAGTCAAGACTAGAAGATTTCATGGTGAAAGTGCTTTATTTTGTTGTTTCTTGTCAGAACAAGAACCAAGTGACATTGAGGAAGCATTTCAAGATGCCAATTGGATCACAGCCATGCAGGAAGAGCTGAATCAATTCACCAGAAATGATGTATGGGAGCTGGTGGATAGACCCTCACATCAAGATGTTATTGGAACCAAGTGGGTGTTCAAGAACAAGAAGAATGAAAATGATGTGCTTGTCAGAAACAAAGAAAGACTAGTGGCAAAGGGCTATTGCCAATCAGAAGGCATAGATTATGATGATACATTTGCACTTGTGGCAAGGCTAGAAGCAATAAGGCTCTTTCTAGCCTATGCATCCCACAAGAGGTTTAAAGTGTACCAGATGGATGTCAAGAGCGCCTTCTTGAATGGAGTTTTAAAGGAAGAAGTCTATGTAGAGCAACCACCTGGTTTTGAGGTTGGAAACCAAGTTTACAGACTGAAGAAAGCTCTATATGGACTCAAGCAAGCCCCTAGAGCTTGGTATGATACACTGTCACAGTTTCTCTTGGATCATGGATTTATCAAAGGGACTGTGGACAGAACTCTCTTCAGAATCACTGAAGGAGAGGATATCTTGCGTGTCCAAATATATGTTGATGACATCATATTTGGATCCCCCAATGAGAAGCTTTGTGAAAAGTTTTCAAAGTTTATGCAAAGCAAGTTTGAGATGTCCATGATGGGGATGATGAACTTCTTCTTGGGTCTTCAAGTGAAACAATCAAAAGAAGGAATCTTCATCAACCAAGCTAAGTACACCAGAGAGATGATCAAGAAGTTTGGGTGTACCACTAGCAAGCTAGTAAGGATCCCAATGAACACATATTGGAAGATGGATCCTGATGAGAGTGGCATTCCAACCAACTCAACTGAGTATAGAGGAATCATTGGTTCACTCCTCTATCTCACTGCCAGCAGACCTGACATCACCTTTGCAGTAGGTGTTTGTGCAAGGTTTCAAGCTAATCCTAAGAAAAGCCATCTTGAGGCTGCTAAGAGGATCTTGAGGTATCTCAAAGGTACTGAAAATTTAGGCCTTTGGTACCCTGCTGATGAAAACATTGAGCTTACAGGCTACTCAGATGCTGACTATGGAGGCTGTAGAATTGATATAAAGTCCACTTTAGGGACTTGTCAATTCTTGGGAAACAAGCTCATATCTTGGTTCTCTAAGAAGCAGAACACAGTGGCTACTTCCACCACTGAAGCTGAGTATGTTGCAGCTGGAAGTTGTTGTGCTCAAATTCTTTGGTTGAGACAACAATTAAAGGATTACAATGTCAACTCTGCTGAAGTGCCAATATTCTGTGACAACAATAGTGCCATAGCAATATCACAGAATCCAGTTTTCCACACAAGATGCAAGCATGTGGATATCAAGCATCACTTCATCAGAGATCATGTGGAAAAGAAGGACATCAAGTTGGTTAAGATCCACACAGATCATCAAAAAGCTGATATATTGACAAAACCACTTGCAGAGGCAAGATTCCTGGAATTATCAGCAGAATTGGGATTACTTGATCCAGGGAAGTTGGACAAGTAAATCAAATGGATTTAATGAGTGAAGGGGGAACTGAAAATGGTGATCAGCAGACTTGGTCAAATCTACTGAAATTCAGAATAATTGACCTCATTTGATCAGGACTCTTGTCCATTGAAATTCAGGACACTTGTCCACAAGAATTCAGGACACTTGTCCACAAGCTTTCAGGACACTTGTCCATGTGGGGTCAGATAAGTTGTCTTGACTATCAAACCAAAACTTGGTTTGATAAACACCTATTTTGGGTAATCATTGCCTATTTTGATATCTGTCCCATTCCTCTTAAAGCAATCACCTTTCTAGGACCTATTTTGTCCCCCACCCAAAAGGTCACTTTCCATGCATTAAATGCCAAGATTTAACTCTTGTTTGCATTAAACATTTCAAGCCATGATCTATCTCGAAAAACTCCCCAACCATTAACTAATATTAAATACTTCCCACGTTTTGAATAAAAACAGTCTTCACTGTTCCATTGGTTATTAACCGTTGGATCAAGTTTGGCCAACTCCCCTGAAAGTGATCTTGGCCGTCCAAACTTGATTTCCTCATTTGTAAATCGTTGAAATCTCTTAAGACTCACCTACTCATTGACATACATTCCTTTTGGAATATTCACAAGTCTTAAGAAGCCCCCAAGTTCATTTCTTCCCCACGCTTTCAAACTCTCTTGAAACCCTAGCTTTCATCTTCTCAAAACTCTCTCAAAGTTCTTTCTGTTTCATCAATGGCACCAAAAGCAAGACCTGAAATGATTCTTGACTTCTCAAACAAGGCTCTAGACCTTGATTTTGAATACCTCAGTAACAAGAATAACCTCACTTTTGAACCTATTGTTTCATTTGAAAGTGAGGATCCAAAGGTTATTCCCACTCTTAGATGGCTTAGGAGAGTTGGTCTCAAGAAGTTCATGGAGGAAAGACCTAGCTCCTGCCTTGAAGGATACATGGCAGAATTCTTTGCTTTTGGTGGAGAGGCAAGCCCGAGGATGGTGAAATAGCAACAAGATTGTCTTATGTTGCAGAGGGTGATGAAGAAGAAAGATTCCACAGAGTGAAATTTTCTGAAGAAGATGTTGAAGGAGCTTTTGGATTGCCTTCTGAGGGAAGGAATCCAGAATTCTATGGAAATGGACATGAAGATGAGATTGCTCAAGAATGGTTGCGAATACCAGGTCCCATCTCTTCCACTCAACACAAAAGAACCCTAAAGCCAAAGTTTCTCAACTTGTTTGAAGTTGTAACAAAAAGTCTGTTGAGTAACACTGGGAGTTTGGAGCAAGTGAGTGCTCCAAGGATAAGGATAATAGCTGCAGTGATTGATGCCAGTGATAAGGGCATCAAATTTGATTGGAGGACCTTCATCTTGTCTGAGATGATGAAAGAAAAGGTAAAATTCAAGGTGAAGGCTCACAACAAAGTTGTATTGGAGGGAAAATTTAAGTACTGCACAAGGGCCAACTTGCTGATTGAGAAGTTCTCCCATTATTCAGAGATGCAAACTTTTGCAAAACCCCTCCCAGCCCAGAAAATCATGTTCAGAAAGCTGAGCAAAAAGACTGAACAAAGGAGAATGATTCTGGCCAACCCTGCTGAAGTAAAGGTTGAGGAGAAGCCTAAGTTAAAAGGGAGAACTAAGGCAAGGGCAGTAAAGACAAAGAAGATGTCTCAACTTCCATCAGAAGAAACCTCAGGAGCATCAATTGAAGTTGATGAGGTTGCAATGGAATGTGTTCAAGCTCCTTCTGATCGCTCAGAAGAATTGAGGCAGAAATACAATGAGACAAGGCAAAAGCTTAAAGGAGATAAAAGGTCCAGGGAAGTTGTCCCTGAGTTGGAAGGAAGTGGGAGCAGTAGGGCTAGCAAGAGGAGAGCCAATCCCACTGAGAAGATTTTGGAGCTTCAGGAGGAAAGGACTCTCCAAGTTGCCTTGAAGGAGAGTAGGGCAGAAAGTAGAACCAAATCCAAATCTATAACCAACTCTTCTGGATCTGGATCCAAAACTCCTGAAACTCTTCATCAAGAGCCCAACTCCCCTGAAACCCACAAAACTCCTGAAAACCAACCCATTACCCCTCTCAATCTTACAAAGAGATATTCTCCAGAAGGGAGTGCATTAAGAGGTCCCATGGATGTGTTGGCTGATATTGCAGTGGATGAGTCAAGGCTTAACTCTCCCTTAGACTCATCAATGCTCAATTATTCTAAACTCTTAGAAGCTGCATTATTAGAGCCAACTCCCCTAAGCAAAGCCCCTTCAGAACCATTGCTCTCAAAAGCAACTGAAGCAACCTTTATAGCACCCAACCCTTCTGAAGCCAACCCTCCTGAATTTAACCTCCCTGAAGCCACACTGCCTGAAACCAGAGCCAACTCCCCTATAACCCAAAGTCCCCACTCAAGTGGAGATGAGGAGGAGTATACTTATGAAAGTATGCTCAGAGGTGGAGCAAGGGCCACTGTGGACAACTTGTACCCACAACTTGCTGAATTTCCTAGAATTCAGAAGATGTTCCATGACTTGAGAATGTTGGTGGATGTCAAGGACAAAACAATCATGGAAATCTCTCAAGTCATCCAAGACAAGGGTGCAAATTGGTGGCAAATTGAGGAGAGCAGATTGCTAAACTTTGCTGGAGTGCTCAAAACAAGATTCTTCAATGATGAGAATGTTTTTGCAAAGTTGGTGGCAGATAAGATTGAAGAAGAGAAAGAAAGACTTGCTAAGGGAATCAGACACCCTGATAGCAGCTCAAATGGTGATGATTCTCCTGATGACCCCTCAAACCCCTCAAATCCCAACCTTCCTGAAACCAATCCCAACCCTCTTGAATCCCAATTGCCTTCAACCCCTCTCTTAACCTATCATAGGAAAGGCTCTGTATCTTCAGAGGTGTTGACCAAAGCTGGTGACACAGCCAAAGATGCATCTGTCAATGAAGGTTCTTCTGAACCTAAGGCACATCTTGAAGATGTTGAGGCTCCTATGTTAGAAGTTGGTTTAATTAAGGCCTCATCAGTGTCAGAAGAGTTGGACACTGACCAGCCCTTAATCATTCAGGATAACTCAGTGGCTACTGATATAAGCACTGTGATCTCCCCACAACTGCCATCTTTGAACCTTGTTGAAGGTGAAGATGTTGCAGGTTTAGTAGAAGGAGTTGAAAAGGAAAATATAGAGGAAAACCAAGAGGGAGTTGTGGATGAAAGAGAGGTAGTAATCACTAAGATTGTGAGTGTACCACCAAATGAGGGTGGAATAAGTGAGGAAGGACAGGTTATTCTTGAAGTCAAATCTGAACTTCAAGAATCCCTTGATGAAAGGAGGCCTGATCCTTTGAGTGAGGACATTATTATTGAAGTGAGTCAAAAAGTAGTTGAAAATGAGGAGAAGACTGCTGATGTATCAGAGTCTTATGCAACAAATAATGAGGGTGCTGAGTGTTTATTTTCTGACCCTTTTGATCTATCTGATATTGCAGGAATTTCATTTGATCAAATTTTTGCAGATGATCTTCTAACTGAAGCACCAATCCATGTAGATTCCAGCTCTGCTCAAGCCATTCTTGGAGAGCAGTCAGCTAAGTTGGATTCTATTGCTCATCAAGTCCAAACTGCTCATGCTGAAACTTCAGGAGCCTTGGATGAGCAAGGTAGAACTTTAGCAGCTGTTGAGATGAGGCTCACTGGCTCTGAGGAAATTGTGCTTCCCACAATTGAGGCAAGAATCAGTGGAGTTAAATCTGGTTTGCAAACCATCTCCACTGAAGTTATGAAAGCAAAAGCCAACATGGATTCAGTTTCCAAAGAGGTCAAGAAAGAGAAGACATTGCTAAGGAGTAACCACAACAAGAATGTGAAAGCATTAATATTGGTGGTTATGCAAGCTTTAGGAAGGAAGACTGCTCTTCAGAAAAAGAGAGCTGAGGAAATGAGGCTAGCAATGGTGAAGGCTGCCTCTGAAAAATTCTCACAAGAAGTCATGGCCAAAATTGCTGAGAGTGCAGTGTCCAGCCTTACTGACTTCTTGAAGGCCAACCTTAATGCATCCCTCAAGTCAACCATGGAAGAGGTTGTGGAGCAAAAGATGAAGTCTGTCTTGGCTTTCTTAAGCCTTAGCAGTGACAGAATGCAAAACATTCATGATGAGAATGTTTACTTACTTGAGGAGATGAAATCCCTGAACCAAGCTCAGTCCCTGATGGCTTCTACCATGAGTGAGCTCAAACCTCAATGTTTTGATGCTGCCAAAAAGGGGGAAAGAGAAAGAGCAAGGGCAAAAGGTGCCTTGATAATTGGTGGTTCGGACAAGGGAAAGGACAAGGCTGCTGAAGACAAAGGAAAGAAGTAAGCAGTGCTGAATCTGGAAGAGCTTGATGAAGAAGAGCAGTTAGCCATAGCCTTGTAAAATTCAATGGCATCAGCTCAAGAAGAAAGGGCTAGGCTTCAGCAGAGACCTGGAGGAGAGGCTTCTTGAATGGACAAATCCACTGAAGGTGTCCAAACAAGAGACCAAATCAAGAAGGCTAAAGGAAGCAAGAGAAAAGGTGAAACTTTTACAGATTTTCCTAACAGCCTTGATTTACCACTTGAATTCAGGATTGAAGAAGAAGAGCCTACTTCCAAAAAGGTTAAAAATGTTGAACAGGACAAGACTGATGAACTGGCCAAACCTACTGAACAAGCCAAGACTGCTGAAGTTGTCAAGTCCTCTGAGATTGCCAAAATTGTTGAAGGTCCCAAAGATGTTGAAGATGTTGAAGTATTGTTTGCTGAAGGCTTTGGACCTGAACCTAAGAAGAAGACAACTGTCTTAGCTCATGATCCATCAAAGCTGTTTGAGGAAGGATATGGAAAGGATCCTGAAACTCAACAGAAACTGGCCATGATGAAAGCCAAGGAGAAGATGGACTTAATTGAGGAAGCAAACAGAGCAAGAGATAAGAGAAGAGCTGACTTTCAGATGCCCAGAAGAAGGAGGGCTACCTACAACAAGTTGAAGCCACAACTACTAATTCCCATGGATACCAAATATCCACACAGGGATAAATGGGTCCCAATTCAGCTGAATGGCAAATGGGAAGAGGCAAAAAGGGAGTTTGTCTATGATTATTATGTCATAGGCAGATGGAATAATGAGGATGTGAACTCCACTTTTACCAATTTCATGATTGAGTATTACAGGGAGCTATATCAGCAACTTCTTGCAGCTGCAGATCTTGCAAGGTTTGAATTCAATGCCCCTAAGTCAATCATATACATGCCTCCCAAGCTGGATGGATGGATTGACCAATCCAAGATTCTCCAAGAGTTCGTTGAGATTCTCAAGCTAAACAGAAAGGTATTTGGACCAAGGGGCACAATATGGGATGGTGCCACCACATGAAGATGATCTCTAAATGGCTAAGTTTTCCTGACTTTCTTATGCTGAACTGGATGAAAACTAATCTTGGTTGCTGATCTGTTGACCTGGTGATCTATGCTGAAAGTTTACTCAAGATTGCTGATATGTGCTATTTGCTCTGATACTTATGGATTAATGCTCTGATAATGTATTTTGTCTATGCTCTGATGTAATGTTGATTTGATTCATGCTCTGATAAGTTAATTCAACTATCAACATGCCTGTAATGTCAAATTAATTGAATGATAGTTGAATCCTTTTATGAATCAAGAAATAGCATGCTACTATCTCAACATGCCTGACTTTCAAACCTATTTGCAATCAGAATGGTGAGTACACTAACACATTCTTTTTCAGGAAAATTGACTCTAGTCATGTCTTCTGAAGATAAATGTAATAGGTGTAGCCAAGTCACTTTTGCATAGAATGTATAGGTTTTGGCATCATCAAAAAGGGGGAAATTGTTGGGAATAAAATGAGGAGTGTTTTGATTTAATACCAAAACCCCCTGAGACATGCCAATAGAGTAAGTCTAAGTCAAGATGATCATGTTCTAAGAATGATAGAACATGTAACTTAAGACTAGTTGAGAAGCTGACATGTTAGGAAGCTCTTAAATATATAGATGCACAAGTTGAGGGGGAACACATGCTTTGAAGTCTATCAAGATCAAGTCCCCTCAAGGCTCAAGTTGAATGTGTCCCAAGTCTGCTGAATAGACAAGTATGCTGATCTGTAGAACAATCTTTCTGAAGATCAGGCATGCTAAATGCATCATCTAGACACAACCTACTAAAGCATTCTTGCTCAGAAGGTTTGTCCAGAAGAGTTGTCTCAGCACACTTGTACCAGAACTATGTCAAGTTCATCCCAACCTTGCTGATAAGTTCAAGGACACCTAGTCTATGTCATGAATGCACAAAAACTAAGGAAACATGGAAAGAGAAAGAGCCAAGTCATCTGAAGAGCTAAAGTCAACCTTGCTGATAAGCAAACTCTCCTGATAGTGATAAGCAGAGTTGTCCAAGTGATAAGGAATGTTGTCCTTATCATAGGACTAATCATCAGAAGCCATGTCCATGTTTGATAAAGTGAATCTTGAAGTCAGACATTGGGAAGAGTGCTGCAAAATGAAGAAAAAGTGGTTACGGTCGTTTATTTCCCAATTGAAGGACATGTCACTATCAAGAATCTGTCTTCCAGTTTGAAGAGCTCAAGGAAGACATTTATGGACATTTGGGACTGCCTCTCCAACGGGAAAATTCTCAAATTTGTCTATAAATACAAAAGTGTGAAGACCATTTGAAGGCACCTCAACCTTGACAAGAATATCCAACTATCCTACAAGTTAAAGTGCTTTCAAGCTTTCAAAGAGACTATCTTAGTCTTCAAACACTTCATCTAAGCTGAACCTAATTGTATATCCATACAAAGCTTAGAGAGATATCCAATCCTTATACACTGATCTTCATTGTAAAGGATATCTCATTAGTTGGAACCTTACTTCAACCCTTATACCTTTCAAAGAGAGAAAGTTAGAAGGTTGTAGTAGCAGAAGTGTAAGGAGTTAACTGTTGAGAGAAGAACAGTTAATTCTGAGTTGAGAAGAGGGTACTAGGACTCTAGACATCCTAGGGATCAATTCACCAAGGAGTGGTGCTATTGATCAAGTGCACCTTGACACTATAAAACAAGTTAATTCCAAGAGTGAAGGAATTATCATGTGTTGATTTACTTTCAAGTACTTACATTCATTCAACACAGCACACAGAACTGAACTTTCAAAGAACTCATACTCAAGACTGTGCAAAACTCATTTGGACAAGTTCCCTGAAAACTGGATATTGTTAAGGTGATTTCAGAACTTAAAGGAGTTTAAACTAAAGGGCCAACCACTAATTCTGCACTTATAACTCACTTAGATAGTCATTTAACTAAGTATTCAATAGTACTTAGTAGGTTGGTTATCTCTAAGAAGTTATACATCTCAGCAGAGTTGTCTAGAACAACCTTGCTAGAGTCTTCCCTTGTTAAGTTTGAAAAAGATTTGCATACAAGTGTATTCCCCCCCCCCCCCCCATACACTTGTTATATACTCCTTTCAGGACCAACAAAATCTCCAAGACCCATGACATCCAAATGAATTTTAGCATCAAGAATTCATGACAAATTTTTTTTCCAGCAATATCAAGAGCCGCAAATTTAATTTTTGTCAAGTTCGACATCTATCAAATAAACAAGAGATTGATTAATTGCAAAATAACATGATCATCAAAATAATAAAATAAGAGGTGACAAATAAATATTGTAAGATAATATATTCTAAACATTTCAATACATACCTCCGTACAATACCTGAAATTTATCACTATTTGAATTTCGTCGGTAGGAATGTTTTATGAGCTTCGTGCTGATAACGTGTTGTGAAACAACTTAAAAGTATAACTCCATATACTAAATAAGTGAACAAGATGTATAAATAATATAGAATTACTTTATTCCACCTCCAAGTATGCACTACAAACATTATCAACTCTATTTATAGAGAACAATGCAAGTTGAAGAGGATGACATGAAAGGTCTAATATTAATGTTGGTACATGAACCAACAATGTACATCAAATTTCACATTATGGAAATTCACACAATATAAATATTATTCATAACAGATATTTAGAAAACATTAGTGAACAATAATTAAATGATCAAATGTGCAAGACTTCCAACTAAAGCATAAGAAAACTACCACACATCTTCTCTTCAATCAAGTTGATCAACTTCTTATCACATTACCTCAGTTGCCTCTCATTATCTTGTATCCAACACCAACAAATACCTTCATCAACCATTTGGGCCTTAAGAAACAACCTAGAGTAATCCCAATTGCCAATCCACTTGCATACCCCAAAAGAACAACATGCCAACCAAATCCCTCTAGAAAACCAGAGTCGTCATCATCTTGTGGCACCAAATTAGGGTTTTCATTATTTTCTAATTTACACTTCTTTGTCAATGGAAATCCGCATAACTCTGAGTTTCCTATATATGAATTGTTCTCAAATGTAGAAAACTGATGAGTCCGAGGTATTTCACCCGAGAGACTATTCATTGAAAGGTTTAGTGTAGAAAGAAAGGTTAGACTAGTTAATTGTTGGGGAATTTCTCCACCTAATTTGTTTGAAGAAAGGTCCAACGATTCAAGAGCCCTCATATTCCCAATTGATTTAGGTATACATCCTGTAAGAATGTTGTGAAACAAATTCAAGTGTACTAGAGAATTAAGGTTTCCAATGTATGTTGGAATTGTCCCGGAAAAATTTATTTACAGACAAGTCTATAATAGTAAAGGTAGTCCATACTCTAGCCAATAGTTGCACTAAGCCTTTCAAAGTGAATGTCAATTGACCTTCATAAGATGATAACATTCTCTCTAATGTCTCATTTTCCTTTGCATTTATCATGGCTTTAAAATTCACTAGATATTTATTAGGCAGAGCTCCTGTAAATGAATTGTGGGATATCACAAAAACTTGCAGCTTGGAAAACGGAAGCTTAGTCGCTGAAGTTGGTAATATGGTGCCGCTAAACTTGTTTGACCTCAAGATAAGGACACGAAGTTCAGATATGGTTTCTAACCAAAAGGGAAACGTGTCTTGTATTTCATTATGTCCAACGTCAATATATTGCAAATCTACACAATTAATTAGGGTTTGAGGTAATGCTCCATGTAGGTTATTACCATTCAAGTTAAGAGCCCAAAGGCTACAGCCCTTCTTAAATGTTGTTGGAATTGGTCCATTCAAGTTATTGGCATTTAAATAAAAGATGATCACTAGAGTTTTGCTCAAATTTCCTATACATTGAGGGATTGGTCCTTCCAAACTATTATTTGATAAATAAAGAACCCGAAGGGATCTCAAGTTGCAAATAGATGATGGAATCTCTCCGATTATCTTGTTGGAAAAGAGTATTAGGGTATCTAAATGCGATAGGTTCCCAATGGTGGATGGTATTATACCTGAAAGATTGTTTTTTGAAAGATTAAGGTAAACCAGGTTTCGAGATCTTTCAATATCTAGTGGTACAGAACCTTCCAACATATTATTGTAAAGATCAAGATTTTTTATATTGGCTGTCAACAACTCCTTGGGAATGTTACCTGAAAGATACAACAAACTGGTACTTAAATTAGTTATAAACTTAAGTCAAGCTTAGTATTAATTTGGGTCAAATAAATATGAATATAAAAATTTACAATCTGTAACATAATATACAACTCCTGATTGACTATATATCAAGTTAACCGAATTTCTCTTTTCACGTACAAAATGGTACATGACAGACTACAATTTACGCAATTTATTTTTGTATGCACACATTTTTTTCACTAGTAGATCAAGTTAACGTCTACTAGCACCCATGCATAAATCAATTGAGCTATGTTAGCATTTTTTTTTTGTTATATTTAGTTAAATTATTAAATAATCCAACATATATAATATACTAGCTTGTAAGTAAAATTTTATAAATAAATGCACGTACGAAGTTTTTTTTTCTTTTTTTAGGAGACCACCTGAGATTTAGAGAGGAACACACTCATAATTAAATCTACACCATTAAGCCAAAATCCTCGAGGTTACCCTATTTTACAATAGTTGTGTATAGAGATTAGCAGTTATAAAAAAAGGAACATAAAATTTAGAACCTTTTACCTCAATCAGTTAAAAGTAGAGACTGATTTATGGTAAATAAACATATGAAAGTTAATTGAAAAATTAAATTTATGTGATGAATAATTAAAAAGAAGAAATAATTGTGAATAAAATTTAGACTCTAAAATGACACTTACTGCGAAATGGAATGTAAAAAAAATGTAACACTCCCTAAGTTCGAAAAATGTTCTCACATTTTTTTGCACAAGTTTTAAGAAGTATATATATATATATATATATATATATATTATATATATTATATATATTATAAAGGTGTTATGGAGTTGTTGTGAGGTAAACAAATAAGGAAAGTGAGCATACAAGGAGAGTACTAATCAACGTTCTATAATAATGGGTAATAACGGAGGCAACACGTATTAAATATTTAGTAAGGTGGAACACCAAGTGAAATGCGAAAAGTTGAACAATTTTGGTATTCTCCCTCCGTCCCTTCGAAAATTGTCAATTTATTTTTTGTACATTAATTAAGGAATATATTATTACATGTATAGTGGGTTGTTGAGGTAGAGAAAAATAGAAGAAAAAAAAAGGTAAAATGAGGTAGGAAAGAGAAAAGGTATAGAGTGGTAGTGAGTGTTGCCAAAAAAGAAAATGAGTAACTCTTAGTGAAACACCCAAAATGACAAAATTGGTAACATTAGTAGGGACATGTAGATTATTAGTTTTAGTTAAAATCATATATATTGCTTTATTTTTTGTTATGTGTGTAAATATGTCAAACAATAATGAGCCTCTAAAGTGTTCAACTTCTAGTTAAGTGATAAAATTTACCATATATTAACAGAGAATGTAAATATCAAGATTAGATTTCAACTTAATTTCAGGGTGTAGGATATAATTAAATGTGTGTAAATAAATATAAACAAAGCTATTGAAGAGATAAGAACCGTACCGCTTAAAGCGTTGTTTCCAAGGTATAATGTATGAAGCACTTTGATGTTTGTTGGCAATGCCCCAATCAGTGTATTGTTTGATAAGTCAATGAACTCCAAGGTAGATATGTTAAATATGATTGAAGGTAAAATACCTCTCAATTTATTAGAACTCATATCCAACTCTAGTAAATTATTAAGATTGCCTATTTCTTGTGGAATGTCACCTGTAAAATTGTGGAAGCATGAGTTCCTAATAATAAATTTTCAAATAAAAAGATACCATGTTCTAATAATAAATTGAGGTATCCTAAAGTATGATCCATGTATGGATTTGGATCAGGTCATGTGCATGTACAAGACCATCCTATCATGTTGAAAACATACAAAACACATTGATGGTGCTATAGTAGACTTAGTCAACATATAAGTTAGTTAAAGTAGTTGTAGCCATATAGTTAGTTACTTCTTATTCACTTGTATATACAGTATTATTCTCATCATCACAAATGGGCCCATACTAATTCTTTATTTTTTAAATGGATGATCCACATCCCTTTTGCAATATCGGTCCCTTTCCAGCCAAATTATGATTGATTTATGGCAATTTGAGCGTGAAACCATATATCATTCTCTTCTTCTTTCTGAGTCTGTCAGTTTGTGATTTTTTATTTTTTTTACTGCCAGTACTTGAATTGTGAGTGATTATGCACTAGTCGTGGAGACAGAGAGAATAGTATAAGACTTAACACTCGAATCGCTAAAACTTGACCAGAAAGAAATTAAAATCATGTGAGAAAAATAAAACTGAGACATAAAGTTAGTCATATAATTAACAATTGAGAAGTATGACATTAATTAAGATGGAGTGACATACCACTAAAAACATTGTTTCCGGGGCTAGTCTTGGGTGAGACCGTCTCACAGAATGAGATCCGTGAGACGGCCCTCATATATAAAAAGTGATAATGTTTGAGCAAAAAGTGATAGTGTTTAAGGAAAAAGTGACAGTCACTTTTGTTAAAAATATTATCACTTTTCACTTAAACATTATCACTTTTTTTACCAACCAAAATCTGGAAAAAAATATGGGTTATCCTACCCAAAATTTTGAAATATGGGTTAAAAGGGATCCGTCTCACAGAAAAAGATCCGTGAGACGGTCTCACACAAGTTTTTGCCTTGTTTCCGATATATAATATGTTGAGGGCCCTCATATTCCCGATTTCCCTTGGCAATGCCTCGTTAAGATTGTTGTATCTTAAATAGATCGATTCCAAAGAGGATATGTTCCAAATGAATGGAGGCAAAAGACCCGTCAACTTGCAAGATTCCATCGCAAACACCACCAAATTATTCATATAACTTATCTCTTCTATAATACCACCTGTGAAATTATAAATAATGAGACATGCATGAACTATGTTTTAAACATAAGAAAGCATACACTACAATGGATTGTGTTTTAACAACGATTCCCTGTGGTGGGGACTATTGGGAGCAATGATTTCCTATAAATTGGAATTGTAGGGGGTTGGTCAGCCCGCTACAATTTCTGTTCTCATTGAGCTTGTCAAAGTTCGTCGTCCTGATGTCATTTATATTTTGAAACTCTTTCGTAGTGCATTCATTTGGAAACCACTATGACAGGTTTGGAATAATAATAATGATTGTGAGCTTTTGTGTAAATGGCAGTGCGTGAAGATTAATAGGGTATTATGGTTTCCCGAAGAGGAGTCGTCATCAATCCTCTTGAAATTTGTTGCGGCAGTTGGCAGGAGATAATAATCTGCCATGGATATATATTAGGGACTATAATGATGATCTCCTCACTTTGGATGATAAAAGGGGACTGCAATGGCTCTATAGGGGTTTCAAATAAGTTATCAATGATAGTGGACTGGTGGATATTCCTTTATCGGGGTATTACTTCACATGGTTTAGGAAGCGGAACTTGACAATAGTTGTTGAAGAAAGACTGGATTGTGAATTCAATTCTTTGTGGAAACTGAAATTTTCGAACTTAGTTGCTCCGGTATCTAATCATAATCCTATACTCCTAGAAACTTATCTAGTTGCAAAAAGAGTGGGAATGAGGCCATTTCGGTATGAAAAATAGATGGAGTCACGAGTGGCATGTGAAAGTTGTGGTGAAGAGGTGTTGGTCTGGTTTTTGGGATCTTGTTTAATAGATTGAGGGCCATGAGAGAAACTTTGCATGTGTGGGGTAATAAGCTGGAAAAACTCGAATTTCAGATTGGATAAAGCAGATCTTGAACGAAGGTTATCCCGATTACAGGCCCACTTGAGTGACAGGGGCCATGCTGAGTTTAGAGAGGCTAGAGCTAAACTGAGCGGTTTATTGGTTCTGGAAACAATGTACTAAGATTTTCTGGCTACGGGACAGGTATTTGAATACAAAAAAATTCATCAGTCGGTATCAACCCGTAAGAGGAGGAATATAATCGAGTGGCTTAAGGCCGATGGAGGGGCAACCGGGGCTGTGTGATTTAGTGGGTGAATATTTTAACAGTTTGTTCACCCCCAATGTTACTAGGGGGTCGGAGGTTCCTCAGTCAATCTCTAGTGATTAGAGTGTGATGATGACTATTGAGTTTTCAATAGAGGAATTTGATTAAGCTATTAAACAAATGCATCATGATAAATCTCCCTGTTATGACGGGTTTAATACGGGGTTCTTTTAACATTGTTGGGATGTTGTGGAGGAGGATGTGCATAAGATATGTAATGTATAAGATTATGAAGGAGGTTCTTTTGGAAACATATACCAATGTGGTATTAATTCCAAATAATGATAATCCTCATACGAACATATATTTGAGTTCAATATCGCTATGTAATGTATAAGATTATGAAGGAGGTTCTTTTGGGAGTGGTTGACTAAGCTCAATTTGCTTTCATATCGGGCCGATCCATCTAGGACAATGTGATAATCGCTTTTGAGATTATCCATGCCAAGTGGGGCTGAACAAACGGGAAGTTTTTACTTATGTAAAGGAGAATTTATGGAGACTACTACAAGGTTGGAGGGGCCAAAAGTTATCCAAGGCGGGTAAAGAAACCTTGATCAAAGAAGCAGTGCAAGCAATCCCATCATTTTGTATGACCACATTTCTCTTACTGTCTACATTTTGGTGGGGGAACTCGATCAAGTGATGTGTCGAACCATATTAATTAGATGAGGTGGGATAGTATGTGAGAAACAAGATATCTGGTTGTGGATTTTGAAACTTTCACGTGTTTAATCATGCACTTTTAAGGAAGATGGGACTGCGGTTGATCTCAGACCCATCAACGTTAGTCAATCATATTCTGAAAGTCGTTAGATGGGAATCTGAGTTTCACATGGTAAAGTATTTATTCGAGTCGAGATCTCATCGAGCAATGAGTTAGGTGGAAGGTATGTTATGGTAGAGGGATTCCCTTGTGGGTGGAGATGCGGCGTCTTTTGTGGAGTCCCAACAAATAGTTTTTTGGATGAAGTTGGGGAGTTTGTCATCGGTCGCACGGTGGTCATGGACGGAGTGGTGCGAGTGGATATGGGGAAGGCGATGACACTCAACGAAGCCCTCTCGTAGATTAAGAGTTTAGGGCTAGTCAATGTGATAGTGGGGAAGGATTGTAAGTTGGTTGTCAATGCTATTTCATCGAAGAAACCGTTTTTCTCAATTGTGGGGGATTATGTTACTTCTTGTAGAACTTTTTTACATGCATGATCTTTTATGGTTCATTTTTTAAAAAAGAGGGTCAATACATGGGCACACGAGTTCATTTTTGTTGACCTACTACCACTTCTTGGTCATGATTGAATGAAGAATAGTTGAGTCTGCTTTTAAAAAAAATATATAATAATTTTTTTTTTAATTCACTCCTACATCTTGCTAAAAATAAAATAAAAAATGTACGTTTTTTTAGATTCGTCGAATGTTATATGTGTACGATTGTTTATTGTTCTACTAAATTTAAAATTTTGATCTGTTACTGGACACATGTCAAATGATTTATACATCTACTTATTATATTAGTATTTCTTAACCTCCGTGCCCGGAGCTCATGGGGAGCTTTTCCCGAGACGGAGGGAGTATATATTTAAATATAAGACTTTTCACTACAAAAAATCGCCCATCTAAAGAGGGGGATTGAAGAGGGGGATTAAACCCTTGTTATTTAAAGAGGGAATTAATGAGGGGAGCAAATAAAGACGGAATTAAAGAGGGCTTGAAATACACTCGCTTATTGGCGAGTGCAAAATAGTACACTCGCTGATTGGCGAGAAAACTGGCGACGGGGTAGACCCCACTCGCTCATTGGCGAGTGTCAGGTCACCCTCTTTAATAGGCGACGCCTCCCCGCCCCCCGCCTACTCCCCAATTAATAATGCAGCACTTCTTCTTGAATTTCATTATGCCGAAACAGCAAAGAAAAGAGCTAGAGGCGCTGCCCCCCACCTCCACCACGCCACCGCTGCTGCCGGAGGCACATGTCAGAATTGTTTTTTGGATATTTGTTAATTGTTATGCATGTGTTCATTTTTTAATTGGTATGCATGTGTTAATTTTTAATTGTTAGAATTTAATTGTTAATTTGTTAGAATTTAATTGTTAATTTGTTAGAATTTAATTGGTAATTTGTTATTCATGCATGTGTTAATTATATTGTTATAATTAAATAGTTAATTGTTATGCATGTATATATGTGTTAATTATATTGTTAGAATTAATTAATGTTATAATTGTTAGAATAGGAGAAATTAAATGATGTTGCATGTGTTGTACGTACATAGTTGTTAGAATTTAGGCGAAATTAATTGTTAGAGTTGGAGGCCGGGATGAGTTATTTGTGTATTGTAGATTGTGCATTCCGACTTGAGTAATTTTACTCGAGTTAGAAATGGATGCACTAGAAATTTTAATATTTGGGAATACAATAGATTTAGGTGAAACTCTACCAATTTTTTAAAAAAAATATATGTATATATTATTTAAACTTAGAAAATTAATTAATCAATGTTTAAATATTAACAATCAATATGAAACAGATCGAGATAATTGACATGAATTATTCAAGTCGTAGTTGGATGTATGGTCCAAGATTAATACATGGGATTATGAACACCGAATTTATTAGTGGAGTAAATGAATTTATTGAAGCTGCCACTAATAATCCGAATTCAATTTGGGAAGGAAAAATTAGGTGTCCTTGCTCGAAAGCTAGATGTCGAAATGAAACTTATAGAGATCCTAATTGGATTTATCACGGTGAAAAGAGTTGGGGTCCACGTCCATTTCAAAACACTAGTGAATTTGCGTCAACTTCAAACGAAGTTGACCCAGTGGGACCTAGTTCATACCACACTATGGTAGAAGAATTAATGGGTGACCCAAACATTGATTTTGGAATCAACGCGGAAGGGGAGGCACATAATGAAGAACCCCATAACGAGAATGCATCACAATTCTACGACATGCTTCGTGCAGCGGACCAAGACTTGTATCCTGGTTGCGAATCTCATTCGCAGTTGTTGTTCAATTCCAGATTGTTGAATATTAAAACCGAAAACAGATTGTGTGCAAGGGGATACAATCAAGTCGTTGAGTTGATTCGTGAGATTTGTCCTTCATAAAATAAGGTTCCCAAGAAATTTAACGACACCAAACATTTGATGAGTGGGATGGGTCTTCCGATAGAAAAGATTGATTGTTGTGTACATAACTGCATGTTATTTTGGGGTGCAGACAGCGAACTAGAGTTTTGTAAGGTTTGTGGTGGACCACGCTATAAGTCGAGTAACATTGATGCGGATGGTCAATTGAAAAAAAAAACGTCCACTTAAAGAGATGTTCTACTTTCCGATAATTCCTCGCTTGCAAAGGTTGTATATGTCCAAGGCCACTGCGAAAGAGATGAAATGGCATGCCTCGTGCGCTTTTGATGATTCTGGTGTTATGCGTCACCCTACAGACTCGTTGGTTTGGAAACATTTGGATCGTTCGTACCCTGATTTTGCATCTGAAATTAGAAATGTTAGGTTGGGCTTGAGCACAGACGGTTTTCAGCCATTTGGAATGATGGGAAAACAATATTCATCATGGCCGGTGATACTTACTCCGTACAATTTACCCTCGTGGTTGTGCATGAAGGATCAGTTATTGTTCCTTTCTATTCTTGTGCCCGGGCCAAAAAGTCTGAAGGACAAGCTTGATGTGTTTTTACAACCTCTGATAGCTCATTTGAGATTTTTATGGGAAAATGGGGTGCAAACATACGACATCTCTAGAAAGCAAAACTTTTTGATGCAACCTGCACTGATTTGGACCATTAGCGACTTTCCAGCGTACTCAATGTTGTCTGGTTGGAGTACAGCCGGAAGGCTTGCTTGTCCATATTGTGGGGAGTACACTGATGCATTCTCTTTGAGGCTTAGTCGAAAGCAATCGTGGTTCGACAACCACCGAAAGTTCTTACCACCTAATCATGGCAAAAGAACAAGACTGCATTCAGGGCTGGAGTAGCAGTCACAAATGATCCACCGCCTATCCGAACATGTGCGAGTCTCCTATACGAAATTGATCATTTGGGACTTAGAAAAGTTACAAAAGAAGGTGCTGAGGCCCACAACAAAAAAATTGACGGAGGGTGGAAGAAAATACGAACAGGTGCGAGTCTCCTATATGAAATTTATTATCTTAATTCACGATCCTTAAATTCTAATTATAAGTATCTTCACACCTTGAAAATAAGTGTAGGTAACAAAGCACGTGTTGAAACTTCGATTGCAAATGCATATTTAACTAGAGAGGCGTCAATGTTTTGTTCTCATTATTTTGAGGATCATGTTATGACGAGGATACACAATTTACCTCGTAATTACGATGGTAGTGGAGATGTACAACAGTATGTGGATGATACATTTTCCATATTTAAGGCGCCTGGCAAACGATTTGGGAAACCAAAGAAGAGATGGATTTTGGATCAGGAGAAAAAAGTTGCTCATACGTACGTGTTGTTGAATTGTGATGAGGTGCAGCTGTATGTTCAGTAAGTGAATCTGGCCAGAGTATATATATTTAAATCCAATACTTGGTTAGTTTTGAGATGTCTTATTAATCAAAATTCGTATGTAGGTTATTCATGCATCAACTTCAAGTTGTTGAACCAAATATCTCGGCTGCTGCTTCGGACACTAGGCTACAAAATGAATTTGCTTTATGGTTTGAAAAAATTGTAAGTCATATTTTGTACAAATATATATTTAATAGCAATAAAGTAATTCTCACATAAATTCGACTTATATAGGTGAAGATAAATCGCGTCGAGAATAGGTTTATTTGCGATCTTTCTGCCGGTCCGTATGGTCAAGTTCTTACTTACTCAGGGTACTACGTGAACGGGTACAAATTTCACACTATGGATTATGGTGCATCTAGAGCAACATCAAATAGTGGGGTTTGTATCAAGGGAAAAAACTATGATGCATATGAGGAGGATTTCTACGGGAATCTCGAGGAAGTAGTCGAATTGGACTACCATGGGTACCACGAGAAGAAAGTGGTTTTGTTCAAGTGTTAGTGGTTTGATAACTCAGTTAGTGGGACAAAAATTCATCCTAACTACAAGCTTGTGGAGATTCATCAGAGGCGACGATACGTTCGGTACGATCCATTCGTACTAGCAAGTCAAGCCACCCAAGTCTAATATTGTTCGTACCCTGGACCCCGTACTGATTGGATAACTGTCTGCAAAATCAAGCCGAGATCCTTCTTGGACGCACTGCAATCATCCACTAATGATAATGAAGAAGAAGTTCCCGTGTTCCAAGAGGAAAGCATAGAGCATCAAATGATTGTGCAAGTAGATGATGATCCTGTCATATTAACTGATAACACTGGTACATTGATGGACGTGGCAGAAGACGAAGAACAAGAACAAGAAGAAGATAACGAAGAAGAAGAAGACGAAGAAGAAGAAGAAGAAGAAGAAGAAGAAGATGACGATGAAGAAGAAGAAGACTAGAGTGTTCATATATATATATATATGTTATTATATCAAGA
The DNA here is from genome assembly GCA_963675135.1 of Galeopsis tetrahit. Taxonomy (NCBI): domain Eukaryota; kingdom Viridiplantae; phylum Streptophyta; class Magnoliopsida; order Lamiales; family Lamiaceae; genus Galeopsis; species Galeopsis tetrahit. The sequence goes on from OY776134.1 coordinate 23,554,235, forward strand.
ATGTTAATTACTCGGTTTCAGTGTTCGTAATGTTAATGACTCAGTTTGAGTGTTCATATATGTTATTATATCAAGAATTTTAATTTATTAATTGTTTGAGTGTTCATATATGTTATTATATCAAGAAAGTTAATTTTATTAACACTTTAATGTTAATTTTTACAGATGAGTGGATATGGGGGGTCATGGACATGGTTCTGGTGGTCAAGGTTCTGCTGGTAGAGGTATAGGTAGAGGTACACTAGTGGGTAAGACGCCGCTTGTACCTATACCACAGCATCCGGGTTTCTATTTTCCAGATATGACTGGGATCATCCAGATGCCCCAGATGCAGGGATCGACCCATTATTCATACTACACACAGGTTCCCCAAATATCGCATATGTATCCACCGATACCGGACACAGTCGAACGTTCGTCTGTCGATACAGGAGCCAGCCAGGCGACAGACGCACCCGAGAGTCGTATTGTTCTTTCGATCTATCGTGGATTGTAAGTATAACATATTGAATAATTTTCATTATAATTAAGTACATAATTATTAATTTTCTTTATTAATTGTGTGTAACAGGATGATGCCTTCGCATCTAATCTCGAGCACCATCAAACATATCATGTACAAGAATATGGAGGTTGGCGCACACACATTCGCCAAGGTATCCCCAACTAGGCTTCTACGGTGGTGGGAGACATTCCAAGTATTATTTTAATGATGTGTAACATATCTTTGCATTCACATTTTGTTATAATTAATCAATTTTTTTTAGCAGACTGAGGTTATGTGGGACCTAGACACTGTTGACACTACATTAGTGTACAAGCTCTTTCTTGAAAGAGCAGCTGTTCGATACAGTGATATGCTGAACCACTATAAGACTAAGTGGGAGTTGAAGAAGAAGAAGCCGAGGTCGGACAACGATGTCTGGGAGCATTTGGTTCGCCACTTGAATGATCCTAAAATAATTAAGAAGAGCGAGCAGTGTCGGAAGAACCGACTATTAGAGCCTGGAGGCCCGGGTACCGGGAAGCCGAGGTGGGGCAGCCGAGGTTGCCCGACGGATTGTAAGTATTCATGTTCAATTATAATTAATTTGAGTTCATTTTAATTGTATTTGTATGTTTCTTCAAAATAGAGGAGGAGAAGATGGGACGACCCGCATACGACTGGGAGATTGTGGAATATTACCACCGTTACAATAACGGAACGTACACACACGGGCATATGGGTGATATTCTGGTAAGTGTATACATATATTACATTAAATATAATATTTAATTGTATTGACATGTATATTAACCAAATTTTAAATATGCACGTATAGGATCAGGTGCAAGAGGAATTGTCACATCTCACTCAGCTGTCATCTGATCCTTCAGATGATGGTTCCAGACAGACCCCACCCATGCCGGACATGTCTGAGTTGTTCGTGAAGAAAGTTGGAAGATCTCACGGGGTATGATATGTGGCCTTAGACACCTGGGTTCGAAACCCAGGTTTGTATTTTTTTAAATCCCACAGGTTGGCGAGTGGGACAACTCTCGCAAATTGGCGAGCAGCCTCGCTCTCGGGAAAACGCGACGGTGACAGCTCTCGGGAATAGGCGAGGGTTAAGACCCTCTTTAATTGGCAACGGGACTTGCCCTCGCGACTGGGCGACGGGACCCACTCTCGTAAATAGGCGACGACACGCGCCCTCTTTAATTCGCGAGTGGGGGCGCCGGCCCTCTTTAATGGGCGAGTGTGATTCTACCCTCTTTAATAGGTGACGGTGCTCTCGCTAATAAACTAGCGAGGAGCACTTTGGCGACAGTGACTGCCTCTCGCCTATGTTGTCGCCCCTATAGTTAAAGAGGGTGAATATTCCCTCGCCTTACCCTCTTTAGATTGGCGTTTTTTGTAGTGTTTGTTGATGCTGAATTGACAAATATTATATTGAAAGAGGCAAAACCTACCAGTTAAAGAGTTGTCGCTGAGGTACAATTGGAGAAGGGCTGTCATGTTCCACATTTCTCTTGGCAGCGGTCCACTAAATTTGTTGGACATCAAGCTAAATATTTCTAAATTATTAAGATGCCCGATTTCTTCTGGAATATTGCTTGCACGGGAAATTTTGTGGTCATAAAAACTTAGGAAGTGCATATACTTTTTTTTTTGTTTACAAATTAAATACCCATCCCTTTTCCTCTCCCCATGACTCGAACCCAGGATCTAAGGCCTAGGTAGTGGTGCTCTAACCACTTGAGCTATCCCACTTTATCGAAAAGTGCATATACTACTTATTACATATAAGTTCGTGTAAAATAAACTACATGTACTTTTCATTAAGCAATATATGCATTTTTTTAGTAAAAAAATTACATGTACTTTTTAGTAAAAGCAACACTTGTATAAAATATTTTACACATGAAATATGTTTAATTAAGACAGTTTCTAAAAATTCACAGGTCGTAAATCTGGATATTGATCGCTTTTGTGAGTGGCAAGTAGATGGTTTACTATAAGGCCAAAATATTTCTACAACAAGGTCAAATGTGTATTACTATAAGTCCAAAACTACTGGAGAAGTCTCCAAAAAAATTAAATGTTCAGAATATTTTTGATCTTGTAGTAGCAAAGTATTTTTAGACTTATAGTAACATATTTTAGTTTTGTAGAAGTATAAATATTTTGCTACTACGATGTTAAAAAAATGTTAGTACAAAGTCAAAAAATATTATGTTACTACGATACAAAAGTATTTTCATTATAAGGAAAAAAAAAAAAAACCTATCACTGCATGTTCAAAAATATTTTGTCGAATTTGCCAAAAAAACTAATTCTTTAAAACATTTTTGGATTTGTTGTAGTACACTTTGGCCCTGCAACAAGACAATATCTGAAAAAGAAAAAAATTATTTCAATTGGGTTGACACGCATTTGACCATAATTTACTTTAATTAACTATATTTATATATTTAATATAAGTTTTTTCGTTTTAGTGAATATTATGTGCACTTTTCAGTAAAAAAAACTACATGTGTACTATATGCATTTTTCAGTAAAAATTACATGCACTTTTCAATATGTATAACACCCTTTAATTTCAATGGGTGCGATTTCGAATTTGACGCGACCATGGGAATTTTGAATTGATCAGTCAAATGAGATGCATATATGCACTAAAGTGTACATGAGACTTTATATTAGTATTGTAGGGGTCCATGTTTTGTAACTCTATTCACCACTGCGTAGACCTTAGGTCCTGAGTTTGAGTTATGGAAAAGGAAAATGAGGGTATATAATGTAATTAAAAAAAATCTGAAATCATTTTTTAACTTTTACCCAATACGTTAGAAGGAGTAAACGTAGTAAGAAACACACACATGAAGACGAAGAAATAATGAATATAAAGGGCAAACGAGAAGTTGAAATACATATCATTGGAAGACTGTATGCAAATTTTGGTCTAATGGAATATATATGTTTGTTTTAAATTTAAAATTCAGATTTAAAATTTTGAAGTCTCCCATTCATTCTATTTTGGGATTTTAGAAGTTAAATTTCAAAATTCTATCTATTAAATTCTACAAATGTCAATCATTTAAATACGTGCATACCATTATAAATATGACAAAAACTTATATGCAATATTGCATACATAAAATATTGATTAATTAAGGTAAATTAGGTCAAAATTTATGAGTCAACGTCAGGTCAGCGTGGATCAACGCGGGTCAAAAAAGTCAAAGCGGATCAACCTTAATTGGAATATTTATTTTCACTCTAAAATATTATGTTACTACATGATCAAAACTATGTTACTACAAGACCAAAATTTTGTCACTACAAGGCCAAAAGTGTATTACTAAAAGTTCAAAAATATTCTGAACACTTATTTTTTTGGGGCAAAATTACTAAAATAATTTTGACTTATTCGACTACTACATGACTAAAATAATGTTACTACAAGATCAAAATTTTATCACTATAAGGTCAAAAGTGTATTACTACATGTTCAAAATATTCTGGAGACTTAATTTTTTGGTGAATTTGTCAGAATGTTTTGACATGTAGTATTAAATTATTGGCCTTGTATTGGTCATGTAATAAACCACCTGTTTGTAACCCGCGAATTTTATGGGCAACCCGGACCTAGGCTTATGACCCGCGATTTTTTTTTAAAGTTGACTTAATTTGACTTGTGGACTTAGGATTTTGACTTGTCTAATTGAGATGGCGAATTTTATGGGCAACCCGGACCTAGGCTTATGACCCGCGATTTTTTTTAAAAGTTGACTTAATTTGACTTGTGGACTTAGGATTTTGACTTGTCTAATTGAGATGGAATGCATGTATGCAATATTTCACATAAGACTATCCCTATAAATATTACTCCTATGATTTAAAATACACCACATTTTTAAATTTAAATTTCAAAACAAAGAAGTAAACAAAATTGTATGGTACCTACCATTTAAAGCATTGTCGGTGAGGCTTAACTCGCGAAGGGCTGTCATGTTACCAATTTCTTTTGGCAAAGGTCCATCAACTTTATTTGATTCCATGACCAATATCTCCAAATTATTCAGACGACCAATCTCTTTTGGAATACTGCCTGTTTAATATAATTGCACACTTATGAAATTAACAAATAAATAGTACTGAGCATTAATAATGTATAAGTAGACCTCTAATTTTTAATTTTGGAGGTTAAGTTTTAAGGCTATGTAAATGTAGTTAGGACATTATGTTGTAAAATCTATAAATGTAGGACAATCACATACCTATTAAAATTTTAAAATATAATGTCTTACATTCACATACCTATAAATCTGCAAATGTAGGACAATCGCGCAACTCACATGCGATTGAATTCAATTTGAACTATTTTGAACTCGATTGTCCTACATTCACAGACTCATATTCTCTAAAAATAAAAGAAAACAAGTTTAGATTCAAATACATACCACTGAAATTGTTGTAATGGAGGTATAATTCACGAAGCTGGGTCATGTTCCCAAATTGTTTAGCCACATGTCCACCAAACTTGTTGAAAGAAAATGAGATTATTTGAAGTTGTGAACATCGCCCCAAAGTCGCTGGTATTTCTCCATACAAATTGTTATAAGATAAACGAAGCACTCTGAGTTTATGTAGACCGTAAATGCACATATCTACCGGTAACATACTTGATAAACTATTGTTACGTAACACAATAACTTCTAGTGATGAAGTGTTGAAAATGGATGAAGGGATGGGACCATGGAAAAAGTTTGAGTCAATGTCTAGAGAAATAAGAGAAGAAAGACGCCCGAGCTCCGATGGGATAGTACCTGCGAGTTCCATATTTGAAATATTCAATTTGATCACTCTGTTGTGGTGGATGTCACAACTAACTCCAATCCAATTACAAACAGAGGTTTTGGTAGTCCAATTGTTCATCAACACGTTGTGAGGATCTGAAGTAATGTGAGATTTTAAAACGAGAAGTGGAAGTTTATCGTTTTCGGAGCTATTACCATTACCTATTAAACATTCAAATATCAAAAGGATTGTAAGAAGAAGAAGAAGCTGGGAAAAGTCTCCATATGGTTTGATTTGTATAGAGATATTATTGGGAGGACAAGCAACCAATGAATACTATAAGGTAAGGTAAGAATAGATTAGATAATTGTTGTGTGGACATTAATTGACGAGCTATTTTTGAAAAGTCAAGTCAATGTCAGATTGGATTAATTATTTTCCAAGGGGGCAGGTATAGTATTAGTACGACTAGTTAAATAAAAATTTGCATGTGAAAGTCTGGCTTTGTTTTCGCTGGATGTCATGTCATATTGTCGTGTTGTACATTTTTATACTCCCACCCCTTATAAATTTCTTTTGTGTATTTTGATTAATTAATATGATAAAATAATAGATGTAGTATAAAGTATTAGGAATATATATATCTTGTAAATATTTAGTCAATATATATTCCTTAATTATAGGCTAGATATTAGGCTTCTCAAGATTTCTCTTGTATATTTAACTCTTGTACGTCTTACACAAATTAATTCAAAAAAAAAAGAAAAAATTCTTATATTCTCTATATGGTATCAAAGAGCCACCTGGCTCACGCCCCGATCACCTTCTCCGTCCGGCATTAATCACCGGCGCCCTTAACCTCTGGTTGTTACAACCTCTCCCAAATCAAGCGTAACTACCATACGGTTTTCAAGAAGAGCCCCCTTCTTCCAAATTCCAGTAATTCCCCAGAAGACATACCTTCTCTCCACAATTCTTTCAAATTCCAGTAATTCCCCAGAAGACATACCTTCTCTCCACAATTTCCAAATTTCAGTAATTCCGCTGCACTTCTTAACTACTCTCACCAATGGCTGCTCCTGCAAACCCAAACTCTCCATTCATTGCATTCAATGTCTCGGCTCAAGCTCCTTTGAAGCTCACCCCCACCAATTATGGGGCGTGGTGCTTTCAATTTCGTCTTCTCCTCACGGGCTACGATTTATTCGGCTATGTCGACAGAAGCACACCTTGCCCTTCCAAGACGATTCCAGCCACCGAGAAGGACGCCGCTCCTCAACCGAACCCAGATTATACCAAATGGGTTCGCCAAGGTCATCTCATATTTTCTGCTCTTGTCGGATCTATGACTCCCACACTCATTCCCTTCATCGCTTCGGCCAAAACATCTCATGAGGCTTGGTCGACCCTTGAAAACATCTACGGGAAACCGTCTCGCGGCCGTATTTTGGCCCTCAAATCTAAGTTTTTGGGCCTCACCAAAGGCACCCGCTCGATTACAGAATTCTTGATGGAGATCCGCTCGGTGGTTGATGAATTGGCCTTGCTCGGCGTGCCCTCAGACGCGGAAGATGTCACGCTTCGTGTCTTGACCGACCTTGACGATTCCTATCGCGACATCTCCACTGCGATTCAAGCCCGAGACACGCCGATCCCCTTTGACGAGCTCTGCGACAAACTCCTCAGCGCAGAGGTACAGATCGCGACTCAGACTCCCGCTACCCTGGCGCCGGCGTCGGCAATGGTCGCCGGCAGAAATCACCATCGAGCGGCGCGACCTGATGCGCGTCCCAGATCCGGTGACAACCGCGCGCGATCTACGCACCCCAAGCCCTATCTAGGGACTTGTCAGTACTGCCACACCCAAGGCCACACGGCGCGCACCTGCCCTGAACTTCCGCCGCCGCCTGCTCACTCCGGCAACCCAGCGAATCGACCCAGCCCTAACTCGCTGGGTCAACTCGGCGATTCCACCTCTAGTTCAAACAAATCGCAGAAACCCGCATACTCTGCCCACTCGGCCTCGTCTTCTCAATCGCAAAGCCCATGGATTCTGGACTCGGGTGCATCTCACCACGTCACCAACGATCTGTCGAACCTTTCTCTCCACTCCCCTTTTGATGGTTCTGATAATATAGAAATTGGTGATGGTAAAGGTTTAAAAATTTCTCATGTTGGTCCCAAAAGTTGAGTTAAGATTGAGTAAGCTAAGAAAAAGTCTAGAGGGGAGGGGTGAATAGACTTTTCAAATTCTATCAAAAAATATCAGAGCTTTTAGTGGGGAAATGTGTTCTGTACAGTACTGTTCTTAGAATCAGCCCAGTACTTAACAGTTAGCTTTTATACTCAACTTTTCTTTAAATCTTTTCTTTAGAAAACTTACTGTTCTTGGTTCAACAAATATAAAGCAGTTAATAAAAAACAAAACAGTAAAGAACACAAGATTTTTATAGTGGTTCGACAAATGTCTACATCCACTCTCACAACTCCAGTTGCGATGTTTTATTACTCTTTTCCACTTGAGTACTTGTTGTTTAGAGTCCCAAGATTAAGACTTCGATCTTGTCGATTATACCACCAGGTATATCTTCGATCAACTAGTAATTTCACAAGTAACTAGCACACTTGTTTACACAATACAAACTTAAAACGAAAAGTAAAACTTCTCTTTGCAGTAGCCTTTGATTCTTCAAATCAGATCTGTGGCTTCTCTTCAGTTCTTGATCTCCAACTCTGTGAGTTCTTGAATACTTGAATACTTCTTGATTGCTCTTGAATACTTTGAGTAGTAGTAGTTTCAGTAGTCTTTTCAAGTAGAAGATCACACGGTATTTATATGCAATAGTAAGACAGTTAGCAGTTTGTGAACTAACTCTCAACTAACTCATAACCGTTTCTTGTTGTAACTTCTTTCTTTTTGTAACCAACTTATCTTACCTTTCCAAGTCAGCATATCTTCAAATATCTTCAGTTACGTTTCAAATAAGTCATCCAAACTTATTCTTCAAATAAACTAACTTAGCACAGTAAACTACTCTTCTTAGTTTTACTGCTCTTGGTCAGTCAGCACAGTTCTTCAAAACTGTTCAGCTTCCTTCAAAAACTTCACTTCATATCTTCAATCTCTGAAATAGTCTTCTTAGTCTTCTCTTAGTCTTCTTGCTTCCATCTAATCTACTGTTCTAACTATTACAATGCTGAAATACAATAGAATACAACTTTACAAATATAAAACCTATCTATACATCAACTGAACTATATACAGATGAGTACATCTAAGTCCTATACTATAAGTTGTCTATACAATACTTCCATCAGCTTAGTTCTTAAACAGTTCATATATCAGATTAGTAACATACTAAGATCAGTAAACTTAAACTTCAGAATACATAAAGATCAGTAATCTTATATGAAGTATTTCACATAGAACAACATATAATCACATATATCATTAACTCTAAAGTTACTTTTGGCCATCAAAACATATAATCATCAATTAGAACATTGTTTATAGGATTCATATCCCAACAATTTCCCCCTTTTTGATGAAGCCAAAACTACTTAAACATTAACATATCAGTAGTTAAGATATATAGTTAATCATATCAGTTCATCAATTAAAAAATATCAGATTAAGATTCATATTCAAAATAAGTCACATAACACAGAAATAAAGAACTAAAGATAAGGTTCATAAATGTTATCTCTTGAGCTTAGTCCTTCATCTTCAATCTTCATTAGGAATTCTGAATGCCAAATACATTCTATTCTTGATATCCATTATGTGTTTATGGTCAGTTATTCCTTCATCCTTAATGATCTGTGAGATTATGTTTCTGATCTCTGAGTAATCTGGTTCACCATCTTCAAGTCTTGGAGGATCCCAAACTGGTTCTTCTGGACACAAAATCTGAATACCTGCACCAGCAGCTAATAACAGAATGTGTTCCCAAAAATCTCTTGAAATATTCATCATGAATGCATCAAAATCAGAATATTCATCTTCCTTGCTTGAATGATCACCAAATTTCTTCACTATGAAGTTAGCAATCTGCCATTTCTTTTTCAGATTATTCCAGATCTCCATATCTTCTGGATCGACCACAAATTCCATGAATTGTTCATCCAGAACAGTTCCAACAGATCTAGACTTCATTTTCTTTTTCAATGCATTAAATTTATTATCAAACCTCTTTCTTGCAGCTTCTACATCTTTCATCTTTTGTTTTCTAATCTGTTCAGCAGATCTTTTCTCAGTCATTTCAATTTTCTTCTGAGCAAGCATCTGATTATGCTTCTCAATAGCTTCAGCCATCTGTACATCACTTGGTCTATTATCAGTAACAACATTTTTCAGCTTGCTTTTAGATCTGGTATTTCTACCAATCTGTTCAGTCTCTTCTTCATCATCAATAACAAATTTCCTTTTTCTTTTTCCTGAAGAAGATTCAGCAATGTGTTTCTGAGTACCACTTTCTTGAATTTCAGAATCAGGATTGATCCTTAATTTCAGACTAATGATTTCTTCTTTCAAATCATCAATGCTGGCTTTCAACTCATCTTGACTCACAACTAATTGAGCTTGTTGTGTTTGAGATTGATCCATCACTTTCATCACTTTTTCTTCCCCCTTTTTGGCTTCATCCTGCCAATCTTTCAAGGGAGTCAAAAGTAGCTCTATTTTCCTTTGCAGCTCAGTAGAAAGTTTCTTTTCTTGTAATCTATGCAGTTCATAGATCTTATTCATTGTGAATTCCATAATCTTATCATAAGAATTAGCAGCAGTCAAACTTTCCAATTTTTCAGTAGCTTGCTGAAATCGTTTCACAGTCTCATCCAACTTGCTTTGTAACTCTTCATTATGCTTTTTCAACATTTCAAAGCTAGAGTTATTTTGCTCAGTTCTAGTAGGAACATCTCTTACTGTCTCATTAAGCACAGTATGTTCAACATTAATGACTGGTGTGCTTTCCAACACATCAGCACCCAAGTCTTGTTCCACTAAAACTTCAGTTTCTTCTGCTACAACTGTGTTCTCAAACATCTCAGTTGCATTGGTATCAACTTCATAATCAGCTTCCATATCAGCTTCATAATCAGCATGATTATCAAAAGTTCTAACTTCAGCATCATCAGCATCCATGTTGACATCAGTATCAACATCTACATCAGTAGGCTTAACCATGGAATATTTGCAACCGGTTATTCTTTCAATCAACTGAATAACAGATTCCAAAGTTGATAACTCAGTGTAAGAATTAACATCTGCAGCCTCTTTCTGTTCTTGTTCCCAATCATGAAACACAGAAAGACCACCCATACCTTCAGCCACCATCATAAGCTCACTTAGACCAATTCTTCTAAGATATACCCAAGTACCTATTCTTAGAAGTTGCTCAAAAGTCTCAGTGTTGTCATCTAAACCATGAAAGCATTTGAGAAGAGCATTTCTCAACTTAAATTGAATCCTCTCTTCCTTATCACAAACAGGATAGTCCATCAAGAACACTGATTCTGGTTGGATAATCTGAGGTTCTGGGGAGGATGAAATTTCAATTGGTTCAGAGGAAGGCATATGTTCATGCTCAGTAGAGTGATCATGAACTGGTTCGGTTTCAAGTTCAGGAGATAAATGAGGAGTAGAAATATGGTGAGGATTAGATTGGGGTGTGGAATGAAAAGAAGTGTTCTGAGGGGTTGAGGGAGGAGTGTTCTGATGAATAGGAGAATAGTGAACTGACTCCTCAGAACAGGAAGGCTCAGCTTCAAGGGGTTGGGCTTGGATAGAATGAGAGGTTGAGGGAGAAGGGGTAGTGTTCTTGAGGACTCTTCTGGGTCTAAGAACACCAGACACACTTTAGTTCTTTTGTGTGAAATAATGAGGCTCGAAGAACTTACCTCTTCCACAGAAGAGTCCTTCACAGCGGCAACGGACTCTTCTGACTTTTCAGAAACAGCCCTAGCTGATCGACCTCTTCGTAATCCAGCTCGGTGAGGATCATGCCTAGCCTTTGATCTCAACTCCGGCTCATCGTTGTCAGAACGAAACATAGAACCACCAGATTCTTGCGGTTGAGGACGATCCCTCTGTTCTTGTTCAAATAGAGCAGATTCCATTGTTGGGATATAAATTCATCCTAAGCCCCACTTGATGTTAGAATAGTTTTGATGGCCAAAACACTTAGAGTTTATAAATGTAATAGGATCAGCTGACTTGTATAGAACAGCTTAGACTAGTCTTGTGTGATCAACTGTATTGATATCAGCTGATCAGCACAGTCCTGGCTTACATGCCTATCCTCAAGATGAGAAGAGTAGAAGACATGAAGACTAGAAGATCCTTGAAGACCAGATAAGTTAAGGTGCTTGTATACCTACCTATCTGATGGAGTCCCAGATTGAAGATGGCCTAAAAGCAGTACAAAGAATTTCCAGATCAGAAGAGTGAAGACAGAAGACCTAAGGCCAGAAGAGTAGTCAGAAGACTAGAAGTACAGATCAGAAGACTATGTGCTCTTCCAGGACTCGGCTGATTCCCAAGTCATCTTGCAATTCAAACGAAGACCTACCTTATTTAGAAGATTGACATGATCCCAGGATTGAAGCAATCAAGCGGCTGGAATCAAAGAATCAAGCTATTATGGAAAGATTGCTCAAACGGCTAGTCAACTCCAACGGCTAGTTGCAACCAATCTCCATTATAAATACAAGAGGATGAGAAATCACAAAAAGAAGAAGTCAAAAGAGAGAATTCAACAAGCCAAGGAAGCAATCAAAGCTAAAGCCATACAGTTCTAAGAATTCTCAAAAGAGCCAGAAACCATTAGATTATCTATAGCTCTTAAGTGATTTCTATCCAACCCTTAAGAACCTGAAACCTGTTCATATTGTATATCAATTGTTTTAGGCATAGTGGTTAAGAAAATTATAAGCTTGAACCATTAGTTGGATACACCTCAAAAACCCCAAACCCTCACCGAAAGGTTAAAGTTTTTGAAACCCCTTAAAGTGCAAGTGCTTACAATCACTTGTGGAGACCGTAGTTGTTAGGACGGCTCAGATCTCAAAGTCCTAACCTTGGGACTATAAAGGTCAAGACCCTTGTAATTTGTGGAAATTAAAGGGATTAAACATCACGTTAGGAAGTGAGAGTGGACGTAGGAACGTATATCCGAACCACTATAAATCCGGTGTTATTTACTTTCTGCACTTTACATTTCTGCCTTTACATTCATTATTATATAGTGCATACTGTGATTTCAACACTCTTCAAAACAAGGCCATAACTTTCAAACCAGCATCAGCTGAGTATTTTCATTAAGTAAAACAAGTTACAAGAACGAGTCTAAACCAGGGCCACCATATTTCCGCATATAACCTCCTCAGTCAGATCACTATAGTCATCTGGACCAGCAGACTTGCAGTCCAGTTGACATAGCAATCAGAAGAGGTTCCCAACTCTGTTTGAAAAAGTTTTAAAGTCTATTCACCCCTCCCCTCTAGACTTTAAACCCATTCACTACTCGTTCAGGGACCAACATCCTTTTTGAACAAAAACTTGCCCTGATGAAATCTTTTCGGAGGACTCCAATCCACCTTTCTATCAGCGATTTGTGGCAATAGAATGCTCAACTTATTTCCAAAACCCATCAAGGATTTAATGGAAAATTCTCTAGGGACCTCATCAAATACTACTTTCTCTCTTTCAGCCAACAATCTGCCAAGCAGAAAACCTTGCCAATCACCATTGACTCGATCAGTGATTGCAGCCATAATGCGAATCTTGAGATTGGTGAGGGCGTCTTGACTAAAATGTTGCCCTAACAAGCATTTTCCAGCTATATCCATCAGCAATTGCAAACCTTCTGGGAGCATATCCTTCTTCAAATTGGACAACGTCGCTAGTTCAACATTCAACCATCTGCCCACGCGAACCTTCTCTTGCCCAGCCATATAACTCAGAATGTCTATTGGCCCGTCTGGTAGATTGAACGCGATTCCAAGGGTTTCTCTGGAAACGATAACCCTGTGGCCAGAAACAATCGAACGAATGTTGTTTGTGTCACCCTGCACCTGAAGAAAGAATTCCATCGCCTCAGGTTCGTAAACCTTCGTAGGAAATGATTCTAGGTATTTCCGTAGCCCACATTCTTCACACATGGTGAGAATGGCTTGATTCTCTGGTTTTTGTCGTCCGGTAAAGTAAACAGAGTTTTCCACGAAAATTCCTTTATTTTTACTCGATCTTGCTGGATTGAACGTACCTACAACTTCATTCTCTTCGTTAAGAATATCAATAATCGCCATAGAAAAGATATTGAGAAGTGTAGTTGCAAGAGTAAGAAGAAGCGAAAATGCTTGAGCTTAGAGAATTTTGCAGAAAGATTTTGAGTAATGGAGAAGAAGAAGTTTAATGTGATCGTGTTAATCAAAATCAAGGCAAATCTAGGGCTTGGATTGATTCTGATTTCCACGTGTGGTTTGGATTGAGTATTTAGAAAAGTGTAATTTTAAGAAAAACGTTCCAGATTCATAACATCTCAATTCCAATTTGGAGCCAACTTGTGTTGATAAATACACCTTTTAAATTAGGTTAAAAATAGAGGAGTGTATTAATCTTCTCTATAAGTAATCTAACTTTGAGCAGTCCTTGACTTAGAAGTACTTTAAGGCAGGATACTGTTCTGATGTGTATCAGCACAGTTGTTTTCCATACACACTATACTTCAATTTCTTATTACTACTATATGGAATTTTACTTATCTGGGTTCAGCTGAGTACTGTGATCAGCTGAGTACTCTTTTGAAGATCAGCTCAGTAGTTGGGTCAGCTCAGTAGTCACCAGATCAGTTCCCCAACTCTTCTGATTTTCACCTTTTTGATATCAGCACAGTTCTTTCTCAGATTAGTACTGAAAATATTTTGTAGACAAATTTTCTTGTAATCAAATAAGCTATGTAGACAGTTTAATCAGTAATCAGATCAGCTCTGTAGATTGAATGATATTGTAGTCAGAATAGTTCTGTAGACAAATTAACTTTGTAATCAGAACAGTCTGTAGACAAATCAATTCAATAATCAGAACATGTCTGTAGACGGATTTATACTGTAATCTGATCAGATTTGTAGACAGATCAAATCTGTAATCAGATCAGTTCCCCCTCCAGTGGAGAACTCCTCTTCTGTGCGTGTTTCACCTTGGTAGAAGTGTTAGTTCATGCATGGATGGTGAAATATAGTACAGAATAGTAAAGAATAATTAAATAGGTCTATATAAGGTTTGTTCTAAGGTGACTTGTGCTCTGAGTCAACATACAGGATTTTTCAGAAATCATAGATTCCCCCTTAAATGTATATTCTCAATTCCCTCAGCTTTACCAGCTTCCTCATCGGGATTTAGGAACCTTAGTAACCTTTTTACCTGATTGTGATGAGTGTAGTGGTCTTGACATGGTCTGTTCTTCAGAATTACCCTTCTTGGTGTACTGATCTTGATATCAGCTTAGTACCTGAAATGTTAGTATACAACTCTATATACATGCAGTTTAGGTACCCACTATTTATTGGGGTCCTTGAGTGTTAGTAGCAGTAAGAGGAACCCAAATAAACATAGAAGTTCTGAATAATTGAGACCTCTTCAGTTTTCTACCATACTTATCACAGAACAGTACTTTATTGACCTTATCCAAATTATCAACAAACTTAGGATCTATTTTTCTGAGATAGCCTTTCCTTGGTTCTATCCCTTTTTCAGGAAGATCAGTATGTCTGTAATAGTTTGCATAGGGCCTAAAAGCCTGTGGACCATACGGCTTATAGATGCGTTTTAGTTTTTCCTCTCCAATGATATCATAAGATAAAGGTGGAGGATAAAGAACAGGTTTGTTATGATAATGAGGCACAAATTTCCTAGGTTTAGTTGAGTACAACTGAGACTGCCTTATAAAAGGAGGTCTAGGCTGTTTCCAACTTGCCTGAGTTTGTCTTGACCTACTGTTCTGAGTCTGCCTCTTCTGATTCCAGGACTTTTCAGCTCTGGTCAGAGGAGTAGTACTCTTCTGGTATGATCTTGACTGTACTGGTCTGGATCCATTCTTCTGTTTACCATACTTGGCATTAGGAGGAATGTATTTCGACTGTACTTTGGAGTTTGGTTCATTATCATAGATCATAGGTTCTTTTCCTTTATCTAATTGCAAAGAACTTGAACTAGCTCTAGTAGTGTTCTTAAGGCCTGAAGTAGAGGAACTAGGCAGATCAGTACCTATTCCACTTTTATCATAAGGAGCTCTGTATCTGTCTGATAATGTTTGATTAATCTTAGAAGAGTTAATCATCTCAGATAGCTTCAGATCTAGGCTCAGTACTTCAGATTCTAAGAATCTATTGCGCTCTTCAAGTTTTTCACATTTAATCTTTAAGTCATTGAACTCATTTGTCTCTTTAGCTTGTGTATGAAGCATACCCTGATATAACTTGTCCATAGATGCATACTTATCTTTGAGTTGTGACAACTATTCTGATAGTCGTGCATTTAGAATAGTTATATTAGGATCCACTTGTATTTGAGCTTCTCTAAGACTCATGATTTCTTGTCTTAAAGATATGTTCTCATCACTGATTTCCATAAATGCTTTGTTAGCTGGTAGGAGGTCTTCTTCATTCATTCCATTGGAATGGTGAAGACTACTCCCTACACTACTATCAGCAGTGTCACATAAATCAGAATCAGAATCTGATTCATCACAAGATTGAAAAGATGTGACAGATGATACCTCTTGATCTATTTTTGCCATCATGACTAGTCCATCATCTGCAATGAAGACTTCTTTCTCACTGCTAGAAGGGTATTCAGAAGAGGAGGATGGTAACTCATCTGAATCCGTATCAGATTCATTGTTAGCCACCATTGCCCTCTTACCCTTAGCATATTTGCGATCTCTCCTTGCTTTCCTTTCTCTTCTGTCTTCAGCACTTAGATCAGGACATTCATGGATGTAATGACCTGGCTTTTCACAGTTATAACACAGAGGTTCATTAGAAGTACGTTTAGAAGGAGAATGATATCGGTTCCTGTCCTTTCTATCAGTGGAGTTTCTATCCTTCCTATCAGCAGAGTTCCTATCTCTTCTTTTCTCATTAGAGATCTCATCTCTCCTTTCAGAAGATTTGTGATCCCTTCTGGTCCTAGAAGAGTCCCTGTTACTAGAGCCCTGAGTGTCCTTATAGAATCTTTTGTATCTACCATACCTCTTGTTAAGCTTGTCAAACCTCTTAATCATTAAATTCAACTGATCCTTAAGATCAAGATCAGTACTCTCTAGTTCATCTTTTATGCTTGAGGACTTAGACATAGATGATCTAGGCTTCTTAGAGGTAGACGCCTTAAGTGCAATGCTCTTGGAGATTTCCTTAACCCTATCACCACTAACTATTGAATCCTCTTCATCTAATTCGAACTCATGTGCCTGAAGGGTTTGGAAGGTAGTTTCAGCAGACCAGTTATCTATATCCTGAGTGTTTTTAATGATCAGTGTGACCATTTTCCACCTTTCATCTAAGGCTTTAAGGATACGTAAATTGATCTCCCTATTGGTATAAGTCTTGCCTAAAACATCCAGACCATTCATAATCTTGGTAAAACAAGTATCGAGCTGGTCTATTATTTCACCAGGCTTAATTTAAAATGATTCGAACTTCTGGACAGCAGTGGATAGTTTGCTTTCTTTTATAAGAGAAGTTCCCTCACAAATGATAGCTAACTTGTCCCACATCTCTTTGGCTGATTTACATTTAACCACTTTCCCAAGATACTCGTTGGGAAGGGTGTGCAAAATGTAATTCTTTGCCAAGCTATCTAGATTGTTCTGCCTCATCTCTTCAGCAGTTAAATCTAACCTGGGTTTTGGCACGAGAACACCAATGGCTTTTGAAGGCTACAGAGTTGCTGTGTTGGGTATCATGGTAGTAATAGGCCCTTCTTTGATCACAAACATCATTAGATCATGGGTAGAACTAAAGATGGCCTCCATCCTTAGCTTCCAGTAATCGTAATCTGCAACCTTAAACTTTGGAAGTTTATTGATGTTAGTTTCTTCCATGATAGAACAAGCAGTAAGATCAGTAGAATGACAAATAGGTCAAGAAAGACAAGTAAGATCAAGAAACAGTTATCAGTAATGAGAGACAATTAGACTTTCCCCAAAGTCTACAAGGTTATCTAGAAACAGCAATCCAAAGAACTACTGCTCTGATACCACTTGTTGGTCCCAAAAGTTGAGTTAAGATTGAGTAAGCTAAGAAAAAGTCTAGAGGGGAGGGGTGAATAGACTTTTCAAATTCTATCAAAATATCAGAGTTTTTAGTGCGGAAATGTGTTTTGTACAGTACTGTTCTTAGAATCAGCTCAGTACTTAACAGTTAGCTTTTATACTCAACTTTTCTTTAAATCTTTTCTTTAGAAAACTTACTGTTCTTGGTTCAACAAATATAAAGCAGTTAATCAAAAACAAAACAGTAAAGAACACAAGATTTTTATAGTGGTTCGACAAATGTCTACATCCACTCTCACAACTCCAGTTGCGATGTTTTATTACTCTTTTCCACTTGAGTACTTGTTGTTTAGAGTCCCAAGATTAAGACTTCAATCTTGTCGATTATACCACACGGTATATCTTCGATCAACTAGTAATTTCACAAGTAACTAGCACACTTGTTTACACAATACAAACTTAAAACGAAAAGTAAAACTTCTCTTTGCAGTAGCCTTTGATTCTTCAAATCAGATCTGTGGCTTCTCTTCAGTTCTTGATCTCCAACTCTGTGAGTTCTTGAATACCTGAATACTTCTTGATTGCTCTTGAATACTTTGAGTAGTAGTAGTTTCAGTAGTCTTTTCAAGTAGAAGATCACACGGTATTTATAAGCAATAGTAAGACAGTTAGCAGTTTGTGAACTAACTCTCAACTAACTCATAACCGTTTCTTGTTGTAACTTCTTTCTTTTTGTAACCAACTTATCTTATCTTTCCAAGTCAGCATATCTTCAAATATCTTCAGTTACGTTTCAAATAAGTCATCCAAACTTATTCTTCAAATAAACTAACTCAGCACAGTAAACTACTCTTCTTAGTTTTACTGCTCTTGGTCAGTCAGCACAGTTCTTCAAAACTGTTCAGCTTCCTTCAAAAACTTCACTTGATATCTTCAATCTCTGAAATAGTCTTCTTAATCTTCTCTTAGTCTTCTTGCTTCCATCTAATCTACTGTTCTAACTATTACAATGCTGAAATACAATAGAATACAACTTTACAAATATAAAACCTATCTATACATCAACTGAACTATATACAGATGAGTACATCTAAGTCCTATACTATAAGTTGTCTATACAATACTTCCATCAGCTTAGTTCTTAAACAGTTCATATATCAGATTAGTAACATACTAAGATCAGTAAACTTAAACTTCAGAATACATAAAGATCAGTAATCTTATATCAAGTATTTCACATAGAACAACATATAATCACATATATCATTAACTCTAAAGTTACTTTTGGCCATCAAAACATATAATCATAAATTAGAACATTGTTTATAGGATTCATATCCTAACATCTCACACTGGTTCCCTATGCTTTAATGGTCTTCATCTGCTGAAATTTACAAATGTTCTGGTGGTGCCTCATATGTCGAAAAACTCAATTTCTGTCTCAAACCTTTGTCGTGATAATAATATTGATATTATTTTTGGCCCCTCTTCCTTTCAGGTGCGGGATGGCCGCTCGGGGAGCATTCTCCTCATTAGGAGTCATATTAAAAACTTATACGTATGGCCGGCACGAGTCTCCACACCCTTCCCAACTGCCCTAGTATCTCATAGCCTATCCACCTCGATTTGGCACTCTCGTCTTGGTCACCCATCTACCAAAATTTTGTCCCATACCTTATCAAAATTTAGTTTGCCTAATACACTATCCAAACTGTTTAGTTGTGATTCTTGTTATTGCATCAAAAGTCATAAACTTCCTTTTAATGATTCTAGTATTGTCTCCTTTAATCCTCTTGATGTTGTGTTCTCTGATGTTTGGTCTTCCCCAATTATGTCTAATGAAGGCTTCAAATATTATATTTTATTTGTTGATCATTTTAGCAAATACATGTGGATCTACCCCCTAAAACGCAAATCTGATGTTCTTTCCACATTTACCACATTTAAATCCCTTGTTGAAACATACCATCAATCCAAAATTAAAACCCTCTACACTAATAATGGAGGAGAGTTTATTGCTCTCCGCTCATTCCTCCAAATCCATGGCATATCTCATCTTACCACACCTCCCCACACACCTGAACACAATGGTATGTCTGAACGTCGTCACAGACATATTGTTGATACAACCTTAGCCCTCCTTCATCATGCATCCATGCCCCTCACATATTGGCCCTATGCTACCTGCACAGCCACTTACATCATAAATCGCCTTCCTAAAGTAAATCTCAACACCATTTCATCCTTCCAACGTCTTCTCAAACAGCCTCCTAACCTTTTCAAACTTCGTGTATTTGGATGCCTATATTATCCCTGGCTTCGTCCCTACACATCCCACAAACTAGACCCTCGTTCCACACAGTGTGTCTTTATTGGGTATTCCCTCACTCAAAGTGCTTATCTCTGTTTAGATCCTTCCACTCATAGATTTTACACTTCTCGTCATGTCCAATTTGTTGAACATATCTTTCCATTTGCCAAAATCTCCTCATTTTCAAAAAATCCTACTGATTTGGTAGATACACCCCCAATCCCTGACCCTAACCCTAATCTGGGTTCATTACCTGCTACACCCCCGCCTTTAGCACATACACCCGCCACACCCCCAGTATTGGCAAATCCACCCACCACACCTCCAGCCCTGGCAACTCCATCCGATTCACCTCCATCCTTCGCAGATACACCCAACCCACACCCTGCTTCAATTACCGCACCCCCCAGAATAGTCAATACACCCCTTCCTCCCAATCCACCTCCTACCACTTCCGCCTCCCTCGTGCCGCCAAATGCTCCTCTGCAGTCCCCTGCACCCCGTATGGTCACTCGCTACCAGAACAGGGTCTTCAAGCCCAACCCGAGGTATGGCCTTACATCGGTTTTGTCTTCTGATATTGAACCCAGTTGTGTCTCTGAGGCTTTAAAGATGAGCGGTGGAGGGAAGCTATGTCCACTGAATTTGATGCTGTTCTAAGAAATGGAACTTGGTGTTGGTGTATACTGTAAAGCAAACTTTTAGTGGGCTTTTGTGACGTATATTCGATTTCCTTTTATCTGAAATAAATGGTTTTTCACATTATTGCATTCTTTGTGATTACTTGTATGTCTGCTTATCTTGCATTGTAGACGATGTGGTGGGTTTGTAGTCACACAGAAGATCACATTGTCAGTTCCTTGTAGGATATAAACAGTATTCACAACTGAGATAGTTATGGACAAAACTATTGGTTTAAGTTGTAGTATAAACTTGTTAGTGGTTTGTCTTGGCCGTTAGTTTATACTAGTGCGCTGTGGCGTATTGAATGGATCACATATAAGACATGTTCTTCTGTTCTGACTGTTATAAAGAACTAGAAGTCTTGGTGACTTTTATGATTCTTAACCCTAAGTGTGATATTTAGATGTGTGGGGTGCTTGTTCACTACTTTGATGTACCATAGGTGAGAATCTTGATAGATTCTTCACGCTCTGTATTTTGGGTAGTGGCATCGCTCGCATGATGTCTACTTATTGGCATTAGGGCACCGTGTCCTGTACATCCAGGCTGATGATGTCCCCTTGAGGAAACTCATAAAGGATTGTCGTATTAAACCCTGCAGGTGGATTTAATCCGTACGACAACAAGGTTGAGTGGTACTACTCAAGGAATTATAGTAATTAATTATTTAAAGAAGTCGGGAGCTTTAATAATTAATGGACGTGCGATATCTTAAACACGGGGAATTATAAAGTCTAATAGAAGCCCTGATTCGGTTCGGGATAGGACGGGAGTGCAACATTAATTCTCTAGTGGAATGAATTAATGTTCTCGGGCCAAATTATATGTTCTGGGCTGAACATAAGAGTATTTGGGCCTTTAAGAAGCCCAAGCCCTATACCTTCTAATGGATCCCTAGTCTGGCCCATGAAACTTATGGAAATTATAAATAGGAGCCCTAATTCAGTTTTGAAACCCTAGCACACACGAAATAGAGAAAAACAGCTAGGGTTTCAAGGAGACGAAATTGAGGCACCTTCTCCACGTTTGATAGCACGCCGTCCACCCGGTGTTCGAGCGAAGTTGGGAGACAGACTAGAAGATCTGTAGATTGGAATCAACGCCTCGATCTTCAAGGGTAACGGATCTAAACTATGTTTTAGAAGCATGTTTAGGTTTTATTTATTTATTTATACGTTTGGCATCCGACAACGATCCTGGTGACGGACCGCCTTCGCCGGCGTGTTCCAGCACTTGGGACCTTGTTCCGCCGGCGGCTTGTCAGAATGTTGTTGGCTCCAAGTGGGTCTTTCGTATCAAGCGCAAACCTGATGGTTCTTTGGACAAGTTTAAAGCTCGTCTTGTGGCCAAGGGCTTTCATCAACGTCCGGGTGTTGATTTTTCTGAAACCTTTAGCCCAGTTGTCAAACCCGCCACTGTTCGGGTCGTTCTCAGTATTGCAGTCACTAGAAACTGGCCCCTACAACAATTTGATGTCAATAATGCCTTCCTCCATGGCTCACTGTCTGACACTGTCTACATGGCTCAACCTCCTGGTTTCATTGACAAGACCTTTCCTTCTTATGTTTGCAAACTACATAAATCCATCTACGGTTTGAAACAAGCCCCTCGTACTTGGTACTATGCTCTACGGACATTTTTGGAAGGAATTAGATTTATTCATGCACGATCTGATAAGTCATTGTTTGTGTATAATAAATCAGGTGTCATAGCTCATTTTCTTGTATATGTTGATTTAATTCTTACAGGAAACAACACTTCGTTTCTCTCCCAAGTAGCAACAGATCTTGGTGCAAAATTTTCAGTGAAAGATCTGAGCTCTCTTTCCTACTTCTTGGGGGTTGAGGTTCTTCGTACCAAGAAATTGTGCTTTCTATCTCAACGAAAGTATGTGGTAGATCTACTTACACGGTACAACATGATCAATGCCAAGTCGGTTCAAACTCTGTTATCTACCACAGCTCGTCTCACTCTCTCAGATGGGACCCCTCCAGCTGATACCACCCAATACCGACAAGTACTTGGAAGCCTACAATATCTTCAACTAACTAGACCGGATATTGCCTTTGTTGTTCACAAATTGTCTCAATTCATGCATGCACCAACTGCCACTCATTGGGGAGCTGTCAAACGTCTCCTACGATACCTGAATGTCACTAGAGATGTGGGAATCACCTTGAAGTCTGATTCATCCTACTCTCTACATTGTTTCACTAATGTTGATTGGGCTGACAACACTGATGATCGCACTTCTACAAGTGCTTATATTGTATTTCTTGGGGCTAATCCTATCTCATGGTCATCCAAGAAACAGAAATCTGTAGCTCGATCTTCTACAGAAGCTGAGTATCGTGCAATTGCTTATGCCGCCTGATTCGGTTGTAAATTGCATAAGATTTCATGTGTTTTAGTGATAAACTTTGAGGGTTTTTCATGCATTTTCACACTAATATGCTTGATTTGCTTGAGAATGGTGTTTGAGCTCGTTTTGTAGAAATACGATGTGAATTAGGCATTAAAATTGTAAAAATGAGCGTTCAATCATCATTTTCACTCACTGGACTGAAGAGAGGATTGCACCATTGGATTCGTCTCGAAAAATGGAGTGGAATGGAAGAAGGAATCAAGTCAATCGGAGGTCGGAAGCTCGAGATATGAAGGGATGAAGACGGAGGACGGAAGTTGGGCCGAAGTATCCGCCCGACCGGGCCGACCCGCCCGCCCGACCGGGCCACATATCTGCACCCAACTTTTTGTTAAGTTCACCCACTGCGCATATTTTTACAAATTTCAACTTACAAAGTTCTGCCCGGCCGGGCCACTCAGCCGCCCGGCCGGGCCACCTCCTTCCAGCCCATTTCGCGCACCTACATTTTTGATAAGTTCACCCCCGCGCGTATTTTTGGCCCAAATCAACTTACGAAGTTTTGGCCCGGCCGGGCCACCTGTTTCCAACTCAATTTTGGGGGTTTTGCCCTATTTTCTCCGTTTTTGAAGGGCCTAATTGCAAAATTCACCCAAGACTTCCACCCCAATTATAAATAGACCAAAATTGAGTTTTAAAAGGGAGACTTACTCCTTTTACAAGCTTTCTTCACACACATTCACATAGTAGTAGGTGTTCTTCATAGATTAGTTTAATTTCTTCATTAGATTAGATAGATTAGTGGTTTTTACTTCAAATCAAGTTACGATTATCATCGGGCATCGTCTATTACATCGGTTTGTAGCTAAATTCTCATGGTCAAGGTGATATTATTCTATTTTGCAATTCAATTTAGTATTTTCTTAATTTCTTCAATCTTTTGCTATTTTACCATTAGTTTGATGTTATTTGTTGTTGTAGCCATGAGATTCTTTTCTAGAACCATGGGCTAAGCTCTTATTGCCTTGGGTGTGAATGTTTTGATGGGTGTTTAGTGTAATTATAGATTAATTGCATGATTAACTTAGGAATTGGGTGTATATGCTTCTAGTGTTGTAATTTCCATGATTCAATTGATTAATTCACCCTATTAGCTAGCATTGTTAGTTTTGTCGACTCAACGACCGTATTGGGTTGCATGATTAAGAGTGTGTGTATGAGCTTGAATTAATCGATTAGAATTAACATAGTAATTAGCTACACCGACCGGGGGTTGATTGCTTAGATCGACGACACTAGACACTAGTCGATTAGAGGTCGTCTATTAGATTAGTGAGAGGGCGTCTCATAAACATTAGTAACCGTGTTGAACGTGTTTATGAGACACTATCTTAGGAGCTTATGGTATTGATTAGACTATATAATTGCTAATTAATGCACGTGTTCACTTAAGCCTCACGAGGGATTGGTCTACACACACGAGTGATAGCCTTTAGCTTAATCCAAAACCATAGTTTAATTCATGCAATTGGTTCGTTAACTCATTGAATTACCCATAAAATGGAAACACCCGAGGTAATACCCTTCTCTTGCACTTTCTCTCGAAAGTTAGATAGCTTGCTATTTCTTGTGTTCATTTCTTATCATTCTTAGTTAATTTAGTTTAATTCTTGTGTTTTAATTCCCGAAAATCCAACAAACACATTTAGTTACTACAATAGCATGAAAACTTATAACTTTAGGGATTCACTTTCACTCAATTAGGTCCTTGGAACGAAAATCTACTTGGTCGTACTTGCGTACTACAATCGAACCCATACGCTTGTGGGATCGTATTGTCAAGTGCTTAAAAAGTGTTGAAAAACGAGACAAGTCACTGCCTCTAAAGTTCAATGGTTAAAATCTCTACTTCATGAGTTGAACTTCTCAGTCTTACCACTTCCTGCAATCTACTGTGACAATATTGGTGCCACTTATTTGTGCTCCAATCCAGTCTTCCATTCTCGCATGAAGCACATTGCACTTTGTTCGTGATTTGATCAAGTCGTCTCAGTTACGAGTGTCTCACGTCTCGTCTGCCGATCAACTTGTTGATGCTCTCACCAAGCCTCTTCCTCGTTCTCGTCTACAACTATTAATGTCCAAGATTGGACTCTCCTTTGGTGCTCCATCTTGAGGGGGCGTATTAGGAATATATATATCTTGTAAATATTTAGTCAATATATATTCCTTAATTATAGGCTAGATATTAGGCTTCTCAAGATTTCTCTTGTGTATTTAACTCTTGTACGTCTTACACAAATTAACTCAAAAAAATATAATTTCTTATATCTTGATATTCTAGTTATTGTAGAGCCCAAGTTTTCTATAGGAGTTTTGAGGAAATGGTCGGAAACTTATATGGGAGGGTACCCCGCGAAGCATTAGAGATAGTCACAGAAAAGTTCGAGACAGCCAAAATGGCACTCTTTTTCTCAGGAGGAGGCAGGAAAGAGCTTAAGCTACGCGTAACGGGTCGAATATGGAAGGGAAAACAAAATCCAGATGGTGGAGCATGCATGCCCAATTTCTGTAGCTAATGTTGCTTGGTTTGATTTTTGGGTTTTTCCACTTTTCTTTTTTCTTTTTTCCCCCTTTTATTTATCCCTAAGGAGGGTCTTCCGACGCAAGGTTTTTAACGGGGCTCCGGTCATTTGAACGGCTTGTGTTCACTCTGACTCTTAGGTTTCTCGATCAATAAAAGAACTGAATTTATATATAATATATATTTGCAAACATTTTTTACAGCCACGTGGCACTAATTCATTGGTCTATCTCAATGTATCAAATTTTATAAATTCAAAAATTTAATATTTCAATCTTTTTATTTTTTTAAATCCAACAAATTCATCTTTAATCTTTATATCTTTTTATTTCTATAAATTCAATTTAAGCGTTTGTTAATAAAATTACTCCAACAAATTTCAATTAATAAATTTAATCTTATATTCCTAAAATTACTCCAACAATAAGATTTAAATTTTTTTTCTATTTAATCTATCTTAATATTATTTAAATAAATTTAATTTTAATCTTATTCCTAACATTACTCCAACAATAAGATTTGATTTATTTTTTCTTAAAATTACTCCAACAAACAATAATATTTTATAATTCAAACCAAACGATTTGATTCTTTATAAATTCAAAAATTTAATATGCACGGTGTATTTTGACTTTAATTATTATAAATATAATTTAAATAAATTTAATTTATCTTAATAATATTTAAATAAATCAAGATTTGATTTTTTTTTCTATTTAATCTATCTTAATAATATTTAAATAAATTTAATTTTAATCTTATTCCTAAAATTACTCATTTATTTATTTTTTCCTAAAATTACTCCAACAAACAATAATATATTATAATTCAACCAAATCTATCTTAATAATATTTAAATAAATCTATCTAAATAAATTTAATTTTAATCTTATTCTTATTCCTAAAATTACTCTTTTGATTTTTTTTCCCTAAAATTACTCCAACAAACAATACTATTTTATAATTCAACCAAATCTATCTTAATAATATTTAAATAAATTTATCTAAATAAATTTAATTTTAATCTTAATCCTAAAATTACTTCAACAATAAGATTTGATTTTTTATAAATCTCTAATTAAATCTACACTATTTATTTTAATATCTTTTTGATATTTAGCTCCAACAAACAATAATATTTATAATATCTTATATTCCTAAAATTACTCCAACAAGATTTGATTTTTTTTTCTATTTAATCTATCTTAATAATATTTAAATAAATTTAATTTTAATCTTATTCCTAAAATTACTACAACAAATTTAATTTTTTTTTCTAAAGTTACTCCAACAAACAATAATATTTTATAATTCCAACCAAATCTATCTTAATAATATTTAAATAAATCTATCTAAATAATATCTAAATAAATTTAATTTTAATCTTATTCCTAAAATTACTCCAACAATAAGATTTGATTGTTTATAAATCCAAAAATTCAATATGCACAGTGTATTTTGACTTTAATTTTTATAAATCTAACTTAAAAAAATTTAATCTATCTTAATAATATCTAAATAAATCTATATTAATAATATCTAAATAAATTTAATTTTAATCTTATTCCTAAAATTACTCCAACAATAAGAATTGATTTTTTTTTTCTATTTAATCTATCTTAATAATATTTAAATAAATTTAATTTTAATCTTATTCCTAAAATTACTTCAACAATAAGATTTGATATTTTTTTTCCTAAAATTACTCCAACAAACAATAATATTTTATAATTCCAAACAACCATCTATAAATTTAATCTTATCTATCTATCTTAATAATATTTAAATACTCCAACGATAAATATAAAATTTGATATTTCAATCTTTTTACTTTTTTTATAGAGAAATACACAGCTTCTAGATCCTTCCATTATGAGATCCTATTTTTTAGGACCTCAACCTCCATGATCTTTCTAGAACATTCTGCCATCTTCCAGGTCGTTCTACAATGCTCCAAGGCCTTCTAGCACCTTCTCCAACATTCTGGAATCTTCCAGGTTCCATACTCTTGTAGAAGCTTCTAGAATCGTTCCTGAATGTGAGAGCATTTAGTACAACATTTAATGTAACATTTCAGAAATGACTTAGAATAAATCAAGGAAGGTCAAATTAAGATGTTGTTGATAATGTTAAAGCATTTAAGAGTTAACAACATCTACAATCTCCCCCAATTTGACCTTTCGACTACAACACACCTGATGCACATATATTTCTATACATACTCAGTATTATGTATTTAGGTATGTTGAACATCAAAGCTAAATACTAGTCAAGACAATACCTGTTGTAACCGTTGGATCAAATCAAAAGAAGATCAAGAATAATTTTACTAAGATCCGTGCCATAAGATCAAAGTAATCTTATTCAAAACCAAAACAAGTATAAACAGTACACTTGTTTACAAAAACATATAACTTTTACAAAAATCAAAGATTAAATCAGAGCATATAAGGGTATATACCAGATTAGTTCTAAGACTTATGTAAGACTAAAAAACAAACAAACAAAAACAAACAAGGACTAAACAATATAATCAAAGCAAAAACTATGAAAAAATAACTACACTAAACAAGGCATATTCATCATGCAGTAAGAAATTAATGATAGGAAAACAAATTAAGCAATGAGCAGTAATCAAATATCATTAGTGCAAACTAATTTAAGCAAGATAAATATAAACATCCTATCAACTAGAAATAGTAAATATTGTATCAGAATAAACAGAATTTTAACTTAAACATAACAGAATAACAAAAAACAAAAGTAGGACTGTAAATGGCATGAATTTCTATAACAATAGCAGTAGCATCAAGGTCCTGCACATGTGCCATCTGTACTTCAGTACTCCCCCTGTCTTGCATCATCTGTTCTAGATATTAGCATAGAGGATTTCCATATCCTCATCATCTTCAGCAGCATCTGCAAACTTGTCTTCATCAGCCTCCTCAGGTTCCTCAATGAAACAAGTTGATGCAAAGAGTGCAACAACATTGTTAGCAGCAGCAGTTCCTCCATTCTCTGTAGCAGCAGCAGCATCAGGTACACCTCCAACATCTTCAGGATTCAGCTCTTCAATAACAACTCCAGAAGCTCTAGCTGAAGTGGAAGGTGGTACTCCCCCTGTTGTAGTGGAAAGTAGCCTGGTCCACTTGTCTTTGATGAACTGGAGCTCATCAATCTGGTCCTGTAAGTGTTGTAACTGCAGTAATATAAAAGATCTGGGAACTGAAAAAGTGGTGTCAGTGTTACCACCAATGTTCTCAGCATCTGGTGCAGCATTAGGTGCAGCTGTGTTCTGTTCAGGTCTTCGTGCTGGTTGAGGTTGAGGTTGAGCAGGAGCTGGTCTTTGAGAAGAACTTCCAGGATTGTGCAAGGGCAGATCTTTCACTCTTTCACCAATGAGCAAAGCAGGTGAAATGGTGTATAAAGGAACCTTACCTCTAAGAACTTCAGTCTTCTTAGGGCTAAAACCATGCATCTTCAGATAATAACAAATAAGCACAGGGTATGGAAGGTTTCCTTTGTCAGAAATATCACCACTAAACTTCATCATGTGGTGGAAAATAGTCAATCCCAAATTAAACTTCTTCAAAACCACTATCCTATAAAGCAAGATTGCTTGATCCTTTGTCACTTTGGTAGAGTTGGTGGAAGGTATCCAATTATAAACAATCAATTTGTGCAACACAGAATAAAGAGAAGTAAGGTCTTTGGCCAACATTCCATTCCTCCATCTAGTCAATAAACCACCAGTCATAGAAGCAGTAACAACATCCAAATCAGGTTCGTCATCATCAAGTACTGGTTCTATGCCTAAGAAATCATTGATCAATTCAGGTGTAAATGGAACTATACTCCCCCTAAACTGTACATTCCCATACCAACGGGAACTCCTCCTACCATTACTCTTCCTCAGACATGCATAAAATTCATACACCCAATCAGAAACAAAAGAATCACACAAGGTCAGAGCTTTCATCAACTTTCTATCCTCTAAGAATTGAATCAAATTCTTATTCTCAAAATCAGAAATAGTAATTCTCCTTTCCATCAACAGTTTCCTCCTAGACAACCTAGTTATCTTATCAACCAATCCATCAATATCAGATTCTACTTCAGTTTCAGAATTACCTTCCTCAGAAGTAGTGTCCTTTGAGCTTGGTTCTTTCACCTCTTCAGAGCTTGATTCCCCTTCTTTTTCAGAGCTTTTGTCTGAAGCTGCACTGCTTGAATCACCTCCATCATCTGGTTCAGGTGCTGGAGCACTGGATTCAGCATGTGATGCAGCATTCTTCTTCAGGGCTTGCTGCATGTCCCTGAGACAAACCTCCATTTCAGAATCAGAATCTGGTTCTGGTTCTTCAGTGATTGTTGGAGCAGCATCCACCTTTGCCTTTCCCTTCCCCTTAGGCTCAGCTTTCTTCTTAGTTGGCTTCTCAATCACCACTTCTTCATCAGATTCAGAAAATACCTGAATTGGTTCAGCAACATCACCACCTAGCTTCTTCTTCTTCCTCAAAGAGTCAGAATGATCAATTCGAGTGAAAACTCGGTTTGATCTTCTCCTTGGCACTGGGCTCCTCTTTCTCTTTCCTTTCTCAACATTCCTCTTGAAAGGAATTGGTTCAGAGTCTGATTTCGAAACATCAGAGTCAGTTTTGCCAGAATTTTCACTTTCTTCAGCATCCTCCATGTGAGCGTCCTCACTGTCGGATGTCTCCGCATTCGACGGCTCCTTTGACTCAGCAACAGGGGATTCTTCAATCTCCTTCTCAGACTTCCCCATAGAGGCAGTCGGGGCCTCTATTTCAGTGTTAGGGCTCGGAATTTGGGGCTTTTCGGCTGTGGATGAAGAGGGTGCAGTGGTGATCACTTCTTGGGTGCGCAAGTAGTGAGAGATGTCAATAGACATATCACCGATCGTGAGGATGGGTGGAGTGGATGATCTCATCGATTGAGAAAGATTCTCAACCGCCTGGTTAAGCTCGGAGAGTGTGACTTGGTTTGGTATGTGGATGGTTGTCGGAGTAGCTGGAATGGGTGTGACGGTTGCGGCAGTTGGGGGTGAGTTCTCATGTGAAGCAGCCATGGAAGCTAAGGTATGCAGATTAGAGAGGGATGAAGATGACGGTTGTGAGTCTGAGTTCGGTGAGTTTGAATTGTGTGGGTTTGTTTCTCTTTTGCCAGCCATTTAAACCAAGAATTCGAACAGCACTACACAAGAATCGAGATAAGCACCAAATAACTTATAACAAAATCTGCAAAATTAATACTCAACTTACTCAATTAATTACAAAGCTTAGGAAAAACATGAAATGGGAGTATTTATATAGAGAGAGCTTAGTAGTTGGAATAATGTACGTGTGATTAAGGCTTGACTTAAAGAAAATTCTAGATTGAATGGATAATGCTCCACAAATTCAGCCACAAGTAAATCATGGGTGAGTTAGTGGGGTAAAATATTAATTAATAAATTAATTAAATTAAGAATATTCTAGAATTAATTAAAATTAAAAATGTGTATAATCTGAAATAATAAAAGAAACGTGGTTAGTATAATTATAAATAAATAAAATAAATTCCCACAATTAATTAAATACTTACAACTTATAAAAATATAATTAAATCATGTAATGTTGTGCTCAAGGATTTGACATACACCTCAACATTGGTTTTTCACAGGTTTTACCTATCCAATGTAGCCAATTTTTCAGCATTTTTTCTTTTCATTGCTTTTCTTCTTTTTGTGCTACAGCATCTAATTCGTATTGATCCATTGTTCCTGTAGAGTACATCGTAGTAGCGAACTCCGTGCCCCATACTTACTTAATGGATTACGAACCTCTTGATGTTTTTACCAAATTCACCTTTTGAAAAGAAGGCATCGTAGTAGCGAACTCCGTGCTCCATAGTTACTCAGTGAATTGGTACATCTTTTAGTATGCTGTAACATTCTCAATTTTTCAAGCTTTTGAGAGGTGTAGTACATGCCTATTTTTGCACAAACAAATTTCAGATTCAAGAATATTTTACAAAGGAATTATTCAACGAAAATAAGAAATAGATCAAATCTATAATAACTATACCACCTTAGGCTGTTGTCCCAAATGCTACCGCATTTGTGACAACATCCTCTCAAGAATTATTCAGATATTACACATACCAAGAGATTTCCTCAAAAATGAGAATCTCTCATGGTCAAGAGCCTTAGTAAATATATCAGCATTTTGATTTTCAGTAGACACATATTCCAACTTAACTATGTTCTTCTCCACTAAATCTCTCATAAAATGATGTCTAATGCTAATGTGCTTAGTGAGTGAGTGTTGTACCGGATTTTTAGATATGTTAATAGCACTTGTGTTATCACAGAAAATTGTGAGGATATTGTTTTCAATTCCATAGTCATGAAACATCTTACTTAACCACAATAGCTGTGTGCAACAACTTCCTGCGGCTATGTATTCAGATTCGGCAGTGGATTGAGAAACACAATTTTGTTTCTTGCTATGCCAAGACACAAGATTGTTCCCCATGTAGAAACATCCTCCACTCGTACTCTTTCTGTCATCTATATCTCCAGCCCAATCCGCATCACTGTATCCAATCAATGTGTTGTTGGTGTCCTTAGTGTACCATATCCCTAGTTCACTTGTACCTGAAACATATCTGATTATTCTTTTCACTGCATTCAGGTGAGATTCCTTTGGATTAGCTTGGTACCTAACACAAACACACACACTATACATAATGTCAGGTCTACTAGAGGTTAGATAAAGTAAACTACCTATCATGGATCTATACAATGTTGGATCAACATCCTTTCCACCATTGTCTTTGCAAAGTTTCAAAGTAGAACCCATAGGTGTTTTCATTACTTTTGAGCTTTCAAGACCAAACCGTTTGACTAAGTTTTTAGCATACTTACCTTGAGAGAAGAAAATACCATCCTTACATTGCTTGATTTGAAGACCTAAAAAATAATTCAAGTCTCCAACCATACTCATCTCAAATGTGGCAGTCATTGCTTAAACAAATCTGCTCAGCATTTTATCACAGGTTGAACCAAATACAATGTCATCAACATATATTTGAGCAATTAGTAAATCTTCTCCAGTGTGCTTAATAAATAAAGTCCTATCTGCTTCTCCTCTAATAAATCCATACTCTAAAAGAAAGTCCGTAAGCCTACCATACCATGCTCTAGGAGCTTGTTTTAGACCATACAATGCTTTCTTTAGTTTGTACACATGATCCAGGTATTGTGGATCTTCAAAACCTTTAGGCTGTTCAACATATGCTTCTTCATTCAATATGCCATTTAAGAATGCAGCTTTTACATCCATTTGATGTAGTTTAATATCAATAAAACATGCAATTGCTAGTAATAATCTAATAGATTCTATCCTAGCAACGGGTGCAAAAGTTTCATCAAAATCAACACCTTCAACTTGGGTGTAACCTTGTGCAACTAACCTAGCTTTGTTCCTAACAATGTTTCCAGACTCATCAGTTTTATTCTTATAAATCCACTTTGTTCCAATGACATTAGTATGACTAGGTCTTGGAACAAGTGTCCAAACTTCATTTCTTTCAAACTGATTAAGTTCCTCATGCATAACATTTATCCAATTTTCATCAGTTAATGCTTCATTTACATTTTTAGGTTCAATTTCAGAATAGTAACACTCAGCATTCACAACATTGCAAATAGAAGACATGCATATTGTTCTTACCACATCTACCTTATTCGATCTTATTCTTCCTCTTGTTTGCACTCCAACTGTAGCATCGCCTATGATCTGGTCAGAAGGATGACTTTTCCCCATTCTTGAAGAAGGATTCGTTTTGGGAACATACTGATCATTCTGTGGAATTACAACTGTCTGTTCTGTAGATGTTGCTCCAGATGTGTTAGCATTTGGTGCAGCATTATCAGACTTCAGTGTATTCTCAGAATTATCAGTGACTTGTGATACATCTTCTTCATCTTTATCATCTGTAAGACCTTTATCATCATCAAACATAACATTAACAGATTCTTGAACGGTGTTAGTCCTAAGGTTATAAACTCTATAAGCTTTACTATTTCTAGAATAGCCTAAAAAGAAACCTTTATCACTTTTAGAATCAAACTTGTGAAGTTGATCCCTATCATTCAGAATATAACACACACAACCAAATACATGAAAATATTTTACACTTAGTTTTC
This sequence comes from Galeopsis tetrahit, assembly GCA_963675135.1. Lineage (NCBI taxonomy): Eukaryota > Viridiplantae > Streptophyta > Magnoliopsida > Lamiales > Lamiaceae > Galeopsis > Galeopsis tetrahit. The sequence goes on from OY776134.1 coordinate 23,587,947, forward strand.
TAACATTCAGAATCTTATAAGGTGTTTGATTAGTACCAGATCGAATATAAACTCTATTAATAATATGACATGCTGTATTCAATGCTTCAGCCCAAAATCTTTTAGAAAGACTTTTAGATAAAAGCATGACTCTTGCCATTTCTTGTAAAGTTCTATTCTTTCTTTCAACAATTCCATTTTGTTGTGGAGTTTTAGGAGATGAATATTCTTGCAAGATACCTTTCTTATCACAGAAATCATTAAACATGCTATTCTCAAATTCCCTACCATGATCAGTTCTAATACGGCCAACTTTCAAGTTAAACACATTTTTGAACCTTTTATAGAGAACTTTAAAAGCAGCAAATGTTTCAGATTTATCTCTTAAAAACTCAATCCAAGTATATCTAGAAAAATCATCTTCCACAACTAAGGAATATTTCTTACCTCCAATGCTTTCAGTTTCCATAGGACCCATCAAATCCATGTGCAACAATTCAAAACATCGATGTGTAGAACAATGTGACAGCATTCTATGCGGCACTCTTACCTGTTTACCTTTCTGGCATGATCCACATATAGTGGTATTCTGGAAACTCAGTTTAGGTAGTCCTTTGATTGCATCTGATGTGATTAGTTTCTTCATTGCCCTGTAATTTACATGTCCTAATCTTTGGTGCCATAAGACATTCTCATCATGTTTTGACAAATTGCATACATTAGTTCCAATAAGATAACTGTTATCTGCAGACCTAGTACCAGTCATAACACAATCATCATCTTCATTAAGAACATAGCAAGACTCTTTGTCAAATTTTACATGCAAATTATCATCACAAAGTTGACTAATACTAATCAGATTAGCAAGTAAGCCATCAACATGCAAAACATTTTTAAGCTTAGGAAAACTTTAACATTCAAAGTTCCTTTTCCTATTATCTTTCCTTTTGATCCACCACCATATGTAACATTACCACCATTCAAGGTCACATAATCAGATAAGTAGTCTATTTGTCCTGTCATATGTCTAGAACAACCACTATCAAAATACCATAGACCAGGTAAACATGCTTTCAAGGATGTGTGAACAACATTACAGGTAACTTTTGATTTCCATGCAGATTTCACAGAATGTTTCCTAGGATGTGAAGACATTCTGGATGGCATAAACTCAGTTCTCAAATCCTTAAACATTTTCAAGCAGAAGGGACGAATATGACCATATCTAAAGCAATAATGACAAATATACTTCCTTTCAAACTTGTGAGAATCTGTTTGTGCAGATGTTACACCAGATGTGCTAGCATTTGCCTTCACAAATTTCACAGGTTTTCTAAAATTTTCAGAAATAGAAGCAGTTTCACCATCATAACCTAAACCATAATTATTAGATTTACCAGTAGCTATAGCATCATTCACTTTAGAAGCACTCTTGGAAAACTTTTTGAAACTTAAAGTAGAGGTGATCAATTTCTCCTTCAGTTTACAAACTTCAAGATCTCTTCTGGTAAGTAAGACTTCTAGCTTAGTGATTGTATCTTTCAGATCCACATTCTCTTTTTTCAAAGAATTCAGAGAGAGTTTCTGAGAGTTCCAATCATCTAACAATTTTTGATATGTCTCATCATCAATCCTTTTTCCTGCATCATCAACAAAACCATTAAAACAGTTCAAATCTGGGTGACTCTGTTTTGATGTTACTGTAGATGTGAAGACATCAGGTGCAACACCAGAATCTGTATCATCCAGATCATCATCTGAGGAATCATTATAATCAATTCTGGTAAAATGAGCATGTTCATTTTCATTAAACTCATCAAGATCATCATTATCAGATTCATCACTCAAGGTAGCACTAAAATTCAGTTTTTGCTTCAGTATGGTATTGGCACACTCATTTGCATAGTGTCCATAACCAGAACATGCATTGCATTGAACTGATTTTCTAAATTCAGGATCATACCTTGGTTTACCTTCACTCTTTGATGGTCTTGGTGTGAATTGACTCTTCCTCCTTTCTGGTTGTGGTGTTGATGTGTTGATTTGGATCTTAGGCTGAATGTTTCCTTTAGATTTATGCATAGACTTCTTAAGAAATTTATTAAAATGCTTTGTAAGAAGGGCAATGTTGTCAGGATTGCTAAGGCATTCATCAACCAATTCTTCATCCGAATCAACCTCAGTAATGATAGGTTGAATCTCAGATTTGTTTGATGTTTCTCCTTTAAAAACAACAACTTTCTTATCATCTTTAGCTTCATCAGTTTGATTAGTGTTTATTTCATAGGTTCTAAGAATACTCACTAATTCATTTTGACTTAACTTATCAGTATCTTTTGCCTCTTCAATAGCACAAATTTTAGCATCAAATCTTTTAGGAACAGACCTTAATATCTTATGTACTACTCTAACATTAGAAATAGGGTCACCAAGAGAATGTGATTCATTAATAATCTCACTTAACCTTTCATTGTAGGATGAAATTGTTTCATCTTCCCTCATTCGGAGATTCTCAAACTTTGTCCCCAACATTCGAAGCTTTGTCCTTCGAACACTATCGGAACCTTCACAATGCTCTTGTAACCTGTCCCATGCATCCTTAGAAGTAGAACAGTTAGATATAATTTTAAACATAGAGGTATCAACAGAAGTAAAAATAGCATTTAAGGCTTTAGAATTATATCCTGCTGTTGTTATCTCATCGGCTGTCCAATCAACTTCTCTCTTAAGTTGGATTTCACCATCGGCATCTGCTGGATTCTTTGGTATGTCCCAACCTGTAAGAACAGTCCTCCAAGCACGTTCATCAATTGACTTGATGTACATACGCATCTTAGGCTTCCAATAAGCATAATTTGAACCATCTAAAATGGGTGGCCTAAGTGCTGTGGATATGTGATGTGTTTCCATTGCTAACATAAACTAAAACACACTTTAAGCAAGGATCTAAACCTAGTGTCGTCAGGTATCGGCTCTGATACCAACTGAAAGTGTGCGGGGGGGGATGGTATCTAGTGTTTAAGTAAAAAACAGAACAATGTTACACTGAATGTTGTGACAATTAGTGTAGCATTAACTCTAACAGAATGTGAAAAGTAAACACAGTACACAACGGAAGTCTAAAACACTAAAACACAATACGAACACAATGGAATAATTTTTAACATAGATTTTATTAATAAAAAAACCTATGCTAAGCCTTACGGCGAAAAGTAACTTAGTTCCTAAGTTATACAAAAAGTGTAGTGTGAAATGTCTCAGCAATTACTTCAACATTCCACAAACAGAAACTACAATCGAGGCAGGTGCCTGAATCCGCAAACAAACTTAAGTGTAAAACACTGTCTAAAGAACTAATCTAATCTGTGATTCACTCTCACTCCATTCAAGACTAGAACTAAGTACACTGGAAGGTGGTATCCCTCGGCGTACGTTAAATGATACAACTACTGGCTATAACTCCTAACTAGGGTTGAACGCTCAAGGAGGGGTTACTCGAATAGTGCATGCTTTGAAATGAGAGGCTCTGGCGGTATTTATAGAGAAATACACAGCTTCTAGATCCTTCCATTATGAGATCCTATTTTTTAGGACCTCAACCTCCATGATCTTTCTAGAACATTCTGCCATCTTCCAGGTCGTTCTACAATGCTCCAAGGCCTTCTAGCACCTTCTCCAACATTCTGGAATCTTCCAGGTTCCATACTCTTGTAGAAGCTTCTAGAATCGTTCCTGAATGTGAGAGCATTTAGTACAACATTTAATGTAACATTTCAGAAATGACTTAGAATAAATCAAGGAAGGTCAAATTAAGATGTTGTTGATAATGTTAAAGCATTTAAGAGTTAACAACATCTACAAATAATATCTAAATAAATTTAATTTTAATCTTATATTAATAATATCTAAACAAATTTAATGTTAATATTAATAATATTCAAATATAAATTTTATACGATTGCAATAGTCCTGAGATGAATGAATTTAGAAAGAGTTAATATTTATTAAAATTCCTAATTAAATCTACACTATTTATTTTAATATCTTTTTGATATTTAGCTCCAACAAACAATAATATTTTATAATTCCAAAAATCCGTCTATAAAATTAATAAATTTAATCTTATCTTAATAATATCTAAATAAATTTAATTTTAATCTTATATTAATAATATCTAAACAAATTTAATGTTAATATTAATAATATTCAAATATAAATTTTATACAATTGCAAATTTAAAAATTTGAGTAACTAACTGGAATAAAATATAAATAAACTGAATAAAATAGTTTAAATAATTTTGAATAAAAAAATTGAAAAAAGAAAATTGAATTAAAAAAAATACTCTAATAAAATTCTGCAAATTTCTTTAATTATATAATTTTATTTTATTTTTTAAATGACTTTCTCTTATTTTTCTCTCTTCTCCAACTTTTAAAAAAAAAAAAATCTTTTTCATATCTTTACAAATCTCGCATTATAATATAAAATTAAATTAAGTTAAAAATTATTATAATTATTAAAAATTAATAAAATATACTTATTTCAACCCCGCGTAGTACGCGGGTCTTACACTAGTTCTCTATATAAGGGATGTAATGATGAAAGATAAAATAATAGATGAGTATGAAATGAGTATAATAAAATAAGGGAAAATAACTAGGTTCATTTCACTCCTACTTTTTAGAAATAGAGTCAAACTTATTTTTTTATTTCTAATAGGTTCAAATTGAACATAAATAGACCAATCTGCCCTTTTAAATTTAATTTCTTTTTAATTACATTATTTTAGTCAAAATTTGCAATTAATCATCTTAACTAAAATCATGTTAATAAAATTTATGATGATTATTTTGCATATCACATTATGCATAATTCAAATCATTTCCTAAAATTAGATTGAAATATGATGACTATTTTGCATATCACATTATGCATAATTCAAATCATTTCCTAAAATTAGATTGAAATATGATGACTGTTTTGCATATTACGTTATGCATAATTCATATCATTTTCTAAAATTAAATTGAAATATGATGACTATTTTGCATCTCAAACACTCTAGCCAGTATAAGGTTTAGTTGTTAACACTGTAAGAGTACAAGTGCTCACAAACACTTGTGGAGACCGTAGCAATTTGGTGATTGCTCAGAGCTCAAAGTCCTCCTCTTGGGACTCAAAAGGATAAGGCCTTTGATTTGGTGATTAAAGGATTAACATCACGAGCAGATCGTGGGAGTGGACGTAGGATCGTATATCCGAACCACTATAACCTCTGGTGTTATTTACTTTATTGTCGTTTCAACTCAGCACTCTTACTGCACTTATTTGTTCATATTGAATACTTCTTTCAAAGTGATTTAAAAAAGGAGGCCACCTAAAGAAGAATTCAAAAACAACAAACACCAAGTCAGCTGAGCATTTAATTTGGCTAAAAGCTTTTTCATATATATAAAGAACCCGTCTAAACAAAGGGCCTACACTATTCCACAAATTGATATTCAGTAGATCATCAAGTAAGTTGGATCAGCAGACTTGCTAATCCAGCAGACTTAAGCATATCAGATGAGTAACTCACACTCTGTCTTGAAAAAGTTTTAAACTCTATTCACCCCTCCCCTCTAGACTTTAAACTCATTCACTACTCGTTCAGGGACCAACACTAACTCTAAGCATCACCTTCTCATTTGACTGGAAACCCCCAACTCATCTGATCAGACTTAAATTAGCTTACCTAACTCCACCAGCTGACACTCTCAGCTGATATCGAGATTATGAGACTAAAGTTGCAAAACTTGACAAAATATTTTCAAAATCTGTAATACATTTTTCATAAGATGCAAAATTAGAACAAATTCAAAAGAAGTTATTGGACATTTCAGTGGATCAAAATATTCATTACTGATTAAGCATTTGGACAAATTACTCGCGGAGAAGAAAGTAATGAATTGTTGGTCCTGAAAGGAGTATATAACAACTGTATGGGGGGGGGGGAATACACTTGTATGAAATTTCTTTTCAAACTTGATAAAACTAGAGATCAGCAATGTTGTCTTGGACAACTCTGCTGAAGATGATTAACTCTTTATAGATAATCAAACTACTAAGTACTATTGAGTACTTAGTTGGATAACTATCTAAGGGAGTTATATGTGCGGAATTTGTGGTTGGCCCTTTAGTTTAAACTCCTTTTAAGTTCTGAAATCACTTAGTCAATCAATCCAGTTTTCAGGAAACTTGTCCAAATGTCTTTTGCACAGTCTTTGAATATGTGTCCTTTGAAAGATCAGTTTTGTGTGCAGTGTTGAATGTATGAAAGTACTTTGAAAGTAAATCAACACAAGAATTTATAGTGGTTCAGAGACTCAAGCTCCTACATCCACTTTCCCTGATTTAACAGGATAATTCCTTCACTCTTGGAATTAACTTATTTTATAGTGCCAAGGTGCACTTGATCAAGAACACCACTCCTTGGTGAATTGATCCCTAGGATGTCTAGAGTCCCAGTACCCTCTTCTCAACTCAGAACTGAATTGTTCTTCTCTCAACAGTCAGCTCCTACCACTTCTACTACTACAACAACCTTCTCACTTTCTCACTTGAAAGATGTAAGGGTTGAAGTAAGGTTCCAACTAATGAGATATCCTTTACAATGAAGATCGGTGTATAAGGATAGGATATCTCTCTAAACTTTGTATGGATATACAATAAGGTTCAGCTTAGAAGAAGTGTTTGAAGACTAATATAGTCTTTTGAAAGCTTAAAAGCACTCTTGCTAGTAAGATCTTGAGGTTAGTTGGATTCAGTTGAGGTGCTTCAAATGGTCTTCACACTTCTGTATTTATAGACAAATGAAGGATTTGCCCGTTGGAGAGGCAGCCCCAAATGTCTATAAATGTCATCTTTGAGTTCTTCAACTTAGAAGACGGATTCTTGATAGTGACATGTCCTCATTAGGGAAATAAACGACTGTATAGACTTTGTCTTCATTCTGCAGCACTCTTCCCAGTGTCTGACTTCAAGATTCACTTGATTAAGCTTGGACATGGCTTCTGAAGGTTGCTCCAATGATAGGACAACATTCCTTATCAAATGGACAACTCTGCTTATCACTATCAGCAGACTTGCTTATCAGCATAGTTGGCCTGCTCTTTTCAGATGGCTTGGCTCTTTCCCTTTGCTTCACTTGGAAGTGATCTTAGCATGATTCTTTGAAGATCTTTAGGGTATTGTAGTCTTGAACTCTTCAACATAGTTGATCCTTAAACATCAGAAGACTTGTTCTGGTTGAACTTTGCTGAGACAACTCTGCTGATCATCTCTTCATCATACTTGTCTTTCAGTAGACTTAGCAATCTTTCCAGAATTTGAGCCTTGAGGGGACTTGATCTTGATAGACTTCAAAGCATATGTTCCCCCTCAAATTGTGCATCTATTCAACTAAGAGCTGCCTAACATTTCAGCTTCTCATCTAGCCTTATTCTATATGTTCTAACATTCTTAGAACATAATCATCTTTGACTTAGGCATGTCTCAGGGGGTTTTGGTATTGAATCAAAACATATCTCATTTTATTCCCAACAATTTCCCCCTTTTTGATGATGCCAAAACCTATACATTTTATGCAAAAGTGACTTGGCTACACCTATTACATTTATCTTCAGAAGACATGACTATAGTCAATTTTCCTGAAAAACAATGTGTTAGTGTACTCACCATTCATGTTGCAAATAGGTTTCAAGGATAGGCATAGAGAGATTTCTGTATCAGTGAATCAATAATTCAAAATAGGTTCAACTATCATTCATTTGAAAATCATTACAAGCATGTTGATAGTTGAATTTAACATATCAGAGCATGAACCTAAAACACTATTACATAGTTCACAATAGATCAGAGCATATATTTATCATTTAATAACATCTTGATTTTTCAAGTATCAGAGCAAAAAGCATGTCAATGCAAGACAGGTTAGAGCAAACACATAACAGCATCTTTGAATAACTTCAGCATAGATGACCAATTAAAACAAATCTTCAGCCAAGATAAGTTTTCATCCATGTTAGCACAGAAAGGTCAGAAGACTTAGCCATTTCAGAGATCATCCTCCTTTGGTGGCACCATTCCATACTGTGCCCACACTCTTCTTTTCAGCTCCATGGCTTCTTAGTTTGTACCCTTGGGTCCAAGAACCATCTTGTTTAGCTTGAGGATTTCCAGAAACTCCTTCAGGATTTTTGACTGGTCAATCCATCCATCAAGCTTTGGAGGCATGTATATGATTGGCTTGGGGGCAGTGAGTTCAAATCTTGCAATGTCAGCAGCTGCAAGCAGTTGTTGATATAGCTCTCTGTGATACTCTATCATGAACTCAGCAAAAGAGGAGTTGGCATCTCTTCCATTCCATCTGCCAATGACATAGCAGTCATAGACAAACTCCCTTTTGGCCTCTTCCCATGAGTCATTCAGCTGAATTGGCACCCATTTATCCAAGTGAGGATATTTGGTGTCCATGGGAATCAAAATTTGTGGCTTTAACTTGCTGTAAGTTGCTCTTTTCCTTCTAGGCTTTTGAAAATCTGCTCTTCTTTTGTCTCTTGCTCTATTTGCCTCATCCATCAAGTCTATTTTCTCTTGGGCCCTCATCATGGCCAGTTTTTGTAGAGTTTCAGGGTCTTTGCCATACCCTTCATGAAACAACTTTGATGGATCATTCAATATCACAACTTTCTTCTTCTTTGGTCCTGGTCCAAAACCTTCTTCATACAGCTCTTCCACATCTTCAGCAGCTTTGGCACCTTCAGTGGACTTAGTCTCAGCAGACTTGTCAGTTTCAAAAGACTTGACAATTTCAGCAGTCTTGGACACTTCAGCAGTTCTGTCCTTTTCAGTATTCTTGGCCTTTTTGGAAGTAGGCTCATCATCAATCCTGAACTCAGGAGGGAGATCAAGGCTGTTGGGAAAGTTAGTGAATGTTTCAGCTTTTCTTTTGTTTCCTTTGGCCTTCTTGATCTTTCCTCTAGTTTGGACACCTTCAGCATCCTTGTACAAACCAGACACCTCTCCTCCTGATCTTTGTTGTAGCCTCACTCTTTCTTCCTGTGCTGAAGCCATTGAGTTTTTCAAAGCAATTGCTAACTGCTCCTCTTCATCAAGATCTTCTAAATTCAGCACTGCTGGCTCTTTTCCTTTTGTTTCAGCAACTTTGTCTTTCCCTTTAACTGGGCTTCCAATTACCAAGGCACCTTTTGCCCTTGCTCTTTCCCTTTCCCCCTTTTTGGCAGCATCAAAACACTCAGGCTTGAGTTCACTCATAGTTGATGCCATTAAGGATTGGGCTTGGGTCAGGGATTTCATCTCTTCCAACAAATATACATTCTCATCATGTATATTTTGCATTCTGTCACTGCTCAAGCTAAGGAAAGCTAGAAAAGGCTTCATCTTTTGTTGGACAACCTCCTCCATGGTTGCTTTCAGAGATGCATCAAGTTGGGCTTTAAGAAGCTCAGTGAGGTTGGCCACTGCACCTTCAGCAATGTTGGCCATCACCTCTTGGGAAAATTTCTCTGAAGCTGCTTTTACCATTGCAAGCCTCAATGCCTCTGCTCTCTTCTTTTGCAAGGCAGTTTTCTTGCCAAGTGCTTGCTTGATGGTTAGCCTAATAGCTTGAACATTGGCATTGTGATTATCTCTTAGCAGCTTCTGATCCTTCTTGACCTCTTTTGAGATTTTTTCCATACTGGCTTTGGCTTTTTGGACTTCAGTGGAAATGGTTTGAAGACCAGATTCCACTCCACCTATTCTTGCCTCTAATGTGGGTAGCACCACATCTTCAGAGCCAGTTAATCTCATCTCCACAGATGCTAAAGTTCTTCCATGCTCATCCAAAGCTCCAGAAGTTTCTGCATGAGCTGATTGAACATGATGAGCCAAGGAGTCCAACTTTGCTGTTTGCATCCCAAGCAAGGCTTGTGCTGATCCAGAATCCACTTGGATGGGTGCATCTGTTAAGAAATCATCTTCAACGATTTGGTCAAGAGAGATACCTGCAAATTCAGAAAAGTCAAATGGGTTAGTGAAAACACACTCTTCACCCTTAGTTTCTTTTACATAAGACTCTGATACATCAGCAGTCTTCTTCTCATTTTCAACTATTTCTTTTCTTCCTTCAATATAAATTTCCTCACATAAAGGAACACACCTCCTTTCATCAAGGGATTCTTGAAGTTCAGATTTGACTTCAAGAATAACCTGTCCTTCCTCACTTATACCACCCTCATTTTGTGGTACACTCACTATTTTAGTGATGACTACCTCTCTATCATCCACAACTCCCTCTGGTTTTTCAACTAGATTCTTCTTTTCAACACCTTCACCTATACATGCAACATCTCCACCTTCAAGGTTCAAAGATGGCAGTTGTGGGGAGATCACCATGCTTATTTCAGCAGCCACTGAGTCATCCTGAATGATTAAGGGCTGATTAGTGTCCAACTCTTCTGACACTGAATAGGCCTTAATCAAACCAGCCTCTATAATAGGAACCTCAACATCTTTAGGTTGTGCCTTAGGTTCAGAAGAACCTTCATTGGCAGATGTATCTTTGGTTGTGTTACCACCCTTGGTCAACACCTCTGATGAAATAGAGCCTTTCCTATGATAGGTTAAGAGAGGGGTTGAAGGTAATTTGGATTCAGGAGGATTGGGATTGGTTTCAGGAGGGTTGGGATTTGAGGGGTTTGAGGGATCATCAGGAGAATCATCATCATTTGAGCTACTATCAGGGTGTCTGATGCCCTTAGCTTTTCTCTCCTTCTCCTCAAGGATCTTTTCATCCACTAACTTTGCAAAAACCTCCTCATCAATGAGGAATCTTGTCTTTAACACACCAGCAAAGTGTAGCAGTCTACTTTCCTCCACTTGCCACCAGTTTGCACCTTTATCTTGGATGACTTGTGATATCTCCATGATTGATTTGTCTTTCACATCCACAAGAATCCTCAAATCATGGAACATCTTCTGAATTCTAGGAAATTCAGCAAGTTGTGGGTACAAACTATCCACAGTAGCCTTGGCTCCACCTCTGAGCATACTTTCATAAGTATACTCCTCCTCATCTCCACTTGAATGGGGACTTTGGGTTATAGGGAAGTTGGCTCTGGCTTCTCCTAATGTGGCTTCAGGGAGTCTAAGTTCAGGGGGGTTGGTTTCAGAAGGGTTCGGTGCAGCAAGGTTTGCTTCAGTTGCTTTTGAGAGCAATGGATCTGAAGGGTCTTTGCTCAGGAGAGTTGGCTCATGAAGTGCAGCTTCTAAGAACTTTGAATAATTGAGCATAGATGAGTCAAGGGGAGATTGCAATCTTGTCTCATCTACTGCTAAGTCTGTTAGCATATCTATACCACTTCTTTGCACACTCCCTTCTGGAGAATATCTCTTTGTAAGATTGAGAGGTGTGATGGGTTGGTTTGTGGGGGTTATATGGGTTTCAGGGGAGTTGGGCTCAGGGTTCTGAGTTTCAGGAAGGTTGGCCTCTAAAGGTTGATCTTCAGGGACCTTGGATTCAGGATTTCCAGAACCAGAAGAATTGGTCCTAGACTTGGATTTGGTTCTGCTTTCAACCCTGCTCTCCCTTAGAGCAGGTTGGAGAGACTTTTGCTCTTGAAGCTCCAACACTTTTTCAGTAGGTTTTGCCCTTCTCTTGCTAGCCCTACTGCTCCCACTTCCCTGATCCTCTTTTCACCTTTAGACTTTAGTCTAGTCTCATTGTATCTTTGTCTCAACTCTTCTGAGTGATCAGAAGGCACTTGCACACCTTCTTCAGCAACTTCTTCAATCTCAGTTGAAGCTCCTGAAGTCTCTTCTGATTGAATTTGAGACGCCTTCCTGGTCTTCACCACTCTGGCCTTAGTTCTCTTCTTCAACTTTGGCTTCTCCTCAACCTTTTCTTCAGCAGGTTTGGCCATAATCATTCTTCTTTGTTGAGTTTTCTTGCTCAACTTTCTGAACAAGATTTTCTGGGCTGGAAGAGGCTTGGCAAAGGTTTGCATCTCAGAATAGTGAGCAAACTTCTCAATCAGGAGACTTGCCCTTGTGCAATATCTCAGTTTACCCTCCATCACAACCTTGTTGTGAGCTTTAACCTTAAACTTTGCCTTCTCCTTCATCATTTCAGACAAGATGAAGGTCCTACAGTTGAACTTGATGCCTTTATCACTGGCATCAATCACAGCTGCCATAATCCTTATTCTTGGATGGCTGACCTGCTCCAAACTTCCAGTGTTGCTGAGCAAACTCTTTGCAACAACCTCAAACAAAGTAAGGAACTATGGCTTGAGAGTCTTCTTATGTTGAGTAGAGGATAGTGGCCCTGGAGTGATAAGCCAATCTTGAGCAATTTCTTGCTCAAGTTCATTTCCATAGAATTCTGGATTCCTTCCCTCTGAAGGCAATCCAAAAGCAGCATCAACTTCCTCCTCAGAAAATTTCACCCTGTGAAATCTTTCCTCCTCTTCTCCTTCTGCAACAAAGGACAATCTTGTGGCAACTTCTCCATCTTCAGGTTTGCCTCTCCATTTGAGAAAAGCAAAGAACTCTGCCATGTAAGATTCAAGGCAAGAATCTGGCTTCTCTTGCATGAATTTCTGGAGACCTGCCCTCCTCAACCATCTTAATGTTGGAACAACTTCAGGTTCCTCACTCTCAAAAGAGAGGATTGGCTCAAAAGTGAGGTTGTTTTTGTGGCTCAGATAGCCAAAATCAAGGTCTAACTCCTTGTTGGTAAAGTCAACAACCATCTCAGATTTTGCTTTGGGAGCCATTGAAGGTTACAGAAAGAAATGTGAGAGAGTTTGAGAGTGTTTGAAAAAGATGAAAGCTAGGGTTTCAAGGAAATTTCGAATACTTGGGGAAGAAGTGTTTGTGGGGGTTCTTAAGACTTGTGAATATTCTAAAAAGAATGTTTGTCAATGAGTTGGTGAGTCTCAAGAGTTTTCAACGATGGATAAAAATGGAAATATCAATTGGACGACCAGGATTGATTTCAGGGGAGTTGGCCAATTTTGATCTAATGGTCAATAACCAATGAAACAGTGAAAAACTTTTTTCTATTCAAATGTGGAAGTCATTAAATATTGGTTAATGCTTGGGGAGTTTTCGAGATAGATCATGGCTTGAAATGTTTAATGCAAACAAGAGTTAAATCTTGGCATTTAATGCATGGAAAGCGACCTTTTGGGTGGGAGACAAATTAAAATCCTAAAAGGTGATATCTGTAAAAGGAATGGGACAGATATCAAAATAGGCAATGATTGCCCAAAATAGGTGCTTATCAAACCAAGAAAATAGTTTGATAGCCAGGACAACTTATCTGACCCCACTTGGACAAGTGTCCTAAAAAGATGTGGACAAGTGTCCTGAGATTCAATGGACAAGAGTCCTGAACAATTGAGGTCATCTCTTCTGAGTTTCAGTAGACTTGACCAAGTCTCCTGAACACTTTTGTCATTAACTCCAATTGATTTACTTGTCCCACTTCCCTGGATCAAGTAATCCCAATTCTGCTGATAGCTCTAGAAATCTTGCCTCTGCAAGTGGCTTTGTCAATATATCAGCCTTTTGGTGATCTGTGTGGATGTTGACCAACTTTATGTCTTTCTTCTCCACATGATCTCTAATGAAGTGATGCTTGATGTCCACATGTTTGCATCTAGTGTGCAATACAGGATTCTGTGATATTGCAATTGCACTATTGTTGTCACAGAATATAGGCACTTCAGCAGAGTTGACATTGTAGTCTCTTAGTTGTTGTCTCAACCAAAGGATTTGAGCACAACAACTCCCAGCTGCAACATATTCAACTTCAGTGGTGGAAGTAGCCACTGTGTTCTGCTTCTTGGAGAACCATGATATGAGTTTGTTGCCCAAGAATTGACAAGTCCCTAAAGTGGACTTTTTGTCAATTCTACATCCTCCATAGTCAGCATCTGAGTAGCCAGTTAACTCAATGTTGTCATCAGCAGGGTACCAAAGGCCTAAATTCTCAGTGCCTTTGAGATACCTCAAGATCCTCTTTGCAGCCTCAAGATGGCTTTTCTTAGGATTTGCTTGAAACCTTGCACAAACACCTACTGCAAAGGTGATGTCAGGTCTGCTGGCAGTGAGATAGAGGAGTGAACCAATGATTCCTCTATACTCAGTAGAGTTGGTTGGGACACCACTCTCATCAGGATCCATCTTCCAATTTGTGTTCATTGGGATCCTTACTGGCTTGCTAGTTGTACACCCAAACTTTTTGATCATTTCTCTGGTGTACTTAGCTTGGTTGATGAAAATCCCTTCTTTAGATTGCTTGACATGAAGACCCAAAAAGAAATTCATCAACCCCATCATAGACATCTCAAACTTGCTTTGCATAAGCTTTGAGAACTTCTCACACAGCTTCTCATTGGGGGATCCAAAGATTATCCAAAGATTATGTCATCCACATAAATTTGGACAAGCAAGATGTCCTCTCCTTCAGAGATTCTGAAGAGTGTTCTGTCCACAGTTCCCTTGATGAATCCATGATCCAAGAGGAATTGTGACAGAGTATCATACCAAGCCCTAGGGGCTTGCTTGAGTCCATATAGAGCCTTCTTCAGTCTGTAGACTTGATTTCCAACCTCAAAACCAGGTGGTTGCTCCACATAGACTTCTTCTTTCAAGACTCCATTAAAAAAGGCTCTATTGACATCCATTTGGTACACTTTGAACCTCTTGTGGGTTGCATAGGCTAGAAAGAGCCTTATTGCTTCTAGCCTTGCCACAGGTGCAAATGACTCATCATAGTCAATGCCTTCATGTTGGAAGTAGCCTTTTGCCATTAGTCTTGCTTTGTTTCTGACAATCACATCATTCTCATTCTTCTTGTTCTTGAACACCCACTTGGTTCCAATAACATCTTGATGTGAAGGTCTATCCAACAGCTCCCATACTTCATTTCTGGTGAATTGGTTCAGCTCTTCCTGCATGGCTGTGATCCAATTGGCATCTTGAAGTGCTTCTTCAATGTCTCTTGGTTCTTGTTCTGACAAGAAACAGCAAAATAGAGCACTTTCACCATGAAACCTTCTTGTTTTGACTCCTATACTTGGGTGACCAAGTATTAGATCAGTAGGATGGTCAGACAACCAAGTCCTTCTTTTTCTTATCTCTTCAGTAGAGTTGTCCTCTACTGAAGTTGAGTCATTTTGATCATAAAATTCAGGAAAGTTTAATGCAGGATCTAATTCAGGATCATAATCAGGGGTGTTGTCCTCAATATCAGGGATATTGGCATTTTCAACATTGTTGGTTCCCCCTTGATTATTTGACCCATTAACTACCTCAGCAGGGACTGCTTCTTCATTGGTAGTTGTTACCTGAATGTGAACTGGGATTGGATCATTCAGTTCACCATTTCTTTCAGTGGGGTTTGCCTCAGGAAGGTTGCCTTCAAGATTGTTGTCCATCCTTATGATTTAAGGTAGGTTGGCTTGGACAACATCTAGGAATTCAGTGTCTTTGCCCTTTAGACTCAGTCTGGTTGTCCTTTGTGTGATTTCTTCTGCCTCTAAGTCCTTGTTCCTGAACTCATGAGTAGATTCATCAAACACAACATGAGGTGTTTCCTCCACAATAAGGGTTTTCTTGTTGTAGACTCTGAAAGCTCTACTGATTTGAGAGTATCCAAGGAATACTCCCTCATCAGCTTTGCTATCAAAGGCTTTCAACTGTTCTTTCCCATTGTTGTGAATGAAACACTTGCAACCAAATATGTGAAAGTATGACACTTTAGGCATTCTTCCTTTCCAAAGTTCATAGGGGGTCTTGCCTTGCCCCTTAGTAATCAAACATCTATTTTGAGTATGACATGCAGTGTTTATAGCTTCAGCCCAAAACCTCTTAGGTAAATTTGAATCAGCAATTAAGGTTCTAGCAGCTTCTTTTAGGGTTCTATTCCTTCTTTCTGCAACTCCATTTTGTTGAGGAGTTCTAGCTGCTGAGGTTTCATGAGCTATTCCATTAGATGTACAATACTCATTGATGTAAGAATTTATGAACTCAGTGCCTTTACCAGATCTTATCTTGATAATGCTAAGTCTTTTCTCATTTGACAGTCTCTTTAAAAGTTCAGGCAGTTTGACTTGAGTTTCCTTCTTATTAAGGAGAAATACTACCCATGTGAACCTAGAGAAGTCATCTACTACCACCAATGTGTATTTTCTACCATTTATACTTGCAGGGGTAATTGGTCCAAATAAGTCCATATGTAAAAGTTCAAGTACCCTTTCAGTAGAAATGACTGGTTTTCCTTTGAATGAGGCTTTGATTTGTTTTCCTTCTTGGCATGGTTTACAGACATGCTCCTTAATGAAGACCTCATTAGGTAGTCCTTTTACTAATGCATTTCTAGCAAGTTTGTTCATTGATTTAAAGTTCAGATGGTTTAGCCTTTTATGCCATAACCAACTTTGTTCATTTGAGCTTTTAGCAATGAAACATGCAGCATTAGTAGTCTTGTCCCAGTCAGCAAAATACACATTTCCTTTCCTAGTTCCAGTCAATAGAGTTTGTTGAGTTTTATCTTTGATTAAGCATTTTCCAGTTGAGAACTCAACACTAAAATCTCTATCACAGAACTGACTTATACTTAGGAGATTATATTTGAGACCAGCCACATAAGACACATTGGATACCTTGATATTACCAATTATCAAGGTACCATAACCTTTTGTTGTAGCTTGTGAACTGTCTCCAAATGTGACATTTGGGCCTTCTTTTTCAATAAAATCAGTGAGGAGTTCCTTGTTTCCAGTCATGTGCCTTGAACATCCACTATCAAGGTACCATGCTGACTTTTTACTCATGCTCCTCTTCTTGTGGCCCAATGGTACCTGCAATTAAATAGGTTTAGGTACCCTTTGAGTTTTGGGTCCTGAGAGGTTAGCTGTACCTTTAGGAACCCAAACTTGCCTAATAACCCTGATTGATTCAAGGTGGCTAAGTTGTCTTCCTTTAGCATCAACATACATTGTCTTTGCCTTAAATGCCTTTGGGAAAGTATGTGTGAAAGTGTTAACTCTGTAAGTTTCAGGAGAGTTGTCAAACCTCTTGAACTTATGAGTTCTTTGTGCTACTTGAGGGAATCTTTGAGGAAAGGCATTCTTATGACCATTACCCTTTGGCATGTAGGGTTTTGGTTGTCTCATTTTATTTTGCCTTTGAGGATAGTTGTCCTTAAGTCTATTCAGCTGAGGCTTTCTTAGTAGAGTTGGCCTAGGCTGATTATACCTTGGATAACTCCTCTGAACATTGTTCAGGAGAGTTGCCCTACCATTGGGTCTACTCTGCTGACCAACATTCCTCTTGTGTTCAGGGACTTTGGCCTTTTCCTTAGGTTTGGGCCTAGTCTCCTGAAGCACTTGAGTTGGCAAATCATCCATTTTGCCCTTTCCTTTGTTCAGTGGCTGAATCATTTCATTTTCAGCTTGTTGTGCCACTGATTTGACAAAGATTCTCTTAGTGTTACTTCTAGAAGCAACACTAAGACAAGGTGAAGATTCAAATGGATCCAAACCTAATCCACTTCTTTGAGCCATAGGTCTTTGGTAACTCTAAATTTCCTCTATTGCTTTAGTGGATCTTGAATTTCCTCTATTGCTTTAGAATATCATACTCATGTGAGAGGTTTTCAAATTTGGCTTGAAGAATTTTCAGTTCAAAATCTTTCTCTTCTGAGATAGGAGTTGATCATCAATCTCCTTTTGTTGGTCAACTATCCTGAGATTTGCTTCCTCAAGCTCTCTCAAGACTTGTTGATACAACTCAGTAGACTTGACATCAACAACTAACTCAGAGTTTTTGGAAAGCTCAATTGACAATCTTTCATTTTCTCTCACACAATTGTCATGAAATTCTTGTAACATAGTGAAATCTTCCATCAACTTTCCAAGGGAAAGTTTCAGGTTGACCTCACTAGTGTTTTGTGAGATGAATGATGGAGAGCTATAAGTAGAGGATACCTCATCATCCTCAATAGCCATGTTGCATATGTCATCATCATCATCACTGTTTGAGAACAGTCCATCAGAAGAGTTGAAGCTTTCAGCACTATCAGATTCTTCACCAGCCATCATGGCTTTTCTATTGGTGAACTTTCTGTCTCTTTTAGCTTGCCTTTCTCTTCTTTCCTTAGAGCTCAATTCAGGGCAGTCATACTGAAAATGCCCTTTCTTCTTGCAGTTATAGCCCAAGTCTTCATCATCATCCTTCTTGGGTTCATCTCTTCTTCTTGATGATGAAGGTTCAGCTCTACTGGACCTTCTCCTATCAGAGTACTTGTCCTCTGATCTTTTCTCTTCAGGCTTCTTGACCTCAGCCTGAGCTTCAGGAGAGTTGTACCTTCTCCTGAATTTGTTGTCTTGGTAGAATTTCTTGTATCTACCAAACCTTGAGTTTAGCTTTTCAAATCTTCTAGCCACCAAGGCTAGTTCCTCCTTCATTTCAGTCTTGGAGACTGACTTTGATGTTCTAGGGGTAGACTGCATTTCTGGTTCAGCAGTTTTGGCTTTGAATGCCACTCCCTTTGTAGGCATTGAAGGTTCCTCAACAGGCTTTGAGTTCAGAGAAGATTTGTTGCATGGGCATGGTGGAGAGATCCTTGGTGTTCTGCATCATAACAACATAGACATCCCACTTTTGAGTGAGACTCCTCAAGATCTTCAATCCAACCTCTCTCTTGGAGTACACCTTGCCCAATGAGTTGATCTCATTCATCACATCAGTGAATCTACCAGCGAATTTGTCAATGGACTCCTCAGACTCCATTGTGAATTGTTCAAACTTCTGCACAGCTACTTGGAGCTTGTTCTCCTTTATCTTTTCAGTACCCTCACACATTTCTGCAAGAATATCCCAAATTTCTTTGGCAGTTGTGCAGTGGTAGACCCTTCCCATGATTGCATCTGGAATTGTTTGGTAGAGGGTGTTCATGGCAAGATAATTCAAGTTATCTTTCCTCTTTTCTTCAGAGGTGAAGTCATCTTCATCTTTGGGGAGCACATCTCTTGTGTCTGCCCTTTGAGCTTCTGTGACTCTAGGGTTGACTTGAGTGAACACAAAAGGACCTCTTGTGATCACTCTCAACATGTCAGTGTGTAGAGATTCAAGATGAGCCCTCATTCTGATTTTCCAGAAATCATAATTATATATTGAGAACATGGGCAATTTGTGATATGAAATGTGATTGACTGGATAATGGCCATATTGTCCAATCCTTGAACAGCAGGAGGTGGAACAGCAGCATTTATGTTTTGTTCTTGATTCTGTTGCTGGTTCTGATTGTTGTTGTTTCCTCTTGCCATTTCTTCAAGGAAGAATGTTAGACAATATAAAGGATTTCAGACAGACCAGTTCAGTGACCACACCAAATATGTGATTTTGAAAATCAAGATGGATTTTCAGAAGCAGTGGTCTTTGAACCCCTGCTCTGATACCACTTGTTGGTCCTGAAAGGAGTATATAACAAGTGTATGGGGGGGGGGGAATACACTTGTATGCAATTTCTTTTCAGACTTTAACAAACCAGAGATCAGCAATGTTGTCTTGGACAACTCTGCTGAAGATGATTAACTCTTTATAGATAATCAAACTACTAAGTACTATTGAGTACTTAGTTGGATAACTATCTAAGGGAGTTATATGTGCGGAATTTGTGGTTGGCCCTTTAGTTTAAACTCCTTTTAAGTTCTGAAATCACTTAGTCAATCAATCCAGTTTTCAGGAAACTTGTCCAAATGTCTTTTGCACAGTCTTTGAATATGTGTCCTTTGAAATATCAGTTTTGTGTGCAGTGTTGAATGTATGAAAGTACTTTGAAAGTAAATCAACACAAGAATTTATAGTGGTTCAGAGACTCAAGCTCCTACATCCACTTTCCCTGATTTGACAGGATAATTCCTTCACTCTTGGAATTAACTTGTTTTATAGTGCCAAGGTGTTGGTCCCTGAGACGAGTGTAAGATCAGCTGACTTGATGTCTGCTGATTGTGTGGAAAATAAACTAACTCTTCAAAGTAACTAGTCCGTTGATTTCACTAGGGGCCTAGGACTAGTTAGTCGACTGATTAATTACTTATCGGAGTTAAGTGCGGAATTGTAGTGTGCCCATAAATATTATACTCGTCTATTATTTAAATACAGTGTGTAAAACAAGTTTATGCACAAATATGTATGAAAAGACTTGAAATGTAAAGTGCAGAAATGTAAATAACACATTGATTTATAGTGGTTCGGATATACGTTCCTACGTCCACTCTCACGTCCACACGTGATGTTTAATCCCTTTAATTTCCACAAATTACAAGGGCCTTGACCTTTATAGTCCCAAGGGTAGGACTTTGAGATCTGAGCCGTCCTAACAGCTACGGTCTCCACAAGTGATTGTAAGCACTTGCACTTGAACTCCACAAGTGATTTATAGAGCACTTGGACTCTTTACAGTGATAAACACTCAACTTGACTTCTAAGGTTTTATGGTAGAAGGTGGGTTTTGTGTATATGAACTAGGTGAGAATTTCCCTTACAATCTGTTTTAGCCTCATGCTAGGATTGGGAAATTCTCTCTAAGCTATGGATATATATGAGTGGTTGCACTGGCTTAGATGGTATGAGTTCACTCACTGGGGATGAGGTGATGCATGTTGAATCTTCTTTAATGATCTTCTTGAGCTCTTCTTATTTCTGGAGTTTATGACCTTTGCTCGACCTTTGCATCTCACACCTCTTCTCTTCTCCCAATGATGTATGAGCTCATTTATATAGTGTTGATGTTTGAATGTTACCGTTGGATGATAGCAATTAAAATCTCCACTAATTGAGGAATTGACAATCTCTTGATTTTGATATGATTGAATATTACCATTGTCATGTAATTTCAATCATATCTTTGACTTTCCTTTCTTGTGCACATATCTTGTCAATCCTTGATTTCAGCTGTGATTGGTCTTCCTTTAATTGTGTAAGAAGACTTCTACTCTGCTGGTAAGAAGACTTCACTCTGCTGGTAAGAAGACTTCACTCTGCTGGTAAGAAGACTTCTACTCTGCTGGCTTTACTCAGCTGTCTTTACTCAGCTGACTTTACACAGCTGCTGTTTCTTCTCAGCTGCTGTCTTTACTCTGCTGTCTTTACTCAGCTGGCTTTACACAGCTGCTGTCTTTACTCTGCTGGCTTTACACAACTGCTGTTTCTTCTCAGCTGCTGTCTTTACTCTGCTGTCTTTACTCAGCTGGTTGTAAGATGACTTCTACTCAGCTGATGTAAGACGACTTCTACTCAGCTGATGTAAGATGACTTCTGGTCTTGGTCTTCTCTTCTCTTCTTGAGCATTGACATGTCTTCTCTTCTAACCAGAGTCCTATCTATTACAAGATATATAATAAAGTTGTCTATACAATACAACTTATCCTATTACATGTTTGATTTGGTTTATCAAAACTAAACTAAGGATATTCATATCCCAACACAAGGTGCACTTGATCAAGAACACCACTCCTTGGTGAATTGATCCCTAGGATGTCTAGAGTCCTAGTACCCTCTTCTCAACTCAGAACTGAATTGTTCTTCTCTCAACAGTCAGCTCCGACCACTTCTACTACTACAACAACAACCTTCTCACTTTCTCACTTGAAAGATGTAAGGGTTGAAGTAAGGTTCCAACTAATGAGATATCCTTTACAATGAAGATCGGTGTATAAGGATAGGATATCTCTCTAAGCTTTGTATGGATATACAATAAGGTTCAGCTTAGAAGAAGTGTTTGAAGACTAATATAGTCTTTTGAAAGCTTAAAAGCACTCTTGCTAGTAAGATCTTGAGGTTAGTTGGATTCAGTTGAGGTGATTCAAATGGTCTTCACACTTCTGTATTTATAGACAAATGAAGGATTTGCCCGTTGGAGAGGCAGCCCCAAATGTCCATAAATGTATTCTTTGAGTTCTTCAACTTAGAAGACAGATTCTTGATAGTGACATGTCCTCATTAGGGAAATAAACGGCTGTATAGACTTTGTCTTCATTCTGCAGCACTCTTTCCAATGTCTGACTTCAAGATTCACTTGATTAAGCTTGGACATGGCTTCTGAAGGTTGCTCCAATGATAGGACAACATTCCTTATCAAATGGACAACTCTGTTTATCACTATCAGCAGACTTGCTTATCAGCATAGTTGGCCTGCTCTTTTCAGATGACTTGGCTCTTTCCCTTTGCTTCACTTGAAAGTGATCTTAGCATGATTCTTTGAAGATCTTTAGGGTATTGTAGTCTTGAACTCTTCAGCATAGTTGATCCTTAAACATCAGAAGACTTGTTCTGGTTGAACTTTGTTGAGACAACTCTGCTGATCATCTCTTTAGCATACTTGTCTTTCAGTAGACTTAGCAATCTTTCCAGAATTTGAGCCTTGAGGGGACTTGATCTTGATAGACTTCAAAGCATATGTTCCCCCTCAAATTGTGCATCTATTCAACTAAGAGTTGCCTAACATTTCAGCTTCTCATCTAGCCTTATTCTATATGTTCTAACATTCTTAGAACATAATCATCTTTGACTTAGGCATGTCTCAGGGGGTTTTGGTATTGAATCAAAACATATCTCATTTTATTCCCAACATGAATATTTTGTTAATGGTATAAATTGAGAAAAATAAGACATAACATTACGCAATCCCATTTAATAAAATACTTAAAAGTCCATTAATATTAGTGTAATACATAATACACAAAATATATATATATATAATAGTAAAAAAAAATTGGAGGGAGCAAGGGCCACCCCCACCCCTTCCTAGTTTCGTCCCTGTGCGTGGTAATAAAGATGAACCACAATTAAAATTTGTTGATTCATGAAATACCGAATTTCGATGAAAAATGAAGAACACTTCTGTAATTTATTTAATTTTCAAAAACTGTTATCCACAAAGTTCGGAAGAGGCTTAAATACAAACCCTAATTTGACAAAAGAAAGAAATTACAAAATGATCCTTAAATAAATAAAAAAATGACAAAAAAAAAAAAACACAAAAATACAATTTTAACCCCTTAAACGATAGAATTTGACAAAAAAAATGTCATACGTCGTGGCAAAACGATGTGTTTTGTTCATAATACCATTTGAAAAAGTGTACTCGATCGCTTGAATTCATAAAGTCTAAAAATTAATACAAATTATTTGGGCACTCTCATTTCTTAAAAAAAACAGTTTTACTCGTGCCACGTCAAGATATTACACTATTGTGTAACTTGATATCCTCAAAGGTAAATGTATATTTGGAAGGTGATATTAATTGAATATACAAATTCAAAAATGAATAAGACGGAGAGAATGAAATTCCAAATTCGAATATTGTAGAATGATGCGGCCAAAATATGTCGTCTCCTGAAATAACGACACGTGGATGCAAGATGAATTAAACCCGTTTTCTATGAGTGATGATTTTGCAAAAGGGATTAATACACTCCTGAATATAGAGAAGGAAACAGGCCCAAACTTGATCTTCAACCCATATCCCTGACCCAAATACCCATGGCCCAAGTATCCTTGGCCCAAGTACTTCTAGCCCAAGAAGGGGATTACTAGGACCGAGTCTTGGTTAAAGAGGCCCTAAAGGAATGAGGATAGAGGGAATGGGAGAGTGGTAACTGGTACCGGGTATCTCGGAGAGAAAGGCCAGTTGTAGGACCGAGTCTAAGGGAGACGGTTGGGTGTTAAGGGGGAGACGAATTCTCTTCTCCTCCCAGGTAAATAGCGAGATATAAAAGGGAGTTTTACTTATTATTTTGACTACGATTCATATACATATACTTTTACACGAAGTATACAGAGAATACTTTGAAATCCTACGATTCTTGCGAGAACTCTCCCTCGATTCATAGGGAAGTTCCTCTTTGACTCTCTTGAGAACACATCTGACTTGAGCGTCGAAGATTCTACGCCGAAATCCCGTCTGGCGTGTTTTGCAGGTTCTTCGGAGCTATAAAGAGGATTTCTCGTGAGAAGGCTTGCTCGGAAGTGACAGTTCATATACAAAAAGGTCATAATACAGACGGGGATATTCGTTATCACACCTTGTTACTTTTCGACGCAACAACTGGCGCCGTCTGTGGGAAGTTTTCGAGCTAAGAAGTGAGAAAATTTCATATAAAAATGGGCGGAGAGCAAGATCTCATGAAGCAGACCAAGGAAAAGGGAGACACCACTCCTCCCCATTTCCCTCCGCCTCCTCCGGGTTTTCCCTCAAATAGAAACCTAGGGAAACAACCCTCAACCACTGCATTGGATGACAATCCACTCGTACCTGAGGGAAATACGATGGGCACCTCTAGAGCCTCTGGAAGCAAGATCAATAAGGATACACCTCCTTCCAATACCCAGCTTGAGCTCCTTACGATTTCCCAGGATCAGCTAAATGCTATGATTGCCTAGGTTGTGGAGAAGATAATTACTTCTCGAGGAGTCCATACCTCTGGCGCTACTCCACCAGCGAACGAAAATACGAAGCAGAGGAATTCAGAGCATGTGATTGATTCCTCTCTAGCACCCTCCAGAAACGAGGGGGTCCCTCCTCGAGATCAAGAAGATAAAATACCCTCTCAGACCGAAAGGAGCGTCCCTAACCGAATCCCTATGAGGAACATCGAAGCAGCCCAGGAAGGGACTTTGGATCTTGGGACGGGAGAGAGTACGGACGATACTTATCAAGGGGCTGTCAGGGATCAGATACAAGCTCTCCAAAGGTAAATGAAGGACATGAGAAAACAGATGGCTGATAATGTAAGTAAATCTCCTTATGTTACTGGCTGTCAGTTTACTTCGAATATCTTGCAAGATGAGTTGCCTTTTAACTTCAAATCTTTGAACTTTGAATATAATGGTACGACGGATCCATATGAACACTTGGTGAGATTCGAAAACGCCGCCCTATTGCACCGCTATGGAGAGGGTGTCAAGTGTAGGGTCTTTTTGACTACTTTATCCAAAGCTGCGCAACAGTGGTTCACGCAGTTGGGACCTGACACCATTCACTCTTGGCCAGAATTTAGCGAATTATTCCTACACCAGTTCGCTAGTGCTAGGAGGCAGCCCAGAGCCACTCTCACCTTGTTCAATATGAGACAAGGAGATAATGAAAGTCTTCGAGCTTTCCTGAAAAGATTCAATGAAGCTGCCCTGGAGGTACTCACTGCCTCTTCTGAATTTAAGATTAACGCCCTTACCAACGGATTGAGAGACATTTGATGAACTATTAAGAAGGGCCGAGAAATATCTCACCTTGGAGGAAGTACGAAAAGCCAAAAGATTTGAAACTAAACCAGCAGGAGGAAATGGAAAGAGAAGGAGAGAAATCATGCCCAGGAGGTCCAGTCTAGAGATATATAAGAGTTCGAGAAGGACTGGAAACGCAAGGGAAGAAGAAACAGCACGTTCTGGTCCTAGAGGGAGGTTCGAGAAGTATACCCCTCTGAAAATAGAGCCAGCAGAAGTCTTAGAGGTAGCAGGAGATCACCCTAATATGAAATTCCCTTACTCCAGAAACAGAGGTCCCCAGAACCCCAAATCTGATAAGTTCTGCCGATTTCACAACGATTACGGCCACGATACAAACCAGTGCGGGCACTTAAAGGATGAGATAGAAAGGATGATCTAAGCAGGTCACCTTAAAGAATTCAGGAGGAGCAATCCAACCCCTCGGATCAGCATTACTGCAGGTAGGGCTAGGGACTGCTCCTAACAGACGGGTGCAGGTGATAGAATTTCTAATAGTAGATGTCCCATCCTCATACAATGTGGTGATGGGAAGGCTGAGCCTGAACATCTTCTAGGCAGTAATCTCCACCTTTCATATGAAGATGAAGTTTCCTGCCTCGGGGGGAGTAGGAGAGATATGTAGAGATCAATATCAAGTAAGAAAATAGCAGACAAAGCCATGCTCCGAGGGTTAGAAAGGTTTAAAGGCGAGGACCCTGAATTGAAAAAACAAAGAGTGGGCGAATTAGCAGCGGAACAGCCCAAAATTAAAGCAGATGAGGAATTGATGAATATTGAGCTTTACACAGGGAAAGAAGGATTCACAACTAGAATTGGTACCCATAACCAGAACTTAAAGAGAGGGTGATAGCCACTCTCCGAGAGAATGCAGACATATTTGCTTTCGCTCCAACAGATATGACGGGCATCCCCCCAGAGATAGTTGTACACCACCTCAATGTAGATCCGAGGGCAAAACCAGTAAAGCAGAAATTGAGAAATTTTGGTAAGGAATATAATCTTATTGTAAAAGAAGAGATTGACAAATTGTTAAGTGCCGGACACGTGAAGAGGGTGCAGTTCCCTGAATGGCTCTCAAACACGGTACTGGTGTCCAAAGGAGTCGGTAAATGGAGAATGTGTATTGATTTCAGGAATCTAAACAAAGCATGTCCTAAAGATCATTACCCCCTACCCAGAATCGATCAGTTGGTAGATGCGACATCGGGATTTGAGTTACTAAGTATGATGGACGCGTATCAGGGATATCACCAAATTCAGCTGAATCCCCCCGATATCCCAAAGGTATGTTTTATCGCTACTTGCGTCACTTTTGGTTATGTACGTATGCCCTTCGGACTAATAAATGCAGGAGCTACTTACCAAAGGATGGTGGATTCAGTATTCAGAGAACAGATTGGCAGGAACATGGAAATCTATGTAGACGACATGCTGGCCAAAAGCACTAAAGCAGAAGAGCACATAAAAGACCTGAAGGAGATATTCCAAGCAATCAGGAGTAAAGGCATTAAGTTGAACCCAGCTAAATGCTCCTTTGGAGTGCGGTCAGGGAAATTTTTAGGATACATGGTGACTCAGAGGGGAATAGAAGTAAACCCTATGAAAGTGAAGGCCGTACTCGACATGCAGCCCCCCCGAAGCATGAAAGAGCTACAAACCTTGAATGGCAGAATAGCAGCCCTGAGCAGATTCATAGCAAGATCGGCGGAGAAAAGCCACCATTTCTTCAGGACACTAAGGAAAGGGTCGAAATTTGAGTGGGATGAAAGCTGCCAAAAGGCCTTTGAGGAACTTAAACTCCATCTGGAACAGCTCCCAAAGTTGACAAAGCCCTCCCAGGGGGATATCCTTCTCTTATATCTCTCGGTAGGAGAATATTCCCTGAGTACAACCTTGATGAAAGAAGAGGGCTCCACCCAGCAGCCCGTATACTATGTCAGTAAGGTCACCCAGGGATCCTGTAACGCCCCGATTTTCAGAAAGTTAACCTTCGAGGTTTGACTCTCCAAAACCCGAGTCATTACTTAGTGACCAGAAAACTGAGCCTAAAAATTTCTTGAGAAATAATTAAAAGGTAAGCATAAGATTAAAATATCGCAGCGGAAAATCATTTAATACATTAAGTTCCATAATATAACATAAGTTCATACGTTTCATAGTTATAACCTTAAGTTGTTTTAGCAAAAGCATCATCGACGAGTCTCGAGTATAACTCTAGATGGATGTGGCAATAAATTCAAAAGTACGATAGTTTGAAAGTTAAACATGTCCATTAATATTATCATTAGGTAGTTATATATATCATATATATATATAAGGGGTCTTCGTGTCTACGGCAGCTCCGGGGCCTCCATGTCATGACCTGAAAATGTTAATGATTTGGGGCGTGAGATAAATCTCAGTGGATAACCTGTACGCTGTTATACAGATTGGTATAATTCTAAAATTTAAAAGCTTTTACCCTTTACCACGTTTCAATTTGTGCATTATCTTACTCTTTTAATTGTTCCTTTAAGTTCTTGCGTTAAATGGCTATTTTGTAGAGTCTTAGCTCTCTTATGATTGTACCGTGCCATCTTTCAGACATCTGATACACATAATTGTACCGTGCCATCTTTCAGACATCTGATACACAAAATCGTACCGTGCCATCTTTCAGACATCTGATACTCTTTTATAATTGTACCGTGCCATCTTTCAGACATCTGATACTCTTTTATAATTGTACCGTGCCATCTTTCAGACATCTGATACACATAATCGTACTGTGCCATCTTTCAGACATCTGATACTCTTTTATAATAATTGTACCGTGCCATCTTTCAGACATCTGATACACATAATCGTACCGTGCCATCTTTCAGACATCTGATACTCTTTCATAGGGTTGTGCCATTTTTGTATCATGTGTTTTCATAATCTTTCTTAGCTTCATTCTTATTTAGTTTCCTTTAGAACACACCAACAGTCCATATAACATTTACATCGGCAATACAGTTAGTGTCACCCACCTGGTAACTTTTAAGATAAAGTTATAAACTTCTTCAAAGCTTTTAGTTCTGCAGGGACGTCCGAGCTCTTCGCCAAACCGCACTTTACCTAGCACAGTCTTTTCTCATCTTAGTTTTTTAGTTAATTTCGTGTAAGGTGTTTAAGTGTTTTCGGCTTCACTTCCATTTTAAGTCTCTTAGCATTTCAAAAATCAATTCTTAAAGTATGCCTTAATTTATAAAATCATTTGTGAGTTCAAGGGGTTTGTCAAACTTCATTTTCTTATGTTTCTTTGCACTTAAAGGATTTCGTGTTACATATTGACGTTCTCTTTGGTCATTCAACCACCTTGTCAATTTATAACATCGAAGCACATAACCTAGTCATGCAGTTCTAAATGAAATGTTATTCACACAATTCACACAACATGCACATATCTTGAAATTTTGCATAATTCATCCTTTTATTTGACAAAACGACTTATTTACGTGTATAACTTAAATAAAATACTTTAACACTTGTAAAATTCATAAATGTCACATATGTCACACTAAAATTTATAAGGGTTACAATTCATCCGAAATCCAAAATTTGATACTTATGAAAAGTGGGTGAATTGGTAACTCAAAATGGCTTTTTCCATTTTTTGCAAAACTGGACAGGTTCTAGTTATTTGATTTATTTCTCTCAAACCGTTCACTATAAAATTCCCAAACTTTTATATCTTACACTAAACTGTAATATGAGTAATAAGGAATTTTATTATGATTTATGGACAATTAAAACATGGGTAAATAAATCATTGAACTCACTGCTGTTTCTACAGCCCTGTTTTGTACACATAAAATTCCATAATTTATTTCTCCCAAAATAATGAACAAAACACTACAATATTTTATTATGTTTTAAAACACTGTATTAGGAGTATCTCCAAATATTTCCATGAATTATAGACTAATATAAAGGGTCTTAAAAGGTATATTACGTGACTACTTCGGGTTTTACTCAGCACCAAATACATAAGTTTCAAGGAATTGTTTCTCTCAAATGGCTGAACAAAGTGTTACTAATTTTGGATATGTTATTCTATACTTCAAATAGGGCATTAATATAATTTTTACATAATTTTTGGACAACCAAAACACATGCAAAACATCTCGTCAAACAGACTGTCCAGAAAGTGCACGATTTCAACCTTATCACTATCAAAGTTCATTTTTTACACCATAGATCATGTTTCAACCTAAGATTAACACTTATAGATGAAAGAAAACAACATTAACATATGGATGGGTTTGTAGACACATGAAAACATATTTATTGGGACAAGATCATGCATGTATCATCAAAGTTCTTCAATTCACAAAAACTAGAGTTGTTTGCATACCTTCTTAGATTTTGGGGGTTGTTTGAAGCTCTAAAGTACTTTGCCCTTTTCCAGGCTTTGATTCAGCTTCTAAACTAATATTATGAGGATTTCCTTAAGGGATTTGGAGGAAGAATCCCTCCTAAGTGATGGTGGTGGTGAATTTCTCTCTATTCTTCTCTACCACTCTTTACTAGCTAGGACATTGTGAAATGAAGTTGTGGTATGGAGAGGGGGAGGATGGACCTTTAAATAGGGTGGAGAAGTGTGGAGGGAAAGCCTTGGGGTATCTTGGGGAGCAAGAACACTTGGGGAGCAAGAATGTCTTGGGGAGCAAGAATGGGGTATTTGCAACTTGGTACATGAATTAGTAGGAAATGTAATCTTTGTCCAATGGGCTTTTGGGTGAACAAAATTATGTGTGTTTGGGCCCAAATTTGGCAGCCCAAATGTGGTTAGGTGCTATATAATATTCGTCGTTGGGTTTTAGTATTTTAATGTTCGGTTTTCTCTTCCAAGCAATTAATTTATTATGCGATATATGCTAAAATATTCGAGGTTTTAAAATGTCACATTTATTAAACTTTATAAGTCTTGACTTCAATTAATTTTTATTTATTTAACCATAGAATTAACCTTTATTTAATGTGCTAGTAGTGCCTCTGGCTCAAAATGCTCGTCTGTCACCTGCAAAATTCAAATCTTCAAGCAAAATATTCTTATCACAATAAGTTTATTTAATCATTTTTGGGATGATCTTTAAATCTTGATTTTTGGTTTTGGGTTATTACAGAGCCAAAACCCGATATTCAGAGGTGGAAAAGGCTGCCCTCGCTGTGGTGGTAACAGCTAGGCGGTTGCGCCCTTATTTATTATCATATAAAATCATTGTGCGGACTAATTACCCTTTGAAGCAGGTGTTAGGTAGAGCAGACTTGTCTGGAAGGATGGTTAGATGGGCAGTGGAATTGCAAGAATATGACATCGATTATGAGCCTAGGAGGGCTATTAAGGCACAAGCATTATCAGATTTCATTCAAGAATCTACTAGAATAAAAGAGATGGAGGGCTGGAAGGTGTATGTCGATGGCTCTGCATCAGCACTTGGATGTGGGGCAGGGATTGTCTTAATAGACCCTGAAGGTCAAGAGATACAAGTTGTAGTTAAGTTCAGGTTCTCAACCTCTAACAACGGAGCAGAGTATGAGGCCCTAATCAGAGGAGCGGATATGGCAGCGGAATTGGGAGCATAGAGGGTCACTCTGTATTCAGACTCACAGTTGGTGGTACAGCAGGTGACTGTAGAATACAACGCCAAAGATGAGAGAATTATCGCTTACCTAGAGCGGGTGAGAAACTTAAAAAACAAATTCCATGTTTTTTAAGTGTTACAGATACCGAGAGAGGAGAACATGAAGGCAGATGGCTTGTCCAAATTGGCTAGCTCCACCGACTTTGAAGGACAAGGAAAGTTAACCCTCCTGGTAGCGGATCAATTGGCTACCGAGGCCCTGGTCGGAGAGATAACCGAAGGAGACGATTGGAGGAGGGGAATATGGGAAGAATTAAGCAAGGACCTTGCTGCTCCAGCGTCCAGAGAAACTAAGGCCCTGAGGCTAAAGTATTGTATCCTGGGAGACCAACTATATAAGAGATCCTTCACCCAGCAGTACTTGAAATGCCTCTCAAAACAGGAAGCAGAGTTTGTGATAAAAGATATTCATGAAGGATGTGCAGCCAGCCATGAGGGCTATAAAATCATAGCGAAAAAGGTACTCAGGGTAGGTTTCTACTGGCCCACTGTGATGAGGGATGCTCGAGAATTTGTAAAGAAATGTGAGAAATGTCAAAAGAATGGGCCACTCATACGAATTTCAGCTGAAGAAATGGGGGTCATGTACTCACCCTTCCCATTCGCAAAATTGGGAATAGATCTAGTGGGACCTTTCCCCATGGCCCCGGGAGGGAGAAATTTTTTTATTGTAGCGGTGGACTATTTCAGTAAATGGGTGGAAGCCGCTCCATTAGCCAAAATAGATGAAGACAACGTAATTAATTTCCTAGCAAGACATATTTGCTGTAGATTTGGAGTACCAAGAATCTTGATTTCAGACAATGGCACGCAGTTCAATGGAGAGAGAGTTAGAAAGTGGTGTTGGAGATGGAATATCCTTCAGAGGTTCACTTCAGTAGCCCACCCACAGGCCAACGGTCAAGTAGAGGTCACAAACAGAATCATAGTGGATGGTATTCGAACCCGCTTACAGAAGATAGAAGGAGGATGGGTGAAAGAATTGGATAATGTCCTTTGGTCCTACAGGACTAGCCCCAAAGCAGCTACGGGAGAATCTTCTTTTCAGTTGGTATACGGGGCGACAGCAGTGATACCTCTAGAGGCCCGATTAGGGTCACATCGGATCACATATTTTAATGAGAGGAAGAACGAAGAATTAATGAGAGAGGCTTTGGATCTAGTGGAAGAAGAGAGAGAAATAAGAAAACTCAAAGTAGAGAGATATAAAAGCAGGATTAAGGCATCATATGATCGTAGAGTAATCCCGAGATCCTTTAGAGTGGGAGACCTAGTCCTCCGGAGAGCTGATGCATTGAAGAACACTGGAAAACTGGAGCCCAACTGGGAAGGCCCCTATAAGGTTACACAGGTGCTGAAAGGAGGAGCTTACAAGCTCCAAGACATGGAAGGAAGAGAGATACCGCGCCCCTGGAATGTGTGTCACCTTAAGAGATTTTATGTTTGAAGGCATGCTCACTCGGACAAGAGTTGTTTTCTTTTTTCTTTGTGTCCACTTTCCATATTCATTTCAATTCGAATAATTGTACATATCGCTTCAACGGAGCTCTTTTTCCCTCTCTATGGGTTTCCCTTAGGGTTTTACCATATAAAGGTTTTTAATGAGGCCGGCGTAGGTCATCCATTGCCTATGTTGATAAACACTTTTAATCAATGAAGCCCCACCTTTGAGAAATTTTGGTAACCCCTTATGATTTCCCGAGAATTGTCGTATGAGATAGATATTTGGAAAAAATGATGAGATGATTATTGTATACAGGTATCACAGAAAATAAAAAATTATATCCCTGAAAACTGGGGA
Organism: Galeopsis tetrahit; assembly: GCA_963675135.1. Classification (NCBI taxonomy): domain Eukaryota; kingdom Viridiplantae; phylum Streptophyta; class Magnoliopsida; order Lamiales; family Lamiaceae; genus Galeopsis; species Galeopsis tetrahit. The sequence continues at coordinate 23,620,743 of OY776134.1, forward strand.
TAAGATAAATTTGCAGGAACTTTAGCCCAAAAGGTGAGAGACTGAGAAATTGCGTAGGTCCCTAAGGGACCTCACCTTGAGAAATTGAGTAGGTTCTTGAGGAACCTCACTCTGAGAAACTGCGTAGGTCCCTAATGGACCTCACCTTGAGAAATTGAGTAGGTTCTTGAGGAACCTCACTCTGAGAAATTGCGTAGGTCCCTAATGGACCTCACCTTGAGAAATTGAGTAGGTTCTTGAGGAACCTCACTCTGAGAAATTGCGTAGGTCCCTAATGGACCTCACCTTGAGAAATTGAGTAGGTTCTGATGAACTATACTCTGAGAAACTGTGAAGGTTCTGATGAACCTTACTCTGAGAAATTGCGAAGGTTCTTGATGAACCTCACCCTGAGAACTGGTGCGAGTTCAGGATAAACCTCACTCTAAGGAAATGCTTAAAGTTGATATTTGAAGCTCTATGATCCAACATATCTCCGGAGGTATAGTAAGGGAGAAGTCTTCATCCACTATAGTCTTCGAGGCTAGGGGGAGTAAGAGACATATAAGAACTATATGAGAACATCAAGACTAAAATGAAGTAAGTACAAGAACCTGAATTCTTCATTTTTGCAATAATCGAAGCCTCAAAGTCTATATGTGCTAGAAGAATGCCAGAAATATGCATTGCATGAGTGTGCTCAAGAGCACAGAAACCTATCTAAGAGATGCTAGGACCAAAACATGTTTATCCCCCTAAACATAACATATGACATACTTATAAAAAAAAAAAAAAAGCAATATATATATATATATGCATGCAAGGAGACAATATGCAGGTACTATAAGGAGAGACGAAATAAAGTAGGGAAAGCAAATAATATAGAAGCCAAGAGACCTAACACCCTGGCCCTCCACAGAAAAACATAGGAGTGTGGAGTCTCCTGAAAATACCAAAAAAGCACAAAGGCCTTAGAAAATGTTTTGAAAAGCAAGAGTACCAGAGTTATATTGTCGCAACAGAAATTAAAGAAAGGTTATCAAGATTAAGGAGCTTCAGTCCTCTCATCGCCTCCAACTGCCTCATCGACCTGACCACGGGAACCGCCTCCCTCCTCTTTTCTTTAGAAGCATTAGCAACTATGGTAGACAAAGGATCCGGGTTGGCCAGGTGAACGGGGAATTCCAGATTATCCAGGGGCACTAAGTCCTCCACTCCAAGGGCCGCACCTTTCAGCTCTGAGATAGCCCTTCTCATGCCAGGTAGCCACCAGGGGATGTTGATATCCTCCTTGGGATCTCCCGGAAAGTTGGGTAGGGCAGCTAACCCTTCCAAACGGAGGGCACGGGTGTAATGGCCGTCAAATCCTGCAGTAGAATGTTCTGCTACAGCATTCGAGAAACCATGGTCAATAAAATGAGGAATATACGCCCCCCCATGGCCCCTAGAAAGCTGTCACTCTTAAGAAAAGCTTTCAACCACTCCTTGTGTGGAGTACCCAGAAAGGCCTGCCCTGCCGCGGAGGTGAAGAGAGACTCGATACACAGCTTTACTCCAGTCGAAGGCAATTCGGTCTTTAGGCGCTGAATCTCCGCCTCTTGCTCGGCAACTTGGGCACGGAGCAAAGAGAGGTCCCCAGACAGGACTTGATTCTGCTTCAAGACTTGAACCTTTTCAGCCATTACTGCCTTCCTCTCCAGGGTGGCCACATGAAGCTCCGCCTCAATCAGTTCCTGCTTAACCTTCTCTTGTTCCACCTGGTTGCGAAGACCATCGTGGAGTCAAAGAGACTGGAGGGTCTGGTCAAATACATCAGAATAGAGAAGCCCAAACTTCACAAGATAAAAGAGAAAGTCAGAATACTTGTCCCGTTCCTTGCCACTTCTATAATAGAATACACAATAAAGATTTACTTGAGAAAAGCTGTGAGCCGTATATACCATCCTCTCTTCAAGGGTTAGAGTACTGAAAGCCTTGACGGCAGGCACTGGGACATGGCGCTCCACAAAAGCAGTGAATCGCTCGATGTTGATGGTATCGGTATCTTCTAAATCAATGGTCTCGGAGGGAACCGCCGAGGATTTACCCTTGACCTTCTTCTTTTTCGAGGTCCATGAAGTGGGGAGTCCGGAACTAAAAGCAGCCTTCCCTGTAGACGATCTTGTCTGTTTTGCAACCGACCCAACTGAAGGTTTCACCGGAGAAGAGGGAATGTGAGCTTTCGAAGAACTTTCAGAAGCAGGAGGTTTGTTCACCATGGACAGGGGAGTAGCGTCTCTGTAGATCTGGGATAACCAACTCATAGTTACAGCAGAAAAGCAAAAATATCAGAAGCAACAAAGACATAAACAAAGAAAAGGTAGTGACAGGGGAAGGAAATGATACTACCATCATCCGGACCTAAGGGATAATCGGTGCGACCGAAACCAAAATGAGATAAAGCCCTAGGATTTTTACATATACCCATCACATCGAAGTACCCGTGAAGGATTACATGTTTATTCAGATTTTCCATTACGGCCAAGTTAAGAGTGGAACAAACGGTGAGGGGAGGACAGGGTACCTCGGGAAATCCCAGGAAGATGGACTAGTAACGAAGAAGTAATAGTCCCTCCATTCCTAAACCCCTTCGTGGGGTTTTTCCATGAATTTCCCAGTCCTAGAAGTGCGACCACAAACATAGAAAAACCCATCTGCAAACTTGCATGTGTATTAAGTCAAAAAGAGTTGGGTAGAGGGTTCTCCACCATTCCCCTTGACTAAAATATAAAACCCTATCATCGCACGGATAGCGTTTAGGGTGAATTGATTGATGGGTATGTGAAGGTAAGAAGCAATTTCAGCAAGGTAAGGTTAATGGGGAAGCGAAGACCAGCCTTTCATTGAGCTTCCCAAAAAGTCAGACTCAGAGGACCGGCAAAATTAGGGCAGCCCTAACTACATAATACGACGGGAACATTCCAGAACGAACAAAGGCAGCTACTCGCTCTGTCGTGAGGGAAGAAGAAGCGGATATCCTATTTTTTAGTGCTGGTATGGTTATGGGAAATAAAGAAATCGAACTAGAAGAGGAATCGGAATCCTCCTTGGAAGTCCCCTCCGATGAAGGGTGAGAAGAAGAGGACATGACGATAAAGTAAAAGAAAAAAAGGAAGCGAAGAAGGATACCTGAAACTGAAGGCACTACCCGTGCGCAAGTGACTCGCCAGTGAGTGTATCGAAGAAGAAACCTGAGAAGGAGTGAGAAACTGAAAAGAAGAAGTTTTCGCAGACGTGTAAAGGTTTTTATTGAATTTGGGGGAGTTATGACGCCAATTAAGAATGTCGGGAGAAACTCGAGGAGGAGTGGAGCCCGAGCCCAATGAGAACGCGCGTGATTACTAGAATGACTGCGAGCTGTCTTGTCCACTGCAGGCGCGTGGGAGAGGAAAGCAGGTACAGAATTCGAGGCGGTGCGAGAGATAAAGATGGAAAAAACTGTTAATTGGAGGCAATTGGTAAATTTAAAGTTTTTGATTAATTCTTTTATTTAGAAGCACTTGAAGACATATTTTCCCAGGGTTATACAACATGCTTTCTGAAATTGAAAAATGATGGTGATTGGGGTGAGGAGATATTCTGGATTAATTCATCTTGTCTTCTTTTCCTACTCTCATAAATTGGGAACATTTTACGAGAGTAGAGGGAGTAGTTGATGCAGCCAAAATATGTCGTCTCCTGAAATAACGACACGTGGATGTAAGATGAAATAAACACGTTTGTTATGAGTGATGATTTTGCAAAAGCGATTAATACACTCCTGAATATAGAGAAGGAAACAGGCCCAAACTTGATCTTCAACCCATATCCCTGGCCTAAGTACTTCTAGCCCAAGGAGGGGATTGCTAGGACCGAGTCTTGGTCAAAGATGCCCTAAAGAAATGAGGATAGAGGGAATGGGAGAGTGGTAACTGGTACCGGGTATCTCGGAGAGAAAGGCCAGCTGTAGGACCGAGTCTAAGGGAGACGGTTGGGTGTTAAGGGGGAGACGGATTCTCTTCTCCTCCCAGGTAAATAGCGAGATATAAAAGAGAGTTTTACTTATTATTTTGACTACGATTCATGGGACCTTCTACATGTAGTCAGGGTGTCGTAAGGTGTCGTAATGACTACCGTAGTCATTTAATCTAAACCATTAAAAATCTAATCTGAAGGCTTAAATTTGATGACCTGCTACCTTTTGTAAATTTTACGGTATGTATTGTCGTAATGTGTCATAAATTTGTATTTTCTATTAAATTAATTAAAATATATTATTGTAAAATTACATTTTTATCCTTATACAATAAAATAATTGATTATATTTTTGTTAATGTAATTAAAATATGTAATGTTAAAATTACATATTTACCCTTATATCATTAATAAAATTAATAACAAAAGACGATACTAGTTGCAAGCTGTATGGGACGCAAGACGAGGATACCACCCACATGTTTTTCCGGTGTACAGAATCTGAAAAAATCTGGCATTCTATCTACTCGTGGTCGGCCAATCCTATTCAGCCGGAGAAACTGGACTAGCACATTATACTTTTCACTGTGATCTGGCAGAACCAAAATGGGAAGATGCGTGGGCACTAATCTGGCATGCGACCGTTTGGACCATTTGGAACAGCAGAAATGGCATAATATTCAGGGGAGAGAGCTTTGAGGCGGAAGCATGGGCTGATAAAATTCAATTGATCTCATTTAGGTGGCTCAAGGCAAGATTTAGGATCTATAGATGGAACACATTGGACGACTGGACAAGGGAACCACTTGTATGCATTAAATAGGAGCTTCTCCCATTTTTTGGGCTGTAGTTTTATTTCTTTAGGTTATGTCTTTCTTGCTCTCTTTTCTCTGTTCTTGACATTTCATAGGCATTCCTGATGCCTCTTTGAATAAGATTTTGGCTTTTTCCAAAAAATAAATCAAATAAATTAATTAATAAAAAACAAATCAAATTATAACTTAAAGGAATTAAAACCTAGCAGCATGCGTTTTCAATTCTGCCTCAGTGACCTAGTGACCAATCGTCTGCTAACATCCGCCTCCGCCGCCGCCTGCCCGCCACCGCCGCCTTCTTGGAGTCAGCGACCGTCGGCGAAAATTGGGAATTGAGCGAAAAATAAACGTTGTAACTTAGGATAATCGAATTCACTTTACAACTTAGGAACGTTGGAATTAGGGGAGAAATAAACTATTTCAATTCATTCGCAATTTATGAACAATGGAGTTGGGAGAAAGGAACCCTAATTTCAATTCAAGTATTAGAAACATAACATCGCTGTGGAGAAGAAAGGGAGTCGGAAAGGAACCCTAATGCATTATTCTGGAATTTGTTTATTTGATTTTTTAAATTTAAAATTATAATATTTGTATTAAAAGGGTATGATAGTAATTTTATTAATATTTGTATTAAAAGGGTAGGATAGTAATTTTATTATTTTTTATAAATTAAACTTTCTTATAAATAATTTAAATAAAAGAAGGGTAATATAGTAAATAACAAAATAAAATTTAAATAATGTTAAAAATAACTTAAACCTGTATAACAGGTAGCAAGTCGTTACGACGTTTAAGACGCCACATGGCGCGATTCGACAAAGTGACTGTGTAGTCACTTTGTAAAATGTGACTACCGTAAGAATTGTCCACGATTCATATACGCATACTTTTACACGAAGTATACAGAGAATACTTTGAAATCCTACGATTCTTGCGAGAACTCTCCCTCGATTCATAGGGAAGTTCCTCTTTGACTCTCTTGAGAACACATCTGACTTGAGCGTCGGAGATTCTACGCCGGAATCCCTTCCGGCATGTTTTACAGATTCTTCGGAGCTATAAAGAGGATTTCTCGTGAGAAGGCTTGTTCGGAAGTGACAGTTCATATATAAAAAGGTCATAATTCAGACTGGGAGATTCGTTATCACACCTTGTTACTTTTCGACGCAACACCGAACAAATAAGAACACACGACCAACATGTATGTTAAATCGATGGACTTTTTTAAACTAAGTATTAAAATTGTGAATATAAAAAAAAAAACTCAAAAATAATTTAGCAATAACTTACATAAAAGAAATGTTATTTATCTTTTGTTGTCCCCCACACTCCGGTCTCCACAGCACAGGCATCACTTTATTCACTTTTTTTTTTTTTTTTGAATATTGTTACTTCCCACGTCAGAAGAATCTGCATCTGATTCTCTCGCACCATTGATTTTGTGGCTGTGGTGGAACGGATAAGGCCCACGTCATTGGGGCCCACGTTCATGTGGACAAGAAAGCGCGTGACTTTGGAGGTTAGAGCCTAGAGGATTGAAATTTAAAAAATTCTCCCCCATCCCAAAATTATTTACAGGTTTTGATCGATACAATTTTTTAAAAAATTTAAAAAAAAAAAAATTTAGTTATTAATGATATAAAATAAAGAAAAGGTATTTTATATAATTTGGTGACTTGCAACACATGCGGGCTTATATAATGGACAAATTGTACCCTCAATCTCAATTTCTTTTTGGTGTGGGTTATATACCCCTCCAAGTTGTATGTTTAATGCACTCCACCGATACACGTACTCTCCCCTTTATGGATGAAAGATAGATACACTCCCTCAAATTACATTTTATACTCTTTTCTCTTAAAACTCTCTATGCATCCCCACAAAAACTCTAATTTTCTATTTCTTCTTCCCCTTTCTTCCTCTTCTTCTCCGTCATTTTCTATTCTCCACCTCCACCGTCCCTCCTCCACCCACGGTTCCCCTCCACCTCCACTCGCGGCGCCCCTCCATCTCCACCCACGACCCGCCTTCACCCGCGCGGCCCAGTACCGCCACAACCCTTTTTTTCTTTTTTTTTTCCTTTTTCTGCAAGCAGGCGGAGGGTGGCCCGCCCAGCGCCGCCGTCTAACGAGGTCGTCCTCCTCCCACGCGGGAGCCACCCTCGACCTTCCCCACCCTTCGTCGTCGCCCTTCTCTCCTCTTCCTCCCTCTTTATTTATTTTTTTAATTTCTGTAACAGCAACAAACAGCGGCGACGCCGCTTCTCTCGCCCAGTGACGCCGCCTCCTCCCCCGTCGCCCTCCTCCTTCCCCGCCCGGCCGTCCGCATCCTAAGTCGCCCTTCCCATAAGCTTTTTTCCAGGAATGTACGTTTTTTTTCCTTTAATGTTTTTGGTCGACAACTTCTTGTCGATTTTTTTTTCCGTCGACCCTAATGTTTTTCGTCAACAAATTATAGTCGACGATGCATTTTATGGTCGACAAACCAGTGTCGATCGACACTGATTGGCCGAAAAAATATTTTTAAAAAAATTAGTTTTTTTTTTTAAAATTTCTGGATATATTTTGGATGAGGTAGCGCCGGAGGTGGCGGAGGCAGCTGGCTGCCGGATGGGCGGCTGCTACTACAAAATTAGGGTTAGGGTTTTGAGGGCGAGTGTATGTATCTATAACATTTTATTATAAGGATAAATATGGTATTTTACATACATATTTAATTAATAAATGGAAGTGGGTGTGTATCTAACATTCCTGGAGGGGTATATAACCCACGCCTTTCTTTCTTTTTTTTACTATGTATTTAAGGCTGTTAATCTAAACGCAAGCGCATTAGGCCATTAGTCCATTACTCCCTTAGCCCAAAATTGACTCTTGTGCTGCCCTATTATAAAAAATTACAAATTTGCCATTATGAAATTTTTCAAACACATGATCAGAAAATCAGCTTCACAGGATTCACACCTTCCGCAAGCACAATCCCTCTTTCCTATATGACTTTTTTAAAAAAAAAATTATCAAATCCTTAATATAACTTTCTTTACTTAAATTTTCAAGCTAATAAAATGAAATTGATAATGGTAAAAAGAACTTGTTATATTTAGGGAATGTGAGATGAAGGTCAAAATTAAAGACTGAGGGAACAAACTAATTTTCAACCATTTATGTTTAAGAAATTGAAATTTTAAGAAAATTGAAATTCATCAGGCTCGGTTATAATTTGGAGTTGTGATTTCATTTGTATTGCACATTTTTTTCATTAGTACGTCTCAAAATTATTTGCACACTTTTAATATGAAAATAACCAACAAAATTAAGGGGCAATAACACTATAGGTCATTTCACCTAGTGTTTTAACAAAAAAAAAAAAAAAATTATTTATAGTTACACAAAAGATCATTTTTATAAGAAATTTTACATTTTTAACCTCCTTATATAATTAATGTAAACAATTGATTAGTCAACTACAATCGTGTGCCAATTTAAAAGAATTATATCAATCATCGATAATCACGCTCAATTTTCTACAAACATAATGTTGGTCCTAAAAGGAGTATATAACAAGTGTATGGGGGGGGGATACACTTGTATGCAAATCTTTCTCAAACTAACCAAGTATGACACCAGCAAGGTTGTCCTGGACAACTCTACTGAGATGTATAACTTCTTAAAGATAATCAGCCTACTAAGTACTATTGAGTACTTAGTTGAGTGACTATCTAAGTGAGTTATAAGTGCGGAATTAGTGGTTGGCCCTTTAGTTTAAACTCTTTTAAGTTCTGAAATCTCTTTAACAAATATCCAGTTTTCAGGGAACTTGTCCAAATGTGTTTTGCACAGTCTTGAATGTATGTCCTTTGAAAGTTCAGTTTTGTGTGCTGTGTTGTATGTATGTAAGTACTTGAAGGTAAATCAACACAAGAATTTATAGTGGTTCAGAGACTCAAGCTCCTACATCCACTTTCCCTGATTTAACAGGATAATTCCTTCACTCTTGGAATTAACTTGTTTTATAGTGCCAAGGTGCACTTGATCAAGAACACCACTCCTTGGTGCTTTGATCCCTAGGATGTCTAGAGTCCTAGTACCCTCTTCTCAACTCAGAATTAAATGTTCTTCTCTCAACAGTTAACTCCTTACACTTCTACTACTACAACCTTCTAACTTTCTCTCTTGAAAGGTATAAGGGTTGAAGTAAGGTTCCAACTAATGAGATATCCTTTACAATGAAGTTCAGTGTATAAGGATTGGATATCTCTCTAAGCTTTGTATGGATATACAATGAGGTTCAGCTTAGATGAAGTGTTTGAAGACTAAGATAGTCTCTTTGAAAGCTTGAAAGTTCTTATGAGCTTTGTAGTTTCAGAAATGTTGTTTGTAGTTGGATGCATTCAAATGGTCTTCACACTTCTGTATTTATAGACAAAATTGAGGATTTGCCCGTTGGAGAGACAGCCTCAATTGTCTATAAATGTCTTCCTTGAACTCTGCAACTGGAAGACAGTTTCTTGATAGTGACATGTCCTTTGTTTGGGAAATAAACGGCTGTAACTACTTTGTCTTGACTTTGCAGCACTCTTCCCAATGTCTGACTTCAAGATTCACTTGATCAAACAAGAACATTGCTTCTGATGATTAGTCATATGATAAGGACAACATTCCTTATCACTTGGACAACTCTGCTTATCACTATCAGCAAAGTTTGCTTATCAGCAAGGTTGGCTTTAGCTCTTCAGATGACTTGGCTCCTTCACTTTTCATGCTTCCTTATATTAGATCTTTGTGCATTCATGAAGTTGATTAGGTGTCCTTGACCTTATCAGCATAGTTGGGGTGATCTTGAATGGTTCTGGTACAAGTGTGCTGAGACAACTTTCCTGGACAAACCTTCTGAGCTAGTATGCTTCAGTAGGCTTTGTCTTGATGATTCATTCAACTCACTTGTTCTTCAGATAGGTTGATCCACAATCCATTCAACATGATCAGCATATTTGTCTTTCAGCAGACTTGGGACACATTCATTTTGAGCCTTGAGGGGACATGATCCATACAGTCTTTTAAGCATGTGTTCCCCCTCAACTTGTGCATCTATGTTCTAAGAGATGCCTAACATACCAGCTTCTCAACTAGCCTTATGCTACATGTTCTAACAATCTTAGAACATGATCATTCTTAACTTAGACTTATTCTATTGGCATGTCTCAGGGGTTTTGGTATTAAATCAAAACACTTCTCATTTTATTCCCAACAATTTCCCCCTTTTTGATGATGTCAGAACATATACATTCTATGCAAAAGTGACTTGACTACACCTATTACATTTATCTTCAGTAGTCATGACTAGAGTCAATTTTCCTGAAAAATAATGTGTTAGTGTATTCACTATCCTGAAAGCATATAAGGTTTAAAAGTGAGGCATGTTGAGATAGTAAGATGTTATTTCTTGATTAAAAAAGGATTCAACTATCATTCAAAGATATTGGAATTACAGGCATGTTGATAGTTGAATAAACTTATCAGAGCATGAATCAACATCATTACATATCAAGTTTCAGAGCATATTACATAATCAGAGCAATTAAATATAAGCATCAGAGCAGTAGATATATCCAGCAGACTTGAGCAATTTCTTAGCAGATATGATCATATTCAGCAAGACAGCAATCAAGATCAAGTGTTCATCCAAATTCAACACAAAAGGGTCAAGAGGAGTTAGCCAGTTCAGAGATCATCTTCAGGAGGTGGCACCATCCCATATTGTGCCCACACTCTTTTCTTCAACTCCATGGCCTCTTGATTAGTTCCCTTTGGTCCAAGTACCATTCTGTTCAGCTTGAGAATCTCAAGGAACTCTTGAAGGATTCTTGATTGGTCAATGAAGTCTCCTTTCTTGGGGGGCATGTAAATGATTGGCTTAGGGGCTGTGAGTTCGAATCTTGCAATATCAGCAGCTGTAAGCAATTGTTGATACAGTTCCCTGTAATGCTCAATCATGAATTCACTGAAGGTGGAGTTGACATCCTTTCCATTCCACCTGTCAATGAGATAGTAGTCATAGACAAACTCCCTTTTGGCCTCTTCCCAAGAGTCATTCAACTGAATTGGAACCCATTTATCCAAGTGAGGATATTTGGTATCCATTGGAATCAGCAGTTGTGGCTTCATCTTGTTGTAGGTTGCTCTTCTTCTCCTGGGCTTCTGGAAATCAGCCCTTCTCTTATCCCTTGCTCTGTTTGCTTCTTCAATTAAGTCCATCTTCTCTTTGGCTTTCATCATGGCCAGTTTCTGTTGAGTTTCAGGATCCTTTCCATATCCTTCCTCAAACAGCTTTGATGGATCATTGGCTAAGACAATTGTCTTCTTCTTAGGTTCAGGTCCAAAGCCTTTAGCAAATAATACTTCAACATCTTCAGCAGCTTTGGGACCTTCAGCAACTTTGGTAATCTCAGAAGACTTGTCAGTTTCAGTGGACTTGGTCTGTTCAGCAGTTTTGTCCTTCTCAGCACCTTTAGCCTTTTTGGAGGTAGGCTCTTCTTCTTCAATCCTAAATTCAAGAGGTAAGTCAAGGCTATTCGGAAAATCAGTAAATGTTTCAGGTTTCCTCTTGCTTCCTTTAGCCTTTTTGAGTTGGCCTCTTGTTTGGACTCCTTCAGTGGACTTGTCAAGTCCTGACACTTCTCCTCCAGGCCTCTGCTGAAACTGACATTGAATTTTTTAATGCTATGACCAATTGCTCTTCTTCATCAAGATCTTCCAAGTTCAGCACTGCCTCTTCTTTTCCCTTGGATTCAGAGGCTTTCTCCTTGCCCTTGCCTTCTCCAATTATCAAGGCACCTTTTGCCCTTGCTCTTTCTCTTTCCCCCTTTTTGGCAGCATCAAAACACTGAGGTTTGAGCTCACTCATGGTAGATGCCATCAGGGATTGAGCTTGATTTAGGGACTTCATCTCCTCAAGCAAGTAAACATTCTCATCATGAATGTTTTGCATCCTGTCACTGCTTAGGCTTAAGAAAGCCAAGACAGGCTTCATCTTTTGCTCCACAACCTCTTCCATGGTTGTCTTGAGGGATGCATCAAGGTTGGCCTTCAAGAAGTCTGTAAGGTTGGCCACTGCACTTTCAGCAATCTTGGCCATTACTTCTTGTGTGAACTTTTCAGAAGCAGCCTTCACCATTGCTAGCCTCATCTCTTCAGCTCTCTTTTTCTGAAGAGCAGTCTTCTTTCCAAGAGTTTGCTTGACCACTAGCCTCAAAGCTTTCACATTCTTGTTGTGGTTGCTCCTTAGCAATGTTTGCTCCTTCTTGACCTCTTTGGAGATAGAATCCATGCTGGCTTTTGCTTTCTGGACTTCAGTGGAGATGGTTTGTAAACCAGATTCAACTCCACTGATCCTTGCCTCAATTGTGGGAAGCACCACATCCTATGAGCCAGTTAGCCTCATTTCAACAAATGCCAAGGTCCTACTTTGCTCATCCAGAGCTCCTGAGGTTTCAGCATAGGCAGTTTGGACTTGATGAGCTATAGAATCCAACTTTGCTGACTGCTCTCCAAGAATGGCTTGAGCAGAGCTGGAATCTACTTGGATAGGTGCATCAGTGAGAAGATCATCTGCAAAGATTTTATCAAAAGAAATTCCTGCAATATCAGACAAATCAAAGGGGTTAGAAAATAAACACTCATCACCCTCAGTATTTTTTGCATAAGACTATGATACATCAGCAGTCTTCTCCTCATTTTCAACTACTTCTTTTCTCACTTCAATGTTAATGTCCTCACACAAAGGATCAGGCCTCCTCTCATCAAGGGTTTCTTGAAGTTCAGATTTGACTTCAAGAATAACCTGTCCTTCCTCATTTATTCCACCCTCATTTGGTGGTACACTCACTATCTTAGTGATTATCACATCTCTCTCATTTCCTTCTCCCTCTGGTTTTTCAACTATACTCTCATTTTCAACACCTTCACCTAAACCTGCAACATCTCCACCTTCAACAAGGTTCAAAGATGGCAGTTGTTGGGAGATCACAGTGAATGAGTGAATGGATCAGCAGCCACTGAGTCATCCTGAATGATTAAGGGCTGGTCAATGTCCAACTCCCGTGACACTGATGAGGCCTTATTCAAACCATCTTCTAAAATAGGAGCCTCAACATCTTTAATATGTGCCTTAGGTTCAGAAGAACCTTCATTGGCAGATGCATCTTTGGTTGTGTCACCAGCTTTGGTCAACACTTCTGAAGATACAGAACCTTTCCTATGATAGGTTAAGAGAGGGGTTGAAGGCAAGTTGGATTCAAGAGGGTTGGGATTTGAGGGGTTTGAGGGATCATCTTTGCCATCATCATCATTGGAGCTGCTATTAGGGTGCTTGATTCCCTTAGCAATTCTCTCCTTCTCTTCAGCAATCTTAGCAGCCACCAACTTTGCAAACACATCCTCATCAGTGAGGAATCTTGTCTTGAATACTCCAGCAAAGTGTAGCAATCTACTTTCCTCTACTTGCCACCAATTTGCACCCTTGTCTTGGATGACTTGAGCAATTTCCATGATTGATTTTTCCTTGACATCCACTAACATTCTTAAATCATGGAACATCCTTTGAATTCTTGGAAATTATCCAAGTTGTGGGTACAAACTGTCCACAGTAGCTCTGGCTCCACCTCTGAGCATACTCTCATAAGTATACTCCTCCTCATCTCCACTTGAGTGGGGACTTTGGGTTATAGGGGAGTTGGCTCTGGTTTCAGGTAAAGTGGTTTCAGGAAGGTTGAATTCAGGAGGGTTGGCTTCAGAAGGATTGGATGCTACAAAGGTTGCTTCAGTTGCTTTTGAGAGCGATGGATCTGAAGGGGCTTTGCTCAGGGGAGTTGACTCTAATAATGCAGCTTCTAAGAGTTTTGAATAATTGAGCATTGATGAGTCTAGAGGAGAATGAAGCCTTGACTCATCTACTGCAATATCAGTCAACACATCCATGGGTCCTCTTAGTGCACTCCCTTCTGGAGAATATCTCTTGGTAAGATTAAGAGGGGTGATGGGTTGGTTTTTAGGGGTTTTGTGGGTATCAGGGGAGTTGGGCTCTTGATGTTGGGTTTCAGGAGTTTTGGATTTGGAAGATCCAGAACCAGAAGAGTTGGTTCTAGACTTGGATTTGGTTCTACTCTCTGCCATACTCTCCATCAAGGCAACTTGGAGAGTCCTTTCCTCCTGAAGCTCCAGAATCTTCTCAGTGGGCTTGGCTCTCCTTTTGCTGGCCCTACTGCTCCCACTTCCTTCCTTCTCAGGGACATCTTCCCTGGCCCTCTTATCTCCTTTATGCTTTTGCCTGGTTTCATTGTACTTCTGCCTCAATTCTTCTGAATGATCAGAGGGGACTTGTACTCCTTCATCTGCAACCTCATCAACTTCAGTTGAAGCTCCTGAGGTCTCCTCTGATGGAATTTGAGACAGCTTCTTTGTTTTGACAACTCTGGCCTTAGTTCTCTTCTTTAACTTAGGCTTCTCCTCAACCTCTTCTTCAGCAGGTTTGGCCAGAAGCATCCTTCTTTGCTCAGTCTTCTTGCTCAACTTTCTGAACATGACTTTCTGGGCTGGAAGAGGTTTTGCAAATGTTTGCATTTGAGAGTAGTGAGAAAATCTCTCAATCAATAAGCTTGCCCTGGTGCAATACTTCAACTTCCCTTCCAACACAACCTTGTTGTGTGCTTTCACTTTGAACTTGGCCTTCTCTTTCATCATCTCATTCAAGATGAATTCCCTCCAGTTGAACTTGATGCCCTTGTCACTAGCATCAATCACTGCGGCCATTATCCTTATCCTTGGAGCACTCACTTGCTCCAAATTGCCAGTGTTGCTCAACAAACTCTTTGTAATTACCTCAAAGAGATTGAGGAATTTGGTCTTGAGAGTCCTCTTGTGTTGTGTTGAGGAAATGGAACTTGGTACAAGCAACCATTCTTGAGCAATCTCCTCTTCATGTCCATTCCCATAAAATTCGGGATTCCTTCCCTCAGAAGGTAATCCAAAAGCTCTTTCAAGATCTTCTTCAGAAAATTTCACTCTGTGAAATCTTTCTTCTTCATCACCCTCTGCAACATAAGACAATCTTGTTGCTACCTCACCATCTTCAGGCTTGCCTCTCCACTTTAGAAAGGCAAAGAATTCTGCCATGTACCCTTCAAGGCAGGAGCTAGGTCTTTCCTCCATGAACTTCTTGAGACCAACTCTTCTTAGCCATCTTAGAGTGGGAGCAATCTCTACATCCTCACTTTCAAAAGACACATTGGGTTCAAAGATGAGGTTGTTCTTGTTGCTGAGATATTCAAAATCAAGGTCAAGAGCCTTGTTTGTGAAATCAAGAATCATCTCAGGTCTAGCTTTTGGTGCCATTGAAGAAACAGTAAGAACTTTGAGAGAGTTTTGAGAAGATGAAAGCTAGGGTTTCAAGATTTTTTAAGTGTGTGGGGAAGAAGTGAGCTTGAGGGCTTCTTTAAGACTTGAGGATATTCCAAAAGGAATGTATGTCAATGAGTAGGTGAGTCTTGGGCAATTCAACGGTTTACAAATGAGGAAATCAAGTTTGAACGGCCAGGATTGATTTCAGGGGAGTTGGCCAAAACTTGATCCAACGGTTAATAACCAATGAAACATTAGAAAACTGTTTTTATTCAAAACGTGGGAAGAAGTTATGTTTGATAAATGGTTGGGGAGTTTTCGAGATAGATAATGTCTTGAAATGTTTAATGCAAACAAGAGTTAAATCTTGACATTTAATGCATTGAAAGTGACTTTTTGGGTGGGAGACAAAATAAATCCTTGAAAAGGTGATGGCTTTAAGAGGAATAGGACAGCCACCAACATAGGTAATGATTACCCAAAATAGGTGCTTATCAGACCAAGATTTAGTTTGATAGCCAAGACAATTTATCTGACCCCACATGGACAAGTGTCCTGAAATGATATGGACAAGTGTCCTGAATTCTTGTGGACAAGTGTCCTGAATTTCAATGGACAAGTGTCCTGCTCAAGTGAGATCATCTTTTCTGAGTTTCAGTAGACTTGACCAAGTCTGCTGATCAACACTTTCAATTCCCCCTTAACTCATTAACTCTATTTGATTTACTTGTCCAACTTCTCTGGATCAATTAATCCCAATTCTGCTGATAGTTCCAAGAATCTTGCTTCTGCAAGTGGCTTTGTCAAAATATCAGCTTTTTGATGATCTGTGTGGATTTTAACCAACTTAATGTCCTTCTTTTCCACATGATCTCTGATGAAGTGATGCTTGATATCCACATGTTTGCATCTTGTGTGCAATACTGGATTCTGTGATATTGCAATGGCACTATTGTTGTCACAGAATATTGGCACTTCAGCAGAGTTGACATTGTAGTCCCTTAGTTGTTGTCTCAGCCAAAGAATTTGAGCACAACAACTTCCAGCTGCAACATACTCAGCTTCAGTGGTGGAAGTAGCCACTGTGTTCTGCTTCTTTGAGAACCAAGATATGAGCTTGTTTCCCAAGAATTGACAAGTCCCTGAAGTAGACTTTCTATCAATTCTGCAGCCTCCATAGTCAGCATCTGAGTAGCCAGTTAGCTCAATGTTGTCATCAGCAGGGTACCAAAGGCCTAGATTTTCAGTGCCTTTGAGATACCTCAAGATCCTCTTAGCAGCCTCTAGATGGCTCTTTTTAGGATTTGCTTGAAACCTTGCACAAACACCTACTGCAAAGGTGATGTCAGGTCTGCTGGCAGTGAGATAGAGGAGTGAACCAATGATTCCTCTATACTCAGTAGAGTTGGTTGGAACACCACTCTCATCAGGATCCATCTTCCAATTTGTGTTCATATGGATCCTTACTGGCTTGCTAGTAGTACACCCAAATTTCTTGATCATCTCTCTGGTGTACTTAGCTTGGTTGATGAAAATTCCTTCTTTTGATTGCTTTACTTGAAGTCCCAAGAAGAAGTTCATCATTCCCATCAT
The DNA here is from genome assembly GCA_963675135.1 of Galeopsis tetrahit. Classification (NCBI taxonomy): domain Eukaryota; kingdom Viridiplantae; phylum Streptophyta; class Magnoliopsida; order Lamiales; family Lamiaceae; genus Galeopsis; species Galeopsis tetrahit. The sequence continues at coordinate 23,637,517 of OY776134.1, forward strand.
GGACATCTCAAACTTGCTTTGCATGAGCTTTGAGAACTTTTCACAAAGCTTCTCATTGGGGGATCCAAATATGATGTCATCAACATATATTTGGACAAGCAAGATGTCCTCTCCTTCAGTGATTCTGAAGAGAGTTTTGTCCACAGTTCCTTTGATAAATCCATGATCCAAGAGAAACTGTGATAGTGTATCATACCAAGCTCTTGGAGCTTGCTTGAGCCCATATAGAGCTTTCTTCAGTCTATAGACTTGGTTTCCAACCTCAAAACCAGGTGGTTGTTCTACATAGACTTCTTCTTTCAAAACTCCATTCAGAAAGGCACTTTTGACATCCATCTGGTACACTTTGAACCTCTTTTGGGCTGCATAGGCTAGGAATAGCCTTATTGCTTCTAGCCTTGCCACAGGTGCAAATGTTTCATCATAGTCAATGCCTTCTGATTGACAGTAGCCTTTTGCCACCAGTCTTGCTTTGTTTCTGACAATTACATCATTCTCATTCTTCTTGTTCTTGAACACCCACTTGGTTCCAATAACATCTTGATGTGAAGGTCTATCCACCAGCTCCCATACATCATTTCTGGTGAATTGGTTTAGCTCTTCCTGCATTGCTGTGATCCAATTTGCATCTTGAAGTGTTTCCTCAATGTCACTTGGTTCTTGTTCTGACAAGAAACAACAAAATAGAGCACTTTCACCATGAAATCTTCTAGTTTTGACTCCTATACTTGGATCACCAAGTATCAGATCAGTAGGATGGTCAGACAACCAAGTCCTTCTTTTTCTGATCCCTTCAGTAAAGTTGTCCTCTACTAAGGTTGAGTCACTAGGATCATAAAATTCAGGGAAATTCAATGCAGGATCTAACTCAGGATCATAATCAGGGGTGTTGTCCTCAATGTTTCCCCCTAGATTATTTGATCCATTAACTACCTCAGCAGGGACTGCTTCTTCATTGGTAGTTGTTACCTGAGTGTGAACTGGGATTGGTTCATTCAGTTCACCATTTCCTTTAGAGGGGTTTGCCTCAGGTAAGTTGCCTTCAGGATTGTTGTCCAGTCTTATGATTTCAGGGAGGTTGGCTTGGACAACATCTATGAAGGTAGTATCTTTGTCCTTTAAGCTCAGTGTGGTTGTCCTTTGTGTGATTTCTTCTGTTTCCAAGTTCTTGTTCCTGAACTCATGAGTAGATTCATCAAACACAACATGGGGTGTTTCCTCCACAATAAGGGTTTTACAGTTGTAGACTCTGAAAGCTCTACTGATTTGGGAATATCCAAGAAATACTCCCTCATCAGCATTGCTATCAAAAGCTTTCAGCTGTTCTTTCCCATTGTTGTGAATGAAACACTTACAACCAAAAATATGGAAATAAGATACTTTAGGCAACCTTCCTTTCCAGAGTTCATAGGGGGTTTTGCCTTGCCCCTTAGTTATCAAACATCTATTCTGAGTATAGCATGCAGTGTTTATAGCTTCAGCCCAAAACCTCTTAGGTAAGTTTGAATCAGCAATCAAGGTTCTAGCAGCCTCTTTTAATGTTCTATTTCTTCTTTCTGCAACCTCATTCTGCTGAGGGGTTCTAGCTGCTGAAGTTTCATGGGCTATTCCATTTTGTGTGCAATACTCATTAATGTATGAATTTATGAACTCAGTGCCTTTGTCATATCTTATCTTGATTATGCTAAGGCTTTTCTCATTTGACAATCTCTTTAGAAGTTCAGGGAGTTTGACTTGGGTTTCCTTCTTATTAAAGAGAAATACTACCCATGTGAACCTAGAGAAGTCATCTACTACCACCAATGTGTATTTTTTACCATTTATGCTTGCAGGGGTAATTGGTCCAAATAAGTTCATATGATGTAGTTCAAGTGCCCTTTCAGTAGAGATGACTGGTTTTCCCTTGAATGAGGCTTTAATTTGCTTTCCTTCTTGGCATGGTTTACAAACATGCTCCTTAATGAAGACCTCATTAGGTAGTCCTTTTACTAATGCATTTCTAGCAAGTTTGTTCATTGATTTAAAGTTCAGATGGTTTAGCCTTTTATGCCATAACCAACTTTGTTCATTTGAGCTTTTAGCAATGAAACATGCAGCATTAGTAGTCTTGTCCCAGTCAGCAAAATACACATTTCCTTTCCTAGTTCCAGTCAATAGAGTTTGTTGAGTTTTATCTTTGATTAAGCATTTTCCAGTTGAGAACTCAACACTAAAATCTCTATCACAGAACTGACTTATACTTAGGAGATTATATTTGAGACCAGCCACATAAGACACATTGGATACCTTGATATTACCAATTATCAAGGTACCATAACCTTTTGTTGTAGCTTGTGAACTGTCTCCAAATGTGACATTTGTGCCTTCTTTTTCAATGAAATTAGTGAGGAGGTTCTTGTTTCTAGTCATGTGCCTTGAGCATCCACTGTCAAGGTACCATGCTAACTTTCTGCTCATACTCCTCATCTTCTTGTGGCCCAATGGTACCTGCAATTATATAGCTTTAGGTACCCTTTGAATTTTGGGTCCTGAGAGGTTAGCTGTACCTTTAGGAACCCAAACTTGCCTTATAACCCTGATTGATTCAAGGTGGCTAAGTTGTTTTCCTCTAGCATCTATGTACATTGTCTTTCCCTTAAATGCCTTTGGGAAAGTATGTGTAAAAGTGTTTACTCTATAAGTATCAGGAGAGTTGTCATTTCTCCTGAACTTATGAGTTTTATGTGCTACTTGAGGGAATCTTTGAGGATAGGCTTGACCATTACCCTTTGGCATGAAGGGTTTTGGTTGTCTCATTTTATTTTGCCTTTGAGGATAGTTGTCTTTGGGTCTGTTCAGCTGAAGCTTCCTCAGTAGAGTTGGCCTAGGCTGATCAAACCTTGGATAACTCCTCTGAACATTGTTCAGGAGAGTTGCCCTTCCATTGGGTCTACTCTGCTGACCAACATTCCTCTTGTGCTCAAGGACTTTGGCCTTTTCCTTAGGTATGGGCCTAGTCTCCTGAAGCACTTGAGTGGGCAATTCATGTATTTTGCCCTTTCCTTTGTTCAGTGGATGAATTATTTCATTTTCAGCTTGTTGAGCCACTGATTTAACAAAGATTCTCTTAGTGTTACTTGTAGAAGCAACACTAAGACAAGGTGAAGATTCAAATGGATCAAAACCTAATCCACTTCTTTGAGCCATAGGTCTTTGATAACTTTGAATTTCCTCTATTTCTCTAGAGGATTTCTTCAAAGCAGACATCTTTAATTTCAGGCTCTCTTCACTTGATTTTAGAATATCATACTCATGTGAGAGGTTTTCAAATTTTGCTTGCAGAATTTTCAATTCAAAATCTTTTCTCTTTTGAGTAAGCAGTTGTTCATCAATCTGCTTTTGTTGGTCAACTATCCTGAGAGTAGCTTCATCAAGCTCTCTCAAGACTTGTTGATACAACTCAGTAGACTTGACATCAACTGCTGACTCAGAGTTTTTAGCAAGCTCTACTGACAACCTTTCATTCTCTCTCACACAGTTGTCATGAAATTCTTGTAACATAGTGAAATCTTCCATTAACTTTCCAAGAGAAAGTTTCAGGTTGACTTCACTAATGTTTTGTGAAATGAATGATGGTGAACTAGAAGTGGAGGATACCTCATCATCCTCAATGGCCATGTTGCACACATCATCATCATCTTCACTGTTTGAGAACAGTCCATCAGAAGAGTTGAAGCTTTTAGCACTGTCAGATTCTTCACCAGCCATCATGGCTTTTCTGTTGGTGAATTTCCTATCTCTTTTAGCTTGCCTTTCTCTTCTTTCCTTGGAGCTGAGTTCAGGGCAGTCATACTGAAAGTGCCCTTTCTTCTTGCAGTTATAGCACAGGTCTTCATCATCATCTTTCTTTGGCTCATCTCTCCTTCTAGATGATGAAGGCTCAGATCTGTTGGACTTTCTCCTATCAGAGTATTTGTCCTATGATCTTCTTTCTTCAGGCCTTTTGTCCTCAGCCTTGGCTTCAGGAGAGTTGTATCTTCTCCTGACCTTGTTGTCTTGGTAGAATTTCTTGTATCTACCAAACCTTGAATTAAGCTTGTCAAACCTTCTAGCCATTAAGGCTAGTTCTTCCTTCATTTCAGCCTTGGAGACTGACTTTGATGATCTTGGAGTGGACTGCATTTCAGGTTCAGCTTATTTTGGCTTTGAATGCCACTCCTTTGGTTGGGACAGAAGGTTCCTCAACAGGCTTTCTTCTGTTGAGATCAAACTCATAGGCTTTGAGTTCTGAGAAGATTTGTTGCATGGGCATGGTGGAGAGGTCCTTGGTATTTTGCATCATCACAGCATATACATCCCACTTTTGAGTGAGACTTCTCAAGATCTTTAGTCCAACTTCTCTCTTGGAGTACACCTTGCCCAAGGAGTTGATTTCATTCATCACATCTGTGAATCTACCAGCACACTTGTCAATGGACTCTTCTGAATCCATTGTAAATTGTTCAGACTTTTGCACTGCCACTTGGAGCTTGTTCTCCTTGATCTTTTCTGTACCCTCACACATTTTTGAAAGAGTATCCCATAATTGTGCAGTGGTAGACCCTTCCCATGATTGCATCTGGAATAGTTTGATAGAGAGTATTCATGGCTAGATAATTCAAATTATCTTTCCTCTTCTCCTCAAAGGTGAAGTCATCTTCATCCTTGGGGATCACATCCCTTGTGTCAGCTCTTTGAGCTTCAGTGATTCTGGGATTGACTTGAGTGAACACATAGGGTCCTCTTGTGATCACTCTCAGCATGTCAGTGTGTAGGGATGCAAGATGAGCTCTCATTCTGATTTTCCAGAAGTCATAGTTCTCAATTGAGAACATGGGCAACTTGTGATGTGATATATGATTGACTGGATTAGTAGCCATATTAACTAGCCCTTGAACAGCATTTGGAGGGACTGCAGCATTGTTGTTCTGATTTAAATCCTGATTCTGATACTGCTGCTGGTTCTGGTTCTTGTTGTTGTTTCCTCTTGCCATATCTCAAAGATAAGGGTTAGGCAATAGATATACAAGATTTCAGATAGATCAGTTTAGTGACCACACCAAATATGTGATTTTGAAAATCAAGATGGATTTTCAGAAGCAGTGGTCTTTGAACCCCTGCTCTGATACCACTTGTTGGTCCTAAAAGGAGTATATAACAAGTGTATGGGGGGGGAGGAATACACTTGTATGCAAATCTTTCTCAAACTAACCAAGTATGACACCAGCAAGGTTGTCCTGGACAACTCTGCTGAGATGTATAACTTCTTAAAGATAACCAGCCTACTAAGTACTATTGAGTACTTAGTTGAGTGACTATCTAAGTGAGTTATAAGTGCGGAATTAGTGGTTGGCCCTTTAGTTTAAACTCCTTTAAGTTCTGAAATCTCTTTAACAAATATCCAGTTTTCAGGGAACTTGTCCAAATGTGTTTTGCATAGTCTTGAATGTATATCCTTTGAAAGTTCAGTTTTGTGTGCTGTGTTGTATGTATGTAAGTACTTGAAGGTAAATCAACACAAGAATTTATAGTGGTTGTGAGACTCAAGCTCCTACATCCACTTTCCCTGATTTAATAGGATAATTCCTTCACTCTTGGAATTAACTTGTTTTACAGTGCCAAGGTGCACTTGATCAAGAACACCGCTCCTTGGTGCTTTGATCCCTAGGATGTCTAGAGTCCTAGTACCCTCTTCTCAACTCAGAATTAAATGTTCTTCACTCAATAGTTAACTCCTTACACTTCTACTACTACAACATTCTAACTTTCTCTCTTGAAAGGTATAAGGGTTGAAGTAAGGTTCCAACTAATGAGATATCCTTTACAATGAAGTTCAGTGTATAAGGATTGGATATCTCTCTAAGCTTTGTATGGATATACAATGAGGTTCAGCTTAGATGAAGTGTTTGAAGACTAAGATAGTCTCTTTGAAAGCTTGAAAGTTCTTATGAGCTTTGTAGTTTCAGAAATGTTGCTTGTAGTTGGATGCATTCAAATGGTCTTCACACTTCTGTATTTATAGACAAAATTGAGGATTCGCCCGTTGGAGAGACAGCCTCAATTGTCTATAAATTTCTTCCTTGAACTCTGCAACTGGAAGACAGTTTCTTGATAGTGACATGTCCTTTGTTTGGGAAATAAACGGTTGTAACTACTTTATCTTGACTTTGCAGCACTCTTCCCAATGTCCGACTTCAAGATTCACTTGATCAAACAAGGACATTGCTTCTGATGATTAGGACAACATTCCTTATCACTTGGACAACTCTGCTTATCACTATCAGCAAAGTTTGCTTATCAGCAAGGTTGGATTTAGCTCTTCAGATGACTTGGCTCCTTCACTTTTCATGCTTCCTTAGATTAGATCTTTGTGCATTCATGAAGTTGATTAGGTGTCCTTGACCTTATCAGCATAGTTGGGGTGATCTTGAATAGTTCTGGTACAAGTGTGCTGAGACAACTTTTCTGGACAAACCTTCTGAGCTAGTATGCTTCAGTAGGCTTTATCTTGATGATTCATTCAACTCACTTGTTCTTCATATAGGTTGATCCACAATCCATTCAACATGATCAACATATTTGTCTTTCAGCAGACTTGGGACACATTCATTTTGAGCCTTGAGGGGACATGATCCATACAGTCTTTTAAGCATGTGTTCCCCCTCAACTTGTGTATCTATGTTCTAAGAGCTACCTAACATACCAGCTTCTCAACTAGCCTTATGCTACATGTTCTAACAATCTTAGAACATGATCATTCTTAACTTAGACTTATTCTATTGGCATGTCTCAGGGGTTTTGGTATTAAATCAAAACACTTCTCATTTTATTCCCTAACACATACCATCTTACACACTTTTCCAAAATTGAAATTCACAAAACCCCAAATCAAGCTAGACTCTTTTCCACGCTGCATCTTGCTGAGAGAGTTCTCCACCAAAATCGTCATTCTGAGTTTGCCACCGAAATCGTCATTCTGAACTCAACCGATTTGCATCAAAGGTATGTGCTGGATGGAAATATGTAGTGAATTTGAGTTTAACAACATACCTTATAAAGTATATCAATTTCGTAGGATTCTTAGCGATTGTTAGGTATCTTTAATCTCTATAAAAATGACTTTTGAATTATTATTTTTTAGTTCTTTCTGAATAATGCAAGATTTGCTTTTTAATTTTAATTATTTTTGGTTGGATTCCGAATCTGGTATAAATATTGTATTGGTTTTTGGGTTTTTAAAACTATTCTTTCGTTTCAAGATTGTGCATTTCTTCTTATTATGAAATCGTCTACACTGTTATATACAGGTATGGCTAGGGATAAATGAAAAGGCATTCGTATTGAGGAAGAAGATAGACCAAATAACGACAAAATGAATAGAAGTAGGCCGATTCGAGTATCAATGAGATCTGGCAGAGGTAATTCGAAGATAATGAGTGTTTTTCCATTGACGTTATGAATTATAATGTGTTGTAAACATAAATGTATAAGATTTGGTTAAATATTTTTGATTATGTAGTAGTGGAATCTAGCATTATACTTATATGATCTGACATACACTTAACTTTTGTATTTTATGTCACACCATAAATGTTCAATTATATAATATAGTGAAACACATAAACCTGGAATGGGTGCATAATGGGTGTTGATATGTAGATGAGAAAACTGAAATATTGTTTGCATATGTTGAGGAGGTTACATATCACCCCTATATACTAATAGGGAGTTTAATATTGTCACGTGTCATCATATGGTTAAATGTGATGATGTGTCGCATGGAGATTAAATTGATTTTTTTAAAATTTAATGTGTAATTAAACTATTGGTTAATACATATGTCATTGATATTAAAATGGAAAGTCTTACCTAAATTAAAATCAATTACAATATCTTATTTTGATTAAATTCTCTTTTATGTTCTTTTGTCTAAAAATATATGTATACATTTTATAGAATATATCAATTTAATTAATTAATAAGATAAATTCATTTGTATATAATTTTATCAGTAAATTGAATATATATTATAAATTAATTGATAAAATAAATTTTATCATACTAATTATACATAAAAAATTTATTCAAAATAAAAAATTATATAATAAAATTTTAAATTATGAAAAGTAAATTTACCTATGAAATTTTATAAGTGTATCTTTTAAAATATGAGTTATACTATTTTGAATATTACTCCATAACTTTTATCAATATACCGCGTAATACGCGGGGAGTCATCTAGTATAGAGATAATAGGAAATAAAATAAGCATTGATGCAGATCTGGCATCATAGTGTGCGTAATAGTGGAGAGTTTGCGACATATTTGTTTTCAAGTGCATTGTTGAAGATCTGACACCATAGTGTGCTAAATATTAGTATGTGTGCTAAATTTTATCACGTGTGAATCTCAGTTGCAATTGGTGATCATATTTCTATGATGATATCCCTGCATATGGAGGTAATACTTCTGAAGATGCAAGGCTGCATTGCATTGTGCAGTGGCTGACCACATAGTCGGCTAGAAAATGCATTGTTTGCAGCATAGATGTTTGATGTGGGTATTGCATCTCTGTGTGATGATTATATGTTTAGATATGTCCTGTGGCACGTTATTTATATGTGGTGTAGCTCATAAAATGTATGTATGTTTGTTTTGAAGTTTATGAACATATGAAAACTCTAATTTAGTGGATTTAGTGTACCTCATTGATATTTTTATACGCTATTTGGCAGGTGCAGGAGGCAGAGTGGAACGTTTGGATAAGATTGGAGTAAAACATAAAGGTTTGTTATGTTTATTATTAAGCATTTTTTGCTTATTAATGTTTCAATTTATATTTATAGTTTTACTATATGCAGGGAAGCGTGTCGTGGGATATGTTGTTGTCCCGTCAGATTCCGGTAACTTTTATTTGCATGACAGTAACTTGTTGTTTATTTTTTAGGGATAATTCTAATATGTTTTAGTTCAATCATACAGATTTTGAAAGTGATGTCCATTCAAGTAAACAAAGCAGTGGTTATTCAACAGAACATGAAGAAGGTAGTATTGAAATTAGTAATACAGCAAGTGAAAGCGAAGAATATGAGAGAGGGAGAAAATATATGAAGCACAAGCGTCTAAAAGCCAAGAATAGATTCGGTTTATAAATTTTTTTAGATTATATATTATGCATTTTATTCCTTATTTCTCATTATATAATAGTTGATAAATTTTTATACATTGAAATTTTCAAAGCAAAAGATATTTGGTGTGCTAATTGAACGTCCATTAGAAGATGCTGTCGATAAAGATTTCCTGTTATTTCCTGTTAACGTAACAGAGAGTGGAGCAAGTACACGCTCTAACGTCGCAGGACATTGGACTTTGTTGAAGCTTGATATAAAGAAGAATCAGTGGATTGATCAACCTCTGTGCGAAAGAGGAAGGAATATTATATCTGGCCTGTTAAAAAAATTAAACGAAGAGCGATAAAAGATAAGTGAACTTGAAGAAAAATTGAAGTGTTTTCATCAGACGAATATGCAACTCGAGGAAGACATTAGGTCATTCAAAGAAGTCAATTTGAATAACGGTGCACCAGATAAAGTTCAAATTACAAATTATGCATATTTTGAAATTTGCAATAGTATTGTTTATTGGTTGGATATTCAAGAATATACTTTGTAACAGCGCATATGACTTGACAATTGATGGGCGCTTAATGTTAGTATAATTTCATATTATGATATTGGTTTTTAATAAAATATTTGTAAGGTGACCTATGTGACTATTTTCGCAGCTTGAGAAAGTGAAGTGATTATTGCATTATGCACGAATATGTGGTGAATACTGCATAAAACTAAAAAATTGCAGGAAAAAATGCAGATAAGCGTAACATATGCAATAACAATATCATTTTTGCATTGTGCATTCCCATCTGCATATAGTTTGCTTTATACATTAAATATACGTTTAGATTACAAAACTAAAAAGCAAAAAAAAAACAATTCCATGTCATATCTACTGGAAAGCACATTACAACTTACTATAGAACTACATATGAATAGTAACTTTTTGGGAATGGGGAAACTAGACTAGGCAATATACTATACGTATGTTCGACATTTGAGGCTTCATTCAACCAATCCAATACATTAAATTCTCTCTTTTGGATGTCATAAGAGCAAAACTTTCCACTTGTCTCCTCCTTAAACATGATAATCGTCTTCGTGCAATTCAAAAAGCACATCGGGTTGATGTTGAACATATGCGGTAACCATTCTTCCTTGAATATTGTTAGGCTTGACCACGTACTCCGTTTCATCCTCCGGAGGTGCCATTGAACAAATTCTCTAGTTAGTTGTTGATGCATTAGATGACAATAACCTAGCCTTGTGTATGGGGATAGAAACATTGTTGATAATTGTGGTGCGAGAAAATATTATTTTGAAATGCAGGTGCTCTCGTATTCAATTAGTGGATCAACTTGGAAGAAGTTTACTATTTCTAAAGTTGGAATGTTACCCATTAATTATAAACTCGTTCCTATACACTTCATTAACAAGAAACAAAAAAAGATTATGTTCAGAACTTATCCATCAGGTTCGTTCTACTCATACGATTTTACAACAAGAAAAGAAGGAATAATAGAAGAAGTGGATTCAGTGATTTGTACCGCTCATACCTATAAGTATATTCAAAGCCTTGTATCTCCGATGGCAACTTTACGCACCTAATTGTTTATTATTGCACTTGTGTCTTAAATACACAATGGTTTCTTATTGAAATGATGAATTTAATAGATGAATAGTATATTTTTTGTAAGTTTCTTACTGAATATTGGTTAAATTATGGTTTAATATAATATCTAATGAACAATGACGTTCTACTCTAATAATACTATATGCCGAACAAAAAAATGTACTACACATAAGTTGTAAGCATTTATGTGTTTGTATATGGTGTTTTTGTGATTATTAGTGTGTAAATAAATAGTGTATTCAAAAAAATATACAAATTTATCCTTAATTAATGTATGATTAAATTATAGTGCATTAACGGGATATTTAATAAAATTTATTAAAACTTTATTGATAGTCGTATAATATCTTAAGCATATTATTTATCAGATTAACTGAAACCTAAGTTAAAACTTATAAAATGTATATAGTGTAGTTGAATAAAGGATATATTTGTATAAATTCATGGTTTGTTTAAATTGTACATTAACTAATTCCTTACAGAGACATCATAAGTTTTGATAAATATAACAAAATACAAGTCTGGACAGCAGTACGGTGTATCTAAATAATATCATGATTCTTAATGATAAAATACTTAACAACATTTAACTTGTGATAATATATATTGTTAAATGAAATACAACCAGTAGAAAAATAACAAAATATTAAAGTAAAACACATGTGTTATTATTCATATATATATTAAAGTAAATACTATTGTCTAATTAGTAGAAAATGGTGGGATTAAAACAACTGTGTTATTATTCAAATATAATAGAACTAAATCTAGTCATCTAGATTTGTCCTATTTGTGCCGAACACGTGCGGACACGTTAACGGGTCGTGTCTGCCTTTCTTTCCACACTTGCTGCATTCGACGTCATCTCGTCGTACCTTTTTATATGCAGTGAATGATATACAACCCATTTTGAATACAGAATATCTTGCAACCAATCCTCTGCAATTCTACCTCCAACCTCTTTGAACTTTACGAGTTTTTCGTTGAATATGCAGCTCGTTGGAGCATAAGCACACTGCTTGAAAAGATTTGTCATATTCTCGCGATGCTGAGTGTTCCATCCTCCACCATACCTTCCCTTAAGGTTAGTTAGAAGATGATACAAACAGTAGAAGTGGGTGGGTCATTCACATACGTCATAGAACGCTGACATCAGTCACGTGTTTCTGTCTGAAATGTATATGATTTGTTTAGCATGATGGATATTGTCCTTGATCTTCATTAGAAACCATGACCAATTATCCCTGTTTTCAGTAGATACGATATCGAAAGCAACCGAAAACAGACCTAAATCAAACAAAAAATAATGATTTTTGTTGAATGTTGGGATAGAGCTTCCACAACAATTCATAAAACACGAAATAAGTAACAAAACTTTTGATATAATGAGCACTACTTATTAAAATAAAAAATTTTAAAAATGAAGTTTTTTCGGAACTACCAAATCATTCAATTAAATAACTAAATTAATAGCTAAAAGAATCTATTATTTTATAGAAATAACCATTCAATGAATTTATACGATGAACACAACTCATAAAATATGTAATGAATATTTCCTTAATTTATTATATAACAATGTATATAGAAACTATCTTTTCTGAATATAGAGTGCAGAAATCTATCATACCACTTACATTGCTATCAGACTCTAAATACTTGACACACCCAACTGAATACATGATTGAGTAATTACCTTCTGATAAATTGGACCATTTGTAGTTGATTACGTCTGCTATGCTGTGGAATGTTGTTTCAACATTTATCCGGACAAGCTTGCATCTACCATCGAAATCGATATTCAGAATTAGAGGACTCTCAATTTTTGGGGAAAAGAAGGTATACAAAAAATCTGAAATTATCGAAAACACGGAATAAGGGCAATTTTTTAATATTGAAATGATATTAGTAAAAGTTTAATCCTAATTAATCTCTAAATATTGAAATACCTATGATATGGAAGGCAAAATTCGGAGGATTGACGTCGACGATGCATTGATTCCCACGATCTGCAGCTTCAATCGAGATTCTATGTAAATTTGGTAACTGATTGTAAAATGAATGTCAAACATTTCAATTCCCAATTACTACAATTGATGGATTTATGGAGCCACTGAATTAATTATATTTTTTTATACGGAAAGAGCATTATAGGGTATCCAAATTAAATAGTGACCTTAATTGTTTTAAGAATAATTTGTGTCTTAAATTGTTTAAGGGTCTTATATAATGACTTAAATTGTATTTATTCCCAAAATTAATACTCTCATCATCATTTTATTTTAAAAATTGACTCATTTTAAGCTCATATTTTCTCCTGCACTTTACTAAATTGTCTAAAATACTCTTCATTTATTTTACCCCACACATCCCTTAATTCTATTTTCTTAAAAAGTGTGTCGATCAACATTGGCAAATCATTAAATAATGGAAGCACTATATTTTATTTATATATGAAAATGTTTATGCACAAATATTTTTAAATTATCTATCGATTGTACCCCCAATTTTGAAAATTTGGGTCCGTCACAGAGGTGTAAAGTAAAATGTATGTAAAAAGAGGGTGGCAATTTAAAAAATAAAATGATATTGGAAGGGTATTAATTTTGTGGGGTATTTTCATATTAAGAGTGTGCAAGTAATTTTAGGACGTCCAAATAAGGAAAGTGTGCAAGTAATCACGGGATGAAGAGAGTAATTGATATGTGTTATACTGTTACGTTAAAAAATAATTAATGTCTTATTATAATATTGGAAATGACACGTGTTAAAGATTCAATAGAAAGAAACGCAAGGTGAAACACAAAAAATGAAACATAGGAATGAAAGATGGGACTGGGATTCATATTCACGATCATAACGGATCCCACATTTTCAGTCGCTCGCATGTGATGTCAGGGAGATACAATCTAGATGAAGGTGAAACGATCTTTTTACACAAGGCACTTTCGTGAATAAAAGATTTGGGTATGGAGAAAGTTATAGTGAAAATGGACGCAAAATTGGTGGTGGATGCAATGTCAAGCTCCTCAGAAGCAAATTTTTGTTTTGGGGACATCATTAGAGGGTGTAAGAGACTGCTCATGAGTTTAACAAATTGTTCAGTTAAATGGGTGAATCGGGATGTCAATTTTATAGCACACAAATTAGCTAGGACTTCTAAAAAAATTGAATCCTTATTATTCAGTCGAGCGTCCTTCTTTTGTGGATAACCTTTCCGATATTTTATGTTCTTGCCAATAAAATTGAAACTTCTTAGTATGAATAAAGTAATGACATTTGATATAATATTGAGATGTTTTGGGGGTAGTTAAAATATTTCTTACTATTTTAAGTAAGAAGTCATTAAGTAAAGGACACAAAAAATGACAAAATGAGTCAACGAATGAAATATATTGTACGTATGAAGTAAAGAAAATATTTAATAAACAATAATTTTAATTGAATAAATTATGATTGACTTAAATTTAATTACTATAAACGTAAATGAATTAATGAAATTTGATTTTCTAATTAGATTTCATAAAGTTTTGTAATTTCCTTATATTATATGTGTAATGGTCTATTTAGACTTAAAAATAGACAATCGTAATTATTGACTATATAAATTAAAAGATGTACATTTAATTAAAAACTAATATGAATTAGTAAACATTAAATCGAGTTAACGAAATAAGGGGTTTCTTAGAATAGTCTCAGTGTCGCCTAAACTATCAACAATTTGGATGTCGAATTGCATCGCATCGTGTCGCCCTAACTTGATACATGTCGCATAATTTTAATATTTTTAAATAATTTTTTAAATTTTATTTTATTATTTACTATCTTACTCTCCATTGAAAATAAAAATAATACTGTGATATTAGTATTCAAATTAAACGGGAATGATATAGTGTACACGTAGCATTATCACATCAACATTTTTTTAATATTTTATTTATTTATTTTTATGTTTATCAAATATTCTCCATATAAATAGAAATAAAACATATCTATTTAACAATAAAATACATTCACTATTAAAAAAAATATATTTAATTTATATATTTCATAAATAATATTGTTAATCATATCTTCATAATTAAATACATGCCAAATTCTTTTGTACCGTACACATTTAATTTCAATTTTAATCGTATGATTGACTATACCCTCAATTTTGTTAACTTCACCCACACAAATTATATAAACAATTGGGTTGCACCCTTGTGTACCAGTTACATGTATGTAACTGGATCCAATAACCCATTACAAATAACACATGACTCATTTACTATATCAATCCAATAACTCATTACAAATAACACATGACGCATTTACTATATTCAATCCAATAACCCATTACAAATACCACATGACTCATTTACTATATCAATTTAGCAAATAAATTTTTTCATGGGCCTTTATTTTACTTCAATTAATTTTTTTTTATTTTATCATTAAAAAATAATACTCCATTAATTTTTTAAAATTTTATTTTTTATTTTACTCCAATTGATATTTATATTCCTCTTTTTAATATTATTTTTTAATTTATTTTTCTTTCTATTTATCATTTGTGTTTCAAATGATAATTTTTTTCACGTACTTTCTTTTTATGTCACAAATAATTATTCTAAAATTTTAAAGTCTAATAAGAAAATTTTAAAAATAATATTAATTATTTTTTTAAGTATTAAATAGTATAATAATAATTTATTTTAAAAAATAAAACTCAGTGTTCAATTCTATTGGTACTATCTTACTTTATTTAATTGGTGTATAATTTTCACCGGATTTGTCTTATATAGAATCAATTCCTTATAAGGAATTGAGTTGACTTGTTCAACCCTAAACCCTAAATATTCAAGAATATTATCAATAAATTTTTTGACTTGTTCAATTTATTTTTTATTATTATTTTTTTTTTTTTGTAATTTTTTTTTTATTGATAATTTTTTTTCTCGAAAATGTGTGTGTTGAAAAGTGTAAGTCAATATTACTAAAAAGTGTAACACAATATTAGTAAAAAGTGTAACACATTTTTTTTATTAAAAAGTGTAAGTCACTATAATTGAAAAGTGCAACACAACTTTTAATGAAAAGTGTAAGTCATTATAATTAGAAAGTGCAAGTTAGTATAACTAGAAAGTGCAACACAATATTATTTAAAAGGGTATGTCATTATACTTGAAAAGTGCAACACAATATTTTAATGAAAAGTGTGAGTTATTAAAATTGAAAAGTGCAACACATTTTTACTGAAAAGTGCATGTCTATATAACTAAAAGGTGAAATATAACATTACAAAAAAATGTACGTCAATATTAATGAAAATATTATTTATAAAAGTGTAAGTCACGATAATTGAAAAGTGTAACACTAAAAAAAAAACGGAAAAAAAATCTGAAAAAAATATCAATTTCGAAAATATTTTTTTTTACCGAAAAAAAAAAAGTTGATCAAGTCAACAGTCAATAGTTGACTGTTGATTTGGTCAACTCAATTTCATATATAGAATCAATTCCACAAGAGACCTACCCATTTTCACCTTATCCTTTCAAAATTTTACTCCATTCCTTATAAATTTTACTTCGTTTTACATTGTTTAATTATTTTTTTCATTCGAGCTTTCAGTTTTTAATCACTTTATTTTAGTTTTTTATAAATATAATTTTTAGTTTATAAGTGTTATGATAACAATTGATAAGTATTATGGTATATTATTAGTTAATATGCAGTATTGTACGTATTAGTTCATATACAATATAATATTAGTTTATATTGGTACAAGTTCTAATGTTTTCGAGTTTCGAGTTCACATACTTTATGATACTAGTTCAAATATAGTATAGTATTAGTTCACATATTGTATAGTATTAGTTCACATACTCTATGATACTAGTTCAAATATAGTATAGTATTAATTCACATATTGTATAGTATTAGTTCATATATTAAATAATATTTTTATACCCACATTAATCTTTAGTACTATACAATATATTAACTAGTACTGTTCCATAGGCGTACTAATACTATATTGTATTTAAACTAATATTATATTTAACAAAAAATACATAACTTAACACATTCATAATTTCATGCATACCATGCAAATTAATACATCAATATTAAAAGATTGATATTAACTAACTAGTAAGAAGAACAAAAGTGAGAATGAATCACACTGAACACACAATTCAATTAATAGATACAATCACACTCAATAAACATATGAATGCATCAACACGACGATGACCACAAAGAAAGCTGATGCAATATTATGCTGGTTTTGTTGGTCCCAAAGTTGAGTTTTAGATTGAGTAAGCTAAGAAAAAGTCTAGAGGGGAGGGGTGAATAGACTTTTCAAATTCTATCAAAATATCAGAGTTTAAGTGCGGAAATGTGTTATGTATGATACTGTTCTTAAAATCAGATAAGTACTAACAGTTAACCTTTTATACTCAACTTTTCTTTAAATCTTTTCTTGGAAAACTTACTGTTCTTGGTTCAACAAATATAAACAGATAATCAAAACAGAAAGTAAAGAACACAAGATTTTATAGTGGTTCGACAAATGTCTACATCCACTCTCACAACTCCAGTTGCGATGTTTTATTACTCTTTTCTTTTTGAGTACTTGTAGCTTAGAGTCCCAAGATTAAGACTTTGATCTTGTCGATTATACCTCCAGGTATATCTTCGATCTACTAGTAATTTCACAAGTAACTAGCACACTTGTTTACACAATACAAACTTAAAATGAAAAGTAAAACTTCTCTTTGTAGTAGCCTTTGATTCTTCTCTTCAGTACAGTGGCTTTCTTCAGTTCTTCTTTGATCTCCAACTCTGTGAGTTCTTGAATACTTGAATGCTTCTTGATTGCTCTTGAATAGTAATTGTATCAGTAGTCTTTTCAAGTAGAAGATCACACGGTATTTATAAGATCTAGTATGACAGTTAGCACTTTGTGAACTAACTCTCAACTAACTCATAACCGTTTCTTGTTGTAACTTCCTTCTTTTATAACCAACTTAAAACTTATCCATAAGTCAGCATATCTTCAAATATATCTTCAGTTACGCCTTAAATAAGTTATCCAAACTTATTCTTCAAATCAACTAACTCAGCACAGTAAACTACTCTTCTTAGTTTTACTGCTCTTGGTCAGTCAGCACAGTTCTTCCAAAACTGTTCTTGCTTCCTTCAAAAACTTCTTTTAATCTTCTGAGCTTCAACTTCACTTCTCTTGATAATCTTCATATCCTGAAGTAGTCTTCTAATGTCTCTTAGTCTTCTTTCTTCAATCTATCTTACTGTTCTGAACTTTTACAATGCTGAACACAATAGAATACAACTTTTACAAATATAAAACTTATATATACATCAATTGAACTATATACAGATGAGTATATCTAAATCATATACTATAAGCTGTCTATACATTTCATTCTCAGCTTAGTTCTTAAACAGTTCATATATCAGATTAGTAAAACATAAGATCAGTAAACTCAGATTTCATAACAAATTAAGATCAGTAATCCTAATTCATATATCTCAATTATAACAACATATAATCACATATATCCATTCACTTCAAGTTGCTTTTGGCCATCAAAACATATAATCATCAATTAGAACATTGTTTATAGGATTCATATCCCAACAATTTCCCCCTTTTAGATGAAGCCAAAACTACTTAAATGTTAATAGATCAGTAGTTAAGATATATAGTTAATCATAACAATTCATCAATTCAAACATCAGATTAGGATTCATATAATCACAATTATAACAACATATAATCACATAGTAATCCTAATTCATATATCTCAATTATAACAACATATAATCACATATATCCATTCACTTCAAGTTGCTTTTGGCCATCAAAACATATAATCATCAATTAGAACATTGTTTATAGGATTCATATCCCAACAATTTCCCCCTTTTAGATGAAGCCAAAACTACTTAAATGTTAATAGATCAGTAGTTAAGATATATAGTTAATCATAACAATTCATCAATTCAAACATCAGATTAGGATTCATATAAGATCAGATATTACACATACTTCACATATTCACAGAAATACCAAATAAAGAAAATAAAGATAAGGTTAAAAAATGTTATTTTCAGCATAGTCCTTCATCTTCAATCTTCATTAGGAATTCTGAATGCCAAGTACATCCTGTTCTTAATTTCCATCATGTGATTGTGATCAGTTATTCCTTCATCCTTAATGATCTCAGCAATAATGTTTTCAACTTCTTTTAGATCAGGTTTTCCATCTTCTAATCTTGGAGGATCCCATACAGGTTCTTCCGGACATAAGATCTGAATATCTGCACCAGCAGCCAATAATAATATATCTTCCCAGAAGCTCCTTGCTATGTTCATCATGAACACATCAAAATCAGAATATACATCCTCTTTGCTTGAATGATCACCAAATTTCTTTACTATGAAATTAGCAATCTGCCATTTCTTCTTCAGATCATTCCAATATTCCAAATCATCAGAATGAACAATGAACTCCATGTAGTTCTCATCAAGAACTTTTCCAACAGACTTAGATTTCTTTTTCCTTTTCAAAGCAGTAACTCGATTATCAAACTTTTTCCTTGCAGCTTCTGCATCTTTCAATTTTTGCTTTCTGAGTAGTTCATCAGCTTTCTTCTTTTCAGACAATTCAGTTTTCTTCTTAGCTAACAACTCATCATGCTTCTCAACAGCTTCAGCCATCTTTTCATCACTTGGCTGGTTACTTCCAACAACATGCTTCTGCTTACTTCTAGATCTGGTTACCCTACCAGTCTCTTCAGCCTCTTCTTCATCATGTAAGATCAGTTTCCTTTTTCTCTTTCCAGAAGAAGATTCAGCAATGTTTTTCTCAATTGTTGCTATATCTTGAGGTTCAGAAATCTTTTGTTGTCTTCTGAGATTGATTTTCAGCTTTAAACTAATGATCTCTTCTTTCAGATCATCCTGACTTGCTTTCAACTCATCTTGACTCACAACCAACTGAGCTTGTTGAGTTTGAGTCTGCTCCATCACTTTCATGACCTTATCTTCCCCCTTTTTGGCTTCATCCTGCCATTCCTTCAAGGGTGTCATAAGCAGCTCAACTTTCTTTTGCAGCTCAACAGAAAGTTTCTTTTCTTGCAATCTATGCAGATCATAGATTTTGGACATAGTGTGTTCCAACACTTGTTCATACGAATTGGTAGCAGTCAATCTTTCCAATTTTTCAGTAGCTTCTTGAAATTGCTTCAAAGTCGCTTCTAACTTGCCTTGTAACTCTTCATTATGCTTTTTCAACAATTCAAAGCTAGAGTTATCTTGAGCTGTCTCAGTAGGAACAATTCTCACTGTCTCTTGAACATCATCAAGCACAGTATTCTCAGCAACATCAATTGGTGTGCTCTCCAACTCATTAGCACCCAAAGTTTGTTCATCTAAGACCTCAGTCTCTTCAAGTACAACTGTGTTCTCAAACACCTCAGTTGCATTGGTATCAGCTTCATAATCAGCTTCCATTTCAGCTTCCAAATCAGTTTGATTATCAAAATTTTCAACACCAACATCCTCAGCTTCCATGTTGACATCAGTATCAACATTTTCATCAGCAGAATTTATCACAGAATACTTACAACCAGTTAGCCTTTCAATCAACTGGACAACTGAATCTAGTGTGGATAAATCTGTAAAGGAATTAACACCTGCTGCTTCTCTCTGTTCTTGTTCCCAGTCATGGAACACAGATAAACCACCCATGCCTTCAGCTACGATTAACAACTCATTCAGGCCAATTCTTCTAAGATACACCCAAGTTCCTATCCTTAGAAGTTGCTCAAAAATCATAGAGCTGTCATCTAAACCATGAAAGCTTTTAAGAAGAGCATTTCTCAGTTTAAATCTTATTCTCTCTTCCTTATCACATACTGGATAATCCATCAAGAACACTGAATTTGGTTGAATAATCTCAGTTTCTGGTGAAGAGGTGATCTCAATTGGTTCAGAAGAAGGTATATGTTCATGCTCAGTAGAGTGATCAGGAACTGGTTCAGGAGAGAAATGAGGAGTGGAATTATGTTGAGGACTTGATTGGGGAGTGGGATGAAATGAAGTGTTCTGAGTGGGTGAGGGAGGAGTGTTCTGTCGAATAGGAGAGTAGTGTACTGACTCCTCAGAACGGGTAGGCTCATGATTAAAGGGTTGGGCTGGGGTAGGATCAGAAGTAGAGGGAGTAGAAGAAGTGCTCTTGAGTACTCTTTTGGGTCTAAGCACACTAGCAACTTTTGTTCTCTTATGTAAAACAATGAGGCTTGAAGAACTTACCTCTTGTTCTACAGAAGGCTCCTTTCCTATTGCAGCAACAGACTCTTCTGACTTTTCAGAGGCAACCCTAACTAATCTGCCCCTTCTTAATCCAGCTCGGTGAGGATCATGCCTAGCCTTTGTTCTTGTCTCCGGCTCATCATTATCAGAATGAAACATAGAACCACCAGACTCTTGAGGTTGTTGACGCTGACGTTGTGCTTGTTCAAATATTGCAGACTCCTTTTTGAACAAAAACTTGCCCTGATGAAACCTTTTCGGAGGACGCCAATCCACCTTCTTATCGGCTAATTGAGGCAACAACATGCTCAACTTGCTTCCAAATCCCATCATGGATTTAATGGAGAATTCTTTGGTGTCTTCATCAAACAACACTTTCTCTCTTTCAGCCAACAGCCTGCCCAAAATAAATCCTTGCCAGTCACCATCAACACGATCAATAATTGCGGCCATAACACGAATCTTCAGTTGAGTGAGAGCATCCTGACTGAAGTGTTGACCTAACATACATTTTCCAGCAATATCCATCAGCAATTGAAGACCTTCTGACAGAATTTCTTTCTTCAAGTTGGTAAGAGTCGTGGGGTCAGCATTTATCCATCTTCCTACGCACGCCTTTTCTTGCCCTGCCATGTAGCTCAGAATATCTACTGGCTCGTCGGGTAGATCAAAAGTGATTCCAAGGGTTTCCCTGGAAATGACAACCCTGTGTCCAGAAATCGATGAACGAATGCTATTTGAATCACCTTGAACCTGTAACAAGAATTCCATTGCCTCAGGTTCAAAAACCATCTTGGGGAATGATTCTAGATACTTCTTCAGCCCACATTCTTCACACATGGTGAGAATAGCTTGATTCTCGCTCCTTTGTCTTCCGGTGAAGTAGACAGAGTTTTCAACAAAAATGCCCTTTTTACGATTCCATTTGGATGAATCAAACGTACCTACAACTTCATTCGCTTCGTTTAGAATGTCAATAATCGCCATAGAATAGAAATGTAGAAGTGTAGATGATAGAGTAAAGGAATTTTGCGAAAACTTTTGAGCTTAGAGAATTTGCAGAAATGTATTAAGTGAAGAAGAAGAAGTAAGTTTGATCGCAGTTATCTAATTCAAAGCAAATCTAGGGCTTGGATTGATTTAGATTCCCACGATGTGTGGTTTGGATCGAGTATATAAATGTGCAATTTCAAGAAAAATGATTCAGATTCATAAAACTCTTTTCCAATTTGGAGCCAACTTGTGTTGATAAATACACCTTTTAAAATTAGGTCAAAAATAGAGGAGTGTATTAATCTTCTCTATAAATAAACTAATTTTGAACAGATCTTGACTTAGAAGTATTCTAAGGCAATAATACAGTTCTGATGTGTATCAGCACAGTTGTTTCCATGCACACTTTACTTCAATTTCTTACTTAAAATATATTGAAATTTACTTATCTGGATTCAGCTGAGTACTGTAATCAGCTGAGTATTCTCTTCGAAGATCAGATCAGTAGTTGGGCCAGCTCAGTAATCCTCAGATCAGTTCCCCAACTCTTCTGATTTTCACCTTTTTTATATCAGCACAGTACTTTTTCAGATCAGTACTGTAACTTTTCTGTAGACAGATTTTTCTGTAATCAAATAAGCTCTGTAGACAGTTTAATTAGTAATCAGATCAGTTTTGTAGAAAGAATGATATTGTAATCAGAATAGTTTTGTAGACAAATTAACTTTGTAGTCAAAACAGTCCTGTAGACAAATCAATTCAATAATCAGAACATGTCAATAGACAGATATGTGCTGTAATCAGATCAGATTTGTAGACAGATCAAATTTGTAATTAGATTAGTTCCCCCTCCAGTGGAGAACTCCTCTTCTGTGCCTGTTTCACCTTGGTAGAAGTGTTAGTTCATGCATAGATGGTGAAATACAGTACAGATTAGTAAAGAATAATTAAAATAGGTCTTTGTAAGGTTTGTTCTAAGGTGACTTGTGCTCTGAGTCAACATACAGGATTTTTCAGAAATCATAGATTCCCCCTTAAATGTATATTCTCAATTCCCTCAGCTTTACCAGCTTCCTCATCGGGATTTAGGCACCTTAGTAACCTTTTTACCTGTTTGTGATGAGTGTAGTGGTCTTGACATGGTCTGTCCTTCAGAATTACCCTTCTTGGAGTACTGTTCTTGATATCAGCTCAGTACCTGAAATGTTAGTGTACAACTCTATATACATGTAGGATCCATGTCTATCAATCGTAAACTTATGCAAAGCTCTCCAAATCTAGTTTCAGCCAAAGGTTTTGTGAAAATGTCAGCTCTCTGAATATCAGTATGGATCTTTTCCATCCTAATGTTTTTCTTTTCAACATGATCCGTAATAAAATGATGCCTAACATCTACATGCTTGCATCTAGTATTTAAAACGGGATTTTGTCAATAATTTTTTCCAAATAATTGAGTTAAATAATTATTAACAATTCTAGAATGAGAATTCCTTTTGACCTATTACAGATAAATATAATAAAATAATTTAGTCATAAAAAAACTTAAATATTAAATTGAAATAAGAAATATGGTAACATATTGGTAATTTTTGTGATTGATTGAGATTCTTCAATGGATATTCCACATGTTTCATTCTTACTCCGGCCTTTGTTTCATTAGTTCTAGAAGACGCATGAGAATTTTTTAACTTAGGTTTTTAGAAGTTTTGCGCTCAAAACTCTTTCTCCGTTAATCAATGACAAATTAACTAACGGAATGATCAACTTTGATAGAATATAATAATTGAGTGATCAATTTTGATAGTGATTAAATGTGGATGACCAAATATGAAAAGAGGTAAATTAACTTGGGTGACCAAAAGTGATATTTTCTCATAATTCTTATATTAAACTCCGTGCAAACAGTAATTGTTCCATTAATAATGGAACGGAGGGAGTATTATATTTTTTCTTAATTAATGTGAATTTTTTTTTGTTTAAAAGAAATGGAAAAAGTATAGGCAAAAACTTATATGCAATACATGCAATATTGACCAATTAAGGTAAATTAAGTAAAAATTTGTGGGTCAACGCGGGTCAACCTTAATTAAAATATTTATTTTCGCTCTAAAATATTATTTTATTATATAACCAAAACTATGTTACTATAAGACCTAAATTTTGTCACTACAACACCAAAATTGTATTACTGCAAATTTAAAAATATTTTGGACACTTTCGACTACTATATGACTAAAACAATGTTAATACAAGACCAAAAATTTACCACTACAAGGTCAAAAGTATATTATTACTATATTTTCAAATTTTTTGAAGTGGTTACAAAGATCAGAATAGTGATACAACAATTACAAACTCAAGATCTTCAAACCGAGACAGTCGGCGTCGTTGTCACCTCCAATCTTGAGGAATTAATAAAACGAGTGAAAACTTTGTCCACTAAAGAAGCACAAATCTCCATTTCTCGAATCGAGACGCCCCACACTAAGGTATCAACAGCTCAAGAAAAACTAAAGATAAAACATAAGGACAAAGAATCACCAAGCGCCAAAATCATCAACCAAACATCACCAAATCCCAAAAGAGGGAAAGCAGGTACCAAAGGGAGTCCCAAAAGGAAGCAGGCCGCGTAAACGCAGAAGAGTTAGAGAAACCGCCAACGGAAACAGAAAATAACTACGCATAATTAAGGTAAAAACATCTAAGGAAGCAGTAAGAGAAATACAGAAAAATAAAAGGAAAACAACTAAAACACCGGAAAAATAAATACAGAAAAATAAATGGGATCAACGGAAGACTCATCTGATCGGCCACCGTAGCGCTGTTAGGGAGGATCTATCCATTGATCCCAACTAAAAATCTAAAAGGAAACTCCTAACCCCACTGGATGCTCTGGTGACAAAAGAAATTAAGCGAGACGGTGGCGACGGTGCGGTGGCGCTACGAACAAAGCGGTGGAGGAGAGTGGTGGGTTGAGGAGGCAGAAAGGTGGGCGGCGATTTTGTAGGCGGTGGGTGGTTTTGAAGAGGAGAGAAGGGGGAGATAATTTTTTTAGAGAGAGACCTGGATAAGTGAATGTTTTGAGCAACTCACATGTTCAAAAATATTCTGGACACTTAATTTTTTGGATGAATTTGTCAAAATGTTTTGACATGTAGTATTAAATTTTTAGCCTTGTAGTGATAATTTTTTTGGCAATCGGATCCGGGCTTATGATCCGCGATTTTTTTTAAATTGTCTTAATTTAACTTTTGGACTAATTGGGCTTAGAGTTTTAACTTAGTCTAATTGAAATGGAATCCATATATGAAATATTTCACATAAATTAGTCCTACTATATTTTTTTAATTAATGTGATTTTTTTTTTTTAAATGAGATTATTAACTAATATAAGGTCACTTCTGTAGAGTCTTAAGCAAGAAAAAACTACAACTTTTAAAATTCCCTAATAAAGTCAAAATAGTGTAAAAAAACCTTAAATACCCTTAATATTAGGGATGGCAATGTGCCGGGTTGGGTCGGGTACCTAGATACCCGGACCCGACCCGTTTCAATTCGGGTCGGGTCACAGGGCGGGGCAAAAACGGGGCGCCCCATTATAATTTTTTTAAAAAAAATAATAGTTTTTCTTTAAAACATATAACATAAAATTTAAATTTGTATTGAAAAATAAATAAAATAGTGTTCGAAGCATGTTTATAAATTTATTTTCACATTTATGAAGGTGAATTATTGTTATATATATTAATAAACATCAAAATATGGAAAATATATTATATTTATATGTATAATATATATAAAAAATAAATAAAAAAACGGGTCACGGGTCACGGGTACGGGTCGAAGGTGATACCCGAACCCGCCCCATTTCAATACGGGACCAGGACGGGGCGACCCAAATAGCACGGGTCGGGGCGGGCCGGGTTGAAATTGCAATCCCTACTTAATATTCATATACTCCTTTAATTTATATATTTGAACATTTATTTTGAAATTTAAATTCATAATTAATTGCTATCAATTAATTCCCAAATTATAGGGCACATTCAACAAATGATTGACCTTTAAGATCTGATAAATGCAAACTTTCCGAATTGAAGAAAATCCTCACTTTCCGAAATCTTAAAACTCCATGGTCGCCGCCCTTGAAGCTCCGTCGTCGATCTGCCATGGCGAAGATGAAGCTTTGTGGCCGCCGCCATGGCCGGGGAAGTCGCCGTGGCTTCGTCGTCTTTATAGGGGGTCGCCGGACGAAGATCTTCATCTTCATCTGTGCCGTTTGGGGAAACAGATTTTGCAGAGCCCCCCACCATGGCGAACAGATTTTGCAGAGCCCCCACCATGGCCGACGTCGTGAAGAAATTGCAGAGCCCTTGCCGTCTTGCAAGGTGTGCGCCACCGTCGAGACCACCTGGAAGAAGGCGAAGCCATGACCGAGTTTAGAGGAGGAAAAGCTGGAGGGTCCCGTTATTTCCGGCACGAGTCAAGGAAGCGGTGAGTACTTCTGCCGAGTCGGAGTCGACAACCCCCCAACTCAGTCTTACGTGGTGCTTGACACTGAGAGTGACGTCAACTGGGTGCAATGCGCACCCTGCGCAGATTGTTACCAACAAGTCTGACCCGGTTTTTAACCCGCTTCTCTCATCTTCCTTCAATCAACTCGCGTGTGAAACTCATCAGTTTGTGGCTTTTACAATATATATATATATATATGTTCAGATGCACTTTTGTTTGCATATTTTTATGCAAAATTGTTTACATGCACTTTAGTACATTCCTTTCTATAAGTATGCATATTTGTCGTCATGTTTATATGCATTCCTTTATATGCATTTTG
This sequence comes from Galeopsis tetrahit, assembly GCA_963675135.1. Classification (NCBI taxonomy): domain Eukaryota; kingdom Viridiplantae; phylum Streptophyta; class Magnoliopsida; order Lamiales; family Lamiaceae; genus Galeopsis; species Galeopsis tetrahit. The sequence goes on from OY776134.1 coordinate 23,664,437, forward strand.
TCCTTCATATATTACCCGATGTATATGCATTTTCATACAAAAATTCAGTCTATTGTGCATATTATAATTCATAATTTATTTTATATATATATGCATTGTATGAGAACGAGTATTGCATACTGGACAGCATGCTTACGTGTCCAATTTTTGCACCATCTTCATCATGTTATAAACTCAGGAAATTTATGAGTTTTTTTGTGATTTAATTGTGTTATGACTCTTGTGTAATTTAATTTTGGATCATAAAATTCAGAATTATTAATTTAAATGCAGAATATTTTGGAAAACAATCTTTTAGGTACACAAAATCAGCTAATTAATTCGAATTGCCTTATTTTTAGGAATATTTGAATTAAGGAAGGTGATAGATTTGCTTTTTTCGAGAATATGCATTTATTAAAATTGATTTGATGTTAATCTGTCTAATATTAATTAATTTGAAATTATTTAAATGGGAAAAGGGCAACTTTGTCTTCTTAAGTGCCAATTTGACTCTATTGGATAAAAAAAAAAAACTATTCCCTATTAGATAAAAGTCTGGGTGAAATGGCCTTATTAAGAATTTACCCTAAAAAAATGGAAAAAGTATAAACAACAAAAATAACTACTCCCTCCGTCCCAGGATAATTTGCATAGTTTAACCCACACGTTGTTTAAAAAAATGGATTTAGTAGTTGATGATGTAAGATAAATGAGGGATATTTTAAGTAATTTGATGATGTGTAAAGTGAATTTGATGATGTATAAAGTGATATGTATGAAAAAATGAGTGACAAATTTAAAAATAAAATGATGTTGTGAGGTTATTAATTTTTTGGGGTATTTTCATATTAAGAGTGTGCAAGTAATTTTGGAACGTACGGAGAGAGTAATATTATAAATCTAAGGGCATGTTTGTTTTGGGATGGGAAATCCGGATTTAGGATTTCGAAACTCCACCCCCGTTACAGTTTGAGATTTTGATTCAGGATTTCAAAATCACATCCTCTAACTCTATAGAAGTCAACTCTATAAATACATACAAACCCTATATAAATACCTATAAAACCTATAATCCTATACTATAAAGTTAAATTCTACCCTACATAAATCTAAAAAAAACACAAAACATAAAAAACATTAAAATTTTGAAATCAACTAGATTTTGAATTCCGAATTTCAAAATTTTCAAAATCTCAAAACAAACCTGCACTAAGCAATTTTGAGTTGAATTTTGACGTTAATCACTTAATCTTACCCAATGAGAATGCAAATTGGGTAGCAGCAGGTTGGGTCTCCAATTTGCACGGTCAGCTCTGCCATTATCTCTTTTATCTATCCATTTGTTTATTTATTTGTGTTCCCCTTTATCTAGACCTAGGCCTAGACCTGTTGCTGGTTTAAGTTTCCCATATTATTTGAATCAGATAAATATGAATATCCAATTCCAATTCAATAAACACAACGTTTATCCATTTACCTCGATCTCCGCACCCAAATTCTCCATTCATATTATCTTTTTCTCGATTTCACTCCTAAATCACCCGCAATCATGATGGGAAGGCAACCCCAAAATCAACAACCCGATTACCAGTCCAGGATTTTCTACGAGCTCTCTGCTTTAGTTTTAAATATTATTAGATCGCCGCCCACCTCCATCGACTTTTCCGACCACTCCCCCGTTCGCCGGAGGGACTCCCCCTCCTTTCAGCATATTACACCGGCCGGATTTGCGTCCCTGCTTCTAGGGATTTCCCTGTCCTTGATGCTCTGCGGATCTGTCACTTTTTTCCTAGGTTTTCTTTTGATGCCTTGGGTGCTTGGATTGGTCGTATTTTTGTACTTTGTGGGGATTGTTTCCAGCATTTCCATGATTGGGAGAGCCATTTTGTGTCAAAATTCTGCCCCTCCTTCCCCCAGGAAAGATATTCCTTGTAAGATTTTTTTCTCTTTCATCTCCTTTTGCTTTTGCTCCTTCATTTAATTCTGCCTTTAATTGCTTCATATTATATCTATCTGCAACTGAAAACATGCCTTTTTTGGATGATTAATTGTATTTGGAGGTGCTGGATTTTGTAAATTCATTTAATTGCTTCCTTTTGGAATTCAGATGTTTGAAATTGGAAAGCCCTTATTCTGGTTTTGATGTGCTATTGTGATTATGACTATTGATTATTAAATTCTGTGTGTTATCCTATCCTCTGAGGAAATTCTCTTTTTCATTAAGATCCATTTCCATAGCATAAATCTTCAAATGAATTAGTAAGAAGTTTTACGAGTTTTTTGTTCTGGAATGTCCTGAATTTTCAAGTAGGCTGCAGCAGGGTTTTTTTTTTTTTTAATTTGAATGCTGTTGTGGCTTTTTCTGGATTGTGAGGAGCTGTGAGGATGCACATTAATTGTCCAAATGTTTTTTTAAGACAAATTCTTGTGTGGGACGTGTAACCTTAGACGGATTGTAGGGTTGTGAGACGGATCAAAATCTATTAATTTTACGCACCCACTTCCTCATTAATTAGGTTTGAATTTTTCTTTTAACTATTTAATTAATTGTGGGGTTTCATCAACACAGAAAGCTTTGCAGATATATCATGCTTAGGCTTTTCATGTGCTGAAATTGTTTAATTTGATGATGTTAAATTGATTGTTAGTTACAATTGCTGGTGTTGACTGTGGGATATTTGGCCTAATCTTTGTGGAACTGATGTAACAAGAATTATTCGTTTGAAAATATACAGAAAATTAGGGAAGGAAGCCATATGAGTATTAATATATGTTCGTATCCTCTTTAATTGGCTTACACGTGTGCTACTCTTCTCAATTCATTCCTCAACTTGCAGTAGTAGCTAAGGAATTTATTGGTGTAATGAAGTTTGTATCAGATGGCAAGGCACGGTAGATTGAAACATTGATTTCCTTCAGAAATATATCTAGGAAAGCTCCATAACTTATTTGGTTCGTGTTCTAGCTTCATGCATTTAATAGCACATGCAACATGCTGTGCCAGTGAAGACCATATTAATGGAACCAGGCATTCCTTTATAACTTATAAAGATCAAATGAAAAATCTGTTCGTGTGATCTATCATTTCTGCTTATGTTCTATTTCTTCAGTAGATATTTGGGCCCTTGTTGCTTACGGCAGGCCTAGTTTCCGTCAAATAATTGGGCTTCTACTTTTATCGTTTGGTGGTGTTTTTTGGGTCACTTTTGGGCCCATGTATTTTTCCCCCCTTAAAAATATCACTTCATTTCTCTGTTTCTTGAGTAGATCGTGATGACAAATTCTGATATCGATTTTTTCGATTGCAGCTTGGAAGCTTTTGTGAGGCATTTAGCAGCACATATATATTCGGTGTTGCACGTTACGTGTATCATTCAAATTTACGACTCCGGTTGGGGAACTGTGGATATTTCTCTTTAAAGGGGAACACATGGTCAACATGTGAGATGGCATCTCTATTAAGTTGAAGGATGAATCTCTTACCATATCATTTGAGTATGAAACATTTGATTAGTTGTTTTCATGGTTAGATGGACATAACAAAATCTATTTGTGTTGCCACATGTTTTATTTCTTATGAAGGATGGGGTTTTTTTTGGTTAAATGTAAGCTTTTTTATATGTATATTATTATAGAAGATTGTTTGAAAATTCTTCTTTTTTATTGAATTTTGTTTGATGAAATTGTGTGGAGTACTGTTCCAAAGCTTAATATTCCCCTGTGGTATCTCTCTGCTCAAGATATTGTATTATATCAGGCATATAAATACAGTTCTATCATCTGTGGCTCGATTTATCTTTCTATATAATATTACGAAACTAGGTCCGGTTGGGCAGAGTAGTTAATTTGGTAGGTCCGATTTAGGGCTGTTTCTGAAATTTTGTAGGCTTAGGGCGAACATCAAATAAAATAAGTGATGTACATATATTTTAGAAATTTAGTTTTAGTTGTTAGTCCATTTGACATAACAGATTATAGGTATGTTTTGTAGAAATTTAGTTTTAGTTGTTAGTCCATTTAATCTGTTTTTTTTTACATAGATTAGAGGCAAAAACTTATATGCAATATTGCATACATGCAATATTGACTAATTAAGGTAAATGAGGTCAATTAAGGTAAATTAGATCAAAATTTGTGGGTCAATGCGGGTCAAAGCGGGCCAACAATATTTATTTTAACTCTAAAATATTATCTTACTACATGACCAAAATTATGTTATTACAAGACCTAAATTTTGTCACTATAAGGCCAAAAGTGTATTACTGTAAGTCCAAAAAGGGGAAATATTGTTAAGGTCATTTCACTAAGAGATGAGATTTATCTAATAGGGCATAGGTTTTTTTTTTTAAATCTATTAGAGTCAAAATGGCACCTAATAAGACATTGTTGCCCTTTACCAATTTAAATAATTTGAAATTAATAAATATTAATAATTTGAAATTAATAATTTTGAATTAATGCAGTTCCTAATTATATGCACCTTCCAATTATTAAAAAATTCCTAAAATTAAGCAATTCGAATTAATTGTTAATTATTCAAACAAATAAAGTTAAAAAATCTTTAAAAAATTCCTAAAATTAAGCAATTCGAATTAATTGTTAATTATTCAAACAAATAAAGTTAAAAAATCTGCAAACATCGTCGGAGAGATTTCAAGGAAAGAAAACCCATTGTTTCCGGCAAAAAGTTCATTCAAGAAAATCAACACTGTGAGAAAAGGAAAGAAAACCCATTGTTTGAATATGCATACATATATGAAGATAGATTATGAAGTTTAATATGCACCGAAAACGGGGTACATGCATTTTATATATGTGCATATGTGAAATGCACTATACGATATGCATATATACATGCATACGGTAATGTGCATATCTATAGTTACAGGGAAATATGCACATCAAAACATTTCCAAAAGCTACATAAAAAAGAACGATCAGCAAACCATACCCGGAATCCATCATCAGAATGAGTTCATTTCAAGAATGTAATTCCTGCTTTTCAGCAATCTTTCATCTCTCCGTCTTTTTATCCATCGTCTTCGTCTTCATCACTTCGCCTTCTTCATCTCTCCAGCGGACGGCAAGGGCGGCAACGGCCACAAATTCAGATCTCTTCGTCTTCTTCATATCTCCGGCGGAGAGCAGCGATGGCAACGACCACAGACGGCAAGGGCGACGACCATTTCACAAACTTGCTAAGAACCTCGAAGTGCAGCCAGACAGATCTTTATCATAATTCCCAAATAAAAAACGCAGAAAGATCATTTGATAAAATATGTTTACAACAGTCATGAATTATATAACAATTTACTCATCCAAATCAGCAGCAAGAAGAAGAATTGATATAATCTACTAAATAAAACGAAAATCCCAAGATCCAATACAATCAAACGAGAATTCCAAGATCAAACAAATAGTGAATTAATTAAGCACAAGCACAAGGATTATCAACAACGACCACATCCTCATCGCCGCGGAAAATCAGGTACCCGGCGGCCAGCCCCACCACGATGGCGATAAACACTCCGGCGTTGAACGACATAATCGCGAGCATCAAGAAATACCCGATCGCCGAGTTTATCCCGAACAAGATCGCCCCGGCGAATTGCGTTCTTCCAACAATGCTGAGAACGCCGGTTTCTGATGATGGAGATGAATTAAATGGTAATTGCGTTTTCTGGAAGATTTTAAGAAGGTCAAGATTTTCTTTTAATATGCACTATAATTGGGGAATTGATGTTTGAATTTAAATTTCAAATTAAGGTGTAAAATCTATTAATTAAGAGGTTATGTTAATATAAAGGGCAAATACGATTTTTTGACACAAAAAATGACCTTATTAGGAAATTTTAAAAGTTGTATGTTTTAGTTGTTTAATAGTCTATAAAAGTGACCTTATTAGGTAATATTCTCGTCCAAAAATATTGTGGACACTTATTTTTTTTGGACAAAATTACTAAAATAATTTTAACTTAATCGGCTACTACATGACTAAAACAATGTTACTATAAGACCAAAATTTTATCACTACAAGGTCAAAAGTGTACTACATGTTCAAAAATATTCTAAAGACTTAATTTTTTGGTGAATTTGTCAGATTGTTTTGACATGTAGTATTAAATTTTTTGCCTTGTAGTGATAATATTTTGGCCTTGTAGTACAATATTTTGGTCATGTAGTAAACCACCTGTTTGCAACCCGCGAATTTTCTGTACAATCCGGATTCAGGCTTCTGACCCGCAATTTTTTTTTTTAAAATTGACTTCATTTAACTTTTGAGCTTAGGGTTTTAACTTGCCTAATTGAGATGAAATGCATGTATACAATATTTCACATAATACTAGCCCTTAGATTAGATGTATGTCTTTAGCAATTTTAATTTAGAGGAAATTTTTTTACCACGTCATTTTGCATCATACATACTCTTCATCCAAATTGGAAGATCATAATTTTTTTTTTTTTTTAGAGTCGAGGATCATAAATATCTTTTTTTTTTTTTTTAGATCCGAGGATCATAAAAATCTTTTTTTCTTAAGAATCGAGATCATAAATATCTACTCCTGAGATCAAAAAAAAAAAAAAAAAAAAAAAACAATATCATTCATATTTACCAATCCGGAGTATTTTTGTTTTAAAAAATGAGGATTATAAATATCTAATTTTAGTATCGGAGTTGAATATCCTTTATCTATGACATTTGCATCAACAATATTTAGATATCCATCCATGTCATTTGCATCAGTAATACATATATTCTCATTTAAATTATTTATATCCATGTGTATTGTAAGACTAGTTTGTCCATTCAAATCATTTACATTTATATTGTTTAGTTTTGGTTCACTATTAACATTTCATTAAAATCTTTTAAATATTTTGATTGTCCTAATTTTTTTTTAAAATAATTTATTCAATGCTCTTTTTTTATGATAAAATTAGTTGTTTGAATCTCTTTCCTTTTTTTTTTTCATTTTCTCACTATCATATTCATATTTTTTTTAGAAAACATATTTATTTTAAAAAGTAACCATTGACAACTAAATGATAATAAATGATAATTCAACTATTATAGAAATGAAAAGCCGTATTCGCTCCAATTCAAAATCTCACTTTTCTCATTCATTCCACATTTTATATTTTAATCTCATCCATTCATTTTAAATTTTAAATCTCTATCCTACGTTCTTAATCTCATCTCATATATAAATCTCAACACCTTTCTTGTTTGTCCTCTTCAGAATTCGCCGCTAAATTTTCTGATCATTCGTTGGTAAATTTTTTTCGATAATTTTTTTAGTCATCACTTATAAATTGCATATGTATGTCATATTATGTATTCTTCTCTTGCTTCTCTATTGATCTACATTAACAAGAAGAATTTTGTTAGATTTGATGAAGAATGTTAAATTTACATTTGCCGATAAAACTTTTTCGACCATTCGTCTAACAAATTATTTGTTTGGTCATAGCGTCGAGAGCAAATCAAGAAAATAACCTTGATGACAAAGTGGGATAGCTCAAGTGGTTAGAGCACCACTACCTAGGCCTTAGGTCCTGGGTTCGAGTCATGGGGAGGGGAAAAAAAGGGATGGGTATTTAACTTGTAATAAAAAAAAAAAAAAAAAAACGTTGATTTTCTGTATGATGAGAAGATGAAAGATTGAAAATGATATATATTTTTTTTAATTGTTATTGAAATTGCATGGAAATTGTCGATCATTATTGTATTCTCGAAAGTGAAGATTTGTAAATTTATGGAATGGTTGCATTTTGGTTAATTTAGATATTTAATTCCTTTTACAAGTATTTGTAAATTTATATATTTAATACCTCAATATAAATTATTTATATATAATAAATATATTATTTACATATTTTAATTCTCGGATATATACAAGTGGAATAATGACGATGTATTTAGTTTTAATAGAATTTATATATAGGAAACAAAATTAAATTCGGTAAATAATTGACTGTGGGTCCCAAGTTGAGTTGTTAATATTGAGTAAGCTAGTGAAAATGTCTAGAGGGGGGTGAATAGACTTTTCAAAATTCTTTCAATATATCAGAATACAATATGCGGAATAACGAAATTAAACAATGAGCCCAATTCAATTTATACTCAACTCATTTCGAGAACTCTGTTATGAACACTCTACTAGTCTTGTTCAGATATGTAATTCAATCAATCAAACAGTTAATCAATTAAACACAAATAAAAACAGTAAAGTAAATCAAACACGAGATTTATAGTGGTTCGACAACTTGTCTACGTCCACTCTCACAAACCCAGTTGTGATATTCTTATTAACTCGTCCAATGGAGTAAATGTGTTCTTGTAGCTTTAAGTCTCAAGAAATAAGACTTAGATCTTCTCGATAACACTACCAAGTGTTTCTTCGATCTAACTAGTGATTTAATAAGCAACTAGCAAGCTTAAAACAAAAACAATAAAACTTCTCTTCGTTCAGTAGTAGCTCCTTCAAAAATCTTCACTTGTCTTGTGCAGCTCTACTTTCTGAACTTCAAACTCTGTGAGTAATTTGCTTCTTTGAATGCTTCGATAATGCTTCAGTAATCAGTATTGCAGTAGTCTTTAATCGTTCAATACGCCATGGTATTTATAGACTTCCAATCTTCAAGAACTTTCAGTTGTGTAACCAACCTTTCTTGAAAACTAACTCATAACTGTTTATCTTTATCCATTCACGCGTTTCTTCAGTTAATTAGTTATTCCATAACTAACTCTTCAAACTTTATCTTCACATGCACTTTGAATAACTAACTTCTTCCTTCTGGTTATGTTGACTTGTCTTGTCTTCGCGCACCTGTCTTGTGTAGACTTCCTCTTCTTCTTCTTCTTCTTCTTCTTCTTGCACAGTCTTCTTCTGTAGTAGACTTAGATATAACTAATCTAATCCTAACAAGACTATTACATTACATTAAGCTTTATAAAATAGCTTAGTCAACTTAAGATCTATACATTGGTTATACAAATACATACGAAAAATCATGAGCTTCTATACACTTCAAATATAGCTCAGTAAACAACCTAAACAATTATACAAAGTACTTATAACATGTACTTATCTTTTGAACACTTAAACTTTTCTTTTGAATTTATACTTGCGCACTCTACTGATCTTCTCAAGACAACTTCTTTAACTAGACTAGGTCAGTCAACACTTAGAAAATATTCAAGTCTACTTTTTGGCTTATCAAAACTTCATCTTATCTTTTCATCATTTAGGACTTGTTCTAGGATTCATATCCCAACAATTTCCCCCTTTTTGATGAAGCCAAAACTACTTGAATCTTTTCACAATAGTAGACTAGTTAAGTAGTTATCTTGTCTTAAACATCAAAATAGTACTTATCTTTTCATTCATTCAAATAAGATCAGTAGATATTACACATACTAAATCACAAACAAAAAGAACTAAGTATCAAAGCAAAAATACAACTAATCAGTGATATTACCTCCTTCCAAGTTCGGAACACAAAAAGCATCGAGGAGTCTTCTGTGTATAACTCTGATATGCTCTTCATCATCTATCTTCTCCTTGTCTAGTAGCTCTTCTTCAAACTTCTTGATATAGTTAAAGTCGATTCTCTTTCCTGAGCTAAGCATCGGAGTAGTCCATTTCGGATAAGTAGGAACCAAAATGTTAAAGCTTACAGCAACAAATATCCTCATGATCAAATTCCATAGCATCTGGTTCTGACCTTCCATGAACTTGTCAAATATAGCATAAAGTTCATCAGAATTTTCAGTATCACCAAACTTCCTGATTATCCAGTGATCCAACTCCCATTGCAACTTGACCTTGAACCAATCTTCACGATGTTCTCTGTCAATGAAGTTGTCAATGAATGCATCTTCAACTTGGTCTGGATTTGCTTTCAACTTTTGCAGCCTTCTGATATGCTTTCCAACTTTCTTCTGGCTTGCATAATGAGATTCATCATCTTTCTCAACTTTCTGCTTTTTCACGATTGCAGTCTGTTCTTCAGGCTCTTCAATGACTAACTTTCTCTTGATCTGCCTTGTCTGAACCTCAGCTTCAGGAGATGCAACACTCTTGCCTTTCTCCAATCTCTTCAGCTCTACTGCTCTAGCCTGCTCAAGATCTGCCGTTTTGACTAACTTGCCTCTCTTAGGCCTCTTTAGATCTTGCATAACTATTGCAGCTTCCTTCATCTCTTCTGGTTCAGCACTAGACTTAGACTTTTCAACTGCTACTCTACTCGTCTCTTCCCCCTTTTTGGCTTCATCATTCGCCTTGAGAGTGAAAAGAGAAGTAAAGCGAGTCATCTCTTCTTTAACAGCTTCTTTCATCGCTTCTGCAGCTAACTCGATCTGCTTTTGATGCGTCTTGTCGTGACTCATCTTGTCAAGACGATCAGTAGCCAGCTCCAACTTCCTTGAACTAGATACAAGTTCATCGTTGAAAAACGTAGCTGTTTGTCTAAGAAGCCTGTTCTGTTCTATTAACTCAGTAAGAACAGTCCGAGAACGCACCAACTGGTCTTGTGCTTCTCTTCTCTGCTCATCAGCAATCTCGATCTTCACTCTGTAGAGTCTTTCCATCTTACTCGACTCTTCAGCTAATGTTCTAACAAAGTTGAGTGATCTCTTCTCAGAGTAGTCAACTTGCCTCTTCAAGAAGTCTTCAACCTGAGCATACATCTCTTCTCTGAAGGTTGAGTCCATCTTGTTGACCTCACCAACTATCAATTCTCTTGAGCTGTCAACAAGCGACTGATTCTGTTCCATCAAGACTTCTTTCAGCTTTGAGTTTAAGAACTCATCTATCGCAGACTGAACAACATCTTTCAAGTCAGTCTTCAATCCTTCGAGAAATCCTTCAGGGAATACTTGTTGAGTAAACTGAGTCTTAACAACAACATCATCAACTTGATCCTTCAAAACAATTTCATCTTCATCAAACATGATGGCTTCCACAAACTCATCATCTTCTTCACTAAATTCGATCAAGTCGACTTCTGCCTCAGCACTTTCAGCCTCTTCTTCAAGATGATCAGGGACATTCTCTAACTCCAATAACGGTTCTGAAGTCTGAATAGCAGCATCAATAAGCTCAGGCTTCAACTCTTCTTCCACAAGATCAGTTGAACACCAACATCAAACGTAATCTCTGAAGACAGAATATCATCGGGAATGTTTAACATCCTCTTTACTAAGGCAGTTAGGGCATGAGCAGGGAACAACTCAGAGTGGTCTTGAACTCCACTATTCTCCTTCTGTTCCATCTCCCAATCTTGAAAATTGGAGATTCCGCCCATTCCTAAGATGACTTCAAAAAGATATTCCGTCGGGGTCTTCTTCAATGCAACCCACGTGCATATCCTTAGAAGTTTCTCAAATTGCTCTGTAGATGAGTCTATCTCAATAGACGAGAGTTTTTTCTTCAAATTGTTCGACACCTTCGAACAAATCCTCTTCTCCCTTAAGCACATCGGATAATAGACTAGGGATTCGAATCTAATTTCAGAAGGGGTCTGAGCAGGTGGAGTCCCTGTCTCAGTTGTTGTAGTGGCAACTAGTAGAGTTTCTGAAATAGATGGGTTAGAGGGTTCAACATTTTCTGTTGAGGGAATATGGACTGTGGTTTCTGTGGGCTTTGATGTGGCTTGGTCAGGTTTGACAACTGTAGGAGTATCAGTTGTGTCAAATATTGTAGTATCTTGGGTTATGTTGGTCCTCAGTGGTTTCACTGCCAACACGGATGAGGTTTTGGGTGCAGGTCTGGCACGAGATCGAAGTGATCTTGCCTTGGTTTTCACGGGGAGAGAGAAAGGAATTGAAAGAGATCTAGAAGAAGTACCAACCTTTTCATCAGTCGACTTGTCTGGCGATGGACTCAACTCGACTCTCACCAGTCGATAGGTTTCGGCAACTTCTGGACTTGTCTCCTCTTCTTTCTCAGACTCTTTATCGGATTGAGTCTCTTCCAAATCACCAGCAGCCTCGAACATAGCCTCCTCAGCCACATATTGAACTAGTCTTCCACTAGTTCCAGCATCAGCCTTATCACCAGAATCTTCACCATCCGACTCGTCTTCCTCAGCACTAGACGAGGCGGCCTCAATCATGGCATCAAGAGGATTGATGTGAACCTGTCTGGGGGCAGCAGTCCTTGCAGCAGCTTGCTTCGCATGAGCCTCCTTCTTCAGATAGAATTTCAAAGGATGGAACGGCTTGCCCTTGCTCCATTCTGTCTTGTTTGGCAACAAGATGGGTAACATAATAGATAACTTGTTTCCGAATCCAACTACGGCAGACACCACCCAATTTCTTGTGTCGGTGTCAACATGCACACTTCTTTCGAAATACATCAATCGGTCTGCAAACAACTTGTACCAGTTTCCTTCAGTGATTCCGTCATAAATCGCGGCCATCACTCTTGCCTTTTGCAAAGTGACCGAATCATAACTTCCAGTGACACACAGCAACATCTTGCTTGCTATGTCAAGGAGAGTCTTGTACTTAACTAGCAACTCCTTCTTCTTTACTGCCAGAATCTTTCCATCACGACCCAGCTTCAATTTCTTGCCACAAAATACACTTAAGTATCTCAACTCCTGGCCAGTCACATAATTTTCAACATCAATAGAACCAATTGGCAGCTTCAAATGTTCGAACACATTATCTCGGGTAATCTCTACTCGACTTCCTCCAACGAATGATTCAATTGAGTCTCCTCTTCTGGTGGCGTTGGCATAAAATTCCAACACTTCTTCCTCCAAGACGACTTCAGGAAACGCCTCCAAATATGGTCTCAACCCACATCTGCAGCACTTCATCAATATTTCTTTGTTGCCTTCAGTGTGGTTGCCTTTAAAGAACAACGAGGCTTCAACATGCACCTTGTTCTCTGAAGTATACTTGCCAAGATCAAACCTTGCTTGCATGTTAGTGCGAACGTCAAAGAGAGATACGATCGACATGGTAGTTGTTTAGAGTAAGAACAAACAGTTTAGATTCTTAAGAAAATCAATTGCTTGAGAATAGGAGAGTTAAGAAAACGGGAGGCGAGTAGGGTGCAACTGTTGGGTTTTGTTAGAACTGATTTTGAGAATCAATGGTCAAGATTGGATGAAATGATCCAACGGTGTGTCTTTTGAGATTCAGTTACGGAATCGAGAATATTACGTGACTTGATATTGTAAAATTTGGAATCCGCCTTTCCTATTGGTTAGGACAGAGGAGTGTACTCATCTGACCTAGGGTAGTAGGGTTAGGCGTGAACTGGGTGTATACACCTCATTAAATGGGAGTGTATAAATCCAATTCTAGGGTTTTCCAATTTTCACATTATCGAATTACTGTAATACCCTTAATTCGTTTTGATTAAACACTTAGAGTATTTGAATCATAAGAACACTTATCTTGTCTGTTTGAGTCTATCCAGAACAGACGAGTAGACTAATGCGCACAAGACGAGTTCCCCCTTCGACTGTGCTTGTCTATTCTGAATGTCGAACGACTTCATGTACCTATCTTATCTTATACAACGTATGATCGTAGGTATAAGTAGAGTAGAATAATTAATATGAATATCAATCTAAAGCAATGGTCAAGGTTCGAACAAGATGACTTTTAACAAACTTAAAAGTCAACATAAGGATATTTAAGAAATCAAAGATTCCCCCTTAAATGTTTATTCCTTTAGTATTACCCTCAGCTTTACCAGCTTCCTCATCGGGTTGTTTGGTCATCTTGTCTGACTTTGTATACCTGTCTGTTGGGCGAGTAGACGAGTGTTCTGTTCCAGTGATCTTGTCTTCTAATTTCTTTGATGTACCTGTCTGGTTAGTACATAGCTATAGGCAAGTAGGGTCTAGATCAATTAGTCCTAGACTAATGCATAATTCACGAAAACGAGCCCTAGGTAATGGTTTTGTGAAAATATCAGCTCTTTGAAAATCAGTATGAATCTTTTCCATGCGAATATCCTTCTTTTCTACATGATCACGTATGAAATGATGCTTCACATCAACATGCTTACAACGTGTGTGCAAAACAGGATTTTGTGTAATGGCAATAACACTATTACTATCACAGAAAATAGGAACATTTGATTCATATATGTTGTAATCTCTAAGCTGTTGCATGAGCCAAAAAGTAGTTGACTACAGCAGCTACCAGCAACCATGTACTCGGCTTCGGTAGTAGAGGTAGCCACACTAGTTTGCTTTTTTGAAAACCATGAAATGAGTTTTGTGCCTAAGAATTGACAAGAACCAGATGTAGATTTCCTATCTATTCTACAACCACCAAAATCAGAATCTGAGTAGCCACTTAGAGATAAATCATCATTTGAAGGATACCATATACCACGATTGATGGTTCCTTTCAAATATTTCAATATCCGTTTAGTGGTTTCCATATGACTCTCTTTTGGATTAGCTTGAAAACGAGCACATACGCCAACAGAGAATGCAATATCAGGTCTACTAGCAGTCATGTACAGTAATGAACCAATAAGACCACGATAATATGTTTGATCAGCACACTTACCATGTTCGTCTGGATCCATCCTGTAAGTAGGTAGCATAGGTACTCCAGTAGACTTGCATGTCTTAATACCATACTTGTCTAGTAGATTTCTAGTATACTTTGCTTGATTTATGAAAATCCCTTCAGGGGTCTGTTTTACTTGAAGACCAAGAAAGTAATTCATTTCACCCATCATGGACATCTCAAATTTACTTTGCATGAGTGTTGAGAAACTTTCACTCAGCTTTTTGTTAGGTGAACCAAAAATGATGTCATCTACGTAAATTTGGACGAGTAACATGTCTTTCCCTTCTTGTGTTCTGAACAAGGTTCTATCGACCTTGCCCTTAGTAAAACTATTTTCTAATAGAAAGAGGGAGAGAGTATCATACCATGCTCTTGGAGCTTGCTTTAGTCCGTATAAGGCTTTCTTTAATCTGTACACCTGGTTGCCTTTGACTTCGAAACCTGGGGGTTGTTCAACATACACTTCTTCCGCAAGAATACCGTTAAGAAATACACTTTTAACATCCATTTGATATACAGTAAACTTCATATAGGCAGCATATGCAAGGAACAATCGAATGACTTCTAGTCTAGCAATAGGAGCATAAGTTTCATCATAGTCTATGCCTTCAGCTTGTGAATAGCCTTGGGCTACTAGTCTAGCCTTATTCCTAACGACTACATCATTCTCATCCTTCTTGTTTTTGAAAATCCATCGAGTGCCAACTACATTATGATGTTCCGGCCTATCGATAAGTTCCCAGACGTCGTTTCGAACAAATTGGTTCAACTCGTCTTGCATAGCGATGATCCAATTACTATCAGCCAATGCCTCTTTAACAGTGGTAGGCTCGATAGAAGAAAGGAAACAACACCAGCAAAACATAGTTGGACTAGGCTGTTCTTGCGACTCAAAGAGTTATCGTCTAGTCTTCACACCAATAGTAGAGTCACCAATAATATTTTCAGTATCATGCGCAGATTTCCATGTCTTTCTATTCCTAACAGGAATACTATCATCATCTACGTCAGGTATAGCATCATGCATTTCAACATCATTTGTATCATCAACTTTAATAGGAGTAGATGAGTCAACTAGGGCAGGCATGTCAACTGGTCTAGTAGACTTACCTTGAGCACTTACCTTCTCTTTGTCATCAGACTCGAGAGCTTTCATGAATGGATTATAGGCTTGAACGGATTCATATACCACTGATTCTTTGTCAGATTCGATCGATAGATCAGTCACTTTCTCACTGATCTTGTCGGCAGACGAGTCCTGTCGAGATTCATCGAAAACCACATGTGGTGTTTCTTCCACACAAAGAGTTGAGTAGTTGAATACTGTAAAGGCTTTGCTAGTCGAGGAGTATCCTAAGAATATCCCCTCGTTTGCTTTAGCATCGAAAGCATTCAACTTGCTTTTCCCATTGTTATGAATGAAACACGTACAACCAAATATATGGAAATATGAAATTCTGGGTTTTATACCTTTCCAAACCTCATAGGGTGTCTTGCCTAGCGCCTTGTTGATCGCACTTCTGTTCTGTGAGTGGCATGCAGTGTTGATTGCTTCAGCCCAAAACTTTTGAGGAGTTTTGTATTCGGCTAGCATGGTTCTACAGGCTTCCTTGAGAGTTCGATTCCTTCTTTCAGCTACACCATTCTGTTGTGGTGGGGCTGCACTAGTAAGGTGCTGGATACCACGTTTAGCACAAAAATCTTGGATATAGCAATTAATGAACTCAGTACCCTTGTCACTACGAATCTTGACGATAGACTGGTTCTTCTCAACTTGTAACTTCTTCAACAGATCAGGTAGAAGAGTTTGTGTATCACTCTTCTTGTGTAGAAAAACTACCCAAGTAAACTTAGAATAGTAATCTACAACAATAACTGTGTACCTTCTACCATTCAAGGTTGGAGGAGTTATCGGACCATGAAGATCCATATGTAGTAGTTCTAAGACTCTACTTGTTGAGAGAGTAGGAATTGACTTAAAGGAACCTTTTACCTGTTTACCTTTCTGACAAGCATTGCATACATGTGATTTGTAATAGACTTCGTTGGGTAAACCTTCCACTAGGTAATCTCTTGCTATCTTATTAATTACCTTAAAGTTCATGTGGCAGAGGCGTCTATGCCAAAGCCAGCCGAGCTCTTTAGGGTTCTTAGTAAGTAGACAAGTATCCCTTGGACAGCTGTTCCAATTCACAATGTATACATTACCTTGTCTTACGCCGACTAGTAGGATTGTGTGTGTCCTTTTGTCAATAATCTCGCATTTGCGGCTTTTAAACTGCACCTTGTATCCACGGTCACAAAATTGAGAAACAGATAGTAAATTATATTTCAAACCTTCTACGTAGGATACGTCTTGTATCTCTACGTCTCCATTCCTGATGTAACCAAATCCTTTCGTGACAGCAGTGGAGCTATCACCAAATATCACTTTTGGTCCTTCTTGCTCATGGTAACTCGATAAGAGAGCCTTAGTACCAGTCATGTGGTGCGAACAACCACTATCAATGTACCAAGTTTCCCCTACTGAGCCACCCTTCTTATACAAGTCAAGTCGACCCTGCAATGAAGATATTCAATAATTTAGGTACCCATTTTGTATTGGGGTCCTGGGGGGTTAGTCGAGTTCAAAGGAATCCAAATATACATCGGAGTCCTGAACATGTTTGATCTTTTAAGCTTCCTGCCGTACTTGTTACAAAATAAGACCTTGTTGTCCTTATCTGGCCTATCATTTGATTTCGGGTCTACTCGTTTGAGATAGCCTTTCGACTTAATCTCTACTTGAGTAGGCACTTGTCTATGATAGTCAGAGTAGGGCTTGTATGCTTTAGGTCCATACGGTTTATAGACGCGTTTGGGCCTAGACGAGTAGAGCTGAGACTGCCTTATGAAAGGAGGTCTAGGCTCTTGTCGTCTAGTCTGTACTTGTCTAGTACTCGTCTCCTCAGGATACCAATCCTCGTATCTGACCTGATTAGGTCGTCCACGACTAGTGGTCCTTTGTAGACTAGTTCTAAACGGAACATGCTTGTTGTTAACATTCTTCTTTCCTCCCTTGGTAATCGGATTGTTAACTCGAGTCTGTTTAGGTACAGTGCCTTCAGATGGAGTTCCAATATCGTATATCATTGGTCCTTTTCCTTTATCATTAGTCAAAGAACTTGAGACGAAAGCAGTAGGGTTCTTAAGGACTCGAGTAGACGAGCTAGGTGATTCTGCACCTATACCTGTCTTGTCAGCCGGAGCCCTATACCTATCTGACAATTCAAGGTTAATCTTTGAAGAATTAACCAGGTCAGTAAGTTTAAGGTCTAGAGTGACAACCTCGGTCTCTAAGAACTTATTGCGTTCTTCAAGCTTTTTGCACTTGCTCTTTAAAACATTGAACTCATTTCTCTCAGTTGCATGTGTCTTAAGTAGGTCTTGATATAACTTGTCTGTCAATGCACACTTTTCTTTGAGTTGTCTTAACTCTTCAGTCAAGCATTCATTTAGGACTGTTACATTAGGATCTACTTTAGACTGAGCTTCCTTAAGGCCAATGATTTCCTGTTTTAATGCAATGTTCTCGTCACTGACTTCGATGAATGCCTGATTAGCAAGTAGGAGGTCGTCTTCAATCGCACTAGTAGAGTGATGAAGACTACTCCCTACTTCACTACTGGCAGTATCACTTTCATCAGAATCCGATTCATCACAAGATTGAAAAGAAGTAGCAGATGATACCTCTTGGTCAATTTTAGCCATGCAGCATAGGCCATCATCTACTATGAATGCTTCATCGTGATCTCGATCAGACGGGTAGCTAGATGAGGACGATGGCAACTCGTCTGAATCTGAATCAGAGTCATCATTGGCCATCATTGCCTTCTTGCCACGGTTGTATCTTATTTCCCTTCGTGCTTTGCGTTCTTCACGATCGTCAGTGCTCAGGTCTGGACATTCATAGATGTAGTGACCTGGCTTTTCACAATTATAGCACAGAAGATCATTAGTAGCCTTTTTAATAGGAGAATTATCCCTTCGCTTATCACGTCTATCAGAACGCTTAATCTTCCTATCATCAGACTCTCTATCTCGCCTATTACCTTTCGAGACTTCGTCTCTCCTTTCGGACGAGTTTCGGTCTCGTCTGGTCTCAGACGAGTTCTTAGAAGCAGACCCTCTATGATCTCTATAGAACTTCTTATATCTACCAAAACGTTTATTCAGCCTATCAAACTTTCTAACCATAAGGTTCACCTGATCCTTCAGACTAAGATCAGTATCTAACTCGTCTTTCACAGAAGCAGACTTAGTCTTAGATTTCGACTTGCTAATTCTAGAACTCTTGGACGAACTAGATTTGAAGGCAACGTTCTTAGATACAGCATTGTCTCTATCACTACCTGCAATTGGATCTTCTTCGTCTAAATCAAACTCATGAGCCTTTAGAGTTTGAAACATGGTCTCTGCTGTCCATACGTCTATGTCTTGAGTATTCTTAACAAGCATTTTAACCATCTTCCATCTAATATCAAGGCTTTTAAGAATTCTAAGATTGATTTTACGAGGAGTATACGCTTTACCAAGGACTTCCAAATCATTCATGATCTTAGTAAAACGAGTATCCAACTGGTCAATAGTTTCACCAGTTTTCATTTTAAATGATTCAAATCTTTGGACAGCGGTAGAAAGCTTGCTTTCTTTGATCAGGGATGTCCCTTCACAAATAATAGCTAAGCGGTCCTACATTTCTTTGGCAGTTTTACATTTTAACACTTTTCCTAGATACTCGTTAGGAAGAGTGTGTAAGATGTAATTCTTGGCCAAGCTATCCAAATTATTCTGCCTCATTTCTTCTGAGGTTAGCTCTGACCTGGGTTTTCTGACGAGAGTACCCACGGGTTTGTCCTTGTCGAGGGCAGCAGTATTGGGGATCATGGTCACGATTGGACCTTCGGTGACGACAGAGATCATTAAGTCGTGAGTGGAACTGAAGATGGCTTCCATCCTCAACTTCCAATAGTCATAGTCTTGTACCTGAAACTTAGGTAACTTGTTAGCACTGATCTCTAGAGACATGGTTCCAAGAAGATAAGTATAGCACAGTATAGTATCAAGAAACGAGTATATTCAGGAACAGCGATCAAGAACACGTAAGAGCATGTACAATCACGGACCAAGACTTCACCCAAGTCTTAAGTCGGTTATCAAGAAACAGCAGTTCGTAAACTACTTTTCTGATACCACTTGTAGGTCCCAAGTTGAGTTGTTAATATTGAGTAAGCTAGTGAAAATGTCTAGAGGGGGTGAATAGACTTTTTAAAATTCTTTCAATATATCAGAATACAATATGCGGAATAACGAAATTAAACAATGAGCCCAATTCAATTTATACTCAACTCATTTCGAGAACTCTGTTATGAACACTCTACTAGTCTTGTTTAGATATGTAATTCAATCAATCAAACAGTTAATCAATTAAACACAAATAAAAACAGTAAAGTAAATCAAACACGAGATTTATAGTGGTTCGACAACTTGTCTACGTCCACTCTCACAAACCCAGTTGTGATATTCTTATTAACTCGTCCAATAGAGTAAATGTGTTCTTGTAGCTTTAAGTCTCAAGAAATAAGACTTAGATCTTCTCGATAACACTACCAAGTGTTTCTTCGATCTAACTAGTGATTTAATAAGCAACTAGCAAGCTTAAAACAAAAACAATAAAACTTCTCTTCGTTCAGTAGTAGCTCCTTCAAAAATCTTCACTTGTCTTGTGCAGCTCTACTTTCTGAACTTCAAACTCTGTGAGTAATTTGCTTCTTTGAATGCTTCGATAATGCTTCAGTAATCAGTATTGAAGTAGTCTTTAATCGTTCAATACACCATGGTATTTATAGACTTCCAATCTTCAAGAACTTTCAGTTGTGTAACCAACCTTTCTTGAAAACTAACTCATAACTGTTTATCTTTATCCATTCACGAGTTTCTTCAGTTAATTAGTTATTCCATAACTAACTCTTCAAACTTTATCTTCACACGCGCTTTGAATAACTAACTTCTTCCTTCTGGTTATGTTGACTTGTCTTGTCTTTGCGCACCTGTCTTGTGTAGACTTCCTCTTCTTCTTCTTCTTTCTTCTTCTTCTTCTTCTGTAGTAGACTTAGATATAACTAATCTAATCCTAACAAGACTATTACATTACATTAAGCTTTATAAAATATCTTAGTCAACTTAAGATCTATACATTGGTTATACAAATACATACGAAAAATCATGAGCTTATATACACTTCAAATATAGCTCAGTAAACAACCTAAACAATTATACAAAGTACTTATAACATGTACTTATCTTTTGAACACTTAAACTTTTCTTTTGAATTTATACTTGCGCACTCTACTGATCTTCTCAAGACAACTTCTTTAACTAGACTAGGTCAGTCAACACTTAGAAAATATTCAAGTCTACCTTTTGGCTTATCAAAACTTCATCTTATCTTTTCATCATTTAGGACTTGTTCTAGGATTCATATCCCAACATTGACCAATAAGAAGAAAATAGAATAAATTTCACAATATGTACGTACTTAAATAGAATTCATATCACAAAAACTTGTACGTATTATTGTATACATGCAATATTGATCAATTAAGGTAAATTTAGATCAAAATTTATGGGTCAAATGCAGGCCAACGTGGATCAAACGCGTGTCAACCTTAATTAAAATATTTTTTTCGCTCCCATATATTATCTTACTACATAACCAAAATTATGTTATTACAAGACCAAAATTTTGTCACGCCAAAAGTGTATATATTACTACAAGTCCAAAACTATTCAGAACACTTGGTTTTTTTTTTTTGGACGAAATTACTAGAATATTTTTTAAGTAAAAAATATAAAAATATTCGTCTGCTATATGACTAAAGTGTATATATTACTACAAGTCCAAAACTATTCAGAACACTTGGTTTTTTTTTTTGGACAAAATTACTAGAATATTTTTTAAGTAAAAAATATAAAAATATTCGTCTACTATATGACTAAAACTATAGTACTACAAGACCAAAATTTTATCACTACAAGGTCAAAAGTGTATTATTACATGTTCAAAAATATTCTGGACACTTAGTTTTTTTTGGGTGAATTTGCCAGAATATTTTTAGACATATAGTAGTAAACTTTTGACCCTGTAGTGTTAATACTTTGGTCTTGTAGTAACAATATTTTGGTCATGTAGTAAACCACTTGTTTGCGACCCGCGATTTTTTTAGGCAACCCGGATCCGGACTTATGACCCGCGATTTTTTGTGAACTTTATTAACATAACTGATTGAAATTCGCGCTTAGAGTTTTGACTTTTGGGTTAAATGTGTTTATAATTTTAAGTTTAATCTAATTTAGGTGAAATGCATATATACAATATTGCATAAAAGATTGTCCCAATTCACACACATATATATACATATATATAATAGAATTAAATTCACATATATAGTTTTAATTCAATCAATGCATCTAAATACGTCCCTTGATTTCACAATCTATTTTTAAATTTAAAACATAAAGATATATAAGAATATGTACATAAATTAGAATTTCACTTAATTAAGGAAATCAAATTTAACATAAAAAGGAAAATAATTTTGGTTAGTCAATATTGAATTTAATGCAAATAATTTTGGTAAATTTAGATATTTAATTTCTTTTACAATTATATATGAATTTAGATATTTAATATCGTGTGTTGATTAGTCAATATCAATTTTATATATTACCTAATTTATCGAATTTAAATAAAAGAAATATAAAACCTCTCCTTTATTAGTTCTCCATACAATTAGATACATGTATCAACTCTCTTCCTAAAAATGTCCGTAAATTTTATAATTTTTTCTTTTTTTGAAACAATACATCAAGGAGCTTATAAGAAAAGCAAGACTATTAGGTTACTAACTCCTTGATACATTGAGGGACATTATCTTCAAACCAATTGTGAGGTAATGAAGAGTCCAACGCCATCTGTACCAGTTTATGAGCAACATTATTTAAATCGTTAGATACACTTTGACAATTCCACTGTTACATATAGTAGACGGAAAAAGAGATAGGCCTTAGTAATATCTTTAGTAAGGGTTGGATGGTCATTGTAGATGTTGTTAATCCTTAAATGCCTTAACATTATCAACAACATCTTAATTTGACCTTCCGAGATTTTTTCTAAGTCTTTTTTGAAATGCTACATTAAATGTTGATCTAAATGTTGTCGCATTTCTGGCAGGATCTAGAAGCTTCTACAAGGATCTGGAACCTGGAAGATTCCAGAACATTGAAGAACATGCTAGAACGGCCTGGAACCATTTAGAACGACCTGGAGCATTCAAGAAGGATCTAGAAAGATCATGGAAGTTGAGTTCCTAAAAAATAGGATCTCATTGTGGAAGCCTCTAGAATCAGCACCCCACTTCTATAAATACCGATTGAAGGCTTCATAAATCAGTGTACTCTATTCGATCAACTTCCTAGACCGAGCGTTTATCCCTGTTAGGAATTGTGGCCAGTAGTTTTACCTTTTAGATCATACGAAGTATCCCACCCGTATGGCTGTGTGTCTTCTTATCTATTGAGAGTGTAATCATTAGATAGACTAGGCATTTCGACAGTGTATACCTTATACACTTAGTTCGTTTTTAGAACAAGGCACCTGCCTCGTTTGTAGTTTCTGTTGTGAATGTTAATGCTGTAACATTTTACACAACATTTGTACTTGAAGATAAGTATTGAATTTCGCCGTAAGGCTAGCATATATTTTTATTTATAAAATCTATGTTAAAAATTATTTCCATTGTGTCACGTTTGTTTTTAGTGTTTCAAGTCTTCCGCTGTGTGAATCATAATTTCTGATATTCTGTTAGAGTCAGTGTTGTATCAATTGTCACAACATTTAGTACAACATTATTCTATTAAACTTAAACACTTCATATACATCACACTTTCAGTTGGTATCAGAGCCAGTACCTGACGACACTAGGTTAGATCTTTGGTCAAGTGTGTTTTTAGTGTAGGTTAGCAATGGAAACACATCACATATCCACGGCACTTAGGCCACCCATTTTAGATGGATCGAATTATGCTTATTGGAAGCCTAAGATGCGTCTGTACATCAAGTCAGTTGATGAACGTGCTTGGAGGACTGTACTTACAGGTTGGGAAGCTCCAAAAAGACCAGCAGACGCAGATGGTGAAATACAACTCAAGAGAGAAGTTGACTGGACGGCTGATGAAATAACAACAGCAAGCTACAATTCTAAAGCTTTAAATGCTATTTTTACTTCTGTTGATGTTTCAATGTTTAAAATTATATCTAACTGTTCTACTTCTAAAGATGCATGGGACAGGTTGCAAGAGCATTGTGAGGGTTCAGAAAGTGTTCGAAGAACTAAGCTTCGAATGTTGGGGACAAAATTTGAGAATCTCCGAATGAGGGAAGATGAAACAATTACAGCCTACAATGAAAGGTTAAGTGAGATTATCAATGAATCACATTCTCTTGGTGACCCTATTTCTAATGTTAGAGTAGTTCATAAGATATTAAGATCTGTTCCTAAAAGATTTGATGCTAAAATTTGTGCTATTGAAGAGGCAAAAGATACAGATAAGTTAAGTCAAAATGAGTTAGTGAGTATTCTTAGAACATATGAAATAAACACTAATCAAGATGATGAAGCTAATGCTGATAAGAAAGTTGTGGTTTTTAAAGGGGAAACATCAAGCACTTTTGAAGCTCAACCCATCATTACTGAAGTTGACTCTGATGAAGAATTGCTTGATGAATGTCTCAAAAATCCTAACAACGTTGCCTTGCTCACTAAGCACTTTAATAAGTTTCTTAAGAAATTTGTGAACAAATCTAGAAACATTCAGCCTAAGATTCAAATCAATACATCAACACCTCAACCAGAAAGGAGGAAAGGTCAATTCACACCAAGACCATCAAAGAGTGAAGGTAAACCAAGGTATGATCCTGAATTTCGAAAATCAGTTCAATGCAATGCTTGTTCTGGTTATGGCCATTATGCAAATGAATGTGCCAACACTAGACTTAAGCAAAAGCTGAACTTTAGTGCTACCTTGAGTGACGAATCTGAAGATGATGATCTTGATGAATTAAATCAGAATGAATATTCTAATTTTACCAGAATTGATTATAATGATTCCTCAGATGATGATCTGGATGAAACAGATTCTGATGTTGTACCTGATGCTTCAACATCTACAGAAACATCAGAACAAAGTCACCCAGATTTGAACTGTTTTAATGGTTTAGTTGATGATGCAGGAAAAAGGATTGATGACAATGAACACCAAAAGCTGTTAGATGATTGGAACAATCAGAAACTCACTCTTAATTCCTTGAATAAAGAGAATGAGGACCTGAAAGACACAATCACCAAGCTAGAAGTTATACTTACCAAAAGAGATCTGGAAATTTGTAACTTAAAGGAGAAATTGATAAATTCCACCGTATGTTTCAAGAAATATTCCAAGAGTGCTTATGAGGTAAATAATGCTATAGCTACTGGTAAGTCTAATAATCATGGTTTAGGTTATGATGGTACTACTGCTTCTATTTCTGATAAATTTAGAAAACCTGTGAAATTTGTGAAGGCAAATGTTGTCACATCTGATGCAACATCTGCACAATCAGATCCTCACAAGGTTAAAAGAAAGCATATCTGTCATTACTGTTTCAAAGTTGGTCATATTCGTCCTTACTGTATAAAATTGTTTGAAGAACAGAAAACTTTGAAAATGCTGCATAAAAAACTGTCACATCCTGGTAAACAGTTTATGAAATCTGCATGGAAACCAAAAACTACCTGTAATGTTGCTCATACCTCCTTAAAAGCATGTCTACCTGATTCATGGTATTTTGATAGTGGTTGTTCTAGACATATGACAGGTCGTACTGATTTCTTATCTGATTATGTGACCTTGAATAGTGGTAGTGTTACATATGGTGGATGTTCTAAAGGAAAGATTCTTGGTAAAGGAACTTTGAATGTTAAAGGTTTTCCTAAGCTTAAAAATGTCTTACATGTTGATGGCTTACTTGCAAATCTGATTAGCATTAGTCAACTTTGTGATGATAATTTGCATGTGAAATTTGATAAAGACTCATGTTATGTTCTTAATAAAGATGAAATTTGTGTCATGATTGGTACTAGGTCAGCTGATAATTGCTATCTTATTGGAACAAATATGTGTAACTTGTCAAAATATGATGAAAATGTCTTATGGCATCAAAGATTGGGTCATGCAAATTACAGAGCAATGAATAAACTAATCAAAGCAGATGTAGTAAAAGGAATTCCAAAACTAAGGCTTCACAACAACACTGTATGTGGACCATGCCAAAAAGGTAAGCATGTAAGAATGTCGCACAAAATGCTGTCACATTGTACTACACATCGATGTTTTAAATTACTGCACATGGACTTGATGGGTCACATGGAAACTGAAAGCATTGGAGGAAAGAGGTATTCCTTAGTTGTGGTAGATGATTTTTCTAGATATACCTGGGTAGAGTCTTTGAGAGACAAATCTGAAGCATTTGCTGCATTTAAAATTCTTTATAAGAGGTTCAAAAATGTGTTTAACTTGAAAGTTGGCCGTATTAGAACTGATCATGGTAGGGAATTTGAAAACAACATGTTTAATGATTTTTGTGATAAAAAGGGTATCTTGCAAGAATATTCATCTCCTAAAACTCCACAACAAAATGGAATTGTTGAAAGAAAGAATAAAACTTTACAAGAAATGGCTAGAGTTATGCTAACATCCAAATGTCTTGCTAAGAAATTTTGGGGAGAAGCATTGAATACTGCATGTCATATTATTAATATAGTTTTTATTCGTTCTGGCACAAGTCAAACACCTTATGAGATTTTGAACAACAGAAAACCAAGTGTGAAATATTTTCATGTATTTGGTTGTGTGTGTTATATTCTGAATGATAGGGATCAACTTCATAAGTTTGATTCTAAAAGTGATAAAGGTTTCTTTTTAGGCTATTCTAGAAATAGTAAAGCTTATAGAGTTTATAACCTTAGAACTAACACTGTTCAAGAATCTGTTAATGTTGTGTTTGATGATGATAAAGGTCTTACAGATGACAAAGATGAAGAAGATGTATCACAGGTTACTGATAGTTCTGAGAATACACTGAAGTCTGAAAATGTTGCACCGAATGTTAACACATCTGGGTCAACATCAACAGAACAGACAGTTGTAACTTCACAGAATGACCAGTACATTCCCAAAACGAATCCTTCTTCAAGAATAGGCAAAAGTCATCCTTCTGACCAGATCATAGGCGATGCTACAGTTGGAGTGCAAACAAGAGGAAGAGTAAGATCAAACAAGGTAGATGTGGTAAGAACAATATGCATGTCTTCTATGTGTAACATTGTAAATGCTAAATGCTATTTATCTGAAATTGAACCTAAGAGTGCTAAAGAAGCCTTAACTGATGAAAACTGGATTAATGCTATGCATGAAGAACTTGGTCAGTTTGAAAGAAATGAAGTGTGGACACTTGTTCCAAGACCTAGTCATACTAATGTCATTGGAACAAAGTGGATATTCAAGAATAAAACTGATGAATCTGGTAATATTGTTAGAAACAAGGCTAGGTTAGTAGCACAAGGTTACACCCAAGTTGAAGGAGTTGATTTTGATGAGACTTTTGCACCTGTTGCTAAGATAGAATCTATTAGATTACTGCTAGCTATTGCATGTTTTATTGATATTAAACTTCATCAAATGGATGTAAAGGCTGCATTTCTAAATGGCATATTGAATGAAGAAGCATATGTTGAACAACCTATAGGATTTGAAGATCCACAATATCCTGATCATGTATATTAACTTAAGAAAGCATCGTATGGTCTTAAACAAGCTCCAAGAGCATGGTATGGTAGGCTTACTGACTTTCTTTTGGAATATGGATTTATTAGAGGAGAAGCTGATAGAACTTTGTTCATTAAGCACACTGAAGGAGATTTACTTATTGCACAAATATATGTTGATGACATTGTGTTTGGTTATACTTGTGATAAAATGTTGACTAACTTTGTTGAGGCAATGACTGCAACATTTGAAATGAGTATGGTTGGAGATTTGAATTATTTTCTAGGTCTTCAAATCAAACAGTGCAGTGATGGTATTTTCTTCTCCCAGAGTAAGTATGCTAAGAACTTGGTTAAAAGATTTGGTCTTGAGAATTCAAAACCAATGAAAACTCCTATGGGATCTACTTTGAAACTTTGCAAAGACAGTGCTGGAACAGATGTTGATCCAACACTTTACAGATCCATGATAGGTAGTTTACTGTATTTAACCTCTAGTAGACCAGATATTATGTACAGTGTGTGTGTTTGTGCTAGGTACCAAGCAAATCCAAAGGAATCACACCTGAATGCTGTGAAGAGAATCATCAAGTATGTTTCAGGAACAAGTGAACTTGGAATCTGGTATACTAAGGACACCAACAACATATTGATTGGCTATAGTGATGCTGATTGGGCTGGAGACATAGATGATAGAAAGAGTACGAGTGGAGGATGTTTCTACATGGGAAACAATCTTGTATCATGGCACAGCAAGAAACAGAATTGTGTTTCACAATCCACTGCAGAATCTGAGTATATTGCTGCTGGAAGCTGCTGCACACAACTCTTGTGGCTGAGCAAGATGTTCCATGACTATGGTATTGAGAATGGTATACTTACTATCTTTTGTGACAATACTAGTGCCATTAACATTTCTAAAAATCCTGTACAACACTCACTCACAAAGCACATTAGCATAAGACACCATTTTATGAGAGATTTAGTAGAGAAGAATATTGTTAAGTTGGAGTATGTATTTACTGAAAAACAGAATGCTGATATTTTTACAAAAGCCTTAGACCATGAGAGATTCTCTATCTTGAGGAAATCTCTTGGCATGAGCACTATCTGAAAAGAATTCGGTGCGTCAGCATTTGGGACAACATCATGGGTTGTATAAATTTTATAAGTTGAATTTATTTCTTACTTAATTAAATAATTCCTTTGTAAAATATCTACGAATCTAAGAACTTTGGAGTGCAAAAATAAACATGTCTTACACCTCTCAAATGCATAAAAATGAGAATGTTATTAGCATACTAAAAGATGTACCAAATCACTGAGTAACTATGGAGCACGGAGTTCACTACTACGATGCCTTCTTTTCAAAATGTGATATTTGGTAAAAACATCAACATATTTGTAATCCATTAAGTAAGTATGGGGCACGGAGTTCGCTACTACGATGTACTCTACAGGAACAATGGATCAATACAAATTAGATGCTATAACACAAAAAAAAATATGGTGCAACACAAACGAAGCAAATTCATGTAAAAACCGTGTTGAGGTGTTTGTAACAGTTTTGAGCACAACATTGCCTGATTCGAATTTATTTTTATCTGTGTAATTATTTAATTATTTATTGAGATTCATTTTATTTATTTAATTAATTACTGACCCACATTTCTTTTTTTTTTTTTTTTCAGATTATGCGAATTTAATTCTGGAAGCTTCTTTAATTTTAATTAATTTAATTAATTAATTTTTCCCACTAATTAACCATGATCTAGGTTGTGGCTAAAAATGTGGAGCACTATCGAAAATTCTAGATTAATTCTTCTGTTTATTTTCTTATCTCCAACTACATTATTCTCTCTATAAATATCGAACATAAGATGCCATTTATTTGCTAATTGTGATTTCTGAATTTGTTGAGTACTAAGATTGCAGAATTGTTATTTGGTTGTGTATATCTCAAAGAAGTGAGTGCAAATTCCCATCCTATACCTTGAAATTCCAACCGCCTAACTTAAATGGCTGGAACAAACTCGAATTCCTCACAATCTCTCTCTGATTCGAAAACCTCATCCCACTCTCGCACAAATCCTCTCGAAATTCTTGCTTCCATGGCTTCACAAAACTCTACCGCTTCAAATGCTGACTCGAATGTCTCTGCAACACCATCAACAACCATTCCCACTCCTCAAACTATTCCTCAAACAAACTTTCCTCAAGACGCAACCGTCGAACAGGTCACTAGGGCGATCGAAGAGGTGTCTGATACTCTTCGAACTACAGGCCATCTGCCCGTGATGACTTTTGGAGGTATCACGGTGGATATCTCGAGCTATTTGGCTGAGCAAACTGCCCAAATGGCTTCTGCTTCAAAAAGCCCCAAATCACCCTCTGTTCACGAACCGCAAACTAAGAATGTTGAAGCTTCTGTTGAAGAAGAAGCTACTGCCACGTCTGACCCTGAAGACGTTGAAATGGAGGACGCAAACATCTCTGAAGGTACAAACTCTTCACTCTCTGTTTCAGATGAGTCTGCCCCCATTCCTCTCAAGAAGAATGCACAAAAAGGGAAAAGACAGAGAAGCCCTGTACAAAGAAGGAGGAGATCAAACCGCGTTTTCACTCGTGTGGATTATTCTGAATCCATGAGAAAGAAGAAGAAAGCTGGAGCTGATGCTGGTGAACCCATCCAAGTGTTCACAGATTCTGAAGATGAAGCTCCTGTTGTTGCTGAGAAACCCAAGAAAGCTAAGACTGTTGTTGCTGAGAAGACCAAGAAGAAAGCTGTTGATGATTCCAAAGGAAAAGGAAAGGCCAAGATGATTGCTGAAGATGAACCTGCTGAGTCAGAATCCAATTCTGATTCTGAAAGATGCTTGAGAGACATTCTGAAGTCTCTAAAGAAAAATGTTGAGCACTATGCTGCTGCAAAGGAAGTTGCACCAGAACCTGAAGATGGTGGCAGTGGGGATAGCTCTTCCAGTGCAGCAAGCAGCCCTGAACAGAGCTCTGCTAAAAGCTGTACCAAGCTCAGATGACCTTGCTTCTGAAGAGGAAGGTATTTCTGATTCTCTTGAAACAATAGAGAATAGATTGGCCATTTATTCTAAGAGAAAACTGCTGATAGAGAAGAGGATTAATATACCTGATTTTGATAGTAAAGGCATGGTTAGGTTCTTAGAAGAAATGAATTTGATGCATGCTGTGAATTTTGGTGAATCTTTCTTGACAAATTGGGCATATGAATTTTATGCATGTATGAAAAAGAGCACTGGTAGGAGATCTTCTAAGTGGTATGGGACTGTTAATTTTAGGGGGAGGGATGTACCTTTTACTCCTGAGTTGATAAATGAGTTTTTGGAAATTCCCAATGTTGAGGTTGATGAAGAACCTGACATGGATGTGGTCATTTCTGCTATAACTGGTGGTAGGGTAGTTAAATGGACTAGACAGATGCTAGCCAAAGACCTCACTTCCCTACACTCTGTGTTATACAAACTCATTATCTACAATTGGATTCCCACCACAAATACTACCAAGATCACTAAGGATCAAGCTGTTTTGATATATAGGATTTATGTGCTTAAGAGATTCAATTTGGGCCTTACAATTTTCCAACATATGATGAGATTTACTGGAAGAGTTTCTGAGAAAGGAAATTTACCCTATCCTGTTCTGATTTCTAACTACTTAAGGCATCATGGATTTGTTGCCAAGAACACTGATGTGTTGAGGGGGAGAGTTCCACTGTTGGCCATAGCTCCTGCCTTACTCACTGGGGATAGAGTTATTGATTTACCTTTGATTGCTCCTGGTACTGAACATCAGCAAAGACCCTCTACTTCTGCTCAACCAGAACATTCCAGACCCTCAACTACTGATCATCCTGAATCATCCAGATCAAGATAGAGAAATGCAACCCCAAATGTTGAGAACATCCGTATCAACATTTCTGGTAATGTATATCTTTCACAGGAATTCATCAAACTCCAACTCCAACACTTGCAGGAAACAATAGATGAACTTCAGTTCTTGAAGGACAGGTGGACCAACCTACTTTCACCTACAACAGGGGGAGTACCACCACCATCCAACTCCAATGTGGTCATTGAAAAGATAAATGATGATGGAGTTCCAGCTGCTGCTGATGCTGGTGATGGACCTGATGCTGCTGGAGATGCTGCTGTTACTGATGTAGTTGCACACCTTGCATCTACTTACTTTGTTGATGAAGGAGATGATGATGATGCTGTTGAGATGGACACCTTGTATGGTGATCTTCATGGAGGAAGCTGCTGGACAGGGGGAGATCTGAATTCCACAATGGCTATGGTGCAGGAAGATGATGCTGCAGCTGTTACCACATCAATATAAGCCATTTATTCAGTTCAACCTTTGTAATTAATGTTTAAGTTTGAATTCTGAAATTCTGATACACTTGTTATTTATTTTCTAGATGGTAGGATGTTTATTATTGCAACTTGCTTAATGGTTCCACTTGATATTTGTTTACTGCCTTGCTTAATTTGTTTGCAGATTATCATGTGTCTACTATTGCAAGTTGTGTATAGTGTTAGTGTTTGTTTTTGTTTATATTCTTTTTACATTATTGTTTTGCTCTGATGTTTTTTTTTTTTTTTTGTTAGTGTCTTGCTTAGATTCTAAGTTAATTTCTTCCATTTCAACTTATGATCTTAGTAAAGTTACTTATGTTGTGAATAAGTATAGTGTTTATACTTGTTCTATTTTGGATAAAATTTATCTTGATCTTATGGCACGGATCATTGTAAAATTATCCTTGATCTTCATTCGATTTGATCCAACGGTTACAACAGGTATTGTCTTGACTAGTGCTTAGCAATGATGTCAACCTCAACTAAGTACATAATACTGAGTATGTATAGAAATATATGTGCATCAGGTGTGTTGTAGTCGAAAGGTCAAATTGGGGGAGATTGTAGATGTTGTTAATCCTTAAATGCCTTAACATTATCAACAACATCTTAATTTGATCTTCCGAGATTTTTTCTAAGTCTTTTCTGAAATGCTACATTAAATGTTGATCTAAATGTTGTCGCATTTCTGGCAGGATCTAGAAGCTTCTACAAGGATCTGGAATCTGGAAGATTCCAGAACATTGAAGAACATGTTAGAACGGCCTGGAACCATTTAGAACGACCTGGAGCATTTAAGAAGGATCTAGAAAGATCATGGAAGTTGAGTTCCTAAAAAATAGGATCTCATTGTGGAAGCCTCTAGAATCAGCACCCCACTTCTATAAATACCGATTGAAGACTTCATAAATCAGTGTACTCTATTCGATCAACTTCCTAGACCAAGCGTTTATCCCTGTTAGGAATTGTGGCCAGTAGTTTTACCTTTTAGATCATACGAAGTATCCCACCCGTATGGCTGTGTGTCTTCTTATCTATTGAGAGTGTAATCATTAGATAGACTAGGCATTTCGACAGTGTATACCTTATACACTTAGTTCGTTTTTAGAACAAGGCACCTACCTCGTTTGTAGTTTCTGTTGTGAATGTTAATGCTGTAACATTTCACACAACATTTGTACTTGAAGATAAGTATTGAATTTCGCCGTAAGGCTAGCATAGATTTTTATTTATAAAATCTATGTTAAAAATTATTTCCATTGTGTCACGTTTGTTTTTAGTGTTTCAAGTCTTCCGCTGTGTGAATCATAATTTCTGATATTCTGTTAGAGTCAGTGTTGTATCAATTGTCACAACATTTAGTACAACATTATTCTATTAAACTTAAACACTTCATATACAGCACACTTTCAGTCATTAATACCCTAACTATTAGTAGTATATATACAGTCAAGTTAGATGGGGTAGATAGACTTGAATATTGTAATTTCAGCTGTATAGCTTGGGCAGAAGCAATTCTGTGGACTCATTCGTGAGTAATAGACATTTCTTGATTCTTGTTAGCATCCTCTCTTTCTTGTTGTTAACAATTGATCCGACCTGCCGGCCCTTTACAACGAACACAAGGACCTATTCTCGTGTAGAGGCCCTGGAGGCGTTAGTCATCCAGATCGAGAATGCAACAGCGGCTCTCGCAAAAGGCCATGAAAGTTCGGTCAGTCGCCATGACGCCTTGGACAAAAAGTTTGATTCGCTGCAAACTGATGTACAAATGTTGCAGACATCGGTTGGTTCCCTCGAGCAGTCGTTCGGCTCGCTCGAATAGACGGTCTCTCGTTGGGTAAAAGAAAAAGGTCCAGCCGAGACCGACGCGTCTTCATCAGAACAGCTGTTATTTCCCACCGACATCCCCACGGGCACTTCGCCTACTTTCTTGCGGCCGACCTTAAAGTTTGATCTGCCGACGTGCGCCGGCGATGACCCTTCGGCCTGGTTGGCGCGCGCAGAGCAGTTCTTTACTATCCACAAGATTTCCATTGACATGCGCGTGGAATTAGCTTTGATTGCCATGGAGGGCCACACTTTACATTGGCTCCAATGGACGATGAGTCGGTTCCCAAACCTTACATGGTCAAAGTTTTCCTTGGAGTTGATCAAACGATACGGTGAAAACCCCAGCGCCAACCCATACGAAGCTCTCGCTGCAACACGCCAGACAGATTCGGTGGACGCATATGTTGCCTCTTTCGTCTCCAGATTGGCCGTGGTTCCAGCCCTTTCGGATTCCGTCCCTTTAGGTTTGTTTCTCAATGGTCTTCGCGAAGATATCCGCCTCCGCATCCGATCTAAAGACTCGGACGACATTAGCGCAACTATGCACCTTGCGCGTGAGATTGAGCGGGAGGTCGAAGCCTCAAAACCCCTCCCAAGAACGTCCACAACTTCTTTCAACCGCATTCCATTCCGCTCTCAACCGCCCCATCCTGATAGTAACCGCTCGCCCTCTTCTTCGGATTCGAAGGGTGTGCGCGCTGCAGGGAACAACGCGCCGGGCCCATCTACGACAACTTCAACCCGTGACACCTATACTGCTCGACCCCCTAGAACCGCTGATTCTTCGGGTTCCAGTTCTTCTACCCAGAACCGACCCACACGCCAAATGTCCCATTCGGAGTACGCGAATCTACGTTCACGCGGCCTGTGCTATAAATGCAAAGACCCATATTCACCAACCCACGTCTGTTCCCAGCGGTCCCTCAGAATTATGGTTGTTCTTGATGACGACGAGGATCCATCTTTACAGGAATTTCAACTTCAGGAGTCCCCCCAAGTTACGCTCCCCGAAAGCACCCAAGATCTCCAGTTAGCGGCTACAACCGCCTTCGGGTTTGATGGTCCACAGACCTTGAAAATTCTGGGTCTCGTGGGTGATTTTCAGGTCGCCGTAATGATCGACAGCGGCGCAACCCACTGTTTCGTATCTCCCAGCATTGCAGCTCGCCTTTCCTTAAACGTCGACAAGTCAGCGACCCTCCCAGTCCGCCTTGGTGATGGTAACCAGGTTCTGACCGCTGGGCTTTGCACGAATCTTCATCTCACCCTCGCGTCGGTTGACTTTGCGATTCCGGCTTATATTTTTCCCGTCACTGGTATTGATATCATTTTAGGGGTCTCATGGTTGGCTACTCTTTGAGAGGTTCGAGCAAATTGGACTACTCTCACAATGACCTTCTTATACAATGATATTCCAATCACGATTCGAGGGATTCCAGGTCTCGAACGTCGCCAGATTTACTCGGCCGCCGCCCTTAAACTCTCAGAAGTGGACCAATGCTGGCTGGTCTGGTTACACGAATTAAGGACGACGGATGCACCCCAAAAGGCTAACCCCCCTCCTGATATTCAGAACCTATTTGAGGAATTTCCATCAGTTTTCACGGCCTCTCCCATCCTACCCCCTCCTCGCTCATGTGATCACCGTATCGCTCTAAAACCAGATGCCGAACCTGTCTTAATCCGACCATATCGCTACAGTGCTTCTCAGAAGGATGAAATAGAACGGCTAGTGACGGAAATGCTGGCAGCGGGCTTGATTCAACCTAGTTCGGGACCGTACTCAAGTCCAGTTCTCCATGTTCATAAAAAAGACGGGAGTTGGAGATTCTGCGTTGATTATAGGGAGTTGAACAAGAAGACGATATCGGATAAATACCCGATCCCTATCATCCAAGATCTACTTGATGAACTCCATGGCGCATCTTGGTTTTCGCGCCTCGACCTCCGCTCGGGATACCACCAAATCCGCCTTGCGGCCGATGATATCCATAAGACAGGTTTCCGAACACATTCAGGCCACTATGAGTGGTTGGTAATGCCGTTCGGGTTACAAAACGCTCCCTCTACATTTCAGTCGACAATGAATAATTTGTTTCGTCCATACCTTCGTAAATTCATTCTTGCATTTTTTTACGACATTTTAATTTACAGCAGGGATTGGCCGTCTCATATACATGATTTGCGTGTCGCCCTTTCCCTTCTCGCTGCGGACTCATTTATCGTTAATCCAAAAAAATGTGCGTGGGCCCAAAGATCGATCCAGTACTTGGGTCACATCGTTTCTAGCGACGGTATCAGCATGGACCCTTCCAAAGTCACGACTGTCCTAAATTGGCCTGTTCCCAAAACCGTGAAGGCTGTCCGAGGGTTTCTTGGCTTGACGGGGTATTATCGCCGTTTTATTCAGAATTATGGGTGCATTGCTCGGCCACTGACTGACCTTCTCCGGAAGGGCCCACCAACTAAACTGAACTGGACTCCACAAGCGCACTCCGCTTTCACTACCCTCCAAACAGCAATCACGACCGCTCCAGTCCTTGCGATGCCGGATTTAACGGCCAATTTTGTGGTCGAATGCGATGCCTCCGACCACGGCATAGGCACTGTCCTTATGCAGCATAGCATAGCAAGGCCCTTTCCCCTCGCACTAGTGGTAAATCGACCTACGAGGTCGAACTGATGGCCCTCGCCTTGGCGGTCACCCATTGGCGACAGTACCTCCTGGGACGCCGATTTACAGTCCGGACAGACCACAAGAGCCTCCGTCATCTGCTGCATCAGGCCCTCCACGCCCCAGCACAGTAGTATTGGGTGGCAAAGTTGCTCGGATATGATTTTGGTAGAGAATATAAACCCGGCACCTCTAATGCAGCAACAGACGCTCTTTCTAGACGAGACAGTGACCCGGCCTTGGAAGCATTCTCAGCCCCTCAGTGGGTGGATTGGAAGGCCTTACGCACGGCACTACAAGGCGACCCTCTTCTTGGTCCGATTGTTAGAAATCTGGAGAAAGGCTCTCAGGATCCCAGCCCTTACGCCCTGGTACACGGTCTCCTATATTATCGAGGTCGACTGGTGATCCCCAGGGATTCAATCTGGACGAAGACCCTTTTGGCGGAATTCCACTCAACTCCCAGCGGCGGCCATGCGGGTGCTTACCGTACATATCGGAGAATCGCTGCGAGCGTTTATTGGCCCGGAATGATGAAATCGGTTACTGATTATGTTGCTCGTTGTATTATATGTCAAAAGAATAAATCTAATACTCGTTCCCCTGCAGGTCTTTTACAACCCTTGCCTATTCCGGATCGCGTGTGGGAGGACTTAAGCATGGATTTTATAACAGGTCTCCCTCGCTCGCAGCAGTGGGATGTAATCATGGTAGTCGTGGATCGTCTCTCAAAAGCAGCACACTTCGTCGGCCTTCCACATCCATACACAGCCCGTACAGTTGCTGCTGCTATGGTAAAGGAAGTGGTCCGTCTTCACGGAGTCCCACGTTCGATCGTCTCGGATCGGGACCCTATCTTTCTGAGTGCCTTCTGGAAAGAATTATTTAAGGCAACAGGAACCAAACTTCGAATGAGTTCGGCATACCACCCGGAGTCCGATGGACAGACGGAGGTTATGAACAGGTGCCTTGAGACCTATTTGCGTTGTTTCACATTCGAGCACCCAAAACAATGGAAAGATATTTGGTCCTTTCGCAAATTGAATGTCAAATTGGCTTCTAAATATTTTGGTCCTTTTGAAATTGTAGAGCGCATTGGCGAGACAACATATCGTTTGGTCCTTCCAACCGGAGCTCGATAGCACCCGGTATTCCACGTTTCCCAGCTAAAACGGATGGTGGGCGAACAAGATGTGGTGGGAAATCTTTCACCAGAGGTGTGCGACGACAACCCCGAATTCGAACTTGTTGCAATTTTGCGTCATCGTGATATTTGGCGCGGAGATGATCGCATTTCTCAAGTTCTGGTCACATGGAAAGGGTTGCCAGAAGACGACGCGATTTGGGTCGATACCCTGCACTTTCGTTCCCAATTTCCAACCTTCGACCTTGAGGACAAGGTCGCTCTTAAGGACGACGGAGTTGTTACATAAAGTAGGCGGAAAAAGAGATAGGCCTTAGTAATATCTTTAGTAAGGGTAGGATGGTCATTAATACCCTAACTATTAGTAGTATATATACAGTCAAGTTAGATGGGGTAGATAGACTTGAATATTGTAATTTCGGCTGTATAGCTTGGGCAGAACCAATTTTGTGGACTCATTCGTGAGTAATAGACATTTCTTGATTCTTGTTAGCATCCTCTCTTTCTTGTTGTTAACACCCACACTAGGATTTTTCTAAGGATACACTTAATACACTTAACCAGCAGCCTATTTCTAGGCCATCAAGCGCAATTCGGGTCGTAATAGCATTAATGGCTTCTACCGAATCCGACCATATTCCATGCACAAAAAATCTTTGGTCCATACACTTGTTCAGTCCTACCTCAATAGCTTTTAATTCAACTGCCACCACGGTGCCTGGATTGTTAATTATTTGAATGCCCGCTAGCTTAATAGTAAGGTCCCTATTAATCAGAAGATAACCAACAACAAAGAAGTTCAAGTTCGAATTAAAGGTTGCATATGTAAATAAAATATGATCCGTATGATTAAATCCCGCTCCTCTTCCCATTTTCTTTTGTACACTGCCATCTTCCAACATGCTTAATTCAGAATTCATAAAGTCAGACCAAAAGTGGATGACCCAATCCACTACAAACATATTTTTATGCTGATTCAAAGAAAAACCATGGTCACTTGAATGGACCCAAGTGCATCTTTCTTTTCAAATAGCCCATGCGATGACCATAATCCAAGCAAAATGCTGCACAGAAAAATGATTAAGCAACAGATCAAAGAAATCTTTGATATTACCTTTAAGGTATCCTTTAAAGTCCTTCCATAAGCCATGTTTCTTCCAAACTCCTTTTGCAAATGGACATTTGAATATGACATGGATAGAGTCCGCAAAGGGTGCTCCACAACATTTTCAATTAGGCTCCATAGGAATGTGGTGAGTGTACAAGTTCCTTATGCGACTAAAGTATCTGCAAAGAGCTTAAAAAAATGCGTATTTTTGGAGGAACTTTTAATTTCCAAATACATGTCAGCACTTTCCTGTTGGTTTTTTCAATCGAAGAACCACTTAAGCCTCTCTTTTTTATTGTCATGTCTTTCTCTTGCAAAACCTGGTAACTGGATGCTACATAATATTTTTCAGATAACCTGGAAACATTGATCATCCAAACCTTCACCTTGTAGTGGCAAGTTAAGAATAACCTCTGCTTCGAAAGAAAGAAAAGCTTCTCGAATCAAGTTCTCATGCCATGTGTAATTATCAAGTACAAACCTTTTGACCTTAGAGGCACTAGAAATTCTGGACTGAATTTGTCCTTCATTGAGTCCTAATACCCATATATCCTTAAAGATGCACACTGTCTCTCCATTTCCAATCCTCCATCTAACTCCAACATCCAAAACATCCCTACTCCAAAGTAATGATCTTCATACGAAGGATGGGTTTGAACCCAGTCTAGCATCAACCACGTCTGTATGCCTGAAATATCTGGCTTTAAATAATTTCTAACCAAAGTATTAGGAAGAATCATAATGCGCTATAATTTTTTAGCCAAAAGAGCTTTATTAAAGTTGACCACATTTCTAAAGCCCAGTCCACCCTCTTCCTTTGATTTACACAGCTCACTCCATCTCTTCTAATGCATCCTCTTTTGTACATCATGTTCCCCCGACCAGAAATTTGCCATAATACTTTCAATGTTTGCACATATTGATACTAGAATTCTGAAGCAGGACATCGCATATGATGGTATGGCCTATAGAACTGATTTGATTAGAACCTTTTTTCCACCTTTAGAAAAATGTCGGTGGTCCCATGAATTGACTTTTTTCCTAACATTATCAAGTAGATAGCCAAACTGTAATCTTTTTTACCGCACTGAAAGAGCATGAAGCCCCAAGTAGAGATCATGGCCATGAGCAGATCGGACCCCAATGATTCTTTTAACTCCCTGTATATGTGTTGACTTGGTGTTGGGGCTAAAAGTAATAGCTGATTTCTCAAAGTTAATATGTTGACCCGAGGCTTTACCATAAATGTCTAAACAACACCTAACATTCTGGCTCTCCATGGGGGTAGCTTCAAAAAACAACATCATCAGCAAAAAAGAGATGAGAGAGAACAGGAGCTAACCCGACAATTCTGAATCCAGTTATTTGTTTCATCGCAACGGCCTTCGAAATCAGGGATGACAGGCTTTGGGCACAAATAACAAATAAATATGGTGACAACGGGTCTTCTTGCCTAAGTCCCCTAGAAGGTATGAAAGTATCGGAGAGGGAATCATTAACCTCAATATTGTAGGAAATGGAGGAAACACACTTTTTGATAAGTCTAATCCATTTTCTGGAGATGCCCAATCTTTCCATAACTGCATATAAGAAAGGCCATTCAACCCGATCGTATGCTTTACTCATATCTAATTTAAGAGCAACATGATGTACCCTTCTTACTCTTCGATGTTCTAATCCAATGCATGACTTCATAAGCCACAACTATATTATCTGAAATCAATCTTCGTGGAATAAAAGCTCTTTGCGATGAATCAATAATTTCATTCATTATGTTTTCTAGCCGGTTAGTAATGGTTCGTGCAAGGATACAATAACTAACATTACAAAGACTAATCGGCCTAAACTGAGTAACCAATTTAGGGTTTCTGACTTTGGAATAAGAGTGATGACTGTGATATTCCATCTATCCAATGGCTCATTCTTATTAAGAACCTCCAGTATCTACTTAGTAATAGCCTCTCCAATATTGACCAGCTAGCTTGGTAAAAGGAAGCTGGAAATCCATCAGGGCCTAGAGCTTTCCAAGGGTTAAGATCCTTAACCCTCTATTTACTTCCTCATATGTGAATGGCGTATCCAAAAACCTGCTAATATCCTCAGAAAACCTGTGTGATATATCTTTCGTAGCTCTCAAAAATTCGACTGACAAGGGTTGCTGGTTTCAAAAATAGCTTGAAAGTAATGCAAAAAGGCCTTTTGAATGTCTTTCCCTCCAGAAACCCAATTACCATCCGTTGCTTGGATACCCTGAATAGAGTTCAATTTCCTTCTATTGTTGACACGCATATGGAAGTATTTGGTATTCCTATCTCCATCTTTTAACCAAAGAACCCTCGATCTTTGTTTCCAATACCACACTTCTTGTAATTGCAGCTTTTCAAGTTCATGTTCCAGTTTATTAACTCTTTTCACATCCGAAATGTGATTGTCCTCGTCTAGTTCTACTGCAATCATCATGCAGATATCCCTAATGCGAGTAGGAATTGGACCACCATTTTTTTATCCCATGTTCGAAGAGCTTTGCCACAATTTTCCAGAGCATCCTGAAGGTGTTCACCTTGTTCCCCATTATTCCACATCTGCATGACCACTTCTTTAAAATTTGGTTCTTTAAGCTAATGATTCTCAAATCTAAAAGTACTGGGAATATTATGGTGACCATGATCTCGATTTTTTGAGCAACAAAGTGAAATGGGTCTATGATCTGAACCCATGAACTCCAATGTTTCCGCCTTGTAATGAGTAAAGGACGAGAGCCAATCCTCATTTGCAATAAATCTATCTAATTTCTCCTTAATAAGATATTGAACCTTCCGTTTATCACGTAAACTTAGGCCCATCAATTTTCAACGAAATAAGCCCATTATGATCAAGAGCCTACTGGAATGACTGAAGTCGTTGCCAAGGTTTTGAATCCACTCCCATTTTTTCCGAATGAAAAAGGGTTTCGTTAAAATCTCCGGCAACTAACCAAGCTTTGGGAGCTAAGTTAGTATAAGATTTACGCCGTTTTAAAAGCATTCAGGAAGTATTACGCATTGATAAAGAAGGATGTCCATAGAAACTCGTAAATCGCCAAGGCATATCATAAGAAGAGATAATGCAATCAATATGACCCGAAGAATACGACAAAATATCAACATTACATTCCTTCCAAAATATAGCCAAGCCACCCGAACAACCAAAAACATCAACATTAAAACAGGAATCAAAACCTAGCTTAGTGGAGTACATGATTATTCAAAAAGAAAACAAATAGTACATGGGTATTCCATACTATAAATAATAAGTTAATAAATAAGCTTTAAATATTCAAGTTACTTCAAATCTAAATATCATATACTCCCTCCGTCCCGGAAGTGTTTGCACCACTTTGTGGGCACACTTATTAAGGAAAAATGTAATGAGTGGAGTGTTGAGGGGTAAATTGTAAACTTATATGAATAGAGGAAAAATAGTGGTTGAAATAAGTGTAAAAGTAATGGCATTTTGTGTAAATATGTGAATTTTGTGAGGGTGGAGTTTATGAAAAAATTTCCATTTTAGGAAGTGCAAACAATTATGGGACGGACGAATAAGGAAAGAGTGCAAACAATTGTGGGACAGAGGGAGTATTTACAAACATTTTAGGTGCGATTTGTGACAATATGATTGGCCTATTTCAATCTCTCTTTTAAATTCATTCTATTTCAGAATCTATTTTTTCTTATTAATTTCACATTTATTATTTTTTTTTATTAATCTTAATCTTAACCGTACATTTTTTAATCTCATCTTCTAAATGCGCACTTTTTAATATAAATTTTGAATATTAAAATTTAAATGGAACATAATTTCTTCTATCTCAACCTTATTCGTCTATCTCATTTTGAATATTAAAGTTTAAATGAAACAAAATTTCGTTTATCTCAACCTCTCTCCTCCAAATCTCTCCATTTCAAAATTCCTCAATTCTCATTAATTTAAACTCTATCTTTTAATCTCAACCCTCAATTTTAAGTTTTAATCTCAACCCTACATACTTATTTTTACTCCTATATAAATCTCAACACCTTTCTTCTCATTTCACCGGAATTCTCCGGTAGAATTTCTTCACACTTTTATTCTTTTTTTTTTTTTTTGTACAATTCAATTGTTGCTAGGATTATTATTTTTTATTTGGAATAGAATTATCTAGATTTTCATTATAATGTATTTTATGTTTTTGTTTATAATTTTTTGGTTGATATATAATTTAGTTATCCATTTTTATTTTTGTTCGTCAAGGTTTGAAGATTTCATCAGATTCACACAATCTTTTTTGAAGATTGTGAAGATTATAATCTACTCAATGATTTGAAGATTGTGAATATTATAGTCTGCTCAATGAAGATCTTGATAATAAAAGGTTTTGCATTAAAAGTAAAAAAAGAAAAAAGAAACAAAAAGTCATAAGTCCACAGGACGGAACAGAGGTCGGGTACAAGCAAACACGTTAAAATGTTTACAGAAAAGAAATCAAAATCAAGTCAAAAGCAGCATACAACCGCAAACTCAAAATTGACCAAGTTACACAACCAACA
Source organism: Galeopsis tetrahit (assembly GCA_963675135.1). Taxonomy (NCBI): domain Eukaryota; kingdom Viridiplantae; phylum Streptophyta; class Magnoliopsida; order Lamiales; family Lamiaceae; genus Galeopsis; species Galeopsis tetrahit. Next base: position 23,707,593 of record OY776134.1, read on the forward strand.
ACTCAAATCACGGACTCACCAATAACCCCGAGCACCAAACTCCAAACCCGAAAACCAACTTCGGCCAGAAATCCACAATTCAATTCCACCCAAATCCAATGCCCAGACAAGAAGAAAATCACGAGAAGAAAATACCCAAACTCGCCTCGATTCCTCAGAATTGACATTGAATCACGAAGAAACTCTACGAAGATAACCAACGCCAGAAATTGATTCACCGGAACAGAGCCGGAAGACTCAAAAAACCATCGGCGAAATTCCGCGAATAGACTGAATCTCAAGCTTTAGAGCAGCGACCGAAACAACGGCAAGAATCAAGCAAGCAGTTACCAATCGCTCAACCGGAATCCCCGACAATCACCGAGCACCAAACTAAATACCAGAAAACCAACTTCAACCAGAAATCCTCAATCCAATTCCCCCCAAATCCAATGCCCAGACAAGAAGGAAATACCCAAACTCGACAGGATTCCTCAAAGAAACTGACATCGAATCACAAAGAAGATAACCAAAGCCATAAATCGATTCGCCAAAACAGAGCCGGAAGACTCAAACAATTGCCAACGAAATTCTGCGAACAGACTGAATCGCGAACTTGAGAGCAGCGACCGAATTACAACAACAACTAAAACTGCCGACATCAACAAAAGAAGAGGAACTGTTCCGCTAGGGAACGTGAGAGGAACAACCAGCAATGCCAGCAACAATCAATCTTCAGCAAATAATACTGGCAACAAACGAAGCAAGCAACACAGTGGGCGAAAACTCAACGGCAAAAATCAGCCACAACAATAACCAATCCCGATCAGCAAAAGAATTACGGCGAAACATAACCTCAATCATCACCAACAAAAACAAACAATCTAATATCAAAACCAAAACCATTCCCAACAAACAAATCGGCAACTCAATCTACTATCAAGATGAATCAACCATCACCAATTGGCCAAAATACACAACCAAAATATCAAATCACGACAAACATAATCCCCAAGCAATCAAGGTCTAAACCAATCGCGGGCAACTCGATAAACAAACAACAATATTGTAATATGCTAGCATCGCCGCCAAATGCCAACTCCGGTGAACAATCCTCAGCCAAAAGCCACAATAACCCACAACCAATCGCTGGCAAACAGCGAAATCCTAAATCAAACGCCAAAACTCAATGAAGATCTGGAAGGTTTGAAGGTTTCTATCAGAAATTGAAGAGTTTTTTTAAAGATATTGAAAAGTTATTTTGAAAGTTTGAAGGTTTGTGTTAGATTATTGAAATTTATATATTTCTTCAATGGGATGATTATCTTTTAGATTAGATTCAATTTTTATAATTATGTTTAATATGTATACGTACGTGTACATTATTGTTATCTTCCATATATATTTGTAATGGAATGTAATTTAGATCAATTTCAATGTTCTTCTTGCAAAATTTTAATTATATTGATGTTAAAATTATTTTTTAGATCATAATTTTAGAACATGGAGTAATACTTTTATGTTTCGATTTTTTAATATTTTTTTTCGTTTAGGACGCATTATTCAAAATTTTGTTTAGGCGCATTATTCAATTTTTTCATTTATACGTAATATATATTTCTATAAGCCAAAAACTTATATACAATATTTCACAATAGATCTACCGTAAAATTTGACCCATTCTTCTATTCTTATTCGGTATGAGTTCTCCTTCTACTCTTTAGCAGTGCTGCCTTCTTTCTTCTCTTCTGAGCGAAATCTGCAGGCTTCCATAAAAAATAAAAATAAAAACTTCTCTTCAGCGCCGCCTTCTTCTGTTCTGCGCGAAATCTGGAGGCCTCCATAAAAAAAAATCTTCAGAAAATTTATTCACTATCAATTCTACTGTTCAGATTTCTGATCTGCTAATCACGAAACAAGGCGAATAAATCATTATTTTGTTTTTTGAATGAATTAATGAGAAAAAATCAGCAATAATACCACACACAGATTTATTCCAATTAATTGTTGATAATTATGTTTTTGTAATTGTAGGGATCGATAAACTATTCAACATGGTTGTATTTTTCGTGTTTTCAATTATTATTTTTTGTCCTTTTAATGTGGGTATCTCATTCCCTCTCAATAATGACGTTTTATTTATACAGTAACACATATTTCTCTATAAAGTAATACACTTGTTTTTATATAGTAACACAATTTTTAGTAGAACCATTACAGTTTCCTTCTTTCCTTCTTTTTGTTCAAGATTTAAAAAATCCATCATTCTCATGCCTCATTTTCTTGCATATGATATGTTTTAATCCATATCCTTCGTATTCAAGCCAGCATATTAGGGTTTACTAATCGTTTTTCCATATATTTGGGGGATCAATTCACTAGTGACAGATGGAATACGCGGTAATTCTGAAGTTCCAATTCGAGGGAAAAATGAAGTTGTTCCCCATTCAAGAATCTACAAGCATTAGGATATTCTTAATGAAATAATTGGTATGTGGCCCATATTATCTTCTCCTAATATACGAATGTGCTATTCTGTTGGTTGCATAAATAATTGTTCTTTATCATCACATACTGATTTGGTCAGATTGGTTCAATACTGCAAGATATCCTCTGAAAAGTTAGTTGATGTTTCTGTAGAATCTAATTAATCTCAGGCCTTACTACCTGACATGCAAAATTCACAAAGTTTCGATTCTAGTTCTGTAATCAATCAACTTACTCTGAATACTTCTGTATGCTAACCTGAATTATCAAATATACATGTTAAAGTTGTTAACATAGTTTCGAATTGCAAGAATCAAAATGCTTGTTCAACAGAGTTTTCTTGATTGGGTAGTTTGCCGAATTTTGATATATGTCCTTTGGAGAAGACTAAATCATATTTATCGGATAATTGGGTCAACAAAATGAATTGGGATGTAACACAATTTTCAATCAATACATGTGTTACTTTAAGAACAAATATGTGTTACTCAAAAAGTCAATTGTGTGCTACTTGTCCTTACAGTAACACATATTTGTCCGTACAATAACATATAATTGTATTTAAAGTAACACATATTAAGAACACGTTTTTCTGTTTGTCTCATGGGTGATTTTTTTTTTGAAGATATGTTTGATTTGATATGACTTGTAAAAAATCTAAAGATTTTTATCTTAAATTAAATAAATTGTATTAATATTTCATGTGAAAAGTCAATTTATGTGTTATTTGCACTTACAGTAACACATATTTGCCCTTACAGTAACATATAATTACATTTATAGTAACACAGACCTGAATCCCGTTTTTCTGTTAAGACTTTTGCGTGACATTTATAGTAACACAAACCTAAAACCATTTTCTTCCCATTAAGGGGGTGAATCTATCTTGGACCTATTTTAGAGGGGTGCATCAATCGGGGTTGTGCATCCATCGTAAATGTAGGTGTAAATAGTTAAACCCTTGGTTAAATGTCGCTGGCCTCTTTATTTGTTTTCACCCCCACCCAAATATATTAAGGTTGTGTTTGGATGAGGGGATTTGATTTGAGGAGGTATTTCAAAAGAAAGGATTTCAAAATAGATGGATTACAAATGACATGATTTTTTTATATACACCCACTTAAAACATATACACGCAGGAGCAAGACATAAGTAAGGGTGTTATGGGCTTAGGTCCAAAAGGCCCATTACAACCACTGTTGGGCCTGACTTGTATATAAAGAGGATAGTATTGTATTTCGGATCATTGAATATTATTCTATCGAACGTTTAAGCCTTGGCTTGGTCGTAAGTAGCTTTCAGATTTATCAGTTTTCTTGTTCTTGAATCCCTTTCTCCATCAAATTGGTCCGACCTACCGTCGTAATGACGCATGCTGATGGTCATCTCGACGCACTTGAAACTTCTTTCCAGTCCTTGGAGAAAGATGTCAAATCGACTCTCACCACTCTTTCGGCGTCGATTGAATCCATGGCTACCGCTATCCAGCGATTGGAACGCGGTAAAGCATTGTGCCCGGAGGAATCTTTCACCGCGGCTGACACTGTTTCCAGCGGCCCCACCCGCCAGCCCGCGGGTACCATTCGACCGAAAATGATAAAATTGGAGTTGCCCGATTTCTCTAGAGATAACCCATTCTCTTGGATCGCTAAAGCGGAGCAGTTTTTTCGAATTGACAATACGCCCACCAATATGCGTCTAGAGTACGCCCTTATCGCGATGGAGGGCTCCTCCCTCCACTGGCTTCAATGGCTAATGAACGAGAACCCCGGCCTGAGTTGGCAACGTTTCACGGTCGAGTTCTTGCGCCGTTACAACGACAATCTGCGTGCAAATCCCTGTGAAGTGTTGGGGTTTACTCGTCAAACACAGTCGATGGATGAGTATACCGACACTTTCATTTCAAGATTAGCGGTTGTTCCTTCCTTATCCAAGACGGACGCACTAGGCCTGTTTCTTGCGGGACTCAAAGAAGAAATTCGTATCCGAATTAGAACAGAGATGCTGAGGATATTAGCGCAGCGATGCACATAACCCGGGAAATCAAATGCGAACTTCTTGGTCCTCGCACCGCACCTTCCACTCGTTCCTCATACATCCCAAGTTGCCCAGTGGCGGTTTCTCGATCCCCACAACCATATACTCTTACTATAGGGGCTTTACCGGGAAAACCCCCCTCTGCCCTTCAATTCTCGTCCGCCAGACCAGAACCGTCCATGGCCGGTGGAATCGGCGGGCTCTGTTTCGTCGCCTACCAATCCCCCTCCGCAACAAATATCGCCTTCTGAATACCGAGAGTTACGGGCTAAGGGATTTTGTTTTCATTGTAGAGAACCGTACAGCCCGCTGCACATCTGCGCGAACCGTTCCTTGAAAGTGATGGTAGTGCTCGACGACAACGACGATTTGGACGAAGACCACAGGGTTCCTTGCGACGAACAGGCGTCGGTAGATCTCCATAGTTGTTCGCTTTCCACATCTACTGCATGTGGTTTCAACGTGTTCCAAACTAGGAAGTTGAGAGGTTCGATTAATGGGACATCAGTGGTAGTTATGATTGATAGCGGGGCAACACACTACTTAATTTCCCCTAAATCCGTGTCCGCCTTAGGCCTTGCTATCGATGAGTCATCTACTCTTTTGGTTCGTTTAGGTGATGGCAAAGATGCCCGCACTTCGGGTGTTTGTCAGAATGTGTCGATCGTTCTTAACTCGGTTCCGTTTGACATGACGGCTTTCGTTTTCCCAGTCAACGGGGTAGACATCATCTTGGGTATTTCTTAGCTATCGACCTTGGGGGATGTTAAGGCCAATTGGGGATCCCTCACCATGGAGTTTGTATATAACAATATCTCGATCTGCCTTCATGGGGAACCGGGCCTAGCTTGCCGCCAAATCTCATCTCTTTCCCTTTCCAAGTTAATCGATATCGATTCAGCCTGGTTATTTTGGCCGCTGGCGGCACATTCCACTAATGTCGAGCAGTTCCACCGGACATCGCTACCTTACTCCAAGAATTTCCCCAGGTCTTCTCCCAGGCAGTCGGCCTACCCCCTTCCCGACCGTGCGATCATCGGATCGCCTTGCAGCCAAGGTCTACCCCCATCGCCTATACCGCTACTCGGCGGCCCAAAAGACCGATATTGAACGACTAGTCCAGGAGATGTTAACCGTGGGTATTATACAACCAAGCACTGGTCCGTACGCGAGTCCGATTCTCCTTGTCCACAAAAAAGACGGAAGTTGGAGATTCTGTGTGAATTACCGTGAGCTTAACAAACGTACGGTGGCCTATAAATATCCCATCCCGATCATCCAGGACCTCCTCGACGAACTACACAGTGCGATAGTGTTCACCCGCATTGATCTCCGCGCCGGATACCATCAAATCCGAGTGGCCGCACCAGGTATTCCAAAAATTGGATTTAAGACCCACTTCGGCCTTTACGAGTTTCTCGTCATGTCGTTCGGGTTAATGAACGCCCCATCCACATTTCAGGTCGTCATGAACGACCTTTTTCACCCCTTTCTTCGAAAGTTCATTCTTGTTTTTTTTTATGATATCTTGATCTATAGTCCAGATAATCTAACACACCTATCTCATCTTCAATACGCGCTGGAGTTGCTCGCGTCCGGGACCTTTGTGGTCAATAAAAAGAAATGTGTGTGGGGTCGGGCGAGTATCGAATACCTAGGCCATATAGTGTCGGCTAAAGGTGTGGAAATGGACCAAGGAAATATCTCAACGGTGCTGTAATTGCCTGTACCAACTTCTATCCGCGGTGTGCGTGGTTTTCTTGGACTGACCGGCTACTACCGTCGGTTGATTCATGTGGAATTTATACGTTTTTTGAAGCACATGTGAAGCTCATTTTTAGTGTGATTTCATTTATTTATGAATTGATTATGATTGTTTTGGTCGAAATAAGAGAAAGGTGGTGTTTTGTCGATTTTATAGGTAAAACGAAGGAATATGGGAGCAAAAAACCTATCACAAGTCATTGGACCAAAACGAGGAGTGCACCATTGGATCCGACTCAAAAAATGAAGTGGAATAGCAAAATTAATCGAGTCAATCGGAGGCCTGAAGCTCAAGATACGGAGGGACGAAGTTGGAGGCCGAAAAGCAATACGAAACTTCCGCCCGGCAGGGCCGATCTGCACCCACCTTTTTGATAAATGCACCCCTATGCGTATTTTGGCTCAAATTCAATATACGAAGTTATCGCCCGGCCGGGCCACTTTCAATCTCGGGGTTTTTAGTGATTTTTATCCATTTTCAAGGGACTTAAGTGCAAAACTTATCCCCAATCCCTACCCAAACACTATAAATACCCCCATTCTTGAATTCAAACACACTTACCCCATTCCTCAAGAACTCTTACACATATTTACACACACTTGGAGGTAATCATCAATAGATTTGGAATTTCATCACCCATCATCCATTAGACTAAGCTTTCTAATTCCCTCTCTTTTTATTTGCTTATTTCATTAGTTTGTTATAGTTAGAGAATGTTGATTGTTGGCTAGAACACTTTTGGTTCTAGGGCCTTGTAAATACTTTTGATGAAGTTTATGAATTAATACTTTGTTTATTTGGTGTTTGTGTGGCTTAATTCTATTTGAATGCTTGATTTCCATTGCAAAACATGTCATTAGTGTACAATAGTGATGTGTTAATCTTAGTTAATTGAAATTAGATTGAGAAATCTCTTTTGATTAATTGATTGCAAGTATTCGACCTAATTTTATTGAGAGATCGAGAGATGATCAATGATTAGGAGGATGTGTGATGATCTTAGGGGCTTAATTGGGTTTTATGATGCAATTTAGGTAGAGATACTAGATTGGATTATATTTCTCTTGGGTTATTTGGATCGAGAGAACTTTTAAATCATTATTTTGTGATCAACCTTATAGAAAAAGCACAACACCACTTGAGTAGATTGTTAATCATAGATGGATTCATTAGTATTGCATGTGCCTTAGAATCTACCTTCTCTTATTTGAGTTTTACTCGTATTTCTCTTGTTTCCGTGATTTGCTTGAGCACACTTGATCGATTCTCTTTATTACTCTTTAATTGTTTACTCGTGACACTTAGGGGTAATTACAACCTTCAACCTTCAAACTTATTTAGAATTCAATCTACAAAATACGCTTTTACACCACACCTCTCTGTGGGATCGACCTTGTACTTATCACGCTATGATATACACCGTACACTTGCGGACGTGTATTTTAGTGTTAGATAATACATGAATCAAGTTTATGGCGCCGTTGTCGGGGAGGTTTTGTAGTTCTAGAGTGTAGGTTGATAGAGTTTTAGTCTAGACACTTTATTTGCTTTCTTAATCCTAAAAAATCCCAAAAATATTTGTGTTTGCTATTTCTTATCTTACTTGTGATTCTCACTCTCTTTTGAACATTTGATAGACATGGCTTATAATCACGCGATCTAGGAGGAACCATCAAGAATTGTTGCCTCTAGACCCGGAGATTGAAACTAATTGTCGAAGAAGAAACGTCGAGAGAAGAAGATTTGAGTTGGAAGAAATGAATAGAAGAGAAAATCTGATTGTAGAGGAAGTCGAGGAGGAAGTAGGAAACCAAGATGTTGACGGATTTGTGGAGTCGACCACAAAGAGCCGTGAGAGACAACCTTCACCGGGGGGTTGGGGAGAATCCGATTGAGAATGAGGAGAATGGTCCACACCGAGTTTTGAGGGATCATTTCCTCCCGATTCCGAGGCCGTATGAGGAGCGGGTCGAGAACCCATGGACGCTCACAATTTCGAGCTCAAGCCGACTTTGATTGTAATGGTCCAAAACAACCAATTTGGTGGACTTTCCAAGGAGGATCCTAACCTTCACTTGTCTCAATTCCTCGAGATAAGTGGGACGTTTAAGATCAATCAGGTTCCTCAAGACTACATCCGGTTATAACTATTCCCTTTCTCCCTCCGAGACCGAGCTAAGAAATGGTACCTCTCCCTTGATTTGAGGACCATCGAGAATTGGAATGACCTTGTTGATACATTCTTGATGAAGTATTTCCCTCCAAGCAAGACTATCAAAATCCGAGGGGAAATATCTTCATTTATGCAAGATGATGATGAGTCCCTAGCCGAAGCATGGGAGCGGTTCAAAGATTTGATTAGAAGTTGCCCACAACAGGGTTTCTCACGAGACCAACTCATTTGCTACTTCTACAATGGAATGGACCACCGAACGAGAGGAATGGTGGATGCTTCGGCGGGAGGAAGATCGTTATTGGGAAAGACCACGGAAGAAGGGTATATCCTCTTAGAGGAAATGGCTAAAAATTGGAATCAATGGCCATCCGAGAGAAGACAAAACCGAAGGGTAGCTTCATCTCAAAATTCGGAGGAAAATGTCAATTTATCCAACAAAGTGGATAAGTTGATCTCTTTGATGACGGCCAAAGCACTAGTGGAGCCTAATGATGCACACTACGAAGAGGTCCATTACATGAACAACCAAAGAGACAAAAATTTTAGAGAAAGAGGTTGGGGCGAAAGACAAAATCATGGGAACTATCACCTTCCTAATCCGAACCAATATCATCCCGGCTTGAGAAACTATGAAAATTTCTCGTATGCTAACCCTCACAATTCCATTCAACCACCGTCGAACTTCAATGCACGAGATGGTGTGATCGAAGAGTCTTTCTCAAAGCTTAACATGGAAGAAATGTTTATAACATTCATGGGAGAAACCACGAAGTTCATGGGAGAGATGAAGATTTTCATGACAAGGACTTGGCAAAAGATTGAAAGCCAAGATGAGAAAATTCGTCATTTGGCAAATGAGGTGATGGGAATCAAGAATGATGTGAAAGCCATTGAGATTCAAGTGGGCCAAATTGCTAATATGGTTGGAAATCAACACAAACCGGGTGAATTCCCCTCAACCACATAATTGAACCCCAAAGAGCAATGCAAGTCAATCAAGTTGAGAAGTGGCACAAGCTATGAAGACCCCATGATGCCAAAGGGAGATGGTGAAGAAGAGCAACAAGGAAGAGAAGTTGAGAGGGAAGAGGTTGAAAAAGACAAAGATAATGATGTCTACAAGCCCCCATCTCCATACAAACCTCCAATTCCATACCCTCAACGACTCAAGAAGACGGGTTTGGATGCAAAGTTTGTCAAATTCTTGGAGATGTTAAAAAAGATACACATCAACATCCCGTTTGCGGAGGCCCTTGAGCAAATGCCTCACTATGCCAAGTTTTTTGAGGATATTATGTCCAAGAAGAGAAAGATGGTGGAATTTGAAACAATCCACCTAACGGAAAAGTGTAGTGCGATCATACAAGCGAAGTTACCTCCAAAGTTGAGGGATCCCGGTTCATTTACATTACCATGTGTAATTGGCAAGGAGGGAACCTATCGTGCTTTGTGTGATCTTGGAGCAAGCATAAACCTCATGCCATTATCACTCTTCAAGTCACTTGTCTTGGGAGAGTTGAAGCCCACTACCATGAATCTTCAATTGGCGGATCGCTCCATGGAATATCACATAGGCACGGTTGATGATGTGCTTGTGAAGGTGGGAAAATTCATCTTTCCGGTGGATTTTGTGGTCCTTGACATGGAGGAAGATAGGGCAATCCCCTTGATCTTGGGAAGACCGTTCTTAGCAACGGGAGGAGCCATCATCAATGTACGAAATGGAGAGCTCGAACTAAATGTTGGTGACGAGAAGATTTCGTTCAACATCTATAGAGCCATTAAATTCCATGGATACTCCAAGGGAGATCAATATCCGACTCCCATGAAAGAAAAGATGGAAGAAGATCCTGTTGGTCCCAAAACGAGTATAGTGACAATCTAGAGGGGGGGTGCATAGACTGTCAGGTGGTACAAAACTTTTTCGTGTCTTTTTTATCAGATTTTCTGGTACGACATTACCTTAAAAATGCAAGGTGTACTAAATGCTCTGTACCTTTTCTGCAGATCTCTTGTACGACCTACTGGGCTGTCAATGGTGTGCTGTCGCCGGCACCCAAAAATAAATACCTTAAACACCTACTATGTAGTAGGGAAGTAAGGGTCGATCCCACAAGGAGTAGCAAATTTTATTAGCATTTCGTGTCAATAAAAGCAATTAAAGGGGGGGTTTGGAATTGTTGTTTCTAACTCTACTAAAAAGCAATAAAAATAACACGTAAACAAATAAAAGAAAATTCTAGTTCTCGGATTTGCATCCCCTTGAATAATTCTCATACACGATTAAAGTTCACAAATATCTCAACTCTTCTTTAAATCTTGCCCCTAAACCAGTGGTACGACCAAACTAGTTCGAATTATTTCTTAAGTTTAATTAATTAAAAGGTACGACCTCTAATTAACCTATTCTAATGAATAACCTCAAAACATGTATTTGAGATTCAACTCATAGAATGCATTAACGAACCAAAATAATAGAGCAAACTAGACTATGAATACGAGACGCTCGTTTCATACAACCTAGACTTCGCTATCCCTAGAGTGTTCTGCCCTATTTTCTACTCCAATTACACAATCATAACAATTACGGATTATAACGTGCAATTTAGCTAGAAATAAATATTTAATCAGGCAAGTTGATCAGACTCACAAAATCAATAAATATCACATGCATAGCATAAAAACAAATAACGAAGAAATCAAAGAGATCAAGTTAAGAAATTTGTTACTAAATAAATGAGCAATCAAATCATAACAAAGGTTTGCGCCTCCTCAAACTAGAAAATAAAATTAGCCGAACATGGCTAAAAAATTCTCACGGTAGACTCTCATCGAAACTCTCCTCTCTAACTCACGATTGCTGCTTCCTTTCTTGTTCTTCGAATCTATCCCCCTCCAAGCTCACTGGAATTGCAATATATATGGCTGCCCAAGCTTACGTATGGCATTACTTCAATGTTAGGTTAAGTGAAGTAATTGGGCTCCACCAACAATTAGAAAATTATGGGCTTAGGCTTCAAACAGAAATTTTATCAAATGGTTTCATGGCCCACGTAATAATTGAATATTGGGCTGGGCCGTTATTCTTTACTGCAATCTGACACTGAGCCCCTTAGTGTTGGGTCATTTCTTTGCAAATATCCTGAAATTACACAAAAATCCACATCACATTATTTAAAGCCAAATAAATAATAAGTCGGGAAAATGCAATAAAATCTCAAATCAATTCTAAAATAATATTCAATTAAAGCATAAAAATATACAATAATCCCGACTCATCAGTCAACTTCATAGCTTCGTGTTGATGTTTCATTTTTCCACATTAGCTTGCTAGTGGAGAGCTATCTTGTCTTCTGTTAGAGTAATTCAGATGTTAATCCGACATTCTCTTTGTCTTCTGTTTAGTATGCCTTTATCACCTCACTTAGTTATTCATAAATGAACTATCACTTGTGAAGGTGTTTTGTACATAAATGCTAAGTGCTTCTTCGACTTTAATGCTCTTTAAGGCCTTCTTGACAAGATGTAGATGAGTTTTCATATCTGCTGTGTTGTCTTCTGAACTTCGATTGCAGATTATCATATAGTAGATCTAATCTACAAGGTATACAACAACCTTTAGATTCGAGTCTACCAATGAACTCATGGGGTCTTCTAGTCTTCTATCTTCTTCTTACTATTCTTCAGCAGAGTATACAGATGAGCATTCAGCTGACCATTGCACTTCTGACTCTTAGACTAGAAATACAATTACTTACAATACTTCTAAGCTTAGTAGTACGGCTTCGAAATCTTAGTTCTAAATAATCTAACATGTGCTCTACTGATCTGATTTTTGGCCATAAAAACTAAAGCTAATTATACATTCAGATTAGGGGCTTGGATGAATATCCCAACAATTTCCCCTTTTTTGATGAAGCCAAAACTAACTAAGTTAAGTTATCAGATCAGTCAGTGGATTGATAAATAAGAGAAAGTGGTTAGGTGATGACATATTAAGATTAGATAGTAAAAATGCAGATGGCTTCTAAGGAAGACAATGAGTAGTTGTCTTGAAGCTGAAAAAGTAAATTATTGTATTAATATGAGCAGAAAGAATTTTAGATTACAAATACAAGAGATTTTACTTCAGCACTTGATAAGGTCTTCCAGAGATGCCAAAAGCTCGATAAACTCTCTTCCTGATCTTTCGAACAAGATCTTGATCTCTGATCTTGTCATCATAACAAATTTGATCAATGAGATTTTCTGGTTCCCTCATGTCCTTCTTGTTGTTGACAGTGGTAGGAAGATCCCAGGCTGGAAATTTTGGTAGGACAATGTTAATGTTCTTCTCAGCTGCTTCTTCCATGACAATGCTTTAGAACTCTTTGTCCTTCTCTTCTAGAAAGCTTTCGAAGCAACCAAAAGCCGTCTGCGGATCTTGTTTTCCCCATCTGCGAGCAAGATAGTAAATCTTTTGCCATTGCTTCTTCAGATTCAACTATCTTAAGTTGTAAATTGGGTCCAGAAATTCTTCAATTTGCTGATTTGAGGGTTCAGGCTTTGGAAGGTCTTCTTAATCTTTTCCAGATTCTTGCTTCTTTTTTAGAATGGTCTTCCTCTTTTTATAGTTTGTATCAAGCTGAGATGAATTCTTTCTTTTCAGCTATTGTTGATGACGTTCCTCTTCTGACTGCGCAAGTCTTTGACTTCTTCTGATTTTGAGAGGAACTTCATCATCTTCATCTTCAGACTCTTTCTCTGATTCTTTTTCGGTTTCAGGGTTATCTGCTTGCTTCTGGGACTTGTCTTCTTGATTTAGAGCAAGAGCATTAGATACCTGTAAAATATGAGAAATAGAAGGCATTATAGATGATGGAATTTTGGAAGAAATTCCCCATTGAGATGTGCCTTGTTGAGTCTGAGTGGATTGACTTCTGATTTGTTCTTCTGCATCTACTAATCTCCTAGCTAGATCAAATTGATTATCAGAAATTTTTTTCAACATTGCAACAGAGTCTTCAGCTGCTTTCTTCATCTGTTCAGTAGTCTTTTCAGATAGTTGCTTTAGCTGATCAGATATTTGTTATGATAACTTAGCTCTGGCCTCTTCTTCCCCCTTTTTGGCTTCTTCAACATGGGAAGTGAGAGCTTGAGTAAGTTTCGTAAGATGAGTATTAGCAGTGTTCAGAATACCAGTGGCCTTCTGACGAAGAAGATCAGTTGCCTTGAATGCAGTGTCTTCAATTACTTTGTCTAGATCAGCAGTAACAGGTGCAAGTTGAAGTCGAATCTTCAATTCTTCAGTAGTAATCTCAAGTTGCTCCTTGGCATGTTTGAGATTTTCAAATTCATCTTCCATCTTCTGCGCATGTTCCTTGGCCAATTCCAACTGTTTGGTCAGTTCAGCTCTTTGAGCAGCAGACTCCTTCTGCAGCTCAAGATATTTTTGTTGGAGGTCAGAAGTGGCTTGCTTTTCCCTGTCCTGACTGCGTTTTAATTCAGCAACCTTCAGATCATCCACTTTCTTGATTAATTATGTTCGATGCTCGTAATCAATTTTAGCAAGATCGTCTTAGTACAACTTGGCTGATTCATTCAAGCTTTTGCCAAAACCTGTAACCACAGAATCAACTAGATCCTTCTCAGAATACTTCTTCATATTTTCTCGAACGACATTGAATATATCCTTATAAGTATCCAATTGATATTTCTCAATTTTGAGTTTCAGATTATTCAACTGAGGTGCTAGGTCTTTGTTGGGAATAAAATGATTTTGATGTAAATACCAAAACCCCTGATTGATGATGTTCAGATTAGTTGAGATATACTCAAGTGAGATCAAATTAGTTGTCTCAGGATACTTGAGTAAGTGTAGAATTGCTTAAGTCTAAAATCTCAGAAATGTTGTGAGATTTATAGTTCAGGATAGTTGTCCAAAGCTGAAATGTTAGGCAGCTTGATAAGTACTAAGTCTCTAGGCCAAAGTTGCTGAGTTCTTACAAGACAAGCTCATATTTGTGTGCTATTTACTTACTGCCTTTATTGCACTTACATTCAATCATATTTCAAAGAGCAAAACTCAGTAAGTCAAGAAAAACTGTTTTGGACAAAGTCCCTGATAACTGTGTTTTTCAGAAATAAACTTGGAGTATTTCTTTGAGTCAAAGGCCAACCACATTCCGCACTTAGCAAATCTTTTAGATATTTAGCCAACTGATCACTTAATAGTAATCAGTAGGACAAGTATCTATCAAAGTTCACACTCAGGCTTGTTGTGAGACAACCTGCTTGATAACACTAGTTTGTTGAAAAGAAAAGAATTTGCATACACAAGTGCATTCCTCCCCCCCCCATACACTTGTGTCATACTCCACCAAGGACCAACAAGTGGTATCAGAGCAGGGGTTCAAAGACCACTGCCTCTGAAAATCATTGATTTTCAAAATCAGATTTGCTGTGGTCACTGAACTGATCCAAATTTCTGAAAAACCTATCTGTGTTTATCTTATATTATTTCTATTGAAATGGCTAACAATGCAGTTCCAGGAGATGCTGTTAACACCATCAACAACATGGGTCCAAACCAAGTCAATCATATTTCTCATCACAAGTTGCCAATGTTCTCAATTGAGAATTATGATTTCTGGAAGATTAGAATGAGAGCACATCTTGCCTGCCAGCATGATGAAATGCTCAAAGTAATCACCAGAGGGCCATTCACATTCACCAAAGCAAATCCCAAACACACTGATGCTCAGAAAGCAAATCCAAGGGAGTTGCTACCAAAGGATGAGGATGATTTTACAGCTGAAGAAAGAAAAAGGCACAACCTGAACTACATTGCCATGAATACCTTGTACCAGACTATTCCAGATGCAGTGATGGGAAGAGTGTACCACTGCACACCAGCAAAAGAAATTTGGGACACCTTAGCACTTATGTGTGAAGGTACCCAAAAGATAAAAGAAAACAAGCTTCAAGTGGCTATCCAAAAATATGAACAATTCTCTATGGAAGCCAATGAAACTATTGATCATCTTGATGGCAGATTCACTGACATCATGAACGAGATAAACTCTCTTGGTAAGTTCTATGCCAAAAGAGAAGTTGCTTTGAAGATTCTGAGAAGTCTCACATCCAAGTGGGACATATACTCTGTCATGATGCAAAACACTAGCAATCTTGACAACATGCCCATGCAGCAAGTGTTCTCTGAACTCAAAGCATATGAGTTTGATCTGAACAGAAAGAAAGTGCATGATGAGCCATCCTCCTCAAGCAAAGGTGTTGCTTTCAAAGCTGCTGAAACAGAAAAGAAGAACACTCAAAGATCTTCTCAAACTGTTTCAAAATCTGAAATGAAGGAGGAGCTGGCACTCATGGCTAGGAGATTTGAGAAGCTCAACTCCAGATTTGGTAGATACAAAAAGTTCTACCAAGACAACAGAACCAGAAGGAGATTAAGCTCTCCTGACAACAAATCAGAGGACAAAGTCTCCGATGAGAAGAAAGAAGAAAGATATGCTGACAGAAAGAAGTACAGCAAAGCTGAACCATCATCATCAAGGAGGAAGGAGTCTGTTGGTCCTGAAAGGAGTAGATAACAAGTGTATGGGGGGGGGGGGAATACACTTGTATGCAAATTCTTTTCAAACTTGATCAAACCAGAGCTCAGCAAGGTTGTCTTGGACAACTCTGCTGAAGAAGATTAACTCTTCTAAGATAATCAATCTACTAAGTACTATTGAGTACTTAGTTGAATAACTATCTAGGGGAGTTATATGTGCGGAATAGTGGTTGGCCCTTTTAGTTTAAACTCCTTTAATTTCTGAAATCACTTAGTCAATGTAACACAGTCCAGTTTTTCAGGGAACTTGTCCAAATAGGTTTTTGCACAGTCTTTGATTGTTTATCCTTGAAAGATCAGTTTTGTGTGCAGTGTTGATGTATTGTAAGTACTTGAAATGTAAATCAACACAAGAGTTTATAGTGGTTCAGAGACTCAAGCTCCTACATCCACTTTCCCTGATTTAACAGGATAATTCCTTCACTCTTGGAATTAACTTGTTTTATAGTGCCAAGGTGCACTTGATCAAGAACACCACTCTTGGTGAATTGATCCCTAGGATGTCTAGAGTCCTAGTACCCTCTTCTCAACTCAGAACTGAACTGTTCTTCTCTCAACAGTCAGCTCCTACCACTTCTACTACTACAACCTTCTCACTTTCACTCTTGAAAGATATGAGGATTGAAGTAAGGTTCCAACTAATGAGATATCCTTTACAATGGAGATCAGTGTATAAGGATAGGATATCTCTCTAAGCTTGTGTATGGATGTACAATGAAGTTCAGCTTAGATGAAGTGTTTGAAGACTAAGATAGTCTTTGAAAGCTTTGAAAGCACTCTAGCTTGTAAGAACTTGAGCTTAGTTGAGATGCTTTGTTGAGGTTAGTTGGATTCTAGTTGGATTCTTTCAAATGGTCTTCACACTTCTGTATTTATAGACAAATGAAGGATTTGCCCGTTGGAGAGGCAGCCTCCAATGTCCATAAATGTCTTCTTTCAGTTCTTCAACTTTGAAGACAGTTTCTTGATAGTGACATGTCCTCATTTGGGAAATAAACGGCTGTAAGAGCTTTGTCTTCATTCTGCAGCACTCTTCCCAATATCTGACTTTCAGATTCTCTTGTTAGAACTTGGACATCACTTCTGAAGGTTGTTCCAATGATAGGACAACATTCCTCAACATTTGGACAACACTCCTTATCACTATCAGCAGTCTTGCTTATCAGCAAGGTTGGCTTGCTCTTCTTCAGATGACTTGGCTCTTTCCCTTTATTTCTTTTGAAGATGATCTTAGCTTGTTTCTTTGAAGATCTTTAGGGTGTGGTTGTCTCTTTCTCTTCAGCATAGTTGACCTCAGGCTTTCAGAGCACTTGATCTTGATTAATTGAGCTGAGATAACTCCTCTGGACAACTCTCCTGATCAGCATAGTTGTCTTTCAGCAGACTTGATCATGATTCCAGAGTTTGAGCCTTGAGGGGACTTGTTCTTGATGTACTTCAAAGCATATGTTCCCCCTCAATTTGTGCATCTAATCATCTAAGAGCTACCTAACATATTAGCTCCTCATCTAGCCTTTATACTATATGTTCTAACATGTCTAGAACATATTCAATCATAACTTAGGCATGTCTCAGGGGTTTTGGTATTCAATCAAAACATAACTCATTTTATTCCCAACAATTTCCCCCTTTTTGATGATGCCAAAACCTATACAGCTTGTGCAAAAGTGACTTAGCTACACCTATTACATTAATCTTCAGAAGACATGACTAAGGTCAGTTATCCTGAAAAGCAATGTGTTAGTGTATTCACCATTCATGTTGCACATAGGTTTCATAGATAGGCATAGAGAGATGAGTGTTTCTTGATTCAAAATAAGTTCAACTATCATTCATTAAAAGACATTACAAGCATGTTGATAGTTGAGTTTAACATATCAGAGCATGAATCATCAGCACTAAATACATCAGAGCATTTCTTTCTAACAGTTCAACACATATACAAGATTTTTCAGTATCAGAGCATAACCTTGTATCAGAGCACCAATCTTATATCAGAACAAATACTAACACTTCAAGACATATACAAGATTTTCAACATCAGAGCACAGAGCTTGTGTCAGAGAAATCCATATCAAGTCAGAGCAAACAGATTAGCACACCACATCAGCAAACTTGACCAATTTTCAGCATAGTTGATCAATTAAGATAGGTCAGAAGACTTAGCCATTTAGAGATCATCCTCTCGAGGTGGCACCATCCCATACTGTGCCCACACTCTCCTCTTCAAGGCCATGGCTTCTTGGTTGGTTCCCTTAGGACCAAGAACCATCTTGTTCAGCTTGAGGATCTCAGTGAATTCTCTCAGAATCCTTGATTGATCAATCCATCCATCAAGCTTTGGAGGTAAGTATATGATTGGCTTGGGAGCTGTGAGTTCAAATCTTGCAATATCAGCAGCAGCTGCAAGCAATTGTTGATAGAGTTCTCTGTAGTACTCAATCATGAACTCAGCAAAATTGATGTTGGCATCTCTTCCATTCCATCTGACAATGACATACTGATCATAGACAAACTCCCTTTTTGCTTCCTCCCATGAGTCATTTAGCTGAATTGGCACCCATTTATCCAAGTGAGGATATTTGGTGTCCATTGGGATCAATAGTTGTGGCTTCATCTTGTTGTAAGTTGCTCTCTTCCTTCTTGGCTTCTGGAAGTCTGTTCTTCTCTTATATCTTGCTCTGTTGGCCTCTTCCATCAAGTCCATTTTCTCTTGGGCCCTCATCATGGCCAGTTTCTGTTGTGTTTCAGGGTCTTTGCCATACCCTTCATGAAACAGTTTTGATGGATCATTGAGTACCACAATCTTTGTCTTCTTTGGTCCAGGTCCAAAGCCTTCTTCATATAAGATTTCCACATCTTCAGTGACTTTGGTACTTTCAGTGGACTTAGTCTCAGTAGACTTGTCTTTTTCAGCATTCTTGGGCTCTTCAACTGTTTTGGCCTTCTTTGAGATAGGCTCATCATCAATAACTCTGAATTCAGGTGGAAGATCAAGGCTATTGGGAAAGTCAGTGAATTTCTCAACTTGTCTCTTCTTTCCTTGGGCCTTCTTGATCTTTCCTCTAGTTTGGACACCTTCAGCATCCTTGTCCAAACCAGATACTTCACCACCTGGTCTTTGTTGTAGCCTCACTTTTTCCTCTTGAGCTGAGGCCATAGAGTTCTTCAATGCCAGTGCTAACTGCTCCTCTTCATCCAATTCTTCCAAGTTCAGCACTGCAGGCTCTTTTCCCTTTCCTACAGGGGTTTTGTCCTTCCCTTTCACTGGACTCCCAATCACTAAGGCACCTTTTGCCCTTGCTCTTTCCCTTTCCCCCTTTTTGGCAGCATCAAAACATTCTGGCTTCAGTTCACTCATAGTGGATGCCAATAAGGACTGGGCTTGGGTTAGAGACCTCATCTCCTCCAACAGATATACATTCTCATCATGTATATTTTGCATCCTGTCACTGCTTAAGCTAAGAAAGGCAAGAACAGACTTCATTTTCTGTTGAACAACCTCCTCCATGGTTGCCTTAAGAGATGCATCCAATTGGGCTTTCAGGAGCTCAGTGAGGTTGGCCACTGCACCTTCAGCAATGTTGGCCAACACTTCTTAGGAAAACTTTTCTGAGGCTGCTTTGACCATAGCTAGCCTTTGCTCTTCAGCACTTCTCTTCTGCAAGGCTGTCTTCTTGCCAAGATCTTGCTTGATTGTCAATCTGATAGCTTGAACATTTGCATTATGATTGTCTCTCAGCCTTTTTTGATCCTTCTTGACCTCATTTGAGATGTTTTCCATACTGACTTTGGCTTTGTGAACTTCAGTAGAGATGGTTTGAAGACCAGATTCTACTCCTTCAATTCTTGCTTCCAATGTGGGTAGCACCACATCTTCAGAGCCAGTTAGTCTCATTTCAACAGAAGCTAGGGTTCTTCCATGCTCATCTAATGCTCCAGAAGTTTCTTCATGAGCTGTTTGAACTTGTTGAGCCAAGGAATCCAACTTCTCTGATTGCATCCCAAGCAAGGCTTGTGCTGATCCAGTGTCAACTTGGATGGGAGCATCTGTCAAGAGATCTTCTGCAAATATTTGATCAAAGCTTATCCCTGCAATATCAGACAAATCAAAAGCATCAGTGAAAACACACTTATCACCCTCATTTTCTTTTTCATAAGACTCTGATACATCAGCAGTCTTCTCCTCATTTTCAACTATTTATTTTCTTCCTTCAATAAAAGTTTCCTCACTTAAAGAAACAGACCTCCTCTCATCAAGGGATTCTTGAAGTTCAGATTTGACTTCAAGAATAGCCTGTCCTTCCTCACTTATACCACCCTCATATGTTGGTACACTCACAATCTTAGTGATAACTACCTCTCTTTCATCCACAACTCCCTCTGATTTTTCAAATCTACTTTTCTTTTCAACTCCTTCTCCTAAACCTGCAGCATCTCCACCTTCAGCAAGGTTCAAAGATGGCAGTTGTGGGGAGATCACAGTGCTCATATCAACAGCCACTGAGTCATCCTGAATGATTAAGGGCTGATCAGTGTCCAACTCTTCTGACACTGAATAGGCCTTAATCAAACTAGCCTCTAGAGAAGGAACCTCCACATCTTTAGGCTGTGCCTTGGGTTCAGAAGAACCTTCATTGGCAGATGTGTCCTTGGTTGTGTTACCATCCTTGGTCAACACCTCTGAAATGACAGAGCCTTTCCTATGATAGGTTCTAGGGGGGTTGGAAAGTCTTTCAGAGACAGGAGGCTTAGGGAGATTGGCTTGAGGGGTTTCAGGAGGGTTTGGTTTAGAGGGGTTTGAGGGATCATCTGGGGAGTCATCATCATTGGAGCTGCTTTCAGGGTGTTTGATGCCCTTAGCTTTCCTTTCCCTCTCCTCATTGATCTTGTCATCCACCAACTTTGCAAATACTTCCTCATCAGTGAGGAATCTTGTCTTTGAAACTCCAGCAAAGTGTAACAATCTGTTCTCCTCCACTTGCCACCAGTTTGCACCCTTATCTTGGATGACTTGTGATATTTCCATCAAGGATTTATCTTTTACATCAACAAGCATCCTTAGATCATGAAAGGCCTTCTGAATTCTTGGAAATTCAGCAAGTTGTGGATACAAACTGTCCACACTAGCCTTGGCTCCTCCTCTGAGCATACTTTCATAAGTATACTCCTCTTCATCTCCACTTGAATGGGGACTTTGGGTTATAGGGGAGTTGGCTCTGGGTTCTCCTAATGCGGCTTCAGGAAGATTAAGTTCAGGAATGTTGGCTTCAGATGGGTTGGGTGCAGTAGAAGGATCTTCAGTTGCTTTTGAGAGCAATGGATCTGAAGGGGCTTTACTCAGGGGGGTTGGCTCAAAAAGTGCAGCTTCTAATTGCTTTGAGTAATTGAGCATAGATGAGTCAAGGGGAGATTGTAATCTTGTCTCATCTACAGCTATGTCAGCTAGCACATCTATCATACTTCTCTGCACACTTCCCTCAGGAGAGTACCTCTTTGTGAGATTTATGGGAGTGATAGGTTGATTGGTTGGGGTTATATGGGTTTCAGGGGAGTTGGGCTCAGGATTCTGAATTTCAGGGATGTTGGCCTCCATTGGTTGACCTTCAGGGACCCTGGATTCTGGAGTTCCAGAACCAGATGAGTTGGTCCTTGACTTTGATTTGGTCCTGCTTTCAGCTCTGCTCTCTCTTAGAGCAAGTTGTAGAGACCTTTCTTCCTGAAGCTCCAACACCTTGTCAGTAGGCTTGACCCTTCTCTTGCTAGCCCTACTGCTTCCACTCCCTTCCTCATCCTTCTCAGGGACAACCTCCCTGATCCTTTTATCACCCCTAGACTTTTGTCTAGTCTCATTGTACTTTTGCCTTAATTCTTTTGAGTGATCAGATGGCACTTGTACACCTTCTCTAGCAACTTCTTCAATCTCAGTTGAAGCATCTGAGTTCTCTTCTGAGATAATCTGAGACATTTTCCTTGTCTTCACCACTCTTGCTTTAGTCCTCTTCTTCATCTTTGGCTTCTCCTCCACCTTTGCTTCAGCAGGCTTGGCCATTAACATCCTCCTTTGCTCAGTTTTCTTGCTGAGCTTTCTGAATAGAATCTTTTGAGCTGGGAGAGGCTTTGCAAAGGTTTGCATTTGGGATTAGTGGGAAAATCTCTCAATCAACAAGCTTGCCCTAGTGCAATACTTGAGTTTCCCTTCTAGCACAACCTTATTGTGAGATTTCACTTTGAATTTTCCCTTTTCCTTCATCATCTCAGACATGATGAAGGTCCTCCAATCAAACTTGATGCCTTTATCACTGGCATCAATGACTGCAGCCATGATTCTGATTCTTGGATGGCTGACCTGCTCCAAGCTTCCAGTATTACTCAAGAGACTTTTAGCTACTACCTCAAAGAGGTTGAGAAATTCTGGCTTGAGAGTCTTTTTGTTTTGAGTTGAGGAGAGAGGGCCTGGTGTCAATAGCCATTCTTGAGCTATTTCTTCTTCATGGCCAGTGCCATAGATTTCTGGATTCCTTCCCTCAGAAGGCAATCCAAAAGCTCCTTCAAGATCTTCTGAAGAGAATTTCACTCTATGAAATCTTTCTTCCTCTTCTCCTTCAGCAACATATGACAGTCTGGTGGAAACTTCACCATCTTCAGGCTTGCCCCTCCATTTGAGAAAGGCAAAGAATTCAGCCATGTAGCTTTCCAAGCAGGAGCTTGGTCTTTCTTCCAAAAACTTTTGAAGACCAGCCCTTCTCAACCATCTCAGGGTTGGAGTAATCTCAGAATCTTCACTTTCAAAGGAGATTATTGGTTCAAAATGAAGATTGTTTTTGTTGCTTAGGTATCCAAAATCAAGGTCTAGAGCCTTGTTGGAAAAATCTATGATCATCTCTGGTCTAACTTTGGGAGCCATTGAAGATTGCAGAGATGAAATTTAGAAAGTTTTGGGAGAGTTTGAAGAAAATAGGTTAGGGTTTCGAATGCTTGGGAAAGAAGAGTGTGTGGGGAGTTCTTAAGACTTGAGAACATTCTAAAAAGAATGTTTGTCAATGAGTTGGTGAGTTTTGTGTATTTTCAACTGTTGTCAAATATGGAAAGATACACTTGGACGGCCAGGATGAATTTCAGGGGAGTTGGCCAGTTTTGATCCAATGGTTAAAAACCAATGTAACAGTGACTTGTTGGTTTTATTCAAAACGTGGAAGGTATTTAATATTAGTTAATGGTTGGGGAGTTTTCGAGATAGATCATGGTTTGAAAAGGTGTAATGCAAACAAGAGTTAAATCTTGGCATTTAATGCATGGAAAGCGACCTTTTGGGTGGGGGACAAATTAAATCCCACAGAGATGATATCTGTAATTGGGACATGTATCAAGGTAGGCAATGATTACCCAAAATAGGTGCTTATCAAACCAAGGAAATAGTTTGATAGCCAAGACAACTTATCTGACCCCACTTGGACAAGTGTCCTGAAGAGATGTGGATAATGGTCCTGAATTCCAATGGACAAGTGTCCTGAATAATTTCAGCCATCTCTTCTGATATTCAGTAGACTTGACCAAGTCTGCTGAGAACCTTCTCAGTTTCCATATATCCATTAACTTTTCATGAGATTTACTTGTCCAACTTCCCTGGATCAAGTAATCCCAACTCTGCTGATAGCTCCAGAAATCTTGCCTCTACAAGTGGCTTAGTTAGAATATCAGCTTTTTGATGATCAATGTGGATCTTGACCAACTTTATGTCCTTCTTCTCCACATGGTCTCTAATGAAGTGATGCTTGATGTCCACATGCTTGCATCTTGTGTGCAATACAGGATTCTGTGATATAGCAATGGCACTATTGTTATCACAAAATATTGGCACTTCAGTAGAGTTGACTTTGTAGTCTCTCAGTTGTTGTCTCAGCCAAAGGATTTGAGCACAACAACTTCCAGCTGCAACATATTCAGCTTCAGTGGTGGAAGTAGCCACTGTGTTCTGCTTCTTGGAGAACCAAGATATAAGCTTGTTGCCCAAAAATTGACAAGTCCCTGAAGTGGACTTTCTGTCAATTTTACAACCTCCATAGTCAGCATCTGAGTAGCCAGTTAACTCAATGTTGTCATCAGCAGGGTACCAAAGGCCTAGATTTTCAGTGCCTTTGAGATACCTCAAAATCCTCTTTGCAGCCTCAAGATGGCTTTTCTTAGGATTTGCTTGGAACCTTGCACAAACACCTACTGCAAAGGTGATGTCAGGTCTGCTGGCAGTGAGATAGAGGAGTGAACCAATTATTCCTCTATACTCAGTAGAGTTGGTTGAAATACCACTCTCCATCTTCCAATTTGTGTTCATTGGGATCCTTACTGGCTTGCTAGTTGTACACCCAAACTTCTTGATCATTTCTCTGGTGTACTTAGCTTGGTTGATGAAGATTCCTTCTTTTGATTGCTTGACTTGAAGACCCAAAAAGAAGTTCATCAACCCCATCATGGACATCTCAAACTTGCTTTGCATTAGCTTTGAGAATTTCTCACACAGCTTCTCATTGGGGGATCCAAATATTATGTCATCCACATAAATTTGGACAAGCAAGATGTCCTCTCCTTCAGATATTCTGAAAAGAGTTCTGTCCACAGTTCCCTTGGTGAATCCATGATCCAAGAGAAATTGTGACAGTGTATCATACCAAGCCCTAGGGGCTTGCTTGAGTCCATATAGAGCTTTCTTGAGTCTGTAAACTTGGTTTCCAACCTCAAAACCTGGTGGTTGCTCTACATAGACTTCTTCCTTCAAGACTCCATTCAGAAAGGCACTCTTGACATCCATTTGGTATACTTTGAACCTCTTGTGGGCTGCATAGGCTAGAAAGAGCCTTATTGCTTCTAGCCTTGCCACAGGTGCAAATGTCTCATCATAGTCAATGCCTTCATGTTGGCAATAGCCTTTTGCCACAAGTCTTGCTTTGTTTCTGACAATCACATCATTTTCATTTTTCTTGTTCTAGAACACCCACTTTGTTCCAATAACATCTTGATGTGAAGGCCTATCCACCAGCTCCCATACTTCATTTCTGGTGAATTGATTCAGTTCTTCCTGCATGGCTGTGATCCAATTGGCATCTTGAAGTGCTTCCACAATATCACTTGGTTCTTGCTCTGACAAGAAACAACAGAAAAGAGCACTTTCACCATGAAATCTTCTGGTTTTGACTCCAATACATGGGTCACCAAGTATTAGATCAGTAGGATGGTCTGATAACCAAGTCCTTCTTTTTCTGATCTCTTCAGTAGAGTTGTCCTCTACTGAAGTTGAGTCAATTTGATCATAGAATTCAGGATAATTGAATGCAGGATCTAATTCAGGATCATAATCAGGGGTGTTGTCCTCAATGTCAGGGACATTGGTATTTTCAACATTTTGAGTTCCCCCTTGATTATTTGACCTGTTAACTACCTCAGCAGGAACTGCTTCTTCATTGGTAGTTGTTACCTGGATGTGAACTGGGATTGGATCATTCAGTTCACCATTCCTTTCAGTGGGATTTGCCTCAGGAAGGTTGCCTTCAGGATGGTTGTCCAACATAGAGTTTTCAGGTAGATTGGCTTGGACAACATCTATGAATTCAGTGTCTTTGTCTTTTAGGCTTAGTCTGGTTGTTCTTTGTGTGATTTCTTCTGATTCCAAGTTCTCATTCCTGAACTCATGAGTAGATTCATCAAACACAACATGAGGTGTTTCTTCCACAATAAGAGTTTTCTTGTTGTAGACCCTGAAAGCTTTACTGATTTGGGAGTATCCAAGAAACACTCCTTCATCAGCTTTGCTATCAAAGGCTTTCAACTGATCTTTCCCATTATTGTGAATGAAGCACTTGCAACCAAAAATGTGAAAGTAAGACACTTTAGGCATTCTTCCTTTCCAGAGTTCATAGGGGGTTTTGCCTTGCCCCTTAATAATCAAACATCTATTTTGAGTATGGCATGCAGTGTTTATAGCTTCAGCCCAAAACCTCTTAGGTAATTTTGAATCAGCAATTAGAGTTCTAGCAGCTTCTTTTAAAGTTCTATTTCTTCTTTCAGCAACTCCATTCTGTTGGGGAGTTCTAGCTGCTGAGGTTTCATGAGCTATTCCATTAGATGTGCAATACTCATTGATGTATGAGTTAATGAACTCTGTGCCTTTATCAGATCTTATCTTGATAATGCTAAGGCTTTTCTCATTTGACAATCTCTTTAGAAGTTCAGGCAGTTTGACTTGAGTTTCCTTCTTATTAAGGAGAAATACTACCCATGTGAACCTGGAGAAGTCATCTACTACAACCAATGTGTATTTTCTACCATTTATGCTTGCAGGGGTAATTGGTCCAAAAAGGTCCATATGTAGCAGTTCAAGTACCCTTTCAGTAGAGATGACTGGTTTTCCCTTAAATGAGGCTTTGATCTGTTTTCCTTCTTGGCATGGTTTGCAAACATGCTCTTTAATGAAAACCTCATTAGGTAGTCCTTTGACTAATGCATTTCTAGCAATTTTGTTCATTGTTTTAAAGTTCAGGTGGTTTAATCTTTTATGCCATAACCAACTTTGTTCACTAGAACTCTTAGCAATGAAGCATGCAACATCAGTAGACTTGTCCCAGTCTGCAAAATACACATTTCCTTTCCTAGTTCCAGTCAATAGAATTTGTTGAGTCTTATTTTTGATTAAGCATTTTCCACTTGAAAACTCAACATTGAAGTTTTTATCAAAGAATTGACTGATACTTAGGAGATTATACTTGAGACCAGCCACATAAGATACATTGGATACTTTGATGTTACCAATCATCAAAGTACCATAACCTTTTGTAGTTGCTTGTGAGCTGTCTCCAAAAGTGACATTTGGGCCTTCTTTTTCAATAAAATCAGTGAGAAGTTCCTTGTTTCCAGTCATGTGCCCTGAACATCCACTGTCAAGATACCATGCTGACTTTTTGCTCATGCTCCTCTTCTTGTGGCCCAATGGTACCTACAATTAGATGGGATTAGGTACCCTTTGAGTTTTGGGTCCTGAGAGGTTAGCTGTACCTTTAGGAACCCAAACTTGCCTAATAACCCTGATTGATTCAAGGTGGCTAAGTTGTCTTCCTCTAGCATCTAAATACACTGTCTTTCCCTTAAATGCCTTTGGGAAAGCGTGTGTGAATGTGTTAACTCTATAAGTTTCAGGAGAGTTGTCAAGTCTCCTGAACTTTTGAGTTCTTTGTGCAGCTTGAGGGAATCTTTGAGGAAAGGATTTCTTATGACCATTACCCTTTGGTATGAAGGGTTTTGGTTGTCTCATTTTATTCTGCCTTTGAGGAAAGTTGTCCCTAGGTCTATTCAGCTGAGGCTTTCTCAGAAGAGTTGGCCTAGGCTGATTATACCTTGGATACTTCCTCTGAACATTGTTCAGTAGAGTTGCCCTACCATTGGGTCTACTCTGCTGACCAGCATTCATCTTATGTCCAGGAGCTTTGGCCATTTCCTTAGGTTTAGGCCTATTCTCCTGAAGCATTTGATTAGGCAGATCATCCATTTTGCCCTTTCCTTTGTTCAGTGGCTGAATTATTTCATTTTCAGTCTGTGTCACTGACTTAACAAAGATTCTCTTAGTGTTACTCACAGAAGCAACACTAAGACAAGGTGAAGATTCAAATGGATCAAAACCTAATCCACTTCTTTGAGCCATAGGTCTTTGATAACTCTGAATTTCCTCTATTGCTCTAGAGGATTTCTTCAGAGCAGACATCTTTAATTTCAGGCTCTCTTCACTTGATTTAAGAATATCATATTCATGTGAGAGGTTTTCAAACTTGGCATTGAGAATTTTGATTTCAAAATCTTTTCTCTTCTAAGAGAGAAGTTGATCATCAATCTCCTTTTGTTGGTCAACTATCCTGAGATTTGCTTCCTCAAGCTCTCTCAAGACTTGTTGATACAACTCAGTAGACTTGACATCAACAACTGCCTCAGAGTTTTTGGCAAGTTCAATAGCCAATCTTTCATTTTCCCTCACACAGTTATCATGAAATTCTTGTAACATAGTGAAATCTTCCATCAACTTTCCAAGGGAGAGTTTCAAGTTGACCTCACTATTGTTTTGTGAGATGAATGATGGTGAGCTAGAAGTGGAGGATACCTCATCATCCTCAAGAGCCATGTTGCAGACATCATCATCATCATCATTGTTGGAGAATAGTCCATCAGAGGAGTTGAGGCTTTCAGCACTATCAGATTCTTCACCAGCCATCATGGCCTTTCTGTTGGTGAATTTCCTATCTCTTTTGGCCTGCCTCTCCCTTCTCTCCTTAGAGCTTAATTCAGGGCAATCATACTGGAAGTGCCCTTTCTTTTTACAGTTATAGCACAGATCTTCATCATCTTCTTTCTTTGATTCTTCTCTTCTTTTTGATGATGAAGGTTCAGCTCTACTGGACCTTCTCCTATCAGAGTACTTGTCCTCTGATCTTTTCTCTTCAGGCTTTTTGACTTCAGCCTGTGCTTCAGGAGAGTTGTATCTCCTGAATTTGTTGTCCTGGTAGAATTTCTTGTATCTACCAAACCTTGAGTTTAACTTTTCAAACCTTCTAGCCATCAAGGCTAGTTCTTCCTTCATTTCAGTCTTTGAGACTGATTTTGATGATCTTGGAGTGGACTGTATCTCTGGTTCAGCAGTTTTGGCTTTGAATGCCACTCCCTTAGTAGGATTTGAAGGTTCCTCAATAGGCTTTCTTCTATTGAGGTCGAACTCATAAGCTTTGAGTTCAGAGAAGATTTGTTGCATGGGCATGGTGGAAAGATCTTTGGTGTTTTGCATCATTACAGCATAGACATCCCACTTTTGAGTGAGACTTCTCAAGATCTTCAACCCCACTTCTCTCTTGGTGTAGACCTTGCCCAGTGAGTTGATTTCATTCATCACATCAGTGAATCTACCAGCAAACTTATCAATGTATTCCTCAGACTCCATTGCAAACTGTTCAAATTTCTGCACAGCAACTTGGAGCTTATTCTCCTTGATCTTTTCAGTACCCTCACACATTTCAGCAAGAGTATCCCAAATTTCTTTGGCTGTTGTGCAGTGGTAGACTCTACCCATAATTGCATCTGGAATTGTTTGGTAGAGGGTGTTCATTGCTAGATAATTCAGATTATCCTTCCTCTTTTCATCAGTAGTGAAGTCATCTTCATCTTTGGGTAGTACATCTCTTGTATCTGCCCTTTGAGCCTCTGTGACTCTGGGATTGACAAAGGTGAACACAAAAGGACCTCTTGTGATCACTCTCAACATATCAGTATGAAGAGATGCAAGATGAGCCCTCATTCTGATTTTCCAGAAATCATAGTTATCAATTGAGAACATGGGCAGTTTGTGATGTGAAATGTGGTTGACTGGATTTGTGGCCATGTTGTCCAATCCTTGGATAGTAGGAGGTGGAACAGCAGCATTGTTGTTGGCCATAATTCAAGAACAAATAGTCAGTCACAATACAATAAGGATTTCAGAGAGATCAGTTCAGTGACCACAGCCAATATGTGATTTTGAAAACCAAGATGGCTTTTCAGAAGCAGTGGTCTTTGAACCCCTGCTCTGATACCACTTGTTGGTCCTGAAAGGAGTAGATAACAAGTGTATGGGGGGGGGGGGAATACACTTGTATGCAAATTCTTTTCAAACTTGATCAAACCAGAGCTCAGCAAGGTTGTCTTGGACAACTCTGCTGAAGAAGATTAACTCTTCTAAGATAATCAATCTACTAAGTACTATTGAGTACTTAGTTGAATAACTATCTAGGGGAGTTATATGTGCGGAATAGTGGTTGGCCCTTTTAGTTTAAACTCCTTTAATTTCTGAAATCACTTAGTCAATGTAACACAGTCCAGTTTTTCAGGGAACTTGTCCAAATAGGTTTTTGCACAGTCTTTGATTGTTTATCCTTGAAAGATCAGTTTTGTGTGCAGTGTTGATGTATTGTAAGTACTTGAAATGTAAATCAACACAAGAGTTTATAGTGGTTCAGAGACTCAAGCTCCTACATCCACTTTCCCTGATTTAACAGGATAATTCCTTCACTCTTGGAATTAACTTGTTTTATAGTGCCAAGGTGCACTTGATCAAGAACACCACTCTTGGTGAATTGATCCCTAGGATGTCTAGAGTCCTAGTACCCTCTTCTCAACTCAGAACTGAACTGTTCTTCTCTCAACAGTCAGCTCCTACCACTTCTACTACTACAACCTTCTCACTTTCACTCTTGAAAGATATGAGGATTGAAGTAAGGTTCCAACTAATGAGATATCCTTTACAATGGAGATCAGTGTATAAGGATAGGATATCTCTCTAAGCTTGTGTATGGATGTACAATGAAGTTCAGCTTAGATGAAGTGTTTGAAGACTAAGATAGTCTTTGAAAGCTTTGAAAGCACTCTAGCTTGTAAGAACTTGAGCTTAGTTGAGATGCTTTGTTGAGGTTAGTTGGATTCTAGTTGGATTCTTTCAAATGGTCTTCACACTTCTGTATTTATAGACAAATGAAGGATTTGCCCGTTGGAGAGGCAGCCTCCAATGTCCATAAATGTCTTCTTTCAGTTCTTCAACTTTGAAGACAGTTTCTTGATAGTGACATGTCCTCATTTGGGAAATAAACGGCTGTAAGAGCTTTGTCTTCATTCTGCAGCACTCTTCCCAATATCTGACTTTCAGATTCTCTTGTTAGAACTTGGACATCACTTCTGAAGGTTGTTCCAATGATAGGACAACATTCCTCAACATTTGGACAACACTCCTTATCACTATCAGCAGTCTTGCTTATCAGCAAGGTTGGCTTGCTCTTCTTCAGATGACTTGGCTCTTTCCCTTTATTTCTTTTGAAGATGATCTTAGCTTGTTTCTTTGAAGATCTTTAGGGTGTGGTTGTCTCTTTCTCTTCAGCATAGTTGACCTCAGGCTTTCAGAGCACTTGATCTTGATTAATTGAGTTGAGACAACTCCTCTGGACAACTCTCCTGATCACCATACTTGTCTTTCAGCAGACTTGATCATGATTCCAGAGTTTGAGCCTTGAGGGGACTTGTTCTTGATGTACTTCAAAGCATATGTTCCCCCTCAATTTGTGCATCTAATCATCTAAGAGCTACCTAACATATTAACTCCTCATCTAGCCTTTATACTATATGTTCTAACATGTCTAGAACATATTCAATCATAACTTAGGCATGTCTCAGGGGGTTTTGGTATTCAATCAAAACATAACTCATTTTATTCCCAACAGAGTCCTCAAGCAAAAAGAATGATGATGAAGATGTGTGTTACAACTGCCAGAAAAATGGTCACTTTCAGTATGATTGTCCTGACCTGAGCTCAAAAGAAAGAAAAGAGAGGCAGAACAAAAGAGACAAGAGGCTGAACAACAGAAAGGCCATGGTAGCTGGGGAATCAGCAAGTGAAGAGAGTGTCTACTCTTCTAATGATGGATTGTTCTCCAACAGTGACAGTGATGATAACTGTCAAATGGCATTTGAAAATGAAGAGGTATGTTCATCTTCTATTTCTTCTAATTCTTCTAATAACACACATGAGTCCAGTGAAATCCACTTGAAACTCAACTTTGGAAAGTTACTTGAGGATTTCACCAGGCTACAAGAAGTATGCAATATGGCACTGAGAGAAAATGAGCTACTGAATTCTAAAGTTCAAACTCCCAACCTTCCTGAACCAGAGTTTGACTTTAAATCAACTGAGTTGTATCAGCAGATTGTGAGAGAACATGATGAAATGTCTCTCAAAGTCTCTGAACAACAAAAGTTGATTGATGATCAAGAACTGGCCTTGAGGAAAAAGTATTTTGATCTTAGAATTCTTCAAGCTAAATTTGACAATCTCTCAAGTGAATTTGATACTCTGAAATTGAGTGAGGGGAGCTTAAAAATGAAAATGTCTGCCTTGAACAAATCTGCTAAGGCAATAGAGGAAATTCAAGGGTTTCAAAGACCATTTGCTCAAAAGGGTGGATTAGGCTATAATCCATTTGAACCCTCACCTGATCTTAGTATTGCCTCATCAAGCAATTCTAAGATGACTTTTGTAAGATCAGTGGCACAACAAAATGAAATGGAAGTAAATCAACCACTGATCAAGGATAAGGGTAAAGGAATTTTTATACCAACTCAAGTAAACAATGTCCCTAAACCCATACCTAAGGAAAAGGTTAAAGGCATTGATTACAGGAGGAATGAGGTTCAGAAAGGTAGAACCAATGGAAGGTCAACCTATCTGAATTCTCATCAGTGGAGTTGTCCAAAATCTGTTCAGAAAAGGCCAACTCAAATGAGGCAACCTCAACTGAATGGATTAAGGCCCAACCCCTCTGATAGGTATAAAAACTTCTGGAAGCCTGGACCTTACATGCCAAAAGCAAAAGGCCATCCAAACCCCCATCCTCAAAGGTCTTACCAAGCTGCACCTAAGTCTAGTAACTTCAGGAGAAATGTCCCAAAGAAATTCACCAACTCTCCTGAACCTTACAAGACTAACACTTATACACAGAAACCACCCAAGGCATTTAAGGGTAAGACTGCGTATGTAGATGTAAATGGAAACCAAGTCAGTCACTTTGAGTCAATCAGAGTAATCAGGCAAATTTGGGTTCCAAAAGGTACAGCTAACCCTCTAGGACCCAACACTCAAAGGGTACCTAAATTTTGACTTTGCAGGACTGCAAGGACCACAAGAAGAAGAGAAGCATCAACAAGAAAACAGCATGGTACTTGGACAGTGGATGTTCAAGACACATGACTGGGAATAAAGAGCTTCTCTCAGAACTCATTGAAAAAGATGGTCGTTCAGTAACCTTTGGAGACAGCTCTCAAGGAATCACAAGAGGTTATGGTACATTAAACATTGGTAGTGTCAAAATTACTGATGTCTCATATGTCCTAGGCCTAAAATACAACTTGCTGTCTATAAGTCAAATCTGTGATAAAGGATATAGTGTTGAATTTGCACCAAATGGATGTATTATCAAAAATAATTCAACACAACAGGTGCTACTAACAGGGGTGAGAAAGGGAAATGTCTATTTTGTAGATTGGAGCAAAACCCCTGAAGCAGTTTGTCTAGTTGCCAAAAGCACAAATGAGCAAAGCTGGCTGTGGCACAAAAGATTAAACCATCTGAACTTCAAAACCATCAACAAGATTGCAAGAAACTCTCTAGTTAAAGGGCTGCCTAATCAAGTGTTCACCAAAGAACATATATGCCAGCCATATCAGGAAGGAAAGCAGATCAAAGCTTCATTCAAAGGGAAGCCTGTCATCTCAACTGAGAGAGTTCTTCAACTACTGCATATGGATTTATTTGGTCCAATAATCCCAGTAAGTATAAATGGAAGAAAATATGCTTTAGTTGTTGTTGATGATTTTTCCAGGTACACTTGGGTAGTATTCTTGTTGAACAAAAAGGAGACCCAAGTCAAGCTACCTGAGTTGATGATGAAATTGAGTAATGAAAAGGGCCTAAGCATTGTCAAGATCAGATTTGACAAAGGCACTGAATTCATAAACTCATACATCAATGAGTACTGCAGCAAGAATGGCATCACTCATGAGACTTCAGCAGCAAGAACACCTCAACAAAATGGAGTTGCTGAAAGAAGGAACATAACCTTGAAAGAGGCAGCAAGAACATTGATTGCTGAATCCAAACTGCCTAAAAGGTTCTGGGCTGAAGCCATTAGCACTGCATGTCACACTCAAAACAGGTCCTTAATCACCAAAGGACAAGGTAAAACCCCATATCAAATATGGAAAGGTAGATTGCCCACTGTTGCTTATTTTCACATATTTGGTTGTAAGTGTTTCATTCATAATAATGGGAAAGAGCAATTGAAAGCTTTTGACAGCAAAGCTGATGAAGGAATATTTGTTGGATATTCACAAATCAGCAAAGCCTACAGAGTTTACAATTGCCAAACCCTTATTATGGAAGAAACACCTCATGTTGTGTTTGATGAATCTATTAATGAGTTCAGGGATAGAAACCTGAATATTGATGAGATAACACAAAGAACAACCAGACTAAGGCTTCAAAGCAAGGGAACAGTGTTTGTAGATGTTGCCCAGCCTGAACTTGATGATAATCAAATACTGGACAACCTACCTAATGGCAATCAACCAGAAGTCAACCAACCTGAAGGTGAAATTGAACTGACTGACCCCATCCCAGTTCAAAACCAGGTAACAACTACCAATGAAGAAGCAGGCAATTCTGAGGTAGTAAATGGATCCAATATTCAAGGGGGAACCAATGAAAATGTCAACTTATCTGACAATGAGGACAATACCCCTGAATATGATCCTGAGCTTGATCCTTCAATTAACTTTCCTGAATTTAATGAGTCTAGTGATCCAACCTCAGATGAGGACAATCCTCCTGAAGGGATCA
The DNA here is from genome assembly GCA_963675135.1 of Galeopsis tetrahit. NCBI lineage: Eukaryota > Viridiplantae > Streptophyta > Magnoliopsida > Lamiales > Lamiaceae > Galeopsis > Galeopsis tetrahit. The sequence continues at coordinate 23,742,088 of OY776134.1, forward strand.
GGTCTAGAAGGACTTGGTTGCAAGACCACCCATCTAGCCTGATACTTGGTAATCCAAGTGAAGGGATTAAAACTAGAAGATTTCATGGAGAAAGTGCTTTGTTTTGTTGTTTACTTTCAGAACAGGAACCAAAAGATATTGAGGAAGCACTACAAAACACCAACTGGATCATAGCCATGCAAGAAGAGCTGAACCAGTTTACCAGAAATGAAGTATGGGAGCTGGTGGATAGGCCAACTCATTAAGATGTCATTGGAACCAAATGGGTGTTCAAAAATAAGAAAAATGAAAATGACATCATTGTGAGGAACAAAGCAAGACTGGTGGCTAAGGGATATTGTCAATCTAAAGGGATTGATTATGATGAGACCTTTGCTCCAGTGGCCAGAATTGAGGCAATCATACTCTTCTTAGCATATGCAGCTCACATGAGATTCAAGGTGTATCAAATGGATGTGACGAGTGCATTTCTCAATGGGGTGCTCAAAGAAGAAGTATTTGTTGAACAGCCCCCAGGCTTTGAAGAAGGAGACAAGGTGTACAGATTAAAGAAAGCTCTCTATGGCTTAAAGCAAGCTCCAAGAGCTTGGTATGACACCTTATCACAGTTTCTTCTAGATCATGGTTTTGTCAAAGGCACTGTTGACAGAACTTTGTTCAGAATCTGTGAAGGAGATGATATTTTGTTAGTCCAAATCTATGTGGATGACATTATATTTGGATCTCCAAATGAGAAGCTGTGTGAGAAGTTCTCCAAACTCATGCAGAGCAAATTTGAGATGTCCATGATGGGATTGATGAATTTCTTCTTAGGACTTCAAGTCACTCAATCTAAGAAAGGAATATTCATCAATCAGGCCAAGTATACAAGGGACATGATCAAGAAATTTGGATGTGCTACAAGCAAGCCAGTCAGAATTCCTATGAATACTAACTGGAAAATGGATCCTGATGAAAGTGGAGAGTCAACAAACTCCACTAACTACACAGGAATCATAGGATCCTTGCTATATCTCACTACAAGTAGGCCTGATATCACATTTGCAGTTGGAGTTTGTGCAAGATTTCAAGCAAATCCAAAGAAGAGCCATCTTGAAGCTGCCAAGAGAATCCTAAGATATCTCAAGGGATCTGAGAATCTTGGATTATGGTATCCAGTTGATGACAACATTGAGCTCACTGGATATTCAGATGCAGATTATGGAGGATGTAGAATTGACAGAAAGTCCACCTCTAGAACATGTCAATTCTTGGGCAGCAAGCTTATCTCATGGTTCCCCAAGAAGCAAAATACAGTTGCCACTTCAACAACTGAAGCAGAATATGTAGCAGCTGGAAGTTGCTGTGCTCAGATACTTTGGCTCAGGCAGCAACTTAGAGACTACAAAGTCATCACAAATGAAGTACCAATATTCTGTGACAACAATAGTGCAATTGCCATAGTGCTACACACTAGATGCAAACATGTTGATATCAAGCATCACTTCATAAGGGATCATGTGGAGAAGAAAGATATCAAGCTTGTCAAAATTCACACTGATAAGCAAAAAGCTGATATCTTAACTAAGCCACTAGCTGAAGCAAGGTTCATGGAACTTTCAGCTGAATTGGGCTTACTTGATCCAGGAAAGATGGAGAAATGAAGGAAGGATGGTCAAATGAAGGTGGAAGTTCATTAAAGTTGAACTTCAGCAAGGTTGACCAACCTCACTGAAGCAATCTGCCAAACAGGGAAACTCAGCAAAGTTGTCCCTATGGTATTCAGCAATGTTGGTCAGGGGATCTGTCCTAGTGGGACCCACTCAGCAACATTGGGACCCACTCAGGCATGTTGATCAGACAAATTGACCATCACAGAAATCAAAACAATCTCAGGATGTTTGTCCGAGTAAATAGGATAATTATTGCTATTTTTAGCATTGATTAGACATTTAAAAGATTTCTTGGTTTAAGAGTAGGCTATTTTAGGATGGCGTGTGCTATTAAGATTTTTGCCCCCAAAATGGCAAATCATCATTTAATGCAAAATCTCCTTTAAGATTGCATTAATTACTGTGCCATCATCAACACCATTGATTAACATGTAACCTTCATCAAACCGCCCCAAACCCACTACCCTTCAATATTCAATTGATTTTTAACCTTAACCACTTTTACAAATTATTAACCAACGGTTAATAACTTTGCCTCATATATAAACTCATCAGTTTTTATCTCCTCCCCTACGCACTCATACCTTCCAACTCTCAAGTTTTTGAAAACCTATCATCCTACAAATCTCTTCAAAATCAAGAGAGAAGAACTTGTAGACTTCAATGATCCATCCTTGGACATTGACTTTGCCTATCTCAGTAACACAAACTCTTTGTGGTTTGAGAAGCTGGTAGCTTTTGACAGCCCAGATAAAGAAGTTGAACCAGTCCTCCAGTGGCTTAGGGAGGCAGGCCTTGAAAAGTTCTTAGGCACCAAGCCTGATTCTTGCCTGAATCCTTTCATGGCAGAATTCTTTGCCCATCTCAGATGGAAGGGCAAAAAGGGTGATGTATGCACCAAACTGACTTATGCTGAGGAAGATGAAGATGAAGAAAGCCAACACACCATCATCTTCACTGCTGAGGATCTAGATGCTAATTTTGGGCTACCATCTGAAGGCCAAAATCCAGAAGTTTACAAAGAAGGAGAGGATCAGGAGTTCTACTATCTATGGATGATTGTACCCAAGAAGCTAGTAAGTGCTCAGAACAAGAACACTTTAAAGCCAGTTTATATGCACTTGTTTGATTGAGCCACTCTGGAAGTGTTGAACAAATCAGTATGCCAAAATTGAGAGTGATGGCTGCTGTGATTGACTCTGCTGAAAAGAGAGCCAAGTTTGATTGAAAAAGTTTCATTCTGGACAAAATGATGAATGAAAAGTTCAAATTCAAGGAGGTAAAGCACCACAAGGTGGTGGTTGATGGGAGACTCCAGTTTTGCACAAGAGCTAGCTTGCTCTTAGAAAGATTTGCTCAATACACCCACCTTCAAGCAAAGTTAAAGCCTTTTCCAGCTCAAAAGGTGATGTTCAGGAAGCTGTCTTCCAAGACAGAGAAAAGGAAGCAAGATGCAGCCTCCAAGAAAGCGGTTGCTGTTGTACCAGCCACCAGAGCCTCTCCAAGAAAGAGGAAAGCTCAACCTGTGAAAGCTCAGCCAAAGATGAAGAGGATGAAGAAGATTCTGAGTGAATCTTCCCCAGAAAGTGAGTCTAGAAGTGGAGGTGCCACTTCTGAGGAGATTGAGAATGTAGCTGAAGAAGGAGTCAACCCCCATGAAGAGGGTGAAGAAATCAGAGAGGTTGTCCCCTTGCAACCTGAGTCTGTAACAGAATTTAGGGACCTTGACAAGCCAACAAGGTCTGACAGAAGAAGAAGAATAATCAAAACTTCTGAGAAGCAGAAGTTGATGGAAGAGGAGAAGAAGAAGAAGGAATTCTTCAAGGAGATTAGACAGGCAAGTAGGTCTAACTCCAAGTCCAAATCAAAGCCCAACAGCCCTGAAGCCAACTCTCCTGATATTCAATCTCAAAGAATATCTCCATCAAGGCATGAAGAAGAGGAGTGCAAGACTCCTGAAGATGCCCCAATTGTTGCAAAGAAAGTTTACTCTCATGAAGGTGCCCCTGACAGGTCAGGTATTGATGTGCTGGCTGACTTAGTCAATATTGAGGATAGACCTTTCTCCCCACTTGATCCCAGATTACTTTCCTACACCAAGCTTCTTGAAACTGTTCTTCAAGAAGGTGATCAAGTTGTTTATCCACCCATTCCAGCCATTCCAATAACCTCCTCAGGAACATTGCTCTCTAAAGCACCTGAGTCCCAAATTGTCTTAAGCTCATCTGAACCCAATCCTTCTGACCCCAACCCTTCTAAACCCAACCTATCTGAGCCACAGCCCAACCTACCTGAATCCCAATCCAACCCCCCTGAATCCCAAGCCAACTCTTCTGATGGAGATGGTAGTGAAGAAGAGTACACCTATGAGGGGATGCTGAGGCAGATTGCCAAGGCAAATGTGGATGAATTATATCCTGGATTGAAGGATTATCCTAGACTGCAACAACAGTTCTATGATCTCAGAGCACTTGTTGAGATCAAGGATAGAACTATGGTGGAAATAGCTCAGGCTATTCAGGATAAAGGAGCTAGCTGGTGGCAGGTTGAAGAAAATAGGCTCTTACATTTTGCAAATGTAAAGAAGTCCAGTGTGCTGACCACTGAGGCCTTGTTTTGTGCTATTGTTCATGAGAAGGTGATTGCAGAAAGAGAGTGAATTGCACAAGGAATCAAGCATCCTGATAGCACCTCAGATGACAATGATGATGATGATGATAACACCAATCCCAACCCTCCTGGCCTCAATTCTGCTCAGGTACATTACTTGACCTATCATTCTGTTAAGGACTCTGATCATTCAGAGGAGTTGACCAAGGATGGTGACTCAGTCCAAGATGCATTGGCCAAGGATGGTTCTTCTGAACTTGAGGCACAGCTTGACAATGTTGAGAATTCCATGGGAGAAGCTGGTTTGACTAATGTTGGGAATAAAATGATTTTGATCTAGATACCAAAACCCCTGATTGATGATGTTCAGATTAGTTGAGATATGCTCAAGTTTAGTTCAGGCAAGTTGTCTCAGTACACTTGAGTAGGTAGAATGCTTAAGTCTAAAAGTCTCAGGAATGTTGTGAGACTTTAGTGTTCAGGATAGTTGTCCAAAGCTGGAATGTTAGACAGCTTGATAAATGTTAAATGTCTAGGCCAAAGTTGCTGAACTTTCAAGACAAACTGACCAAGTGGACAACTGAGCTGAAGAGATCAAGAACATTAAAGCAGTACTCATAAATGCAAATGATCAAGACAGTTGAAGTACAAATGATCAAGAGCATTGAATGCCAAAGCTTACAGAAGACACATTCAATGAAGCATTTATTGCCAATCATGCCTGAACCAAGCATTGAAGACTTAGAGCATTAAAGAGTGAAGCATTGAATGAATGTTCAGGGAGCTTGTCCCATCTGACCGTTGGTTGAGTGTAGAGTTTGCCACAAATCAACCTTGGGAAATGTGCATATTTGGAATCTGACACAAGTCATCTCAGCCGCATTTTTCAGAAGTCAACACATTCATTCAAGCAACCATTGAAGAGCCCTTTTACACAGTGGATAAAAGGATGCCAAGCTTCATAGCCGTTTCAATGGTGCTGCAAATAGACATATTTGAATTGCTATCCCTCCAACGGTTAGTTGTTCAAATTTGTCTATAAATACAGAAGTGATCAAAGGGATTCACTATCCAACTACATGCTATCAAACTAACATCAAGCTTTCAAAGGAAACCAAGCTGTTCTTCAGAATCCCAAGTTTCCTGAATCACTTCAATTAGCTAAGCCAATCTTTGTAAACATCCAAAGCTTAGCATTGAGATATCCTAAGCCTTTACACTGTTCTTATTGTAAAGGATATCTCTACTAGTTGGAACCAAACCTCAAACCCTTGTCTCATTTAGTGAAGAGAGTGTTTGTTGTAGAAGTGAGGAGTTAAGGACTGTTAGAGTGAAACACAGTCTTAACTCAGAGAGATTGAGCACTAGGACTCAGATTATCCTAGGGATCAAAACACTAAGAGAGTGTTGTTGATCAGTGCACCTTGGCACTATAAAACAAGCTAATTCCATTGTGAAGGAATTATCCTGTTCAATCAGGGAAGTGGATGTAGGAGCTTGAGTCTCTGAACCACTATAAACTTGTGTGCCATTTACTTACTGCCTTCTTTATTGCAATTACATTCAATCATATTTTCAAAGAAGCAAAACTCAGTAAGTGAGAAAAACTGTTTTGGACAAAGTCCCTGATAACTGTCTTTTCAGAAATTAACTTGGAGTATTTCTTTAAGTCAAAGGCCAACCACATTCCGCACTTAGCAACTCTTTTAGATATTTAGCCAACTGATCACTCAATAGTAATCAGTAGGACAAGTATCTATCAAAGTTCACACTCAGGCCAGTTGTGAGACAACCTGCTTGATAAGACCAGTTTTGTTTTAAAAGAAAAGAATTTGCATACACAAGTGCATTCCCCCCCCATACACTTGTGTTATACTCCACCAAGGACCAACAACTAAAGCCTCATCAATGTCAGGACAGTTGGACATTGACCAGCCTTTAGTCATTCAGGATGACTCAGTGGACTTGGGATGCCCAAGCACTGTGATCTCCCAACAACTGCCCTCTGTGGATCCTGTTGAGGATATAGAGGTGTCAGGTTTAGGAATGGAAGGAGTTGAAAAGGCTGTTAGTGTTGAAAAATCAGAGGGAGATGATGAGGATGATTGTGTGATTACAGGTAGCTTGAGTGCACCACAAAAAGAGGGAGATGAGGTAGAAATATTGGGTGCAGCCCAATATGAGAGTCAGGCTATTCTTCAAGTCAAATCTGAACTTGATGAATCCCTTGGTGAAAGGAGGCCTGATTCTCCAATGAATGTGAGTCCATCTTATGTGAATGAAGAAGAAAAGAATAAAGTTGAAAATGAGAGAGAAGGTGCTGATGAATCAGACCTTATGGGAGAAAGAAAAAATGAGGGTGTTGAGGGAGATTTTACTAACACCTTGAGTTTTGCAGATTCTGTTGCTGTTACTATTGAACAAATTTTTGCAGATGCTTCCCTCACAGATATTCCAGTTGATGCTGATATTGACCTTGAAGCAGTCTCAGCAAATGTGTCCACATTGAACAAAATGTACTTTGAGCAAGCCAATGCCACTGAGGCTGGCTTACAAATTGCTACTCAGACTGCAACCATCATTGAAGAGCAATCAGAAAAATTGGACACATTGATCAGGGAAGTTGGGAAGGCACATGCTGCAACAGTGGATACTCTTGATGGCCAAGGCAAAACTCTTGCCTTTGTGGAGATGAGGCTTACTGGCTCAGAAGAAGTGATCTTGCCAACCTTGGATGCAAGAATTTGTGGAGTTGAAACTGGACTGCAAACAGTTTCGACAGAAGTGACAAGGGCCAAGGATGAGATGGTCAAGTTCACAAAATCAGTGAAGAAAGAGCAGCAAGGCCTCAAAGATCTTTACAAGCATAATGTGAGAGCCTTGAGAAGGACAATCAAAGATGCATTGAGGCAAAGGACAGCAACTCAGAGAAAGAAAGCTGAGGAGTTGAAAGCTGCTATGGTGAAAGAAGCTGCAGAGAAGTTCACTGTTGAACTAATGGCCACAGTGTCTGATCAAGTTGTGGCCAACCTCACTGATCAACTGCAAGCCAAACTTGATCAATCACTGAAAGCCACACTGGATGCCATTGTTGCTCAGAAAATGAAGCCTGTCCACACATTCTTGGACATGGCTGATGACAAGATGCAAAACATTCATGATGAGAATGTTTATTTGCTGCAGGAGTTGAAGTCCCTCACTCAAGCCTACTCACATCTCTCAGTCTCTATGAGTGAGTTGAAGCCCCAATGTTTTGATAATGCCAAAAAGGGGGAAAGAGATAGAGCTAGGGCAAAGGGAACCTTGGTGATTGGTGAATCCAGAGGAAAGGAGAAGGTCCCTGAAGTTGAGGAGGAGAAAGAAGAAGACATTGGGAAAGGCAAAGGCCCAATGAACATTGAAAATTTGACTGAGTAAGAGCAAATCCAGATTGCTGTCAAGGAGTCTATGATGTCAGCAATGGAAAGTCAGGCAAGAAGGCTTCAGAGACCTGGTGGTGAGTCTGCAGGCCTTGACCCCAAGGAGAAGGTTGTTGAAGTCAGGGGGAAGGTGACTAGGGCCTCTGAAAGAAAAAGAAAGGAACTGCAAGCATTCAATGAGTTCCCAACCAGCATGACTCTTCCATCAGAATTCCAGTCTGAAGAGTCAACTCCACTGAGGCAGTCTAAGAGGTTGAAGAAAACAGTTAAACTGCCTGAAATCCAAGAAGAAGATGAAGAAGAAGAGCGGGACAAAGAGCCTGAAGTTAGTGTGCCCAACCTTGCTGATGATCCTTCTAAGCTGTTTGAAGAAGGATTTGGAAAGGATCCTGAGACACAGGAGAAGCTAGCTCTTCAAAGAGTTAAAGAAAGAATGGATCAGTTGGTTGAGGCCAACAAGGCAAGAGATGAGAGGAGGGCAAACTTCAAAGCTCCAAGAAGGAGGGCTTCTTACAGAAGACTCAAACCACAGATGCTGCAAAGATGGGACACTCAGTACCCTCACCATGATAAGTGGGTGCCAATCTCACTGAATGATGCATGGGAGGAGGCCAAGAGAAGCTTTGTGTATGACTTTTATGTCATAGGGAAATGGCTTGAAGAGAGTGTAGATGAATTCTTTGTGCAGTTCATGTTTGAGAACCATAGGGACCTGTACCAGAAGCTGTTTGCAGCAGCTGAAATGGCTGGAATTGAGTTCAAGGCCCCTAGTTCTATTCTGTACATGCCTCCAAAGATCAATGGAAACCTTATTGATGAGGGAAAGATTCTGGAGGAGTTCATCTCAATCATGAGGATGGAGAAGATGAAGCCTGGCCCTAAAGGATCCAACAAGGTTATTTGGGAATTGAAGAAGAGGGTCTGGGCTCAGTATGACATTGCTCCTCAAGATGATGGATCCCTCTGAAGGATAAGTTCATTCCTTCCCTCTTTATCTGTTTTATGATTTTAATGATTGTTGTTATCCTGTTTCATTAGTATCAGTCTAGTGAGTCCTTTTAATTTTCTGATCTGTAATGCTCTTTGATTTATATGAAAGGATCACTATGTTTCTATCAAGAGATAACAACTCATTATCTCAACTAACCTGACATGACATATTTACTTGATTTATTGTCTAACAGTTTCTTTCAGGAAAGTTGACCAGTTCACTCACCCTGAAGGTAAAAATCTAGTATAAGTCAAGTTCCCTTTGTAATAGGTTTTGGCAGCATCAAAAAGGGGGAAATTGTTGGGAATAAAATGATTTTGATTTAAATACCAAAACCCCTGATACTAAGTTAAGTTATCAGATCAGTCAGTGGATTGATAAATAAGAGAAAGTGGTTAAGTGATGACATATTAAGATCAGATAGTAAAAATGCAGATGGCTTCTAAGGAAGACAATGAGTAGTTGTCTTGAAGCTGAAAGAGTAAATTATTGTATTAATATGAGCAGAAAGAATTTCAGATTACAAATACAAGAGATTTTACTTCAGCACTTGATAAGGTCTTCCAGAGATGCCAAAAGCTCGATAAACTCTCTTCCTGATCTTTCGAACAAGATCTTGATCTCTGATCTTGTCATCTTAACAAATTTGATCAATGAGATTTTCTGGTTCCCTCATGTCCTTCTAGATATTTGTTCTGATAAATTACTCTGGCCTCTTCTTCCCCCTTTTTGGCTTCTTCAACATGGGAAGGGAGCGCTTGAGTAAGTTTCGTAAGATGAGTATTAGCAGTGTTTAGAATACCAGTGGCCTTCTGACGAAGAAGATCAGTTGCCTTGAATGCAGTGTCTTCAATTACTTTGTCTAGATTAGCAGGAACAGGTGCAAGTTGAAGTCGAATCTTCAATTCTTCAGTAGTAATCTCAAGTTGCTACTTGGCATGTTTGAGATTTTCAAATTCATCTTCCATCTTCTGCGCATGTTCCTTGGCCAATTCCAACTGTTTGGTCAGTTCAGCTCTTTGAGCAGCAGACTCCTTCTGCAGCTCAAGATATTTTTGTTGGAGGTCAGAAGTGGCTTGCTTTTCCCTGTCCTGACTGCGTTTTAATTCAGCAACCTTCAGATCATCCACTTTCTTGATTAATTATGTTCGATGCTCGTAATCAATTTTAGCAAGATCGTCTTAGTACAACTTGGCTGATTCATTCAAGCTTTTGCCAAAACCTGTAACCACAGAATCAACTAGATCCTTCTCAAAATACTTCTTCATATTTTCTCGAACGACATTGAATATATCCTGATAAGTATCCAATTGATATTTCTCAATTTTGAGTTTCAGATTATTCAACTGAGGTGCTAGGTCTTTGTTGGGAATAAAATGATTTTGATTTAAATACCAAAACTCCTGATTGATGATGTTCAGATTAGTTGAGATATACTCAAGTGAGACCAGATTAGTTGTCTCAGGATACTTGAGTAAGTGTAGAATTGCTTAAGTCTAAAATCTCAGAAATGTTGTGAGATTTATAGTTCAGGATAGTTGTCCAAAGCTGAAATGTTAGGTAACTTGATAAGTACTAAGTCTCTAGGCCAAAGTTGCTGAGTTATTACAAGACAAGCTCACTGAGTGGACAACATGGCTGAAAGGATCAAAGAATGATAAGGCAAAAACTGCTGCACTGATAAGAACTGCATCAGAACAATCAAAGTGCCAATGATCAAGTGCATTGAATGCTAGGCTCACAGAAGACACATTCAATGAAGCATTTATTGCCAATCAAGCCTAAACCAAGCATTGAAGACTTAGAGCATTAAAGACAAAAGCATTGAATGAATGTTGGAACATTCTAAAGTTGCAGCAGAAATGTTCAGGGAAGTTGTCCCATCTGACCGTTGGTTGAGTGTAGAGTTTGCCACAAATCAACCTTGGGAAATGTGCATATTTGGAATCTGACACAAGTCATCTCAGCCGCATTTTTCAGAAGTCAACACATTCATTCTAGCAACCATTGAAGAAGCTTTTACACAGTGGATAAAAGAATGCCAAGCTTCATAACCGTTTCAATGGTGCTGCAAATAGACATATTTGAATTGCTATCCCTCTAACGGTTAGTTGTTCAAATTTGCCTATAAATACAGAAGTGATCAAAGGATTCAATTATCCAACTACTTGCTATCAAACTATCATCAAGCAAATCAGAGGAAACCAAGCTGTTCTTTAAAATCCCAAGTTTCCTGATCACTTCAATTAGCTAAGCCAATCTTGTAAACATCCAAAGCTTAGCATTGAGATATCCTAAGCCTTTACACTGTTCTTATTGTAAAGGATATCTCTACTAGTTGGAACCAAACCTCAAACCCTTATCTCATTAAGTGAAGAGAGAGTTTGTTGTAGAAGTGAGGAGTTAAGGACTGTTAGTGTGAAACACAGTCTTAACTCAGAGAGATTGAGCACTAGGACTTAGATTATCCTAGGGATCAAAGCACTAAGAGAGTGTTGTTGATCAGTGCACCTTGGCACTATAAAACAAGCTAATTCCATTGTGAAGGAATTATCCTGTTCAATCAGGGAAAGTGGATGTAGGAGCTTGAGTCTCTGAACCACTATAAATTGTGTGCTATTTACTTACTGCCTTTATTGCACTTACATTCAATCATATTTCAAAGAGCAAAACTCAGTAAGTCAAGAAAAACTGTTTTGGACAAAGTCCCTGATAACTGTGTTTTTCAGAAATAAACTTGGAGTATTTCTTTGAGTCAAAGGCCAACCACATTCCGCACTTAGCAAATCTTTTAGATATTTAGCCAACTGATCACTTAATAGTAATCAGTAGGACAAGTATCTATCAAAGTTCGCACTCAGGCTTGTTGTGAGACAACCTGCCTGATAACACCAGTTTGTTGAAAAGAAAAGAATTTGCATACACAAGTGCATTCCCCCCCCCATACACTTGTGTCATACTCCACCAAGGACCAACAGTCTTCATGCACAAGTTTTGCAATATCAGCAAGAACTTGACCGATCAAGGGAATATCAACACCATTTGACCCCATCATAGTCAATTTATACCAGATGATATCAGAGAGAGATAATCTAGTAAGAATTGTGTTTGATGAAGATTCCCCAATCTGCTGAACGTCAGTGTGTTTACCAAGAGCTTGTAATAGTTCTTCGAATGGCCTTTGAAGAAGGTTCTCAGGAATGGATGCAACAATCTTCTGAAGGCGCGTATCATCATCTTCACTATCGCTGAATACCACAATGTCAGTTTCAGTAATCTGATTGTGATCAACATCCAGCTCCTCATTGATATCACCAAATTCTGCAATGTTCTCTTTATCTGAGCCATCCCTGATCTGAAGAGTTCGAGCTATTTCTTCAGCAGTGCGATTCACTTCAGTAGACTCAGCAATTTGAACATCATCAGCTCCTTCTTTATCCAGGACGACTAAGTCTGTTAGGATTTCAGCTGCTCTCACAGAAGTGCTCTGCATAGCTTCTTCTATCGATTCTATCTTGATCTCCTTCTCCTCGGCTGAATCAACCGGTACCTTCTCCTCAGCTTCTGGAGCTGGCTACTCAATTCCTTGAGATCCCCGAACCTCTGAGACTGGGGGTTGTGAAGGTTCAGTTAACACAATGGATTGTGTTTGATCAGATCGAGCATTGGACGGTGCATTAACATTCCTGACTGTCTCTATCACCGAGTCAGAAACTGATTTGAGTACTAATGCCTCAAAGTCCAAGGACTCGTCATGGGCAGGGACTTCAACTGTATGAACAACGTCTGTCTCTAGCTCTGCTGATTGCTCAGCATCATTGCCAGTCTGTTTAGGTGAACTCCCACCTAAATCAGATGTTGGGTTATCTTCTTCTTCAGCAGCGTTCCCTCCGATTTGATCCTGTGTAGGATTGTCATCGTTGGCTGTCTTCTGTTCAGCTCCGGACTCGAGTCCATCGTTGCTGTGGTCTAAAGAATCCTTAGCAGTTTCAGATTCTTGTAATTTTGAAAGTTGTCCAAGCTTTCTAGTGAAAAATTCTGAAAGTGCATCATCAGATTTCAGACCATGAAGATCATCGATTCCAGCAGCCTCAAGCTGTTCCAATTCCCAATCGTAGAACATATCTGCTCCGCCCTTTTCTTCGACCGCATAAATGATTCTAGAGATGTCTGCAAATCGAAGTTCCCTCCAGGTCCAGATTCGTAAAATTTGCTAGAGCAAATCTGGATACTACTTCAGCTCTGGATATTGTTCCTCTAAGATTACTTCAGTTCGATATCTAAAGAGTTGTTCCTTAGGTCCTATGGGTAGATGGATAGGGAAGGATTGAAAGGTTTAGGAAGTGGAAGAGATTGAATCGATGTTCCGACTGGATCTGGTCGAGCAACATCTGTTGTGATTTCAAGGTTGGTTGGAGAAGAGGGGGTTGAAATTTGAGCATAGTCTGAAGCAACGTCTGCAACAATTTTTAAGGAATCAGTGGTTGGGTCAGCAGCAATAAAGTCTGCTGAGGGTAGGCTAATAGGTCCTAGAGTTGGATCTGCAGCTGGGGTTTCTGGGTTAACGAGTACAATGGCGAGGGAATTATCAACTGGTGGTGTTTTAGTTGATTTAGGTTTAGATAGATTGGATGGAGGAGAGTATATGGATTTGGATGTGGTTTCAGAGGGTTGAGAGGAGATGGGATTTGGGGCCAGGGGACTAGCCGTAGAAGACTTAAAGGAAATTTTGCGATTTGCCTTAAGTGTCTTGGTCGGTTTGACTGGAGGGATTTCAGCAGCATCTCTAGCATCTTGGACTTCAGCAGATAAATCTTCAGCTGCTACAGATTCCTCATCTGACTTTATGGCTTCAGAGGAGGATTCAGATGTGGTTGCAGCTGGAGCAGACTCAGTAACTTCCTTCTTCTTCTGTTTCTTTTGAGGGCCCTCTCATTTTGAGGTTTTATCTCCTTTCTTCCTCTTGGAACCTTCAGTAGTAGTTGCTTTCTCCTTCGTCAGCAACCATTTGGAACGTATAAGCTTGGTTCCATTCCCCCAATCCTTCTTATCTAGAAGCAGCTTTAGAAGCATAACACTTAGCTTTGTGACAAAGCTGAGTTTAGAACCAGGCCAAAAGGAACCATCGTCATCTTTCCTCTTTATCTTCTTGGATTCGCCAATAAATCTGCTTATGTAGTATCTCCCCCAATTGATTTTTACCTTGTTGACTATGGCCTTCATCAGAATAATTTTATTCTGAGTGATACCATCTAGGGATCCATGTTGACCCATTATTATCTTTGAGACAATATCGAACAAATCTCTGTACTATTCCTTCAACATAGATTTCTTCAAGTGGCTTGGAGTTGTTAGGGCAAGTTTCAGATGATCTTTAAGAACGAACTCCTTCCACACTTCTTTCATATCACCACAAGTATATTCCTCAGGGTTGGCTATACCTTTATGCTCTAAATCAAACATTTCATTGAAGGTAGTAGCAGATAATCGAACCCTGGTATCCTCAATGTGTGAGGAGATAGAACCATCGGACCTTTCCCGTAGAAATATGTAGAAATCAGCCACATATTCTCCATATATCAGTTTTGGACTGGTACCGATTAAATTCTTCAGACCTACATCGATTAGAACTTTTGCAGTCCATTCTTGTTGAGGAGTATGTGGTCTTGACAAATTCACACATCCTTCGGCCACCATACGCTTCTTCGCCCATATGTCTGGTATGTAGGTATCAGGTATGTTGATTTCTGAAAATTCTCTTCTTGTATCATGATTGTGGTGCCAATATGAAGCCATTGATAAAGAGATTAGAGAAGTTTTGAGATTTTAGAGAGATATGCATAGTAGAATTTTGAAAGTGGAAACTGAATAAAGATTCTAAGTCTTTCTTATATATGATCTGAAAGGTTCGATCTATGGTCTGGATAAGATCTTAGAGACTTAATGAACGATCTGGATGAAGGGGTGTATTCATCCAAATTTGAATCTTAAGTTCTGCCGCTTCATATTCTACAAGGGATTTCAAAATATACTAAATGCGTTTTGCAGTTTCAGCATATAGATTTTTTGGGTCCGCATTTAATGCTCAACATTCTATTGGTTGGCAAATAAAGCAACTGTCCAATCTTCACGAATTTTAAGGGCACATACTCATTAGTGATTTTGTGAGTCTTCTAGGACAAGTTTACGTTATTTTGCCATTTTAGTTCTGATGTGTACTAGTATGCTGAATGGCAATAAATGAAAACTGAACCTATTCAATGAGAACGAATTTCATTTAATTTGTCTTCTAATCATTTGACATAAGTATATAGACAAGTAAGGAAGAAAAACAGATCAATCTATTTCAGCTGTGTTGAAACAGCAGTCAAATTGTCTTCTGATTGTGCTTCTGTTTTTCCTTTATCAGCTGAATACGTTCCCCCTTCAGCTGACATATCCTCTTCTGAAGATTTTTAGTACTATTTGGTTTTCAGCTGCAGTTTTCCTTTTAGCTGATAACCTTTCTTGCTTGTATTTCATTTGTATTACTTATCTGAAAGGATAAACTGTTAGACTTTAGATGTAATGTTCAGAATGAAATTTTTTAGATTTAAATAAGTCAATTAAAGAAGAAAAAAAATAATAAGTGAGAAAGCATAAGAGTATTCCAAGCTAAGGATCTTTAAGAATTTCATGGAAATTCCCCTTGACACTTAGATATCTCATGTTAAATAACTCTCAACTGTAACAGCTTCTTCATTGAGTTAAACTTACCTGCAGTACCTTCATCCACTTGTCATGCATTGGATTGGACCTTGATGCACGAGGTCTCTTGCTGGAGGTCAGCTGAAGTGGACATAAGAGAGAAATAGAGGAATAGATTGAAAGATCCTCTATCCTCCAACTGTGGAGAAGAAGCTCTTCTTAACGTTTTGCTTTCTATCTCCAACAGTTTCCACTTCCACTGTCCCCCAGTATTTGTCTCTATAGCCAGCTGCATCCTTCATCCCCGGAGAGGAGGTTGAAGTAAGCATGACATGAGACACAGAAGATTCAGTCCGGTTTGACATGAGACACATGAGATTCCAGCCTATACATGATGATTTTGAAGGATTTTTCTGGCCTTGACCTATGTTTTGGGCTGTTTTGTTGCATGTAGCTCAATGCTTTTCATTCTCACGTCTTTTCCTTTCTTTCTTTTTGAACTTATATTCCTATACAAAAGGATTGTTTTTTAGTTAGATATGTGATAGTTTGGTAGCTTAACACATGTATTTATACTAGAAGAGGTAAGATTCTTGGTAAGTAAATGTTAAAACCTAAGGTCTTAGCCCCTGAAAAGAGTTTTGGAAAGCAGAGACTTTCTTGGAACTCTAAATATTCCTTTTGAACAACATATGGTTGAGATGATGTACAGAATTGATCCAAGGGTCCAAATTGATCGTAATCTTGGAAATTACTATTTGGACTTCAGACAAACATTAAATTATCATAAATGCATTTCAATTCCGCTTCCCATGCATATTAAAAGCATTCAATGTAAATGTGGGGATCAGAGATAAACGAGAATCAAGATAAGTAACGACAAATAATTAATAAGAGGATTTTGAATCCTTGTCATTCGAAAGGCATAAAAAAAATGCAAGTAATCTGAGTGTTCTGAATAAGGATCTTTAAAGAATCATGGATTCTCCCT
This sequence comes from Galeopsis tetrahit, assembly GCA_963675135.1. Classification (NCBI taxonomy): domain Eukaryota; kingdom Viridiplantae; phylum Streptophyta; class Magnoliopsida; order Lamiales; family Lamiaceae; genus Galeopsis; species Galeopsis tetrahit. The sequence continues at coordinate 23,758,438 of OY776134.1, forward strand.
TGAATTAAGAACTCTCAGTTTCCCTCAGCTATACAAACTTTCTTCATAGGGAATAAGACTTACCTGGATGATGAGTGTGTTTATTCAACTCATCTGTAAGGATAGTATGCACTTGTTGTCTGGTTGGAGCAGTTCAATGATCAGCTGGGTTAAGGTTGATTTCTCAGCAGTCAGTTTTGAAATATCCAGCTCCAGCAGGCCAAGAGAGAAACATAGTTCTTTGAACCTCGTTTCAGCCAGAGGCTTGGTGAGCATGTCTGCTCTTTGGACGTCTGTGTGAATCTTTTCCATTCTGATGTCCTTCTTTTCCACATGATCTCTAATGAAGTGATGTATGACATGAACATGCTTACATCTTGTATGTAGGACTGGGTTCTGAGTAATGGCTATTGCACTATTGCTATCACAGTAAATTGGAACTTCTCTTGCTTTGATATTATAGTCCCATAGTTGCTGACTTAACCATAACAACTGACTACAACAACTACCAGCAGCCATATACTCGGCTTCAGTAGTGGAGGTAGCAACTGAGGTTAGTTTCTTGGAGAACCAAAATATCAGCTTGTTTCCTAGAAACTGACATGTGCCAGAAGTAGATTTTCTATCTATTCTGCATCCTGCGAAGTCAGAGTCTGAATAGCCACTCAAATCTAAACCGTCTTCAGATGGATACCATAAACCCATATTTACTATACCTTTCAGATACCTTAGGATTCTCTTGGCTGCATCTAGATGACTAACCTTTGGATTGGATTGAAATCTAGCACAAACACCTACAACAAATGTAATATCTGGTCTGCTGGCTGTCAAATAGAGAAGAGATCCTATCAGGGCTCTGTACTTAGTTTGATCTATGGATTTTCCGTCCTCATCTGGATCCATCTTGAACGAAGTTATCATTGGAATCTTGCATACTTTGCTTGTCTGAGCCCCAAACTTAGTAATAAGGCTTCTTATGTATTTCGCCTGAGTGATGAATATCCCATCTGAGCTTTGCTTCACTTGAAGGCCTAGGAAATAATTCATCTCACCCATCATGGACATCTCAAATTTGTCTTGCATCAACTTTAAGAACTTGTCGCATAACTCTTGATTTGGTGAGCCAAAAATAATATCATCTACATAGATCTGAACCAATAAGATATCATTTCCTTCTTGGATTCTGAACAAGGTTCTGTCTATAATCCCTTTTATGAATCCATTATCAATCAGGAATTAAGATAGTGTATCATACCAAGCTCTGGGAGCTTGTTTTAGACCATATAGAGCTTTCTTAAGTCGATACACTTGCTTACTTTCCTCGAAGCCAGGGGGATGTTCGACATATACTTCTTCTGCAAGTACTCCGTTTAAGAATGCACTCTTAACATCCCTTTGATACACTTTGAATTTCATTCGAGATGCATATGCCAGAAATAATCTTATAGATTCAAGACGGGCTACAGGTGCAAAGGTTTCATCATAATCGATTCCTTCTGATTGTGAGTATCCCTTTGCAACAAGTCTAGCCTTGTTCCTTGTAATAACACCATTCTCATATGTCTTGTTCTTGAATACCCATTTCGTTCCAATCACACTTTGATGTCTAGGACGATCCACAAGTTCCCAAACATCATTCCTTGTGAACTGATTGAGCTCTTCTTGCATGGCTGTAATCCAGTTGTTGTCTTTAAGAGCTTCTTCGATTGTTGAGGGTTCCTTCAAAGATATAAAATAACAATGACAGAATAGAGTCTCGGCAATGTGAGCTGAGGGGTTAGCATTTCCCTTTTGCCTTCTAGTTTGGACATTGGATCTTGAATCTCCTATAATTACATCAGTTGAATGATCTCTTGTCCAAATGAATTTTGGATAAGTGCCATCAGGTGAGTTAAGATTCTCTTCTGATGTTGTGTCACTAGGATTTTGACATTGATGTGTCTCAGCTGATTCAGCAGCTTGAGTGTCATCTGTCGGTTCAACTTCAACTGTCTCTACAAGTTCTTCTGTATTAACAGTTTAAGTTATTCCCCCTACTTGGGTAGGTTCAGTATCTGTTCTACGAGCTTCATTTTCTATATTTGTTTGGGATCTTGTAGTGGGCCTCCTTGCTTTGAACTGATCATTATCACTGTCATCATCGTCTGAGAAGGGGATGGAGACTTTGACAAACTTCTTGTCATCTGATCCCTTTCTCTTCAGATTTAGGCTTTGAAACTTTTGAGTAAGGAGATCCACTTTATCAGCATGTCTTTTATAGATGAGACATCTGTTCTGAGTGTGACAAGCTGTATTGATAGCTTCTGCCCAGAATTTCTTAGGTATGTCGAATCCAGCAAACATTGTTCGAGAAGCCTCTTTGAGGGTTCTGTTCCTCCGTTCAGCCACTCCATTTTATTGGGGTGTATGAGCTGAGCTTGTTTCATACTGAATTTCGTTGTCAGTGCAATAGGTGGTAATAGAAGAGTTAAGAAACTCACCACCTTCATCACTTCTGATTTTGATTATCGTCGATCCTTTCTGATTCTGAATCTTCTTCATCAGATCTGGGAGTTTGGTCCTTGTCTCACTCTTTTCGAATAGAAAAGTAACCCATGTGTACTTGGAGAAGTCATCTACCACCACAAGGGTATACTTTCTACCGTTGAGAGTAGCAGGTGAGATAGGTCCAAACAGATCCATATGAAGAAGTTCAAGAACCCTGCTTGTGGATGATACAGTCTTGCTTTTCATTGGCACTTTTATCTGTTTGCCCTTCTGACATGCATCACACACCTGTAGATCTTTACTGAAAACTTAATTAGGTAAGCCAACCACTAGAGAATTTCTTGTTATAGTATTTAGAGTTTTAAAGTTCAGATGGCCTAGCCTCTTGTGCCACATTCAACTTACTTCTTTAGAACTCTTAGCAACTAAGTAAATATCAACAGGGCAACTTTTCCAATTAGCAACATAAATGGTTCTTATTCTGTTTCCAGAGAGTAGTACGTTTTTACTAATTCTATCTACAACTTTACAGCCAGTAGATGAAAATTCAACATTATACCCTATATCACAGAATTGAGAAATAGAAAGTAAATTGTGCATTAAGCCATCAACGTAAGATACATCTTTTACCGATATGTCGTCATTGACTAAGGTTCCAATTCCTTTGGTTTTAGCCATAGAATTATCACCAAAGACTACTCGTGGACCTTTCTTTTCTTTGAGATCTGAAAGGAGGTGTTTTGATCTTGTCATATGACGTGAAGCGCCTGAATCTATGTACCAGATTTCAGCTTCAGATCCATGAGACCCTGCAAGTAAATCATTGCTTAGGTACCCATTTTGTTTTGGGTCCTTGGGTGTTAGTGCTACCCTTGGGAACCCAGATGTACATTGCAATTTTGTAGAGTTTTGAGCATGTTAGCTTGTTCCCTCGGGCATCGCAATACCAAACTTTCTTAACCTTTTTAGAAGACTTATGTTTCTTTAAACGTTTAGGAGTTGTCTTCTGACTTTCATTCAGAACGGTTGTATCAGTTTTTAGAGAGGGGAGCCAAAATCCACGTCTGTTGATTATTTCATAAGATTTTGGTGGTGGATAGTCAACTTTAAACTTTGCAGCTTTTTGTTTCTATTTAGTTGTTTTCGACTGGGACTTCTGAAAAGAGGGTCCAGGCTGAATACAACTCAACTGTTGTTCTAGCACAATATTCAACAGTTGATTATAAGTCTTTTGCCTAAGACTGTGAAGCTTTTCCTTTGAATCCTTTGGTCTACCACCATGTCTGGTGATAAAGAAGTTCATTTTAGGATCAGCAACAACTGGAAACGGAGGTTTTGGATTTTGGATTACTTCAGATTTCTTAGGAATTTTGGTTAGGTCGATCATTTCAGTACTAGATTTAGAGCTGTTTGTACTGTCGACTGGAGAAGACTTTTTAACGAAAATTGGCTCAGGTTTGTCTGCTGATTTGTTAGTGACTTTACCTTCGTAGCCAATTCATGCTTTTACTTTTAGACCTCGGTTGACACAAATGCATTGATCAAGAACAATTTTTGCTCTGTTAATGTCGGCAACCTTTAAGTCTACAAGGTTCTTCTCTTTTATAAGCTCTCGATGGTTACTGATTAGTGCCTCATGCGCTTTTCTGAGTTCTGAAAGTTCCTTTACTTCCTCAGCATGAGTCAGACACTGTTTCTTATAAACTTGACTCAGAAAGGAATGTTTCTCCTTGAATTGGGACAGTTCTTCAGATAACCTTCCATTTAGAGTCCTGAGTTTAAGAAACTCGTCTGACTTATGCTCTTTCAGCTGTACTATTTCAGTTCTCAGACGCATTGTCTCATCTTCAGCTTCCATAAAGCTGTTGTAGCCAGACCAAGATCAGTCTTCAATTGTTCACAAGTGAACTAAAGGTGATCTTTGGAATCTGCATCAGATGAGTCGGACTCGTCTGTTTGTGAAAAAAAGGAATGTATGGACATAGTTTTGGAATGTACCTCTTTTAGTTCTCTTGCCATTAAACAGTGATCATCTTTGCATTAATCCTCATCCTCAGATTCGAAACCAGATTCGTCTAAAGAAGATGGTAGATCGTCGTCTGAACTACTACTCTCTTCACCAGCTATCATGGCTTTTCTTCTTGATGAGTATCTTCTTTCTCTTCTGACTCGTAGTAGTTCATGCTCCTTCTGACTCAGATCGGGACAATCAACGCTGAAATGTCCTGGTTTTTTACAAGTGTAGCATAAGTCTTTTCCTTTCTTAGAGCTTCGTGCTGGTGAACTGTATCTTTTGCTTCGACTGGGGCTTCCATCCCTTTTGTTGTTTCCTCTTCGATCTGTGGACTCTGGTCGTTTAGAAGAACTAGGATCTTCTCTTCTTCGCTCTGGAGTCCTTTCAGATCAGGCTTTGGGCTTATATGTGGATGATGAGTTTCCTGCATGGTTAGATCTTCTATTTTTGTAATCTGAATATAAGTGTTTGTATTTACCATGTTCAGCTTGGAGATTATCGAATCTCTTCATCATCAATGTCATTTGCTCCTGTAGACTAAGATATGAAGGAATGAATTCCTCCTCTTCTCTCACTTTGGGTTCTTTACCTGATCGGTTAGAACTCTTGGCGGCAGCTGAAGCTTTAAATGCAACAGCCTTAGTAGAAGAGGTTGAGACCTGTTCGTCACCTGTCTCTTGTGCTCTTTCAATATCATATTCATGAGATTTAAGAGTTTGAAATAGGGTTTGTACGGACCAATTCTTGAAATCCTTGTCACTTTTAATGATCCATACTTTTGTTTGCCATATCTTAGGCAAAGCATATATTACTTTAGGATTTACCTCACTTTTCAGATAGGTCTTACCCAAATCTGTGATCTCATTGAGTATTCTGGTAAACCTATTGTCCATTTTGTCAATAGTTTCACCAGGTATCATTTTGAAGTTATCAAACTTCTGAACATCAGTAATGAGCTTATTCTCTTTAATCTGTTTTGTGCCTTCGCACATGATTGCTAGTGTATCCCACATCTCTTTAGCAGTTTTGAGACGTACGATTTTACCAGCATATTCATTTGACACAGTAGTTAGAATCATGTTCTTAGATGTTCTGTCGAGGTTGTGTTGCTTTAATTCTTCTAGTGTGAAGTCGGCTATGTTTTTGGGCACTAGCTGACCAACTGGAATTTCTGGATTCCAATCAGCAGTGTTTGGAGCCATTATAGTGATCGACCCATCGGTGATTACATCGAGCATCATTTCATGAACCTCACTGAGTGCAACTTCCATTCTGCCTTTCCAGAGGTCATATTCTTCAACTGAAAACATAGGTAATTTGCGAGTGTGAGAGTCTCTACCCATGATAAATAAATAGAATGATTATGAGATTTATGAACAAGAGGGTTTTCAAAATAAAGGATCTGTTCAAGAGAGCTACAAGAACTTCTTCCTTAAGAAGTTAAGTAACATAATCAGTAGCTCGTTAGAACCACTGCTCTGATACCACTTGTTGGTCCCAAAACGAGTATAGTGACAGTCTAGAGGGGGTGAATAGACTGTCGGGTGGTACAAAACTTTTTCGTGTCTTTTTTATCAGATTAGACGTTCAGATGAGTTATGTACTCGCACGTCTATATTCAAAATAAGATGTTCTGATCTGTAGAGTGTGTGTGTTATAGCAATTCAAGATAATAGCCTTACTGATTGCTGAGTTCAACTGGTCAGTTTGAAAGCTATCTCAAGTGCTATTAGTGCGGAAATGTGTAGGCCCTACGTGTTTAGACTCGTGGGTATTTTTATGAAAACCTTTCTAAAATGATAGTTTCAAAAACAATGTTATGAACAAGTATTAACAATAAATAATATGAATGCAAGATAAAGAATAAGCAGTAAAGAACACATCGATTTATAGTGGTTCGGATCTCAATATCCTACGTCCACTCTCTCTAATCAGATAGAAAAATTCAATAGCTTGCTGCTTTATAGTCCCAAGAGAAGACTTTTCGGATCAAGAGCCTCAACTACTTTCTGAGGAACTGATTTGTTTGTTGGTGAGGTAACAAACAACCTTTACAAGGAGATGTGTGTATAACCAACTAAAGTTCTAAGCTCTAAAGATAAGTTTCTTTAAACGGGCTTAGGATCGGAAACTTAGAGCACTAAGAATAGAGATCTTTGAAGGCTCTAAAGAACTCGATACTTGAGTATATTTCTCAAACTTGCTGTTTCTTGAGTATATGCAGTGAGAGTGATTTCTTGCGTGGAGAGTTTCCGGTACCTTGTTCCAAAGAACAAGTGTTGTATTTATAGAGAGATTTATGCTCAGAAACTAGTCGTTGGTGAGAACTAGCCGTCGCAACAAATCTTTCCAAGTATGGTCGCCATCTTCATAGGAATGGTGTTTGTAGATTTTCTGGTACGACATTACCTCAAAAAGGCAAGGTGCATTAAATGCTCTGTACCTTTTCTGCAGATCTCTTGTACGACCTACTGGGCTGTCAACTTCATAGCTTCGTGTTGATCTTTCATTTGTCCACATTAGCTTGCTAGTTGAGAGTTATCTTGTCTTCTGTTAGAGTAATTCAGATGTTAATCCGACATTCTCTTTGTCTTCTGTTTAGTATGCCTTTATCACCTGACTTAGTTATTCATAAATGAACTATCACTTGTGAAGGTGTTTTGTTCATAAATGCTAAGTGCTTCTTCGACTTTAATGCTCTTTAAGGCCTTCTTGACAAGATGTAGATGAGTTCATATCTGTTGTGTTGTCTTCAAAACTTCTATTGCAGATTATCATATAGTAGATCTAATCTACAAGGTATACAACAACCTTGAGATTCGAGTCTACCAATGAACTCTTGGGGTCTTCTAGTCTTCTGTCTTCTTCTTACTATTCTTCAGTAGAGTATACAGATGAGCATTCAGCTGACCATTGCACTGCTGACTCTTAGACTAGAAATACAATTACTTTCAATACTTCTAAGCTTAGTAGTACAACTTAGGAATCTTACTTCTAAATAATCTAACATGTGCTCTACTGATCTGATTTTTGGCCATCAAAACTAAAGCTAATTATACATTCAGATTAGGGGCTTGGATGAATATCCCAGCAGATCCCACGATCATGCTTGTGGAAGAGAACCCCAACGTGGAAGACAGAGATTTGAAGATAGACAAGAAGACCAAGTTTGGGGGAGTTTTCTTCAAAAACTCCCCCAATTCAAGAAAGGCCACTTGTGCAAGCGTGGGATTGAATGAGGCATCAACTTCCTATGATGTGATTGAAGAGCCGGATGGGCTAGCTAGTGGGTGCTTCAATGGATTTAATAAATTTGGATGGGGAAAGAAGTTCAAGAGCACGGATGATGATGGGGTGACTTGACAAATCATCTCAAGAAATCCGTCCGGCATAGGACGTAAAAAATAATGCTACTTGGGAGGCAACTCAAGGTTTTATTGCTTTCATGTTTTTCTTGTTTTAGTAGTTTTGATAGCTTAGTCTCTTTTGTAGATATGGATGAGGAACATTGTGGATATCATTTCTTGGAGAATGAAGAAGGAATTAAAGCCAACTTTGGAAAGAGGGAGCAAGTAGTGCAATGCTGATCATTGAGAGAAGTTTTGGATGTGCAAGGAGGGAGGTAACAACTTGTAGCCCCAAACTTAGAATTTTTACATAGTAAAATTCTAAGTTTGGGGAGTTATTTTTCTTTTCTTTTTCCACTATTTGTTATCCCTTGCACCGTTTTGTCATTGCATTTGTATTACATTTTGCACCGGCGCACACTTATCTTTCATATGCTTATATTGTTTGAGTTGGTTTTGATCATGTGTTGGGTAGTGGATTTATGGTGAAATATGAGCATTGGTAATCATTGAAATCCATAGTTGAGTAGTGCGGTGATTTCTATTTGCTTTGAATGTAAGCATGATTGGTGATGCGTTTTGGTGCTTTTATTGTGTTTATATTTGTTGGTTTTTGATGATTTGAGTGCATGATGTGTTGTGTTGGGGAGATGATTGATGAATGCATAAGTTCTATTGAATAAATCGGTGAGAATTGAGCCCTAAATCGAACTTTAATCTGATTTAGTTCATTTGAGAGTGAATTAGGTTATTGCTAGTGATCCTAGAACTTGCCTAAGTTCTTATTTGAAAGCATGATTGTGTGAGACTTTGTGATATGATATAGGCCATCTTTCGTTTTGAAGAATCACTTAGCCAAAATTTCCGAAAACCGAAGTAATCTTCCGTAGTTAGCCCCTTTGATCCTAATTCCTCATTTTCTTGGCAAACTACAATGTTAACCACTTAGCCTTTTAGAGCCTTTGATACCTATATCTAGTGGGGGACAAAAGACAACGTAAAAAAATATGTGCTTAAATATCTTTGGTTTAAGGAAAGGTTGGAATGAGTTGAGAAAAGGAGAAAAGATGAAAAGAAAAATCATGAAAAAGAAAAGAGGGACAAGGGATCCCCAATAGCTTGAAAAGAAAGAAAAATTGGCTCAAAAGATAATGTGATGAATGCTTGAAAAAGAAAGAAAATGAAAAGTGAGGATAGAGGTGTGAGCTTTGAAAGTGAAAGCACAAATTATAAAACAACAAACTTTGTCCTCCACTAGAAGAGTCACAATTCCAAATTCATCCTACCTTGTCCAATGTTACATCCTTGATTAAGCCATATTGATCACATTGTTGAACACTTGAGTGGTGTAGAAAGTAGAATGTGGGAAAGCTTATTGTGATTGCATAGCATAACTTGGTTGTTGAGTGCATTTATATCCTCAATTTGTTTGTGTGTTTGAGAGAAACATTTTATCATGTGAGTAGAGAGCTTGAGCATTTGGATTTTGTTTCCCCTTCACAATGTGTTGTGTACTTGAGTTATCTTTGATCTATGAGTGTGGATTGCAATAATGAGCCTATGACTATCATTGAGAAAGCACTTTGAGGAAGAGACTTCACCACATCTTACTTTGCATGTGTGATTTGCATTGACTATTCCATTGTGATCATTCCACCCTCATTGCTTTAAGTGCTTAGTTGTTTGAAAACAAACAACATTTTAAGTTTGGGGGAGTTTTATTCGGGTGGAATTTACACGTTTTTTGGTGCACATGTGAAGCTCATTTTTAGTGTTATTTCATTGCTCTATGGGTTGATTATGATTGTTTTGGTCGAAGAAGAGAAAGATGGTGTTTTGTCGATTTTGTAGGTAAAACGAAGGAATTTGGGAGCAAAACACCTATCACAAGTCATTGGAACAAAACGAGGAGTACACCGATGGATCTGGCTCGAAAAATGGAGTGGAATAGCAAAAAGAATCGAGTCAATCGGAGGCCGGAAGCTCAAGATACGGAGGGACGAAGTTGGAGGCCGAAAAGCAATACGAAACTTCCGCACGGCCGGACCGATCTGCACCCACCTTTTTTATAAATGCACCCCTGCGCGTATTTTGGCCCAAATTCAATATACAAAGTTATCGACCTAATTTTATTGAGAGATCGAGAGATGATCAATAATTAGGATGATGTGTGATGATCTTAGGGGCTTAATTGGGGTTTATGATGCAATTTAGGTAGATATACTAGATTGAATTATATTTCTCTTGGGTTATTTGGATCGAGAGAACTTTTAACTCATTATTTTGTGATCAATCTTATAGAAAAAGCACAACACCACTTGAGTAGATTGTTAATCGTAGATGGATTCATTAGTATTGCATTTGCCTTAGAATCTACATTCTCTTATTTGAGTTTTACTCGTATTTCTCTCGTTTCCCTGATTTGCATGAGCACACTTGATCGATTCTCTTTATTACTCTTTAATTGTTTACTTGTGACACTTAGGTAGATAATTAGGGGTAATTACAACCTTCAAACTTATCGATCACCCTCTATTTAGAATTCAATCGACAAAATACGCTTTTACACTATACCTCCATGTGGGATCGACCTTGTACTTATCACGCTACGATATACACCGTACACTTGTGGTCGTGTATTTTAGTGTTAGATAATACATGAATCACCAGTTTATCCGCAACTATGGTTCCTTAGCTCAACCCTTTACCGAGCTGCTAAAGATGAACTTGGAAGGCCGATTCACGTGGCCCCCGAAAGCAGCGGCTGCGTTTCGGGCCTTGCAAACGGCAGTCACAACAACACCCGTATTAGCTATGCCGAACTTCACTGTTTCTTTCATCCTCGATTGCGACGCTTCGGGTAAAGGCCTGGGGGGGCAGTGTTGATGCAGTAGCGCCGCCCAATTACCTTTATCAGCAAGGCCCTGTCCGCACTTAATTCCCAACGTTTAACATATAAAAAAGAACTCATGGCCTTTGCCATGGCAGTCTTGCATTGGCGCCAATATCTTCTTGGACGTCGTTTCGTTGTCCGGACTGACCACTATAACCTCAAGCATTTACTTCAGCAACCGATCGTATCTCCGGCGTAACAATACTGGATTGCAAAAATTATTGGGTTCGACTTTACCATAAAAATTAAAGGCTGGTACGATGAATGTTGCAGTAGATGCTCCCTCTCGCCGTGATTCTGACCACCAACTTACGGCTATTTCAGTCCCTCAGTGGTTAGATCTCCCGGCTCTTCGCCAAGCTGTCCGCTCCGACCCTACATACGGCCCAATAGTCCGCACTCTCGCCTCCGGAGGGACAGTTCCACAACTGTATCAGCTGATCAAAGGCCTTTTGTATTTTAAGAATCGATTGGCTGTCCCCATCCATACGAAGTGGAGTCACCGCTTCCTCTTAGAATTCCACACTACTCCCACGGGCGGCCGCGCGGGATCTTTCCGTACGTACCGTCGTCTGACGGAGGAGGTATATTAGTTTGCAATGATGAAATCAATTACGAAATTTGTTGCAGAATGTCTCACTTGTCAGCGCTGCAAAGCTGATACACGCGCACCTGCGGGCCTTCTACAATCACTTCCGATACCCGACCAGGTGTGGGAAGACGTCAGTATTGACTTCATTTCTGGCCTTCCGAAATCGCAGCAATGGGATATCATTTTAGTCGTAGTCGATAGGCTTTCTAAGGCAGTCCATTTCATGGGGTTAGCGCATCCGTATACAGCGCGGGGGGTAGCGCAACTGTTCTACCGTGAAGTTGTTCGCTTACATGGGATTCCGAGATTAATCGTGTCGGACAGAGATCCTATTTTCCTCTCGAACTTTTGGAAAGAATTATTTGCAGCCTCGGGCACCCGCCTTTGCATGAGTTCGGCTTATCATCCGGAGGCGGATGGCCAAACTGAAGTCATGAATCGTTGTTTAGAATCATATCTTAGATGTTTTACCACGGAGCATCCGAAGCTTTGGGCTCGGTGGCTTCCGTGCGCTGAGTATTGCTTTAACACTTCTTTTCATTCTTCCACAGGAATTACACCGTTTAAAGCAGTGTATGGTCGGAAACCCCCAACCTTGACGCGGTGGTTGCCTCAGGAATTTAAAATTAAAGCAGTGGTCGATGACCTGACTGATTGCGACGAGGTCCTGCAGTAACTGATGACGCAATTGGAACGGGCCCAACACCGGATGAAAGCGGCAACCGACAAGCATAGGCGCGAGGTCGAATATCAGCCGGGTGATTTAGTGTTCCTAAAGTTCATACCATACCGTCAGTTGTCCCTATTTCGACGTCTCAACGTTAAGCTAGCACCAAGGTACTTTAGGCCGTTTCCGATTCTTGCCCGGGTGGGGCAGGTGGCCGACAGACTTCAACGTCCGCCGGAATCCACACTTCATCCAGTTTTTCACGTTTCCCTACTCAAAGCGGCGATTGGAGACCACTCTGCCCAACCATCTCTTCCTTCAAATTGCTTCGAATCGGCCGCCAAATTTGTGCCAGATTCGATACTCCGCCATCGAACTATCGTTCGACAAGGCGCCAACGTCCCTCAAGTTTTGGTTGCATGGAAGGAACGATCCACCGATGAGGCTGCCTGGATTGACTTGCCGTATTTTACGCAACAATTTCCTACTTTCAGCATTGAGGACAATGTTGGTTCTAAGGGGGAGGGACTTGATATACACCCACTTAAAACATATACACGTAGAAGCAAGACATAAGTTAGGGTGTTATGGGCTTAGGTCCCAAAGGCCCATTACGGCCACTGTTGGGCCTTACTGGTATATAAAGAGGATAGTATTGTATTTTGGATCATTGAAAATTATTTAATCAAACGTTTAAGCCTTGGCTTGGCCGAAAGTAGTTTTCGGATTTATTAGTTTTCTTGTTTTTGAATCCCTTTCTCCATCAATTTTAGTGAGGATTTAAAATCCTATCAATTTTAACTAAAAAAATATGCTAAGTATTTGAAATCTAAAAAGTAGAGTGGATTTAAATTGTGGATTTACAATCCTAGATCAAATCCCTCCATCCAAATGGAGCCTAATTGAAGTGTGAGGTGAAAAAACTCAACTACCCCTTGTTGCTGATCAGTTCACCCCTCATTCACAAAAAAAATAGTATTCTCCCTCTCAATACTCTCACTTCCGAAGTATAAGTTCCAAAATTAAAAAAAAAAAATGAAAGCACTTGAAGGAACTTGAAGATTAACGTGGAGGAATTCGTTTTGGGTTACAATTGTTGTATGTTTGTATAATTAAATTGAAAATATGTCAGATTTAGTGAAAGTTCGATCAAAGACTTCAATACACTAAAAGAAAAAAAGTTTTTTGTCACACAACTTTTATCACACTATAAAATAAATATTGTAAAAAGTATTATGTAGCCACATTAAAAAATTTAGTGTGTTAATATGTGTATTATTAAAGATATTGAATAATAAGTGTGTGGATATATACTCAATTACCACACACAATAATAAACATGGTCTATTGCCACACCCTTATTAACACACTGAGTACATTTTAAATACATTATATTTTAAATGTGTTAATAAGTATGTTATCCAACATAAGTATGTTACTTACCCCACTAAAAAAATAACTTGTGTTAATATTAACTCTAATGCCACATATGTTAGAATTATAAAAAAAATCCAAAATTATATTAATTTTTTATTTTATTTTATATTGACTGATAAATAATATTTTCAAAAATATAAATAAATTTAATGAAATTTATTTTGTACTTGGATGAAAATTTTATAAAAAGAAGTAAAATTAATTTGAGTTTATAATCAACAAAAACTATACACTTTTTTTCTCTAAAATCTGTTATACACACACGGTTTTTCTAAAATAATGTTAAATTAATTTAATAAGCACATTATATGATTTTTCAAAATGTTTATATATATATTTATATCCGTGTAATTTTTAGTACTAAATAAGTTGTAGTATAATGACAAAGTCATTACTGTTGGGATATAAATTCACCCTAAGCCCCACTTGATGTTAGAATAGTTTTGATGGCCAAAACACTTAGAGTTTATAAATGTAATAGGATCAACTGACCTTGTATAGAACAACTTAGACTAGTCTTGTGTGATCAGCTGTATTGATCTGAGCTGATCAGCACAGTATCTGCTTACATGCATTGCCTCAAGAAGAGAAGAGTAGAAGGCATGAAAACTAGAAGATCCTTGAAGACCAGGTAAGTAAGGTGCTTGTATACCTACTTAGCTGATGGAGTCCAAGTTGAAGATGGCCTAATACTACACAAAGAATTGCCAGAACAGAAGAGTGTTGCTCTTCTGATATCAGAAGCCAGAAGACATATGGCCAGACGAGTTAGGCAGAAGATTAGCAGTGAAGATTAGAAGACTAGGAGCTCGTCCAGGACTCGGCTGATTCCCAAGTCATCTTGCATTTCAAATGAAGACTTACCATACTTACAAGATTGACATGATCCCAGAATTGAAGCAATCAAGCGGCTGGAATCAAGGAATCAACCAAACATGGAAAGATTTCCCAACGGCTAGTCAACTCCAACGACTAGTTGCAACAATCACCCCTATAAATACAAGAGGATGAGGAATCACAACGTACGAAATCACCACGAGAGAATTCACAAAGGCTAATCTAGCAAGCAAGCAAAAAGCAGCATTCTGTTGAGAGTTCTCAAAGAGCCCAGAAACCATTAGAACACCCTCTAGCTCTTAAGTGATTTCCCATCCAACCAAAGAACCTGAATCCTACTCTTATTGTATATTCATTGATTTAGGCACAGTGGTTAAGCGATTTATAAGCTTGAACCATTAGTTGGATACATTCAAAAACCCCAAAACCCCCACCACAAGGTTAAGTTTTTGAACCCCTGTAAAAGTGCAAGTGCTTCCAATCACTTGTGGAGACCGTAGTAGTTAGGACTGCTCAGATCTCAAAGTCCTACCCTTGGGACTATAAAGGACAAGCCCTTGTAATTTTTGGTAAATTAAAGGGATTAAACATCACGTTAGGACGTGAGAGTGGACGTAGGAACGTATATCCGAACCACTATAAACCCGGTGTCTTTACATTCCGCACTTTACTTTATTGTTTGTCCATATCTTTATTTAGTGCATATTGTGTTATCAAATATCTTCAAACAAGGCCATAACTTTCAAACCAACATCTGCTGAGTATTTCATTAAGTAGACAAGTTGGTGTTTTCAAAAGAACTCAAGAACGAGTCTAAACAAACAGGCCTACTCACTTCCGCATTCAATCTCTTCATCAGATTACTAAAGTCATCTGGACCAGCAGACTTGTAGTCCAGCTGACATAGAAATCAGAAGAGGTTCCAAACTCCTTTGAAAAAGTTTTAAAGTCTATTCACCCCTCCCCTCTAGACTTTAATCCCATTCACTACTCGTTCAGGGACCAACAAGTGGTATCAGAGCAGTGGTTCTAACGGACTACTGTCTCTAGATTATCAGAAGACTTGAGGGAGTCTTTCTGTAGTCCTCTTGAACATATCCATCTTTTGAAAAACTTGTTTTTGAAAACTCATACAGCATGAGTGCTAACATGCGTAAGTTGCCTAAGTTTTCAGTGGAAGACTATGACTACTGGAAGATAAGGATAAGGAAGAATCTCACATCAATTCACTACAAAATGTGGTCAGTGATCACAAAAGGCCCAATCACAATCATGGCTGTCAACACTGCAAATGGTGATCCTGAAATTCCAGTTGGAGAACTTGCCCCCAAGTCTATGAAAGATCTCACACCAGAAGAGATGAAGCAATCAAATCTTGAGAGCATTGCTCAAGATTACATCATGCAAAATCTTCCGAATGAGTACATTGCAAAAGTACTTCACTGTGAGACAGCTAAGGATATGTGGGATGCATTGGCACTTCTTTGTGAAGGAACTGAGCTGATTAAAGAGAGCAAACTCTCAACAGCTGTCAAAAAGTTTGAGCATTTCAAGATGCAACCAGAAGAGTCTATTGATCAGCTGGACAATAGATTTACCAAGATCATCAATGAGATAGAATCTCTTGGAAAGAAATATACTAATAGAGAGAAAAATCTGAAGATCTTGGACTCTCTAACCAAGAAATGGAGACTCAAGAAGACCATCATCAAGGATACTCAAGATATCAAGAAATGGTCTGCTCAAACCTTGTTCCAGAACCTCAAAGCTCATGAGTATGATCTTGAAAGAGAAGAAAACTCAGAAAGTGATGAGCCAACTGCAACCCCATCTACCTCCAAGAATGTGGCTTTCAAGGCAGCAAATACAAAAGCTACAAGTACCTCATCTGGCAAGACCTCTCTAAAAACAGAAGACTTTGAAGGATCAGATATGAGCCTAAAAGAGCAAATGGCCCTCATGATCAAGAGATTCGAGAGGATGAACACTCTAAACAACAAATATAGAAAATTCTACAGGAATTATAAAGATAAGAGAGCTGGATCATCCTCTAGAGAATCAAAAGAACGAACACCAGAAAGGTATCCTAGGAAGGATGTGGAGTCATCTGACAGTCGAAGTTATAGAAGAAGAGATGCCACTCCTCCAAGAAGAAGCAATTCAAATCAGAAACCTGGATCATGCTTTAATTGTCATAAACCAGGACATTATGTCTATGAATGTCAAGACCTAAATCTAGAAGACAAAGAAGAGAGAAAGCCAAGAAGAGACAGAAGGAATTCAGACAGACAAGCTATGGTGACTGAAGAATCTGAATATCCAAGTGATGAGCTTCCTTCATCACCAGACTGTCAACTCTTCTCAAATGATTCAGATGACGTAGCCATGATGGCCATAGGTGAAAACGAGGTAAACTTTTATACATCAACTTTTCACTTACCTGCTTCTTCACACACAGATGAGATAAACTCATCTGTAGGCGAATTTGAGAACACCTATTACCAATCCTTGGTAGAAGTAAAAGGTGATCTTGATATTGCTACTAGAGCTTTCATAGAAGTGGAAGAAGAGAACAAGGACCTAAGGAAAGAAATTGCTAGGTTGAAAAAGGTTAAGTTTGATAACACCCCTGAGTTGGTAACAATGAATGAAAGATTGACTAAAGAAGTAGAACTTCTTAAAGAAGAAAATACCACAATAACTCAGTTGTATGAGGGGATGTTAAAGACTCAGGCCTTAGAAACCAAGGAATTTCGTTCACTTCAGTCTAAGTTCGATGACTTTTTTCAAGCAAAAGAGCTCTTAGAAAAGGAGAAGGAAAGCCTTGATCAAAAGATATCAGAGTTCAATAAAGCATCTGCCACTATTGAAAACATCTCTGAATATTATAGATCCAATGGCAACAAGATGGGTTTTGGTTATGAATTTAATCCATCAACAGCTTCTCCAGCTGAGGGCAGTACACCTAACCAGTGCACTACTCGATCACATGAAAAGGGTGAGTGTTCTAAACACAATGAACCTACAATGAACCAGAAGGCATCTGTATCAGCTAAGGTTAACCATCTCAACACCAAGAATGGCAAGAGAAAAGATAACCCCAAGCACATACAGAAGAGCAACAAACAGCCTAGACCATCTCGATTGAGACAGTCTCAGTTGTATGCTGCTCCAGCCAAGAAGAAGAAATCTTCTTCACACAAATCTGTTCTCTTTGCACCCCCTATCTCTTATGATATTGTGAGAACAGAGGAGTATGGTCCATATAATCGTGTGCATCGATCAGCTAATGCACCCAGGCCTAATGTAACTAGTCAGAAGATAATCTACACACATTCCTATAAGAGGAAACCATCTGACAGTTACCTAGCTGACACAACTAACAAATCAGACCGGACCAAGGTGTCAACTGGTAAGATTTGGTTTTGTGATGCCCATGGGAGACAACTCAAATGCTCAAGGTTATTCAAACGACCAATGTATATGTGGGTCCCCAAGGGTAGTACTAACACCCAAGGACCCAAGACAAAATGGGTACCTAAGACTTAATTTTTCTTGCAGGCAAGAAGGGACCTATACAGAAGAGGAGGTCAAGCAGGAGAAACTTGGTACATAGATAGTGGATGCTCAACTCATATGACTGGAACCAAAGCCCTGTTGACCAACTACACAGAAAAGACAGGTCCAAAAGTCTTCTTTGGTGATAACGCGCAAGGTAACACAAAAGGATATGGCACCCTGAAAAATGGTGACATTGAGGTACATGATGTATCATATGTAGAAGGTTTGAAATTCAATTTATTATCAGTTTCTCACTTCTTTGACACTGGTTACTCAGTAAAATTCTCTAAAGATGAGTGTCTCATAAGTGATAAAAGAACAAAATAAAATCTTCTAACAGGATCTAGAAAAGGTAGTATGTATCTTGCAAATTGGAACAACTGTCCTAAGGATACATGTCTGCTTGTGAAAAGCCCTAAAGATATCAGCAGGCTATGGCACAAACGTCTTAGTCATCTGAACTTTAAGACTATGAACAAGCTAGCAAGGGAATCCTTAGTTGATGGACTGCCTAATGAACTCTACTATAAAGACCAGGTATGTGATGCATGTCATCAAGGAAAGCAAACAAAGGTCTCCTTCAAGACCAAGAAGACAGCATCAACCAGCAGAGTTCTGGAACTACTCCATATGGATCTCTTTGGACCTATCACACCTACCACACTTACAGGAAGGAAGTACACTCTTATTGTAGTAGATGACTACTCCAAGTTTACTTGGGTTATTTTTCTATACAAGAAGAGTGAGACTCAACAGAAGCTTCCTGAACTATTAAAGAGAATCCAAGTAGAGAAAGGAGAACCTATTGTGAAAATTAGAAGTGGCAAAAGGCACTGAATTCATTAACTCTTATATTATTGCCTATTGTACTTCTAATGGTATTCAGCATGAGACAAGTGCAGCAAGAACTCCACAACTGAATTGTGTAGCTGAAAGAAGAGTCAGAACACTCAAAGAAGCTACAAGAACACTCCTTGTTGAATTTTTTACTCCTAAGAAACTATGGGCAGAAGCCATCAACACAGCTTGTCACACTCAAAATAGGTCAAGTATTCACAAAATTCATGAGAAAACCCCATATGAACTGTGGAAAGGTAGGAAACCTAGAGTATCTTACTTTCACATATTTGGTTGTAAGTGTTTCATTCACAACAATGGGAAGAGTGAGTTGAATACTTTCGATGCCAAAGCAGATGAGGGGATATTCTTGGGATATTCCTCTACTAGCAAAGCATTTAGAGTATTCAATAAACGAACCCTTCTTGTGGAAGAAACACCTCATGTTGTTTTTTATGAATCTTGTGAAAAGAATGCAGTAGAAACGACTCAGCTGCAGATAAGATGAGGAAACTAGTGATCAAGTCCAGACCAGATGAGTTTATTGAAGTCAATGAACTATTTCCTGAAGAACCAGAGGAAGATAAACCACACAGACCTGTCACTAGATCTCAAACCCAAGCTGAGCAAGCTGACCTGAATCAAGATGCACCAATTCCAAATGCAAGGGGGAATGATCTCTTTGACAGACAAGATACAGATGATGATCGACCAAATCAAGTCAATCCTCCTGATGGCACTAGAGCAGATGAGAATCCAAGCTCATCCAATGTAGGCACACCTGTGAGGAATACATGGAGAAACAATCATCCATCAAACCTCATCTTAGGAGGAGCAGACTCAGGCGTCAAGACCAGAAGGCAATTGAATCAGAACCCCCAGTCCTCTATGTTCTGCTGGTGTGCTTTCTTGTCCAACATTGAGCCACCTGACATAGAAGAAGCTATGACTGATAGCAATTGGATCACTGTTATGCAAGAAGAACTAAACCAATTCGAAATAAATGAAGTGTGGGAATTGGTAGATCGTCCTGAAAACCACAATGTAGTAGGAACAAAGTGGGTATTCAAGAATAAGAAGGACGAAAATGATGTGATAACTAGAAATAAAGCAAGGCTAGTTGCAAAAGGATACTCACAATCTGAAGGAATTGATTATGATGAGACCTTTGCTCCAGTAGCCAGACTAGAAGCCATTCGACTATTTCTAGCTTATGCATCATATATGGGCTTCAAGGTATATCAAATGGATGTCAAAAGTGCCTTCCTAAATGGTATTCTGGTAGAAGAAGTGTATGTAGAGCAGCCTCCAGGCTTTGAAAAAGGAGATCAAGTATATCGTCTGAAGAAGGCTCTCTATGGTCTGAAGCAAGCCCCTAGAGCTTGGTATGACACATTGTCACAATTCCTTCTTGACAATGGATACACAAAAGGCAAAGTTGACAGAACACTTTTCAGAATACAAGAAGGAGAAGATATCCTAATGGTGCAAATATATGTAGATGACATTATATTTGGATCACCCAATCAAGATATGTGCAAGAAGTTTTCTGAGCTAATGCAAGGAAAATTCGAAATGAGCATGATGGGTGAGATGAACTACTTCCTAGGACTTCAGGTCAAGCAAAGTCCAGAAGGGATTTTCATCAACCAATCCAAGTATACCAAAAGCCTATTAGAAAGATTCAAAGCTCAACAAAGCAAGACTGCAAGGATTCCAATGATGACTTCATTCAAAATGGAACCAGATGAATCTGGAAAAGCAGTTGATCAAGCTGAATATAGAGCACTAATTAGATCTCTCCTATATCTTACAGCCAGCAGACCATACATAACTTTTGATGTAGGAGTATGTGCTAGGTTTCAAGCAAACCCAAAGCAAAGTCATCTAGAAGCAGCAAGGAAAATTCTCAAGTACCTAAAAGGAACAGTCAACTTAGGACTATGGTACCCTGCTGATGACAATCTAGATTTGAGTGGATACTCTGACTCAGACTATGGTGGATGCAGAATAGATAGGAAGTCCACATCTGGAACCTGTCAATTCCTAGGCAACAAGTTGATCAAAGAAGCAAACCTCTGTTGCAACCTCCACCACTGAGGCAGAATATATGGCAGCTGGAAGTTGTTGCAGTCAGCTGCTCTGGCTAGTTCAACAACTAAAAGATTACAATATAGAGGCAAGAGAAGTCCCTATCTACTGTGATAGCAGCAGTGCCATTGCCATCACTCAAAATCCAGTCCTCCACACAAAGTGCAAGCATGTCGACATTCGACACCATTTCATAAGAGATCACCTTGAAAAGAAGGACATCAAGATGGAGAAAATTCACACAGATATCCAAAGAGCAGATATCTTGACTAAGCCCCTAGCTGAAGAAAGATTCAAGACCCTATGCTATAGCCTAGGACTCCTTGATCCAAGCACATGAAGAGCAAAGATCAGCTGAGAAGACCTCAGCTGATACAACTGCAGCAGACTAGGAGAATCAGATGAGGTGAATAGACACCCTCATCTTCAGGTAAGTAAATTCCCAATGAAGACAAATAAAGCTGAGGGAATACATAGAGTTATTAAATCAAGGGGGAATCCATGATACCTTAAGAATCCTTGATAAAATACTCTATCTTCTGCATTGCTTAACATATACTCCCTCCGTCCATCAAAAGTGTGCTCATTTCTTTTTTTGGGTCCACAAAAAACGTGCTTATTCTATTTAAATAGTTAACTTTTGAATATTTTTTCTACTTTACTAACAAGATTGAGTATGTACCAAATATATTTTTTACTCATTATATTAAATATATTCTTTATAATTAAAATATGATTTTTTTAAAAACATATAAAAAAAAAAGTGAGCACACTTTTGGTGGACAGAGGGAGTATATTTATCCAGAAAAGTTGAACAAAGTTACTTGGAGCATGTACTCAAAGCAATGTATACATGTGTATAATAATAAACTATTCTTCATAAAATACTTTATCACTATACATACATATAGTATACTATTGAGTTATACTTGGTTGGATTAATACACCATCCTCACTGACTCAACCGTATGCAAGCTGTGTACGGATCTCAAATAACTCATGTTCAAAATCTATAATTTTTGCATTCCACAAGATAAAGTCTGAATCTCTTTAAATGTGAACCCTTAGATCAAGAATCTCATTGTTGATCCTAAGAAGTAACTTTTCAGAAATTCAGACCTATCAACTCGATACTTTTGTCATCTTTCACTCCACCACCTCATTTCTACCTCTATAAAAGGAGGCAGTCATGGGAATAACTAAAAACACAAATCTCTAACTACTATTTCTGTTTCAGGTATGGAGAAAATCGAAAGAAGAGATGGCATGGACATCATTCCTCAACCAAGGTCTTGGGTGAAGGAGATGAAGATCTGTCCAGAAGATGGAGATGATGCAGATCAGCATACTTGGCTCGCTCAACATATGTATGCTTTTGAAAAGAAAAGAAAGAAGATAAGTTCTTGTTGAAAAGAAAAGGAAGGAGAGATGCAGAGGACAGAGTAGCAAACAAGCAGAGCTTCTTCTCCAGGGGGAAGTTCTACATGGAGAGCTTGTTACCAAAGGCTACTTTGTCAAAACCAATCAAGAAGACCAAGTTCCTGCCTTTCTCTTCACACTCCATTGAAGCACCTTCCAATCTTCTCCCTCCTACAAGAGAGGCGAAGAAATTCAACAAGGACACATTAGATGCTACAACCCATCTGATGGTGATGGCAATCTGAGCCAGTGGAATACCATCTAGGCTGACCATCTACATATTGTTAAAATGGTACCACATGGTTAAGGGGGAATTGCTGAAAGATCCATCAAATCAGGTTGGATAAACTTTCACAAAAGATTTACTCAGCAACTCAAAATTTCTACTCAACTGATCAGAAGACCAACTCAGCTGACCAGAAGACCTTCAAGAAAATCAGAAGACTTTACTCTGCTGATCAGATCACTTCTATATCAACAAAAAGTCTAATGATTATATGTTTGATCATGTAATTCATTCTAGATTTGTTTCTGAATGTAATTAAGGAATTCGGCCTATATAAGGAATGAATTTTACTTATAGAAAACGGCTTTGAATGATCAAAAGTTTACCAAAGAAATTAGTCACAACGGCTATTTTTGGTAATGATGTCATTAGTACTCAATTACTATTTTGCCAGCAAATCAACAATTGACACATGGCATACTTAGCCGGCAAAATTAAAGGAATGGACTAAAGATGAAGAAAGAAATTCTTGGGTGTTACTCCACATTAAACAATTTTTGACCGTTGGATCACTACACAATTTGAGATTTGCTGGAGTATATAAACAACCCTTAAACCATTCCTCAAACTCTTTCGCTCACAAAACTCAATCTCTCTCGTTCTGAAACATTCTTTTACGCTTTCTAAACCTATTTACCAACACTCAGAATGGGATTCATTGAAATCTTTGATGAGAATACCAAGATCACAGGCACTCTAGATGCAGCAAGGTGGTCTAAGGAAGGGAAGATATTCACTGAGAACGCCCTGTTTTTCAAGGGCAAACACACTGCTGAGAATAAGGAGATCCTTCTTCGATGTCTCAATCTCAAACTTCGTAAATTTCTGGAAGCAGCACCGACCAATGTGTATGAACAAGATGTGCTTGCTTTCTATTCAAATGCAGTGTCCAAAGGCCCATATGTTGAAAGTATTATGGGTGGACACAAGGTCAAAGTCATTAGGGATATCCTCAAGGAACTATTTGACCTACCAAAGGGAAAGGTAAACATCTCTACTTATATTATGGGAAGAGAAAAAGAGTATATGGAGATGTTCACTAGTGGAAGAGTCAAGGCTATTGATGCCTCTGGAGTCAAGAAGTCACAACTTGATCTCAAGTTTCAAACTTTGATGGACATAGCAGGCAAGATGCTGCTAGGCAATACGTTTAGTCATGATGCAGTTACCACTCTGAAGGTTAGAGTTATGGCTGCAATTTGGGATCAAATTGATGGAGATTGGCAAGGGCTTTTCTTGGATAGAATTTCTCTTGAGGCCAAGAAAGTTACTCTGGACCTGCAATCCAAGGAGTGGAAGGTGACATCCATAGTCAGCTTTGTCAACAAGCTGAGTATCATTCTTCCAGAGATACTCCCTAAGAAGTATAAGATGGGTCCTACAAAGAAGTTTCACATCTCCAAGTATTACTTGAGGAAGGAAGCTCTTATTGAAGCAGCTAGGCTGAAGGAGGAGAAGAAACAATTGGCTAAAGCATCCTCCAAAGATGCAGTTGAAGAGGAAGAAGAGTCTGTGCATGACTCTGCTGAAGAGGAGGAAGAGCACTCCAAGGAAGAGACTCTTCAGAAGGCTGCTGAGGATGATGATGATGACAATCAGACTCTGGCACAAAGAATATATCTGATCAGATCAGGGCTCATCTCCCCATCTGATTCAGATGCCACTCCATCAGCCTCTCCTCTGAAGAAGGCAGGTACTTCTAATCCTTCCCTTACAATTACTCCTTCTAAATTGTCTAAGGGCCAGAAGAGAAAGAAGAACACTTCTTCTTTCACTAAAAAGTCCAAGAAATCCAGGCTCCCTACTCCTATGAGCATAGCCCCAATTTCATCCTTTGACCCCACTGTATCTGCTAATCCATCTGAACCTTCAAACACTGATACCCAAAACCCTGCTGATACTCACACAGCAGAGGACATAGCCAAGCCAACCCATACTCCAAATCTCCAAACATCATCTGATCCAATTATCTCCACTCCCCAAAACCCTGCTGATGCTCAAACAGCAGATGACCAAACCCAGAAACCTTCTCCATCACCTGCTAAGGACCAAGCTCAAAATCCTCAAACATCTACTGATCTCCGAAAAGCAGATGAACCAGCCCAGCATTCTCAAACCCCTGCTGATGCAGAACACCTACAAGCACCTCCCCAATCCATTGATATCACTTCCCCAATCCCAGCTGATACTCACACAGCAGAGAAACCTGTCCCATCTACTAAATCCCCTATACTCCCCATCTCTTCTGCACCAGAAGACGTGGCTCCAGCAGAATCTTCTCAACTCCAGTACAGCATGGTGCACTACCTAATGTGCACAAGGGAGAAGATCATGAGGCTGAAGATATCCAACCTGCTCAAGTCTACTATACCTGATATTGATGAGAAGTCAATCCAGTTTGAGCAAGTACTAAGGGTTTGTACTCGGATTGAACTCAGAAGGGATGAGGTAGATGACCCCATTGAAGTCATGGAAGGAATGGGAGGAAAAGCTAACTTCCTCGACCGGGAAATGGAGCAGAAAGAGATTGCTCAAGTCCAGTCATTCACTGATTTGTTACCAACAGAGGCCCTATCTAGGGTGTGCAAAAGGATTCTAGGAGTCCCATCTGAGGAATCCTCCACAGATCATCAGGTAGCCGTTGAAGCTTCTGTAGATGGCTCAGCTGAACCAGTTGAGACAGAAGAAAAGGAAAGAGAAGTGCTGACTGTTCCAACTCATTTCTTTCCTAAAAATGAGCTCGATCATTTCATCTACCAACCTAAGCTGAGGGAAGGACGATTGTTTACTCGTCTGGTTGACATAACAGCAAACTTTCTGGAAGAAGGTCATCTGACTGCAGAAGAAAAGGGTCTGGCCTTAGTTGTTTACAACCCAACTATCACCAAAGTGCCTCAACGAGAATCTCAAGGTACTGCCTCCCCCTCTACCTCGTCTATTGACATTAGAGAAGATGTGTGTGCTCAAGTCAAAGAAGCAATAGACACACACTTCGATAAGGGGCTAGGCATGCAGCTGGCTAGATATGTTGAAAAGGATATACAGGAGCAGAGGACTCGTCTCACCGATCAGATCCATGACATTGATGACAAGTTTGGTGAGGCACTTCACAATCAGCTGGAAGAGTATCTTTACACTGAGATGAAGAAATCAGTAGACAGAACCAAGATGTTTGCTGATCTCTATGCTAATGAGATAAATCGCTTGGAGACCACCTACAAAAGAAGGCTCGATGATGCTAAAGCAAGAGCCACTGAAGGTTAAACCCTCCTTAAATCAGCTGCTGAGGAGAATGAGAAATTGCAGACTCAGCTGAAGGAGACAACAGCCAAACTAGAAGCCCTTACAGCTAAGCTCGAAGCTGCCTCTTCTTCAACTTCTCATGCTCAGGTCCTAGAGCACAACATCACCCATCTGAACCACGTGAGCAAGGTCAATGCCATGGCCCTCAAGCAGACTCTGCATGTGGAAATTATGAATGCCATGAAGCCTTTTGCGGCTGCACTTGCTGAAGCCAAAAAGGGGGAAGATGTATTGATAAAAGCTCTGGAGAAGTCTACTGCTCAGCAAGCTGAACTGGTAGTAGCACAAGATGATCTGAATGAAACCTTGGGAGGTTTGAAAAGTAAAATTAAGAACAGACAAGGCAAAGAAGCTGTTCAAGAAGAAACCCAAGGTCCAGCCAAGAGTCTGAAGCTCACTGCCCCTGTAGAACAAGCAAAGCTCACCGCCCCTGTAGAACAAGTTTCTAAAAAGAGGATGACAATGAAGAGGAAGGCAGATGAACAAGCAAAGGCAGGTGAGAAAGCATCAGTTCCAGCAGAGCCTACTGCAGAAGAGAAAGAGGCTTTAGAACTGAAGAAGAGAAATATGCTTAAAGCTCAAGAGCTTAAGCAAAAGAAGTTAAATGATGCGAAGGCAGTCAAGGCCAAGTTTGATAGGAAAGTGGCCAAACTCAGGAAAGCACTGAAAGACAAAGAGAAGGAAGAAAGTGCCCTGGTAACTGACGGCACATATGTGGATATGTTAGCTCTTCAAGATGAGCTACCAAGGTGGTACCCTCTGAAGAAGAAATGGCAAATCCAACATCACATAGTGAGAAAATTTGGCCCTCTTCCTACATATGAAGATGAATTCCTTCAATTTTCTCAGTTCATGAATTTTGAAGATCAAGAATTCTGAACAGAAATAATCAAAACAGCCAAAGAACTCGAGTGCAGAATTCTAACTCCTGAAGAACCTAAATAGGATGCACCTACTCTGGGATTCGGAAGAACAGACATGATAGAAGTCAAGCGCATCCTGGAGAAGATCTACAAAGAAGAGAATGTTACAGACTTGCAACACATGAAAGATGTTCGAGTTCGTCTGTACCTTGCCTTCCGCATCTGAAGAAGAGAAGACCTGATGAAGACTCTTTAGAAGTACAAAGAAACTAACACTTGTAATCTATAAAAGCTCATATATGTTATTCAAGTATTAGTTCTTTTTGCTTACAAGACAAATTGTCATTGTCTTCATCAGAAACTTCATTTTTAAGAATTTATAAACTCTTATCTTGGTCATTAAGAGCATTTATCAAGCATAGTTTTGGCTTCATCAAAAAGGGGGAAATTGTTGGGATATAAATTCACCCTAAGCCCCACTTGATGTTAGAATAGTTTTGATGGCCAAAACACTTAGAGTTTATAAATGTAATAGGATCAGCTGACCTTGTATAGAACAACTTAGACTAGTCTTGTGTGATCAGCTGTATTGATCTCAGCTGATCAGCACAGTATCTGCTTACATGCATTGCCTCAAGAAGAGAAGAGTAGAAGGCATGAAGACTAGAAGATCCTTGAAGACCAGGTAAGTAAGGTGCTTGTATACCTACTTAGCTGGAGGAGTCCAAGTTGCAGATGGCCTAATACTACACAAAGAATTGCCAGAACAGAAGAGTGTTGCTCTTCTGATATCAGAAGTCAGAAGACATATGGCCAGACGAGTTAGGCAGAAGACTAGCAGTGAAGATCAGAAGACTAGGAGCTCGTCCAGGACTCGGCTGATTCCCAAGTCATCTTGCATTTCAAATGAAGACTTACCATACTTACAAGATTGACATGATCCCAGAATTGAAGCAATCAAGCGGCTGGAATCAAGGAATCAACCAAACATGGAAAGATTGCCCAACGGCTAGTCAACTCCAACGGCTAGTTGCAACAATCACCCCTATAAATACAAGAGGATGAGGAATCACAACGTACGAAATCACCACGAGAGAATTCACAAAGGCTAATCTAGCAAGCAAGCAAAAAGCAGCATTCTGTTGAGAGTTCTCCAAGAGCCCAGAAACCATTAGAACACCCTCTAGCTCTTAAGTGATTTCCCATCCAACCAAAGAACCTGAATCCTACTCTTATTGTATATTCATTGATTTAGGCACAGTGGTTAAGCGATTTATAAGCTTGAACCATTAGTTGGATACATTCAAAAACCCCAAAACCCCCACCACAAGGTTAAGTTTTTGAACCCCTGTAAAAGTGCAAGTGCTTCCAATCACTTGTGGAGACCGTAGTAGTTAGGACTGCTCAGATCTCAAAGTCCTACCCTTGGGACTATAAAGGACAAGCCCTTGTAATTTTTGGTAAATTAAAGGGATTAAACATCACGTTAGGACGTGAGAGTGGACGTAGGAACGTATATCCAAACCACTATAAACCCGGTGTCTTTACATTCTGCACTTTACTTTATTGTTTGTCCATATCTTTATTTAGTGCATATTGTGTTATCAAATATCTTCAAATAAGGCCATAACTTTCAAACCAGCATCAGCTGAGTATTTCATTAAGTAAACAAGTTGGTGTTTTCAAAAGAACTCAAGAACGAGTCTAAACAAACAGGCCTACTCACTTCCGCATTCAATCTCTTCATCAGATTACTAAAGTCATCTGGACCAGCAGACTTGTAGTCCAGCTGACATAGAAATCAGAAGAGGTTCCAAACTCCTTTGAAAAAGTTTTAAAGTCTATTCACCCCTCCCCTCTAGACTTTAATCCCATTCACTACTCGTTCATGGACCAACAATTACCTTAGATCCTCTGGAGGTACATGGGTCAATATTTAAATTTAGATTTTAGAGTGTGTTAACATCTACTTTATATCCTCACTCTAAAGTGAGATTATAGCTTATTAGTCTATTTCCACACGTGATTAGACCACACATAAAATAAATGAAATATTTGATAAGCTGTGATTATAAATATTTTATTATAACATTTTTACATGTCCTTAAAAATAATTTTTTTTGTAGTGATATATTCGACCTCATCTGATTTAACTTTCGGCTTTAAGGTCAATTGTCTTCCTTTTTCAGCTAGTGAATTTCTTTCAACAGTTTTCTCAGAAGTAGATTCATCAAATACAACATGTTAGTCTTTTTTTATACGAGTATGGTAGAAAGTCTAGAGGGGAGGGTTGAATAGACTTTCTTGCCTCTTTATCAAAATGTCGTGCTTTCGATCAGATGATCGATCTGAAAGAAAGTGTGTATATCGAACATCACAGAGAGATAGCTTACTTACTGATAACACAAGAAACCAATCAGTTTGTTAGCTATCTAACACAACTGTTAGTACGGAATTGTGTGCGGCCCTTAGTTTATTTAGACTCGAATGTGTTTGAAGAAAATCTTTGAAAAATCATGGAAGAGATGGAGAAATGTTATCAATAGACTTGGTGTCGAGTTGTACAAGTTTCAAATGTGTTTGGCGCTTATGCTTAAAGCTTTTAAATCGATATTGGGTATGCGTAAAGTAAAGTAAGCGATAAAAGCAATAAAGAAGTAAAGAATGACACAAAGATTTATAGTGGTTCGGTCTTCAGACCTACATCCACTCTTACAACCTAGTTGTGAAATTAATTCCTTTACCGAAAAGAACTTGTAATTTTACGTCCTAAGAATAAGACGTTGAGCTCGATACACTTCCAAGTGCAATTAGCTCTACTTGTTATTGTGAGAACAAGTACTTACAACCATTCGTTACACTAAACAACGAGCTTCTAGAGTTAAGGGTTTATTTGTAGTGTATGGGTGCACACAATAGTGAATCAAACACATTTAATTACTATTTTCTAAGCCTAAGATTTTGGATATCTTGAAGTGGGCTTAGGATTGGAGAAACTTGTAGAGCTACTCGATCTAGACTTGTCGATGCTAGCTCTTTGAAGATTTTTCAGACTTCAGGAAGCTTGTGAACTTGAATGAACGTCTAAACTAAATCTTTTTTTTTTCTATCTCTTGAGGTTAAACTTTTTCAAATCATGTTTTTCTCTTAAGCCTCTTGTCTCATACGTCTCTTTTTTCGTCGATTTTTTGTTCGTGATATATTTTGTATTTATTGAGAGATTTGAAATGGTTGTTAGAAACTATCCATTCAATCAAATCTTCCATTTGAATGATGCAAATCTTCATGATTTGATCGTCCATGGAGATATGTTGTCATTTCCAACTTTGCATTAAATGCTCTAGTGGTTGCATCGTACACGCCATGTCTTCTCTGTAATGTCTGCCACATCACTCGTTGCGTTGTCATTTTTTAATTGGTTTGGATCAGCGTAGTGAACAAAGATTCTCAATGGATCATTGGATGAGACAAATGATTGAATCAACTTAGAACTGAACATTCAATTTGTCTATCATAAGAGTCTTTTCCCTCAGCATGTAAGTTGAAGTTTTAGGGTTAAGAGCAGTTGAGTTGCATAGTTAATTGAGTCCATCTCCAGTTGTGTTGGGTTGAACGTCTACTTTCAGAATGTAAGGATCAGCTGATTACGGTATACTAAAACCTTGTCATACGATCTTACTTATGAACTGAGTCTTTAGAGTTCTTCTTATCTTTAGTCTCCAAATATTCAACTTACTTATGGTATATCGAGCATACCGAACCATACCGTTATCATACCGAAAATTTCGATATTGAAAAAATTCATACCGTTATCATACCGAAATTTCGGTATACCGTAATCTCGGCATACCAAAATTTTCGGTATGTAAAAATTCATACCGATACCGTACTGTAATTTCGGTACGGTGGTACGGTATATCGGTATATCGATTCATATCGAAAATATTGAACCATCATTTCATATTGAAATAGCAGTATACCAATTCATACCGGAAATATTGAAGCATTATTTTATACCGAAATTAATTATTTAAGGTTTATTTTATTTATGTTTTAATAATTAATGTTATTTTAATTTAAAAATAAGTATAAAATTATTATTTTATTAAAGTTTCGGTATACCGATATACCTACCGAATACCGAAATTTTTTTGATATACCGAAATATCGCGGTCTGATCATTTTCCATACCTTTACCATACCGGTCTGATCATTTTTCATACCTTTACCATACCGAAAATTTCGGTATACCGAAAATCAGTGATTTCAGAACCGGACCAACCGGTTCAACCGGTCCAACCGTGAACCAATCACGGAACCAGTCCGAAAAAGGTATAAAAATCATTTTTGTGGTTCAATCGGTCAAAACCGGTTGAACCGACTAAAAACCGGTCAAACCAGTTCACCTCTTTTTCCTTTTTTTTTTTTTTTAATTTTAACTATTTTTATATTATAAAATTAGGAGCACATCCTACCCCTTATATAATGTTTGTCTCCCATGTTTCTTCCACTTCTTATTCGATGTGGGACAAAAAAATTTATGTTTGGGTTACTATAAAACACTAGTACTTTTATAATATTTTTTTGAGATTATTGCGTAATAAGTCCACTATTACAACCCATTAAGCTAATAGAGACACCAATATGTATACTTTTCTAATAGAGTCAAATCAAATCCAAAATACCCATGTTACCCTTAAAACAATTATTTTAAATATATTCGTGTTTTAAAAACAGAAGTTTCTTGTTTTTCGCCTAAACCAAATTAAGGAAATTTCCCAAATTCAATCATCAATTTCATTTTTCCAGATTCGGAATCTCCCAAATTCAATCATCAATTTCATTTTTCCAGATTCGGATTATCAATTTCGATCAATATTATTTTTCCTGATTTGGATTATCAAATTCGATTTCAATTTTGTCATTTTCGATTATGCACTAAAATCTGAATTTGGAACGCCATTTTGATAATAGATCCAGATTCTGGTACGTATCCAATACTTGTCTATTGAATTCATTAATCATATGCAGTCATTGTTGTTAATCCAAATTTCAAATCTCATATGACATTGTAAATTTATTATTCTGTTTTTTAGTTATTGCTTAGTTGATTCGGTATTTTGGTACATCAATTAATCGTTTTTCGAATATTTTTGCATTGTACAGGCTGTCGATATCGTTCACCATTCAAATGGATTATATAATTTTCTGCAAGGTTGATTTCAATGGGAAGAACAAGTTGATTCGATTGACTGAATCGTCATCCTTTGCAGATTTGTTGGCTGAAATAACAAATATACGTCCTATAAGTTCTCAAGGTAATCTATCGATTGCCTATTCGGTTTCCAGCCTCAATAACATCTGCATAGAATCGGATTCCGACTTGAATGGTATGGTAGAATTTTGTAAGGCTACTTCCGAAAAGATAGTTAATATATCCGTTGTCGTTAGTAACCAAGTTACATTGTGCAGTGAAATGGTTGAGTCTTCAAATGCCAATGACTGTCTAGTAACTGAACAATTGCATGTCAGTCCGTCCTCTGAAGTACTGAATACATTATCAAATCATTCAAGAAAGTTTGATGAAGAAAATCAACATAGAATAGATTTTGAGGGAATGGGTAGTATACCTAGTTTTGATATATGTCCAGTTGAGAAAAAAAAGTCCTATTTATCCGATCATTGGGTTAATATAATGGAAGGTGGTGTTGGAACATTTTTCGTTGGCGGCGCCCCTGAATTTAGGAAAGAGTTGATTAAATACTCCACTAAACTCAACTTTAAGTACAAGTATAAAAAGAATTCCCCTAGGTATGTATATGTTGTGTGCAATGAAACAGCAACACTAAACTACACATGGTTCATCAAGGCCAAGAAAACTCCTATGAATAGCTGCTTTGTGATTGCTAAAGCTAACCTAGTTCATAATTGTGTTGGAAACCTACTTCGTGAAAAAAGGAACAGGTTAGGACCGAAAATAGTTAAGGAACTTGTTATCGATACTGTCAAAGTTAATCCTACTGTGTCTGTGAAGGACGTAACCCACCATGTAAATGAGGGATACGGTTTTGCACTGCCTTACTGGAAGGTGTGGCGTGGAATAAAAGCAGCAAGAGATGATATATTTGGTAGTTATGATGAATCTTATGACCAATTGCGTTGGTATTGTGAGGCAGTGAAGCGTACGAACCCCGGAAGTATAGTAGACCTAGAGAAGAATAACACAACCAACCGATTTGAGCGTATTTTTGTTTCATTTAACGCATGCAAGGAGGGTTTTAAAAAATGCAGGCCAATGTTATTCATAGATGGCACATTTATGAAGGGTAGATCAAAGGGCGTGTTGCTTGCTGCCACTGCAAAGGATGGGAACAACGGTAATATATTCTTTCTCATTTCATTTCAACTGTTTATTGTTTCATTTCAAATGATGGGATTAATCCTCTTTTCCCAGAATTATAGTTGACAAACGATTCACAGTTTTCATTACATTTCCTTATATTAAAATTTCATTTTTATATATCTTCCATTATATTACATTCTACAATATGTTGTTTTTTATGCAGGCCTTTTCCCAGTTGCATTTGCTGTAGTATCTACCGAGAACAGGAACAACTGGTCATAGTTCTTAACCAAGCTGCGTGATCTTATCATTCAAGAAAAGAAGATCATTTACATATCAGACAGGAACCTGGGTTTGATGTCAGCTTTTTATGATGTCTGGAATGATCCTGCCCACTTCTACTGCCTATACCATCTACTTTTAAATCTCAGAGGCAGATTTGGTGGAGGTTGGAACACCCAACACCGTGATAACATGGTTGATCTGTTCAAGAAATGTGCACATGCTCCAACCATCACTGTTTTTAAAGAGAAACTGGAGGTTTTTAAAACAATAGGTGGTCAGATTGCAGAGCAATGGCTTGAAGCCATGCCCTACAAACAGTGGGCAGTTGCATATTCACCTCACATCAAGCGATATGGTGAAATGACGTCTAATGCAATAGAGTCTTTTAACATGTGGATTAGTGAGGCTAGAGGTCTCCCAATTACCTATATGTTAGACTCTATTAGGAAAAAGATATCACATTGGTTTGTAGACAGACGTGAAAAATCTAATAAATGGACCGGGTTGCTTGTTCCTAGCAAAGAAGATCGGTGGAACGAGCTTGGAAACATAAGTGCATCGTGGGGTGTTTCAATTTATCCTAATGGTCAGTTTGAGGTTCGGTCAAGGACGTCTGTCACAGTTGATTTAGAGTGCAAAATATGTACCTGTTTTCAATGGCAGATCACAGGATTTCCGTGCGCACATGTCGTTGCTGTTATTAAGAAGCATTGTAATTCCGTGTCCAACCTCACTAAGGACTGTTTCTTTACATCCACATACAAGCAATGTTATGAAGAAGATTTAATTCATGTGCCCGAGACATAACGTTTTGAATTTGCTACTGAGTCCAGCCCTGAAAAAATACTACCACCCATAACTAAACAAACCCCCTGGCAGACCCAAACAAAAGAGAATCACTTCATACGGAGAATTTCGTAGGGTCAAGGCTACCACTTGCACGCGTTGTGGCAGGACAGGTCGACATGATCCATTAACATGTGCTGCTATTTTTGGAACGGACAAGACAAAAATTCAGAGTTAGTCAAACACAATATTTCATTGTGTATTTTGATTTGTAATTCTGTGCTTTTTTCCAAATCCTTTACGATATATTAATCGGTTATCTACCTTAAGTCCATGTGTGCTGAGTTTTATAATTTGATATGATTTATGAACATAAGATTTCTATAATTATCTATTTTTATTCATTGTGTTTATTTTTTGCCTCATAGTTACATGATCTGCGTTATTGTCCAATATTTTATTTCTCTGATTGTAGGGTAGAATACTAAACTTAAAAGAATAAGTCAGATGATCAATCATATGCCCTATTGCATGCACAATGCATTTACCATGGAGTATTCACCGCACAATGCATATATCACGCAGTTTCACAATCGAACGGCACAGTTATGCACTACTTCTTCACTTTTCGATTTTACTCACACATAGACATGCAATCCTATGTGCATATATTACAATCGTATGGTCTATTCCCATCCATATAATGCATATAATCGAGACACAACTCGACCTGCTACTATGTGCAATTCTATGTGCAGTATTCAACACCATATATTTTTTTATGATCCAATGATTTTTTATATGTTATTATACTAAACTGCATATGTAACTTCAACCGCATGGTGCGCATTTTTAAGCATATGGCCCATATGCAGAGTTTCAACATGCATTCCCCGTGCATACTCACACTATCTTTGCACTACGTAGTTCATATACGTATTAATTCTCATATGCATTACTTTTTCTCAATCACTATTCGGTTTACAAAAATATTAATAATTTTTTTATGATCCTATGATTTTTTATATGTTATTATACTAATCTGCATATGTAACTTCAACCGCATGATCCGCATTTCTATGCATATGGCCCATATGCATAGTTTCAGCATGCATTTCCCGTACATACTAACACTATCTATGCACTACGTAGTTCATATACGTATTCATTCTCATATGCATTACTTTTTCTCAACCACTATTCGGTTTACAACAATATTAATGTCAATTTTAGAAACTTACATTATATAATACACGATGTCAATTAAAGGTGCATAGGAAATAAATAACTGAAATGTATATACTAAATGTTATAAATTTCTCCAAAAAATCTGTCTTTATCCCTTGAACGCATATTAGTTAATATACCCCCCACGTTTCCACAATTATATGTGTAAAAAGAATGGGCAGTTAAAAACCCTAAAAAACTGCCTTCCATTATTCCCACTATGTACGTGTCCACTATACTTTTAACGTTACTCCCCCACTAATTAACATTTATAATCTTGAAATTTCAGTTCAACTATTAATAGACTCTTCAATCATTCTAACAGACTATATCTCATTGACAAAAAACACAGCATACCAATATGCAGAATCCTAGAATGATAGACTTTCTTCCTGACGAAATCACTATTTCTATTCTTTTGTTCCTTTTTCCACAAGTCCTATCTAGATATAAAAGTATATCTAGAGTATGGAACTCAATAATATGTTCTAAGTGGTTTGTAGAAGCACATCTCTTCAATATGAAAGCGGGTAATCATTTTCGTTTGATACACAAATACCATGTTTCTAGACCACCAATATCTTATGAATTAAAATTTGGAAGGGATCTCGTTACGTTCGTAGGCAAATAGCAAAGAACGATGAAGAATTCGAGGTATTGGGTAGCTATAATGGTCTAGTATTATTCTGCAATATTAAAGACCAATATACTATTAAAAACCCCACTACTAAACAATATATAATTGTTCCAAATCTTCCGATATCATTTCCCAAGGGACACGATGTGGCTTGGGTTTATTTTGGGTTTGGTTATGAAAAAAATTCAAATGATTACATCATAATGAGAATTGCATATCTTTGGGCTGAAACTGGTGGGTTGACCGAGGTTAATATTTTCTCACTTAATTCTAACTTGTGGTCAAGACTTTCTTCGTTCCCTTTTGATAATTACCCATGTGCAAATGTCTTTTTTGTATTAATCTCTTCCATTGGTATTTAAATTTTGGCTGTGGTGTTCATAAATTGGCCACATTTGATATAGAGAGTTGTATTTATTCATTGATTACCATTTCAAAGTTTAAGTATCACCCATGTAATTTACAAGTCTAGGGTTTGGATGACAATACAATTCGAGTCTACTGTAGTAGTGTCAAATCAGTGGAAGATCGTTTTTATAGTAATTTCGTCTTTCGGATGCATATACTACATTACTAAAAAGAAGTTCCTACATGGGCTAGTATTATGATCTTCAGAAGAACCTTATTACCAAACAAATATCATATAACCCCAATATCATTCATGAACTCCGATAGAACTAAAATATTATTCCTCGCTCTACCATGGGGAGACTACTATTGCTATGATACGATTGCCAAGACGTTTCAACTCAGCGAAAAATATGAAATGACATACGGCGTTCAACATGCATATAAGTATATCCAGAGTCTTGTAAATCCAAGAATGTGTTAGTTATATTAAAATAGTTGCACGTTTTTTCTGATTTTTCATCCATTTTGGTGTTATTTATCTATTATTAATTTTAGTTGTTAGTTTCCATTTAATTGTAAATTTATTTCTTTACACCATCATTTTTTAGAATTTATATTGTTTTGCAACATATATGCACTGTACCATATGCATAAAAACAACAAAATACTAAACATTACATGAGTTTATAAAATTAACATAACAAAAAAAAAAAAAAAATACGAATTAATACACCTAATTGTTGTAATTTGTTATTCAGTGAAATGTATTATATGATATTGTATATTACCACATAAAACATATGAAGAATAAAAAAACATATATATAGTTAACGGGATATATTTCCTTCTATTTATTTCAAATTAATGTATTACATGTCCTCGTAAACCGCTTCCATTAAATCAAGAATAGACACATCCATTTAAATAAGTAACAGTGGAAGTTGAAAGGTTTTTACAGAAGTATTGTGACTCTTCACATTCTATTTATTAACACATGCAAAACTCTACATCTCTCTAAATCTTCTTCACTAAGTCATCAAAACTTCTTGACTCACTAGATCAAAGACAAAGCTTTTGTGTTGGTCCTAAAAGGAGTATATAACAAGTGTATAGGGGGGGGAATACACTTGTATGCAATTCTTTTCAAACTTTGATCAAACCAGAGATCAGCAAGGTTGTCTTGGACAACTCTGCTGAAGATGATTAACTCTTTTAAAGATAATCAAACTACTAAGTACTATTGAGTACTTAGTTGAATAACTATCTAAGAGAGTTATATGTGCGGAATTAGTGGTTAGCCCTTTAGTTTAGACTCCTTTAGTTTCTGAAATCACTTAGTCAATGAAACAGTCCAGTTTTCAGGGAACTTGTCCAAATGTCTTTTTGCACAGTCTTAAGTATAAGTTCTTTGAAAGATTAGTTTTGTGTGCAGTGTTGAATGTATGTAAGTACTTGAAAGCAAATCAACACAAGAGTTTATAGTGGTTCAGAGACTCAAGCTCCTACATCCACTTTCCCTGATTGAACAGGATAATTCCTTCACTCTTGGAATTAACTTGTTTTATAGTGCCAAGGTGCACTTGATCAATAACACCACTCCTTGGTGAATTGATCCCTAGGATGTCTAGAGTCCTAGTACCCTCTTCTCAACTCAGAACTGAACTGTTCTTCTCTCAACAGTCAGCTCCTACCACTTCTACTACTACAACAACCTTCTCACTTTCTCACTTGAAAGGGGTAAGGATTGAAGTAAGGTTCCAACTAATGAGATATCCTTTACAATGAAGATCAGTGTATAAGGATTATGATATCTCTCTAAGCTTGTGTATGGATATACAATAGGTTCAGCTTAGAAGAAGTGTATGAAGACTAAGATAGTCTTTGAAAGCTTTGAAAGTAGTCTTGCTTGTAGGATAGTTGGATTGTGTTGAGGTGCTTTCAAATGGTCTTCACACTTCTGTATTTATAGACAAATGAAGGATTTGCCCGTTGGAGAGGCAGCCTCAAATGTCCATAAATGTCTTCTTTTAGTTCTTCAACTTTGAAGACAGATTCTTGATAGTGACATGTCCTCATTTGGGAAATAAACGGCTGTATAGACTTTGTCTTCATTCTGCAGCACTCTTTCCAATGTCTGATTTTCAGATTCTCTTGTTAGGACATGGACATGGCTTCTGAAGGTTGTTCCAATGATAGGACAACATTCCTTATCAAATGGACAACTCTCCTTATCACTATCAGCTGACTTGCTTATCAGCATGGTTGGCTTGCTCATTTTCAGATGACTTGGCTCTTGCCCTTTGCTTCACTTCAAAGTGATCTCAGCATGTTGAATTGAAGTTCTTTAGGGTGTGGTTGTCTCTAACTCTTCAGCATAGTTGACCTCAAGCTTTCAGAGCACTTGATCTTGATTAATTGTGCTGAGATAACTCCTCTGGACAACTCTCCTGATCAACATAGTTGGTCTTAAAAGACTTAGTGTTGGTTCCAGAATTTGAGCCTTGAGGGGACTTGATCTTGATGGACTTCAAAGCATGTGTTCCCCCTCAAATTGTGCATCTAAACAACTAACAGCTGCCTAACATATTAGCTCCTCATCTAGCCTTATTCTATATGTTCTAACAGTCTTAGAACATAATCATCTTGACTTAGGCATGTCTCAGGGGGTTTTGGTATTGAATCAAAACATATCTCATTTTATTGTCTTGGGGGCAGTGAGTTCAAATCTTGCAATATCAGCAGCTGCAAGTAGTTGTTGATAAAGCTCTCTGTGATACTCTATCATGAACTCAGCAAAAGTGGAGTTGGCATCTTTTCCATTCCATCTGTCAATGACATAGAAGTCATAGACAAACTCCCTTTTGGCTTCCTCCCATGAGTCATTCAGCTGAATTGGCACCCATTTATCCAAGTGAGGATATTTGGTGTCCATTGGAATCAATAGCTGTGGCTTCATCTTGTTGTAAGTTGCTCTCTTTCTTCTAGGCTTTTGGAAATCTGCTCTTCTTTTGTCTCTTTCTCTATTTGCCTCATCCATCAAGTCCATCTTCTCTTGGGCCCTCATCATGGCCAGTTTCTGTTGAGTTTTAGGGTCTTTGACATACCCTTCATGAAACAGCTTTGATGGATCATTTAGCAACACAACTTTCTTCTTCTTAGGTCCAGGTCCAAAGCCTTCTTCATACAGCTCCTCTACATCTTCAGAAGCTTTGCCACCATCAGTGGACTTAGTCTCAGTAGACTTTTCCTTCTCAGAAGACTTGTCTTTTTCAGCAGCTTTGGGCACTTCAGCAGTCTTGTCTTTTTCAGCATTTTTGGCCTTCTTTGAGATAGGCTCATCATCATCAATTCTGAATTCAGGAGGCAAATCAAGGCTGTTGGGAAAGTCAGTAAATGTCTCAGCTTGTCTTTTCTTTCCTTTGGCCTTCTTGATCTTTCCTCTAGTTTGGACACCTTCAGCATCTTTGTCCAAACCAGACACCTCTCCTCCTGGTCTTTGTTGTAGCCTAACTCTTTCCTCTTGAGCTGAGGCCATTGAGTTCTTCAAAGCAAGTGCTAACTGCTCTTCTTCATCCAATTCTTCTAAGTTCAGCACTGCTGGCTCTTTCCCTTTTCCTTCAGCAACTTTGTCTTTTCCTTTCACTGGACTTCCAATAACTAAGGCACTTTTTGCCCTTGCTCTTTCCCTTTCCCCCTTTTTGGCAGCATCAAAACATTCAGGCTTGACTTCACTCATAGTTGATGCCATCAAGGACTGGGCTTAGGTTAGAGACTTCATCTCCTCCAACAAATATACATTCTCATCATGTATGTTCTGCATCTTATCACTGCTCAAGCTAAGAAAAGCTAGAACATGCTTCATCTTTTGTTGGACAACCTCCTCCATGGTTGCTTTTAGAGATGCATCTAGTTGGGCCTTTAGAAGCTCAGTGAGGTTGGCCACTGCACCTTCAGCAATGTTGGCCATCACCTCTTGGGAAAATTTCTCTGAGGCTGCTTTCACCATAGCAAGCCTTTGTGCCTCTGCTCTTTTCTTTTGCAATGCTGTCTTCTTGCCAAGAGCTTGCTTAATGGTTAGTCTGATAGCTTGAACATTGGCATTGTGATCATCTCTTAGCAGCTTTTGATCCTTCTTGACCTCCTTTGAGATGTTTTCCATACTGACTTTGGCTTTGTGAACTTCAGTGGAAATGGTTTGAAGACCAGATTCCACTCCTTCAATTCTTGCTTCCAATGTGGGTAACACCACATCTTCAGAGCCAGTTAATCTCATTTCTACAGATGCTAAAGTTCTTCCATGCTCATCCAAGGCTCCAGAAGTTTCTGCATGAGCTGATTGGAATTGATGAGCCAAGGAGTCCAACTTTGTTGATTGCAAGCCAAGTAGGGCTTGTGCTGATCCAGAATCAACATGGATGTGAGCATCTGTCAAAAAGTCATCTGCAAATATTTTGTCAAGAGATATACATGCAATGTCAGACAAATCAAAAGGGTTAGTGAAAACACACTCATCACCCTCAATTTCTTTTTCATAAGACTCTGATACATCAGCAGTCTTCTTCTCATTTTCAACTACTTCTTTTCTTCCTTCAGTAATAATTTCCTCACTTAAAGGAACAGGCCTCCTCTCATCAAGGGATTCCTGAAGTTCAGATTTGACTTCAAGAATAGCCTGCCCTTCCTCACTTATATCACCCTCATTTGGTGGTACACTCACTATCTTAGTGATTACTACCTCTCTTTCATCCTCTACTCCCTCTGATTTTTCAGCTAAATTCTCCTTTTCAACACCAACACCTAGACCTGCATCATCTCCACCTTCAACAAAGTTCAGAGATGGCAGTTGTGGGGAGATCACAGTGCTTATTTTAGCAGCCACTGAGTCATCCTGAATGATTAAGGGCTGATCAGTGTCCAACTCTTCTGACACTGAATAGGCCTTAACCAAACCAGCCTCTAAAATAGGAACCTCCACATCTTTAGGCTGTGCCTTGGGTTCAGAAGAACCTTCATTGGCAGATGTGTCTTTGGTTGTGTTACCACCCTTGGTTAACACCTCTGAAGATACAGAGCCTTTCCTATGATAGGTTCTAGGGGGGTTTGAGAGTCTGTCTGATACATAAGACTTGGGTTGAAAGGGTTCAGGGAGGTTGGCTTGAGGGGTTTCAGGAGGGTTGGGTTTTGAAGGGTTTGAGGGATCATCAGGGGAATCATCATCATTGGAGCTACTATCAGGGTGTCTGATGCCCTTAGCTTTTCTTTCCTTCTCCTCAATGATCTTATCATCTACCAACTTTGCAAAGACTTCCTCATCAATGAGGAATCTAGTTTTCATCACACCGGCAAAGTGTAGCAATCCGCTCTCCTCCACTTGCCACCAGTTTGCACCCTTATCTTGGATGACTTGGGATATCTCCATAATGGTCTTGTCTTTCACATCCACAAGCATCCTCAAATCATGGAACATCTTCTGAATTCTTGGAAATTCAGCAAGTTGTGGATACAAACTGTCCACAGTAGCCTTGGCTCCTCCTCTGAACATAATTTCATAAGTATACTCCTCCTCATCTCCACTTGAATGGGGACTTTGGGTTATAGGGGAGTTGGCTCTGGTTTCACCTAGTGTGGCTTCAGGAAGGGTAAGTTCAGGGATATTGGCTTCAGAAGGATTGGGTGCAATTGAAGGTACTTCAGTTGCTTTTGAGAGCAATGGATCTGAAGGGGCTTTGCTCAGGGGGGTTGGCTCATGAAGTGCAGCTTCTAAGAATTTTGAGTAATTGAGCATAGATGAGTCAAGGGGTGATTGCAGCCTTGTCTCATCTACTGCTAAATCTGCTAGCACATCTATCCCACTTCTTTGCACACTCCCTTCTGGAGAATATCTCCTTGTAAGATTGATGGGGGTGATTGGTTGGTTGGTTGGGGTTATGTGGGTTTCAGGGGAGTTGGGTTCAGGATTCTGAGTATCAGGGAGGTTGGCCTCTATTGGTTGACCTTCAGGGACCTTGGATTCTGGAGTTCCAGAACCAGATGAGTTGGTCCTTGACTTAGACTTGGTCCTGCTTTCAGCTCTGCTCTCTCTTAGAGAAAGTTGGAGAGACCTTTCCTCCTGAAGCTGCAACACCTTATCAGTAGGCTTGGCCCTTCTCTTGCTGGCCCTACTACTCCCACTTCCTTCTCCATCCTTCTCAGGGACAACATCCCTGGGCCTCTTATCACCCTTAGACTTTTGTCTAGTCTCATTATACTTTTGCCTCAACTCTTCTGAATGATCAGAAGGCACACTTACTCCCTCTTCAACAACTTCTTCAATCTCAGTTGAAGCTCCTGAATTCTCCTCTGAGGGGATTTGAGACATTTTCCTTGTCTTCACCACTATGGCCTTTGTTCTCTTTTTCAATTTGGGCTTCTCCTCCACCTTTTCTTCAGCAGGTTTGGCCAGTAGCATTCTTCTTTGCTCAGTTTTCTTGCTGAGCTTTCTAAACATGATCTTTTTGGCAGGGAGGGGCTTTGCAAAGGTTTGCATTTGTGAATAGTGGGAAAATCTCTCAATCAGCAAACTTGCCCTGGTGCAATACTTGAGCTTTCCCTCCAATACAACCTTGTTGTGGGCTTTCACTTTAAACTTAGCCTTTTCCTTCATCATTTCAGACAAGATGAAGGTCCTCCAATCAAATTTGATGCCTTTGTCACTAGCATCAATAACTGCAGCCATAATCCTTATTCTTGGATGGCTGACCTGCTCCAAGCTTCCAGTGTTGCTCAAGAGACTCTTAGCAACTACCTCAAAGAGGTTGAGAAACTTTGGCTTGAGAGTCTTCTTGTTTTGTGTTGCAGAGAGAGGACCTGGTACCAATAGCCATTCTTGAGCTATTTCATCTTCAAGGCCAGTACCATACACTTCTGGATTTCTTCCCTCAGAAGGCAATCCAAAAGCTTCTGC
Organism: Galeopsis tetrahit; assembly: GCA_963675135.1. Taxonomy (NCBI): domain Eukaryota; kingdom Viridiplantae; phylum Streptophyta; class Magnoliopsida; order Lamiales; family Lamiaceae; genus Galeopsis; species Galeopsis tetrahit. The sequence continues at coordinate 23,801,623 of OY776134.1, forward strand.
AAGATCCTCTGAAGAGAATTTCACCCTGTGAAATCTCTCTTCCTCCTCTCCTTCTGCCACATAATTCTGGTGGAAACTTCACCATCTTCTGGCTTACCTCTCCACTTGAGGAAAGCAAAGAACTCTGCCATGTAGCTCTCCAGACAAGAACTTGGCCTCTCTTCCATGAATTTTTGAAGACCTTTCCTTCTCAACCATCTCAAGGTTGGTGTAACTTCAGGGTCTTCACTTTCAAATGAAACAATGGGCTCAAAGTGAAGGCTGTTCTTGTTGCTCAAATATCCAAAATCAAGGTCTAGAGCCTTGTTGGAGAAATCAATGATCATTTCTGGTCTGATTTTGGGAGCCATTGAAGGTTTACAGAAATGGATTTGAGAGAGTTTTGAGAGAGTTTGAAGACAATAAGAGCTAGGGTTTCGAATTCTTGAGGAAGAAGTGTTTGTGGGGGATCTTAAGGCTTGTGAATATTCTAAAAAGAATGTTTGTCAATGAGTTGGTGAGTTTTGAGAGTTTTCAACGGTTGACAAATTAAAATCCCAAAAAGGTGATATCTGTAAAAGGAATGGGACAGATATCAAAATAGGCAATGATTACCCAAATTAGGTGTTTATCAAACCAAGAGAATAGTTTGATAGCCTTGACAACTTATCTGAACCCACTTGGACAAGTGTCCTGAAAGGATGTGGACAAGTGTCCTGAGATTCAATGGACAGGGGTCATGATCATTTGAGGTCATCTCTTCTGAGTTTAAGTGGACTTGACCAAGTCTGCTGAAAACCAAATTACTTCCCCTTGCTCTCATTAAATCCAATGGATTTTACTTGTCCAACTTCCCTGGATCAAGTAATCCCAACTCTGCTGATAGCTCCAAAAACCTTGCCTCTGCAAGTGGCTTTGTTAGAATATCAACTTTTTGATGATCTGTGTGGATCTTGACCATCTTTATGTCCTTCTTCTCCACATGGTCTCTAATGAAGTGATGCTTGATGTCCACATGTTTGCATCTTGTGTGCAATACAGGATTCTGTGATATTGCAATTGCACTGTTGTTATCACAAAATATAGGCACTTCAGTAGAGTTGACTTTGTAGTCTTTTAGTTGTTGTCTCAGCCAAAGGATTTGAGCACAACAACTTCCAGCTGCAACATATTCAGCTTCAGTGGTGGAAGTAGCCACCGTGTTCTGCTTCTTGGAAAACCAAGATATGAGCTTGTTGCCTAAGAATTGACAAGTCCCTGAAGTGGACTTTCTATCAATTCTGCAACCTCCATAATCAGCATCTGAATAGCCAGTTAGCTCAATGTTGTCATCAGTAGGGTACCAAAGGCCTAGATTCTCAGTGCCTTTGAGATACCTCAAGATCCTCTTTGCAGCCTCAAGATGGCTTTTCTTAGGATTTGCTTGAAACCTTGCACAAACACCTACTGCAAAGGTGATGTCAGGTCTGCTGGCAGTGAGATAGAGGAGTGAACCAATGATTCCTCTATACTCAGTAGAGTTGGTTGGAACACCACTCTCATCAGGATCCATCTTCCAATTTGTGTTCATTGGGATCCTTACTGGCTTGCTAGTTGCACACCCAAACTTCTTGATCATTTCTCTGGTGTACTTAGCTTGGTTGATGAAGATCCCTTCTTTTGATTGCTTGACTTGAAGTCCTAAAAAGAAGTTCATCAACCCCATCATGGACATCTCAAACTTGCTTTGCATGAGCATTGAGAATTTCTCACACAGCTTCTCATTGGGGGATCCAAATATTATGTCATCCACATAAATTTGGACAAGCAAGATGTCCTCTCCTTTAGAGATTCTGAAGAGTGTTCTGTCCACAGTTCCCTTGGTGAATCCATGATCCAAGAGAAATTGTGACAGTGTATCATACCAAGCCCTAGGGGCTTATTTGAGTCCATATAGAGCTTTCTTCAGTCTGTAAACTTGGTTTCCAACCTCAAAACCAGGTGGTTGCTCCACATAGACTTCTTCTTTAAAGACTCCATTCAGAAAGGCACTCTTGACATCCATTTGGTACACTTTGAACCTCTTGTGGGCTGCATAGGCTAAAAAGAGCCTTATTGCTTCTAGCCTTGCCACAGGTGCAAATGTCTCATCATAGTCAATGCCTTCATGTTGGCAATAGCCCTTTGCCACTAGTCTTGCTTTGTTTCTGACAATCACATCATTCTCATTCTTCTTGTTCTTGAATACCCACTTGGTTCCAATAACATCTTGATGTGAAGGTCTATCCACCAGCTCCCATACTTCATTTCTGGTGAATTGGTTCAGTTCTTCCTGCATGGCTGTGATCCAATTGGCATCTTGAAGTGCTTCTCCAATGTCACTTGGTTCTTGTTCTGACAAGAAACAACAAAATAGAGCACTTTCACCATGAAATCTCCTTATTTTGACTCCTATACTTGGGTCACCAAGTATTAGATCAGTAGGATGGTCAGACAACCAAGTCCTTCTTTTTCTGATCTCTTCAGTAGAGTTGTCCTCTACTGAAGTTGAGTCATTTTGATCATAAAATTCAGGATAATTGAATGCAGGATCTAATTCAGGATCATAATCAGGGGTGTTGTCCTCAATGTCAGGGACATTGGCATTTTCAACATTTTGAGTTCCCCCTTGATTATTTGACCCATTAACTACCTCAGCAGGAACTGCTTCTTCATTGGTAGTTGTTACCTGGATGTGAACTGGGATTGGATCATTCAGTTCACCAATTCATTCAGTGGAATTTGCCTCAGGAAGGTTGCCTTCAGGATTGTTGTCCAAAGGGAGTTTTTCAGGTAGGTTGGCTTGGACAACTTCTATGAATTCAGTGTCTTTGTCCTTTAAGCTCAGTCTGGTTGTCCTCTGTGTGATTTCTTCTGATTCCAAGTTCTCATTCCTGAACTAATGAATAGATTCATCAAACACAACATGAGGTGTTTCCTCCACAATAAGGGTTTTCTTGTTGTAGACTCTGAAAGCTCTACTGATTTGAGAATATCCAAGGAATACTCCCTCATCAGCTTTGCTATCAAAGGCTTTCAACTGTTCTTTCCCATTATTGTGTATGAAACACTTACAACCAAAGATGTGAAAGTATGACACTTTAGGCATTCTTCCTTTCCAAAGTTCATAGGGGGGTTTGCCTTGCCCCTTAGTGATCAAACATCTATTTTGAGTATGGCATGCAGTGTTTATAGCTTCAGCCCAAAACCTCTTAGGTAAATTTGAATCAGCAATTAGGGTTCTAGCAGCTTCTTTTAAGGTTCTATTTCTCCTCTCTGCAACTCCATTTTGTTGGGGAGTTCTAGCTGGTGAGGTTTCATGACCTATTCCATTAGATGTGCAATACTCATTGATGTATGAATTTATGAACTCAGTGCCTTTATCAGATCTTATCTTGATAATGCTAAGGCTTTTCTCATTTGACAATCTCTTTAGAAGTTCAGGCAGTTTGACTTGAGTTTCCTTCTTATTAAGGAGAAATACTACCCATGTGAACCTAGAGAAGTCATCTACTACAACCAATGTGTATTTTCTACCATTTATGCTTGCTGGGGTAATTGGTCCAAATAAATCCATATGTAAAAGTTCAAGTACCCTCTCAGTAGAGATGACTGGTTTTCCTTTGAATGAGGCTTTAATCTGTTTTCCCTCTTGGCATGGTTTGCAAACATGCTCTTTAATGAAAACCTCATTAGGTAGTCCTTTAACTAATGCATTTCTAGCAATTTTGTTCATTGTTTTGAAGTTCAAGTGGTTTAATCTCTTATGCCATAACCAACTTTGTTCACTAGAACTCTTAGCAATGAAACATGCAGCATCAGTAGACTTGTCCCAGTCTGCAAAATACACATTTCCTTTCCTAGTTCCAGTCAATAGAATTTGTTGAGTCTTATCTTTGATTAAGCATTTTCCACATTGAAATCTTTATCACAGAATTGACTGATACTTAGGAGATTATATTTGAGACCAGCCACATAAGACACATTGGATACTTTGATGTTACCAATCATCAAAGTACCATAACCTTTTGTTGTAGCTTGTGAGCTGTCTCCAAATGTGACATTTGGGCCTTCTTTTTCTATAAAATCAGTGAGGAGTTCCTTGTTTCCAGTCATGTGCCTTGAACATCCACTGTCAAGGTACCATGCTGACTTTTTACTCATGCTCCTCTTCTTGTGGCCCAATGGTACCCAGTCATGTGCCTTGAACATCCACTGTCAAGGTACCATGCTGACTTTTTACTCATGCTCCTCTTCTTGTGGCCCAATGGTACCTGCAATTAGATAGGTTTAGGTACCCTTTGAGTTTTGGGTCCTGAGAGGTTAGTTGTACCTTTAGGAACCCAAACTTGCATAATAACCCTGATTGATTCAAGGTGGCTAAGTTGTTTTCCTCTAGCATCAACATACACTGACTTTCCCTTAAATGCCTTTGGGAAAGTATGTGTGAAAGTGTTAACTCTGTAAGTTTCAGGAGAGTTGTCAAATCTCCTGAACTTATGAGTTCTTTGTGCTACTTGAGGGAATCTTTGAGGAAAGGCTTTCTTATGACCATTACCCTTTGGCATGAAGGGTTTTGGTTGTCTCATTTTATTTTGCCTTTGAGAATAGTTGTCCTTAGGTCTAGTCAGCTGAGGCTTTCTCAGTAGAGTTGGCCTAGGCTGATTATACCTTGGATAACTCCTCTGAACATTGTTCAGGAGAGTTGCCCCTCCATTGGGTCTACTCTGCTGACCAACATTCCTCTTGTGTTCAGGGGCTTTGGCCATTTCCTTAGGTTTTGGCCTAGTCTCCTGAAGCACTTGAGTAGACAAGTCATCCATTTTGCCCTTTCCTTTGTTCAGTGGCTGTTTATTTTCATTTTCAGTTTGTGCCACTGACTTGACAAAGATTCTCTTAGTGTTACTTGTAGAAGCAACACTAAGACAAGGTGAAGATTCAAATGGATCAAATCCTAATCCACTTCTTTGAGCCATAGGGCTTTGATAACTCTGAATTTCCTCTATTGCTCTAGAGGATTTCTTCAGAGCAGACATCTTTAGTTTCAGGCTCTCTTCACTTGATTTAAGAATGTCATATTCATGTGAGAGATTTTCAAACTTGGCATTTAAAATTTTTAGTTCAAAATCTTTTCTCTTCTGAGATAGAAGTTGATCATCAATCTCCTTCTGTTGGTCAACTATCCTGAGATTTGCTTCCTCAAGCTCTCTCAAGACTTGTTGATACAACTCAGTAGATTTGACATCAACAACTACCTCAGAGTTTTTAGCAAGCTCAATTGCCAATCTTTCATTTTCTCTCACACAGTTATCATGAAATTCTTGTAACATAGTGAAATCTTCCATCAACTTTCCAAGGGAAAGCTTCAGGTTGACCTCACTAGTGTTTTGTGAGATGAATGATGGTGAACTAGAAGTAGAGGATACCTCATCATCCTCAAGAGCCATGTTGAAAACATCATCATCATCTTCACTGTTGGAGAACAGTCCATCAGAAGAGTTGAAGCTTTCAGTACTTTCAGATTCTTCACCAGCCATCATGGCTTTACTATTGGTGAACTTTCTGTCTCTTTTTGCTTGCCTTTCTCTTCTCTCCTTAGAGCTCAATTCAGGGCAGTCATACTGGAAGTGCCCTTTCTTCTTGCAATTATAGCACAAGTCTTCATCATCATCTTTCTTTGGTTCTTCTCTTCTTTTTGATGATGAAGGTTCAGCTCTACTGGACCTTCTCCTATCAGAGTACTTGTCCTCTGATCTTTTCTCTTCAGGCTTCTTAACCTCAGCCTGAGCTTCAGGAGAGTTGTACGTTCTCCTGAATTTGTTATCTTGGTAGAATTTCTTGTATCTACCAAACCTTGAGTTTAGCTTGTCAAACCTTCTAGCCATCAAGGCTAGTTCCTCCTTCATTTCAGTCTTAGAGACTGACTTTGATGATCTAGGAGTGGACTGCATTTCTGGTGCTGGAACACGCCGGCGAAGGCGGTCCGTCACCAGGTTCGTTATTGGGTACCAAACGTATAAAACGAATTGAAACATAAACAGCATGCATCTAAAGCATAGTTTAGATCTGTTACCTTTGAAGATCGAGGCGTTGATTCCAATCTACGGATCTTCTAGTCTGTCTCCCAACCTTGTTCGAACACCGGGTGGACGGCGCGCTATCAAACGTGGAGAAGGCTGCCTTTAGTTCATCTCCTTGAAACCCTAGCCGTTTTCTCAATTTCGTGTGTACTAGGGTTTCAAAACTATTTTGAGGCTCCTATTTATAATCTCCATAAGTTCATGGGCCAGACTAAGGATCCATTAGAAGGTATAGGGTTTGGGCTTCTTACAGGCCCAAATACTCTTATGTTCAGCCCAGAACATATAATTTGGCCCGAGAACATTAATTAATTCCACTAGAGAATTAATGTTGCACTCCCGTCCTATCCCGAACTGAATCAGGGCTTCTATTAGACTTTATAATTCCCCGTGTTTAAGATATCGCACGTCCATTAATTATTAAAGCTTCTGACTTCTTTAAATAATTAATTTCTATAATTCCTTGAGTAGTACCACTCAACCTTGTTGTCGTACGGATTAAATCCACCTGCAGGGTTTAATACGACAATCCTTTATGAGTTTCCTCAAGGGGACATCATCAGCCTGGATGTACAGGACACGGTGCCCTAATGCCAATAAGTAGACATCATGCGAGTGATGCCACTACCCAAAATACGGAGCGTGAAGAATCTACCAAGATTCTCACCTATGGTACATCAAAGTAGTGAACAAGCACCCCACACGTCTAAATATCACACTTAGGGTTAAGAATCATAAAAGTCACCAAGACCTCTAGTTCTTCATAACAGTCAGAACAGAAGAACATGTCTTATCTGTGATCCATTCAATACGCCTCTGCGCACTAGTATAAACTAATGGCCAAGACAAACCACTAACAAGTTTATACTACAACTTAAACCAATAGTTTTGTCCATAACTATCTCAGTTGTGAATACTGTTTATATCTTACAAGGGACTGACAATGTGATCTTCTGTGTGACTACAAACCCACCACATCGTCTACAATGCAAGATAAGCAGACATACAAGTAATCACAAAGAATGCAATAATGTGAAAAACCATTTATTTCAGATAAAAGGAAATTGAATATACGTCACAAAAGCCCACTAAAAGTTTGCTTTACAGTATACACCAACAATCTCCCACTTATACTAAAGCTTAACTTTTAGTATACACATAAAGACATCAACATTTCTCCCACTTATACTCAAAGTCTAGCTTGTAATACATCGTAAACCAAGACCCTCTATATGTTTCTCAAAGACTTTTATTGCCAGCGTCTTTGTGAAAGGATCAGCCAAGTTATCCAACGACGCAATCTTAGCTACAGCCACGTCTCCTCGATTTACGATATCTCGTATAATGTGGTACTTTCGCTCTATGTGTTTACTTGCTCTGTGGGCTCTAGGTTCTTTCGAGTTTGCCACTGCACCTGCGTTATCACAATAAACAGTGATACACATTGGCATACTCTGAGATACCCCTAATTCCAGAAAGAAATTACGCAGCCAGACAGCCTCCTTTGCGGCCTCTGAGGCAGCTACGTACTCGGCTTCCATAGTGGAGTCCGCGATGCATTTCTGCTTCACACTTCTCCAAGATATGGCTGCGCCTCCCAGCATAAACACATAACCCGAGGTTGACTTCCGTTCATCTCGATCAGCTTGGAAATCTGAATCGGTATAACCCAAAGGAATCAAACTATTTGACTGGTATACTAACATATAATCTCGAGTCTTTTTCAAGTACTTGAGAATATGCTTAACAGCAGTCCAGTGTCCTTGACCAGGGTTAGACTGATATCTTCCTACCATGCCGACTGCATAGCAAATATCAGGCCTCGTACACAGCATCGCATACATAAGGCTTCCTACAGCCGAAGCATAAGGAACCTTAGCCATCTCCTCTATCTCCTTCTGTTTCTTAGGACACATATCTTTAGATAGAGGGACTCCATGTCTGAAAGGTAGTACACCCTTCTTGGAATTCTGCATGCCAAAACGAGCAATCACGGTATCAATGTAAGACGCTTGAGATAAACACAACATTCTCTTTTTTCGATCACGAGTGACCTTAATACCAAGAATGTACGATGCTTCTCCCATATCCTTCATTTGAAACTGTTCTGAAAGCCACACCTTTACGTCTGATAATACTTTCACATTGTTGCCAATAAGAAGAATATCATCTACGTATAGTACTAAGAATACCACTACGTCTCTATCACTCTTCTTGTACACACAACTTTCATTTTGACATTGTTCAAATCCAAAAGATTTGATCACCTCATCAAAACGAATGTTCCAAGACCTGGAAGCTTGTTTTAGCCCATAAAGAGACTTTTTCAGTTTCCAGACTAGATGCTCTTGGCCTTTCTTCACATAACCCTCGGGTTGCTGCATATAGATGTCCTTATCCAAATTTCCATTAAGGAAAGCTGTCTTGACATCCATTTGCCAAATCTCATAGTTCATGTGATTAGCTATGGATAAGAGAATCCGGATCGATTTTAGCATGGCTACTGGTGAGAAGGTCTCGTCATAGTCGATTCCTTCTTTCTGGGTAAAACCCTTTTCCACCAACCGTGCCTTAAAAGCAGTAATCTGCCCATCAGACCCTCTCTTACGTCTGTAGACCCACTTACACCCAACGGCTTTCTTGTCGTGGGGAAGTTCACTTAGGTCATACACTTCCATAGCATCCATAGATTCAATTTCTGAATCCATGGACTTGTGCCAAGACTCTGCATCTTTGTCTTTGATTGCCTCTTTGTATGTCCAGGGGTCGTTATCATCATGTTCATCGCTTGGAATCAAGTCAGTAGACTCTCCCACAAACATGAAACGATCAGGTTGGCGAACAACCCTCCCACTACGACGAGGCAATGTATACAAAGGTTCATCAGAGTCGCCACATTGTGCAGTCTCTTGTGGTATTTCCTCTTGCACACTCGGTGTGCCATTGTCTCCTCTCAACTCATTTAGAATGATCTCAGTATTGGACTTATGCTTATTCATATAGTCTTCTTCTAAAAATCGGGCATTGGTACTCACCACCACCCTCTGATCATTAGGACTATAAAAATAACCACCTCTCGTTCCCTTAGGGTATCCTACAAACAACCGTACTTCAGTTCTAGGTGCCAACTTATCAGCTTCCTTGTTCAGCACATGTGCTGGACAACCCCAAATCCGAATGTGGTTTAGACTAGGCTTTCGCCCAGACCACAATTCCATCGGGGGTTTTGGAACCACTTTAGAAGGTACATAATTTAGAAGGTACGCTGCTGTTTCTAAGGCATAACCCCAAAAAGAGGTAGGTAATGAAGCATAACTCATCATCGATCTCACCATATCTAATAGAGTCCTATTCCTTCTCTCAGCCACGCCATTCTGTTGCGGAGTACCAGGCGCGGAGAGCTGGGATCTAATCCCGTTCTCTAATAAGTATTGCCTAAATTCATTGCTAAGGTACTCACCACCACGATCAGAACGCAGTGACTTGATACTCTTACCATGACGGTTCTCCACTTCTGCCTTAAATTCTTTGAACTTGCCAAAGCATTCAGACTTGTGGCGCATCAGGTAGATGTATCCATATCTTGAGTAATCGTCAATGAAATTGACGAAGTACTCAAAGCCTCCTCTAGCTTGAACAGTCATAGGCCCACACAAATCAGAGTGAATCAATTCCAACACATCATTAGCCCTATTACCCTTGGCCTTAAAAGGCCTCGAGGTCATCTTGCCTTCCAAACAGGATTCGCAGACTGAGAATGGTTCCACTTGGAGAGACTCCAAAAACCCACTACTTACTAGTCTTTGAATCCTTCTTAGGTTGACATGACCCAATCTTAGATGCCAAAGGTATGTTTGATTCAACTTAGAAGGTTCCTTTCTCTTATTTAATGATGATGATGAATGAGCTTCAGTCACAGTATGATATGCACACGTAATAGTATAAAGATTGTTTTCTAACGTGCCAGAACAGATTAAAGAGTCATTTCTCATAATAACAACATTGTCATTAAAAACAATTGAGCATCCATCCAAAAATAACTTCGAAACAGAAATTAAATTTCTCCGAAAATTCGGCACGTATAAAACGTTCTTTAATACTAAAACAGAATTAGAAAAACATAAGTGCACGTCTCCCACTGCAACCACTGATACTATCGCAGCATTGCCCAAACTAATAGTAATCTCGCCCTCACTCAGTTCCCTTGTCTGCAGAAACCCCTGCAAGGTGTAACAAACATGGTCAGTGGCTCCTGTATCTACTACCCAAGAAAAGGCAGAACAAGCCGCAAAACATGTTTCAACAACTAAAGCGAGAGACGTACCAGAGTTGTCCTTTTTTAGGAGAGGACAATCAGACTTCCAATGTCCCGTCTTGTTGCACTTGAAACATTTTCCCTTAGGCTTTTTCACGCCACCAGAAGGTGCTAGTTTCTTGCTCCCACTGCTTTCACCACCACCCTTTTTCTGTAAAGGCTTTTTCTTCTTCTTGCCATTAGACGAAGAAGGTCCAGCCTGAACAGTAATATTGGCTTGTGGTCGTTTACCCATGAGACCCTCCACCGCGACCAATTCCGTAAGAAGCTCGGTTAAAGTATAATCCTTCTTACTCATGATCGCGTTTACACGGAAGTTCTCAAAAGACTTTGGGAGCGAGTGTAGGATCATATCGATCTTGGTGTCATTATCGATTAACCCTCCGAGGACCTCAATCTCATTCAGATATTCCATCATCTTGAGACCGTGGTCCCTCACGGACGCTCCCTCTGGCATAGAGGTTGACATGATCTTCCTCATAGCCTCAAAGCGGGCAGCCCTATCTTTCTCACCAAAAAGCTCTTTGAGGCTCAACATCATAGTTGCGGCAGTAGGCATAGTTTGATGCTGCTGTTGTAAAACATTTGACATCGAGGCCAAAATGTAACAACGAGCCATCTCATCAGCCTTGAGCCACTTCTTATGAGCCTCCCTTTGCTCTTCAATAGATTCGGCTCCCAAAGGGGCATGAGCAGGTGTATCGAGCACAAACTTGTACTCATCAGCAACTAGGACAATGTCCAAATTTCTTTTCCAATCCAAGTAATTTTGACCAATTAGCTTATTTTGATTTAAGATAACCATAAGTGGGTTGAATGTCACCATAATGTATCTGAAATAAATAAAATGCAAGCAATGAATCACATAAGTTTGAAGCATAAAACATTGGAAACCTTCAAAATCAATATTCAACACAACCTCCAACAGCCCAACAAACACATATGCAAGCCACGTTAGGGTGGTCGTTTACACATGTATTCATCGACCAGACATTCAGTCTTTAATTTCAATATCACGTCAACTTATCCTTATGACGAATGAAATTAACAGTCGAACTTTAACTGGCCATGTGAACTAGAACAGTGACCCCGTTGGGGGGTTATATTCAAATTCACATCTAAGTGATGACCACAATTTAACAACAGTTATCTTGAATTATTCTTTACTGATGAACTCATGGATGACACATCCGTTAGGGAAGATCACACACTTCATCTAAAGATTAAAACAGTTTTATTAGAAGTCTTAACTAGTAAGCTCGTGAATGTTGCACCCGTTAGGGGAAGACTCCCAAGGTCCCACGAGCAATATACACCTTACTTAAAGACCAATTTTGCAGGCCTATAAATTAATTAAAATTCAATTGTCTCACTTAGTCATTTTAACATGAAGATTATTCATTGGCATAGCAAATTAACAAAAAGTAACACATGCATGCCATAACAATACAAGATGCGATAAACATAGGCAAAAAATAAATAAATGCACATCTATCGCAACCCCTTGAAAACCTATCAAAAACAGCCTATTATAAGCTATTACAATGATAAAACCAGTGGCGCGGACGGATGCCTCGCATCGGCCTCTCACGCAATGCAAAAACCTCGAATTCTCGTCCACCGACAAAAACTGGCCGAAAACTTCATCAAGGCTTTTGAATTAGGCCTCGCCACTCGTCCTCATGGCGTATCGGTGACTCCTGTAGATCTCGTCGAGACGTTTCCGAAAAGGTCTTGTGGGCTGAAAACGGACACCCGAGTCAAAAGTTATGGCCAAAACAGTTTTCACCGTCCAAGCCATAACCCGAAAAACTCAGATTACTGTTTTCAGATCTTCCATCGACACCGCCCGTTCTCACGATCAAAAATTACAATATAAACGAGCAAAACCCTACTACAGTAATCTATGAAATAGTCCTATACTACCCACACTTATTATCTGGAGGGAAAAACGATTACATAACACTAGGGTTGCGATAGAAGAAAAAAAAACATATCCAATAGAAACGCATACATACATGAAACAAAATAAATTGAATCATACAATCATACGTTTCAGGCAGAGCCAACAATCCACGAATCCAGGCTCTGATACCAATTGCTGGAACACGCCGGCGAAGGCGGTCCGTCACCAGGTTCGTTGTTGGGTACCAAACGTATAAAACGAATTGAAACATAAACAGCATGCATCTAAAGCATAGTTTAGATCTGTTACCTTTGAAGATCGAGGCGTTGATTCCAATATACGGATCTTCTAGTCTGTCTCCCAACCTTGTTCGAACACCGGGTGGACGGCGCGCTATCAAACGTGGAGAAGGCTGCCTTTAGTTCGTCTCCTTGAAACCCTAGCCGTTTTCTCAATTTCGTGTGTACTAGGGTTTCAAAACTATTTTGAGGCTCCTATTTATAATCTCCATAAGTTCATGGGCCAGACTAGGGATCCATTAGAAGGTATAGGGTTTGGGCTTCTTACAGGCCCAAATACTCTTATGTTCAGCCCAGAACATATAATTTGGCCCGAGAACATTAATTCATTCCACTAGAGAATTAATGTTGCACTCCCGTCCTATCCCGAACTGAATCAGGGCTTCTATTAGACTTTATAATTCCCCGTGTTTAAGATATCGTACGTCCATTAATTATTAAAGCTTCTGACTTCTTTAAATAATTAATTTCTATAATTCCTTGAGTAGTACCACTCAACCTTGTTGTCGTACGGATTAAATCCACCTGCAGGGTTTAATACGACAATCCTTTATGAGTTTCCTCAAGGGGACATCATCAGCCTGGATGTACAGGACACGGTGCCCTAATGCCAATAAGTAGACATCATGCGAGTGATGCCACTACCCAAAATACGGAGCGTGAAGAATCTACCAAGATTCTCACCTATGGTACATCAAAGTAGTGAACAAGCACCCCACACGTCTAAATATCACACTTAGGGTTAAGAATCATAAAAGTCACCAAGACCTCTAGTTCTTCATAACAGTCAGAACAGAAGAACATGTCTTATCTGTGATCCGTTCAATACGCCTCTGCGCACTAGTATAAACTAATGGCCAAGACAAACCACAAATAAGTTTATACTACAACTTAAACCAATAGTTTTGTCCATAACTATCTCAGTTGTGAATACTGTTTATATCTTACAAGGGACTGACAATGTGATCTTCTGTGTGACTACAAACCCACCACATCGTCTACAATGCAAGATAAGCAGACATACAAGTAATCACAAAGAATGCAATAATGTGAAAAACCATTTATTTCAGATAAAAGGAAATCGAATATACGTCACAAAATCCCACTAAAAGTTTGCTTTACAGTATACACCAACATCTGGTTCAGCAGTTTTGGCTTTGAATGCCACTCCCTTTGTAGGATTTGAAGGTTCCTCAACAGGCTTTCTTCTATTGAGGTCGAACTCATAAGCTTTGAGTTCAGAGAAGATTTGTTGCATTGGCATGGTGGAAAGATCCTTGGTATTTTGCATCATAACAGCATATACATCCCACTTTTGAGTGAGACTTCTCAAGATCTTTAGTCCAACTTCTCTTTTGGAGTACACCTTGCCTAATGAGTTGATCTCATTCATCACATCAGTGAATCTACCAGCAAATTTGTCAATGGATTCCTCAGACTCCATTGTCAATTGTTCAAACTTCTGCACTGCCACTTGGAGCTTGTTCTCCTTGATCTTTTCAGTACCCTCACACATTTCAGCAAGAGTATCCCAAATTTCTTTGGCAGTTGTGCAGTGGTAGACTCTACCCATTATTGCATCTGGAATTGTTTGGTAGAGGGTGTTCATGGCAAGATAATTCAGATTATCTTTCCTCTTCTCATCAGCAGTGAAGTCATCCTCATCTTTGGGAATCAGTTCCCTTATATCTGCTCTTTGAGCTTCAGTAACCCTGGGATTTACTTGAGTGAATACAAAAGGACCTCTTGTGATCACCCTCAGCATATCAGTGTGTAGAGATGCAAGATGAGCCCTCATTCTGATTTTCCAGAAATCATAATTGTCTATTGAGAACATGGGCAATTTGTGATGGGAGATGTGGTTGACTGGATTTGTGGCCATGTTGTCCAATCCTTGGACAGCAGGGGGTGGAACAGCAGCATTGTTGTTGGCCATATCTCAAGAACAAACAGTTAGTCAACAATTGATAGGATTTCAGATAGATCAGTTTAGTGACCACACTAAATATGTGATTTTGAAAACCAAGATGGCTTTTCAGAAGCAGTGGTCTTTGAACCCCTGCTCTGATACCACTTGTTGGTCCTGAAAGGAGTATATAACAAGTGTATGGGGGGGGGAATACACTTGTATGCAATTCTTTTCAAACTTTGATCAAACCAGAGATCAGCAAGGTTGTCTTGGACAACTCTGCTGAAGATGATTAACTCTTTTAAAGATAATCAAACTACTAAGTACTATTGAGTACTCAGTTGAATAACTATCTAAGAGAGTTATATGTGCGGAATTAGTGGTTGGCCCTTTAGTTTAGACTCCTTTAGTTTCTGAAATCACTTAGTCAATGAAACAGTCCAGTTTTCAGGGAACTTGTCCAAATGTCTTTTTGCACAGTCTTAAGTATAAGTTCTTTGAAAGATCAGTTTTGTGTGCAGTGTTGAATGTATGTAAGTACTTGAAAGCAAATCAACACAAGAGTTTATAGTGGTTCAGAGACTCAAGCTCCTACATCCACTTTCCCTGATTGAACAGGATAATTCCTTCACTCTTGGAATTAACTTGTTTTATAGTGCCAAGGTGCACTTGATCAATAACACCACTCCTTGGTGAATTGATCCCTAGGATGTCTAGAGTCCTAGTACCCTCTTCTCAACTCAGAACTGAAATGTTCTTCTCTCAACAGTCAGCTCCTACCACTTCTACTACTACAACAACCTTCTCACTTTCTCACTTGAAAGGGGTAAGGATTGAAGTAAGGTTCCAACTAATGAGATATCCTTTACAATGAAGATCAGTGTATAAGGATTAGGATATCTCTCTAAGCTTGTGTATGGATATACAATAGGTTCAGCTTAGAAGAAGTATATGAAGACTAAGATAGTCTTTGAAAGCTTTGAAAGCAGTCATGCTTGTAGGATAGTTGGATTGTGTTGAGGTGCTTTCAAATGGTCTTCACACTTCTGTATTTATAGACAAATGAAGGATTTTCCCGTTGGAGAGGCAGCCTCAAATGTCCATAAATGTCTTCTTTTAGTTCTTCAACTTTGAAGACAGATTCTTGATAGTGACATGTCCTCATTTGGGAAATAAACGGCTGTATAGACTTTGTCTTCATTCTGCAGCACTCTTTCCAATGTCTGACTTTCAGATTCTCTTGTTAGGACATGGACATGGCTTCTGAAGGTTGTTCCAATGATAGGACAACATTCCTTATCAAATGGACAACTCTCCTTATCACTATCAGCTGACTTGCTTATCAGCATGGTTGGCTTGCTCATTTTCAGATAACTTGGCTCTTGCCCTTTGCTTCACTTCAAAGTGATCTCAGCATGTTGAATTGAAGTTCTTTAGGGTGTGGTTGTCTCTAACTCTTCAGCATAGTTGACCTCAAGCTTTCAGAGCACTTGATCTTGATTAATTGTGCTGAGACAACTCCTCTGGATAACTCTCCTGATCAACATAGTTGGTCTTAAAAGACTTAGTGTTGGTTCCAAAATTTGAGCCTTGAGGGGACTTGATCTTGATGGACTTCAAAGCATGTGTTCCCCCTCAAATTGTGCATCTAAACAACTAAGAGCTGCCTAACATATTAGCTCCTCATCTAGCCTTATTATATATGTTCTAACAGTCTTAGAACATAATCATCTTGACTTAGGCATGTCTCAGGGGGTTTTGGTATTGAATCAAAACATATCTCATTTTATTCCCAACATTTTGTCCCCTCTGAAATCAATGAACAACCAGGAAAACGAGATGTTCATCCCCTCTGAAATCAAAGACAAATTTCTTGACTCACTAGATCCCAAACCCCTTTCCCGTTTGAAGTGTGTTGACAGGTACTGGAATCAGTTAATATCTTCCAAAGCTTTCGTCGATTCTCAACTGATTCGTGCTAAAAATAAGCAAAGGTACTCCTTCTTACACAAGAATCAGGTATCTAACCCACCTGTTTGTTGCCTGTCGGTGGGGTATGGTCAGCCTGGTACGAGGCGATATATTAAAGAAGATTCAGACGATTTTGAAGTTCTCGGATCGTATAACGGGTTAGTTTTCATCTGTAACACTGATGATGATTTTATTTTGTCAAACCCATGTACAAATCAACAAATCGTTTTACCTCCTGTGCCAGAAATCTTAAGACTTAATTTAGGAGAAGAGTGTGTTTTTTTTGGTCTTGGATATGATGACATGCAAGATGATTTTCTGATTATGCGAGTTTCTCGTTTTTTGCAATTAGAAGGGTACATTTCATTAGTTATGTTGTACTCTCGAAATCTCAACTGCTGGTTTTCACTACCCCCATTTCCAAGCGAAAAACCTCCTTCTGAAAATGCATTTTATGTTGGGGGTCTTTTTCATTGGAAAGTACAAACCTGGAATGGTTATGCAATTGTAATTTTTGATTGCAAAGCCCAATTCTATGATCAATTTGATGTGCCTGCTTTTATACTTGAGTCATGGAGGGGCTTGACAACAACACCCTCGCTGTATATGTTGATCGACTATCTGTGGACGAGTTTGGTGTCAGTCGTTATTTTAATGAAGTGCATCTTCTTCATTATTCGAATGATGCTAGAACTTGGTCTAGGTTTACAATCTTCAGGGAAGAAAATTTGCCAGATAGTTTTGCACTCGAGCCAATATGCTTCTTGAACACCGCTAGGACACAATTAATGTTTAGTGTTAAGCCCTACGTACGTTTTTCTCATATGACATTGTATCAAGGAACTTTTGAAGGATGGAGGGCATTGAATCGTGGCCAGTGTGTGCAAAATCCTACAAGTACATAGAGTCTCTTGTATCTCCTCAACGTAATTTAGTCATATAGTGTAGATGATAGTACACATATTAGCTTATGTTGTTTTAATGCATCTTGATTATGCATATATTTATTTAGTATGTAATTTCACTGTGCTTTTGTTCTTCGTAAGTCGACATACATAACGTGATGTTGTTAGTTTTTTTAATGTAATACAGCTAATCTAAATCATTTTGATATGCTAACCTTGTATTATTTTACTTATATTTTTGACCGTATATTAGAATAGAAACGAATCGATTCAATGTGATGTATTAACTGTGCATATAATAGCAGCGTGCAAAAATAATGCATATGGTATACTGACATAAAGAATGCATATGGTACATTGAGAACTAACTTATTTTATATCATTGAATTGTTCATTATAGTTGTGCATATGAACATTCCTGTCGTCTGCACCATTGCAATGGATTTTGTTGACTATAATGGTAATAATTTAATTTATTTAAATCTTTACAAACTTATTTTTTTATGTATGTGCATCTCAGTAATCAAAATATATACTAGTGATCCTATCTTTATAACAAAGACAATCATGTATTTGTTAGAAAGTTCACATTTATGAAAAATAACCGACTATCACAAAGTACGTCAAATATAAATCCCAAAAACCATATTATATTTCAAAAGAAAGATGCCAATTCATGAGTAATGAAGATGGCTAATAGTTTAACTAGTTTTTCAAAAATAACATATCAGTCTTTATCCAAAAGAAACATAAATAAGTAAACAGTTTACGCAAAATGCGATTTGGAATGAGTAGCCAAGCTTAAATAGTCTAAACTTCCACACATGTAGTTATTCAAAACTCATATGCATCGGGTCAACGAAAGATTCTACGATTCTAGCTCGCATTGTGCTTGAAGCCAGTTTGTCAAATTCACCCGACTGCGGATCTTCACCTTTATAAATATATTCGATTTCCTTACAAACTATTACACCACAGTCTACTGATTCCGATCCCTGTCTCCAAGTATCCGCTGGAATTGGGTATTTGAACGACATTTTTAAGAACGGATGGTTATGCTGCTTTGCCTTGAACAGACTGACCAATCGTGCATCTACAAATTTCACCTATAATTATTTGACAAAATACATAAAATCAACAACCCTTACACTTATAAACAATGATAAACTAAGTAATGCAAAAAAAAAAAAAAAAAAAAACAATGTAACATTCGAAGAACTTACAACATTTAAGGACTCCATCAAGCATGTATCCTCATGCGCTTTTGTTCTTGGGGGAAGTGAGTAGTAAAATGTCCATTCCCTCGTGGTCAGATCAAGTTTGAGAAGTGTCCAATGGTCCACTTCTTTTGAACCACTTGATGAACCCATTTCACATACATTGATTGGGAATAAAAAGATGCTTTTGTCTAAGCTATCCTCAATAACTTTATCTACCAGGGGGTAGAAAGACTTCTGTTTTGAAATGTTACGATTTGTGATCATTGCCTACAAAATAAGCGATCAAAACAGAATTATAGATAATACTTCACTTAAAAGAACAAATAAATAATCTTCATGAAATAGTCAAAGGATTTTATAAAATACCCAGCATGTAGCAGTAAACACCCTCACACGTCTAGATTCTGGCCTTGTTGTGAATAAAACAGATCGCAATATATCAGCCCATGCATTGATTACCTAAATGTATGCACAGTGTTATCATATAAAATTTCAAATCAATTAAAAATGTATATATTATGTAGTATACCTGACTTGTAATCCTTCCATTATTTAAAATATCAATCAGCATCTGTACTGACACATCAGCTAGTGGTATATCAGCGTGCCAAACAATGCAACTGCACCATTCACAAAATTCACAATACAATATATATATACTAAATCATATTAGAAAAGAATTACGTACTAAAAACTATTTACTTACTGTGGACCATTGGTCTTTAGCTCTTCGAATATCTGGTCTCTAACATATTTAGAAGACTTCCTCACAGTTGCCAATTTATTGTTGAACGGATACTTGACCACTCCTTTAGGTTTGTTATCCACCTCAACATTCTTTGATGCATCGTCATCGTCATCGTTGACTTCATGGACCTCTACCAGTTCTTTTGTCAGTGGTTGAGGAGATATTATCATTGGTTTACGGTCATCTGTTATCGTTCGACCCTTAATTCTGTCAACTAATGAACTTGGCGATATATACGTGGTCTTCTTCTTCACTGGCCGTTTAGGTGTCTTTAACACTTCTTCATTTAATTCTTCAACAGGCATCTTTCCTTTATCAACATATTGGTCATTGATCGTTTGCTTTGCATTACTGTCAAAATCACCTTGAAAAACATCCTCATCGATCAAGGTTTTTGAACAAAATTCAGATGTAATTTCTAGGTTCCTGCTCAATCGTTGATTCTCAGCTTTCAGACTTATGATGACATCGTCTTTAATTCTCAGTTGTTGTTCGAAATTTGCAGATTCCTTCAAATTCCTTCTTCATATTATTCAAATCAGAAGCAGGTTCCTCAATCCTTTTAGCATACTCATCCTTTTTTGTCTTCAGCTTTTGAATTTCTACATCCTTTTCCATCAGTTCTTTATCACAGCGTACCCTCACATCTAGGATCTTTTTCTGCAGGATTCCTATTTCAACCACATAATTATCAAATCTTGTAGACTGATTAACATCACTGACAGGTGCATTGATCTTATCTTCTGAATTCATGGTCTTATCTACAGCAATATTGCCTTCTTCTGTATCCTTCAGATTACAATCCACGGCTGCAGTTTCCAGATCACCAACATTCCCAGTTTCACGATTAATTTCCTTACAAACCTTCATAACTGGATCCTCACTGTCAAGCCAAATATCGAATGATGGGCATTCAACCGTAAAGCTCTTCTTTGCTCCTGAACTGGAACCAAGTTCGAACACTTTTGATGATGAATTCTGGAAAATATCACTCTGCCCCACCGCAACATTTAACTCTGTATGCAATTCATTTGCTGACTCTGCAATACCAGATGACACCTTTCCATCAGTAGCAGGCGTTCTAGTTCCTCCTAACCTTGAGCTTGTTTCTTCACATCTGAAACGACGAACTTCTGAGAGCTGTTCCTTTTCATCAGTCGTAGGTTTAGGCTCCTCCGTGAAAACCTTATATTCAATAAAATTATAATCACAAATCAAGTATATGATCAAAGTATAATCACAAATTAAGTATATGGTGAAATCTTTACCCTGGTTTTGCGAGTCAGTTTATCAGTTAAGATTGCAGCATGCACTTTATTGGTATCCCATTTGAGGAACCGAGGAAAAGCAGATGGATTGTTTGGTTTAACAATCCTTGTATGCTCGCATAACCAGAACTAAAAAAAATTTAATTAATTTAAACACTGTATAAAAACATTAAACCAACATAAACCAAACAATAGTTTTGAAAATGAATAATTGAAATAAATTTACCGGCAACAACATAGCACAACCACCGGACATTAGCTGTTTGCTTCTTTTTAGTTGACTCTTCAATTGGTCAACTATGAATGTACTCCAGTCGTATCTGCAAATCTCTGAGTAGTTTTCCAGGTAATGTGTCAAATGCCATGGTACAGCTGAGCTCCTAACTAGACATAGAAAAGCAACCAGCATATAACAACAAACTAATCTAGCCACATCGCGATTGGCTTCATCGTACTGTTGTCTCACAACCTCCTTTAACTTTAAAAGGACAGGTAGTTTATACAGAGAGTTATATTGTCTTGGTTTTGCTAGTATATCATTACCGAAACATCGCATTACCCATGGAGGATGATGATAATCATCTACTCGTTGCCTGATCTCATCAGTTCCACATCTAATTCCGAAAATAAGTTCTGCATCATGCTTTGACAATGCTACCCTGGTTCCTCCAATTACAAAACTCTCCGTTTCAAAGTCAAACCTTCTAACAATCTCCACGATGTCACTCTCGAATTTCAAACATCTCTTCTTTAGTGAGGGACTAACATTGAGGCAAACAGAGTTAAACAAAAGCCAGAATGGAGTTTTCTTCAGATGTACTATATGCTGGTTTGTGAATGGAATTCATTTCAAATCATTGATAGTTGTCCTCAGATTTGACCTATAATAGGTCTCGCTAAAGTCTACTTCCACACCAGCTGAAACAGATTGAATGATTTTTATATAAAAGATTACTTCATATGTATATCCTACTATGCAGTTTAATTGTTACAAAGAATTACCAAAACAGTTTTCAGGCTTGATTGCTTGTACTTCTTTTTCCTTCCTAGCATGCTTTCGAACCCTTTCGTACTTTGCTGTATCACTTTCTGCAATTTAAAAAACACTTACTATATGCATACCCGAAATCATATGGGTTATTTAAGAAACTATACAATTACCTTCCGAATCAGACGAGCTATATTTACTTCTCCTATCTTTACTGCCGTCATCACTCTCAAAATCTATTAATACAGGAAAAAATATTGTTATTATTAAAAATAATCAACTACTAAATACTAAAAGCAACACAATCTGTGACAAATGCATATCACAGTTGCATAACCTGAATTTGATACGACACGGGAGCCCTTTGACAGCCGTTTACCTGCAGAATATTGATCTTAGATAAGCTATGATTTCATTACACAGGACAAATTCCACTAAAACATAAGCAATGAATTAGTACATAAACCTTTACGCTTTTCATCTTTCTTTTCCTCCCTCCTACGCTTTTTAGAAGATCATGTTAATAAACCAGAATAGTAATTGGTTATGAATCACTTTTTCCAAATACCTTATTCGTATTG
This sequence comes from Galeopsis tetrahit, assembly GCA_963675135.1. Taxonomy (NCBI): domain Eukaryota; kingdom Viridiplantae; phylum Streptophyta; class Magnoliopsida; order Lamiales; family Lamiaceae; genus Galeopsis; species Galeopsis tetrahit. The sequence continues at coordinate 23,823,810 of OY776134.1, forward strand.
TTCTTAAATGACTTAAATGTATAATTTGTTAAATTACCTCTCGTTTCTACACGACGGACGGTCTCCTCAGTAGTCTTCTTTTGTTTCCCACTCCCCCTGCTTGATCCTTCACCCAATCGATAAGCTGATTTTTTGGTTCTGGCCATTTGTACATATAAACTTTAACATATATGAGTAACTGCACTGTGATAATACATATACTGCTTCTATGCACCTGCTCATACATATTTAAAAAAATTATACCCATTCTTTTATAAAAGTCGGTAGCCCAAACACAATCTATTCTTTTTTCATAAAAATCGAAGTTCATTCTCACTATCATCAAAACCATTTAGTAAAACATAGATTTTCTAGGGTTTACATCCGTCGTAAGTAAATGTTATGTACTTTTTTAATCAAAGATTTCCAAATAAAATCTACGAAACAACACATGCAGTTTACCTACTATGGAAGCCCTCTGTTCCTGTATGTTCTACAACACATTTTGTTAACTGGTTTTTTTTTTAAATATGTTGCGAATCAGATTACCGTATGTTGCGAACCAGAAAACGATCACAATGAAACATGCATATGATAGTATTACCTGATTTTTCGCCTAGAAGTCAAACTCGCCGCCGGAAAATGCAGAGAAAACTCAAACAATTGTCGACGAAAGTAATTGTAGACGCGTAAAACCCCAAAGCTCAAACAAGTAAATGGATTTAATGTGCATACCTACTCTTTAGGAAACTTTTAAGTTTTTGGAAGCTCCTAAAATTACGCGAATTTCAATATCATTTGTTTATATATATAATTAGGGAATTTATTTGTTTTATTAATTTGAATTATGAATTTCGAATGTTTGAAATGAATGAAAGGGTATAATTGTCTTATATTTTCCAATTTGACTCTATTAGACAAGAAACTATGTTAGAGGCTCTATTAGACTAAACTAGTAGTGAAATGACCCTATTAATAAATAACCCTATTTTTTTTCTCAAATTTCTTTCATTTTTTCGATGTGGGACACAATAAAATCCATATGTTTGATTGTTACTAACACTATTGCTTTTATAATGTTTTCCTCTAATGTTTCTTCCACTCTTTTTCGATGTGGGACATAAAATTTTACTTTTATAATGTTATCCTCTAATATTTCTTCCACTCTTATTCGATGTGGGACATAAAATTTTGTGTTTATTTGTTACTATAACTTGCTTTTATAATATTTTCTTCTCATGTTTATTCTACTCTTATTCAATGTGGGACATAATTTTTATGTTTGTTTGTTATTATAACACAATTAGTTTTATAAAAATAAAAATCTCATACTTTTTTTAATTTTTTAATGTGGGATATAATAAAATCCATATATTTGTTTGTTACTAACACTATTGTTTTCCTAATGATTTCCTCTCATATTTCATTTACTCCTTATTTGATGTGGGATGAAAATTTTGTATGTTTATTTGTTTTCTCTCATATTTCTTTACTTTTTATTTCAATAATATTATAAACAAACAATATATTTATAAATGCCTAAAAGCATTTGTTCACCTCTCAAGAAATAATATTTTAATTAAATATTCTTTATTTTAATATAAATTTTATAAATATATTTTTTAGGGTAAAAAATAATATAAAAAATACATATAAAATCATTTTACCGGTTGAACCGTGAACCGGTGCCTAATCCGCTTTGATCTCCGGTCCGGTTATAAAAACACTGCCGAAAATTTCGATATTTTTTCAGTATGAAAAGCTCGGTATACCGAAATTTCGGTATATTTACCCAACCCTACTTAAAACAATAAAATCTTTAGCTAAGGGTGGATGAATATCCCAACTATGATTTCCTTAGACAACCGCTTCCTCGTCTTTTACAATTTTGATAAATAAAAATGTGGGTCTTACACTAGTTATCTATAAAAGAAATTCATATGATAAAGAGCAATAAAAAATGACAAAATATTAAAAAAGATCTGTGTGGATGAATATCCCAACTATGATTTCCTTAGACAACCGCTTCCTCGTCTTTTACAATTTTGATAAATAAAAATGTGGGTCTTACACTAGTTATCTATAAAAGAAATTCATATGATAAAGAGCAATAAAAAATGACAAAATATTAAAAAAGATGCGTCGACAGCAGGGTTCGAACCTGCGCGGGCGAAGCCCAACAGATTTCAAGTCTGTCTCCTTAACCACTCGGACATATCGACAACTGTGTTCAAAAGTTGAAACAGATAAATAAATATCTTTACAAATAGCCCCGACTTTACTGGCCCAATATTTCCTTACTCATTAACATAAAAAAAAGAGACTTCTAATTAATATACTTCAATTTTCTACTTAACTTTACCATATATGGGTGAAAAAATAGTTGGTTGATTTTTAAATATAATTTCAATAATACATTTTTTTAAATAATCTTTATTAATTCAAATTCAAATTCAAATTCAAATTCAAATTACAATCCTAACACTACTTAATTTATCATTAATAAAAGGTTCAACAACCATACAAAAAAGTTGTTTGAGCTAAATCATGTGCAACTTACAACTTAATTATTCATATCCCTTTCTAATGAATCAAACGTTTGCATAAGTTACCTTCATTAAAAATGTCATGAAAATAAATTAATATAGAAAGTTATATGATCATTAAACAAAGATGGGCAAACAAACACATAAATTATACTCCCACTGTTAAACAATTATCGTTTGATCATACTTTAATGTAAGAGTTGTCTATTAATATTATAGTGATAAAATTGTTTTTTTTTTTTGATGGAGTATGATGGTCGATTGACGATAATAAGACAAAAAAAAAAGAAGGGAATAATGTAGAAAGTAATAACATGTGGTGTAATTTTAAGATGGTGAGGAAGATAGTTAATGTGTAAGAAATTATTTTATTTTATTTAAAAATATGTTCAATTAAGTTCGGGGCCGACCATTCTAACAAGTGTTCAATCCATTGCTGATCGGAAGTAGAGCCGTCAAAACGGGCTGGGCCCGTTGGACCAGACCGCCCCGCCACTAAAAATAGTGGGTTGGGCCAGGATTTTTCAAGCCGGCCAGAAGGGCCCAAAAAAAGAAGGGAATAATGTAGAAAGTAATAATATGTGGTGTAATTTTAAGATGGTGGGGAAGATAGTTAATGTGTAAGAAATTATTTTATTTTTATTTAAAAATATGTTCAATTAAGTTTGGGGCCGACCATTCTAACAAGTGTTCAATCCATTGCTAATCGGAAGTAGAGCCGTCAAAACGGGCTGGGCCCGTTGGATCAGACCGCCCCGCCATTAAAAATAGTGGGTTGGGCCAGAATTTTCCAAACCGGCCAGAAGGGCCCAAAAAAAGAAGGGAATAATGTAGAAAGTAATAATATGTGGTGTAATTTTAAGATGGTGGGGAAGATAGTTAATGTGTAAGAAATTATTTTATTTTTATTTAAAAATATGTTCATTCGGGGCCGACCATTCTAACAAGCGTTCAATCCATTGCTGATCGATTCGGAAGGAGTACCTGTTATAAAACTAAAAAACAAGCCAGCATAACCTAATAGGATTTTATTGTTTGATATTTTAGCACTACAATCTTGTTTTTTATTTTTTTAACAACGTAAATTTATTTTTGATTTTTTTCACATGAATCTTATTCTCTTACAAACTTACCAAATTAAAAAAATATTAATTTTATATAATTAATGAAAGATAAATTTGTCATTATTCACTCCTCCTTATAAAGTTTCACCAAAATATCCTAAATATCAAATATAATAAAAATGGAGAGGGTACCAAATAAGCAACAAAATGTATAGCTTTTAAATTTTAGGGAAAGTAACTATTAGGTGTTTTTTACCCTCTTTCTTTACATTTAACTACTATCTTCTTTTAGAGATACTAATAGGTGCAAAATAGCTCTAAAATTACTATTATGTCCTTCAAACTTAATTTTGAATTTTACACTTTAATATGTTTCATTTAATTTTTTATTTCTTCAAGAAATTAAATTTAAAATTAAGAATAAAAAATATACCTAAACATAGTATCCCATCAAAATTAAAAACACATCTAAATAAAAATTCGGAGAAATACATTATGGAGTATTAATTAGATGTGTAATTATATGTAGAGTTAATTCTAAATAAATACACCACATTTAGTCTCAATATCAATTTAATCACAACTTTTACAATTATGGTAAAAGAGTTTGGGGAAGTTACACTATAGGACAATCCACTCTTAATTTTTAAGATTCAAGCTAATTTTTATTAGAGTTTCAATTAAAGACAAAATCCAACTTAGATGTACAATTATGCCCTTATGTTATAATTAATTTCAAATTATGCCGCTGATATGATATCCTCGAAATATGTGCGAGTTAATTAAGTTTTCAAATTTAAAACTATCATTCCTAATCTATCGGCTTCAAGAATATCTGTACATATGATTTCCTCAAAACATTCCTAATCTACCCACTTCAAAATTAAAATGAATTTCGAATTTTTAAAAATTAATTTCAGCAAAATTAGTATTATTATTATAAAGTCAACTATTAAAAAACAAAATCTGTAAAAATATTTTTAAAATTCTGCCCATTTATAACTTTCCAAAATTTTAAAAAATTATTAATCTCCAAATTCGATTCCCATAAATATGTTGCATATTCTCATTGACATTAAAAAAAATGTTGCATATAGAAAAAATTGTTGCATATTCTAATTGATATGCAAAAATATGTTGCATACCACTTTTATAAATATGTTTAATTTATTATATTTGAAAATGTCAATATGCCCAAGATTATTATTGATAGTTTAAAATTGTTTAATATTTAATTTTATATAATTAAAATACAAATCTATAGTATATGAAAATTAAATAATCTCGAAAGAAAAATTGTATAACAGTACTATAAAATTTATAATTTATTTAGATAAATTATTTTAATACATTTTTATTTTGGGCGGGGGGATTTTAATACATTATTTTGATAACATGCATATTATTTGACTGTGTGGCAAAACAAGATATTGTGATTATATTTAACACTATTTGAAAAGAATATATTTAACGCATATATTTTGATATATGCATAAAATAGTGCATACATTAAATGCATATATAAAATATGCGTACATATAATTATATACAGTCAAATCTTCACCTTGATCTTTAATCTTCTCCTCACCGTGGACGATCTCATCGAACCCGTACGACCGCTCCGGCGACCTTGCCACCGTTTTCTTCTTCTCCGGTGCAATCACAAAAATTCCACCGGCAATAAACAAAACCAGCTTCATTAAATCTAGAGAAATCCCATGATTAATGACTTCAAAGCACCCCACTTGCGAGATAAGCTCGCAAATTTTAAAACACAAAATTACATACCTTGAACAGATCGACGACGTCGTATTCGAGTGGATCTGGTCGAACCTTGGACAGAATTACATAGCTTGTCGGTGCAACAGTGGCAGTTCGTGACGGATTTGGCCGAACCTTGAACAGATCGACGCCAAATTTTTAACAAAAATGAATGACGATGATAGAGGTTATCATCGATTCATGGAGATAAACGATGAAATTGAATGCAGTTTTTTTGGAGGAACTAAGAGGGAGACGATGAGAGATATTGATTACGCTGAGAGATTTTTGGATGGAAAATTGGAAATGAATGATTCAATTGGAAATAAATCTAATAAGGAAAATTCGGCAAAAAACAAGGAAGGTTCATTCAATTTTAATATTAATTCTTTTAATATATTGATTTGAGGGCATATTAGGAATGTCAAATATGGATTTGTCTTAATTTGTAATATCAATAATTTTTGTCTTGAATTAAAAAATGGGCTAGGATCATGGTCTATAATGTCAATAAACTCAAAGAGTTTATTAACATTAAGAGCTAAAATCCACACCCCTACTACAATTAAAACTAAAAAAAATCAGCAATTCAATTAAGGCCAAATCATTACTTAAGATACCTAATATGCCCTCCATATTTAATTACACTAATAATTACATTTTAATATATTTAACCTTCCACATAAATACCGGAACTTTTAGTCTACTCTTAATTTGCAAAAATTCAAAATGTTTCTACCGAATTAAATGCAATATTCCATCAATCTGCCTGATTCCAATTAGAAATTGCATGATTTTTCATTTATAAAAGGCTATATTTTCTTCTTCATAATGAGATGATCAGTTTCAGATTCTTAAATTCCTTATCAGAGTCGCTCTCATCTCCAAGATCCACAATGATGCTCTACGCTGCCATTTGGACGGCTGTCTTAACGGTGACTGTGGCGGTTGCGTCTTTCGCCTCGAAATGAACATTCGTTTGGGCCATCAGTTAATCTTCGTTGTGAAGACTTTTGCGTCGCCGCTCGGCTTTTCAAGTAGGCGAGAATAGACGTGCTGCTACCGCCGGGTTTCGCCGCCGTCATTGTTGCTGGATCGGCTTGCGCGATTAAAGCTTTTGGGCTGTGGGAGGATGACGAGGAACGACGACCGTTTTGAAACACGGTTAGGTTAGTCGGAGATCTCAATTCTCGTTGCATATGTATACTAATTTATTGCATATATTTGTATGTATAATGCATATTCTGAATATTTTTAAATAAAATTAATATTTTAGAATATTTTATTACAGATATATTTTCATATTATGAAGTATTTTAAATTGCAGCATGCAATTGTCGTTGCATATATAAACTCAATTTATTACATATATTTGCAGTGGAATTTTCGTTGCATATATAAACCTTGCATTAATTGATTGCGTGCATTTTGGGAATCGAATTGAGAGAATTAAATTTTTTGAATTCTGAAAAAATAATAAATGGGAAATTAATTTTTTTTTTAATTTTGGAAAAATAATAAAAATCCTAATTAAACATAAAACAATGGTCGTAGATTAGGAGTAGTTAGGAAAGTGTTTGAAATTAAATTTCAATTAATGGGCACGATTATCGGGGTAAAGATCTTTCAGATTTTACATATTTATTTTGTTGATGAATGTTTTGAATTTTTGAAGGTGTATTAATTACCGTAATTTAGGTATAATGTATTTTGGAAAGGTTTGAGTTTATGAAAAGTCTTGAAATGCGGGAATTAAAATTGATTACAAATTTTAAATTAAAAAAAGGTTGACTAATTCTACATGACCATTGAATTGAATATAAAAGGTATATTGGTACAACTGCATACTAAATTGTCTTTAATTGTTATTAAGATTAAAATTGGATATATTTGCTAAAACTCTTAGTGGAGTGTCCTTAGCGCTGTAACTTTTCCATGATAAAAACATCAACCTTTCATAGTGTTGCAATTAGATACACATTTTTTTTCCGACGAAGAAGAAGCGGGAGTTTTATTTTTATTTTTATATATAATTTTCTCATATATATATATATATATATATATATATATATATATATATATATATAAGCTTTCCTTAAATAACATTATTAAGATAAAATATGTGAATATGTAAATTTATGGATGCTAATAAAAGATATTAAAGGTATTAACTTTATTAAAAGATATACCAAATATCAAAATAAAAAATTAGAATACATATTAATGACTTTTATAAGGACATGTCACGATTATTTCAATAATTTTTTAAAATTAATTAAAGTTGTTATGAAGTATCGAAATTGAAAATTAGAATAGATATCAATAGCTTTTTAATTCTTCCATATGTCCTAATTTTTTTCATGATTCTTTTGAAATTAATCAAAGCAATTAATTAAATATATCTTACCAAATTTTCATATTTATATAGAAATGGTTATTGATTAGTCCTTTCTTCTTTTGAAAGAGACGATATTTTTTGTTAAAAGTTATTTAATTTTAGTATTTTCAATTGAAAGATAATCAACTTATTTTTCTACTTATAATTCAGATTAATTTTTTAAATTGATTTGATCAAAACAATTTAGTTCTTTTATCATTTTTTTTTTTAGTTTCAAATTTTTTGTAATTCTATTTTGCAAAGTACTATCAAAATATATTTTTTTTTCAATTCAAAGATTCGATCAAAATAATTTTTCGGATTCTCCATCATTATTTACAAATTAATTATATCCTTATTTACGTTTCTTTTAATTAAATTCTATCTCGTTTGGCAAAATATTGGAAAAATCTCCGACAAACTCAACTCAACCTCACCTTCAAATCTAACTTTAAAAAATACTGAATGTAAAATATAGGTAATTTTTTAAATTGTTTAAATCAAGATAATACAAAAGAGAAGAGATATATGAAAAATCACAAATATTTACTTACATAACCCGAATCGACAGAAATAGAATAAGATAATGCAAAAATTAAAAGATGAACAAAAATTACTGAAAAAATTAAAAGATGAACAACACAAGATACCGTAAAAATTAAAAGATGAACAAAAATTACTGTAAAAATTAAAAGATGAACAAAAATTAGCATAACCAGGATCGGCAGAAATAGAATAAGATACCGTAGAAATTAAAAGATGAACAAAAATTACTGTAAAAATTAAAAGATGAATAAAAATTAACATAAATTAAAATATGAACAAAAATTACTGCAAAAAATAAAAGATGAACACAAATTAACATAAGATACCGTAAAAATTGAAAGATGAACAAAAATTAAAAGATGAACAAAAATTAAAATAACCAGGATCAGCATAAATATAAATAAGGATGTTGTGTTGAAATTAAAACTTAAAATGGAGGTTTGAGATTAAAATATAAAACTAAAATTAATGAGAAATGAGAGATTTTGAAATGGAGAGATTTGGTGAAGAAATGTTGAGATTGAATAAGGCTTTGTCATGTGGCTCTACAAATGTTTGTAAATATATGATAAAATTAAAAGATGAACAAAAGTTACTGCAAAAATTAACATAACCAGGATCGACATAAATAGAATAAGATACTTTAATAATTTAAAGATGGAACAAAAATTACTGCAAAAATTAAAAGAATAACAAAAAATTAGTACAAAAATTAAAATGAAGAGTGAATACTTTTGAAAATACCGTAAAAATAGAGAAGCCGATCCTATATCGGTCACCCCGGGCCGCAGTCGGACGCTGCAATTTACGACGGCCTTAATCTTTAAATATTTTTTAATAATTATTATGGGTCAAGATTATTTTGTATTGTTACATGCAATAGTATATCTTACTATATGCAATAATATATGTTACTATATATTATAATGTGAGTTACTTAATCAAACAAAAATATTAGAAAAAAATATTTTACTACATAAAAGAATCTGTATTACTCCTTCCATCCATGAAATGTAGTTCCATTGGAGTGAGGCACATTTTTAAGAAAAATGTAGATAAAGTAGATAAAGTAAGGGTATTGTGGGATCCATTGTGAATAAAGTGATTGTTTGTGAATAAAGTTGATAGTAATTTAAGTAATTAAGTGATGGTTGAATGTTGATAGTTTCCATAAAGGGTATGTGACTACATTTTGTGGACAAAAAATATAAGGCAAATGAGACTACTTTTCGTGGACGGAGTGAGTACTATATACACTACTAGAAAAATGGCATTTCTTGACATTTAAAATTGTATTTATAAACCACTTTTTAATACACTTTATTTATCATGACATTTCTTTAAAGTGTCTTCTAAGCTAATGTAATAATAGGTATCAATGTATTAATACATTCTTAAATGTCATGAATATGTAGTTTAGCCTACACTTAATTAATCATATATATTGTTAATATTAATTAATAGTGCAATATTAAATGTCAGGACAAATCATTATTAAAATTGTTGATGTTGTGTCAATGTTGTGAAGAATGTCACAACATATCTGACAACATCATTAATAATTCGTCCTTTCTTTCACAATCAACACTGATGGTGACAGTCAAGAAACAGAAGTCGTACAAGAAAGTGATAAGGCAGTAGCTAAATATGCACAAGATGTTGATGTCATTAAGACCGTGCATGGAGATTTATGAAAGCATACAAACTAGAGAAATTATAAAGTATGGGGGAGTTTGTGCAGATTCATGAAGATGCAACTGAAGTGTTATTCAGCCAAATCCTCTCCTTTACTTATTTACATAATTTTCTTTATTTGTTTGTCATGTTTATAGGATTTATATTTCTGTTATTTCCTTTATTATTTTAGGATTTCATTTTGTTATTTATTTCTGTTTTAATCTAAACACATTGTTTTAGCGTTTAGAGAAAGACATGCTACTTATATTTGGTGATTATGATTTTATGTCATTTACTTGATGTAAACTTTGTATATTTCTACTTTGAATATTTCTGTATGTTTAACATCAGAAGTGTTACAGTAGAAAAACCAAATCAAGAAGAATGCTGATGTTGATGTTTTTGTGCGTAATGTTCCAACATATCAGACAACATCACCATTCGTCTTTTTCGCCTAACACTAACTCCGATCTTACACTTGTTGCTCATAATGTCCCTAGTGCAGGTTGAAGACGTGGAGAACATCCAGTCATGCGGTTGCATAGGAGTGAGAAGTTATTGGGCATGATATAACAAGTTCCTACTTTTAAGAAGTTAGTGGAGGAGGTTGTAGATCATGCAAGAACTGATCTACATGATGTTGTAGCAGTTGAATTTCGTGCCTATTAATAGAGGACTGCTACAACACAAACAAATGAGAAGAAAGAAGACACATTCATTACTAAAGCTATCGAGTGCTTAGCGCATTTAGCTTTAGAAAAATCTGTGATTCTTCTCTATGGTAGATCATGTAAAAATCGATCTACATGACGTTGGGGCAGTAGGATTCAAAGCCTATAAAAAAAAAGATCATGCCTCAATACAAGATACACAAGAAGGAAAGCTAAAAACGATTACTACTCTATTGAACGCTATATACGCTTCTAGTTAGGAAAACCTTTGTTTCTTCTTGTAGTTCTTCACATTATTATAAACCCGAATAGTAGTGTGTTAGGACATAGTCTTATTTACTAGGTTGTGTGATTAGATCTATGAGGGAGATAGTTTCATAGAACTTAGTAAATTATTATACACTTTCGTAGTGTAATTATACACCTCAAAGAGGTTGTACTCGTTTCACATATTTTTATATAGTGAACAGCATAGATTATTTTATAATCTATGCAAATTTTGAATACTTCAATTTTCAGTACGTGCATTTTAATTTCCGCTGCATAGTGTTGTCTAGGTTGTGCCAACACGACAGACAACATCTCTGATTTCGCACGCACACACACTTTCAGTTGGTATCAGAGCCAACTACTTGATACACTAAGTAGAGATCTTGCTTAGAGTGTGTATATTGAAATGAAATATTCGCTTTCTCCTGCACTTGGTCCTTATATTGTGTACATCAAACATCTTGATGAACGAGCATGGAGGAGTTTACTGGCTGACTGGATTCAACCACGGACTGAAGCTGATGATAATTCAGAATCTTCGACTTCTGATGTTGCATTAGATGTGCCAACATCTGCTACAACATTTGCCAGGTATCAATTATTTTCGATTACCAGTCTGAACTGTTTTAATGAATTTATTTATGATGAGACAGGTACTTCGAAAGAAAGTCACAACTGTGATTTGTCAATGCTGGATAATGTCTTAATGATTGGTAACATAAAAAGAACAGGTATTGGTTACAATGATATGTCTTTTAAACCTTCTTATGATAAAAAAACCTATTGTGTTTGTTAAGGTAGAAGTAATGGATGATTCTAATATTTCTGCTAAGACACAAATTACTGTTGATAAGGTTGAAAAAGATTTTACATGTTTTTACTGTTCTGATAAAGGTTTTAAACGTCCATATTGTGCTAAACTGAAAAGAGATATGAATTCTTCTGAAAAGTTGCCTAAAATGACACATCATTCCAAACAACATTTACAGAAAACAGAATGTGTTTCAAAGTCTGATATGTTATGTAATGTTGTTCATATGTCATTAAAAGCATGTGTTCCTGATTTATGGTACTTTGATAGTAGTTGTTCTAGACACATGACAGGTCAACTTGAATTTTTATCTAATTATAAATCATATGATGGTGGAAATGTTACTTATGGAGGTGGTTCTAAAGGTAGGATCATTGGTAAGGGAACACTCAATGTTTCTGGTTTTCCAAAGTTATCAAATGTTTTACATGTTGAAGGATTACGTGCAAATTTGATTAGCATTAGTCAATTATGTGATGATGATCTACATGTTAAGTTTGATAAATATTCTTGCTATGTTCTGGATAGAAATTTTGATTCTAAAAGTGATAAAGGATTCTTCTTAGGTTATTCTAAAAATAGTAAATCCTATAGAATTTACAATTTGAGAACATGTACTGTGCAAGAATGTCTAAATGTGGTATTTGATGATGATGCTAGTCTTACAGGTCAATATATTGAAGATGATGTCTCTGACCTTGTTGAAATTTCAAAGAGTTCTGAGAATTCTGATCAAACTCAAACTGTTGCTTCAGATGAGGCCACATCTGAGCAAACATCCTCTGAAAAATCAGAATTATCAGAAAATTTGCATAAATCTCAGAAGACTCCATCTACCAGAATTTCGAAAGATCATCCATTAGACCAAATCATTGGAGAACTGAATACTGGAGTACAAACTAGAAGAAGACTGGATATGAACACAGAAGATGTGGTAAGGCCTGTATGCATGTCATCCATATGCAACAAGGTAAACCATCTGTGTTATAATTCCTTGATTGAGTCTGAAAATATAAAAGAAGCTTTGAAAGATGAAAATAAAATATTTTGTGATTATACTATTGCTATTAATATATCTAAGAATCAAGTGCAATATTCTTTGATAAAGCATATAAGTATTAGACCTCATTTTATTAGAAATCTTGTTGAGAAGGAGATTGTGAAGTTGGAATACATTACTACTGAGAAACAACTTGCTGATATTTTTACTAAAGCTCTTGATGACAAGAGGTTTTCATCTCTTCGAAAATCTCTTGGTTTATGCAATATCTGAAAATATGATCAAGGGTGTTGTATCAAATGCGGCAGCATTTGAGACAACACTAAGATAAGTCACTTATGTGTTTCCCTGCTTTAATTTTCGTAATTATTGAATTAATGAAATTCCTTGTGATTGATATTTGAATTCTGAATGACTTGTGAAAAATACTAAAAAGCCTATACACCTCTCAAATGCTACAAAAGAGAAATCACGTATTAGATGCTTTATAAATCACTGAGTAACTATGGGACACGGAGCTCGCTACTACGATGATCTCTTTTCAAAAGGTGATATAAATTGCATCAATATATTCACAAATCCATTGAGTAACTATGGGGCACGGAGTTCGCTGCTGCGATGCACTCTTTTCTAAAGATGGATCAATGTGAAGTGTGATTAAAAAGAAAAAGATATTAGAGCAACACATATGATGAAAAATCATGAAAAAACTGTGTTGAGGTGTATAGAATGCCAACAATAGTCAAAACACTCGTTAATTCAGATTCTTATCCCAATTTTTGTGGAATTAGTTATTTTTTATAATTATTAAATATTAATCTCTGAAATATTTAATTGACTAAGTCTTACCTTATTTTATTAATTCAGTTATTATATATTCCGCTTTTAATTATTTATTTTTCAGATTCCTTGTTTCTCTCCCACCAATTCATTTCACTTCCTATTTTCGTGTGTATAAATTCCGATCAAACATCTTCTCTACTTAAGTTCTTTTAATAAATTGAAATGTCTAGATATTTATATTGCTATTATATTCTCTAACTTATGCACGGATTTTGAAGATATCTATGTAGTGGTATTTCACAAAGTATTGATTTTTCTTCACTGCATTTAAATTCAAAAGTGTTTAAATTTCCAAACTTTGAATTGTTCATTTAATTTGAATCTAGTTTACATGTATTTAAAGGATGGAAAACACTTCACCATTCGATCAAAACTCAAATTCTCAAGCCTCTTCTTCCTCTGAAAATCGAACCCTCTAAACTTACTTGCTTCAATGGCGATTTTCCTACGTGTTTCAGATAATGTTGAAACAACGACATCGGGATCACCATACCTTATGGTCAGTTCGATTGAGGTACCTATTCCAAAATTTGAAACCTCCACTGAAATTTCTCAAACATCTACACCTATGACGTTTCAAACCTTAAAACATTTGTTCTAAAATGCAAAGCATTCACCCTCCTACTGAAACATGAACCTGAAACCACTCAAAACCCTACTCCTACTCAAAGTCTTCTGACTCTTCTTACAACAATGGCGATTTCACTGAATGTTTCTGAGAATGATGGAATCATGCCAGCATTACCGCAGTTCATGATCTTTTAATCTATTTGTTTCTCCTTTCCACACAAACAGGGGGAGAAGCTGCATAAGATGCTGCACCTAATGCAAATTGTTATAGATGGAAATTATCCTGCTTGTTGAAAAGGGGAGTTTTACATCTATGGGGGAGTTTTGGAAATATCATTTTTAGGGGGAGTTATTTTCAATGGTTCAAATTCACTTTTGTTTAACATTACATTCTATTCTTGTTGTCTATTCTACACTTTTTGTTATCTATTATTGCATCAGGTTTGTTGTTGTCGAAAGGCCAAATTGGGGGAGATTGTTGATGTTGTGTCAATGTTGTGAAGAATGTCACAACATATCTGACAACATCATTAATAATTCGTCCTTTCTTTCACAATCAACACTGATGGTGACAGTCAAGAAACAGAAGTCGTACAAGAAAGTGATAAGGCAGTAGCTAAAGATGCACAAGATGTTGATGTCATTAAGACCGTGCATGGAGATTTATGAAAGCATACAAACTAGAGAAATTATAAAGTATGGGGGAGTTTGTGCAGATTCATGAAGATGCAACTGAAGTGTTATTCAGCCAAATCCTCTCCTTTACTTATTTACATAATTTTCTTTATTTGTTTGTCATGTTTATAGGATTTATATTTCTGTTATTTCCTTTATTATTTTAGGATTTCATTTTGTTATTTATTTCTGTTTTTAATCTAAACACATTGTTTTAGTGTTTAGAGAAAGACATGCTACTTATATTTGGTGATTATGATTTTATGTCATTTACTTGATGTAAACTTTGTATATTTCTACTTTGAATATTTCTGTATGTTTAACATCAGAAGTGTTACAGTAGAAAAACCAAATCAAGAAGAATGCTGATGTTGATGTTGTTGTGCGTAATGTTCCAACATATCAGACAACATCACCATTCGTCTTTTTCGCCTAACACTAACTCCGATCTTACACTTGTTGCTCATAATGTCCCTAGTGCAGGTTGAAGACGTGGAGAACATCTAGTCATGCGGTTGCATAGGAGTGAGAAGTTATTGGGCATGATATAACAAGTTCCTACTTTTAAGAAGTTAGTGGAGGAGGTTGTAGATCATGCAAGAACTGATCTACATGATGTTGTAGCAGTTGAATTTCGTGCCTATTAATAGAGGACTGCTACAACACAAACAAATGAGAAGAAAGAAGACACATTCATTACTAAAGCTATCGAGTGCTTAGCGCATTTAGCTTTAGAAAAATCTGTGATTCTTCTCTATGGTACATCATGTAAAAATCGATCTACATGACGTTGGGGCAGTAGGATTCAAAGCCTATAAAAAAAAAGATCCTGCCTCAATACAAGATACACAAGAAGGAAAGCTAAAAACGATTACTACTCTATTGAACACTATATATGCTTCTAGTTAGGAAAACCTTTGTTTCTTCTTGTAGTTCTTCACATTATTATAAACCCGAATAGTAGTGTGTTAGGACATAGTCTTATTTACTAGGTTGTGTGATTAGATCTATGAGGGAGATAGTTTCATAGAACTTAGTAAATCATTATACACTTTCGTAGTGTAATTATACACCTCAAAGAGGTTGTACTCGTTTCACATATTTTTATATAGTGAACAACATAGATTATTTTATAATCTATGCAAATTTTGAATACTTCTATTTTCAGTACGTGCATTTTAATTTCCGCTGCATAGTGTTGTCTAGGTTGTGCCAACACGACAGACAACATCTCTGATATCGCACGCACACACACTTTCAAAAATTATTTTTAATTATCATTAATTTTCTATTTTAATTAATACTGCATTATTAAATGTTAAGATACATACATTTTAAAACTCATTTATTATTCCCATAAAAAAATTCATTTATTATTATTATTTCGTAATATTAATTAATAATACACAATTTAGTGTGATGATAGTTTATATTAATTTCAATTAGATTAATAACAATAATAAAAATTTATAATAATATTCAAACAATAAATAGTAAATTAGAAAATATTCTTAGCATGAAATAATATTGAAAATTACAATAAATTAAACACACATTTTACTAGAAATGAATACTTGATAATATTTCATAAAAATACATCAAATAAATTCTACACAAATAGTCAATATAATCTCTGCATAAGTCATTGCTACAAGAAAAAAAAATGAAATTCTAAATTGAGGCTATTTAACCCTCAAATCTTTAGGAATAACTAATCAATCAGTCTCCATCCTTGAAAAAATCCAGATATTCTCCCTCATAACCAACAAAAACACAAATTTTGTCATAAGTTTATGATATTGTAGAAACATGATTTGAGGACATAAAATTAATTGTACAACACATATTAAATAGATAAAGATGTTCAATTCACAATTATAGTATATAATGTAGGTAACAAATTATTTAATCACTAAAGATCTCAAGAAAAAATGATGACAATAGCAATCAAAATTTGTAATAATTATGAATTTTCATCACCCAAGAATTAATCCGAATTCACCTAACCAACTATAGAAATTTATTCTCCAAAGATGAATATTCCGAATGAATCTAGACAACCTATTTCTTACAAAAATGAACATTTTAATCTATCAAACAATAAATTATTAAAGGTAATTGTCTCAAAACCTCTCCCCATCTTCTCCTACCAAATCAATAAATTATCAAATCACAACAGTAATAAATTTTCCCCCTATCAAATCACAACAATAATAAATTATTAAAGGTAATTGTCTCAAAATCTCTCCCCTTCTTCCCTTACCAAATCACAAAAGTAATAAATTATCTCTTCTTCCCCTACTAAATCAAAACAGTAATAAATCTTCTCCCCCTACCAAATCACAACAGTAATAAATTATTAAAGGTAATTGTCTCAAAATCTCTCCCCTTCTTCCCTTACCAAATCACAACAGTAATAAATTATCTATTCTTTCCCCTACCAAATCACAACAGTAATAAATCTTCTCCCTCTACCAAATCACAACAATAATAAATTATTAAAGATAATTGTCTCAAAATCTCTTTCCCTAACTCACAAAAAATCTCTTTCCTTAACTCACAACAGTGGTCACATCAATTTTAGTGTGTATGTGTACATATATTTCTACATATAGTATTTAATTTACTCCTTAAATAAAAAATTACATTTCATTAGAAACAATATCTAATCTTCGGTATCTAATCTTCAAGTGCAAATAAAAGCATATAATATACTTACTTGATGTCATTATAATCAATATTCAAGCAACGATCAATCTTCACGGGGTGTCATCTACATATGTAATATAAATAAATTAGTGTATTTTAGATGTGGCTTACATGTAATCATTATGGAGTGAGTACACCTTTTACTACACCTTTAATAAAATTATGTGATGTTTTACTATTAAAAAAAAAGAGAGTTAAAGAATCAAACTAATATAACAAATGTATATTTATAATTTTATACTAATGATGTGTTTTAGAATAATAAAAATGCATACCAAATTATGAGGCCAAGCAATCATTTCTCCAAGTGCATGAGTAATCTTTTGAAGATTATCGTAAGGCCTAATCAATTCTTCTTCAGGTTCAAGCACCACTTTCACATTTACTTCACACCAATTTGATCCCAAGAGTTGGCCACCTACTTCAGGGAACAATGAATAAAAATGAATGCATGTATTTAATTGTAGAATAATTAATGCATACGGCCACCAATACATGATATTGACATGCTACGATTAGTAATAGATAAATAAAAATATAAGAGACGTTACCATAGAAGGTAAATTTGATGTAGCATGGTTTGATCCATGTCTCCTAGAGGGTACTAGTGAATGCCACATATTTGTTGTGCTAAAATCAAAATTTTCAACTCTGTAATTTGTGCTTGCTGCTCCTTCAAGATACGGTTGGATGTACTCTTAGGAAGTTCACCCCATATATCTGATTGGCAGATGCTAGACATGTGCAACCGGACAAAACCGCTGGTTACAGTTAAAAACCGGCGGTTTCGGTTTTGCATTTTTGGTAACCGAAACCGAACCGGCAAACCGGCGGTTAGACGGTTTTCTATTTTTTTTTTCTTTCTCCGTTTTTGCTCGTTTTCACTCCATTTTCGCTCGTTTTTTATTCGTTTCAACTCTTTTTTTTAGAAACTACATTACTAGAATTTAATAAAAATTATATAACTTAAATTTATACATAAAAAATAAAAGAATGGTGTATTAAAAAATTAAAAAAAAAAAAAACCGGCAAACCGGCGGTTTCGGTTTGCCAAAACCTGCAACCGAAACCGAACCGCAATTTTTCGGTTACGGTTCGGTTTTATAACCGAAACCGCCGGTTAAAAACCGGCGGTTTTCACGGTTCGACGGTTTTTCGGTTTTTAACCGCCCATGTCTAGCAGATGCCTTTGCCCATCATCCTCACTTGACCAGGTCGATCTGGTCCTATGATTTGGGCAAATATATCATTTGGACCAATGAGATCCTCAGAACCTTCTACAAGATGGGAGTGTTCTATTGGGTAAACATGTTGCTCTCGCCATCTATTGGTTGACCAAATTCATTAAATCCAACTTGATGTCGTTCTAAGTTTAAAGGCTATCCCAAACACTTTTGACACAAACATTTTTCATACAAGTGGGACCTCGATACAAACACTTTTCATACAAGTGGGACCTCGATGAACTTTTTTTCATAGATTTAACAACAATTTCATCACCTATTTAAACAAAAAAATAAATATTATTTGAATGACTTTTAAATAAAGTACTATAATATACTTACAATGTTACCTTGCTCGTGTTCATAGCTTTCATTCATGATTTCATCCTCGAATCTTGATTCCTCCCTAACTCTATTGTTAGGTTGGTTGTTCATTTCATAACTTTCATTCATATGTTTATCATCGCTTCTTGATTCCTCCCAAATACTAACCATAAATCTCATAGTTTCCATTCATAAGTTCTTTCTCAATTCTTACTTCTTCTTCAACTATATCATAAGATTGATTCACAAACTGGTGATGTGATACCATATCTGTGACTTGTTTATCTGCAAATTCATTATAAATTCTTCTATTAGTTCTACGTGTTAGAACAATTGAATTTTTTTTCTTTATTTGTGCGTGTTGCAAATTACAGAATATTAACATAAAAAAAAAAAAAATCAACGTGACACAATTGCAAAGGTAAAATGATTACGTGCTAATGATATTATATTTAAGAAAGAAACATATTGATAATCAATTCATATTTGTGTCCCAACAATTTAACATGTGAAACTAGCACTCTGAGGATGAACTCTTGTTGACAGCATTCTAGGTGGTTGCAAAATTGGCTCATCTCGAAGCCTAAAATTTTTAGGTGTACTTTTTTTCCTTTTACTAGCCTGCAAAATGTAAGTAAAACGAATTATTATCTTCCGCACAAACAAAATAAAATAAACACTCAAAAGGAGATAAATCAACTCAAGAACTCCAGCCTTCAAGTATTCAATTCTTGAGTCAAGTTTGGTGATGATCCAATAACCAAAAAAAAAGTGAAATACCTCATCAACTATTTGTAATTCTACCACCAGTAAATTCAAATCTTGCTCCTAAAATAAAACAATAAATAATCAATTAACTCAAATACATCAATTATGCGGTAAAATTCATTTTGAAGACTCTAGCGCGAGCAAAATTACCTTCGTCTTGGAAAAATAAGTTTTGATTGACAGTTTAAAAAAAGAGGTTTTGGTTTGCTCATTACCTTGTAAACGATTGTTAGTGGAAGAATGTGTAGACCACGATTCATAATTTTATTTTTCATTGTTGGCGGGTTTCCTCCCACAATTTTCTTCAGAATATTTTGGGCACAATTCAAATAAATAAATAAATAAAAGAGGAGTTTTTGGCTTCTCTTAATCTTCAGACGGTTTCACGATGCAGAGAAGAGATGGATGGGCAGATCGACTAAAGGGGTTGAATCATCTTCCCTATTTTCACGATGCAATTAAGCTTTTAAAAATAGATAATTAAAAGCTTAAAAAAATATAGATAATTAATAATTAAGAAATACGCCATATTAACCTAGATAATATTGCAGGAGATAGGCGTTTTAATTTTTTATTATTATATTAGATATTAACTAAATTAATAATCAATTAAGATTTTAAAATAGATAAAGATTTTAAAATTAACCTAGATAATATTGCAGGAGATAGGCGTTTTAATTTTTTATTATTATATTAGATATTAACTTAATATTTTAGAATGGAATGAGTATAAGTTATTGTGATTGAATAAGAATAATATGCAAATAATTCCCTATAAATTCAACTTACATAGTTTGTCTTTATTGAGTTTTATCCTAAGATAAAATAATCACTTAAATTTGATAATACTCAACCATTATTTTGGACATTATAGTAATATTACAATTTTAAAACCCGTTTTACGATTGAATCGCTTAAAATCGTACAAAACGGGTTAAACCCGTGGAAAGCGACTAAAATCTTTTTACTTTTGTGTTGTTAGTTATAAAGGTGTTTAATTTAATATGAATCTTATAAGTGAGTATACTTTTTTTTAACAATTTGACCGCTAGTCCAACTGATCCAACCGGTTACACCGTGAGCAAGTGTCTAGTCTAGGGGTGTGCACCGGTACAAAATCGGATTGGGATCAGTTTGGATTGGGACCGAAATCTACCCAGATGGGTGGACCGGAGACCAGGCCTAAATCAATTCAGTCCAAATTGGATTGAACCGGTAAATTTCGGTCCGGTCCGAGTTTGGACCGTTTCAGATCAGATTTTTTTCCCTTTTGGTATTCCTTAATCTATTTGTAGGAGAAGATGTGGGAAGTAAAGTCACATTTTTGTAGAAGATCTAGATATTTCTCCTTATTTACCTTTACAATAAATTCTTTTTCTATGTCCTAGAGAAATAGTTATACACATTAGATCAAGTTGATCACAATTGTGCAAAAATATATATATTAACAATAGTTACTTAAAAACTTAATGTATAGCAAAATTAATATGAAACCAATACATGTTCATAGAAATTAATACATATTTATACTTTAACTTTGATCGAGCAAATCAACATAAAAAAAAAAAAAAAAAAATTCAATTCGTCCAAATAATCAATATTTCATTGAAAAGCACAATTAAACCAGAAAAATATATAGATATGCTCATTAACAATTATAACTTCCACAAATCAACTTTAAAATCAAATCAGTAGCATAGTGTCAAAAAAACAACACTATATCAATTAAACCTTAAAAATAAGGTAAATATCGAAGTCCTTGGAATATCACATTATGGTTCAAACGAAGATGAAGAATCATCATAAAAGCTCTCCATGAGCTATCAATGTATCTTTTCTGCTTGTAAACACACCAATTTGCAATACATGGACACAATATATTTCCATGTAGATGCATTCGAAAAAGAAAAGTCCAGAAAATATGGTTACTGCTACAACATTCTCATGGACATTAATTATTAATTGATAGAGGCTTAGATAGATAATAATAATAATAATTGAACATGAAAATATTCTCATACTAAAATCCAACCAACAAAACAAATTTAACTTAAACATCATTTTTTTTTCTAACAAATTCGTTCTGTTTAAGATTTTAAGTAGTGATTAGTTCATTGGATTGTACACATTTTGAACTTGTCTTTAAAACACTATTTATTATGTTCTGTTTTGGTGGATATTTTTTGTTAGAACTGCAAGCTATATTCAAGCTACACTTTTTTATATTTTTTATACAATTTATTGGCTACATTATGAAAATAGTAGAATATATTGTACTAAGCCTTGGTGTTGGTGAGTGTTGACATTTGTTATAATCAATCCAAATCTTGACAAATTTGTACTTCCCAAAACCACTGAAAATAAAAAGTCAGCATATTGCATCATTTTATGCAACCAGCCGTGAGAAAATAAAACAAAGCAAGCAGCTGATTGTTTATTAATAGCCCATGACTATTGTAACAATTCTCATATAGGCCCATTTTTAATATTAGTGATTAAATATTCAACGCCATTATTGAAGGAAGGTGCCATGAGCTTGAGAAGAGTCACTCTCCTTCCACACTTTTTAATTTTAATTACTCTTTTTTTTTTAAATGAGCTCTTCTATTTCTCACATGCCAATAACATCCAGTACATTATATTTAACACTATAAACTCAACTACTTCTCAAATTATCCACCAAAAGAAATTATCCATTAAAAGAAACAAGTATAAAATACTATAAATTTCCTTCACAAACAGAGCAAGAAAAGAAACAGAGATATACCTTGTAATGGTAAGCTAGTATATGATTGAATCATGATCGAGCTTCTTCTCTCAATTTTCAATTTTAAAACAATTGATTCAATCTATGGCACCTTCAGAGATTCGACAATTGATATTTTAGATGAATTTAGAAAGATTTGAGAAGATTTTTTTTTAAAAAAAAAACAGAGAAGACGGCGGGTAAGTAGGGTTAATAGGTATATAACCTATAGTACATATTTTATTCTATTTATTTATAAAATTTATTTTTTATAGAATATAATTAAACTGTAATTAAAAAAATTCTTACGAAATAGTACTATTAAATTATTATTTTAATATTATTAATTATGTTTGGCGTTGTTTTCCTTTTTCTCTTATATATTAAATTTGTTAAAAAAAAAAATTTGCTCAAAATTAATTATAATGATTAATATGACACTACTCACAATGTCATAATTATGTTTTATAGATATTTAGTTAATATTGTATTATTAGGGTGTATTGTATTATGACAATTAGTTATTAGTGTGTTAATAGGGTATAAAGTTGTGTAGTTTTAGATTATAGAAAGTTGGTGTACTAATAAATTAAATTTCACTACATTTTGTTATTAGGGTGCGTTTGATACACAAAATAAAATTATGCGGAAAAGGGGCGTATAAGGGGTCCTCAATATAATTTAATATAGGAAGAGGTGTATAAGTGATGTATTAAATCAAATTCTTGTTTGATAGAAAATACAAAAAGTGGTACTAAAAACCATGTATTATGTTAATTCTTGTGTGACAGAGTGTATTAACCAGTGTATAAAATTATTTTTTGTTTGATAGAATGCATACCCCACCATATAAATTGTGAAAAATGATGAAAAGACAACTTTACCCTCGTTATACAAGCATCAATACATCGTTTGATACGTAATATTATTTCAAAATCAAGATTACATAGCCAAATAAATCATTTTTTGGGAAGCTTCTCTCTCACATTTTTCACTTGGTTCTTCAGCGGGAAAAAAAAGTTCCACACATTTCCATCGGTGCTCACCCTTCTTCCTTCATACTATTTCCGGCCGTCGTCGTTTTTTTTTTCGCCGCTAATCCCTTTACCCTGTTTTTCCCTGTTCAGGTGCGATCTTTTTCTCCCTTGCCGAGTTGCGCATTTCATTCCAGGTAAATTGGTACGTTCTCTTCGTTTTTTCGAGAAATTTTCAATTTTTTGCAATGTTTTAGTTTATTTCACTTCGTTGGACTATCATTTTATGGATTAGGGCTTAATATCTGTCTTTCATTTCCGATTCTATGCTCACAGGGGTTTAGGGCTTATTATTTGTCTTTCACACCCGATTACATATGGGTTTATGATTATATGGGTTTGTTGGAGTTTATGATTGTCGATGATATGGGTTTACATATGCTAGTGTTATTTTGGTTTTTGATTGCTTGTTGTTTAATACGACTGTAGATGGAGGGCGGGGGATCTAGTTTCGATACGACGCCCGTAAAGGGTAAAAGAAGGTACAAAGTCCGAGCAAAGAAGACTACGACTGATTCATTGAAGAGGACTCGACGCAATTGGACTGACCATGAAGAGTCATTGTTGCTCGATAAGCTTAAAGAATTAGTGTTGGAAGGCTGGAAGTCTGAGAACGGGTTCAGACCTGGATACCAAACAAAGTTTGAAGAAATGTTGATGTAGGCGCTCCTTGGCACTGACATTCGTGCCAATCCTCACATAAACTCGAAGATTGTCATGTGGAAAAGGTATTATGGTTCTATCAAGACAATGCTGACTGATAACTCCGGCATTGGTTTCAACACCACGACACATCTTATTGATTGCAATAATGACATGTGGGAGAAGATTGTTAAGGTATCCAAAAAAAAAATAAAAAATTGGTGTGTTCTGTAAAATACGATTTTGTTCATTGTATTTTCTGTCTAACTCGTTAACTGTATGTTTGTTTAGAAGGATCCAAGCGCCGCGACTATGCGCTTTAAGCCTTGGCCAATGTATGATGACTGGATTGAGGTCTTTGGGAATGACCGGGCGACTGGTGAGGGAGCCGAGGATGTGTATGAAGAATTTACTTCTCTTGTTGATGACACTCCTAAACATAACGATGATGTGCACTTCGAATCCCAGCCAGCACAAGGTGGGAATTCGAACTTTGAGGCTAATGGCAACCCAGATCAGACTCAGATGCATTGTTCGATGGACAAAGACTCAGAAACTCAAGCTCCGACACCCACGAATGGTCGTCGTCCCACTAATTCGAGGAAGCGTAGCTCTTCTGTGGTCAATTCTGAAGATCCCTTGATGGACGTCCTTGGACAAATGGCCACCTCTTCTGACAAACGACTAGATGTCATTTGTGATGTGTTTAAATACGAGTCAAGTCTGGGTATGCAACGGTGTCACATATACAACATGTTTGGCGAAATTCCAACATTGACGATTGATGAAAGGATTGACACAACAAGGCTTCTTGTTCAAAATAGTGGCCTTCTGGAGATGTTCATGGGATTTCCAGATGAAGCTCGTGCTCAGTTTGTGCACCGGTTACTTTCCGGAGATTTTAAGATATGAAGGCAGGTTGTTGACGTCTTATTAAGTTTTTTGATGCTGGTCTGTTGACTGAGATGATACTCTATCAACTCTATTAAATATTCATACTTTTGTTTTTGTTGGATAACCTATTCACTACTCTCGTTTCTTTTGGATCGTGTTAATGACTCTTGTTGAGTACCTTTTGGACTCTACGGTTGATCGGTGTAGACATTTGATTATTTAGGATAGTTTAATGTGAATGCATTTTGGCTGTTCGTGCAACTGCTCATCAATGATTTTAGTTAAATGGATGCTCTTAACTTGGTATAAACACATCATGAGTGGGTCTTGTCTTGGTATAAAGGACTCAGCATATGTTTTGTTGGTTGAAGTTGGAGTTGAGTCATTGATATTTGTGGTTGAAGTCATCAATTCACACTTGTTTTGTCACTGTGGATTGATTTACTTGTTTTGGTGTCTCATACATGTGTACTACATGTTTGTCGATATAGTATTGTTTAAACGTTTGAGACAATGGTCAATTACAAACACCAGCAGTTTGAGCATTATCACTTGCATTTGACGCATTCTTGGTGGATCCAAAACATATGTTAGACTATGTATTTCCAACTGAACCAACCAATGATTGTTGTTTAAATTTGTACTCTTGTGTGATTATTTGCGTGGGAATAAAAGTGTTTCCAACTAAACCAACCAAACTATGCACAAAGTGGAGCAACACTATTTTACCAAATAACAACAACCATGTTACACTTGTTCTGTGCACCACATTTCAAAAACTACGTTCTATTATACATGCCAAAAACAAAAAACTTTTACATTCTTCTACTACATCATTGTAATACATTTCAAAACCAAACACGTTCAACACACATTACTATGGAACCTCAATGGATTCAATGTATGTGTTAAGTGTGCAGTGTCCAGGCACAATTACATCATATTTACCTCGTAGAACCTGTTTTCTTCGATGTCCCAATAACCATACGTACCTATGGGATCAATCCTCATTAGGATCTTCGAATCATCCGGTTTCATGAACCGAATCGGCTGGATTCTCACCAATCCCCCGATATCCCTCCAACTCTGATCATCCATTGTTATCTGCGCCCACGAATTGTAGTCTCCGTAATCCCGAAGAATCCAGAAATTAATACGGTTTTGAAAAAAGTAGTATCCAGAGTAATGTACTAGGGTGTCGTTATCCAACGCACCAATGTTACAAGGGAACCCCGGGTCTAATGCGTCACCGGGGGTTTGTATGATTGTGAACTGCTCCGACCCCAAATCAAATGCAGCCACCTGACGACTGTTGGGACCCCATGACACCAGCCAATGAAGAGCACCCTTCACATAAACACCTGGTTCCGATGAACATTCCATATACCCAAAAAACCCCAAATCATTCCAACGATTGCTTCTACTAGAATAAATCGACAAGTAGGGACCCTGATTTGATCCCGTGAACGTTACTTTTCGTACAACCTTATACTCATCCGTGTTTTCATGATAGCCCAATCCGAACGACAACGTTGCTCTACTAAGTTCATATGTAAAGGGAATGCTATGCGATGGAAGTACCCGATGACGATTTGTTGTTGGATTCCATAAGAAAATGGTCTCTTCGAGCCCGAGCGCACAAAGAAGTCCATTGCAACTTCCAACTATCTCGAACGCCTTCTCCACACCGCCGATCAAAACCCTTTCGTTTCCTTCACCCGTCTGATCATCTCGTCTTACCTCTATTATTGGCCTTCTGCTTTCTTGATCTAGAATGTATCCAAACTTATTCTGAGTGTTCATCTCGCGTAAATGGTGCCTCACGAACGCCGGTGTTTCAATCAGAGATCTCCAGGCCCTACACACAACTAAGCATTTCACAACATACAAAGCCGGAAGCAGAGAGAGGAACTCCCAAATCAACTCGAACGGTAGGGTTGGCACCATGGATCTTCTTTGACGGCTCATATCTACTGAAAATGGCGATAAAAATACTTTGTCTGAAAGTTATCTTCTTTGTGTGATTGTGAGAAAGTGGTCTGCAACACCATGGCCCCTTTTGAAAGAATCGAAAAGTAGGAATAGACAGGTTGCGTCGTTTGGGATTCCAAGGAATTTGAGTTTCAAATTTTATTTCGAAACTGCGACGTTTTAATTATTTTGCAGTAGATTAATCATGCTTAATATGCTTGGAGTTAATAAAATCATGTAAAAGGGTGGTTGCAGTCCATAAAATTAAATTGTCCGTAGTTGATAATACATATTTTGCTGTTTGGTTACACCTTGATCATATTCCAGGAAATTAAATAAGTACAACTCAACTTTAAGGCCTACATGTATGTCAACTGTAAGGCCCACATATATTTTCAATTTTTTCATTTCGATATTGAAATAATCTCGTCTCATCTAAAACTCGTCACATATATTAATTCATGTAACATGAAACAATTATGTGGTACCTAGGAGTCCTTACTACAATAGTAATCGAATATTTACGAATGTCGTATTTTCCCTATTTTGTTTTATTAATTCACAGCCCAACCCATTTAAGATCCGAGGACCAGTCCCACTTAGGGGTGTAAACGAGCCGAGTCGAGCTGAGCTCGAAACTCGACTCGATTGTTATACTCGAAGCTCGAAACTCGACTTGACTCGGTCGAGCCTAAAATTTTAAAGATCGAGCTCGACTCGATAAGAAACTCGATAAAATCTAGCTCAGCTCGACTCGATTACCTATATAATTTTCAAAATTAATTTTAAAACATATTTTTTCTAGAGCTCGAGCTCGGCTCGACTCGATTACTCGTATGTAAATATAAATTATATATTAATGGCAAAATAGTAAATATTGTTCAAACTCGACTCGAACTCGATTAACTTCGAGTCGATTTCGATCTTTTTTCGAGTCGAGCACGAGTAGCTCGCGAGTAAGCTCGACTCACTTACACCCCTAGTCCCACTCCAACAGACATAAACCCTAATCCACTACTCTGCGCGCCAAAAAAAAAACCCTCCCCTAAAATTGCGTTCATTTGATTAACAAGCTTCCCATCGAGAATAACACGTTTTGGTCCATTAAGCATCTCGTGTTTGGTTTCTGAAACAACTCGCATTTCACGCTTGTTTGTCAATCGTTCCTCGCGTTAAGCAAATTCGAGGTTAGAGTTCGTGGAAATTCACTATTTTGCTCATCTGTCATTGCCATATCTTCAATTGACATTTTTGTGTGGGGATATTATCTAGTTCCCACTCTATTATGCAATTCCACAATTTGGAATCTAGTATTTATGTTTGTACCTTATGAAACTATCTATTATTTAACAGGTTTTATTAATGGCTACGAATAGCATTGAACCGACCTTTGCTGTTGGGGTTAGCAATAGGTCAGAATTAAGCATCATAGATACTGTTATAAGTAATCTTAGTGTAAGAAACAGAGCTCAATTCCGTGTTAGTTGTTTTGGACAATTCATGGAATTGCAAGAACTCGCATTTCAGGGTCAACTCTATCTTCATTTGTTATATAAACAAGAACTGTGTAGCCAGGGAGAAAAGTTAATTTTCCACATAAACAAAACTAAAGCTGAGTTTGGACCGAGAGAATTTGCGTTAGTTACGGGATTGCAATTTGGTCCAAAGTCCCCATTACCCACTACATCCGTACTTCACAAAAAGGTTTTCAAATGTGCAACATACATAACAGTAAGTCAAATTGAGGAAGAATTTTTAGATAAATGTAGGAAGGATCCTGATTCTGAACAGTCTCTGAAATTGGCTTTGTTATTGGTGCTTTATGGTATACTACTTGTTAGACATAAGTCATCGAAGAAGGTTGATCTTGAATATGTGGCCCTTATTGATAACTCGGATGAGTTCAATAGTTATCCATTGGGTCGTGTTGCATTCGAATTTCTTGTTCAAGACATTAGGTCGAAGTTTATGGCTCTTAAACAACAGGAGAATGGGAGGGGAAACAATAAGTCTGATGGAAAAAAAAGAGGGGATTCAAGAATGTTTATTGATGTTTGTGGTTTTACTTATGCACTACAAGTATGGGCATATGAGACAATGCATAGCATTGCCTCGTTGTGTGCGAAGCCTATAGCCCGGCGAAGGTGGTCTAATCCTCGCATGGTGAGATGGAGTTCTGTTGATGGTGTGGTCCAATTTGGTGATCTCCGCAAGAAATGTTTTCCGAGGTTGAAGGGACAGGATCGCACTGCACACAATGTAAGTTCAAATGTTTACATATTATGTTGATTTTAATTATTTGTCTACACTATTTTAAAAGCTTGGTGGATTCGTTTGCAGATGCATGTTGGAGCCTTCAAAAACTGAGGCAAAATCATCATCTTATGTTAGTGCCATCAGTTGGGAAGAGGAACTCTATAAAATGGAGAAACATGATGAACCAATTCGATTGCCTCGTAAGAGGAAGGCTCCGAATGACCCAAATTGCGAAGCGAGTGTAGATGGTGGGACTCGAGTGCGTGAAAAGGTACCCAGAAAAGAGGGAAGGGGCCAGACTAAGGATGAACAAGTGGAACCGACCGAAAAGTTGGATGAAACAGAAGCAGTTGAACCAAACTACTCAAAGGTAAAGGGCTTCCGTAAAACGGTTATCGCACGTTTGAATACGATTGATAAAATGCAAGTTAGGTTGGAGAATTTGTTGAACAAGATTTGTGTGAAGCTTGGCATTGACCCATCTGTTCATACAGAAGACAAAGGTGAGGGAATTCCAAGTAAGAAAAATAAAGTGAATAAGGAGAATGTCAAAGTGGTTGATGACGATGAAGGACGAGCAGACATTGATGGTAGTGGTGATGAAGGACGAGAAGATAACACAGTTGAGTATGCCAAGGATGGTGGTGAAGATGTTGATGTTGACAATGGACGAGCAGACGTCGATGTTACTGGTAATGAAGGGCGAGAAGATAACACAGCTGAGTATGACAAGGATGGTGGTGAAGATGTTGATGTTGACGATTGACGAGCAGACGTTGATGTTATTGGAGATGAAGGGCGAGAAGATAACACAGCTGAGTATGCCAAGGATGGTGGTGAAGATGTTGATGTTGACGATGGACGAGCAGGCGTTGATGTTATTGGAGATGAAGGGCGTGAAGATAACACAGCTGAGTATGCCAAGGATGGTGGTGAAGATGTTGATGTTGACGATGGACGAGCAGACGTTGATGTTATTGGTGACGAAGGACGAGAAGCTAACAGAGCTGAGTGCGCCGATGGTAGTGATGAACAAGTTGATGAAGACAATAATGTTAATTTCAAGCAGGTATTTTTTAATTATCGGATAAGACAACGTTACGTAATAACCTAGTTTACATCCCGTGCTAATGTTGATCGTATTTTTAGGGTGACACTAGTAGCGAGTGTTTGAAGGGGGATGTGACGGTTGATGCACCTATCGTAGATGAGAATGTAACACACTCTTCATTAACTGTTTCAAATATGTTACAATTACAAATTCATGCATAAATGACGTTATCTCTTGTTTGTGTCTAGCTACTTCAAATAGTTCCTTATGTGGAGATGGTTGAAACTGTTAAAGTTCTATACAATCCACTAAGTAACCCAGACATTCGGCTGGCTGTATACAACTTTTCAGAATGGTGGGCGGCTAACCATGATCTAGATACGCATGTGACATTATCTGTGAAATGTATCCCGTGGGTGAAGCCGGCTTGGTTCAATGATATATGGACTGATACAGGATTGCTTTCAGATGAGGTTAGCCGTGTTTATTCGCATCATTCCCAGGTGTTATTGGACTTGGAGAACTTACACATTTTTTTATTTTGTAGCACATTGACGTGCTCATACATCTCCTGTTACGCAAGGTAGAGATGTGGCCATCAGGTTTCTTGGACAACTGGACAGTTGTTGATGGTAGCGTGGCTGTAAGTGTTAGTTATGTTTTATATTAATTTATGATTGTCCAATAGTGATGATTGTGTAACATTACGTATGACAAACAGGCGTTACTCACGACGAGGTGTTATGACTCATGGAAACGGTCACACGCTGACGAGTGGGTTTGGTCTAAAAAGGAAAGTCGTATACTTGAATATGTCATAGGCCGACGACCAAAAATTGGATACAGACTTCCATGGGCGGATGTTGAGTATGTGTTCGGGATCGCACACGTCACGACAAACCATTGGGTCTTATATCAGTTCATTGTTCAGGAAGAGAGGATCCAAATCTATGATTCTCTTATGGGTCGTCGTCCTAAACCACAAATCAAGCGACTGTTCACAAAGATGGCCGAACTATTGTCTAGCTTATGCTTGGAAGAAGACGTATGGAAGGGCCAAAGGGATTCCAGAAATGTAAAGAAAGTATGGGATGTTTGTTTTTATCCGCGACCACCCCAACAGAGAAACGGTAGTGACTGTGGGATATTATGCATTAAGATGTTAGAATGTATGGCTACAGGGCAAGATTTGCAAGACATCGTCCCACAAATGTGTGAATGGTATCGAAAGGCCTATTGTGTTGAGCTACTAAACGAAAATAGCATTAAATTTGAATAGTCGACTAAATTGCCCACCTCTGGACCCACCTATGTTATTGGTGATGAACTCTTTTGTATCGAATTGTGTTTTTTAAGAAGACATATTTGTATTGAATGTTAATTAGGTTATGTTGCTTGTTTGAAACTTTAAAATCTACCATCTGGAAAATATGGAGGGTAAAATATTTGGAGGGAAATACCAATATTGGAGGGAAAATTGGTACCATATTGGAGGGAAATTCTAGTGTGACTAATTGACTATATATACACACTCCAACCATATATCTATGCAGTTATGAAGGTCTGGAATTTTCATGAAACGGTGTTTGTACACCGTATTGCCCACACCCACATCTAAACCCACGAATATGCCCTATTAGTTTTACACATGTTTAAATTGTTTCGGGACCGATGCAAACATATATGCCCACAACAATACCCACAAATTTAATTTGTGCAAAAGTATAAGGCTACGACATTGGCCACCTAAAGAAGGATTAACGATACGTTACTTAACAGAATTCGAGATACGAAAATTCTTTAAATTCGAATACACATAACGATACACTGATTTCCGAAAAATAAACCCTAGACACGTCCAAAGATAAAACAGATAGAAAGGATCAACAAATTCGTACGGAAATCTCAAACACACAAACTTCAAATGTAATTAAACATGACTGAATCAAACTTAACGGAAATGGAAGCAAACTGGGACCGACGCACTGATCGGATAATTCTAAGTCATCCTCTTTTTCCCCTTCTTCGGAGACCTAGAAGAAGCACAGGAGGAAGAAGAAGGACCTTTGTTGTTCGTACTCCATAAGGTGCTTGGAGTGCCCGGAGTGGTTGAAGGCTGGATACCGTGTCCACGAGAAGGGGAGCGTGACACCGGTTCGGGTTCATCAAAATCGAGAAATCTTGCATGCGCCCATGGACCATAGTCAAATTTCGGAAGGTCACCACCTCCGTCTTCATCGTCGGACAAGACCACGCGTGCAGACCTGGTGTTGATCAATCCATCATTTGTGGAGTGGCTATCGTCACTTACCTAGATAACATCAGCGTCTACTGGAGGGTCGCGTGCAGCATTGCGATTTGCGAATAGCAGCTCAAGTTTTGTGTAGTGTGGATCTCCCAAATGGAAATATGCCTTCACAGACTCGTCGGACTGTAGCAATGTGAAAAATGTGAATGGACGCATGATGATCAAGTCGATGTATATTATAGTAACGAACACAAAAGTTTGATAAGTAAACATGTATCATTCGAACCCAGTGTGTTTTCGAAGCGTGTACAACGTTCCATTCCGCATCCCACCAAACATCGGGGTGTTCGATGATCTTCTTGAAAGCCTTATATCTACGTTCCATCTTGTCATGACGCTCGATCCCTTCAACCCACGTCAATGCGTACTTGAACAGCTCATTAACAGCCTTGACACCAGCACATACCGCACTAAAATTGAGTGCGTCCTTCGGATCCCATCGTCCCAGATTTTTTTGGATTAGTAGGGTATCAAGGAACACATCGTCACAGTGAAAATCCCAACAGCCAGAATACAACAAAGTTTCTTGTGGAGGGATCCTTGGCAGCTTCGGGGTGGACATTTTTAACTTGGAATTGAGAGGAAGACAAAAGAGGTATATTATGTTATATAGAGGTTTATGAAGTAGTAGATAAGAACAAGTTTTTTTTGCTTTTAAAAAGCCATGGATCGTCTTTTCATTGCATATCCAGCCAGAGGGAATATATTCTTCTATACAGAAAAGTACTGTTGGTCCCAAAAGTTGAGTTAAGATTGAGTAAGCTAAGAAAAAGTCTAGAGGTGAGGGGTGAATAGACTTTTCAAATTCTATCAAAATATCAGAGTTTAAGTGCGGAAATGTGTTCTGTGCAGTACTGTTTTTAAAATCAGCTCAGTACTTAACAGTTAGCTTTTATACTCAACTTTTCTTTAAATCTTTTCTTAAAAAACTTACTGTTCTTGGTTAAACAAATATATCAACAGTTAATCAAAACAAACAGTAAAGAACACAAGATTTTATAGTGGTTCGACAAATGTCTACATCCACTCTCACAAATTCAGTTGCGATGTTTTATTACTCTTCTTCTTGAGTACTTGTTGTTTAGAGTCCCAAGGTTAAGACTTTGATCTTGTCGATTATACCTCCAGGTATATCTTCGATCTACTTGTAATTTCACAAGTAACTAGCACACTTGTTTACACAGTACAAACTTAAAACGAAAAGTAAAACTTCTCTAGTAATAGCCTTTGATTCTTCTCTTCAGTTCTGTGGCTTCTCTTCTGGTTTCGATCTTCTTAACTCTGTGAGTGCTTGAATACTTGAATACTTCTTGATTGCTCTTGAATAGTAATTGTATCAGTAGTCTTTTCAAGTAGAAGATCACACGGTATTTATAAGCATTAGTAAGACAGTTAGCAGTTTGCGAACTAACTCTCAACTAACTCATAACCGTTTCTTGTTGTAACTTCCTTCTTTGTAACCAATTTATCTTATCTTTCAAGTCAACATATCTTCATATATATCTTCCGCTACGCTTTAAATAAGTCATCCAAACTTATTCTTCAAATAAACCAACTCAGCACAGTAAACTACTCTTGGTCAGTCAGCACAGTTCTTCAAAACTGTTCAGCTTCCTTCAAAAATACTTCTCTTGATTTTTTCATGCTCTGAAGTAGTCTTCTGATATCTCATAGTCTTCTTTCTTTAATCTAATCTACTGTTCTAACTATTTCCATGCTGAATACAATAGAATACAACTTTACAAATATAAAACCTATCTATACATCAATTGAACTACATACAGATGAGTACATCTAAGTCCTATACTATAAGCTGTCTATACAATACTTCCATCAGCTTAGTTCTTAAACAGTTCATATATCAGATTAGTAAAATACTAAGATCAGTAAACTCAGACTTCATATCACATTAAGATCAGTAAACTTAATTCCATATAACTCACATAGAACAACATATAATCACATATATCATTAACTTAAAGTTTGCTTTTGGCCATCAAAACATATAATCATCAATTAGAACATTGTTTATAGGATTCATATCCCAACAATTTCCCCCTTTTTGATGAAGCCAAAACTACTTAAACATTAACAGATCAGTAGTTAAGATATATAGTTAATCATATCAGTTCATCAATTTCAAAAATCAGATTAAGATTCATATCAGATAATTCACATACTTCACATAGTCACAGAAATATCAAATAAAGAAAATAAAGATAAGGTTTAGAAATGTTATCTCTTCAGCATAGTCCTTCATCTTCAATCTTCATTTGGAATTCTAAATGCCAAGTACATTCTGTTCTTGATGTCCATCATGTGCTTATGATCAGATATGCCTTCATCTTGAATAATCTTTGAAATAATGTTTCCAACTTCAATCAGATCAGGTTCTCCATTCTCTAATCTTGGAGGATCCCAAACAGGTTCTTCAGGACATAAGATCTGAATTCCTGCACCAGCAGCTAATAACAGTATATGCTCCCAAAAATTCCTTGCAATGTTCATCATGAACTCATCAAAGTCAGAATATTCATCTTCTTTGCATGAATGATCACCAAATTTCTTCACTATGAAATTAGCAATCTGCCATTTCCTTTTCAAATTATTCCAGTATACCATATCTTCTGGATCAACCACAAATTCTATGAATTCTTCATCCAGAACAGTTCTAACAGACTTAGACTTCATTTTCCTTTTCAATGCATTAACTCGATTATCAAACTTTTTCCTTGCAGCTTCTGCATCTTTCATCTTTTGCTTTCTAATCTGTTCATCTGTTCTTTTCTCAGCCATCTCAATTTTCTTCTGAGCATCGAATACTTGCAACCTGTTATTCTTTCAATCAACTGAATAACAGACTCAAGAGTGAATAATTCAGTGTATGAATTAACATCTGCTGCTTCTCTCTGTTCTTGTTCCCAGTCATGGAACACAGATAAACCACCCATACCTTCAGCTACTATCATCAGCTCATCTAGACCTCTTCTTCTAAGATATACCCAAGTACCTATCCTTAGAAGTTGCTCAAAGGATCTAGTGCTGTCATCTAAACCATGAAAGCTTTTGAGAAGAACATTTCTCAACTTAAATCTTATCCTCTCTTCCTTATCATAAACCGGATAGTCCATCAAGAACACTGAATCTGGCTGAATGATTTCAGTTTCAGGAGAAGAGGTAATCTCAATTGGTTCAGAGGAAGGTATATGTTCATGTTCAGT
Organism: Galeopsis tetrahit; assembly: GCA_963675135.1. NCBI lineage: Eukaryota > Viridiplantae > Streptophyta > Magnoliopsida > Lamiales > Lamiaceae > Galeopsis > Galeopsis tetrahit. The sequence goes on from OY776134.1 coordinate 23,859,747, forward strand.
AGAGTGATCATGAACTGGTTCAGGTTCAGGTTCAGGAGAGAAATGAGGAGTGGGATTTTGGTGAGGACTCGATTGGGGAGTGGAATGAAAAGAAGTGTTCTGAGGGGTTGAGTGAGGAGTGTTCTGTCGAATAGGAGAGTAGTGAACTGACTCCTCAGAACAGGAAGGCTCAGCTTCAAGGGGTTGGGCTTTGATAGAGTGAGAGGTTGAGGGAGAAGGGGTAGTGTTCTTGAGGACTCTTCTGGGTCTAAGAACACCAGAAACTTTAGTTCTCTTATGTGAAAGAATGAGGCTCGAAGAACTTACCTCTTGTTCCACAGAAGACTCCTTCGCAGCAGCAATAAACTCTTCTGATTTTTCAGGAATTACCCTAGCTGATCTACCTCTTCTTAATCCAGCTCTGTGAGGATCATGTCTAGCCTTCGATCTCATTTTCGGCTCATCATTGTCAGAACGGAACATTGAACCACTAGATTCTTGAGGCTGAGGACGATTCCTCTGTTCTTGTTCAAATTTGACAGACTCTTTCTTGAACAAAAACTTGCCCTGGTGAAATCTTTTCGGAGGACTCCAATCCACCTTCTTCTCTTCTAATTGAGGCAATAAGATGCTCAATTTACTTCCAAAACCCATCCAGGATTTAATGGAAAATTCTCGGGTGACTTCATCAAACAACACCTTTTCTCTTTCAGCCAACAATCTGCCAAGCAGAAATCCTTGCCAATCACCATCAACGCGATCAGTGATTGCAGCCATAATACGAATCTTGAGATTAGTAAGGGCATCTTGACTGAAGTGTTGCCCTAACAAGCATTTTCCAGCGATGTCCATTAATAATTGAAGTCCTTCTGGAAGAATTTCCTTCTTCAAGTTGGTGAGAGATGTTGGGTCCACATTTAACCATCTACCCACACGAGCTTTTTCTTGCCCTGCCATATAGCTCAGAATTTCTATCGGCCCGTCTGGTAGATCGAACGCGATTCCAAGGGTTTCTTTGGAGATGACAACCCTATGACCAGAAACTATCGAACTGATACTATTCGTATCACCTTGCACCTGTAGAAAGAATTCCATCGCCTCAGGTTCGTAAACCTTCATGGGAAACGATTCTAGGTACTTCCGTAGCCCGCTTTCTTCACACATGGTGAGGATGGCTTGATTCTCTTCTTTTTGTCGTCCGGTGAAATAAACAGAATTTTCAACGAAAATTCCTTTCTCACGCATCCATATGGTTGAATCAAAAGTACCTACGACTTCATTTTCTTCGTTAAGGATATCAATAACCGCCATGGAGTAGAAATGTAGAAGTGTAGTTGCAAGAGTAATGAGAATCGAGAAGACTTGAGCTTAGAGAATTTGCAGAAAGATTTTAAGTAATGAAGAAGGAGAAGTTAATGTGATCGTATTTAATCTAAATCAAAGCAAATCTAGGGCATGGATTGATTTAGATTCACACGTTGAGTGGTTTGGATTGAGTAATGAAAAGTGTAATTTTAGGAGAAAACGTTCCAGATTCATAAAACTCATTTCCAATTTGGAGCCAACTTGTGTTGATAAATACACCTTTTAAAATTAGGTCAAAAATAGAGGAGTGTTTTAATCTTCTCTATTAGTAAACTAATTTTTGAACAGATCATGACTTAGAAATGATTCTAAGGCAATGGTACTGTTCTGATGTGTATCAGCACAGTTGTTTCCATGCACATTTTTCTTCAATTTCTTACTTAAAATATGATGCAATTTACTTATCTGGGTTCAGCTGAGTACTCTCTTTGAAGATCAGCTCAGTAGTTGGGTCAGCTCAGTAATCCTCAGATCAGTTCCCCAACTCTTCTGATTTTCATCTTTTTTATACCAGCACAATACTTTCTCAGATCAGTACTGTAACTATTCTGTAGACAGATTTCCCTGTAATCAAATAAGCTCTGTAGACAGTTTAATCAGTAATCCTCAGATCAGTTCTGTAGAGAGAATGATATTATAGTCAGAATAGTTCTGTAGACAAATTAACTTTGTAATCAGAACAGTCCTGTAGACAAATCAATTCAATAATCAGAACATGTCTGTAGACAGATATGTGATGTAATCAGATCAGATTTGTAGACAGATCACATCTGTAGTCAGATCAGTTCCCCCTCCAGTGGAGAACTCTTTCTTCTGTGCATGTTTCACCTTGGTAGAAGTATTAGTTTAAGCATAAATGGTGAAATACAGTACAGAATAGTAAAGAATAATTAAAATAGGTCTTTATAAGGTTTGTTCTAAGATGACTTGTGCTCTGAGTCAACATACAGGATTTTTCAGAAATCATAGATTCCCCCTCAAATGTATATTCTCAATTCTCTCAGCTTTACCAGCTTCCTCATCGGGATTTAGGCACCTTAGTAACCTTTCTACCTGATTGTGATGAATGTAGAGGTCTTGACATGGTCTATTCTTCAGAATTACCCTTCTTGGTGTACTGATCTTGATATCAGCTAAATACCTGAAATGTTAGAATACAGTTCTATACACATGCAGGATCCATGTCTATCAATCCTAAACTTATGCAAAGCTCTCCAAATCTAGTTTCAGCCAAAGGTTTTGTGAAAATGTCAGCTCTCTGAATATCAGTATGGATCTTCTCCATCCTAATGTTTTTCTTTTCAACATGATCCCTAATAAAATGATGCCTAACATCTACATGCTTGCATCTAGTATGTAAAACGGGATTTTGAGTGATGGCAATTGCACTATTGCTGTCACAGAATATAGGTACATTAGATTCCACAATGTTGTAGTCTCTAAGTTGTTGCATTAGCCAAAGAAGCTGACTACAACAACTTCCTGCAGCCATATATTCTGCTTCAGTGGTAGATGTTGCCACACTAGTTTGTTTCTTTGAAAACCATGATATGAGCTTAGAACCTAAAAATTGGCATGAACCAGAAGTTGATTTTCTATCTATCCTGCAACCACCAAAGTCAGAATCTGAATAACCACTTAGGGATAGATCATCATCTGCAGAATACCACAAACCTCGATTAATGGTACCCTTTAGATATTTCAATATCCTTTTAGCAGTCTCCACATGACTTTCTTTGGGATTGGCCTGAAATCTAGCACATACACCTACTGCAAATGCAATATCTGGCCTAGTAGCAGTAAAATAGAGTAAAGAACCAATTAAAGCTCTATAATAGGATTGATCAGCAGACTTACCTTGATCATCAGGATCCATTCTGTATGTTGGCAGCATTGGTACTCCAACTGTTTTACAGGTCTTGATACCAAATTTATCTAACAGATTTCTTGTATATTTTGCTTGATTGATAAAGATACCATCATATGATTGTTTTACTTGAAGTCCAAGAAAATAAGTCATTTCTCCCATCATTGACATTTCAAACTTGCTTTGCATGAGCTTTGAAAAGCTTTCACTCATGCTTTTGTTAGGAGATCCAAATATTATATCATCAACATAAATTTGGACTAGTAAAATGTCTGTACCTTCTTGTCTTCTGAACAAAGTTCGATCCACTTTGCCCTTAGTAAATCCATTTTCAACTAAGAATAGTGAAAGAGTGTCATACCAGGCTCTTGGAGCTTGCTTCAGACCATATAGTGCTTTCTTCAACCTGTATACTTGATTACCATTTACCTCAAATCTAGGAGGTTGTTCTACATAAACTTCTTCAACAAGTATACCATTCAAAAATGCACTTTTCACATCCATTTGATACACAGTGAATTTCATATAAGCAGCATAAGCAAGAAACAATCTTATAGCTTCTAATCTGGCTACAGGGGCAAATGTTTCATCATAATCAATACCCTCAGCTTGAGAGTAGCCCTGAGCCACTAATCTGGCTTTGTTTCTCACAACAAGATCATTCTCATCTTTCTTATTTTTGAAAATCCACTTTGTACCTACCACATTGTGATCAGTAGGTCTCTCTACGAGTTCCCATACATCATTTCGAGTAAACTGATTTAATTCTTCTTGCATAGCCATAATCCAGTTACTGTCAGATAAAGCTTCTTTCACATTAGCAGGTTCAATAGAAGATAAGAAGCAACACCAGCAAAATAGAGAATTACTGGGTTCAGGCTTAGAATCAAACAGTTGTCTTCTGGTCTTAACACCTTTATTGGATTCACTAATAATCAGATCAGTAGAATGAGCAGATTTCCATGTTTTTCTAGTTTTAACAGGAATACTTTCATCATCCACATCATGTATAACAGAATCATCAATATCAATATCATCATTTTCAGCAGGTTTATTCACAGGAGAACAGTCAACCAATTCAGGCATGTCAATTGGTCTAGAAGACTTACCATTGTCTTTTACCTTTTCTACATCATCATCTTTGTTTAGAACATTCAGAAATGGATTGTAGGCTTGTACAGATTCATAGACTTCAGTCTCTTCATTGTCTTTATCAGTTTGAATGGTCAGATCAACAATTTTCTTACTGATCTGATGATCAGCAGAGTCCTGTACAACTTCATCAAAGACAACATGGGGTGTTTCTTCTACACATAGAGTAGAGTAATTAAATACTCTGAATGCCTTGCTAGTAGAAGAATATCCTAAGAATATTCCCTGATCAGCTTTGGCATCAAAAGCATTTAATTTGCTCTTTCCATTGTTATGAATAAAACACTTACATCCAAAGATATGAAAATATGAAATTCTAGGTTTTCTACCTTTCCATACCTCATAAGGAGTTTTACCATGTACCTTATTGAATGCACATCTGTTCTGAGTGTGACAGGCAGTGTTGATTGCCTCAGCCCAGAACTTCTGTGGTGTGTTGTACTCTGCAAGCATTGTTCTGCATGCTTCCTTTAGTGTTCTGTTTCTTCTCTCAGCTACACCATTTTGTTGGGGTGTCCTAGCTGCACTCGTCAAATGCTGAATTCCAGACTTAGAACAAAATTCTTTAATATAGCAGTTTATAAATTCAGTCCCCTTGTCACTCCTGATCTTGACAATGGGCTGACCTTTTTCTACTTGCAACCTCTTTAACAGATCTGGTAGTTGGGTTTGTGTATCACTCTTTTTGTGTAAGAAGATTACCCAGGTGAATTTTGAATAATCATCTACCACAACCAAAGTGTACCTTCTACCATTCAGTGTAGGGGGTTTTATTGGACCATGTAGATCCATGTGCAAGAGTTCTAAGACTCTACAAGTAGAAAGTGTGGGAATTGACTTAAAGGAAACCTTTACCTGTTTACCTTTTTGGCAAGCATCACACACTTGTGATTTGAAATAGATTTCATTAGGGATACCTTCAACAAGGTAGTTTCTTGCAATCTTGTTAATAATCTTAAAGTTCAGATGGCATAAGCGTCTGTGCCATAGCCAGTTGATTTCTTTAGGACTCTTAGAAAGAAGGCAAGCATCCCTAGGACAACTATTCCAATTTACAATGTAGACACTGCCCTGTCTAACTCCAACTAGTAGAATTGTATGTGTTCTTTTATCCCAGATTTCACATTTGGTGCTTTCGAAGTAAACTTTGTAGCCCCTGTCACAAATTGAGAGACAGATAATAAATTATATTTCAGACCTTCAACATATGAGACATCATGAATCTCTACATCTCCATTCTTGATGTATCCAAATCCTTTTGTGATTGCCATGGAACTATCTCCAAAGATCACTTTTGGTCCTTCCTTCTCATGATAGTCAGAAAGGAGGGTCCTGGTACCAGTCATGTGGTGAGAACACCCACTGTCTATGTACCAAGTTTCTCTAACTGAACCACCTTTCTTGTAAAGATCCAGTCGACCCTGCAAGTATTGATCTTAATAATTTAGGTACCCTATCTTTATTGGGGTCCTTGGGGGTTAGTAATAAGAGGTATCCAAATAAACATTGAAGATTTGAATAATTGAGACCTCTTAAGTTTTCTACCATGCTTATCACAGAACAGTACTTTATTGACCTTATCCAAATTATCAGCAGACTTAGGATCTATTTTTCTGAGATAGCCTTTCCTTGGTTCTATCCCTTTTTCAGGAAGATCAGTATGTCTGTAATAGTTTGCATAGGGCCTAAAAGCCTGTGGACCATACGGCTTATAGATGCGTTTTGGTCTTTCCTCTCCAATGATATCATAAGATAAAAGTGGAGGATAAAGAACGGGTTTGTTATGATAATGAGGCACAAATTTCCTAGGTTTAGTTGAGTACAGCTGAGACTGCCTTATAAAAGGAGGTCTAGGCTGTTTCCAACTTGCCTGAGCTTGTCTTGACCTACTGTTCTGAGTCTGCCTCTTCTGATTCCAGGAATTTTCAGCTCTGGTCAGAGGAGTAGAACTCTTCTGGTATGGTCTTGACTGTACTGGTCTAGATCCATTCTTCTGTTTACCATTCTTGGTAGTAGGAGGAATGTATTTAGACTGTACTTTGGATTTTGGATCATTATCATAAATCATAGGTTCTTTTCCTTTATCTAATTGCAAAGAACTTGAACTAGCTCCAGTAGTGTTCTTAATCCCTGAAGTAGAGGAACTAGGCAGATCAGTACCTATTCCACTTTTATCATAAGGAGCTCTGTATCTGTCTGATAATGTTTGATTAATCTTAGAAGAGTTAATCATATCAGATAACTTTAGATCCAAGCTCAGTACTTCAGATTCTAAGAATCTATTGCGCTCTTCAAGTTTTTCACATTTAATCTTTAAGTCATTGAACTCATTTGTCTCTTTAGCTTGTGTATGAAGCATACCCTGATATAACTTGTCCATAGATGCATACTTATCTTTGAGTTGTGACAACTCTTCTGATAGCCGTGCATTTAGAACAGTTATATTAGGATCCACTTTCATTTGAGCTTCTCTAAGACTCATGATTTCTTGTCTTAAAGATATGTTCTCATCACTGATTTCCATGAATGCTTTGTTAGCTGGTAGGAGGTCTTCTTCATTCATTCCATTGGAATGATGAAAACTACTCCCTACACTACTATCAGCAGTGTCACATAAATCAGAATCAGAATCAGATTCATCACAAGATTGAAAAGATGTGACAGATGATACCTCTTGGTCTATTTTTGCCATCATGACTAGTCCATCATCTGCAATGAAGACTTCTTTCTCACTGCTAGAAGGGTAATCAGAAGAGGAGGATGGCAACTCATCTGAATCCGTATCAGATTCATTGTTAGCCACCATTGCCCTCTTACCCTTTGCATATTTGCGATCTCTCCTTGCTTTTCTTTCTCTTCTGTCTTCAGCACTCAGATCAGGACATTCATGGATGTAATGACCTGGCTTTTCACAGTTATAGCACAGAGGTTCATTAGTAGAACGTTTAGAAGGAGAATGATATCGGTTCCTGTCCTTTCTATCAGTAGAGTTCCTATCCTTCCTATCAGCAGAGTTCCTATCTCTTCTTTTCTCATTAGAGATCTCATCTCTCCTTTCAGAAGATTTGTTATCCCTTCTGGTCCTAGAAGAGTCCCTGTTATTAGAGCCCTGAGTGTCCTTATAGAATCTTTTGTATCTACCATACCTCTTGTTAAGTTTATCAAACCTCTTAATCATTAAATTCAACTGATCCTTCAGATCAAGATCAGTACTCTCTAGTTCATCTTTTATGCTTGAGGACTTAGACATAGATGATCTAGGCTTCTTAGAGGTAGATGCCTTAAGTGCAATGCTCTTGGAGATTTCCTTAACCCTATCACCACTAACTATTGGATCTTCTTCATCCAATTCGAACTCATGTGCCTGAAGGGTTTGGAAGGTAGTTTCGGCAGACCAGTTATCTATATCCTGAGTGTTTTTAATGATCAGTGTGACCATTTTCCACCTTTCATCTAAGGCTTTAAGGATACGCAAATTGATCTCCCTATTGGTATAAGTCTTACCTAAAACATCCAGATCATTCATAATCTTTGTAAAACGAGTATCGAGCTGGTCTATTGTTTCACCAGTCTTGATTTTGAATGATTCGAACCGCTGGACAGCAGTGGATAGTTTGCTTTCTTTTATAAGAGAAGTTCCCTCACAAATGATAGCTAACTTGTCCCACATATCTTTGGCTGATTTACATTTAACCACTTTCCCAAGATACTCGTTGGGAAGGGTGTGCAAAATGTAATTCTTTGCCAAGCTGTCTAAGTTGTTCTGCCTCATTTCCTCGGTAGTTAAATCTAACCTGGGTTTTGGCACGAGAACACCAATGGCTTTTGAAGGTTCCAGAGTTGCAGTGTTGGGTATCATGGTAGTAATAGGCCCTTCTTTGATCACAGACATCATTAGATCATGGGTTGAACTAAAGATGGCCTCCATCCTCAGTTTCTAGTAATCGTAATCTGCAACCTTGAACTTTGGAAGTTTATTGATGTTAGTTTCTTCCATGATAGAACAGACAGTTAAGATCAGTAGTATGACAGAAAGGTCAAGAAAGACAAGTAAGATCAAGAAACAAGTATCAGTAATGAGAAACAATTAGACTTTCCCCAAAGTCTACAAGGTTATCAAGAAACAGCAGTCCAAAGAACTACTGCTCTGATACCACTTGTTGGTCCCAAAAGTTGAGTTAAGATTGAGTAAGCTAAGAAAAAGTCTAGAGGGGAGGGGTGAATAGACTTTTCAAATTCTATCAAAATATCAGAGTTTAAGTGCGGAAATGTGTTCTGTGCAGTACTGTTCTTAAAATCAGCTCAGTACTTAACAGTTAGCTTTTATACTCAACTTTTCTTTAAATCTTTTCTTAGAAAACTTACTTTCCTTGGTTAAACAAATATATCAACAGTTAATCAAAACAAACAGTAAAGAACACAAGATTTTATAGTGGTTCGACAAATGTCTACATCCACTCTCACAACTCCAGTTGCGATGTTTTATTACTCTTCTTCTTGAGTACTTGCTGTTTAGAGTCCCAAGGTTAAGACTTTGATCTTGTCGATTATACCTCCAGGTATATCTTCGATCTACTAGTAATTTCACAAGTAACTAGCACACTTGTTTACACAGTACAAACTTAAAACGAAAAGTAAAACTTCTCTAGTAATAGCCTTTGATTCTTCTCTTCAGTTCTGTGGCTTCTCTTCTGGTTTCGATCTTCTTAACTCTGTGAGTGCTTGAATACTTGAATACTTCTTGATTGCTCTTGAATAGTAATTGTATCAGTAGTCTTTTCAAGTAGAAGATCACACGGTATTTATAAGCATTAGTAAGACAGTTAGCAGTTTGTGAACTAACTCTCAACTAACTCATAACCGTTTCTTGTTGTAACTTCCTTCTTTGTAACCAACTTATCTTATCTTTCAAGTCAGCATATCTTCATATATATCTTCAGTTACGCTTTAAATAAGTCATCCAAACTTATTCTTCAAATAAACCAACTCAGCACAGTAAACTACTCTTCTTAGTTTTACTGCTCTTGGTCAGTCAACACAGTTCTTCAAAACTGTTCAGCTTCCTTCAAAAATACTTCTCTTGATTTTTTCATGCTCTAAAGTAGTCTTCTGATATCTCTTAGTCTTCTTTCTTTAATCTAATCTACTGTTCTAACTATTACAATGCTGAATACAATAGAATACAACTTTACAAATATAAAACCTATTTATACATCAACTGAACTACATACAGATGAGTACATCTAAGTCCTATACTATAAGCTGTCTATACAATACTTCCATCAGCTTAGTTCTTAAACAGTTCATATAACATATTAGTAAAATACTAAGATCAGTAAACTCAGACTTCATATCACATTAAGATCAGTAAACTTAATTCCATATAACTCCCATAGAACAACATATAATCACATATATCATTAACTTAAAGTTTGCTTTTGGCCATCAAAACATATAATCATCAATTAGAACATTGTTTATAGGATTCATATCCCAACAAGTACTATCAATCTCAAATGAGTGAAATGACCATTTATTTTGGACTTATGTGCCAATACATTGTAAACAATGTTATGTTAGTACAACATGCATGTGAATAATACTTCGGATTTCACAAGTTGAATAGTACTTTACCAAATTAAATACACGCATATCGAGTCCAACAAAACGTTACAAACGTCTAGTTAATTTAAGATGATCTAACAAGGAGTGCACCTAACAAGAAAATGATAACTACAAACATGAGTGTCATTACAGCCAACAAACTGATGATTAAATGACTTGGGACTCCATTTAGGTTAATGGCAATACAAGACGAATTAGATGGTTGATTGTCATTGGTAGATAGGCTATCAGCTTCATCCTCGATGAAACGTTGATGCACCTGAGAACTTGAAACCTGAGCAGTTGGATCCTTACATGAACTAGAATACACCTTATTTGCTTTATAAGTTTGAGATGAGAGGAAGGGCGGCACAGACTCAGGTGGATCATTACGATGATATTCATCGCACCAATAAAAGTGGTTACTGTGCTGAAGGTAGCTAGGACACTTGTAGAAGTACCTGCCCGGGTGCCTTGACTTGTCACTCGCGCACTTTATGATCATGTGTCCATTTCCACAAGAACACATTAGAGGAGCCATTCCCCCTTTATAAAATCAAATAGAAGCTGCATTTAACAAATGGGTTTAGAAACGATGCAATAATACAAAACCACACTTCGATCTACCAACGATGGAGATCCAACACAAATACATGCCGTCACATGTCCAAACACAAACTAAGATGTCCAAGTATGTCATTCTACTATGATCAAGTAGGTTAGGCATATAACAAAGGGGTAATAAATGATGCAAGCACAATAAAAAACACACGAGGATCAACCAAAATGTCATAAACATGCCATCACATAAACTAAAAATGTCCAAACATACCAGCACACACATACACATTAAACATTAAAATTGTCTAACAACAAAAATAAAAAGTCCAGATTGTTTCGGTAGGGGGAAAATGGTAAACAAATCATATCAATCTCCGGATCTCCAATGGTTCCACATGCCCAATGCCAAACCATCTCTCCATTCATTAAACTGCGGCGACGACTCAACATAGTCCACGACATCCTCATCCATGTCGTCGTCACCCGGAACATCATCGTGTAAATTGAACAATTCCTCAATTGGGTCCACAGGCATCTGAGAGCGACAATAATTGTGGAGGAGGAAACAGGCCATGATAAGTCTCACTTGAACCTTCGCAGGGTAGAACGACGCACTTCTAAGTATGCCAAACCGTTTTTTTAAGACACCAAAAGCCCTTTCTATAACATTACGAGCCCTAGTGTGTCTCATGTTGTAATGTTCTTGGGGATTAGATGGCCTGCCACTATTGGGACCCCACTCACTAAGATGATACCGACAACCACGGTAAGGAACGAGAAACCCTTCGCTGTTGGGATAGCCGTTGTCGCACAAATAGTACTTCCCTACGAACAGGACAGCTGATGTGAGATGCATAGTTACGTAAGCAACGAGAAGTTAGTTAAATGAGGTATGTACACATTAATTACCCTTAGGGACCTTGAGGCCATGAGTTCTAGTTACGGCATCGCGAAGTATTCTAGAATCAGCAGCCGACCCTTCCCAGCCCGGAAGGACGTAAACGAATCTCATTTGCGTATCGCACACCCCAAGCACATTAGTAGAGACACGGCCCTTGCGTGTTCTATAACGTGCTCTATCTAGGCTTGGTACTTGAAGATCAATGAATGTACCATCGAGGGCACCAAGACAACCCTACAAAACAAGAGAGAATAGATTAAAAACAACATTTGGAGATGGTAAATAGCTGCACCTCCACAACAGTACATAGATTTACCTTGAACCATTTCTATCTTGCGTCAGTGGAATCATCGAGTACGGGAACAGGCGTAACTAGGAAAAGGTGGTGCAATTTCAAAATAGCTCTCAAGACTAAATGGATAACGGTGGATATTGATTGAACAGATCGTTCAAAGTCGAATGCCACTACCATATTCTTTTTGTGGTGAGCCAAAACACTTAAGAACACGGAAACTTGCTCTTCAACACCAATATACTTTCGTTTTTTCAATCCTCCTAATTCACCAAGCAAAAAACATAAACGTGCAAATGCATTCCGATCCATCCTTAGATTTGCAACACAATCAGAATCGCGAATGTGGAACAGTCTATTCATGTGTACTACTTGCCTAGGGATTTTTGAAATCATTTCCCAAGAAAGAGTGCGCCTTCTAACATTTCGGTTGCGTCTAGTTATTAAGAGCACGATTATACATATAAGAATCAATCGCTGGTGCATTTCTTCAACCAAAAAATACAACAACAATTTTTTTCTCATCGAAGGGGTCAGCATTGTATGCCCTATACCAAAAAATAAACAAACAGATTGGGGAAACGAAAATCAATTGAAACCCATAAACTCTATCAATGACTAGTTTGTATACAACCATTGAAAGGGGAATGAAAATCAATTGAAACATGTAAACTATATAAATGTAAACTCTATGAATGACCAGTAATTGTCTACAACTAGTGAAGGGGAGGAGGAAAAATCCATTGAAACACATTAACACTGTCAATGAACAGAACAATCTATACTGAAAAAAATAAAAACTGTCACAACAATTAACAAAAAACAAAATCTATATGTAAATCGATTGAAACCGTAACATAAACAAAAAACAATAAGTTATTTACGAATGCTCACCGATGCTTTATGGCGCCTCTATTGTTCAAACCTAACGCGAACGAAAATACCTACGAGCAACAGATTAATATGTTAATCCCTAAAAACCTAAACCCTAAAAAATTGCAGTGAACGAATAAATCGAACCTTCAACCTTTCACGTCAGGGAACCCATCAGACACACCTACAATCGCACAAAAAGATGGTGAATAGGAGTCGTACGAAAGAGTAAACCATAAAAAGAAAAAAAACATCGAAAAAAAGTCGACCATTCTCAGTGGATGGATTATTCAACGTCGGGCGCAACCGAGCAGTCGAACTGGCACGAAGAAGAATACGAAATTTGGGGGTGAAGGTCGGCGATGGCGGAGAGTCATCGGAGACGAAGGAATCGCCAAAAAAAAAAAGAAGTAGAGCTGCGTGAAAATGTGAGATCGCAGTCCAAAATTCATTTTTAGGGCAACATTGTGTGTTAGAGGGGCAAAATCGTAATCTGGTTTATACGGGCCAAACCTGTATAAAATAATACTAGGGGGGTGGTATTATTTCTTCAAAGGGGAATAGTGAAAAGCCTGTATAAGGGCCCAAAAAAGCACTTTTTAATACGCAGCTTTTCTGACTATTCAGGGGTTTTGAAATAGCCTATATGAGCTATCAAACAGCAGCATTGTTGTTATACAGGGTTAATATTCCCCTTATTTAGGCTATCACACGGGTCCTTAGTGTACTAAAATTAGTGTACTAATAAGTCATTTTTCTAGTAGTGATATAAAATAGTTTGTGTTATTACTACATGTAATAATGTGTTTAACTACATAAAAAATTATATGATACAACATACTACAGTTTGAATTACTACATTGAATAGGCGTTTGTTATTATATGTAAATTTATCAAATGATCTAATATTTTTTGCATCATTTTGCAATAAAACAATATGTATTACAACATGGTTATTGTGTTTACTACATGCGATAATATATGTTACTACATCTTATAATGCGAGTTACTACATCAACAAAAACACAAGAAAAAAAGTGTTACTAAATAAAAGAATTTGTATTATTATATAAAATAGTTTATGTTATTACTACATAAAATAATACTCCCTCCGTCCAATTTCATTATTCCCACTTTCCTTTTTTGGTTGTCCAATTTTATTATGCCCATTCCCTTTTTGGAAATAATATTATTCACACTACTTTATCTCCACCCTCCAACCATCACTTATTTACTCAAATTGCAACTAACTTTATTCATAAACAATCACTTTACCTATAAATGGACCCCACAACATCCCATCATACCCCCAACTTATCTACTTTATACATAAACTAATCAATATTCATTAAAACCCGTGCCCGGAGAAGTGGGCATAATAAAATTGGACGGAGGGAGTATGTGTTAATACATATTACAATTTGAATTACTACATTTAATATTACACGTTCGACAATTAAATAAAAAATAAAAAAATCACTGAAACGGGTAAAATAAATGGGTTAAAAATTTTGGTCAAAATTAAAATACAAGCGGGTCAGTTAACAAATAGATTAATAATTAACTCAAATAAATTAATGGTGGCCCAATAATATATATTTTCAGCACATTGACTTAATAAGTCAATATTTCCAGTCCAATTGACTTAATTGCTCAATATTGTATTGCATGTATGCAATATTGCATATAAGTTTTTGTGTTATATGTGGTTGAATAGAAAAGAAAGGTGTTGAGTTATATAGAGTAAAAAAAATAAGAATGTAGGGATGAGATTAAAACTTAAAATGGAGGGTTGAGATTAAAAGATAAAACTAAAATTAATGAGAATTGAAAGATTTTGAAATGGAGAGATTTGATGGAAAGAGTTTGAGATAGACGAATGAGGTTGTGTCATGTGCTCTACAAATATTTGTGAATATATGATATTAAGATTTTAATTTAATTTTATTTTATATGTGTTTTTCGAGCAATAAGTTAAAAACTACTCCCTCCGTCCACAAAAAGTAGTCTCATTTGCCTTATATTCTTTGTCCACGAAATGTAGTCCAATACCCTTTATGGAAACTATCACCTTCAACCATCACTTAATTACTAAAATTGTTATCAACTTTATTCACAAACAATCATTTCATTCACAATGAATCCCACAATACCCTACAATACCCTTACTCTATCTACTTTATCTACATTTTTCTTAAAACATGTGTCCCACTCCAATGGGACTACATTTCATGGATAGAGGGAGTATAATTATTTTTAAAAAAACTATAATTATTTTAATTCTAAAAAATTAAAAACTACTCCCTCTATGAGTGTGAGATGAAGTATGATAAAATAATAGATAAAGTGTAAGTGATGTGATTGAGAGAGAGAAAATAATATGCCAAAAATGGAAAAAAATGAAATGGGAAACTTATTGTGGGACATCCATAAAAGGAAAGTGGGAAACTTATAGGGGGACGGAGGGAGAATAATAATTTTAATTCTAAAAGAAAATGATTTTTTTATTTTTAATATTTCAAAATTTAAGAAAATTTGAATCGTTTTTTTAAAATTTTATTTTATAAAGTAAACTATAGATTAGAAATCACATCTTGAAGTAAAATGATGAATTAATATGAATATAAAGTAAACTATGAGATATATATATATATATATAATTTTCTTGAGATACAGAGTGTGAATGTATTCTAAAATAATTTTAAAAACTTTTTAAGATATATAGAGTATTTTGGAGAATTTTAGAGAATATTTAGTAATTTTCAAATAAAAAAAAACAGAGAGTGAGTGTATTCTATAATAATTTAAGAAACTTTATTTAGAAAAGTTTTAGTAATTGTTAATAAAAAAAATTAAAATCTTCCAAGATTAGTTAATTGAAGTATCTAATAAATATGAAGAGTGATTGCCCTAAAAAAAGAAAAGGAATTAGAGATGTACGGTGACTTAGTTGAGAAAATTATGCAATTATTTGTTATAATATAATCGTTTTTAATAATTTATTTATTTATTATAAATTTGTATATATTTTATTATTGTTTATATAATAATAATTTATTATATTTATAGATATCAATGGTATTTGTCGTACTATATACAATGTTAAAATTAAAAGAAAAAAACTTGATGTGAAAATTAAGGACTAAAAAAAAGTAATACACATTCTAATTATGTAAATACTAGATATATTTTGATTGTATATTCAATTGAGAGTTTATTATTGATCTAAAGTCTAATTTGTGCCATGAAAATATGTTACTAGACAGATGTCACAGTTCTTACCGGGATGCTTGTTTTGGGATGGAAAATTCGAATTTGGAATTTTAAAATCCCAGTCATCTTCTACTTTAGAATTTAGATTTATAATTTTAAAATCTTACCCTACAAATACATATAAACCCTACAAAAGTCAACCCTATAAATATCTACAAACTCTATATAAACACATACGGAATATAATTCTATACTATAAAGTTAAATCATACCCTACTTAAATTCCAAAACAAACACAAAACATATAAGTCATTAAAATTTCAAAATCTACTAGATTTTGAAATCTGAATTTCGAAATCCTTAAAATTTCAAAACAAACATCCCCTAAATTTTGTAGAAGACAATTTCCTATTTTATTGTATTTTGTCATTGTGGAAAACCATGTCAGCATACTACAAACGTTGTGAAATTTTAAAAAATTTATAATTTTATATATTTTTTATTAATAAAATTAGTTTATAATGCTCTTACTTATTAAAAATATTTATTTAATTTTACAATTAAATCATAATTTTATTAATGCATATGTTATTAATTAATATATTATAATATATATAAATAAAAAAATATAAATACAATATTTATATATATATATATATATGTGTGTGTTTTATATAGTTTTTTTGGCTAATTTTTTTAAAGAGCAATATGTTTCTAATTCATTAATGTAAGTCGATGTTTGATTTGAATTCTTAATAATTTTATTTAATATTATTGTATAACTTTAATTCTAAATTTTAGACTTGAATATAGGTTCAACTAATTCAGTGAGCAAACGTCTTTATGAGATTCATGGATACTCGGTATATTTCAATCAATTATGCAATTTAGAATTTATAACACACAGTAGTTTTTATTACTTTTTTTAAATTAAAATTTTGAATAACCATGATTGTTTCAACTGATTTAAATCTCTAATCCTTTTTATATACAACCACTCTCAGGTCATTATATTATCTTCGGTCACTTTCTCAGTATAGAAAAGCTTCAAAATTTATTTCACTTCAATTAAATAGTAACTTTTGTTTTTTGCAATACAAAATTCAGATGAAATATAATTCTTTGCTTGGATTATGCATAAGTTCAACTACCTTATTATAAAGGTTTAATTTTTATTTTAAATTTTTTAAAATTATATATATATATAGTAACGGACCTACATAATGCCCAGGGGGTCCGTGGACCCCCCACTAATTTTGTAAATTTTGTTAGGGGTATTTTGGTAATTTCACACATATTAAAATTAATACTCTGTTTTATAATTATTTGCACACTTCTGATATAAAAATAATCCATAAAATTAATATATATCTGAACATCATTTTATTTTAAAATCGTCACTCATTTTGGGTCTACATTTTATCCTAAATTTCACTAAATCTATTTTACATCCTACTAAATCCTCCTTACAGCTTATCAAATCACTCAAAATACGCTTTCTTATTTGACTCTACACCACTAAATTCAATTGTTTTTTAAAGTGAATCGGTTAAAATGTGCAAGTTATCACGGGACGGATGGAGTATTAACTTGTACCAAAACATAGCAAAAGTCAACTTATCCGATCAATTTAATTTAATGAAATGTGACGTATTGACAATTTAATAATGTGAAATTTTGATGAAAATAATGAGTACATATTTTTTTTTATAATAATGTTAATCGGGCCCCCCTACCGAAAATTTATGGGTCCGTCACTATATATATATATATATATATGTTCTATATAGTTTCTTCACTAATTTTTTAAGAGCAATATGTCTCTAATTCAATGAATATGTTTGATTTGAATTCTTAATTATTTTATATTATTGTATAATAAATTTAATTCTAAATTTTAGACTTGAAACTAGGTCCAATATGAGATTTATGACATTACAGTTATATTATAATTTAATACAAATCTTAATTTTGTGGATACTCGGTATATTTCAATTAATTATGTAAGGCATTAGTGTATGATGAGTGAGTTTAATGAAGATGTTAATATAATGTGTCTTTCTGAAATTTATGTTTAGGTTCAAGATTCAATTCAAATCGTGTTTCAATGTTTAGTTTCAATATTCAATCAATTTCGTGTTGTTTAACTTGATTGATGAGGATGTAATTTGTGATGCAAGTACGTAGACATTAAAAAGTATTTAATCTTAAATTACTATTTTAATTTTATATATTTAATATTTATCGAATTATCTTAAAAAAAATTAGAAAATAAATGCTTACTTACCATTTATAAAATTTTACAACTTTTGAATTTTTCATAAATACTCTTCATATTTATACAAATCACTATAATGATGATTTGAGATTTTTTTTAAAAAATTACAATTAGTAGAACTTTTTCTAAAATCGTCATCAATATATATTTTCTAATGCAAATCTTTAAAAATTCTTATCATTTATGAAATTTTACAACTTTTGAATTTTTAACAAAAAAAATAGTCCTTATATTTATACAAATCACTTTACCATTAAAGGGATGATAGAAATTGGAGATTTCTTTTACTTTCTATTCTAGAATATAAGCGCACCCTCGTATTGATGTCACTTACTCCTATTTTTTATCAAATTTTCAGAAGATACCAAATGAATATTATTGTTTTATTTCTTAAATTCAAACATTTACTTATGAGCTTGAGTAATAAAATCACTTATAAGCTTGAGTAATAAAATCAATGTTGTGTCAATCGAATCTCTGCACTTCTATTCATTTTGCTTAATTAATGTCAAATTAGAATAAGAAACATGCACATTCCTTTAATTTCAGCTACACAAAATTCAGATTTTGAAGTGTTAATAATATCTTATGTTGTTGTATACTGTTAAAATATATATATATATATATATATTATATATTTTTTATGTTGTTGTGATTTCCTTTACTTTGTTCATATTCTTGGTAGTTGTTGTCATCAATGACGGAGCCAGAAAATTTCGGTTGGGGGGCCCGATTTACATTACTTTAAAGATATAATATTACTTCCCGTTCAATTTTATAATTCCTACTTTTCTTTTCGGGTTGTTCAATTTTATTATTTTCATTCTTTATTTGAAAATTTTACTATTCACACTACTTTATCTCCATCCTTCAACCATCATTTATTTACTCAAATTGTCATTGACTTTATTCATAAACAATTACTTTATCTATAAATGAACTCTACAACATTCCATCATATTCTCAATTTATCTAATTTATACATGAACTAATTAATATTTATATTTCCATTAATTATATATATATGGAACTATTAAAAAAAACACACACACACATATATATATATATATATATATATATGATGTGCCAAATTTTGCACGGATGGATTGGATATCCTTGGAGTCAGATATCCAAATTCCCGAACGCGTATGAATGATTCGGGTACACTGCTTCCTCTGGAATGATCCTCCAAGAACCTGCAAAAGACACACCGGAGGGGACTCCGGCGCGGACACTCCGACGCTCAAGTCAGTCTCGGTAATTCAGTGTATGGCAAGGACTAAAGAGTCCTTTGATTATCAATGAGGTTCTCAAAGGAAAATCAAGAGATTGTTGTAAGCAGCGTAATATATCAAGTAAAATTAGAGATTCTAACCTGACAATATATTCAGATTTACCTATTTATAGAGAGCTTCCTCCTAAGAGGAAGTTAGGGTTTCCTTCTATTTCGGAGCTCCCCTTTGGACTCGGCCCTGCTGCATTGACAAGGTCCTCAACTCTCCTACTTCCCTGAAGAATCGGACCACTCCCCCTAGTGGACTCCATCCACTGAAATAAAGGAGGAATGAGTCTTCCTTTGCTCGACCTCAAGCCGTTTCTTACGGGATTCTCCTAGATCTTTGGTCTAATAATTCTTATCAAGATTAAGTCCTCCTGATATCTCTCCCCAGGTGGAGCTTCCTCCGGAGGGACCTCCAGAAGGGATTCTTTATACGGAGAGTATTCCTTAGTCCCAGATCTCCTCTTTTATCTTATCCTCTATACACGTGTCGACTTCTTATTGGACGACATTTTTAGGCCGCATCATCTACTCCCTCCTACTCTCGTAAAAGGAGTATATCTTGTGAGAGTAGAAAATTCAAGTGAGTCTAGCACAGAGGCGTTTCTGGAGAGACGTGTATTATTCTTGCTTTGGAGAGGAATTTCAAAAATGCTCTCCTCCGGAAATTTTTCCCACCCCCAGTTCTGAAGACGTTTCGATTTCTGCGCCTGGGTCCCACACAGTCGCAATTTTCTCTCTCTTGCTAGTTTCTCGAGGAGAAGCCTCGATCCTAACCCCCTTATTGGTCTTGTAGGTTGCACCATTATCGTCTCTTGGTTACATAACCTTCAAAGAATTTTCTCAAGAAATTCAGGGAACCTCTCACCCTTTCAAGGGATCACCTCTAGTTTCAGGTGGCTCGAAGAGGTTTTCCTTGACTTCCAGACTTCTATTTATCCTTTCTTTCGTTTTTTAGACAGGGTCTTGGCAAATGACTTTGGCTTGCAAAATTTTTGTTTTCTAAGTAACCATCTTGGGTCTTGGTTATGGGGAGATGCTCCCCAGCTCTCTTTGGCCTCTGGGCCTCCAAGTGTCTCTCACTTTCGTTTAAAAGATTTTGATTCATAAAATCTTTCTTTTAATTGAGTAACCCTTTTGGGTCTTAAGTATGGTGAGGGGCTCTCTGTAGCTCCTCGGCCTCTAGGCCTCTGAGTGTCTCTCACTCTCATTCTTAAAATATTTTGATTCATATAATCTTTCTTTTCATTGAATAACCCTTTTGGGTCTCAAGTATGGTGAGGGGCTCTCTGTAGCTCCTCGGCCTCTAGGCCTCTGAGTGTCTCTCACTCTCATTCTTAAAATATTTTGATTCATAAAATCTTTCTTTTCATTGAATAACCCTCTTGGGTATTAAGCATGGTGAGGGCTCTCTGGAGCTCCTCGGCCTCTAGGCCTCTGAGTGTTTCTCACTCTCATTCTTAAAAGATTTTGATTCATAAAATCTTCTCATTTCATTGATTAACCCTTTTGGGTTTCAAACATGGTGAGGGCTCTCTGGAGCTCCTCGGCCTCTGAGTGTTTCTCACTCTCGTTCTTAAAAGATTTTGATTCATAAAATCTTCTCATTTCAATTATTAACCCTTTTGGGTTTCAAACATGGTGAGGGCTCTCTGGAGCTCCTCCGCCTCTAGGCCTCTGAGTGTTTCTCACTCTCGTTCTTAAAAGATTTTGATTCATAAAATCTTCTCATTTCATTGATTAACCCTTTTGGGTTTCAAACATGGTGAGGGCTCTCTGGAGCTCCTCGGCCTCTGAGTGTTTCTCACTCTCGTTCTTAAAATATTTTGATTCATAAAATCTTTCTTTTCATTGAGTAACCCTTTTGGGTCTTAAGTATGGTGAGGGGCTCTCTGTAGCTCCTCGGCCTCTAGGCCTCTGAGTGTCTCTCACTCTCATTCTTATAAGATTTTGATTCATAAAATCTTTCTTTTCATTGAATAACCCTTTTGGGTCTCAATTATGTTGAGGGGATCTCTGTAGCTCCTCGGCCTCTAGGCCTCTGAGTGTCTCCCACTCTCATTCTTAAAAGATTTTGATTCATAAAATCTTTCTTTTCATTGAATAACCCTTTTGGGTCTCAAGTATGGTGAGGGGCTCTCTGGAGCTCCTCGGCCTCTAGGCCTCTGAGTGTCTCTCACTCTCATTCTTAAAAGATTTTGATTCATAAAATCTTTCTTTTCATTGAATAACCCTATTGGGTCTTAAGCATGGTGAGGGCTCTCTGGAGCTCCTCGGCCTCTAGGCCTCTGAGTGTTTCTCACTCTCATTCTTAAAAGATTTTGATTCATAAAATCTTCTCATTTCATTGATTAACCCTTTTGGGTTTCAAACATGGTGAGGGCTCTCTGGAGCTCCTCGGCCTCTAGGCCTCTGAGTGTCTCTCACTCTCAATTCAAGGTGTTGATCATATCAATTCCTTTCAAGTTCAAGTAATCCGCTTGGATTTAGAGTAGGGTGAGGAACTTTCTAGCTTCCCTCGGCCTCGTGGCCTTTAAGTGTTTCTCACTTTTGAATTCTCATATCTCATATATGCTCGGTGATCTACAGATCCTTCATCATTTCATCACTCCTAATTTTCAAACTTAGCCATCTGGCTACTCAGGGTGGTTAGCCCTCACGCGTTTCAGAATGCTCAAAGTATGCTTATGAACCATATCTTAAATTGTTAGGAAATATGTGCTCATACAAATTTCTAAAAACCTCCAAATGTTTTCATCACATCTCATAAAATCTTCAAATATTCATCAAAGATAAAGATACATTTTAACATAATTTAGAAAAAATCAGACTCATCACTAATCAAAAACACGTTCTTAACCATGCCTAAATTCTCAATCATTCTCTCGATTCAATCACGAAATTCTCCTAAGTAATCACTTTAGCATTTCTCAAATCAATCATTTATGAAGCTTTAGCAAATGCTCATATGCTTTGAGGTTTTATGCTCTAAACAACGACGTCTAGGTAACTCATATCATATCACAAAGTAAAATCTAAAGTAAAAAAGTAAAATATACACTTTTCACTTACGTGGCTCCATATCAGCATCTCGGAGGTAGTAGGCCTAGACCCTTCATCACCCCCTTTAAGCATCGAAGTGTAAGGCATTTGCAAGGTCCGTCATCATGCTCGTCTCCGAATATCGCATCTCAACACCCTAAATGATCTTACTCACCTAATAGATCGACTCTTGGGTATATCCTTCTTTACAGTAGCCTTGTAGCCCTCATGACTACCTGCATCTCCTTCATAGGTTTCTTTTATCATGTAATCTCCTTCGGGAGACATCTTAGATAGGGATGAGTCAACGATCGCTTGTATAATAGGCCACCCAAGATGCAGTATCTTAACCGCAAAGCTCGAGCTTCTCAAGAAGCTGCAGGGGCTGGTCCTTTATTCAGCTCTTCCAGAATTTCTTTCCTTTAGTCATCCCCTCCAGGCTCTACGGAGCTAGCCAGCTTTGACAGACTGTCAGTCTTCATATTCTTCGACCCAATCTTTTACACTCGATCTCCTGGTTTACCCAGAAGCCTCACAGGATCTGGACGAACTTAATCTGAAATCTAAAATCATATCTAGAATATCTAGGCATGTCAATCACACATAATTCAAAGATATTTAGCCTCATATTTTAAAAGCATGGACCACCATACATCCTCAATCATGAATTATAAAGCATATAATAACCACATAAACTCAACATGCGGGTTTTCTACTCATACTTACTGAGATCATCAAGTCATTCTCATATTCAGAGCACCTACGCAAAATAATCATAAAAATTCACGGGGGTTGTACTTAATCCAATAAGAAATAAGCATGGTTCTCATATATTAGTCACATCAAATCAACCAAAATCATAACCCATCCATGTCATACTCATTATGACCTCAAGTCATTGTAAAAAGATATAACCTCTCTAACTTTATCAAATACACGTACTAACCGGTGGTCCCAAATGTACTCGTCATTTGGGGATCAGCCCAATAACAGGTTGGGTGTTATGGTCCAGCGACTCGGCTGGTTTTCCATGGTTCCATTCTTTCTTCGGTAATCTTACTCTCTCGAGCTCCTCTAGTACTTCTAGGTTCTCTAGGTTTACTCGTATATCAATCCCGAATTGATCCTGTAATGATACACCAAAAAGGGGCCTCCAACACAGGCTCTCAAGTGCTCAGATAAGCTTCATAAGCCTCAATTATATAATTTAAATATGAAATAATTAAAGAATGCAAATCAAGTCTCTTTTGATCTCAAACCTGAAACATGTACCCTCTACAGGACCTCCAGTATCGACAAGATGATTGGTCACTCTAATCTCAAATCTCGGAAGAGGATCATTTTCTTTGATCCTCGAACCTCTTACGTCCTCGCGAGCTCTGAAATTCTTCCCGGATCTCAACTCAGGAATATCAACTGAGGGGGGCGGCTTTTATCCCGATTCTGGGAGACCTCCTTCTTCTTGGTCTTCCTGTCCTTAAGTTCTCTCCTCTTCTGCCCTCGAGGGCCTCGGTCAACTACGTAAACAAATTCTCTCAGATGTCCAACTTGAATCATTCTCTCAATTTCATCCTCCAAATGGTAATATTGATTGCTGTCGTGCCCATATTCATTGTGGAGTCTCCAAAATCGGTCCGACTTGGGCTTTTGGGGACCTCGGTTCCTCGAGTAAGGGAATTTCAGATCTGGATGATCTCCAGCAACCTCCAAGACTTCTGTAGGTTCCAATCTCAGTTGGGTATATTTCTAAAACCTCCCTCGAGGCCCAGATCGGGATCCTCCCGTAGCATTGCGGTTTCCTGTTCCTCCGGAGTTTCGGGGAGCTTCTGGGCTGGACCTACTTGCTGTAGATTCTCTCTTCCTCTCTCCACTAGCTGGTTTCACCTCCAGCCTCTTGGCTTGCCTCACCTCTTCGAGGGTGAGATAATTTTCAGCTCTGAAGATTCTCAAGTTCTCTACCCGCTTCAGGTAATCAATCATCCTCTCACCCATTCTAGTTTTCGAACTTATCGTTTTGTCTGTTTAGGGCTATTGGCTTGATCTCAGGGACCTAAATAGGCTCAATCTTCATTTTCCATTTCCGAGCTTATCCCGAAATCCTCCAGGACTTGGATAGAATCAACCTATAATCTGAAATCTTCTGAACCTACCCAGAGATCCTCCAGGACTTGGATAGAATCAACCTATAATCTAAAATCTTCTGAACCTACCCAGAGATCCTCCAGAACTGGATAGACTTAATCTATAATCTGAAATCTTCTGAACCTACCCAGAGATCCTCCAGGACTTGGATAGAATCAACCTATAATCTGAAATCTTCTGAACCTACCCAGAGATCCTCCAGAACCTGGATAGACTTAATCTATAATCTGAAATCTTCTAAACCTACCCAGAGATCCTCCAGAACCTGGATAGACTCGGTTTATAATATGAAATTATTTCTAAAATATGGAAACATATCAATCGTGTGCAATAAAAATAATAATTATGTTAATCTTTGCTTCCAAAATCATAATCATCATCAACGTCTAATCATTAATTCTACCACATAAAGTAATCACAAGACTCAACATGTGAATTGCTTATCCATGTTTCTACGATTTCAAGTAATTCTCAATTCTAAGATCATTCCTAGAATATCAATCATGTAAGCTTAGGAGAATCATGCTTAATTCAATGGACAAAATAAGTTTGTGTCATATATGTCAATATCATTAAAATATGCTCATAGCAATATCAAATTACTATAAAAGATCTAATACTTTAGGCTCTATCAAACACCTGTACTAACCTGTAGTACCAATGCACTTATCATATCTCTGCCTCGTACTCCCACGTTTAGATTTTGGACCTCGAGGCCCTAAATACTCTTCTTCATACCTCCAGGTTTTGATTCTGGACCTCGGGGTCCTGAATACTCTGCCTCGTACCTCCAGATCCGATCCTGGGATCCTGGACCTCGGGGCCCTGAATACTCCACCTCGTACCTCCAGATCCGATCCTGGGATCTTGGACCTCGGGGCCCTGAATACTCCACCTCGTACCTCCAAGTTTGGATTCTGGACCTCGGGGTCCTGAATACTCTGCTGCTCGTGGAGGGGCACGAATGTTGTCATCCCCTGCAGTGGCGGATTTAATCCGGAAAGGGTATGAACTGGATCCTTCCCTCGGCCTCCCTTCGGTGTGGGATCAGTTGGCAAAGGGAAATCTTCCCCTAGCAGAGTCTTCTTTCCTCCACCCATCACTCGAACAGATATAAACTCGTGAGAAAATCTTTTAAATCTTTCCCACAGACGGCGCCAGTTGATGTGCCAAAATTTGCACGGATGGATTGGATATCCTTGGAGTCAGATATCCAAATTCCCGAACGCGTATGAATGATTCGGGTACACTGCTTCCTCTGGAATGATCCTCCAAGAACCTGCAAAAGACACACCGGAGGGGACACCGGCGCGAACACTCTGACGCTCAAGTCAGTCTCGGTAATTCAGTGTATGGCAAGGACTAAAGAGTCCTTTGATTATCAATAAGGTTCTCAAAGTAAAGTCAAGAGATTGTTGTAAGCAGCGTAATATATCAAGTAAAATTAGAGATTCTAACCTGACAATATATTCAAATTTACCTATTTATAGAGAGCTTTCTCCTAAGAGGAAGTTAGGGTTTCCTTCTATTTCGGAGCTCCCCTTTGGACTCGGCCCTGCTGCATTGACAAGGTCCTCAACTCTCCTACTTCCCTGAAGAATCGGACCACTCCCCCTAGTGGACTCCATCCACTGAAATAAAGGAGGAATGAGTCTTCCTTTGCTCGACCTCAAGCCGTTTCTTACGGGATTCTACTAGATCTTTGGTCTAATAATTCTTATCAAGATTAAGTCCTCCTGATATCTCTCCCCAGGTGGAGCTTCCTCCGGAGGGACCTCCAGAAGGGATTCTTTATACGGAGAGTATTCCTTAGTCCCAGATCTCCTCTTTTATCTTATCCTCTATACACGTGTCGACTTCTTATTGGACGACATTTTTAGACCGCATCAATATATATATATATATATATATATATATATATATATATAAATGGTGGGGGGGCACTGAGCCTCTCTGGGACCAGTGTGGCTCCGTCCTTTGTTGTCATATATTGAAAGTAAAGTAGATGTACCAATTTCCTTTTATTGTGTTATATAAGTTAGTCTTTAGAGTGAAGATTAAGAAAGAATTGAAAACCCTTCCAAATATGTTATAGTGAAAGAGCAAGAAAAATAATCCTTTATGTTGGGAATAAAATGAGATATGTTTTGATTCATTACCAAAACCCCCTGAGATATGCCTAAGTCAAAGATGATTATGTTCTAAGAATGTTAGAACATATAAAATAAGGCTAGATGAGGAGCTGATATGTTACGCAGCTCTTAGTTGAATAGATGCACAATTTGAGGGGGAACATATGTTTTGAAGACTATCAAGAACAAGTCCCCTCAAGGCTCAAATTCTGGAACAATCATTAAGTCTATTGAAGGCCAAGTATGCTGATCAGGAGAGTTGTCCAGAAGAGTTGTCTCAGCACAATTAAACTAGAACAAGTGTTCTGAAGCTTAAAGATCAACTATGCTGAAGAGTTCAAGACAACTACACCCTAAAGACCTTCAAAAAATCATGCTAAGATCACTTCTAAGTAAAGCAAATGGAAAGAGCCAAGTCATCTGAAAAGAGCAGGCCAACTATGCTGATAAGCAAGTCTGCTGATAGTGATAAGCAGAGTTGTCCATTTGATAAGGAATGTTGTCCTATCATTTGGAGCAACCTTCAGAAGCCATGACCAAGCTTAATCAAGTGAATCTTGAAGTCAGACATTGGGAAGAGTGCTGCAGAATGAAGACAAAGTCTATACAGCCGTTTATTTCCCAAATGAGGACATGTCACTATCAAGAATCTGTCTTCTAAGTTGAAGAACTCAAAGAAGACATTTATGGACATTTGGGGCTGCCTCTCCAACGGGCAAATCCTTCATTTGTCTATAAATACAGAAGTGTGAAGACCATTTGAAAGCATCCAACATAATCCAACTGAATCTCAACTTGACAACTATCCTACAAGCAAGAGTGCTTTCAAGCTTTCAAAAGACTATCTTAGTCTCCATACACTTCTTCTAAGCTGAACTTCATTGTATATCCATACAAAGCTTAGAGAGGTATCCTATCCTTATACACTGATCTTCATTGTAAAGGATATCTCATTAGTTGGAACCTTACTTCAACCCTTACCCCTTTCAAGTGAGAAAGTGAGAAGGTTGTAGTAGCAGTAGAAGTGGTAGGAGCTGACTGTTGAGAGAAGAACAGTTCAGTTCTGAGTTGAGAAGAGGGTACTAGGACTCTAGACATCCTAGGGATCAATTCACCAAGGAGTGGTGTTATTGATCAAGTGCACCTTGGCACTATAAAACAAGTTAATTCCAAGAGTGAAGGAATTATCCTGTTAAATCAGGGAAAGTGGATGTAGGAGCTTGAGTCTCTGAACCACTATAAACTCTTGTGTTGATTTGCTTTCAAGTACTTTCATACATTCAACACTGCACACAAAACTGATCTTTCAAAGGATACATATTCAAAGACCGTGCAAAAGACATTTGGACAAGTTCCCTGAAAACTGGATTAATTGACTAAGTGATTTCAGAACTTAAAAGGAGTTTAAACTAAAGGGCCAACCACTAATTCCGCACTTATAACTAACTTAGATAATCATTCAACTAAGTACTCAATAGTACTTAGTAGCTTGTTTATCTTTGAAAAGGTTATACATCTTCAGCAGAGTTGTCCAAGACAATCTTGCTGAACTCTGGTTTGATCAAAGTTTGAAAAGAAATTGCATACAAGTGTATTCCCCCCCCCCCCCATACACTTGTTATATACTCCTTTCAGGACCAACAAGTGGTATCAGAGCAGGGGTTCAAAGACCACTGCTTCTGAAAATCCATCTTGATTTTCAAAATCACATATTTGGTGTGGTCACTGAACTGATCTATCTGAAATCCTATTTGATTGTTGACTAACTATTTGTTCTTGAGATATGGCCAACAACAATTCTGCTGTTCCACCTCCTACTGTTCAAGGATTGGACAACATGGCCACAAACCCAGTCAACCACATTTCACATCACAAATTGCCTATGTTCTCAATAGACAACTATGATTTCTGGAAAATCAGAATGAGGGCTCATCTTGCATCTCTACACACTGACATGTTGAGAGTGATCACAAGAGGTCCTTTTGTGTTCACCCTAGTTAATCCCAGAGTCACTGAGGCTCAAAAGGCAGACACAAGAGATGTGCTCCCCAAGGATGAAGATGACTTCACCTCTGAAGAAAAGTGGAAACATAATTTGAATTATCTTGCCATAAACACCCTCTACCAAACAATTCCAGATGCAATCATGGGAAGGGTCTACCACTGCACAACTGCCAAAGAAATTTGGGATACTCTTGCAGAAATGTGTGAGGGTACTGAAAAGATAAAGGAGAACAAGCTCCAAGTGGCAGTGCAGAAGTTTGAACAATTCTCAATGGAGTCTGAAGAGTCCATTGACAAATTTGCTGGTAGATTCACTGATGTGATGAATGAGATCAACTCATTGGGCAAGGTGTACTCCAAGAGAGAGGTTGGATTGAAAATCTTGAGGAGTCTCACTCAAAAGTGGGATGTCTATGCTGTCATGATGCAGAACACCAAGGATCTCTCCACCATGCCCATGCAACAAATCTTCTCTGAACTCAAAGCTTATGAGTTCGATCTCAACAGAAGAAAGCTTGTTGAGGAACCTTCAATGCCTACAAAGGGAGTGGCATTCAAAGCCAAAACTGCTGAACCAGAAATGCAGTCCACTCCCAGATCATCAAAGTCAGTCTCCAAGACTGAAATGAAGGAGGAACTAGCCTTGATGGCTAGAAGATTTGAAAAGCTAAACTCAAGGTTTGGTAGATACAAGAAATTCTACCAAGACAACAAATTCAAGAGTAGATACAACTCTCCTGAAGCTCAGGCTGAGGTCAAGAAGCCTGAAGAGAAAAGATCAGAGGACAAGTACTCTGATAGGAGAAGGTCCAGTAGAGCTAAACCTTCATCATCAAAAAGAAGAGATGAACCCAAGAAGGATGATGATGAAGACTTGTGCTATAATTTCAAGAAGAAAGGGCATTTCCAGTATGATTGCCCTGAATTGAGCTCTAAGGAAAGAAGAGAAAGACAAGCAAAAAGAGACAGAAAGTTCACCAATAGAAAAGCCATGATGGCTGGTGAAGAATCTGATAGTGCTGAAAGTTTCAACTCTTCTGATGGACTGTTCTCAAACAGTGATGATGATGATGACATATGCAACATGGCTATTGAGGATGATGAGGTATCCTCTACTTCTAGTTCACCATCATTCATCTCACAAAACACTAGTGAAGTCAACTTGAAACTTTCTCTTGGGAAGTTGATGGA
This sequence comes from Galeopsis tetrahit, assembly GCA_963675135.1. Lineage (NCBI taxonomy): Eukaryota > Viridiplantae > Streptophyta > Magnoliopsida > Lamiales > Lamiaceae > Galeopsis > Galeopsis tetrahit. The sequence goes on from OY776134.1 coordinate 23,889,622, forward strand.
AGATTTCACTATGTTACAAGAATTTCATGATAATTGTGTGAGAGAAAATGAAAGATTGTCAATTGAGCTTGCCAAAAACTTTGAGCTAACTGTTGATGTCAAATCTACTGAGTTGTATCAACAAGTCTTGAGAGAGCTTGAGGAAGCAAATTTCAGGACAGTTGACCAACAAAAGGAGATTGATGATCAACTCTTATCTCAGAAGAGAAAAGATTTTGAACTGAAAATTCTTCAAGCCAAATTTGAAAACTTCTCACATGAATATGACATTCTTAAAACAAGTGAAGAGAGCCTGAAATTAAAGATGTCTGCTCTGAGAAGATCCACTAAAGCAATAGAGGAAATTCAGAGTTACCAAAGACCTATGGCTCAAAGAAGTGGATTAGGCTTTGATCCATTTGAATCTTCACCTTGTCTTAGTGTTGCTTCTACAAGTAACACTAAGAGAATCTTTGTCAAGTCAGTGGCACAACAAGCTGAAAATGAAATTATTCAGCCACTGAACAAAGGAAAGGGCAAAATGGATGATTTGCCAACTCAAGTGCTTCAGGAGACTAGGCCCAAACCTAAGGAAAAGGCCAAAGTCCCTAAACACAAGAGGAATGTTGCTCAGCAGAGTAGACCCAATGGAAGGGCAACTCTCCTGAACAATGTTCAGAGGAGTTATCCAAGGTATAATCAGCCTAGGCCAACTCTACTGAGAAAGCCTCAGCCTAGGACAACAATCCTCAAAGGCAAAATAAAATGAGACAACCAAAACCCTACATGCCAAAGGGTAATGGTCATAAGAATGCCTTCCCTCAAAGATTCCCTCAAGTAGCACAAAGAACTCATAAGTTCAGGAGATTCGATAACTCTCCTGAAACTTACAGAGTTAACACTTTCACACATACTTTCCCAAAGGCATTTAAGGGAAAGACAGTGTATGTTGATGCTAGAGGAAAACAACTTAGCCACCTTGAATCAATCAGGGTTATTAGGCAAGTTTGGGTTCCTAAAGGTACAGCTAACCTCTCAGGACCCAAAACTCAAAGGGTACCTAAACCTATCTAATTGCAGGTACCCTTGGGCCACAAGAAGAGGAGCATGAGCAAAAAGTCAGCATGGTACCTTGACAGTGGATGTTCAAGGCACATGACTGGAAACAAGGAACTCCTCACTGATTTTATTGAAAAAGAAGGCCCAAATGTCACATTTGGAGACAGCTCACAACCAACAACAAAAGGTTATGGTACTTTGATGATTGGTAACATCAAAGTATCCAATGTATCTTATGTGGCTAGTCTCAAATATAATCTCCTAAGTATCAGTCAATTCTGTGATAAAGATTTCTATGTTGAGTTCTCAAGTGGAAAATGTTTAATCAAAGATAAGACTCAACAAATTCTATTGACTGGACCTAGGAAAGGGAATGTGTATTTTGCAGACTGGGACAAGTCTACTGATGCTGCATGTTTCATTGCTAAGAGTTCTAGTGAACAAAGTTGGTTATGGCATAAGAGACTAAACCACTTGAACTTCAAAACAATGAACAGGCTTGCTAGAAATGCATTAGTTAAAGGACTACCTAATGAGGTTTTCATTAAAGAGCATGTTTGTAAACCATGCCAAGAAGGAAAACAAATCAAAGCCTCATTCAAAGGAAAACCAGTCATTTCTACTGAAAGGGTACTTGAACTTTTACATATGGACTTATTTGGACCAATTACCCCAGCAAGCATAAATGGTAGAAAATACACATTGGTGGTAGTAGATGACTTCTCTAGGTTCACATGGGTAGTATTTCTCCTTAATAAGAAGGAAACACAAGTCAAACTCCCTGAACTGTTAAAGAGACTGTCAAATGAGAAAAGCCTTAGCATTATCAAGATAAGATCTGATAAAGGCACTGAGTTCATAAATTCTTACATCAATAAGTATTGCACATCTAATGGAATAGCTCATGAAACCTCAGCAGCTAGAACTCCTCAATAAAATGGAGTTGCGGAGAGAAGGAATAGAACTTTAAAAGAAGCTGCTAGAACTTTAATTGCTGACTCTAATTTACCTAAGAGGTTTTGGGCTGAAGCCATAAACACTGCATGCCATACTCAAAATAGATGTTTGATTACTAAGGGGCAAGGCAAAACCCCCTATGAACTTTGGAAAGGAAGATTGCCTAAAGTGTCATACTTTCACATATTTTGTGAACTGAATGATCCAATCCCAGTTCACATCCAGGTAACAACTACCAATGAAGAAGCAGTCCCTGCTGAGGTAGTTAATGGGTCAAATAATCAAGGGGGAACTCAAAATGTTGAAAATGCCAATGTCCCTGACATTGAGGACAACACCCCTGATTATGATCCTGAATTAGATCCTGCATTCAATTATCCTGAATTCTATGATCAAAATGACTCAACTTCAGTAGAGGACAACTCTACTGAAGAGATCAGAAAAAGAAGGACTTGGTTGTCTGACCATCCTACTAATCTAATACTTGGTGACCCAAGTATAGGAGTCAAAACAAGGAGATTTCATGGTGAAAGTGCTTTATTTTGTTGTTTCTTGTCAGAACAAGAACCAATTGATATTGAAGAAGCACTTCAAGATGCCAATTGAATCACAGATATGCAGGAAGAGCTGAACCAATTCACCAGAAATGAAGTTTGGGAGTTGGTGGATAGACCTTCACATCAAGATGTTATTGGAACCAAGTGGGTGTTCAAAAATAAGAAGAATGAGAATGATGTGATTGTTAGAAACAAAGCAAGACTAGTGGCAAAGGGCTATTGCCAACATGAAGGCATTGACTATGATGAGACATTTGCACCTGTGGCAAGGCTAGAAGCAATAAGGCTCTTTCTAGCCTATGCAGCCCACAAGAGGTTCAAAGTGTACCAAATGGATGTCAATAGTGCCTTTCTGAATGGAGTCTTGAAAGAAGAAGTCTATGTGGAGCAACCACCTGGTTTTGAGGTTGGAAATCAAGTTTACAGACTGAAGAAGGCTCTATATGGACTCAAGCAAGCCCCTAGGGCTTGGTATGATACTCTGTCACAATTCCTCTTGGATCATGGATTCATCAAAGGAACTGTGGACAGAACACTCTTCAGAATCACTGAAGGAGAGGACATCTTGCTTGTCCAAATTTATGTGGATGACATAATCTTTGGATCCCCCAATGAGAAGCTGTGTGAGAAGTTCTCAAAGCTCATGCAAAGCAAGTTTGAGATGTCCATGATGGGGTTGATGAACTTCTTTTTGGGTCTTCAAGTCAAGCAATCAAAAGAAGGGATCTTCATCAACCAAGCTAAGTACACCAGAGAAATGATCAAAAAGTTTGGGTGTGCAACTAGCAAGCCAGTAAGGATCCCAATGAACACAAATTGGAAGATGGATCCTGATGAGAGTGGTGTTCCAACCAACTCTACTGAGTATAGAGGAATCATTGGTTCACTCCTCTATCTCACTGCCAGCAGACCTGACATCACCTTTGCAGTAAGTGTTTGTGCAAAGTTTCAAGCAAATCTTAAGAAAAGCCATCTTGAGGCTGCAAAGAGGATCTTGAGGTATCTCAAAGGCACTGAAAATCTAGGCCTTTGGTACCCTGCTGATGACAACATTGAGTTAACTGGCTACTCAGATGCTGATTATGGAGGATGTAGAATTGACAGAAAGTCCACTTCAGGGACTTGTCAATTCTTGGGCAACAAACTCATATCTTGGTTCTCCAAGAAGCAGAACACAGTGGCTACTTCCACCACTGAAGCTGAATATGTTGCAGCTGGGAGTTGTTGTGCTAAAATCCTTTGGTTGAGACAACAACTAAGAGACTACAATGTCAACTCTACTGAAGTGCCAATATTCTGTGACAACAATAGTGCAATTGCAATATCACAGAATCCTGTTTTGCACACTAGATGCAAACATGTGGACATCAAGCATCACTTCATTAGAGATCATGTGGAGAAGAAGGATATCAAGTTGGTCAAGATCCACACAGATCACCAAAAGGCTGATATATTGACAAAGCCACTTGCAGAGGCAAGATTTCTACAGCTATCAGCAGAATTGGGCTTACCTGATCCAGGGAAGTTGGACAAGTAAATCCATTGGAGTTAATGGGAGTAAAGGGAACTAAAGTGGTTTTTCAGCAGACTTGGTGTAGTCTACTGAAATTCAGAAGAGATGACCTCAAATGAATCTCAGGACTTCTGTCCATTGAATCTCAGGACACTTGTCCACAATCTTTCAGGACACTTGTCCATGTGGGGTCAGATAAGTTCTCTTGGCTATCAAACCATTTCTTGGTATGATAAGCACCTATTTTGGGCAATCATTACCTATTTTGATATCTGTCCCATTCCTTTTACAGATATCACCTTTTTGGGATTTTAATTTGTCTCCCACCCAAAAGGTCGCTTTCCATGCATTAAATGCCAAGATTTAACTCTTGTTTGCATTAAACATTTGAAGCCATGATCTATCTCGAAAACTCCCCAAGCATTAACCAATATTTAATAACTTCCACATTTGAATAAAAAACAGTTTTTCACTGTTTCATTGGGTATTGACCATTGGATCAAAACTGGTCAACTCCCCTGAAATCAATCCTGGCCATCCAATTGATTTTTCCATTTTTATCCATCGTTGAAAACTCTTGAGACTCACCAACTCATTGACAAACATTCTTTTTAGAATATTCACAAGTCTTAAGAACCCCCACAAACACTTCTTCCCCAAGTATTCGAAATTTCCTTTGAAACCCTAGCTTTCATCTTCTTCAAACTCTCTCAAACATTCAAAGTTCTTTATGTGTTCTTCAATGGCTCCTAAAGCAAAACAGGAAATGGTTGTTGATTTCACAAACCAAAATTTAGATATTGATTTTGGTTATCTAAGCCACAAGAACAACCTTACCTTTGAGCCAATCCTTTCTTTTGAGAGTGAGGAAGCTAATGTTACTCCAACCTTGAGATGGTTGAGAAGGGCAGGTCTTCAAAAGTTCATGCAAGAAAAGCCAGATTCCTGTCTTGAATCCTATATGGCTGAGTTCTTTGCCTTTCTCAAATGGAGAGGCAAACCTGAAGATGGTGAGGTTGCCACAAGGCTGTCCTATGTTGCAGATGGTGAGGAAGAGGAAAGATTTCACAGGGTGAAATTTTCTGTTGAAGATGTTGATGCTGCTTTTGGATTGCCTTCAGAAGGAAGGAATCCTGAATTTTATGGTAATGGCCATGAAGAAGAAATTGCACAGGAATGGCTTATCACACCAGGGCCACTATCCTCTACCCAACATAAGAACACCCTAAAGCCAAAATTCCTGACCTTGTTTGAAGTTGTTACAAATAGTTTGCTTTGCAACACTGGCAGTTTGGAGCAGGTCAGCCATCCAAGAATAAGGATAATGGATGCAGTTATTGATGCCAGTGAAAAGGTATCAAGTTTGATTGGAGGACCTTCATCTTGTCTGAGATGATGAAGGAGAAAGCCAAGTTCAAGGTAAGGGCTCACAACAAGGTTGTGATGGAAGGAAAGCTGAGATACTGCACAAGGGCAAGTCTCTTGATTGAAAAGTTTGCTCACTACTCTGAGATGCAAACCTTTGCCAAGCCTCTCTCAGCCCAGAAAATTATGTTCAGAAAGTTGAGCAAGAAAAGTGAACAAAGGAGAATGCAACTGGCCAAATCTGCTGAAGAGGTTGAGGAGAAGCCAAAATTGAAGAAGAGAACAAAGGCCAGAGTGGTGAAAACAGGGAAAGTGTCTCAAATCCCCTCAGAAGAGACTTCAGGAGCTTCAACTGAGATTGAAGAGGTTGCTGAAGAGGGAGTAAGTGTGCCTTCTAATCACTCAGAAGAGTTGAGACAAAGATACAATGAGACTAGACAAAAGTCTAAAGGAGAGAAGAGGGTCAGGGAAGTTATCCCTGAAGATGAAGGTAGTGGGAGCAGTAGGGCTAGCAAGAGAAGGGCCAAGCCTACTGAAAAAGTGTTGGAGCTTCAAGAAGCAAAATCTCTCCAACTAGCTCTAAGGGAGAGCAGGGCTGAAAGTAGGACAAAATCTAAGTCTAGAACCAACTCTTCTGGTTCTGGAACTCCAGAGTCCAAAGTCCCTGAAGGTCAACCTATTGAGGCCAACCTTCCTGAAACTCAGAATCCTGAGCCCAACTCCCCTGAAACCCACATAACCCCAACAAACCAACCCATCACCCCTCTCAATCTTACAAAAAGATATTCTCCAGAAGGGAGTGTGCAAAGAAGTGGGATAGATGTGCTAGCAGACTTGGCAGTAGATGTGACAAGACTACAGTCTCCCCTTGACTCATCTATGCTCAATTATTCAAAATTCTTAGAAGCTGCACTTCATGAGCCAACCCCCCTGAGCAAAGCCCCTTCAGATCCATTGCTCTCAAAAGCAACTGAAGTACCTTCAATTGCACCCAACCCTTCTGAAGCCAATATCCCTGAACTTACCCTTCTAGAAGCCACTTTAGGAGAAACCAGAGCCAACTCCCCTATAAACCAAAGTCCCCATTCAAGTGGAGATGAGGAGGAGTATACTTATGAAAGTATGCTCAGAGGTGGAGCCAAGGCTACTGTGGACAGTTTGTATCCACAACTTGCTGAATTTCCAAGAATTCAGATGATGTTCCATGATTTGAGGATGCTTGTGGATGTGAAAGATAAAACCATTATGGAGATCTCACAGGTCATCCAAGATAAGGGTGCAAACTGGTGGCAAGTGGAGGAGAGTAGACTGCTACACTTTGCTGGTGTGTTAAAGACTAGATTCCTCATTGATGAGGAGGTTTTTGCAAAGTTAGTAGATGAGAAGATCATTGAGGAGAAAGAGAGAAAAGCTAAGGGCATCAGACACCCTGATAGTAGCTCAAATGATGATGATTCCCCTGATGATCCCCCAAACCCCTCAAAGCCCAACCCTCCTGAAACCAATCCCAACCCTCCTGAAACCAAATTGCCTTCAACCCCTCTCTTAACCTATCATAGGAAAGGCTCTGTTTCATCAGAGGTGTTGACCAAGGGTGGTAACACAACCAAAGACACATCTGCCAATGAAGGTTCTTCTGAACCCAAGGCACAGCCTAAAGATGTTGAGGTTCCTACTTTAGAGGCTGGTTTGGTTAAGGCCTATTCAGTGTCAGAAGAGTTGGACACTGATCAGCCCTTAATCATTCAGGATGACTCAGTGGCTGCTGAAATAAGCACTGTGATCTCCCCACAACTGCCATCTTTGAACCTTGCTGAAGGTGGAGATGATGCAGGTCTAGGTGAAGGTGTTGAAAAGGAGAGCTTAGTTGAAAAATCAGAGGGAGTAGAGGATGAAAGAGAGGTTGTGATTACTAAGATAGTGAGTGTACCACAAAATGAGGGTGGTATAAGTGAGGAAGGACAGGTTATTCTTGAAGTCAAATCTGAACTTCAAGAATCCCTTGATGAAAGGAGGCCTGATTCCTTGTGTGAGGACATTATTAATGAAGGGAGAAAAGAAAGAGTTGAAAATGAGAAGAAGGTTGCTGATGTATCAGAGTCTTATGAAAAAGAAACTGAGGGTGTTGAGTGTGTTTTCACTAACCCTTTTGATTTGTCTGATATTGCAGGTATATCCTTTGATCAAATTTTTGCAGATGACTTCCTAACAGATGCTCCCATCCAAGTTGATTCTGGATCAGCACAAGTCTTGCTTGGGATGCAATCAGCAAAGTTGGACTCCTTGTCTCATCAAGTCCAATCAGCTCATGCAGAAACCACTGGAGCTTTGGATGAGCATGGAAGAACTTTAGCATCTGTAGAAATGAGGCTAACTGGCTCAGAAGATGTGGTGCTACCCACTTTGGAAGCAAGAATCAGTGGAGTTGAGACTGGATTGCAAACCATCTCCACTAAAGTCATCAAAGCCAAGAATACTATGAGGTCAGTGTCAAAGGATGTCAAGAAAGTGCAATCTTTGCTAAGGAGTAACCACAACAGGAATGTGAAAACATTAAGATCAGTGGTTAAGAAAGCTCTTGGAAGAAAGACAACACTGCAGAGGAAAAGAGCTGAAGAACAAAGGCTAGCAATGGTGAAAGCAGCCTCAGAAAAATTTTCCCAAGAGGTGATGGCCAACATTGCTGAAGGTGCAGTGGCCAACCTCACTGAGCTTCTTAAGGCCCAACTAGATGCATCTCTGAAAGCAACCATGGAGGAGGTTGTCCAACAAAAGATGAAGCCTGTTATAGCTTTCCTTAGCTTGAGCAGTGACAGAATGCAAAATATACATGATGAAAATGTATATTTGTTGGAGGAGATGAAATCCCTAACCCAAGCCCAGTCCTTAATGGCATCTACAATGAGTGAGCTCAAACCTCAATGTTTTGATGCTGCCAAAAAGGGGGAAAGGGAAAGAGCAAGGGCAAAAGGTGCCTTGGTGATTGGAAGCCCAGTAAAGGGAAAAGACAAAGTTGCTGAAACAAAAGGAAAAGAGCCAGCAGTGCTGAACTTGGAAGATTTGGATGAAGAAGAGCAACTAGCAATTGCCTTGAAAAATTCAATGACCTCAGCTCAAGAGGAAAGAGTTAGGCTACAGCAAAGACCAGGACGTGAAGTGTCTGGTTTGGACAAGGATGCTGAAGGTGTCCAAACTAGAGGAAAGATCAAGAAGGCCAAGGGGAACAAAAGAAAGGCTGAAACATTCACTGATTTTCCCAACAGCCTTGATCTGCCCCCTGAGTTCAGAATTGATGATGATGATGAGCCTATCTCCAAAAAGGCAAAGAGTGCTGAGAAGGACAAAACTGCTGAAGTATCCAAGATTGCTGAAAAAGACAAGTCTTCTGAAACTGACAAAAGAGCTGAAGGTCCCAAATCCACTGAAGATGTTGAAGAGTTGTTTGCTGAAGGTTTTGGACCTGAGCCCAAGAAGAAGACAACTGTCTTAGCTCTTGATCCATCAAAGTTATTTCATGAAGGGTATGGCACAGACCCTGAAACTCAACAGAAACTGGCCATGATGAGGGCCCAAGAAAAGATGGACTTGATGGATGAGGCAAATAGAGCAAGAGACAAAAGAAGAGCATATTTTCAAAAGCCCAGAAGGAAAAGAGCAACTTACAACAAGTTGAAGCCACAGCTCTTGATCCCCATGGACACCAAATATCCTCACTTGGATAAATGGGTGTCAATTCAGCTGAATGACTCATGGGAGGAAGCCAAAAGGGAGTTTGTCTATGACTTCTATGTCATTGACAGATGGAATAGAAGAGATGCCAACTCCACTTTTGTTGAGTTCATGATAGAGTATCACAGAGAACTTTATCAACAACTACTTGCAGCTGGTGATATTGCAAGATTTGAACTCACTGCCCCCAAGCCAATCATATATATGCCTCCAAAGCTTGATGGATGGATTGACCAGTCAAAAATCCTGAAGGAGTTTCTAGAAATCCTCAAGCTGAACAAAATGGTTCTTGGACCCAAGGGAACAAATCAAGAGGCCATAGAGCTTAAGAAGAGGGTGTGGGCACAATATGGAATGGTGCCACCTCCTGAGGATGATCTCTGAAATGGCTAAGTCTTCTGACCTTTTTATGGATGAAAACTTATCTTACCTGAAGATATGTTTTTTAATTGGTCATCTATGCTGAAGTTTGGTCAAGAATGCTTATGTGGTGTGCTCTGATAATCTGTTTGCTCTAATATGCTTTGGCTGCTCTGATATAAGTTTTTGCTCTGATACTTGAAGATCTAGATGCTATTAAGTATTTAGTATATGCTCTGATATATTGTAATGAAATGCTCTGATGTATTATTGATTCATGCTATGATATGTTAACTTCAACTATCAACATGCTTTTAATTACTCTCAAATGAATGATAGTTGAACTTATTTTGAATCAAGAAACATTATTGCAGAAATCTCTCTATGCCTATCTTTGAAACCTATTTGCAACATGAATGGTGAGTACACTAACACATTGCTTTTCAGGAAAACTGACTCTAGTCATGTCTTCTGAAGATAAATGTAATAGGTGTAGCCAAGTCACTTTTGCATAAGATGTATAGGTTTTGGCATCATCAAAAAGGGGGAAATTGTTGGGAATAAAATGAGATATGTTTTGATTCATTACCAAAACCCCCTGAGATATGCCTAAGTCAAAGATGATTATGTTCTAAGAATGTTAGAACATATAGAATAAGGCTAGATGGGGAGCTGATATGTTAGGCAGCTCTTAGTTGAATAGATGCACAATTTGAGGGGGAACATATGCTTTGAAGACTATCAAGAACAAGTCCCCTCAAGGCTCAAATTCTGGAACAATCATTAAGTCTATTGAAGGCCAAGTATGCTGATCAGGAGAGTTGTCCAGAAGACTATCCTACAAGCAAGAGTGCTTTCAAGCTTTCAAAAGACTATCTTAGTCTTCATACACTTCTTCTAAGCTGAACTTCATTGTATATCCATACAAAGCTTAGAGAGATATCCTATCCTTATACACTGATCTTCATTGTAAAGGATATCTCATTAGTTGGAACCTTACTTCAACCCTTACCCCTTTCAAGTGAGAAAGTGAGAAGGTTGTAGTAGTAGTAGAAGTGGTAGGAGCTGACTGTTGAGAGAAGAACAGTTCAGTTCTGAGTTGAGAAGAGGGTACTAGGACTCTAGACATCCTAGGGATCAATTCACCAAGGAGTGGTGTTATTGATCAAGTGCACCTTGGCACTATAAAACAAGTTAATTCCAAGAGTGAAGGAATTATCCTGTTAAATCGGGGAAAGTGGATGTAGGAGCTTGAGTCTCTGAACCACTATAAACTCTTGTGTTGATTTACTTTCAAGTACTTTCATACATTCAACACTGCACACAAAACTGATCTTTCAAAGGATACATATTCAAAGACTGTGCAAAAGACATTTGGACAAGTTCCCTGAAAACTGGACTAATTGACTAAGTGATTTCAGAACTTAAAAGGAGTTTAAACTAAAGGGCCAACCACTAATTCCGCACTTATAACTAACTTAGATAATCATTCAACTAAGTACTCAATAGTACTTAGTAGCTTGTTTATCTTTGAAAATGTTATACATCTTCAGCAGAGTTGTCCAAGACAATCTTGCTGAACTCTGGTTTGATCAAAGTTTGAAAAGAAATTGCATACAAGTGTATTCCCTCCCCCCCCCCCATACACTTGTTATATACTCCTTTCAGGACCAACACTTTATCTATGTGAAAGAGCAAGAAAAATAATCCATGCAACCAAATATTGGGTAGAATTTTGTAATTTTATATATTTACTTCTTTATTAATAAAATTATTTAATTTTATTAAATTTATAGTTTATAGATATATTTTATAATGCTCTTACTTATTAAAAATATTTTTTTACTTTTACAATTAAAATCATAATTTTATTAATTTATAGGTTATTCATATATTAAAAATATTACTCCATGAACTATAATTTTAATAAAGGTATAAAAATTAATATAATATTTCAATTAATATTTTTAATAAATCGACTCGCGTAAAACGCGAGCATATGACTAGTTTTCTATAATACCAATTGATGCGGCCTAAAAATGTCATCCGATAAGAAGTCGACACGTGTATAGAGGATAAGATAAAAGAGGAGATATGGGATTAAAGAATATTCTCTGGATAAAGAATCTCTTCTGGAGGTCCTTCCGGAGGGAGCTCCACCCGGAGAGAAATATCAGGAAGACCTAATCTTGATAAGAATTGGTGGACCGAGGATTTAGGGAGGTCCCGTACGAAACGGCCCGAGATTGAGTAAAGGAAGACTCATTCCTCCTTTATCTCAGCGGATGAAGTCCACTAGGGGAAGTGGGTCCGGTTCTTCAGGGAGTGAAAGAGTTGAGGACCCTGTCAACGCAGCAGGGCCGAGTCCAAAGGGCAGCTCCGAAATGGAAGGAAATCCTAACTTCCTCTTAAGTAGAAGCTCTCTATAAATAGGTAAACTTGAGTATGTTTTCAGGTTAGACTCTCTACTTTTACAAGACTTACTACGCTTCTTATTAACACTTTTGATATCCTTTGAGAACCTGATTTGATAAATCAAGGACATCGAGGTCCTTGCGATATACTGAGATCCCTATACTGACTTAGGCATCGGAGTGTCCGCGCCGGACTCCCCTCCGGCGTGTCTCTTGCAGGTTCTGGAGGATCATATCAAAGGAAGCAGCATACCCGGATCACTTATACGCGTTCGGGAATCCGGATATCCGACTCCAAGGATATCCAATCCATCCGTGCAATTTTTGGCACATCACCAATATATTCTCCATATCGTGCACAATTTGAATTATGACTTTACCAATAATGATAGGCCACGGCTAAACAAATCCCCAATTTTATTGTACACACCCCAACTACTATACACAACTCATATAAAAGGGTGGGGCTATTAACACCCCATACAATGTTATATACACCCCACTAAATTTTAAAAATCATTTTTTATTACTAAACACACCCCAATTCTTTCTTATTTGCCCTTTAACATTTAAAACAAAATACAAATTAAATAAAAATCAGAATAACATTATTAAAAATCTTAATATATTTTTTGATTTATTTATCTTTTTTATATTATTTTGAATTCTTAATTTTTTAATTTTTTTTTTAATTTAAATATTTTTTACAATTTATCAAATTTATGAAATATTTTTACGATTTTATTTATCTTTTAATTGATTTTTAAATTCTTTATTTGATTATTTTTATTTAAATCTTCTCAGTTCTTTTTTTCAAAAAAATTAATTGATTTATTATTTTAAATAGGTTTAATTCTAAATAAATACACCACCTTTAGTCTTATTATCAATTTAATCACGACCTTTACGATTATTGTAAAAAAATCCAACCTTTTATCGTGTTGCAATTAGATACACATTTTTTTCTCTAATCAACAATTAATTATGTGGCTTGTCGAAACTTAACACGTTAGATTACACAAATTCTTTTTTATTTTTTTTTTATTTTCCACATCAAATTACACTTTATAAAAATAAAACTTTATAAAAATAAAAATCCCGACAAGCCACATCATTAATGGTTGACCAGAGAAAAAAATAAAAATAAAAATCCCGGCAAGCCACATCATTAATAATGTAATTTGATGTGGAAAATAAAAAAAATAAAAAAGAATTTGTGTAATCTGACGTGTTAAGTTCCGGCAAGACACATCATTAATGGTTGACCAAAGAAAAAAAATGCGTATCTAATTGCAACACGATAAAAGATTGCGATTTTTTACAATAATCGTAAAGGTCATGATTAAATTAATATTGAGACTAAATGTGATGTATTTATTTATGCCAAAGTCTCAAGTGTACTCAAGTACACCGTGTACTTGAGTAGACTTTGATTGGTCAATGGGTCAACGGTCAAACTTTGACTTTTTTTTTCAAATTTTTTTTTCGACTTTTTTTTTTTTTAAAATGTGTATGTTAGTATATTGAAAAGTGTATCTTTGTTTTTTAATGAAAAGTGTATGTTAATATATCGAAAAATGCAATATTGTTTTTAATGAAAAGTGTATGTTACTATATTGAAAAGTGCAATATTGTTTTTAATGAAAAATGTATGTTATTATAACTGAAAAGTGTATGTTATTATAACTGAAAAGTGTATGAAATATTAATGAAAAGTGTATGTTATTATAACTGAAAAGTTAGTGATATTATAACTGAAAAGTGTATGTTGAATAAGTTTATAATATTTTTGCAAGATATATTTCAAATATTTTGTTATGTTTGAATATTCATTAAAATTCAAGAATATATGCAACATATATCTTTTTATATACGCATATATGCATATTTTATTATATGCCACCGATAATTGCATGTACTTTCAAATATGCATGTGTTTTTTTATATAAGCAATTCATAATTGCATATACTTTAATATGTGCATGTGTTATTTTAGTTATGAAAATTGTCAAATATAGTCATAAATATATTGAGTAATATCTTTGAATATAAAAATAATGTATCTCATATCAAAATAATTTAACTAGGTAATTATTTGATTGAATATTATTTAAATTTTTTTAGATTTGTAGTTAAGTTATAAAAAATTAATATTAAAATATTTTAAACTAATAATATGTATGGAAAGTTACTACTAATTTTATGGGGAAGTTACATTTTAATTCACTCATCATTAATATAATTAATATTATTAATTTTAAACATGTCTACTACATTGCACCATTATTTCACAGGAAATTAATTGATATCGTCCAAATCTTAATATTGACATTTTCAAACATAAAGAATCATCTTTATCAACCGTGTATTCAATTATTTTTTATATTTTTTATATTATAATATCATATGAAAGTGTGTGTGTGCGTGTTTATCAGAGGTGTTGTCTTAAGAATGTTGGAACAACGAAGACAACAACTAGAGCAGCAGAAATTAAAAACACGAGACAACAGAATATTCAAAATTTTGTATAGACTATAAATAAGTCTATACTGTTTCACTAAAAATATGATTAGTAAAACAAGAACCAAAAACCTCATCGAGGTACGGCAGTGCCAATTATACGGTATTGACAACCCTACGAATCTAGAATAACTTTTATGGAACAACTCCTCAATTCGGTCTATACATAAACCTTCTAGATTCAACACTAATGTGTTAGATTACTTGATAGAGTTTACAACTAATCTCTCACACGAAGAGAGAGGAAACAATAATTTTCCTAAAACTAAATACACGAATGCACTCGATAGCTTTAGTATGAGATAGCTTTTCTTCTTTCGAATATTTGAGTTGCAGATCGTCTTTTACATGATCTACAACGGAGAAGAAAACACAGATTTTCCAAAAGACTAGAAGCGCCACGCTTTCGATAGTCTCGTAATGTATTGTGTCTTCTTTTCTTCTCAAATATTTGTGTTGAAGCTGCCTCTATTTATAGGAGATAAAACTTCATCAGCCTTCAACCTCTCTCAACCATACACGCATGATCAAGAGAACTTCCCACCAACTCCTATAATTAAGGAAACCTCTTAACTTCCATGTAGTGGTAGTTTTCTCACTCTAAAGGCAATCTGCATGACTTGGACACGTTCCACGTCTTCTAACTGCCTACAAGGAACATTACACACAACATAGAAAACTCGGAGTTAGTGTGAATTATGAAGTTAACCAAAGTGATGGAACATTATGCACATCACTGGTACAACATTAGCAACAACCTTTTATAAAGGTTTGTTAACTCCAATTGACTATATGAAACTACCTCCCTTTTAGGTCTATACATATAATCTCCTAGACGAAATAAGTATGATACATATATTGATTGGGTCTACAACAATCTATCATGTTGTTGCATCGGTCCTCTATTAATTGACCACGTTTTCAACTGCATGCAACCTTCATAGATCAGTTTTTACATGATCTATGACCTCCTCCACAAACTCCTTAAAAGTAGGAACCACCATGTATGCTCTTAACTTTTCCCTCCTTGTATTCATGTATATTTCTAAATTTATGAATATAATAAGGATAATTTGAATTTAGAATTTAATTATAAATATAAAACTATAAAAATAATAATTTATATTTATGACATAAGATTTCCTTTATTGTTATATGTTTTTAATTATAATTATTTTATTTTAATTATAAACAAAATTATATTCCCCGTATAAATAGGAAACAATGTTTTTCATATAAATAGAAAACAATATCTATATCTATCTATCTATCTATACTATGTATATTTGCAAACCTCTAAAGTGACACATGTCACCACCACACATCTTCTACCTCAAACTCCTTTCTTAAAATCTCTCTATTTCAAAAACTCTCAACCCTCATTCATTTACAATTTTATCTTTTAATTTCAACCCTCCATTTTTAAGTTTTAATCTCAACCATATATCCTTAATTTTTACTCCTACATAAACCTCATCACTTTCTCATTTCAACCACTCAAATTTTAACATCTAGACTTTTTTCTCTTTGAAATTCTCCGACAAATTTTTCGGCCGTTCGCTAAAAAAAAATCCGACCACTCATTTCCCTTGGATTTGTCCTCTCCGGTATTTTTTCCCGTTCACCACTCATTTATCTCGAGTTTCTAGGTATTGTATATTATTGCATGATATATATATATATATATATATATATATATATATATATATATTGTGATTATAGATTTGCATATTATTGTATGTGATGTATATTTTTTTCATTCATCCCCCACATATATTTACGGGCTCCAATCTCTCTCACTCACTCACGCACACAAATTTCCATTCGAAATAGACCATATATTTTAACTTCAACTTTTGTTCATTGATATTGCTATTGATCAATGTTTGGTTTGTTTGGCTTGCAGGTGTTAAATTTGATGAATAACTTGAAGTCGTTACGTTAAATTTGATGATCAATGTCAAAGCCAGAATTCTTCAATTGGGGGATTAATATTTTTTAGATCAGATTCATTTTTTAAGTAGTTCTCATGTGTATGTACACTATTGAATTTTTTTTTATATGTATAATATAATTTGGATCAGTTTCAATATTCATCAAGCTATTTACATTAAATCTGATAACAAAATTAGATTATTATTAAAATGTTAATAACAAATAATAGAATGGCGGTAGGTAAACCATTAATTTAGAAGATTTATAACTTAAAAACTTATTGTTGTAATTACTCTTCAAATTAAATTTTATATTACCCCAACAATAATTTGAATGCCTATAAATTTAAATTATACATGTAATTTCAACACATGCTGGTCCATAATATTACTATTAATTTAATTTTGAAACTAAGGTTTCAAATATTGAAGAAATATATATTAAATAATGAGAAGAAAAAGACATATTAGTAGGAGAAATTATTGCAAGCAGGCAATTAGCAATTAAATGCAAAAAAAATTAATTATGAAATTGAATTCTATATAATGTAGTTAAGTTCAAGTTAAATTAATTTAAATTTTAAATTTAACTAATTATTGAAATTAAATAAATGTTGTCATAATTTGATTTGATTTAAGTACATTTAAAAACGATTTAAACATATTTGATAATAATTATAGCAAAAATAACTATATAATTGTCTAGGTGATATAAATTGAGCAATGTAAATTCAAAACACATGTGCATAATTATCAATTATGAAATGTTTGTTGTAATGAAATGATAAAGACTGACAAATTTAAATTAAATGACCATCAATAGTACTATTAATAAAAAACTCAAAATCAAACTACATCTATTATATTTATTTCAAAATCTCAAATTGTATAAATTATGCCATAAATGTATACTCCTATCATTGTATTTATTTTATAATATGTTGTGATTAATTTTACAATATATTAGGTTAATTGTGTCACAATATTTGTAAATATTAATCAATAGTAATATGAAAATTCAAAATTTTAATTATTAGTTTTCTCTCTCTCGAAATATTAGGCATAATTATGCCATAATATTTGTAAATATTAATTGAGCTTAATTTAAAAATGCATAATTTACTAATCTTAATTTGGAAATTGTGTTTACGTATATTAATTGGTGGCATATTCAATGTTAATTTGAGAATTGTATTTAAGCTTTGAGATTTAAAAAAATAGTTAACTAATTAAGACATTGAATCATTGATGGCATATTATATGTCAGTTTTTGTCAATTTATGTAAGGTAGACTAAGACAAATATTATTTAAGGAAATATATTCTTATTTATTATAAATCTGATATTATTATTTTATTTAATGATATTTTTGATTAAGTGTGAAATTAATACGGAGTAAATTTTTTTTTTTTTTAGTTTCAATTTTAATTACAATTGAAAATGAAAACTGAATAAGGTAGGTTTGACTAAATCTTTTGATTCATCACCATCTTCTTATAACATTGATGAAGATTAAATTTACAAGTTTTATCTATTTTTTTATAGTTATTTAATTAAATCAGTAAGTTTTAAAATAGTTGTGATTGTAAATGTTAACTTTACATTATTATTAATTGCATGTTATGTCTGTATGCATTTTATATTTTAAAAATATTTGGAAATAACTAATTTTTTATATTCAAAAAAAAAAACATTATATATTTAAAAATAAGGAATGTAATGTGGATTGAGGAAAAATAAATATTTCTTTTTAACAGAAATCTTTTTAAAATACAGTAAGATTGACAAGTGATTTTTTTTAAGACAAACATACTCTTTCTATTTAATTACTTAATTAATCAATAATTATATGATAATAAAAAGTTCGACTGGCTTGTCACCCCATTTTGTTGACTATCATCATTTTATATTTTTTTATACTCTCTCATATTTTTAATAATTGACGTTTTGACTTTTCGTTTCTTTTATAAATTAGATGATATTTTACACTTTTCAAGGGTTAATTGCAAATAAAATCACCACCTTTTCTTAAGTTGCAATTTAATTCTTTTGAATAATTGCAAATAAAATCACCACCTTTAAATATTGTTGCAATTTAGATTTCTAAACAATCTCATTTGTGCCCGAATTTGACGTTTCGAGATTAGATTGAAATAAAAAACAATGTTGTTTTATTAAGGAGGTGTCACATCAGCTAAACACGTTAGATTTTGGCACAAATGAGACTATCAAGAAGTTTAAATTGCAACAATATTCAAAGGTGATGATTTTATTTGCAATTATTTAAAAGTTTAGATTAAATTGCAACTCAAGGAAAGGTGGTGATTTTATTTGCAATTAACCCTATAAATTAATTTGCTAAATTGGACAAAAGAAATTGAGATAATTAATTTCATTTTAAATGTTCACCTTTTCAATTTATGACATTTTCGCCATTTTTTTTTAAACTCACCAGAAATTGAAGAACGAATTGAGATTTTGGCAAAATGGTCCAATTTACATTCTTTATGTTAGATTTTTTTTTAAAACAAAAAAACCTGGGTTAATCACATATAAAACCTGGCGAGCCATGTCATCATTGGTTGGTCGGAGAAAAAAAAGAGTGTATCGAATTGAAACAACATTAAAGGTTGTGATTTTTATTATAATCTTAAAGGTTATGATTAAATCGAGACTGAGACTAAATGTGATGTATTTATATGAGATTAACCCATAAAACTGATTTTTTATTTTTTAAAATTTTAAACTTAAGGGATGTAAATTGGACAATTTTGCCGGAATCTCAATTTCTTCCTCTGTTTCAGTGAGTTTAAGAAAAATCGATGAAAAAGACGTAAATTGGACAAAAATTGCATAAATTGAAAAAGTGAATACTTAAGTAATTTTGATCAACCATTTATTTTGTAGTTAACGTTTTTATGATAATTGATAAATAAACAAAATTTTGGATGCATACATGCATGTGAATTTTAAAGACTGTCCAATCGAATTTTTAATTTTCACATTAAAATCAATTCAAAGTTATAGTGCAGTTGCACAAATTTTACAATGCAATTGAGTGCACACGAATGACTCTGATAAATATGTTATAGAAATATTATTACATTTCTATATAATATTAAAAATGGTGCACAATTTTAGGGTAGAAGACGGGAGTAATACCTAAACCTGTTTCATTCCATTGTGGGGTATGAAGAGGGACAACCCAAACAATAGAGGTCAAGGTCGGCTAGAACAGATAGGACAGACGGGTTGAAATTGTCATACCTACGATATTGGTTGTTGTATATTTTAATGCTACATATACTTAGATGTTAGTATAGTTATAATTCATAATTCTCAATATGATGAGTAATTTTGAATATTTATAGTATTTCATAAAAAGATAACTTGCTTTAATACATATAAAATTTAAAGTATTAATAAGAGAGTGTTGATTTCGTATATTAATTTCTTTGTTGTCTTTAAGTAAATTTTCCGTAATTTATAATTTTGTATATTAATTTATTTTATAAATAAAATTTTAAATCTCTATTATTATACATATATATATATATGTGTGTGATGTCTTCAAGTAAAATTTTCACAATTTATTATTTCGTATATTAATTTTTTTTATAAATAAAATTTTAAATCTCTATTATTTTTAACAAAATAACAAATTTATAAATTTATTTGTGTTTCAAAGATTATTTTTAATTAATAAATTAAAATATATAATAAATTTATTTCAATCTCGCGTAAAACGCGGGTTTTACACTAGTTCTCCATATAAATATGAAACAAAATTATTTACAAATTATAAAGTAAAAAAAAAAAAATCCAGCGAGTAAAGACCTAACAGTTGATTAGGAATATGAGTAGGAGCTAACCGTTGATTAGGAATATGAATAGAAATTCAGGAAAAAATCTTTAATTGAAACGAAAAATTGAGTTGGAAATAATTTTTTTAGTTCTTATTCATAATTCTTTAGTATTTATTATTTACATTGATTTTCAATTATACTATAAAAAACAATTTGACTTATTTAAGTAACTATTCCTTTAAATCTCATAAATTATGTTAATTAATTAAATAAATTAGTAAGTAATGTTAATAAAGACTTATCATCTTCAAATTGACTACATAGGTAATTTTAAACAAGCATGATATTAATGCGAACAAAATATGTCGCTCTTGGAGACGTCGACACGTGGATATGAGATAAATTATAATAGGTTTAATCAAGATAATGGGCTGGGAGGTCGGATTAATACACTCCTAGGCCCAAAGAGGGAAATAAAAGTAATTGGGCTTTTAGCCCATATCTGAGGATCAGTAGTCTTTGGGCCAAATAGTCTGGTCCAAATGGAGGGGATTTAAGAGTCGTTTCTCTGGGTAAGATCA
Source organism: Galeopsis tetrahit (assembly GCA_963675135.1). Taxonomy (NCBI): domain Eukaryota; kingdom Viridiplantae; phylum Streptophyta; class Magnoliopsida; order Lamiales; family Lamiaceae; genus Galeopsis; species Galeopsis tetrahit. Next base: position 23,910,396 of record OY776134.1, read on the forward strand.
GGAGAATGGGTCAAAGCGAGAAGATAGGGCCAGTATGCTAAAGGGCCGAGTCCTTAGGGTGCTAAAGGGCCGAGTCTTCAGGGATATGGGAGTGAATATAGGGAGAAGAAGTCTTCCTCTCTCCGAGGAAGGGGGGCAGGTATAAAAGCAGGTTAGATTTTATTTTGTCATTTACGTTTTTACATCACAAGAAACACACTGAATATACCTTGAATTTACGAGAAGTATTCCTTGATTTTGCCAGAGTTTCCCTAGAATCATAGGGAAACTCCTCTTTGATCCTCTTGAGAGCGATTCTGACTTGAGCGTCGGAGATTCCGCGCCGGAATCCCCTCCGACGTGTTTTTGCAGGTCATCCAAGGATCTTTAAGAAGGATTGCTCGTGAGGATTGCTAAGGATAAAGGTCGACTTAATCCCGCGATTTACACTACCCGAACGGGAACGTTTGATATCCGTAGGCGTTACTTTTTGACGCAACAACTGGCGCCGTCTGTGGGAACATTTCGAGCTAAGAAGTGAGAAAAAGTTACATACTAAATGGGCGGAGAACAAGATCTGACGAAGCAGACTAAGGAGAAGGGAGATTCCACTCCTCTTCCTTTCCCTCCGCCTCCCCCAGTTTTCCCCTTAAACAGGAATCTAGGGAAACAACCTGCAAACCCTACACCGGAAGATAACCCTCTCGCACCAGAGGGGAATATGACGGGTACCTCAGGAGCTTCTGGAAGTGGGACTAATAGGGATACCCCTCATCCCAATGCTCAACCGGAACTCTTGACCGTTTCTCAGGATCAATTGGACGTGATGATCGCACAAGCGGTCGAAAGGATAGTCACCTCTCGTAGACTTCGCCCTCCTGGGCCCATCCCACCAGTCAACGAGGGTACAAAGCAAAACCCTCTGGAACATGTCATTGATTCTGCTCCGGTCCCCTCTAGGAATGAGGGTCCCCCTCGAGATCAGGAAGAAAAGGTGCCCTCCCAAGCTGAGAGAAACATTCTTGATCGACCCCCACGGAGGAACATGGAGAGGATCCTTAGCGGTATCACTCTGGATACAGAAATAGGAGAAAGCACGGATGACACTTACCAGGGAGCAGTTAGTGATCAAATACAGGCCTTACGGAAAGAAATGAAGGACATGCAGAAACAAATGACCGACAACGTAAGTAAACCTTCTTACGTTACTGGTTATCAATTTTCATCCAGTATTTTACAAGATGAACTGCCTTCTAACTTTAAATCCTTAAATTTTGAATATGATGGCACCACGGATCCGTACGAACATTTGATGAGATTCGAAAATGCCGCCCTATTGCACCGATACAGAGAAGGTGTCAAGTGCAGGGTATTCCTAACTACCCTGTCCAAGGCTGCACAACAATGGTTCACACAACTGGGACCGGATACCATTCGCTCATGGTCAGAGTTTAGTGAATTGTTCTTGCATCAATTCGCCAGCGCTAGGAGGCAGCCTAGGGCCACCTTTACCTTGTTTAACATGCGACAAGGGGAGAACGAGAGCCTTCGGGCTTTCTTGAAGAGATTCAATCAAGCAGCCTTAGAGGTACCAACAGCCTCTTCGGAAGTCAAAATTAATGGTCTCACTAATGGGCAAAGAGACGGAGACCTCTTCACGTCCCTGGCCAAGAAACCAGTGCAGACCTTCGATGAGTTACTAAGGAGAGCGGAAAAATACCTCACCCTATAGGAGGTAAGGAAGGCTAAGCGCTCAGAAACCAGGCCAGTAGTCGGGAATGGAGACCGAAGAAGGGAGATAATACCAAGAAGGCCTAGCTCAGAGAAACACAGGAGTTCTAGGAGACTGGGAAATGTAAAAGAGGAGGAAGCTGCGCGCTGGGGTCCTAAGGGAAGATTTGAGAAATATACCCCTCTACGGATAGAACCAGCAGAAGTTTTGGAGGTAGCAGGGGACCACCCTGACATGAAGTTCCCCTACTCAAGAAATAGGGGCCCTCAAAACCCCAAATCTGATAAATTCTGCAGGTTCCATAATGATTACGGTCATGACACGAATCAATGTTGGCACTTGAGAGACGAGATAGAAAGAATGATCCAAGCAGGCCACCTCAAGGAGTTCACATTCAGGGATAGACAAGGCCCTAGAGGGCAAAAGAGGAAGGACCCCGAGGGGAAGCCAGAGGATAACAAAAGGGAACAGAGGAAGAACACAGAAGATAAGCCCCCTCCTCCTCAAAAGAGGGGAACCATTCACATGATCATGGGAGGCCCTGCTGATGGAGATTCCTTCAGACAGAGGAAACAAAGTGTTAGATCGTTGAAAATTGAAAGGAATGTGGAACACCACGAGATAGGAAAGATGACAGTGGTTCCTGATATTCACTTTGGGCCAGAAGACGCTGGGGAACCCAGGGAAACCCATAATGACGCTTTAGTCATTACCACTGATATTGCAAGGTGTGATGTGGCCAGAATCTTTGTAGACACGGGGAGCTCCGCGGACATCATGTTCCTGGAGTGTTTCAAGAAGATGGAATTAAACATAAAACTCAGACCAGTGGAGACCGCTCTTTACGGATTTTCAGGGGGTGCAATTCAACCCCTCGGTTCGGCACTATTGCAAGTAGGGCTAGGAACCGCCCCTAACCGACGTGTACAGGTGATAGAGTTTCTGATAGTAGACATTCCATCCTTATACAATGTGGTGATGGGAAGACCAAGTTTGAACATCTTCCAGGCGGTAATTTCCACCTTCCACATGAAGATGAAATTTTCCGCCTCGGGGGGAGTGGGAGAGATATGTGGAGACCAGTATCAAGCGAGGAAATGTTATGTGGAATCAGTTAAGATAGCAGACAGGGCTATGTTTCGAGGAATGGAAAGATTTAAGGGTGAAGACCCTGAATTGAAAAAACAAAAAGTGGGTGAATTAGTAGGAGAACAACCCAAAATCCAAGCAGATGAGGAATTAATGAACATTGAGAACTATCCGGGAAAGGAAGGATTTATAACCAGGATCGGTACCCACATGAATCCCGAACTTAAAGAAAGGATGATACTCACCCTTCGGGAGAATGCGGATATATTCGCTTTCACCTCAACAGATATGACGGGTATCCCTCCAGAGATAGCGATGCACCACTTTAATGTAGATCCCAGGGCTAAGCCAGTGAAGCAAAAATTAAGGAACTTTGGTAAGGAGAAAAAACTCATTGTGAAAGAAGAGATTGATAAGATGTTGAGTGCAGGACACGTGAAGAGGGTGCAGTTCCCTGAGTGGCTTTCAAATGCAGTGTTGGTGTCTAAGGGAGCTGGCAAATGGAGAATGTGTATTGACTTCAGGGATCTGAATAAAGCATGTCCCAAGGACCATTACCCCCTACCTAGAATTGATCAATTGGTAGATGCAACATCCGGATTCGAATTGCATAGCATGATGGACGCATATCAGGGATACCATCAAATCCAGTTGAATCCTCTTGATATCCCAAAGGTATGTTTTATTGCGACATGTGGTACTTTCGGTTATATACGTATGCCTTTTGGACTAATAAATGCATGAGCCACCTACCAAAGAATGGTAGACTCAGTGTTTCGAGGACAGATTGGTAGGAACATGGAAATCTATGTGGACGACATGCTAGCTAAGAGTGTCAAAGCAGAGGAACATATTAAAGATCTGAAGGAGATATTTCAGGTAATCAGAGAAAATGGTATTAAATTAAATCCAGCTAAATGTTCTTTTGGAGTAGCGTCAGGAAAATTCTTGGGATACATGGTGACCTAGAGGGGAATAGAAGTTAACCCTGCGAAGGTGAAGGCTGTCCTCGACATGCAACCTCCTCGAAATTTGAAAGAACTACAGACCTTGAACGGTAGAATTGCAGCCCTCAGTAGATTCATAGCAAGGTCAGCAGAGAAGAGCCACCACTTCTTTAGAACGTTAAGGAAGGGGTCAAAATTTGAATGGGATGAGCGCTGTCAAAAAGCTTTTGAAGAACTTAAGCTTCACCTTGAACAGCTTCCGAAGCTGACGAAGCCATCTCAAGGAGATGTCTTACTCTTATACCTCTCAGTAGGGGAACATTCCCTGAGCACAGCCCTGATGAAAGAGGAGGGCCCCACACAACAGCCCATATACTATGTGAGCAAGGTCATTCAGGGAGCGGAGATCAGATATTCAGAGGTGGAAAAAGCAGCCCTGGCGGTGGTAGTGACGGCTAGGCGATTGCGCCCCTATTTCTTGTCTTATAAAGTTATGGTGCGGACTAACTACCCTTTGAATCAGGTACTAGGAAGGGCGGACTTGTCAGGAAGAATGGTTAAATGGGCAGTTGAATTACAGGAATATGATATTGATTATGAACCCAGGAGGGCTATTAAGGCCCAAGCCTTAGCAGACTTTATCCAAGAATCCACCAGGGCGGAGGAGGTGCAAGGCTGGAAATTATATGTTGATGGCTCAGCATCCGCACTAGGATGTGGGGCAGGGATAGTGGTTGTTGATCCTGAAGGTCAAGAAGTACAGGTTGCAGTCAAGTTTCGGTTCTCAACCTCTAATAACGGAGCAGAATATGAGGCCCTGATTAGAGGGGCCAACATGGCAGCAGAGTTGGGAGCACAAAAGATCACCCTATATTCCGATTCACAACTAGTAGTGCAATAGGCCATGGGGGAGTATGTCGCTAAAGACAAAAGGATGATTGCTTATCTAGAACAGGTGAGGAATTTAAGAAACAAATTCCATACTTTTGAAGTGATACAGGTACCAAGAGAAGAGAACACAAAGGCTGATGGGCTATCTAAATTAGCAAGTTCCACTGAGTTTGAGGGACATGGAAAGATAACCCTGTTAGTGGCAGATCGGCTAGCCATCGAAACCCTGGTGGGAGAGATAACAACAGGGGATGACTGGAGAAAAGAGATATGGGAAGAGTTGAATAAAGAGCAGGTAACCCCGATGTCCCGAGAGGCCAAAGCATGGAGGATGAAATATTGTATCCTTGGGGACCAGTTATACAAGAGATCCTTCACCCAGCCTAATGTGCCAAAATTTACACGAGGGGATTGGATATCCTCCGAGTTGGATATCTGATTTCCCAAACACGTAGGAACAATCCAATTACGCTGCTACCCTCGATAGAATCTTCGAGAACCTGCAAAGAACACGCAGGAGGGGAGTCCGGCGCGGACACTCCGATGCCTAAGTTAGTATAGGGCTTCTCAATATATCACAAGGACCTCGAGATCCTTGTTTTATCAAACCAGGCTCTCAAAGAATATCGAAAGTATATTTTGTATGAAGTATATTAAGTTTTGTCAAAGTAAAAGTATCTAACCTGAAAACTTCCTTGGATTTACCTATTTATAGAGACTCCCTCCCGAGAGGAAGTCAAGCCTTCCTTCTCTTTCGGAGCTACCTTTTGGACCCAGCCTTGCTAGGTTGACAAGGTCTTCCACTCCTCCACTTCCGGAAAGACCGGGGCCACTCCCCCTAGTGGACTCCTTCCACTACAATGAAGGAGAGAAGAATCTTTCTTTGGTCAATCTTAGTCCGATTTATGTGGAGATCTCCTATATTCTCGGTTCACCAATTCATATCAAGATCGAGTCTTCCAAATAAGTCTCTCCGAGGGGAGCTCCCTCCGGAGGGACTTCCAGAGGGGATTCCTTATCCAGAGACCCTTCCATAATCCTATATCCTCTCTTTTATCTTATCCTTTATACACGTGTCGATTTCTTATTAGATGACATTTTTAGGCCGCATCATCTACTCCCCCCTACTCTCGTAAAAGGAGTATGCCTTTTGTGAGAGTAGAAAATTCAAGCGAGCCTAGTGCAGAGATATTTCTGGAGAGACGTGTATGATTCCAGCTCCAAAGAGAAATTTCGAAAATATTTTCTTCCACAAATTTTCCCGCCTCCAGCTCTGAAGACGTTTCGGCTTCCGTGTCCGGGTCCCACACAATCGCCTTTTTCTCTCTCTGACTGTCTTCCCGAGGAAAAACCTCGATTTCCCCCTTTCTCATTTACTTCACACCCTCTTTTCCTTTTCTTTTCTCTCTTTTGAATTTCATTTCTTCCAAAAAGTTCTTTGTTGTCTCCATCTCTCCTCTCAGGCTGTCTTCCTCCCGAGTTTCACCGTCGCCGGTCGCCCCGACTGATTTCGTAGTCCTCCTAATCAAGGTAACCTAGCTATCCTTCTTTTCTTCTTTTATTAGCACTGTTAGTCGATGTCGAGCCTTCTTTCTTCACCTGAAGCTCTTGGCCAAAATCCCTCTGAGTCCACTCCATTTCCGATGGGGAGCCCAGAGAATAGAATTTCCACTTCTTCCCAGATCGACCATACTCTGCCTAGCTAGCCTTATTCAAGCCTACGACTTTCCGCCAGAATATACTTTTCGCATTCCTCGCTCAAATGAACGCCCAGATCTCTCCGAACCCCGAACTCTTGCCTTTTTCGAGGCCCAACTTAGGGCAGGACTTCGATTTCCGATCCACCCTTACTTGGCCGCCATATCTACCCACATGCAGATCCCTCTTAATCAGTTCACTCCAAATGCTATCCGTACCATGGTAGGATTTTTTTATTTTGGTGAAAGGGAATGGCGGTGAACCTTCTGCCGAACTGTTTTTGAGCCAACACTCCTGTAAAGTGAACGATAACTTCTTCTATGTTAGTGGGAGGAGGTCTCGTGTTTGCAAGTTTATGAAAAAACTCCACGAAGAAGAGTCGTCCTGGCGAGATTATTATTTTTTTGTCACTAGCCCCACTGAATGGTCGTTTCCTCATGGAAATTGGATATTCCACAATCCAGGAATACTCCCTCCTCCTCTGAAAGCTTACTCCGTTCCAAATCACACTGTTATGACTAACCTCAATACCCACGTCCGTCTGAACGATTATTTTGATATTCTTGGTATTTGCAAAAATCCTCACATCCTCTCCCACTTTGGCTTTTGTCCTCAAGATTTCCCTTTAGATCCTCGAGATGGTAAAAAATCTTCTATTCTTGTATTTTGCTTCTTGCATGTGGCTATTTTTCTGAGTTCTGAGAATTTCCTTGGTTATCTGCAGCAATGAGTTGGTTGACTCATATCTCACGGGATGCCCCTGCTCTCGGCATAGTGAAGGCCCTTGTGTTATCTGCTCCTGAGGATCCTCCAAAAGCTCCTCAATCTCCGGCTCTAGGAAGCTCAGCAAAAACCCCGGCTCCAGAGAGTTCTTCGAAAGTTCCTCCCCTCCCCAGCTCTTCTACTCAAGTCCCGGGTTCTGTTGCCAAGAGAACTCGCTCGGCTACCAATGCCTTCTTCTCTGATTGTGGCACTTCTAAAAAGAAGAAGGGAAAGGCTGCTCGAGCTCATGCTGAGAAAGAAGTTCCTCCTTCTGCTGCGTTTGAACCTCTCCATCGCCTTATCAGAAAATGTCCTCCTCCTCCCAACACTGAGTTATCCGACAAGCCCCTTCCTGAAGATCAATTGCTTCGTGGTGCCCATCTTTTTTCAGAGGTATTTTCCATTACTCTCATGGTTTCTTCTTTCTTTACATCTTAAACATTGTTTATTTTATTCATGTAGTTTGGTCTTACCTACGCTAAGATATTCGACCAAGGTGTTGAGATGGTGGCTGAGCTTGAGCTTCTCCGAGCTGAAGCATCCTCTTTCCAGTCAACCCTCAAGGGCGTCACTGCGGAGAAGGACAAAGCTCATAAACGAGCTCAAGCTCTGGCTGAGGAGTTGCCTCTTCTACGGGCTCAAGGCAAGCAGGATGCAGCCAGGATTAAGCACCTGGAAGAGGAGGTGGAACGGATGGGACGCGAGCTGCCGGACGTCGGAGTGCAGGCTTGCATTAAATCCTTGTTTACCTCCTCTTTGGGTCAAGAATTCTTGGGAACTCTTCATACTCAGTGGTTGTCCAGTTTCCTAAAGAGCTCAAGCTTTCTATGCGCCATGGGGCCACATATTCCTCACTTCATCGACCATGGCTTCAGCAATGCCGTGGCCGAGCACTCAGCCCCGGGGTTCGATGGGACCTACTCTCGTGAATTTCGCTTGGATCAGCTCGCCACTCCTCCAAAATTCTTAGGGGATCCTAAGGAGAGCCCCGACAGTCCTTGGTGGCTGCCCGGAATGGGTCAGGCCATCACCAAGTTACAGGTAGCCAAGGTGGGCATGGCTGAGCTAAAGCCTCTGGAGCAGCTGGTTTATCCTTATGTCTCCGCTCCAAATGTGGTAACAGGGGTAGATGGAGAGACGGGCGTTGAGGATACCTTGAGAGGTGGAGAGGGCCCAGAGGAGGGCGGAGGATCTAGCAACCATGTTGCTGTGGAGGAGGGTGCTGCTGAAGGAGCTGTGGTAGAGGGAGCTGTTGCTGAGGAGGCTGCTGTTGAAAAAGCAGTTTAAATTTCATATTTCCATGGTCACACCGAACAATTTACCTTTCTTTTGTTTCGCTGCACTCTTTATTTTCTGCTCGTAATACTTGCTCTCATACTTTATAGGGGACCCCACACTCCTGGATATGTGGGGGCTTTTTTGTAGTAATCGGGTTAGCTTCATATTGCTTGTTGGTTGCCGTGTTTTTTCTTTTCTGCTTGCATGAGTAACCTATAAGACCAGTAAAGAATATGTTGGAGGTGCGCTTTCCTCCCCCCCCCCCCCCCTTTTGTTGGTCTTGTAGGTTATACCATAATCATCTCTTGGTTGTATAATCTTTTGGTTTCAGGTGGCTTGGTTATGGGGAGGCATCCTCCATCTTTTCTTGACTTCTGAACTTCTATTTGTCTCTCTCTTTTAGAAGGTCTTGAATCATAAAACTTGTTTTTTCATTAAGTAGTCTTTGTGGTTCTCAAGTATGGTGAGGGCTCATTGGAGCATCTAGGCTTCTAGGCCTCTGAGTGTTTCTCACTCTTATTCTTAAAAAATTTTAATTCATAAAATCTTCTCATTTCATTGATTAACCCTCTTGGGTCTCAAATAGGGTGAGGTCTCTCTGGAGCACCTCGGCCTCTAGGCCTCTGAGTGTTTCTCACTCTTATTCTTAAAAGATTTTAATTCATAAAATCTTCTCATTTCATTGATTAACCCTCTTGGGTCTCAAATAGGGTGAGGGCTCTCTGGAGCACCTCAGCCTCTAGGCCTCTCAGTGTTTCTCACTCTTATTCTTAAAAGATTTTAATTCATAAAATCTTCTCATTTCATTGATTAACCCTCTTGGGTCTCAAATAGGGTGAGGGCTCTTTGGAGCACCTCGGCCTCTAGGCCTCTCAGTGTTTCTCACTCTTATTCTTAAAAGATTTTAATTCATAAAATCTTCTCATTTCATTGATTAACCCTCTTGGGTCTCAAATAGGGTGAGGGCTCTCTGGAGCACCTCGGTCTCTAGGCCTCTCAGTGTTTCTCACTCTTATTCTTAAAAGATTTTAATTCATAAAATCTTCTCATTTCATTGATTAACCCTCTTGGGTCTCAAATAGGGTGAGGGCTCTCTGGAGAACCTCGACCTCTAGGCCTCTGAGTGTTTCTCACTCTTATTCTTAAAAGATTTTAATTCATAAAATCTTCTCATTTCATTGATTAACCCTCTTGGGTCTCAAATAGGGTGAGGACTCTCTGGAGCACCTCGGCCTCTAGGCCTCTGAGTGTTTCTCACTCTTATTCTTAAAAGATTTTAATTCATAAAATCTTCTCATTTCATTGATTAACCCTCTTGGGTCTCAAATAGGGTGAGGGCTCTCTGGAGCACCTCAGCCTCTAGGCCTCTGAGTGTTTCTCACTCTTATTCTTAAAAGATTTTAATTCATAAAATCTTCTCATTTCATTGATTAACCCTCTTGGGTCTCAAATAGGGTGAGGGCTCTCTGGAGCACCTCGGCCTCTAGGCCTCTAAGTGTTTCTTACTCTTATTCTTAAAAGATTTTAATTCATAAAATCTTCTCATTTCATTGATTAACCCTCTTGGGTCTCAAATATGATGAGGGCTCTCTGGAGCTCCTCGGCCTCTAGGCCTCTTGAGTGTTTCTCACCCTTATCATTTTCATATTCATACATCATATATTTGAGTAAGAGAAAGATAATCAAGACACAATAATTCTGGATAACTCTTTCTTCAAAAAGGGATAAAGCTTCATTGATTTATTGTCAGTTTTCAACATAGGCCATAGATAACCTACGCCGGTCTCATTAAAAACCTCTTTACGGAAAAACCCCAAAGGGGAAACCCGTAAAGAGGGAAAAAGAGCTCTGGTGAAGCTACTAAATACATTAAACAAAAATATGAATTAATGCAAAACTCGCAAAGCAAAAATAAAAAATGGTCTCAAGACCTTACACTTTCTTCAGACAAAGAATCTTTTCAAATGGCAAACGTTCCAGGGTCTAACTATGTCGACTCCTTCCATGCTCTGCAGTCTATAGGTTCCTCCCTTTAGCACCTGCGTGATTTTATAAGGCCCCTCCCAGTTGGGCTCTAATTTTCCCGTATTCTTTAGGGCATCAGCTCTTCTTAGCACCAGGTCCCCCACTCTAAAGGACCTCGGGATCACCCTTCGGTCATATGCAGCTTTAATTCTGCTCTTGTACCTTTCCGCACGTACTCTAACCATCTCTCTTTCTTCTTCCATTAAATCCAGGGCCTCTCTTATTAGCCTCTCATTTTGATGTTCTTCAAATTGGGCAATTCGGTGGGACTGCAGCACGGCCTCTGGAGGTATCACCGCCGCAGCTCCGTAGACCAGCTGAAAGATGGATTCTCCAGTTGCTGTCTTAGGGCTAGTTCTATATGACCACAACACATTATCTAACTCATTCACCCATCCTCCTCCTATTTTCGTCAGCCTTGTTCGAATACCATCTACTATCGTTCGATTAGTAACTTCCACTTGTCCATTAGCTTGAGGATGAGCTACTGAGGTGAATCTCTGTATTATGTTTAGTCTTGCACACCATCCTCGTACATTTTCTCCATTAAACTGTGTTCCATTATCAGAGACCAATATTCTGGTTACTCCGAATCTGCAACAAATTTGTTTTCTCAAGAATTTAATCACATTCTCTTCATCTATTGTAGCCAGAGGAGCAGCTTCCACCCATTTGCTAAAATAGTCCACTGCTACTATCAAAAACTTTCTTCCTCCTGAGGCTGGGGGGAAGGGTCCCACCAGATCAATTCCCCACTTAGCAAAGGGGCATGGAGAATGCATAGCTCCCATTTCTTCCGCGGGGGTTCTTATCAGGGGGGCGTTCTTTTGACATTTGACACACTTCTTTACGAATTCCTTAGTGTCCTTTGTCATGGAGGGCCAATATAGTCCAGCCCTTAAGGCTTTCTTCACCACTGCTTTATATCATTCATGACTAGCTGCGTTACCTTCATGGATTTCTTTGAGTGCGTACCTAGCTTCTCGGGATGATATGCACCTCAAATATGGTTGTGTGAACGATTTCTTGTATAAATACCCTCTGATAATGCAGTATTTATATCGAAGGGCTCGGGTCTCTCGGGTGGTAAAGGCATCGGCTCCCTTGGTGAGTTCCACCCATATAGCTTTTCTCCAATCGTCTCCTTCCTCAATGGAACCAATGGGGTTCCCCAGGGTCTCCCTTTCTGCTATTACCAATGTCACTGTTCCTTGTCCATCAAACTCTGTGGAGCTAGCGAGTTTGGAGAGGCTGTCCGCCTGCATGTTTTTCTCTCGATGTACTTGGACTACCTCACAATCTTGGAATTTGCCCATTACATCTTTGGCTCGTTCCAGATAGGCAGCCATCCTGTTATCTTTGGTTGCATACTCTCCATTCACCTGTTGAACAACTAATTGGGAGTCGGAGTATAGAGTTACCTTTGGAGCTCCCAATTCTAGTGCCATCTCCATTCCTCTGATCAAAGCTTCATACTCTGCTCCATTGTTCGAGGTCATGAATTGAAACCTCACTGCAAATTGTAGGTCCTCTCCTTGAGGGCCCACTAGCACAATCCCTGCTCCACATCCGCTCAGAGTCACTGAGCCATCTACGTATACCTTCCATCTCTCTGCTTCCTCTGGTTTAGTAGATTCTTGTATGAAATCAGACAAAGCTTGGGCTTTTATGGCCCTCCGTGGCTCGAAGTCCACATCATATTCTTGAAGCTCTATTGCCCATCTCACCATCCTTCCTGAGAGGTCTGCTCGGCCAATGACCTGTTTCAACAAGTAATTAGTGCGGACCAGTATTTTGTAAGAGAGGAAATATGGGCGCAATCTTCGCGCCGTAAATACCACGGCCAGAGCGGCCTTCTCAATTTCCGAGTACCGAGCTTCAGCTACTTGAATGACCTTACTGACGTAATAGATAGGATGTTGGAGAGGTCCCTCTTCTTTGACCAAGGCTGTGCTCAACGAGAATTCCCCTACAGAGAGATACAGAATGAGGGTATCTCCAGGAGAAGGTTTTGTCAGCTTCGGCAGCTGGGACAAATGATGCTTCAGATCTTCAAAGGCCTTCTGACATGTTTCACTCCACTCGAACTTGGCCCCTTTCTTGAGAATTTTGAAGAAGGGGTGGCTTTTTTCGGCAGATCTGGCTATGAATCTGCTCAATGCTGTGATCCTCCCATTGAGCGTCTGGAGCTCTTTCACGTTCCTCGGTGGATGCATGTCCAATACAACCTTCACCTTAGCTGGATTCACCTCTATCCCTCCTTGAGTAACCATGTATCCGAGGAACTTCCTCGATTTCACTCCAAAAGAGCACTTGGCTGGGTTCAACTTGATACCGTTCTCTCGAATTATCTGGAAAATTTCCTCCAGGTCCTCCACATGTTGATCTGCTTTCACACTCTTGGCCAGCATATCATCCACATATATTTCCATGTTTCTTCCTAGTTGGCTTCGGAAGACAGCATCGACCATCCTTTGATATGTTGCTCCAGCATTAATTAATCTGAATGGCATTCGGACATAGCCAAACGTTCCGCATGCTGCTATGAAGCACACTTTGGGGACATTTGAGGGGTTCAGTTGGATCTGGTGGTATCCTTGGTATGCATCCATCATGCTTAGTAGCTCGAATCCAGAAGTCGCGTCCACTAACTGGTCTATCCTTGGCAAGGGATAGTGGTCTTTGGGACATGCTTTGTTGAGGTCCCTGAAGTCGATGCACATTCTCCATTTCCCTCCCCCTTTAGATATTAACACTGCATTGGAGAGCCATTCCGGAAATTGCACTTTCACCACGTATCCTGCTTTCAATAGCTTCTCTACTTCTTCTTTCACTATATTATTCTTCTCCACTCCAAAGTTTCGTAACTTCTGTTTCACTGGTCTTGCCTTTGGATCAACATTAAGGCAATGCAGTGCTATCTCCGGAGGGATACCTGTCATGTCAGCTGGAGAGAATGCAAATATATCGTAATTTCGACGTAATGTAGAGATTACCTTCTCTGTGAGTTCAGGTCCCAGTTGGGTACCTATCTTAGTAGCAAAGCCGAGTTTCCCTGGGAAGAGCTCCACATTCATTAGCTTCTCATCCGTTTTAACACTTACTTGCTCAGGTGTCATTCCTTCCACTTTCTTTCTCTTTACTTCAGGGTCGTCTCCTCTCGTCCTCTCCAGGCCCTTGGTTAAAGCCCTGTCTGCCATCTTCACAGATTCTGCGTAGCACTTCCGGGCTTGGTATTGATCTCCTCTTACTTCCCCTACTCCTGTAGCCGTAGGAAATTTCATTTTCATATGAAATGTGGAGATGATTGCCTGAAAGAGGTTCAGGCTAGGTCGTCCCATTACTACATTGTATGATGAGGGGATATCCACAATGAGGAACTGCACCAGGTGGACCTTTCGAGCTGGAGCGTCCCCCAATCCTACCTGTAACATTACCGATCCCAAGGGTTGGATGGCACCTCCGGAGAAACCATACAGGGAGGTATCTACAGGTCGCAGCTTCACACTCAGCTCCATCCTCTTGAAGCACTCAAAAAATATAATATCAGCTGAGCTCCCCGTATCTACAAAGATTCGGGCCACGTCGAACCCAGCTATGTCGGTAGTGATCACCAAGGCGTCGTTGTGATCTTCCTTAACTCCTTTCACATCCTCTGGCCCAAATCTGATATTGGGCGTCTATGTCATACGTCCTATTTCTTTCAACTGACCTCCTTGCTCTGCTTTTAGAGCTCGAACACTTTGTTTCCTCTTTCGGAAGGAATCCCCATCTGCTGGTCCTCCCACAATGATGTGGATTACTCCTCTCTTTGGCGGTGGAGGGGGCATATCTTCGGCCGCCTCTTTGGTTTCCTTCTCTTCCGGTTTCCTTTCATGTTCCTTCCGCTTCTGCCCCCGAGGGCCCTGTCTGTCTCTAAATATAAATTCTTTCAAGTGCCCCGCTTGGATCATCCTTTCGATCTCGTCTTTCAGGTGATAACATTGATTCGTGTCATGTTCATACTCATTGTGAAATCTGCAAAATCGATCGGACTTGGGCTTCTGAGGTCCTCGATTTCTGGAATACGGGAATTTCAAGTCAGGATGATCTCCTGCCACCTCCAGTACCTCGGCAGGTTCAATCCTCAAGGGCGTGTACTTCTCAAACCTTCCTCGAGGGCCTGACCGGGAACCTCCAGATGGATTACTGTCTCTTGTTGACCCGGAGGTCCGAGGGACCTCTGGACTGGAACGCCTGGAGGGGCCCTCTCTTCTTCTCTCTCGATCTGGTGGCCTAGTCTCCAACCTCTTGGCTTTCCGAACCTCCTCCAGGGTAAGGTACTTATCTGCTCTATGTAGCAACTCGTCAAAGTTCTTAACCGGCTTCTTAGCTAAGGAGGAGAAGAAGTCTCCATCCCGTAATCCGTTAGTAAGAGCGTTAATCTTCACCTCCGGAGAGGCTGTAGGGACCTCCAGAGCTGCTTGGTTGAATCTCCGGAGAAAAGTTCTTAAACTCTCGCTCTCCCCCTGCCTCAGATTGAAGAGGGTCAAAGTGGCCCGCGGCTGTCTCCGGGCACTTGCAAATTGATGGAGAAATAACTCACTGAATTCCTCCCAGGACCGGATTGTATTGGGTTCCAATTGAGTGAACCATTGTTGTGCCGCCTTAGCCAGGGTGGTCAGGAACACTCTGCATTTGATTCCCTCTCCGTAGCGGTGTAATAATGCAGCGTTCTCGAACCTTACTAGGTGTTCATACGGGTCTGCCGTACCATCGTATTCAAAATTGAGGGGCTTAAAATTGAATGGTAGTTCATCCTGTAATATGTTAGGAGAGAACTGACATCCAGAAACATATGCGAATCTACTCGCTCGATTGTTCATTTGTTTTCTCATATCTCTCATCTCCTTCTGTAGGGCTAGTATTTGGTCGCTAACTGGACCTCCGTAGGTATCGTCGGTGCTTTCTTCTGCTTCAGGGAGCTCTGTCTCTCGGGGTGCCAAATCGGCATTCCTTCTTGTATTCTGAAGGGGAATGCTTCTTTCCGCTCGGGAGGGCACCTTATCTTCTCCTTCTACCCGCATCCCTACTTCTTTGGATAGCACTTGGGAGGCTCCTGGTGCCTCTTCCTGGGGTCTCGGGGTAGGTATCTCCAGATTCCCTGGTGTAGCTCTGGGGGCTCGATCCCCTTGAGCCGCGAGAGCTCTCTCTACAGCCTGCTTGATGAGGGCGTTCAATTGATCGGGAGAAACTAGGCACGGTTCCGAATTTGGGATATCCTCCCGCTGGGGATCCGCAGTCCGGGACTCTGGGGCTTCAATGTTCACCGTTATCCCCTCTTCGATAGGGAGGGGATGGTTTTCCTCCCCTAGGTCGGTGTTAGGCGTTATTGGCGGATTTAATCCGGGCAGGGTATGGACTGGATCTTTTCCCCGGCCTCCCTTTGGTGTGGGGTCATTTGGCAAAGGAGAATTTTCCCCTGTAAGAGGTTTCTTTCCTGAAGTAGACGTAGCTGTTTTGTTTCCGCCACCCATTACTCGAATAGGTAGAAATTCGTGAGAAAAACTTTCAACTCTTTCCCACAGACGGCGCCAGTTGATGTGCCAAAATTTGCACGAGGGGATTGGATATCCTCCGAGTTGGATATCTGATTTCCCAAACACGTAGGAACAATCCAATTACGCTGCTACCCTCGATAGAATCATCGAGAACCTGCAAAGAACACGCCGGAGGGGAGTCCGACGCGGACACTCCGATGCCTAAGTTAGTATAGGGCTTCTCAATATATCACAAGGACCTCGAGATCCTTGTTTTATCAAACCAGACTCTCAAAGAATATTGAAAGTATATTTTGTATGAAGTATATTAAGTTTTGTCAAAGTAAAAGTATCTAACCTGAAAACTTCCTTGGATTTACCTATTTATAGAGACTCCCTCCCGAGAGGAAGTCAAGCCTTCCTTCTCCTTCGGAGCTACCTCTTGGACCCAGCCTTGCTAGGTTGACAAGGTCTTCCACTCCTCCACTTCCGGAAAGACCGGGGCCACTCCCCCTAGTGGACTCCTTCCACTACAATGAAGGAGAGAAGAATCTTTCTTTGGTCAATCTTAGTCCGATTTATGTGGAGATCTCCTATATTCTCGGTTCACCAATTCATATCAAGATCGAGTCTTCCAGATAAGTCTCTCCGAGGGGAGCTCCCTCCGGAGGGACTTCCAGAGGGATTCCTTATCCAAAGACCCTTCCATAATCCCATATCCTCTCTTTTATCTTATCCTTTATACACGTGTTGATTTCTTATTAGATGACATTTTTAGGCCGCATCACAACCCTACTTGAAATGTCTCTCGAAAAGGGAGGCAGAATTGGTGATCAAGGATATCCACGAAGGTTGTGCGGCCAGCCATGAAGGCTATAAGACTATGGTGAAAAAGGTGTTTAGGGCAGGTTTCTATTGGCCCAGTATAATCAGAGATGCTAAAGAATTTGTGAGGAAATGCGAGAAATGCCAGAATAATGGACCTTTAATACAAGTACCTGTCGAGGAGATGGGTGCCATGTACTCGCCTTGCCCTTTCGCAAAATGGGGGATAGATTTAGTAGGGCCCTTCCCATTAGCACCTGGAGGAAGGAAATTCTTGATCGTAGCAGTAGATTACTTCAGCAAGTGGGTAGAAGTCGTACCCTTGGCCAAGATAGAGGAAGATAATGTGATTATTTTCCTAGCCAGACACATTTGCTGCAGGTTTGGAGTGCCAAGAATTCTGGTTTCCGATAATGGAACACAATTCAATGGAGAGAAAGTGAGGAAATGGTGCGAAAGATGGAATATTGTACAGAGATTCACTTCAGTGGCCCACCCACAAGCCAATGGACAAGTGGAAGTCACAAACATGATTCTAGTGGACGGTATCCGAACACGATTGCAAAAGATAGGAGGAGGATGGGTGAAAGAACTGGATAATGTCCTCTGGTCCTATAGAACTAGCCCTAAGACAGCTACGGGGGAATCCCCCTTTCATTTGGTGTATGGGGCAGCAGCAGTGATACCTCCCGAGGCCAGACTAGGATCGCACCGAATCACCTATTTTAATGAGAAGAGGAACGAAGAACTGATGAGAGAGGCCTTAGACCTGGTAGAGGAAGAAAGGGAGATGGCAAGGCTGAAAGTAGAGAGATACAAGAGCAGGATCAAGGCGGCATATGATCGTAGGGTAGTCCCCCGTTCCTTTAAAGCTGGAGACTTAGTCCTTCGGAGGGCGGACGCCTTGAAAAATACAGGAAAGATGGAGGCTAATTGGGAAGGTCCTTACAAGGTGATACAGGTGCTGAAAGGTGGAGCTTATAAACTCCAGGATATGACGGGAAAGGAAATACTACGGCCATGGAACGTGTGCCACTTGAAGAAGTTTTATGTTTGAGAAAGGTGTTACTCCCTTATTATCTTTCCCTTTATGAACAATTTTAATGTTTGTTTTCACTCGATTAATTGTACACATTGCTTCACCGGCACTCTTTTTCCCTCTACGTGGGTTTCCCTTTGGGTTTTACCACGGAGAGGTTTTTAATGAGGCCGGCATAGGTTCCCCTTATTTTCCTATGTTGATGAACACTTTTGATCAATGGAGCGTCGTTTTTGGAAGAGTTTCAGTGATTCCTCTCGATATATGTTAACATTATGATGAGATGATTGTTACATGTTAGCATGATGATGAGATGGTTATTATATGTTAGCATTATGATGAGATGATTGTTATATGTTAACATTATGATGAGATGATTGTTACATGTTAGCATGATGATGAGATGGTTATTATATGTTAGCATTATGATGAGATGATTGTTATATGTTAACACTATGATGAGATGATTGTTACATGTTAGCATGATGATGAGATGGTTATTATATGTTAGCATTATGATGAGATGATTGTTATATGTTAGCATTATGATGAGATGATTGTTATATGTTAAAATTATGATGAGATGGTTGCTATATTTCAATATGGTGTTGAGATAATGGATATGTTTTGATGATTAAGGCAGAAGATAATAGAGAAATCGCGAGGTTTATACAAACCTCACCCTGAAAAATTGCGAGGTTTATACAAACCTCACCCTGAGAAATTGCGAGGTTTACCTCACCCTGAGAAATTGCGAGGTTTACCTCACCCTGAGAAATTGCGAGGTTTATACAATCTCACCCTGAAAAATTGCGAGGTTTATACAAACCTCACCGGGAGAGATAGCGAGGTTTACACCAACACACGAAGATTCGAAACAAACCTTAGCCGAAAAGGAAACACCTAAAGTTATGTGATTACATATCTTCATCCACAATAATCTCTAAAGCTAGGGGGAGTAGGAGATATGGAGTAGAAGACACAGAGCAAAAGCTAAGAAGAAATCCCATAAGAGGGGCTAAGAGGAGGTCCTGTGAGCATCATCGGATCATCAAGTAAGTACAGAAGCATAAACTCCCTATTTTCATCTAGAAATTTTCTCTAAGCCTTAGAGCATATACGTGTCAAGAAGATACTAGAAACATGCAATGAAGCACAGCTAAGAAAAGCTGAACAGACAACGCATGATATGTCTAATATCTAGGATATAATACATGGCATGCTTATAAAGAAAAAACAACACATATGTATGCATACAATGAGACAATTTGCAGGTACGATAAGCAGGAGTAAGATAGAACATTAAAAGAAAAAATATCCAAGACCAGAGGCACCATGCCCTGGCCCTCCACAGAAAAACACAGGAGTGTGGAGTCTCCTGAAAATATCAAAAGACCTTGAAGGCCTCAACAAAAGCAAAAGTTTTTAAAGTACCAGAAAGTTGTTAAAGATTGTTAAAGAAAGAGTTATGAAGAAGGGGGAATTCACCATCCCCCTCAATGCCTTCCACTGCCTCAGCAACCTGTCCGCTAGAGCCGCCACCCTCTTCCTTTTCCTCCAGAGCATTAGCCGCCACAGTAGCCAGGGGATCAGGGTTAGCCACGTGAATTGGGAATATTAGATTCTTCGCCGGCACCAAATCATCCAATTTTAAAGCAGCCCCTTTCAGCTCCGAAACGGCCTTCCTCATACCAGGCAGCCACCAAGGAGTATTGATATCCTCTTTAGGATCTCCGGGGAACTTAGGGGGAGTGGCTAGCTCGTCCAGGCGAAGAGCGCGAGTATAATGACCATCAAATCCTGGATCAGAATGCTCAGCCACAGCATTGGAAAAGCCATGATCAATGAAATGGGGGATGTATGCCCCCATCGCCCCTAGGAAGCTGGTGCTCTTAAGGAAAGCTTCTAGCCATTCTTGATGCAAGGTGCCCAGAAATTTCTGTCCCGCCGCAGAGGTAAAGAGGGAATCAATACAGAGCCTTATCCCAGCCAGAGGAAGCTCAATCTCCAAGCGTTGAATCCCCCTACCCCGCTCAACAAGCTGAGTTCGAAGTAAAGAGATCTCCTCAGAAAGCTTAATCTTTTCAGCCTGAGCTGCCTTTCGCCCCAGATTAGCTTCCTGTAGCTCTGCCTCGAGTATTTCCTTCTTTACCTTCTCTAACTCCACTTGACTTTGGAGATCGTCTTGAAGTTGAAGGGATTGGAGTGCTCGTTCGGATATGTCGGAGTAAAGGAGACCAAACTACACAAGAAATAATGAAAATAAGTAAGACATTTATACTATCCCTCGTCAGTCATATGGAATAATACCTACATTACGGGTTTACCTGGGAGAAACTATGAGCTGCATGCACTATCCGCTCCTCTGAAGACAAGGCATTGAGAGCCTTCGTAGCAGGGGTGGGGGTGTGTCGGTCCACAAAGGCCGTGAACTGGTCAACATTGATATCGCCGGGGGTATCTGGATTAATGGTCGTTGAGGGAGGCAGGGAGGACTTAGTTTTGGTTTTCTTCTTCTTGGAAGCATCAGAAGTGGGGAGTACGGAGGAAAGCATAGCTTTCTCAGTGGAAGATCGAGTACGCTTGGCAACTGACCCGGTGGAGGGCTTCAGCGGGGAAGGAGGAGGAGGAGCTTTCATAGAGCTTTCGGGGGCTGGAGGTTTGGCCACCATAGAGAGAGGAGCAGCATCTCGGGAAATCTAGGACAACCAACTCATAGCTACAAAGAAAAACATAGAAGACATCTATGGCAGTTTCAATCTCGAGGATGATAACAAGGGAAAAGAAATGATATTACCATCATCCGGACCTAGAGGGTAATCTGTGCGGCCGAAATCGAAATGGGATAAGGCCCTAGGATTCTTACATATGCCCATCACATCAAAATACCCATGAGCAAGCACGTTATCATTCAAATTTTTCATTACATCCAAATTAAGAGAGGAACAAACAGAGAGAGGAGGACTAGGCACCCCAGGGTTCTCATAAATCCATTTTTCATGAGGAAACTCCCAAGGAGAGGGACTGGTAACAAAGAAATAGTAATCCTTCCAGTCCTGGACCCCTTCATGGAGCTTCTCCATGAACTTCCCAGTCCTGGAAGGGCGACCGCAGGTGTAGAAAAACCCGTCCGCAAATTTGCACATGTATTGGGTTAGAAAAAGTTGGGCCGAGGGCTCACCACCGTTCCCCTTGATCAGGATGTAGAAACCCAACATCGCGCGAATGGCGTTTGGGGTAAATTGATTGAGGGGTATGCGGAGATAAGAAGAAATTTCGGAAAGGTATGGGTTGATCGGAAAGCGGAGGCCCGCCTTCAGTTGGTCCTCCCAAAAGGCCAGAGTGTTGGCACCAGGAAAGTTGGGGCGTTCTTTACTATGGGCAGCCCTAACTGTATAATCTGCTGGAAAAATCCCTGAGCGAAGGAAAGCGGCGACACGCTCTTGGGGAAGGATCGAAGAACTAGAAATCCTATCTCTTAATGCGGGGTTGGTTATGGGGAACAAAGAAAGTGAACCAGAGGCCGAACTTTCCATGGAAATGGAGTCCGACGAAGTTGGAGCAGAAGACGACATGAGGATACAATAAAAGAAAAGCGAGGAGGAGAATGAGGTACCTGAGATAAAAGCGGTTTTCGAAGGCGACGACGTGGCCGGTGGACGTGTAGGAGAAGTTAATCGCAGAAAAGGAAAATGTGAAAATGGAGGTTAAAGGGAAATGGATAAGTTTGAAGGAAGAGAATGATTTTTGCGAAGTAAAAGGGATTTTTTGAATTAAGGAATTATGATGAAGGGAAAAAGTGGGGGGAAAGATCGAGAAGAAGTATAAATGCCTCCCAATGGGGAAGCGTGTGAGAAAGAGAGGGCGGCTGGATGTTGGTTCTCGGGCAGACGCATGGGTGCGAAGTTCGAAACTGGGTTGGCGTGTGGAAGTGGAAAAGCCGTTGTTATTTTGGAAAATTATTAAGAACTGAATACGCCACATTTTAAGGGAAACTGTGAAGAGGAACTGATTAAAGGAAGGAAGTATTCCTCTTGAAATTTATCTCATTTCTTTTTCCTACTCTCTTAAAATTATTCTTTTTACGAGAGTAGGGGGGAGTAGTTGATGCGGACAAAATATGTCGCTCTTGGAGACGTCGACACGTGGATATGAGATAAATTATAATATGTTTAATTAAGATAATGGGCTAGGAGGTCGGATTAATACACTCCTAGGCCCAAAGAGGGAAATAAAAGTAATTGGGCTTTTAGTCCATATCTGAGGATCAGTAGTCTTTGGGCCAAATAGTCTGGTCCAAAGGGAGAGGATTTAAGAGCCGTTTCTCTGGGTAAGATCAGGAGAATGGGTCAAAGCGAGAAGATAGGGCCAGTATGCTAAAGGGCCGAGTCTTCAGGGATATGGGAGTGAATATAGGGAGAAGAAGTCTTCCTCTCTCCGAGGAAGGGGGCCAGGTATAAAAGCAGGTTATATTTTATTTTGTCATTTACGTTTTTACATCACAAGAAACACACTGAATATACCTTGAATTTACGAGAAGTATTCCTTGATTTTGCCAGAGTTTCCCTAGAATCACAGGGAAACTCCTCTTTGATCCTCTTGAGAGCGATTCTGACTTGAGCGTCGGAGATTCCGCGCCGAAATTCCTTTCCGGCGTGTTTTTGCAGGTCATCCAAGGATCTTTAAGAAGGATTGCTCGTGAGGATCGCTAAGGATAAAGGACGACTTAATCCCGCGATTTACACTACTCGAATGGGAACGTTTGATATCCGTATGCGTTACTTTTTGACGCAACAGATATGTTAAAATTTCTATAATAATGCAACCGTTATTGTTTGACGAATTAGAAAAAAAAATTGGAAAAAAATCGTATAATAATTTAATAGGATATATTTGAGATTTTGCAAAGAAATTTGACTAATGAAAATTTTGTGATTATTTATATAATAAATTTATGGGAAATTGGGAATATATATTTTTGGTATTGTTTTTAATTATAATACGGAGTAAAAACATTGACTAAATCAATGAAAAAATTGAATTATTCAAGGTTATAATTAATATCTTTCGTTTATTTCAAAATTTAAATACAATTAATTACATAACTAATTAATAAATATATACTAACTGATGTGCCAAAATTTGCACGGGAGGATTGTGTGTCCTCTGGATTGGATGTCCCACTCTTCGAACACGTACAATCACTCTGAATATGCTGCCTTCACTTGAAATCTTCAAGAACCTGCAAAGAACACGCCGGAGGGGGGTCCGGCGTGGACACTCCGATGCCTAAGTCAGTATAGGGCTTATCAATATCTTCTAAGGATCTCGAGATCCTTGATGTATCAAATAAGTTCTCAAAAAATATCAGAAAGGTGTTTGGTGTTTAGTATATCAAGTTTTGTAGTATAAGAATGTCTAACCCGGAAATCTCCTTCAATTTACCTATTTATAGAGCCTTTTTCGTGGAGAGAAGTTAGAACCTCCCCTTATCTCGGAGCTACCTCTAAGACTTAGCCCTGCTGAGTGGAAGAAGTCTTCCCTTTTCTCCACTCCCTGAAGATTCGGCAATCTGCGCTCTTAGTGGACTTTATCCCCTAAGATAAAGGAGGATAAAGTCTTTCTTTTACCCAGCTCGGACCGGAAATGACGGAAGTCCTCTACATTTACGGTCCATGACTTCATGTTAAGACTGCTTCTTTCTGATGCTTCTCTCCAGACGGAGCTCCCTCCAGAGGGATCTCCAGAGAGGATTATTTATCAAAGAGTACTATATAATCTGATCCTTCCACTTTTATCCTATCCTTTATACACGTGTCGACTCCTTATTAGGTGACATTTTTAGGCCGCATCATCAACTCCCCCCTACTCTCGTAAAAGGGGGACATCTTTTGTGAGAGTAGAAAAATTTCCTAGAACCTAGTACAAGGGTCTTTCTGGAAAGACGTGTATCGTTCCTGCTTCGGAGAGGAAGTTTCAAAACATGTCCTTCTCCGAAGGCTTTTCCCGCCTCCAACTTGGGAGACTTTTCGGCTTCCGCGCGTGGGCCCCACGCGATCGCTTTTCTCTCTCCTTTGTTATTCTCCCGAGGAAAATCCTCGATTCTACCCCATATCTTCTCCCATTTACTCCACGCAACCGCCTCCTTTCTTTTCTTCCTTTTTCGAATTTCATTTCTTCCCAAAAGTCTCTCGTCGTCTTCATCTTTCTTCTCCGGTGTTCTTCCTCCCGAGTTTTCGCCGTCACCGGCCGCCCCGACCGATTCTGTAGTCCTTCTAATCAAGGTAACCCAGTTGTCCTTCTTTTCTTCTTTTATTAGCACTGTAAATCGATGTCAAGCCCCCTTTCTCCGCCTGAAACTCTTAGCCAAAACCCCTCTAAGTGCACTCCCTTTACGATGGGGAGTCCAGAGAATAGGATTTCCACTTCCTCCCAAATCGATCATACTCACCTGTCTAGCCTTACTCACGCCTACAGCTTCCCGTCAGAATATACCTTTCGCGTCCCTCACTCAAACGAACGCCCAGATCTCTCCGAGCCCCGAACTCTTGCTTTTTTCGAAGCTCAACTTAGGGCAGGACTTCGGTTCCCGATCCACCCGTATTTGGCTGCCATCTCGACCCGTATGCAAATCCCTCTTAATCAATTTACTCCAAATGCTATCCATACCATGATAGGCTTTTTCATCTCACTACAGGAAATCACACATTTCGTGACGAAATTTTTTTCGACGACACAAAATTCGTCACAATTTCTTACTTAAACGCGACGAATTTTATTTTTCGTCATTAAAGTACCAGAAATTGTGACAAAATTTTAATTTGTCACCAATTACAAAAAAAATCGTCACAAATTTGTATATTTTGTGACGATGTTAAGAAGTATGTCACAATAATACTATGTGACGATTTTAATAATAAATGGTGACGAAATTCGACGTCATAAAAAATCGTTTTTCTTGACAATACTAAACTATCGCCACAATAATAATTGGTGACGATTTTAATAATAATTGATGATGAAATTCAACGTCATAAAAAGTATATTTTCATGACAATACTATTTTTGTCATTAATTATTTGAAATATTTTAAGACAAAATATTTTCGTCACAATAATAATTGGTGACGATTTTAATTGTAATAGATGATGAAATTCGACGTCATAAAAAGTATATTTTCATGACAATACTATTTTTCGTCATTAATTATTCAAAGTATTTAGAGACAAAATATTTTCGTCACAATAATAATTGGTGACGATTTTGATTGTAATAGATGGCGATATTCGATGTCATGAAAAATATATTTTCATGACGATATTATTTTTCATCATTAATTATTCGAAATATTTAGTGGCAAAATGTTTTCGCCACAAAAATAATTGGTGACGAATTTAATAATAATTAATGGCGATATTCGACGTCATGAAAAATATGTTTTTTATGACAATACTATTTTTCATCATTAGTTATTTGAGATATTTAGTGACAAAATATTTTTCGTCACACTAATAATTGGTGACAATTTCTATAATAATTGATGACGACATTCGACGTAATGAAAAATATATTTTCATAACGATATTATTTTTCATCATTAATTATTCGAAATATTTAGTGATAAAATTATTTCGTCATAAAAATAATTAGTGACAATTTTAATAATAATTGATGACGATATGCAACGTCAAAAAATATATATATATATTCATGACGATACTATTTTTCGTCATAATTATTTGAAATATTTAGTGACGAACTTTTTTCATCCCAAAAATCATTTGTGACGATTTTAATAATAATTGATGACGATATTCAACGTCATAAAAATATATATTTTCATGATGATGCTATTTTTCATCATTAATTATTTGAAATATTTAGTGAATTTTTTTTATTATCACTACAATAATTGGTGGCAATTTTAAAAATAATTGATGACGTTATTCAACGTCATAAAATATATGTTTTCATAACGATACTATTTTTCGTCATTAATTATTTGAAATATTTCGTGACAATTTTTTTCATCGCTATAATAATTGGTGACGATTTTAATAATTATTGGTGACAATTTTTTTTTTTTTTTGAAGTCTCGGGTATCCGGTTCAAGGCCGACTAATTCCGGGGGACCAATCCCACCGCCCACTTGCGGGGGTCCCATTTAAAGTCAGAGCTTTGCGCTCTGTATGGACATGGCCCCATAGAAATTATTTGCACCTTAGGGGTTTCGAACCTGAGACCTAGAGAGGAGCACACTCCTAAGTCCCAAGCCTACACCACTAGGCCAACTCCTTGGGGTTATTGGTGACAATTGTTAGTGACTATTCGACGTCATAAAAGATACATTTTCATGACAATGTTATTTGACGTAAAAAAAAGCATAATGATCTCTAATTTCAAGACCCGCCCCGCTTGAAAACCCGTCGAATTTTACCCATCCTGTCCCGCATAGTTTTTTTAATTTTTTAAAATTAATTTTAATTTATACAATATATTTATTTTGATATTGCAAAACTAAATTAAAAATATTTTTACAAACATATATACATTAATATATACTGTATAAGTTTTTATAAATAGAAACGTGGGTTTTTCTATCGTTAGGAAGAGGGTTCGCCCTTCCTGATAATAGGAAACCAATTAAAAATCGACACCTCATTTTTCTTTGTCATTGTGCAATCTATGTTTGCAATGGAATGATATAATTAATATTTAAATAATACAGTATATATATAATTACCAAATCATCCCTTGATATTTCTTAAAAAAAAAAAAAAAAAATCTCATATTTATAAATTTAACGTTTTATTCCATATTGTCATTTAATATTAAAAAAAATTCAAAACCAATTGAACATTAAAAAGACGATTTCATTCCTCATCAAAATCAATTGTGTGTTCTTCCCAACTCCAGTCTCTTAACCCTAAATCCCAATATCCCAATCATATTTATAATCTAAAGGTTCTCTTTCAAGTTCGATCTCCCCAGTCCCCGTCAAGTCTCCTCACCCATTGTTGATGTTGCGCACCACCGCTGGTTTTCTCGTGTGCCGTTTGATTCTGTCTCATGCTTGAATCTTTAGAAAATCATAGGGTAATAGTACTTGTAGACACCATTGCTTTGAGTGTGATTTGCTCGGTAGAATTTAATATGAGTCAAATAATATTAGATGCTACCAACATTCGAATTCACTGGAAGATCTTCATTCGTATGTAACTGAATAAGAGCGATCCCTTCGAATTCATTAGGCAATAATCAGACTTGGGATTAGTCAAAAGAAGAGTATTGAAGACCAAAGAAATAATCCCCATTATTGAATATGTGTATTGAAGAATACATGAAAATTAAAGGGGAAGGATGTTGAATCTTGTGAAAATTGAAGTTGTTTTGCCGATTAGGGAAGAAACAGATTTAGGGTAAATATGAACACAAGATGACGATCTTAAAATTGATGACAATATCAATTTTTTTTTTTTTTGTTACAATTTTAATTTTGTTAAAAGTGTTTAATTAAAAAATGAAGTGTAAATAAGAATATATATATATATATATATATGTTATTTTTATTAAATATTTTTATTTATTTAAAATTAAAAAGATATTTTCGTCATTTTATATTTATTAATTTAATTTATTATTAAAGCGATTGAGTGCAATTGCATATTTTATAGGGCAAACGCACTATTGCGAACTATTGCGAACTGCAATCATATAGAAACAATTACATGCATTGGATCGTTGATCCAATGGCGTTTAAATGATTTCATGTTATCAGGAAGAGCGAAGGCTTCCTAACCATAGAAAGACCCTAGAAACGTATATGTGTTCAAAAAAAAGAATAGAAACATATATATGTATATTAAATATTACTATATTTATATATAGCGGATCCGGAAACGGGTAAGCGGGGCGAGTTTGATAAAAATCATGACCCATCCCATACCCGCTTAACCGGGTCCATAACTCTCAAGGTCTCTCACCCCCTCTCTCGAACACATACACATGCACACAACTCTACATACCAGAAATTAAGACCGATAAAAATCAGCAAGTATATTTGCAATTAATGGTCTAACTTCAAAAGCTGAAAACCTAGTGAGGCAGGTGACGAAATTGGGTTTACGAGATCATATTGCCTTACTCTTGACCCATAGGGAACAAAAGAAGGGACCCCTAAGAGCTTCTATTTGTATAGGTTAGCTTTGTTAAAATAATCAATGCGTGTGTATTATTGGCAAAAGAGTAATTCATCAATGCAGAGGACAAAAGCACAATTTCTTCACAAACTTAAAATTGTTAATATCTTTAAGCACCACTGTTAGAGAAAGGAACTAGAAGATTTTTATGAATAAGATGAATTGAAAGATAAAGTAAACGAAAGAAAATAAGCAAATAACATATAAGTAGTCTCTATTTAAAAAGAGCACAAGGTAGAAATAACATTTGCTAATTACTACCCATGAATTATGCTAAGTTACATCCCAAACTTCAGCTACTCTTAATTGCTAATTCTGTTTAGAACCCATTATTAATCTTACTTCTATAAGTAATCCATTAGCTCTACCCATGTGATGTCCTTCCTTACTAACCATCCTAAATGCACCGCTTCCACAAAAAAAGAAAAAAAAAAAAAAAACTCATTCTTAGATTACAATATTTAATTTATGTTTTTCCGGCTATTTTGAGGTAGTTTTTGCATGATACTATTAAATATCAATTTTCAATCTAAAACAAATTAATTTGCAGAAAACATAAAGCACCAGAGAACAAATGACCCCAGTTATATTACTCTACACATTAGAAAAAAAGGGTAATCCCAAAATTTTCATTTCTACTTTCCTATTAGTGTGGAATCTTTACACTTCTCAATAAATAGATTATCCGTAAGATTGAAAATAAGTTTCCCATATTTTGCAAGAAAAGTACCACAGAGGAACAATAGTTGAATAAAAAACTTCACATCCCAAATATAGTACATATATAGAGTTAAACTACTAACTTGACCACATTCTGATCCTTTTTCCTGGTTATTAGAATTTAGACATATCAGACTAAAAAAGTGGAAGTTATCTATTGATAGATTTTGCTAATTAACCAGTTTTTCCTCCTCATCAGGTGCCTTACTATTAGTATTTTGACTATTTACTTTTACAATCAAGACCAAATTCATTTGCAAAAAACATATACATCATGAAAAAGGGTACCATCCCAAAAACTATAACTCCGCCAATACTTATAACCCAATTGACAATTCTTTTTTTTTTTAACAACAAAAATTGTAATATATTAACGAGTACCAGGGGTACTCAAAAGGATCAATCAGAGTTACAATTATAAAATGACAAGAAGACTAATCTAAGCCAACTGACAATTCTACCCATTCTTTTTCCTTCATTTTGCAATGAATATATTAGTCAAAATTAAACCAAATGAATATATAATTGGCAATAGAAACATGATTAAATCAAATTAACACGAAACAACCGATTAAGAGATAATTCGAGAGAACCAGAAAATTTAACAAATATATTAAAAATTTGATAAAAACTCCATACCTTATGTATTCATTTTCTTGGGGACATCTTTTCGAATTCAGGAAGAGTCTGTTTCTGTCCGCTTCACTGAACCCCAAGAATAGATCATCACAAGTATTAGCAGTATTTAAGAATGGGTTAGACTTGAGAGTCTCTCCATCTCCCTATTCTTTAATACAAAGTGACAAAGTCTTTCCATCTTCCTATTCTTGTATGTACACGTCCTAAAAGCATTTGGTTACCATGCTTACCTAGAAAAATTATTAGCAAAGAGTAGCAACAATGTGACAAGGAGTCATATTTTGCTCCAAATGCCAGGACAAAAGTTTTAAAGAAAAAAGAAAGCATGATATCCAAATGCTCGTAGATCAACCTGTTGTCAAGTATACGCCACTGGTCACCAAATTTTGCATCAACATCATCAATTTCTTTCTCAAGGTTTTGAAGCATAGCATCAACCTGGATGAAATTGGCAAGTTACACATACATTGCGTGATTTCAAGTCAATTGAATGGGATAACCAAAACATTTATACTTTCTTCCCATGGCAATCTTTGCATATTTTCCATTTCCACCTGCAGTTTATCCCAGTTGAGGTACCTGGGGTGGGTAGGTGGGTGGGGGTTATCTTTTTTTTTTTTTTTGTAGGTGGACAGTTAAGGAGAAAGTATACCCTGTCTATAAGAGCAGATGAAACCATATTGTGGTCAGAAACATCAGCTC
Organism: Galeopsis tetrahit; assembly: GCA_963675135.1. NCBI lineage: Eukaryota > Viridiplantae > Streptophyta > Magnoliopsida > Lamiales > Lamiaceae > Galeopsis > Galeopsis tetrahit. The sequence continues at coordinate 23,940,440 of OY776134.1, forward strand.
CATCCTTGCTTTCATCACAAGCCTCTTTATATGCACCATGCTATTATAAAGCTCGATCTGACAAGATCAAGATAATCAATACGATATTTAATTAGTTAACTCCTTTAAGCCATTCTCTTGTCAAGTTCTTTTGCAATAAGAACCTCCAGAAACCCTGCAAAAATTGAACCAAGATATAATACAGGCCTAGCAGAGTAAATTCAATAACATCATGAAACATTTTATATCATATATAAACCTTCATGGGATCTGGATTGTCCCCTTGACATGTGGCTGACACCACAAATATCACTGCTTTCTTAGTTAGCAAATCTCTCTGAAACAAAAAATAAAATAAATTAAAATTTCTAATAGAAAGCAAGTTTAAGTTGGTAAACTCGTTAGTAAACTTCCCTCTAGCTTACTGAAGAAGGGGAAAATACGCATGACAAATTAATGCAATATGCACAATATTAAAATTCACCAAACCAAATAAAGTATCCAAATGAGAAGTAGATACATACAGGTTGGACTTCACGGTCAAGACGCTCAGCAGTGTCCATTGCATTGCCTGTTTGCAAAGCATACAATATCAGCAGCTAACGATTATCAAACTTTTCCTTCATTGAACACACATTATAGATACAATTCTGACCAAAAAATCAGACCAACATATAAAAAAGGAGTCTTCTAATACCTCGTTATGCTGAATCGGAAAACTTCATTTACTATTATCTCTCTTCCTCCCCTCCCTTTGGGCTCCATATATGAAGAACACACGTCTTTCCGGAGTTTATCTCTCTTTTTCTTCTTTAAGATTCCCTAATGCATATCTGCTAAAAAAAACTCCAAAACCTTTCACCTCTTGAACGTTTCAACGTTTTCAGGGATAAAAAACTCCAAAACCTTTCACCTCTTGAACGTTTCAACGTTTTCAGGGATCCACTGCCAAACGAAAATGCAATAAGTCTTACAACCACATAAATTCATTTACGCAACTTTAAAGAACATACTCTTCATCACTATAACCCACACAAAATATCTCCATCGACACCCAGTATGAAAGTTTGTGATGCAACTATTAATGAGAAAGAAAAAGAAAGGTGGTATCTTGCTTTGCTTACCCATGGGGTAACGTGAAATAACACATGGATTGTTTCTGGTGTCACCTAGTTATAAAAAATACAAGAAACCAGGGTATAGCCATGGCAATCATGGAACTTTCTTAGCATAAATTCAAGATATTTGCTAAGATAACTAAATATTGAATAATAGCAAATCAATTAATACCAATTAAAAAAATATTGCAATTGAATCTTCCGAGCACAATGAATAGATCAAACAATCACAATGTATTTGGGAGTAACATAAATTTCATAATTCTTATGCATATCAACAGAATTTATATCCAATTCCTTTTTACTAGACATGTATCTAGCAGAAACATGGTCTAGCCTAAAATGCCAAAGATCAAACAAGCTAGAACTCAAAACAGAGTGTGCAGATTAACTTTCAATTTGTAAAGGCCACCTTCTTGTTCAGCAGTACAAAACACCTTGTCAGTGTAGGGCCAAAAAAACTCACAGTGCAATTAGAATATCTAGTTAAATGATTAACAAATAACAAATTAAATGTAAATTCAGGGACATATAAAACATTGTGCAAAGTCAAGAATTCATTTAGCACAATGTTTCCAATATGAGTTGTTGTAGCAATATCATTGTTTGGCAAAGATATCTTAATATCAGAAAGTGGGGTGTATTAGTATTAGTGAACAATTTTAAATTAGAAACCATATGATTTGTGGCTCCTGCATCCAATGTGCAACTAGAAAAATAAACAGAGAATTAGAACAAAAGCAAGAACGCAAACCTGAGTCCTTTTTTTCTTGAACAATGGCCCAAACCATGTCTAAAATAAAGAAAGTGTGAATTCAACGAAGTTGAGAAAATTCAAGAATCTCAAAAACAAACCGTGAAACCACACGACTTTGCAAAGAATATCCCTAAAACAATGAAGAACGAGCATTAAACTCTGTATTAAGAAAATCCTTAACCGAATAACCCCGAAATTTAGGAATCAATCTCGAACTGAAACATATAACAAAAATCAAATAGATTTCGCGAACAAGTCGATCAAGAAGTAAAGCAAAATTTCAAGGAAATCCACAGAAATAGTGAGAAACCCACGAAGAAGAAAGAGGGTTGTGTTGTGTTTCGTACTAATACTCCGCATTCAATACCATAACTTAATTAAAGAATATTGTTCATTGTATTCCAATCTTGAGAGAAACCTAGACTAAAAGGATTGTTGGAGAAGAAAAGTATATATTCTGGATTTGGGAAACATCACTTCACAAAATTGGAGGGAAGGTTACCGCTTTTTTTCTTTTTTTTTATCAATTACTCCCTCCCTCGATTTTCTCCTTTTATTTTATTTATCAATTACTTCCTCCCTCCTCTATATCATGATTAATTGAATCTAACTGAAAATTATTTTTATTTTTATTTTAAATATAACTTATGGTTATATATGAGATAAATATTATAATTATTTTTAAAATATTAATACATTTTTTTCATTTTGAAAAGGTTATATATATGGCAAAAACTTTTGTGAAACCGTCTCACATATCTTTTTCGGTGGGGTTGTAAACGAATCGAATAATTTTGCTCGATTCTGTATTCGTATTCGAAATTTTATGATTCGAATTCGAATGCAAATATTTTTTTTGATTCGACTAATAAACGAATACAAATACAAAATTATGATATTCGATATTTGTAAGTATTCGATTATATTTATAATATATATACATAAATATATTTTTAAATGTATATTTGTCTCATGTCGTATAATATTATTTAAAAAAATTTCTCCATAAATTTTCGAATCGAATAGTTTCAAGTCAAATCGAATAGTATCGAATACGAATCAATTTCAAATCGAATACTTGAAAAATAATGTTTATAATATGTATTAAAAAATTCGAATCGAATACTCGAATCGAATCAAATAGTAACGAATAATCATTCGAATCGAATACCGAATCAAATTTATTATTTGAAAATTAAACAAATACGAATACAAATATTCGAATATTTTCACGAATCGAATACTGCAGTATTCGTTTCGATTCGATTCGTTTACAACCCTATGTGAGACGGATCCCCCTTAACATACATTTTAAAATTTTGGAACCCATATTTTAAAATATAACTTGAGACTCGTCTCAACATATCTCATTAAGTGAGTCTATGAAACGGTCTCACCCAAAACTAGCTATATATATATATAAATTTACATTCAAATTAAAACGTGATAAGTGACAAAGTTAATTGACATATTCAGCCATTTCAACGAAATAGGATTAGCTAATAGTATTAAACTAGCATCACAAAAAAATAGTTCCCTACTCAATTATTCATTTTGACATTCTTTATGTCTCTCATAATCTTATTAGCACAAAAAAACTCTTGGCCAAAAGCTACGACTAATTAAATGGGTGTTTGCAAACACTAGTATGTGCTTAAAATCATTTTTTTTTAAAGTGATTTTGGTGAAGCACCCCTTCACCTACTTTTAATAGCTTCTATGTGCTTCTCATCATTATAGTAACCAATTTTACATTTTTGCCCTTACAATTTAAATAATATTTTATATTTATTCATTACTTATCCAAATGTAATAAGGATGTTTTTGTAAAATTATAAAGAAGCTATTTGTTTTGCAAACATCACAACATATACACTATTGATTAAAAGTGCTTAATTTTAAAACACTATCCACTTTCAATTTTATTTCAAAAATTAATTTTAATCACTTTGAATCAATTACTATTATTTGCAAACACACCCTAAGTAGGAACGAAAGGAAGTATAATGTGACAATTTAAATGAAATAAGATTAGTTAATATTAAACTGGCAAACATAAAAAATTGTTACTCCAAGGGTAATTATGAAAATTGTTTTAATTGTGCATATCTTATGTGTGAAATATTTTAAATAAATGTCACTCATTATTAAATGACAAATAACTTGCACTTTAGAAAATGATGATTAAAATGTAATATCATTATTTCTAATTGTTTTAAAAATTAATAGTTTAATTACAAAGACCAAGAAAAAGTAAGGTCTTCTAAGGCTCTGATGGGTGACTATTGAAGAATGAAAAAAAAAATTAGGTGGTTGCATGCTGCAAAGTGATAATTAAAAATAGGCTTAAATTCTTCATTGTATACCATAATTATATTCTACTATTTTAGAATCAGTAGTATAACTTAATACTTTAATTAAAAATATTATTTTGTACTTAATATGATGAAATATTAATTAACTAGAAATTGATATATTTTATATTTTGAAAATATAAAATCACTCTATCTAAAAATATAAGTATAAATGATAAAACATAAAAAAAATAAAAAAATCATACATCTAAAGTATATTGAATATGATGAGGGGAAATAGTTTTCGATTTTTTTAGTATTAACTTTTTCAAATATTTGGGAATTTAAATGTAAAAAGGGGTGGTTTTACTTTTCATATTGCAACAGATTTTATTAGAAATATTAAAAATTTGGAAAATTTAAGCGGTAAAAGAAAAAAGAAAAAAGCGGTTCTTATCTCTATATCCAGTTCCTCACCTCAAACACAAAGAAAAGCCCTAGTTCTCGATTCCCAAATATGAAATTTTCCTTTCAAGAGATCATAAAAATCCAAGTATCCATTGCTCCTTATTCTTAATTCAATGCTCGATTTCATCTTCCATCCACATAAAAGCCGTATACATCTTTTCCCCCAAAAATATACAGATAAAAGCCGTATACATCAAAATCGCCCCAGGAACTTTGACAACCAATATTCTCCTCAGAATTGAGCGGCGAGACGACGATAAGGGTTTAGGCGACCGATGACATCGATGTCTATTCGACAGAGTGATGAGCGGTGTGAGGTGACGAGAGGCGGCTGTGAGGGTTCGAGTGCACGTGAGGCGAAGCCGCGAGATTAAGGCGCGCAAGGATATAGAAGCGGCTAGATGCGACTGCGGAGAGGTAGCGATCGATGCCGAACCATGAGTTTGTAAATTGAATTGAAACTCTGTGTTTTTGAAATCTATAATGGCCACAATGCTACTGAAATTTGTTTCTGGGATTCTAATTTTTGGGTTCATTGTGATGATTTTCTTGCTTATTGTTAATCTTTTCCAGAAATAGTTTTCCTGATTGCAACTATGCTACTATACTTTTTATCAGTAGAGAGAAAGGGTTCATGGGCCCTAGCCCTGTATGCCCACACCTACGAGGAAGATGCTTGATTCAACACCGATTGCCATAGTGCTGACGGTGACAAAGAATCGTATTCTCGAGTTTCCACCACTTCACAAAAAAATCGGGTACTACTGCTTTGCTGTTCTGGGACGCTGTAAATTTTCATCATGCCCTGATTGTATTTTCATGCGTGCTCTCTGTGCTTCTAGGTGGCAATGAGAAATATTATTATCTCATGTCCTCTTCATTCAAAATCTGAGTTTCCTCCTAGTTGTCTTTAATGGATTATTATATATTATACATGTTTTACTGAGTTTTCATGCAAGCCAAAGGCAAACTTAGTATGATACCACTTATGAATGAACACCTAAATTTGCAAACCAATGCTATTGAAATTGTTTTTCTTCTGTGTAGATCACCAACAAATGCTTATCACAGATCCTAGAATATATTGCAACTTGCAGCTCCTTTCTAGAAGGATGTTTTACCATAAATGTTATGACGACAACCTTGCATCTCTCAAGCAAGGACGCAAATCATTTGATGTATCAATTCCAGGAATGTTTATTGAAGTTTGTTTTTATTCAACTTAATTAGTTTCTCCAATTGTAAAAAATAAAAATAAAAATAAAAACATACCGTTTTTGCATTATAGACACAATTTTGGTATAAGTTTTTACAAGGCATACATTAAAATTAATCAGCTAGCAATCCATATGAAATATATTTGGCAACTACTTTGTGAATTGTAAGTAACTCTTATGATTGTTTCTTATTTTCTTATACATTTTATAATTTCTATGTACTCAGCTGAAGAACATGAGACTGTTTGGTTGTACTTGTATATGGTGAGTTGCTGATTATGTTATTATAAGCTAAGAAAAATGTGATGTTGATATTTAAGAGACGCTAGCATGATATGCCAATCTTTCATAAGTCACATGACATGAGCTTGTCTCCTATCGTATGGTTCTCTTGTCAGTCCCTACTCCCTAGCATCTTATCCTTGAACTATTTCTAACTTTTAATTTAAAAAAATTTTGTTTTACTGATTTTTCAGGTGGATCTTGCTCTTGCTGTTCTGGGCACAAAGCCATTGAAAAATGCTGTGTATAATCCTAAAGGAACTGAGTTTAAGCAAGCACATTGGAGTGACAGAAGGAATTTCCTCCCTCGTTACTAAACTCCACAACTTGAGAACGCTAGACGTCACCTGCTATCACAAAATAACTCAGGCATTGATTGTCACTTCACAAATTAATGTACCTCCCTCGCTTCTCTCAAGATGCACCTTGTATTTAGACTTTTAGCTGAAGCTTTTGTTTGGATAGGGCAAAAATGCTCATTTTTGGAGGAACTTCACCTTTTACATAATGAACTTGTTGATGAAGGTAACTAATTTCTTTAGTTCGATGAGGTTTTTGTGGAATATTGCATAAGCTTGGAAGATTTTTACTAATAATGATTTATTGTGTCCAATCAGGCCTAAAATTCATCTCAAGGTGCTCTCAACTCAAAATCTTTAGGTTAAGAATCTGCTTGAACATATCTTATGAGAGGCATATCCATATTGGCACCGAGTTGTTCAAAGCTCAAAGATCTTACACAGGTTAGATTATATACTTTCATGAGAATATAAAAATATTGGATGGCCTGTACGGAACATGATTAACATAGTGTATTGTAAATCCATCACTGACTTTTTCTTAATGTATAACCAAAGCAATAACGATTAACTTTTAGATTCAAATATAAGTTTGGACTGATGTGGATTTGAAAGCCAACTTTCTTAATATACTCTTTCTCCCACATCACATATTCATTGAAATCTATCTTATTGTGTCATGTGCTGGAATCTGATTTAGTTATGCTTTGGTTTGAATTGTAGTGAACTTTTTGGTTGAGTTGGCGGTTTATTATGGAGACTATATGTTCTGGTTTGAGTTTGATTCATATATTGTTCAATTTGATTCTCATTCTACAGATACTACATGCACATTCACATTGTTAAAGGAAATTATATGCTGCTTTCTTTCATGTTTATTGTATTTCAATTATATTATCTCAAATTATCACTTGTTCACTGTGATTTGCTAGTTACGTGTCAATTGATCTCTCACCGTCTGTTGTGTGGGCTTGTTTTCTTTTTATTCCACTTCACTTTTCAATTAATTAGGTGCACATTTCACCAGTTGAATAACTAGTTTTCTGTTGCTTACTTGTTTCTGTGATTTTTTATTTTTTTAAATTTGCGAATATATCTTTGTAGAATATTTTTATGAAAGATTAGCTCATACTTTCTTTATTATTAATTTTCAGGACCTAAAGGCCTACCAAGGAAGAAAGTTCGTATGTTAAGAGTTGAAGCACATAGTTATGGACAGTGGAGAGCCTGAAAATAAGACATTAGAGAATATTTTTATATTTTTTTCTATTTTTTTTAAGTATTTGTTTTTCGGTTTTTCTTTTTATTTCTAACTCGAGATGCTTCTGACTTTCAATACAATTTTAATTATTGCATTTATTATCTATGTTCTTTAATTTAGTGTCAGTGTAAATATTTATTTATTATAATTTATTAATTAAATTAGTTTATTACGATAATTAATATAGATATTTACAATTAAATCGAAATCTCAATAAAAAATATTTATTTTATGATAATTTATTTGTCACGGTAAAAATGCAAATTTTTTTTTTATGACGATTGCTATTTTGTCACTAAATATTACTCCCTCCACTTTTAATTAAGTGTCATTCTAACAATTTTCAACAAATTAAGATATATAATCATAGACCATTTTACCCTTCATTTCATGTATACAATAATTAATGTTTAAGCATGATTTATGTTATAGTACTATATTCAAAAGGTAAAAAGCGTAAATCAAGGTAAAGAAAATGGAGGGAGTATAATGTGTAAGGATAAAATTGTCAAAATTCAAAAAAAAAGTGTAGAATGACACTTGTTTTGAAAATATTAAAAAAGACAAAGTGACACTTAATAAAAAATGGAGGGAGTATTAATTAATGATAAATTTTGTTGTCATTATATATATGCACATATGATGACAATAAAAAAATTCGTAACAATAGTGTAATTCTTTTGTGATGAAATATTTAAATGAAGACGAAATATATGTTGTCACTCTAACTAGAAATTTAGTGACAATTATCATATTCGTCACTGAATAATATTTCTTATGACAAAAATGTTTCGTTACCATTTCTACGCTATTTAGTGATCAAAAATATTTTGTCACTGAATATTACCCTTTCGTGACGCATTCGTCGTCATAATACATACATATATAACAACGATTAAAATTTTGTCACTAAAGTGTTACTCTTTGGTGACGAACTATATAAAAGGTGACAAAATTATTCGTTTAATTGTGACGATGATGTTGTCACTAAAATTTGACAAATTCGGTAGAAAATGGAAAAAATCGTCACTTAAAATTAACATTTTAGTGACAATAAATCAAATCGTCATGTAAGGTTGAACTATTTGGTGACGAACTATATAAATTACGACGAAATAAATAATCTATTTATGACGGAAATTTCGTCATTACAATTTTAAAAGGTTGATATGAAATGGATATTTGTCGCTAAAAATTAATATTTTAGTGACAATAAATCAAAACGTCATTTAAAGTTGAACCTCTAGTGACGAAATATCATATTTAGCGATAAAATTCAGTGTTAAATGTGACGCTTTATTCGTCACCATAGATGGAATAATATAGCGACACTTAACTTTAGCGTCGCCAAAAGATGACTTTTGATGACGAATTCAAATAAAGTCACATTTACCTAATGTGACGCACCTACAGTGACCTTCTTTGCGACGGAGAAAAATCGTCGCCAAACCCATTTTGTGACGAAAAATGATGCTTTTATAACGAATTGTTGTCGTTGCGATTTCTCAAATTTCCTGTAGTGTCTTGGTGAAAGGGAATGGGGGTGACCCGTTTGCCGAACTGTTTCTGAGCCAACATTCTTGTAAGGTGAATGATGGCTTCTTCTATGTTAGTGGGCGAAGGTCCCGTGTTTGTAAATTTCTGAAAAAACTCCATGAAGAAGACTCATCCTGGCGAGATTATTATTTTTTTGTTACAAGCCCTAATGATTGGCCGTTTCCCCATGGGGATTGGATATTCCACAATCCAGGAGTAGTTCCTCCTCCTCTGAAAGCCTACTCTGTTTCCAATCACACTGTTATGAGCAATCTCAATACTCACATCCGTCTGTACGATTATTTCGATATTATTGGCATTTGCAAAAACCCTCGCATCCTCTCCCACTTCGGCTTTTGTCCTCAAGATTTTCCTTTAGATTCTCGAGATGGTAAAAATCTTCTGTTGCTGTATTTTGTTTCTTGCATGTGGCTATTTTCTGAGTTCTGAGAATTTTCTTGATTATCTGTAGCAATGAGTTGGTTAACTCATATCTCCCGAGATGCCCCTGCTCTCAGCATAGTGAAGGCCCCCGCATTATCCGCTCCAGAAGATCCTCCAAAAGCTCCTCAGTCTCCTGCTCTCGAGAGCTCAGCAAAGACTCCAGCTCCAGAGAGTCCTTCGAAAGTTCCTCCTCTCCCCAATTCATCCACTCAAGTCCCTGGTTCAGTTGCCAGGAGAACCCGTTCAGCTGCCAACGCCTTCTTCTCTGACTGTGGCACCTCTAAGAAGAAGAAGGGAAAAGCGACCCGTGCTCTTGCTGATAAGGAAGCTCCCCCTTCTGCTGTGTACGAACCTCTCCATCGCCTTATCGACCGATGTCCTGCTCCTTCCAATACTGACTTATCCGACACGCCCCTTCCTGAGGATCAACTGCTCCATGGTGCTCATCTTTTTTCAGAGGTACTTTCTATTATTTTCTATTTCCACAGTCTCTGCCTTCTTCATATCTCAAACACTATTTCTTTTTCTTCTGTAGCTTGGTCTTACCTATGCTAAGATACTCGATCAAGGTGTTGAGATGGTGGCTGAGCTCGAACTTCTCCGGGCTGAAGCGTCCTCTTTCCAGTCAACCCTCAAGGGTATCACTACATAGAAGAACAAAGCTCATAAACGAGCTCAAGCTCTATCTGAGGAGTTGTCTCTCCTACGGACTCAAAGCAAGCAGGATGCAGCTAGGATTAAATATCTGGTACAGGAGGTGAGACGGATGGAACGCGAGCTGCCGGATGTCGGAGTGCAGGCTTGCATTAAGTCCCTGTTCACTTCCTCCTTGGGTCAAGAGTTCTTGGGGACTCTTCATACTCAGTGGCTGTCCAGCTTCCTAAAGAGTTCAAGCTTCCTCTGTGCCATGGGGCTGCATATCCCTCACTTCATCGACCACGGCTTCAGCAATGCCGTGGCCGAGCACTCAGCCCCGGGGTTCGATGGAACTTACTCTCGTGAGTTCCACTTGGATCGACTCGCTACTCCTCCAAAATTCTTGGGGGATCCTAAGGAGAGCCCCGATAGTCCTTGGTGGTTACCCGAAATGAGTCAGGCCATCACCAAGCTGCAGGCTGTCAAGGTGGGTATGGCTGAGCTAAAGCCTTTGGAGCGTCTGATTTATCCTTATGACTCCGCTCTAAAAGTGGCAACCGAGGTAGGTGGAGGGACAGGCGTTGAGGATACCGTGAGAGGTACAGAGGGTCCAGAGGAGGGCGGAGGGTCTAGCAACCATGTTGCTGAGGAGGAGGGCGCTGCTGGAGGGGCTGAAGGAGCTGAGGTCGAGGGGGCTGTTGTTGAGGAAGCTGCTACTGAAAAAGCAGTTTAAATTTCATATTTCCATGGTCACAACAAACAATTTACTTTTCTCTTGTTTCGCTACACTCTTTATTTTCTGCTCATAATACTTGCTCTCATACTTTGTAGGGGACCCCACACTCCTGGATATGTGGGGGCTTTTTGTAGTAATCGTGTTAGCTTGATATTGCTTGTTTGCTGTCTTTTTTCTTTTCTGCTTGCATGAGTAACTTACAAGACCAGCAAAGGATATGTTGGAGGTGTGCTCTCTTCCCCCCCCCCCCCCTTTTGTTGGGCTTGTAGGCTACGTTGGAATCACCTCTTGGTTGTACAGTCTTTTGATTTCAGGTGACTTGGTTATGGGGGGACATCCTCCCTCTTCTCTTGACTCCTGGATCATAAAACCTGTCCTTTTCATTATCTAGTCTTTGTAGTTCTCAAGCATGGTGAGAGCTTTCTGGAGGACCTCGGTCTCTAAGCCTCTAAGCATTTCACTCTTATTCCAAAAGGATTTTAATTCATAAAATCTTCTCATCTCATCAACTCACTTGGGTCTCAGGTAGGATGAGGGCTCTCTGGAGCACCTCGGCCTCTAGGCCTCTGAGTGTTTCTCACTCTTATTCTTAAAAGATTTTAATTCATAAAATCTTCTCATTTCAGTAACCCACTTGGGTCTCAAGTAAGATGAGGGCTCTCTGGAGCACCTCGGCCTCTAGGCCTCTGAGTGTTTCTCACTCTTATTCTTAAAAGATTTTAATTCATAAAATCTTCTCATTTCAGTAACCCACTTGGGTCTCAAGTAAGATGAGGGCTCTCTGGAGCACCTCGGCCTCTAGGCCTCTGAGTGTTTCTCACTCTTATTCTTAAAAGATTTTAATTCATAAAATCTTCTCATTTCAGTAACCCACTTGGGTCTCAAGTAAGATGAGGGCTCTCTGGAGCACCTCGGCCTCTAAGCCTCTGAGTGTTTCTCACTCTTATTCTTAAAAGATTTTAATTCATAAAATCTTCTCATTTCAGTAACCCACTTGGGTCTCAAGTAAGATGAGGGCTCTCTGGAGCACCTCGGCCTCTAGGCCTCTGAGTGTTTCTCACTCTTATTCTTAAAAGATTTTAATTCATAAAATCTTCTCATTTCAGTAACCCACTTGGGTCTCAAGTAAGATGAGGGCTCTCTGGAGCACCTCGGCCTCTAGGCCTCTGAGTGTTTCTCACTCTTATTCTTAAAAGATTTTAATTCATAAAATCTTCTCATTTCATTAACCCACTTGGGTCTCAAGTAAGATGAGGGCTCTCTGGAGCACCTCGGCCTCTAGGCCTCTGAGTGTTTCTCACTCTTATTCTTAAAAGATTTTAATTCATAAAATCTTCTCATTTCATTAACCCACTTGGGTCTCAAGTAAGATGAGGGCTCTCTGGAGCACCTCGGCCTCTAGGCTTCTGAGTGTCTCTCACACTCGTAATTGTTATATTCATACATCGCATATTCAAATATGAGAAAGATAATCAAGACACAATAATTCTGAATAATTCTTTCTTCAAAAAGGGATAAGACTTCATTGATTTATTGTCAGTTTTCAACATAGGCCATAGATAACCTACGCCGGTCTCATTAAAAACCTCTTTACGGAAAAACCCCAAAGGGGAAACCCGTAGAGAGGGAAAAAGAGCTCCGGTGAAGCCACAAAATACATCAAGCAAAATATGAATCAATGCAAAAGATCACAAAGCAAAAGTCATAAATGGTCTCAAGACCTTACACTTTCTTCAAATAAAGAATCTCTTCAAATGGCAAACGTTCCAGGGTCTAGCTATGTCGACCCCTTCCATACTCTGTAGTCTATAGGCTCCTCCCTTCAGTACCTGTGTGATTTTATAAGGCCCCTCCCAGTTGGGCTCTAACTTTGCTGTATTCTTTAGGGCATCAGCTCTTCTTAGCACCAGGTCCCCCGCTCTGAAGGACCTCGGGATCACCCTTCGGTCATATGCAGCTTTAATTCTGCTCTTATATCTTTCAGCACGTACTCTAACCATCTCTCTTTCCTCTTCCATTAAATCTAGGGCCTCTCTCATCAATCTTTCATTCTGATGTTCTTCAAATTGGGCAATTCGGTGCGACTGCAACAAGGCCTCTGGAGGTATCACCGCCGCGGCTCCGTAGACCAGCTGAAATGGGGACTCTCCAGTTGCTGTCTTTGGACTGGTTCTATATGACCACAATACATTATCTAACACGTTCACCCATCCTCCTCCTATCTTCGTCAGCCTTGTTCGAATACCATCTACTATCGTTCGATTAGTAACCTCCACTTGTCCATTAGCTTGAGGATGAGCTACAGAGGTGAATCTCTGTATTATGTTTAGTCTTGCACACCATCCTCGTACATTCTCTCCGTTAAACTGTGTTCCATTATCGGAGACCAATATTCTGGGTACTCCGAATCTGCAACAAATCTGTTTTCTCAAGAATTTAATCACATTTTCTTCATCTATCGTAGCCAGAGGAGCAGCTTCCACCCATTTGCTAAAATAGTCCACTGCTACTATCATAAATTTCCTCCCTCCGGAGGCTGGAGGGAAGGGTCCTACCAAATCGATTCCCCACTTAGCAAAGGGACAGGGAGAGTGCATAGCTCCCATCTCTTCCGCAGGGGTCCTTATCAATGGACCATTTTTCTGACACTTGACACATTTTTTCACAAATTCCCTAGCGTCTTTTGTCATGGAGGGCCAATATAATCCAGCCCTTAAAACTTTCTTCACCACTGCTTTGTATCCTTCATGACTAGCTGCATCACCTTCATGGATCTCTTTGAGTGTGTACATCGCTTCCCGGGTTGATATACACCTCAAATATGGTTGTGTGAACGATTTCTTGTATAAGTGTCCTCCGATAATACAATATTTGATCCGAAGGGCTCGGGTCTCTCTGGTGGTAGGGGCATCTGCTCCCTTGGTGAGTTCCACCCATATAGCTCTTCTCCAATCATCTTCCTCCTCAATGGAACCAATGGGGTTCTCCAGGGTCTCTCTTTCTGCCAGTACCAGGGTCACTGTTCCTTGTCCATCAAACTCTGTGGAGCTAGCGAGTTTGGAGAGGCTATCCGCCTGCATGTTTTTCTCTCGAGGTATCTGGACTACCTCGCACTCTTGAAATTTACCCATCACTTCTTTGGCTCGTTCCAGATAGGCAGCCATCCTGCTATCTTTGGCTACATATTCCCCATTCACCTGTTGAACAACTAATTGGGAGTCTGAGTATAGAGTTACCTTTGGAGCTCCCAATTCTAATGCCATCTCCATTCCTCTGATCAAAGCTTCGTACTCTGCTCCATTATTCGAGGTCATGAATTGAAACCTCACTGCAAATTGTAGGTCCTCTCCTTGAGGGCCCATTAGCACAATCCCTGCTCCTCATCCGCTCAGAGTCACTGATCCATCTACGTACACCTTCCATCCCTCGGTTTCCTCTGGTTTGGTCGACTCTTGGATGAAATCGGACAGAGCTTGGGCTTTTATGGCCTTCCGCGGCTCGAAATCCACGTCGTATTCTTGGAGCTCGATTGCCCACCTTACCATCCTTCCGGAGAGGTCTGCTCGCCCTATAACCTGTTTCAACAAGTAATTAGTGCGGACCAGTATTTTGTAAGAGAGGAAATATGGACGCAACCTTCGCGCTGTAACTACCACGGCCAGAGCAGCCTTCTCAATTTCTGAGTATCGAGTTTCGGCCCCTTGAATGACCTTACTGACGTAATAAATAGGATGTTGAAGAGATCCCTCTTCTTTGACCAAGGCGGTGCTTAGTGAGAATTCCCCTACGGAGAGATACAAAATGAGGGTATCTCCCGGAGAAGGCTTTGTCAGCTTCGGCAACTGAGACAAATGATGCTTCAGGTCTTCAAAGGCCTTTTGGCATGTTTCATTTCATTCAAACTTGGTCCCTTTCTTGAGAATTTTAAAGAAGGGATGACTCTTTTCAGCAGACCTGGCTATGAATCTGCTCAATGTTGTAATCCTCCCATTGAGCGTCTGGAGCTCTTTTACATTTCTCGGCGGCTGCATGTCCAGTACAGCCTTCACCTTGGCTGGATTCACTTCTATACCTCTTTGAGTGACCATGTATCCGAGGAACTTCCCTGATTTTACTCCAAAAGAGCACTTGGCTGGGTTCAATTTGATGTCGTTCTCTCAAATTACTTGAAAAATTTCCTCCAGATCCTCCACATGCTGATCTGCATTCACACTCTTAGCCAGCATATCATCTACATATATCTCCATGTTCCTTCCCAGCTGTCTCCGAAAGACAGCATCGACCATCCTTTGATATGTTGCTCCAGCATTGATTAATCCGAATGGCATCCGAACATAGCCAAACGTTCATCACACTGCTATGAAGCACACTTTGGAGACATCTGAGGAGTTCAGCTGGATCTGGTGGTATCCTTGGTATGCATCCATCATGCTTAGCAGCTCGAAGCCTGAAGTTGCATCTACTAACTGGTCTATCCTTGGTAACGGATAGTGGTCTTTAGGGCATGCCTTGTTAAGATCCCTGAAATCGATGCACATTCTCCAATTTCCTCCCCCTTTAGGCACTAGCACAGCATTGGAGAGCCATTCTGGGAATTGGACTTTCACTACATGTCCTGCTTTCAGTAGTTTCTTGACTTCTTCTTTCACGATGTTATTCTTCTCAATTCCAAAGTTTCGTAGTTTCTGTTTCACGGGCTTTGCCTTTGGATCAACATTAAGGCAATGTATTGCTATCTCCGGAGGGACCCCTGTCATGTCAGCTGGAGAAAATGCAAATATATCGGAATTTCGACGTAATGTAAAGATTACCTTCTCTGTGAGTTCAGGTCCCAGTTGGGTACCTATCTTAGTGGCAAAGCCGAGTTTCCCTGGGAAGAGCTCCACGCTCATCAGTTCCTCGTCTGTTTTAACATTCACCTGTTCAGGTGTTGCTCCTTCTACTTTCTTTCTCTTGACCTCAGGATCATCTCCTCTCGTCCGCTCCAGGCCCTTGGTCAGGGCTCTGTCCGACATCTTTACAGACTCTGCATTGCACTTCCGTGCTTGGTACTGGTCTCCTCTTACTTCTCCCACCCCTGTGGCTGTAGGGAATTTCATTTTCATATGAAATGTAGAGATGATTGCCTGAAAGAGGTTCAGGCTAGGTCGTCCCATTACTACATTGTATGATGAGGGGATATCTACAATGAGGAACTCCACCAAGTGGACCTTTCGAGCTGGAGCGTCCCCCAATCCTACCTGTAACATTACTGATCCCAAGGGTTGGATGGCACCTCCGGAGAAACCATACAGAGAGGTATCTACAGGTCGCAGCTTCACACTCAGCTCCATTCTCTTGAAACATTCAAAAAACATAATGTCTGCTGAGCTCCCTGTATCTACAAAGATCCGAGCAACATCGAACCCAGCTATGTCAGTAGTGATCACCAGAGCATCGTTGTGATCTTCCTTGACTCCCTTCACATCCTCCGGCCCAAATCGGATATTGGGCGTCTCTGTCATACGTCCTACTTCTCTTAACTGACCTCCTTGCTATGCTTTTAGAGCTCGGACACTCTGCTTTCTCTTCCGAAAGGAATCTCCATCAGCTGGCCCTCCCACAATCATGTGGATTACTCCTCTCTTTGGCGGTGGAGGGGGCATATCCTCGTCCGCCTCTCTGGTTTCCTTCTCTTCTGGTTTTCTTTCATGTTCTTTTCGCTTCTGCCCCCGAGGGCCCTGCCTGTCTCTAAATATAAATTCTTTCAGATGGCCCGCTTGGATCATCCTCTCAATCTCGTCTTTCAGGTGGTAACACTG
Source organism: Galeopsis tetrahit (assembly GCA_963675135.1). Classification (NCBI taxonomy): domain Eukaryota; kingdom Viridiplantae; phylum Streptophyta; class Magnoliopsida; order Lamiales; family Lamiaceae; genus Galeopsis; species Galeopsis tetrahit. Next base: position 23,957,268 of record OY776134.1, read on the forward strand.
ATTTGTGTCATGTCCATATTCATTGTGAAATCGGCAAAATCGATCAGACTTGGGCTTCTGGGGTCCTCGACCTCTGGAATATGGGAATTTCAAGTCTGGATGATCTCCTGCTACCTCCAGTACTTCGGCACGCTCAATTCTCAAGGGTGTGTATTTCTCAAACCTCCCGCGAGGGCCTGACCGGGGACCTCTGGAGGGATTGCTATCTCTTGCTGATCCGGAGGTCCGAGGGACCTCTAGACTGAATCGTCTGGAGGGGCCTTCCCTTTCCCTTCTCCTCTCTCGATCTTGTGGCCTAACCTCCAGTCTCTTTGCTTTTCGGACCTCCTCCAGAGTGAGGTACTTCTCTGCCCTATGCAGCAACTCATCAAAGTTCTTAACCGGCTTCTTAGCTAAGGAGGAGAAAAAGTCTCCATCACGCAATCCATTAGTAAGAGCGTTGATCTTCACCTCCGGAGAGGCCGTAGGGACCTCCAGAGCTGCTTGATTAAACCTCCGGAGAAAAGCTCTTAAGCTCTCGCCCTCCCCCTGTCTCAGATTAAAGAGGGTCAAAGTGGCCCTCGGCTGTCTCCGGGCACTGGCAAATTGATGAAGGAATAGCTCACTGAATTCTTCCCAGGATCGGATTGTATTGGGTTCCAATTGAGTGAACCATTGTTGTGCGGCTTTTGCTAGGGTAGTTAGGAATACCCTACACTTTATTCCCTCTCCATAGCGGTGTAATAATGCAGCATTCTCGAACCTTACTAGGTGTTCGTACGGGTCTGTCGTACCATCGTATTCAAAATTAAGGGGCTTGAAATTGAATGGTAGTTCGTCCTGTAATATGTTAGGGGAGAACTGACATCCAGAGGCATGAGCGGATCTACTGGTTCGGTTGCTCATTTGCTTCCTCATATCCCTCATCTCTTTTTGTAGGGCCAGTAATTGGTCGCTGACTGGCCCTCCGTAGGTATCATCCGTGCTTTCTTCTGTCTCAAGGAGTTCTGTCCCTCGGGGTGCCAGATCTGCATTCCTTCTTGTACTCCGAAGGGGAATGCTTCTTTCTCCTCGGGAGGGCACCTTATCGTCTTCTTCCGCCCGCATCCCCATTTCCTTGGACAACACTTAGGAGGCTCCAGGTGCCTCATCCTGGGGTCTCGGGGCAGGTACCTCCAGATTCCCTGGTGCAGCTCTGGGAACCCGATCTCTTTGATCCGCGAAGGCTCTCTCTACAGCTTGCTTGATGAGGGCGTTCAATTGATCGGGAGAGATCAGGAGTGGCCCCGATTCTGGAATATCCTCTCGCTGAGGATCCGCGGTCTGGAACTCTGGGGCTTCAAGGTTCCCTGTTATTCCCTCCCCGACCGGTAGGGGATGACTTTCGTCGCCCAAGCCTGGGGTAGGTGCCAATGGCTGATTTGATCCAGAAGGAGTATGGACTGGATCTTTCCCCCGGCCTCCCCTTGGTGGGGGATCAGTTGGCAAAGGGGAATTTTCCCCTGGAAGATTCTTCTTTCCAGAAGTAGATGTTTTGTTTCTGCCACCCATTTGCTCGAACAGGTAGAAATTCGTGAGAAAATCTTTCAACTCTTTCCCACAGACGGCGCCAGTTGATGTGCCAAAATTTGCACGTGAGGATTGCGTGTCCTCTGGATTGGATGTCCCACTCTTCGAACACGTACACTCACTCCGAATATGCTGCCTTCACTTGAAATCTTCAAGAACCTGCAAAGAACACGCCGGAGGGGGGTCCGGCGTGGACACTCCGATGCCTAAGTCAGTATAGGGCTTATCAATATCTTCTAAGGATCTCGAGATCCTTGATGTATCAAATAAGTTCTCAAAGAATATCAGAAAGGTGTTTGGTGTTTAGTATATCAAGTTTTGTAGTATAAGAATGTCTAACCCGGAAATCTCCTTCAATTTACCTATTTATAGAGCCTTTTTCGTGGAGAGAAGTTAGAACCTCCCCTTATCTCGGAGCTACCTCTAAGACTCAGCCCTGCTGAGTGGAAGAAGTCTTCCCTTTTCTCCACTCCTTGAAGATTCGGCAATCTGCGCTCTTAGTGGACTTTATCCCCTAAGATAAAGGAGGATAAAGTCTTTCTTTTACCCAGCTCGGACCGGAAATGACGGAAGTCCTCTACATTTACGGTCCATGACTTCATGTTAAGACTGCTTCTTTCTGATGCTTCTCTCCAGACGGATTCTTTATCAAAGAGTACTATATAATCTGATCCTTCCACTTTTATCCTATCCTTTATACATGTGTCGACTCCTTATTAGATGACATTTTTAGGCCGCATCACTAACTATATGGTATTTCTGTTAATTTTATTCTTCAGCTAATTAATTTGAATGATCAAAATTAGTCTTTAGTGGTGTAGAATCATATCAAAATAGAACCATTTTAAATATGTATGATAAAAATAATGTTAGTTATAAAATTATCGAAAATAATACTCCGTATTAAAATATTACTTAATCAAGTATAAGAGAAATTTAATGTATTGTAAAAATAATGTTAGTTATAAAATTCTCAAAAATAATATTAAAATATTACTTAGTCAAATATAAGAGAAATTTAATTTGTATTCTTCTCAAAAATAAAATTCTGGAGAAATTTTTATATCTTTAAAATTGTACTAATATTCCTTTAATTTGTATATTGATTTTTTTATATAAATAAATTTATAATTGTTATTTTTTTTATCTTTTAATATAAAAACAAATTTATATAAATTTTAAAAATAATTTTTTTATTAAAAAATTAAAATATATTATAAATTTATTTTAACCCGCCCGAATCTTACACTAGTTTCTCAATATTTAGAAGAAAAAAAATCTCATTCCACGAATCCATATCAAAATATCTAAAAATTCAAAATATGGGCGAAATTTCTAGATATTTTCGTCTTGCCCTCAATCCATTAAATTAAAAATGCCATCCCAAATTAATTGCAAGAACGATTGAAAGATCTAAAGTCACATATTCTAAAATAACAATATTTGAACTAGTTGTAAAAAAAGTTATTCTTATCTTATCATGTTATATGATACTGTCATAATAAATTAATCCATTTCAATGTTGAGCCTGATAAAGGTTAAAGTTCTTCTCATGTGTTGTCCCTTAATGTAGCAAAGCATGATAACAACAAATTACTTCATTTTAATTTATAATATATGTCATTTTGACCTTTCGTGTTCTTTTTAAAGTATATGACGTTTTACATTTTTTAATGTAAAATAATTGTATTTTTTTTAATTTATATGTAAAAGTAATTAATATTTATATAAATATGTTATTCTTTTAATTAGAATAAAATAAAAAAATAATTATTTTTTTAATACTATATACTCTCTCAGTCCCACGATAATTTTCACACTTTTCTTTTCGGGACGTTCCACAATAACTTGCACACCCCTTAAAATGAAAACCCTTTATAAACTTCACCCTCACAATATCCTCAATTTTACACAAATGTCATTACTTTTTCTTTACACATACACAAAAGTCAACTCATTCTTTACTTTATACATAAAGTTACAAAATTAACCTTCAAAACTCCACTCATTATTACACTTTCTTAATTTACGTGTTCACCTACCTATGAAAATTAATACGGGACGGAGGGAGTATTTGCCATCCTAAAAGATAACTTATATTTTGGGCATGTTTGGTTTAATTGATTAAACAGGATAGATTGTTTTATCCCAACTATTCCTATGTTTGGTTTACAGGAATTAAACCCGTGATTAAAATAGGCCCGGAATTATTATCCTTCCTAATCCTTTATTTGAGTGTTTATTAGTCCCAAAGAGAAGGTGGGATAATTAATCTTGCAAAACAAAAAAATATGTAGATGGACTTTATTACCCTCCAATTTGTGGGTAATTACAACTTATCACATATATATACAAAAGAACCCTAATTAATGGCCTTAAGGGTAGAAAAGTAAATTGTCACATTTATCTCAATTTATCCTTGAATCCAAACATAAAACAAAACTTATCCCTAAGAAATTTCAAAATTTAATCCATCAATCCAAACACAAATCTCAATTTAAAAAATAATACAATCCCATCTAATCTTATCCTACCTTATCTATCCCAACCTGTAAACCAAACATGCCCTTTGAGTATGAGATAATACACTATTATTTTATTGTAGTTATTATGTAGGAAGTATGGAATAAAAAAAAGTTTAGCCCATTTCAAGTTAACCATAGTTAAGTTTAGTAATTACTCCATAAATTAACCATGGTTGGTTACATAAAAAGGTATTGGAAGACAAAGAGATGCCCATATTGTCCTTATTATTTCAATTGTGTGTATAGTTTTTTTCTATTTTTGAGGAATAAAGGGGGAAAACCAACAATTTACCTCTTGTAAATCGAGAGATCTTTTCTCATAAATCCTCCAATCTCGAATCAAATTTTGGGGCAAATTCGAAATAATGAAAATTAATTTCCACTGATGGAACTCCGCGCTTCAATTCCATAGACACGATTCGTATTTCTGTGGCTCAAGGTAACCCTTGTGCTCTACTCTACGTATTTTGTGGAACTGATCATCGTTTCGGGTTTTAATGTAATGTGATTTTATCTACTTGTACTTCTCTTGCTTCAGCATTTCGATCGGGCTTTTCGGCGTTTTCTACGATTTTTCTTTATCAATCGAGTTTTTGGGATGCTGAAAAGTAACTTCCGAGTTTTCCAGTTTTGCTTTTTTTTTTTTTTCTGTTGATGATTTTTGCTAGTAGTTTAGCTTTTGAATTTAGATTGAAGGTAGGTATGCTGTATTCAAGTTGATTTTTTGTTGACACTTGGCGGGTAGTTTGGTGCAATTTCTTGTTTCCATAGATGTTTGAAATTTCTGATTTTTCGGAATCCTTTGATTTCTTAGTTGAATGCGCTGCTGCTGTTGGATGACTTAAATGTTTTTGAGTTCAGTTTCGTTAAATTTTTCTTGAATGTTTGTTTCTGGAAAGGAGTTGTTTATACTGCCGTTTTGTATGATTTTTCTTTATTTATCGCTTTTTTTGGATGCTGAAAACGTAGCTTGTTAGCTTCGTTATTCCATTTTATAAATGCAGTTTTGTTTATTCTGTTGATGATTTTTTCTAGTAGTTTAGATTTAGGATTTAGATTGAAAGATAGGTATGTTGTATTCAAGTTTATTTTATGTGGACACCTGGCGCTGCAAATTCTTGTTTCCATAATTATTTCAATTGCTTTTAATTCCTGATTTTCTGTAATCCTTCATTTCTTAGTTGAATGTGCCGTTGTTGGACAAATTAAATGTTTTAGCTCAGTTTCATTCGATGATTGGTGTGAAAATTATATTGAATACTTGTTAATGAAAGGAGTTGTTGATTTATTTTTGTTTTTATTCTTATGACCCTTAGAGGGAAGCGGTGGAGTGAGGGGTTTAGGGTTGATGGAGTGCAACAGAGACGAGGCTCTAAGAGCAAAAGAAATTGCAGAGAGGAAGTTTTCTGCAAAGGATATGAAAGGGGCAAAGAAATTTGCTATCAAGGCTCAGAATTTGTATCCTGAACTTGAGGGCATATCTCAAATGGTGATGACCCTCGATGTTTACATTTCTGCTGAAGATGAAAAAATGCAGGGAGAATCGAACTGGTATGGTGTTCTTGGTGTGACTCCTTTAGCTGATGATGAGACGATTAGAAGACAGTATAGGAAACTAGCTCTTCATCTTCATCCTGATAAAAACAGGTCCATAGGGGCAGAAGGGGCATTTCAGCTTATCTCGCAAGCATGGAGTGTATTATCAGATAAATCGAAGAGAGTAGCATATGATCAGAAGGGGAAGAGAAATGTGTCTAAGAATGAGGGCGCTTCACCAACACCACCGCAAAATGGATTTTACAACTTTGCCCATACTGCAGCTTCTCAAACGAAGGTTCAGAAGGGTAATAATGGTAAGAAGAATCACTCGTCTAGTCCTCATGCATCTCGGAGGAAGGAACGTCGCACTTTTTGGACAGTCTGTCATCGATGTAAGATGCAATATGAATATCTTAGAATGTATCTTAATCATAATCTTCTCTGCCCCAATTGCCATGAAGCCTACTTTGCTGTGGAAATTAATCCTCCATCTAACAAGGGGTTTAAGGTACCTCAGCCGAGCGATTCTCAGGCACAGAAGAACACGAGCCAGAAAGGAAATCAACATGAGGCAAATCAGAATAACTTCCAGTGGGTTCCTTTTTCAGAGTCAACGGGTGCTCAATCAGCTGTTCAGGCTGCAAATATGGTTCAGCAGGCTTATCAGAAAGTCAAACGGGAAAGGCAGAAAGCACAGGCTGCTGCAAAAAGGGAGGAGGCATTGAAACGGAAAAGTCTTGCTTCCAAAAGAACAATGGGTGGGGAACCCTCTGTCTACTCTGATGCTACCAAAAGAAGAAAAGGGGTTGAAGATTGTGGTGTCAGCAAAGAGAAAATGGAACAAAATGGCACTCTTCACCAAGGAAAACGTACGAGCAAGGATGTTGGCATTAAAGATTTGTTGATTGAGAAGGTTCGTAATGAAGTACATAAAAAGCTCAATGAATGCCTCTCAGCTGCAATGGTGAGAAATGAAGATGGTCGGGAGGTTCTTCAAAATAAGAAAGAAAAAGAAATGCCAACAACCATAAATGATGGTATTGTTACTGATGGTAGTCAGAACAATCTTTGTGAGTCATTAGATAGAGAGAGTCAACTCCCTCTAACTAAGCTGGTTGACCAAATGTATGTAACTGTGTTGGATCCCGATTTTCATGATTTTGACAAGGGCAGAACGATAAAATGTTTTGGAGAGAACCAAATATGGGCTGTGTACGATGATGATGACGGGATGCCGCGCCACTATGCCATGATTCAGAGTGTGATATCTCTAAATCCCTTCAAGGTGCAAATGAGTTGGCTCAGTTCTTCATGTTGGCTTTTGAGTGGCTTCTTAAGAACATGGGGGGAATTCAGAGAAAGAAAGCACGAAATTTGTACCTCAATAGACTGTTTCTCACACAAGGTCCGATGGACGAAAAGCACTTCTAAGAAGCACTTCTTCATATACCCTCGAAAGGGGGACGTCTGGGCTTTGTACAGGAATTGGTCCCCGGAGTGGAACGAGCTCACAGAAGAGGAAGTAATACACAAATACGACATGGTTGAAGTACTCGAAGACTATGATGAGGAGATGGGTGTAATAGTCATTCCACTTGTTAAAGTTGCTGGATTTAAAGCTGTATTTCATCAGCATTTCAACACATGGGAAATACAAAGAATCCCGAAGGAGGAAATGTTTCGATTTTCTCATCAGGTGCCCTCGAATTTGCTTACTGGCCAAGAAGGAATGAACTCACCTAAGGGCTGTCTTGAGCTGGACCCCGCAGCCATTCCTTCTCAATTTCTTGAAGTGATGTCTAAAATCGAAGGAATTGAGTTTATGGAGAGGAACGAGGATATTGAGTTTGTGAAGAAAGCAGTTGATTGTGATAGTAGTACCAGCACCTATGTGATAGAGGGAACTTCTTAAGTTCAGATTTTCAGAAATCAAATCATGACCCAACAAAATTCAGAAGATTTCTGCCTGATTATCAATTGGAAGGTATCATTTCTGTGATAGAAATCTATGATAATAGGCCAAGATATAGGAAAGAGTGATTGAAGAGAAATGAAGTGGTTAAAATGTTTGAGTTGCTGGAATTATCATCTCTTAATGGTGATTAAACAGGTACTTAAGTGGGTGGGAGCTGTATATATACTTGCTGAGAGTTGAATCAGATCACCGGTAGGTAGTTGCTAGTCTGAGATTTTGTGAACCAGATTCTTATATTAATGTTATAGTTTAACCCACCAATATAAACTTTTCTACTTCCATTTTCAACATATTATACCTTATATTTCTCTCATTCAACTGTATTTATTCCCAATTTTTTTTCTCATTTCATCTTTGATGTTAATGTTATGAATTTTCTTGTTCCATTCTGTGCTTAGCATCTGCTCATTGTTCCTCTGGGTGATTGAAATCTGCAGGCAACTTCTTTGCTAGTAAAAAGAGTGAATTTTCAGAATACCCATTGCTTTCAATTTTTAGGGGAAAAAGTTTGCCTGCACCAGATGTGTGTTTTTTAGAAGTATTAGGAGGTGTCTAGTTTAAATCTTTCAATGAGAACAATTTTTGGTTGAGTAATAATGGAAATAATTGAAGATAAATGATTATAAGGGGGAGATAGTCAAGTAAAATAAGGTAATAATTAACTTATTTTGATGCTTATTATCCATACATAGTAGTAGTATGATGAAGGCGGCAGGTGATTTTTTTTATTCTCATTAACTCCCACATATTTAGGTTGTCTTTGGACAAGAGGTTATGATTTGAACAGGTATTTCAAAATAAATTATTTAAAAATGGATAAATTTTAAATGACATGATTTTAGTTAGAATTTAAAATTTTATTAATTTTAATTAAAAAAAAGATGTTACGTATTTGAAATTCATTCAATAATTTTTTACTTCAAACAAGTGGAGTGGGTTTAGATTATGAATTTAAAATTCATAACTAAATCCCTCCATCCAAACACAACCTTATATTCATTTGGGGGAATGTTTGTTTTGGGATTTTGAATTTTGAATTTTAAAATCTGGTGGATTTCAAAATCCTAAAGTTTTTTATGTTTTGTGTTTGTTTTGGAATTTGTATAGGGTATGATTTAACTTTATAGTATAGGGTTATAGGTTTTATAGGTATTTATATAGGGTTTATATATATTTATAAAGTTGACTTTTATAATGTTATAGGTTGAGATTTCGAAATCTTGAATCAAAATCTCAGTGGGTGTTTTAAAACTCTACAAACTGCTTCTAAAATTACTTATTTTAAAGCTACCCTCTCACAACTTTTACTTTTGAGAAGTGTTTTTAAGCTGTTTATAGAATTTACAAACACACCCTCAAACTGTAACGGGAGTGGAGTTTCGAAATCTCAAATTCAGATTTCTCATTCCAAAACAAACATCCCCTTATCCCCTTAGATTTTTTAACAAGTCTCCCCCTTATTTATTTATTTTTGACGGGTCCCCCTTGCTAAAAAATTGTTGGTAATATTTAACTTGTGAATTTTTCTGTCAAATTACTTTAGGTATATTTTATGTATAAACTATTTCATGGAGTATAATTTTGTGTGTAGTTATTTTTATTAATCATTATTAGTTTAATTGTATTTCACTAAAAAAATATTACGGAGTACAAGTTTTAGTAGGAGTGATTAGGAGTGTTCAAAAAAAAAAACCGGACCGGAAAAATGACTGGAACCGGACCGACCGGTTAGATTCCGGTTCGGTCTCCGGTCCGGAAAATTTTGGATTCCGGTCTGGTCCAAAACCGGAATTTTCCGGTCCGGACCGGTTTGAACCGGAATTTTTTTTTTTTTTTAATTTTTTTACTAATGCACTCTCAATTATTTTTCAAAACCAAGTAATTGGTGAAAATGTGTTGAGATCTATTACATTTTTTGCAAATATATAATTTAACAAACATATTTAATTTATTTTAGGGTCAAAAGATCATTAATAATAATGTAAATAAAATTCACATTGGCGTAATGAAGAGCAAACACTTTAATTTTCATACACAAATTCATCAATTTTGTTCTTGCTTCCATAAACTTTAAAAAAAAAAATTAAAATTAAAAAAAAAAAAAATCCGGTCCAACCGGTCCAAACCCGGACCGGATTAATTACGGTCCGATCTCCGGTCCGTAAAATTTTAAAATTCCGGTCCGATCCGGTTCTGGACCGGTGCACACCCCTAGAAGTGATAGGTTTATGTAGGGTGGGAATGAATCAGATTGGGAATGTGGGCATGGTATTTAATTTTTTTTTTTTTTTTTTGGCTCAAATCTAGTCCATGACCTATTATTGATTTATTCTAGAGGTTTGATTTTACTTTTTTTTTAATAAATAGGTTTGACCCCAATCTTTCAAAAACTTTTTTTAAGTCTTTGTTGAAATATTCATCATACCCTCTTTGATGGTAAAAACAAATCATGTAATCTAGTGTTAGAAAACATAATTTGTAATCTGTTATAGGTTACTTAAGTTGTTCATATAAAACTTAGTAGTCCTTAGTCATGTGGGATCAGTTGTATGCATATCAGCTTATACTACATCTGGATTAACACGCACTTGCTCGAGATGAGAAGAGTAGAAGACTTGAAGACAAGAAAGTTCATAAGTAAAATCAGATGACAAGGTTCTTGTATACCTTAGTCAGCTGATAGTGCCTTCAAGAGATCAGCCGGTTGCGTATGCCAGCTAATATGGACTTTAAGCCTTAGAAGATCTTGTCAAAGCCTAACACCTCAAAGAAAAACAGTTCATCTGATTTGATCTGCTAACAGTATGCATTAAAGAGAAGGCAACAACCTTAAAAACAAAGAGAATGTCGGACCTCATCTGTCAGACTCATCTAAAGACAAGACTCATAGTCTAACCAACTCAGCTGACGTGGACCAATGTGAAGATGCCAACACAACTATTGAGTTGACTAGAACTAGGGTTGTCATGTTCGTACAATAGCATTTAATGATCATTAAATGCACATTCCTTTTATAGAAATGTTTGTACCCGAACTGGTTGAACAAATATGAATTATCAAATCAACAAAGATCATGACCATACTTAGAAGATTTGGTGGCAACGACTAGTTTATCCAACGGCTAGTTTGAGCTCAAATCCTCTATAAATACAAGATAAGTGATAAAACACAAAAAATTACAAGAGATAACTCCCATCAGCCGAGCAACTGTTCTACCATCAGCTTACTAAAATTCTTAAGAGTTTTAAGAGAGCCCGTGTTCGATCCTGAAGAATCATTTAGCTCTAAGTTTCCTAACAATCTAAGCTTGTATCTCAAATACTAACTTAAGCTTAGAAAAATGTTGATTGAACTTGTTGTTTATCACACTAGTTGGTATATTCATAAACCCAAACCCTACTTTCTAAACTTTAGAAGTTAAGTGTTTGTTGTTTATAACAACTGATTGTAAAAGTACTCGTTCTTACAATAACAAGTAGAGCCAATTGCACCCAGGTGGTGTATCGAGCTAAAAAGTCTTCTCTTGGAACTATAAAGTAACAAGGATCTTATTTATAAGGAATTAATATAACGGGTAGGGTTGTGAGAGTGGAGTAGGACTGGGATCCGAACCACTATAAATCCTGTGTTATTTACTTGTTCTATATTCTTTATATTGCTTATCATCTGTTTAACTTTCATAATATTTCTTAACATAAACTTTCAAAAGAGTCAAAATATTACAAGTAAATTTTCCATAATCAGTTGATATCAAGTTAGCTGATAGCTCATACATTGATTTATAATCATACTTTGAAAAGGTTTTCATTCAACCCACAAATCTAAACACTTAGGGCTTACTATTCCGCATCAACTGCTGAGTAAATAGTTGTCCAACTGATCAGCTAATAGCAGTTAGTAGGTTGATTATCTATTCAAACAAGTGTTACTACACCTACAGCACTGACCAAAGAAAAATGCATTACGTACCACTTGAACAACAAAATGTTACTACTACAATAAACAAGTGTTACTACTCCTGCAAATAATACACCAAGAAACTAAAAAATTAGTGCCCCAAAAATACCCACAAAAAATGAGAGATAAACACAGAAAAATAAACTACATGACCTACAATACCACCAAAATTAAAATAAAAAATAATGTTTTTTCTCTGTCTTCTTAAATGAAAATCAATACTCCCTCCGTCTCTTACTTAATTGCCCATTTAACCATTTTTTATGTTCCTTACTTACTCATACCTAAAATAGTAAAAAAGCATTTCAACTATCCCCTCAAAACATCATAATATTACATCAAATGTTATTACTTTATTCACACTAAAAAACATCTTTATTACTTTTAAAGTTAATTTTATTTTACTACCATCACTTTTATCTCTCATAATACTAATAAACAATTCATACATTTAAACCCGTCCCAAAAGGTTATAGGGTCCTTAAGTAAGGGACGAGGGGAGTACTAAAAACTAAAAAATCAGATCAACATTACACATTCAAATGTGTAGAACAAATGATACAAAAACTACAGTTTTCAAAACAATTCAAACCAAATAATGTAAAAAAAAATCGACATATATGAAATGTAAAGAACAAAACAACGAAAAAGAGAAACAAAAATAAGAAAAATACCAGAAAATAGAAGAATCGCAAAACTCTATAGAGGAAACACACTCATTTATACCTTGACAGTCAAACGCCTTTCGCAAAACCACTTGCAAAGTTAACAATCGTCATGCGTGAGAAAACCATCGTAAAAGAGACCAGAAAAATCGCAAAATATGAAAGTGATCGGATAAAATGCATACTCTGTAAAAATGGAAAAATAAAGAAACTGTTGTGAACAACATCCTACAATAAACCTCCTTCACAAAAAGAACGAAGAGAGGAGAAGGGCGAATAAAGATATTATTAAAAAAAAAACACCTAAAGTTATAAGTTCACATGATGAACCAGAGGCTGGGGAGCCGTTAAAACCTTGCCCGGGAAAATCCTCCTTAGGGACAAAACCCGGGTCAAGGGAAAAGGTACCCCCCTCTAAGTAACAATCTTATTGAAACAAAAATACTCAGTGTTCATATCACTATACAAAAAATGAGAGATGATATTCGGGCATTGCCCTCTCCAAATGGTGGAGATGGTCCGAAGTTTGGCAAGAGAATCAGCTGCTTGGTTCGCTTCCCTGAAGATATGGGTGAAGTGGACCGTCATGTCCTCCAAAAGGTGGCGTGTAATGTTCTACAGGCCCCGAAGTCTCCAAGGAATAATCTGAACGAGACCCTGCCAGGTCCGAACTGCCAACTCCGAATCAGACTCAATCCATAAGTGTCTCCAACCCTGAGAGTGAGCAAACATAATAGCATGAAGCCCCACTGCAATCTCAGCCTCAAGGGGAAAGCCTGTTGGTCCTGAAAGGAGTATATAACAAGTGTATGGGGGGGAATACACTTGTATGCAAATCTTTTTCAAACTTTGATCAAACCAGAGTTCAGCAAGATTGTCTTGGACAACTCTGCTGAAGATGTATAACTTTTCAAAGATAACCAAACTATTAAGTACTATTGAGTACTTAGTTGAATGACTATCTAAGTTAGTTATAAGTGCGGAATTAGTGGTTGGCCCTTTTAGTTTAGACTGCTTTTAAGTTCTGAAATCTCTCACTCAATCAATCCAGTTTTCAGGGAACTTGTCCAAATTGGTTTTGCACAGTCTTTGAATGTTTGTCCTTTGAAAGATCAGTTTTGTGTGCAGTGTTGAATGTATGAAAATACTTTGAAAGTAAATCAACACAAGAATTTATAGTGGTTCAGAGACTCAAGCTCCTACATCCACTTTCCCTGATTTAACAGGATAATTCCTTCACTCTTGGAATTAACTTGTATTATAGTGTCAAGGTGCACTTGATCAAGAACACCACTCCTTGGTGAATTGATCCCTAGGATGTCTAGAGTCCTAGTACCCTCTTCTCAACTCAGAACTAAATTGTTCTTCTCTCAACAGTCAGCTCCTACCACTTCTACTACTACAACCTTCTCACTTTCTCACTTGAAAGATGTAAGGGTTGAAGTAAGGTTCCAACTAATGAGATATCCTTTACAATGAAGATCAGTGTATAAGGATAGGATATCTCTCTAAGCTTTGTATGGATATACAATGAAGTTCAACTTAGATGAAGTGTTTGAAGACTAAGGTAGTCTCTTAGAAAGCTTGAAAGCACTCTTGCTTGTAGGATAGTTGGATAGATAATGGATGCTTTCAAATGGTCTTCACACTTCTGTATTTATAGACAAATGAAGGATTTGCCCGTTGGAGAGGCAGCCCCAAATGTCCATAAATGTCTTCTTTGAGTTCTTCAACTTAGAAGACAGATTCTTGATAGTGACATGTCCTCATTTGGGAAATAAACGGCTGTATAGACTTTGTCTTCATTCTGCAGCACTCTTCCCAATGTCTGACTTTAAGATTCACTTGTTCAAATATGGACATAGCTTCTGAAGGTTGGTTCTATGATAAGGACAACATTCCTTATCAGTAGACAACTCTCCTTATCACTATCAGCAGACTTTGCTTATCAGCATAGTTGGCTTGCTCTTTTCAGATGACTTGGCTCTTTCCCTTTGCTTCTTTTGGATGTGATCTTAGCATGATTCTTTGAAGATCTTTAGGGTATAGTTGTCTTGAACTCTTCAGCATAGTTGATCCTTAAACATCAGAAGAGTTGTTCTGGTTGAACTTTGCTGAGACAACTCTGCTGAACATCTCTTCAGCATACTTGTCTTTAAGTAGATTTATCAAATATTCCAGAATTTGAGCCTTGAGGGGACTTGATCTTGATAGACTTCAAAGCATATGTTCCCCCTCAAATTGTGCATCTATTCAACTAAGAGCTGCCTAACATTTCAACTTCTCATCTAGCCTTATGCTATATGTTCTAACATTCTTAGAACATAATCATCTTTGACTTAGGCATGTCTCAGGGGGTTTTGGTATTGAATCAAAACATATCTCATTTTATTCCCAACAATTTCCCCCTTTTTGATGATGCCAAAACCTATACATTTTATGCAAAAGTGACTTGACTACACCTATTACATTTATCTTCAGAAGACATGACTAGAGTCAATTTTCCTGAAAAACAATGTGTTAGTGTACTCACCATTCATGTTGCAAATAGGTTTCAAGGATAGGCATAGAGAGATTTTTGTAATAATGTTTCTTGATTCAAAATGTGTTCAACTATCATTCATTCGAAATTCATTACAAGCATGTTGATAATTGAAACTAACATATCAGAGCATGAACAACATTACATCAGAGCATTTCTTTACAAAGTATCAGAGCATATACTAATCACTTAAGATATTAGACAAGATCTTTGAGTATCAGAGCAAAAACATGTTAGAGTAAACACATGTCAACATTCTTGAACAACTTCAGCATAGATGACCAAATCAAAACAGATCTTCAATCAAGATAAGTTTTCATCCATATTAGCACAGAAAGATCAGAAAACTTAGCCATTTCAGAGATCATCCTCCTTTGGTGGCACTATCCCATATTGTGCCCACACTCTTCTTTTCAGTTCCATGGCCTCTTGGTTAGTTCCCTTGGGTCCAAGAACCATCTTGTTCAGCTTGAGGATCTCTAGAAACTCTTTCAGGATCTTTGACTGGTCAATCCATCCATCCAGCTTTGGAGGCATGTAGATGATTGGCTTAGGGGCAATGAATTCAACTCTTGCAAGATCAGCAGCTGCAAGGAGTTGTTGATAGAGCTCCCTATAATACTCAATCATAAACTCAGAAAAAGTGGAGTTAGCATCTTTTCCATTCCATCTATCAATGACATAAAAGTCATAGACAAACTCCCTTTTGGCCTCTTCCCATGAGTCATTCAGTTGAATTGGAACCCATTTATCCAAGTGAGGATATTTGGTGTCCATGGGAATCAAAAGTTGTGGCTTCATCTTGCTGTATGTAGCTCTTCTTCTTCTTGGCTTTTGAAAATCAGCCCTTCTCTTGTCTGTTGCTCTGTTGGCTTCTTCAATCAGATCCATCCTCTCCTTGGCTTTCATCATTGCTAGTTTCTGCTGTGTTTCAGGATCTTTACCATATTCTTCTTGAAACAGCTTAGATGGATCAAGAGCTAGGACAGTTGTCTTCTTCATAGGATCAGGTCCAAAGCCTTCTTCAAAAAGTACTTCAGCATCTTTAGCACCTTCAGTGGACTTAGTCTCAGTAAACTTGTCAGTTTCAGAAGACTTGTCAGTTTCAGCAGTCTTGGACACTTCAGCAGCTTTGTCCTTTTCAGCACTCTTGGCCTTCTTGGAGGTAGGCTCATCTTCTTCAATTATAAACTCAGGGGGTAGATCAAGGCTGTTGGTAAAATCAGTGAATGTCTCAGCTTTCCTTTTGTTTCCCTTGGCCTTCTTGATCTTTCCTCTAGTTTGGACACCTTCAGCATCCTTGTCCAAACCAGACACCTCACCTCCTGGTCTTTGCTGTAGCCTAATTCTTTCCTCTTGAGCTGAAGCCATTGAATTTTTCAATGCTATGGCTAACTGCTCCTCTTCATCAAGATCTTCTAAGTTCAGCACTGCTGGCTCTTTTCCTTTCCCTTCAACAACTTTGTCTTTGCCCTTATCAGAGCCTCCTTTGCCTTTATCAGGGCCTCCAATGATCAAGGCACCTTTTGCCCTTGCTCTTTCCCTTTCCCCCTTTTTGGCAGCATCAAAACATTGAGATTTGATCTCACTCATTGTGGATGCCATTAAGGATTGGGCTTGGGTTAGGGACTTCATCTCCTCCAACAAATATACATTCTCATCATGTATATTCTGCATTCTGTCACTGCTCAAGCTAAGGAAAGCTAGAACAGGCTTCATCTTTTGTTGGACAACTTCTTCCATTGTTGCTTTCAGAGATGCATCAAGTTGTGCTTTAAGGAATTCAGTGAGGTTGGCCACTGCACTCTCAGCAATGTTGGCCATCACCTCTTGGGAAAATTTTTCTGAGGCAGCTTTCACCATTGCTAGCCTTTGTGCCTCTGCTCTTTTCTTCTGCAAGGCTGTCTTTTTCCCAAGTGCTTGCTTGACAGTCAGCCTAAGAGCTTGAACATTAGAATTGTGATTATCTCTTAGCAATTTCTGTTCCTTCTTGACTTCTTTTGAGATGGACTCCATACTGGCTTTAGCTTTTTGGACTTCAGTGGAAATGGTTTGAAGACCAGATTCCACTCCACTTATTCTTGCCTCCAATGTGGGTTGCACCACATCTTCAGAGCCAGTTAATCTCATCTCCACAGATGCCAATGTCCTTCCTTGCTCATCCAAAGCTCCAGAGGTTTCTGCATGAGCTGTTTGGACTTGATGAGCCAAGGAGTCCAACTTTGTTGTTTGCATCCCAAGCAAGGCTTGTGCTGATCCAGAATCTACTTGGATGGGTGCATCTGTTAAGAAGTCATCTTCAAAGATTTGATCAAGAGAAATACCTGCAAATTCAGAGAAATCAAATGGGTTAGTGAATAAACACTCATCACCCTCAGTTTCTTTTGCACAAGACTCTGATACATCAGCAGTCTTCTTCTCTTTTTCAACTACTTCTTTTCTCCCTTCAATATTAATTTCCTCACTTAAAGGAACGGGCCTCCTCTCATCAAGGGATTCTTGAAGTTCAGATTTGACTTCAAGAATAACATGTCCTTCCTCACTTATACCACCCTCATTTTGTGGTACACTCACTATCTTAGTAATTACAACCTCTCTATCATCAACAACTCCCTCTTGTTTTTCATCTATATTCACCTTTTCAATTCCTTCACCTAAACCTGCAGCATCTCCACCTTCAACAAGGTTCAAAGATGGCAGTTGTGGGGAGATCACAGTGCTTATTTCAACAGTCACTGAGTCATCCTGAATGATTAAGGGTTGATCAGTGTCCAACTCTTCTGACACTGAATAGGCCTTAATCAAACCAGCCTCTATAATAGGAACCTCAACATCTTTAGGTTGTGCCTTGGGTTTAGAAGAACCTTCATTGGCAGATGTATCTTTGGTTGTGTTACCACCCTTGGTCAACACCTCTGATGAAACAGAGCCTTGCCTATGATAGGTTAAGAGAGGGGTTGAAAGCAGTTTGGATTCAGGAGGGTTGGGATTTGAGGGGTTTGAGGGATCATCAGGAGAATCATCATCATTTGAGCTACTTTCAGGGTGTCTGATGCCCTTAGCTATTCTCTCCTTCTCTTCAATGATCTTATCCTCTACTAACTTTGCAAAAACATCCTCATCAATGAGGAATCTTGTCTTTAACACTCCAGCAAAGTGTAGCAATCTACTTTCCTCCACTTGCCACCAGTTTGCACCCTTATCTTGGATGACTTGTGAGATCTCCATGATTGTTTTGTCCTTTACATCCACAAGCATCCTCAAATCATGAAACATATTCTGAATTCTAGGAAATTCAGCAAGTTGTGGGTACAGACTGTCCACAGTAGCCTTGGCTCCACCTCTGAGCATACTCTCATAAGTATACTCCTCCTCATCTCCACTTGAATGGGGACTTTGGGTTATAGGGGAGTTGGCTCTGGTTTCTCCTAAAGTGGCTTCAGAGAGTTTGAGTTCAGGGGGGTTGGCCTCAGAAGGGTTGGGTGCTGCAAGGGTTGCTTCAGTTGCTTTTGAGAGCAATGGATCTGAAGGGGCTTTGCTCAGGGGGGTTGGCTCATGAAGTGCAGCTTCTAAAAACTTAGAATAATTGAGCATGGATGAGTCAAGGGGAGATTGCAATCTTGTCTCATCTACTGCTAAGTCTGCTAGCACATCTATCCCACTTCTTTGCACACTCCCTTCTGGAGAATATCTCTTTGTAAGATTGAGAGGGGTGATGGGTTGGTTTGTTGGGGTAACATGGGTTTCAGGGGAGTTGGGCTCAGGAATTTGAGTTTCAGGAAGGTTGGCCTCTATTGGTTCACCTTCAGGGACCTTGGATTCAGGAGTTCCAGAACCAGAAGAATTGGTTCTAGACTTAGATTTGGTCCTGCTTTCAGCCCTGCTCTCCCTTAGAGCTAGTTGGAGAGACTTTTGCTCTTGAAGTTCCAACACCTTTTCAGTAGGCTTTGCCCTTCTCTTGCTTGCCCTAATGCTCCCACTACCTTCTTCTTCTTTCTCAGGGACAACTTCCCTGACCCTCTTCTCTCCTTTAGACTTTTGTCTAGTCTCATTGTATCTTTGTCTCAACTCTTCTGAGTGATCCGAGGGCACTTGCACTCCTTCTCTAGCAACTTCTTCTACCTCAGTAGAAGCTCCTGAAGTCTCTTCTGAAGGAATTTGAGACACTTTCCTAGTCTTCACCACTCTGGCCTTTGTCCTCTTCTTCATCTTTGGCTTCTCCTCAACCTTCTCTTCAGCAGGTTTGGCCAGTTGAATCCTCCTTTGTTCAGTTTTCTTACTCAACTTTCTGAACATCACTTTCTGGGCAGGGAGGGGCTTTGCAAAGGTTTGCATTTGAGAGTAATGAGAAAACCTTTCAATCAACAAGCTTGCCCTGGTGCAATACTTGAGTTTCCCTTCTAATATAACCTTGTTGTGTACTTTCACCTTAAATTTGGCTTTTTCCTTCATCATCTCAGACAAGATGAAGGTCCTCCAATCAAACTTGATGCCCTTGTCACTGGCATCAATAACTGCAGCCATAATTCTGATTCTTGGAAAGCTAACTTGCTCCAAGCTTCCAGTGTTGCTCAAAAGACTCTTGGCAATTACCTCAAAGAGGTTGAGAAATTGTGGCTTAAGAGTTCTTTTGTGTTGGGTTGAGGAGATGGGGCCTGGAACCAATAGCCATTCTTGAGCTATTTCTTCTTCATGGTTGGCACCATAGAATTCTGGATTCCTTCCCTTAGAGGGAAATCCAAAAGCTCCTTCAAGGTCTTCTGCAGAGAATTTCACCCTGTGAAATCTCTCTTTCTCCTCACCTTCTGCCACATATGATAGTCTTGTAGCAACTTCACCATCCTCAGGTTTACCTCTCCACTTGAGGAAAGCAAAGAACTCAGCCATATAGCTCTCCAGACAAGAGCTTGGTCTTTCTTCCATGAACTTCTTGAGTCCAGCTCTTCTCAGCCATCTAAGAGTTGGAGTGATTTCAGGATCCTCACTCTCAAAAGAGACAATGGGCTCAAAGATGAGGTTGTTCTTGTTGCTCAAATAGCCAAAATCAAGGTCTAGAGCCTTGTTGGAGAAGTCAATGATCATATCAGGTCTAGCTTTGGGGGCCATTGAAAGATTCAGAAAGGATTTTGAGTGAGTTTGAGAGTGTTTGAAGAAATGAAAGCTAGGGTTTTAAGGAAATTTCAAATACTTGGGGAAGAAGTGAGCTTGTGGGGATTCTTAAGACTTGTGAATATTCTAAAAAGAATGTATGTCAATGAGTTGGTGAGTCTCAAGGGTTTTCAACGATTGATAAAAGTGGAAATCAAAATTGGACGGCCAGGATTGATTTCAGGGGAGTTGGCCAATTTTGATCCAATGGTCAATAACCAATGAAACAGTGAAAAACTGTTTTCTATTCAAATGTGGAAGTTATTAAATATTGGTTAAAGCTTGGGGAGTTTTCGAGATAGATCATGGCTTGAAATGTTTAATGCATACAAGAGTTAAATCTTGGCATTTAATGCATGGAAAGCGACCTTTTGGGTGGGAGACAAATTAAAATCCTATAAAGGTGATATCTGTAAAAGGAATGGGACAGATATCAAAATAGGCAATGATTGCCCGAAATAGGTGCTTATCATACCAAGAATTGGTTTGATAGTCAAGACAACTTATCTGACCCCACATGGACAAGTGTCCTGAAAAGATGTGGACAAGTGTCCTGAGATTCAATGGACAAGAGTCCTGAACACTTGAGGTCATCTCTTCTGAGTTTCAGTGGACTTGTCCAAGTCTCCTGAACACTTCTCTTATTAACTCCAATTAACTTACTTGTCCAACTTCCCTGGATCAAGTAATCCCAATTCTGCTGATAGCTCTAGAAATCTTGCCTCTGCAAGTGGCTTTGTCAATATATCAGCTTTTTGGTGATCTGTGTGGATTTTCACCAATTTGATGTCTTTCTTCTCCACATGATCTCTGATGAAGTGATGCTTGATGTCCACATGTTTGCGTCTAGTGTGCAAAAATGGATTCTGTGATATTGCAATGGCACTATTGTTGTCACAGAATATAGGCACTTCAGCAGAGTTGACATTGTAGTCTCTTAGTTGTTGTCTCAACCAAAGGATTTGAGCACAACAACTTCCAGCTGCAACATATTCAGCTTCTGTGGTGGAAGTAGCCACTGTGTTCTGCTTCTTGGAGAACCATGATATGAGTTTGTTGCCCAAGAATTGACAAGTCCCTGAAGTGGACTTTCTGTCAATTCTACATCCTCCATAATCAGCATCTGAGTAGCCAGTTAACTCAATGTTGTCATCAGCAGGGTACCAAAGGCCTAGATTCTCAGTGCCTTTGAGATACCTCAAGATCCTCTTTGCAGCCTCAAGATGGCTTTTCTTAGGATTTGCTTGAAACCTTGCACAAACACCTACTGCAAAGGTGATGTCAGGTCTGCTGGCAGTGAGATAGAGGAGTGAACCAATGATTCCTCTATACTCAGTAGAGTTGGTTGAGATACCACTCTCATCAGGATCCATCTTCCAATTTGTGTTCATTGGGATCCTTACTGGCTTGCTAGTTGTACACCCAAACCTTTTGATCATTTATCTGGTGTACTTAGCTTGGTTGATGAAAATCCCTTATTTAGATTGCTTGACTTGAAGTCCCAAAAAGAAGTTCATCAACCCCATCATGGACATCTCAAACTTGCTTTGCATAAGCTTTGAGAACTTCTCACACAACTTCTCATTGGGGGATCCAAAGATTATGTCATCCACATAAATTTGGATAAGCAAGATGTCCTCTCCTTCAGAGATTCTGAAGAGTGTTCTGTCCACAGTTCCCTTGATGAATCCATGATCCAAGAGGAATTGTGACAGAGTGTCATACCAAGCCCTAGGGGCTTGCTTGAGTCCATATAGAGCCTTCTTCAATCTGTAGACTTAATTTCCAACCTCAAAACCAGGTGGTTGCTCCACATAGACTTCTTCTTTCAAGATTCCATTCAGAAAGGCACTTTTGACATCCATTTGGTACACTTTGAACCTCTTGTGGGCTGCATAGGCTAGAAATAGCCTTATTGCTTCCAGCCTTGCCACAGGTGCAAATGTCTCATCATAGTCAATGCCTTCTGATTGGCAATAGCCCTTTTCCACTAGTCTTGCTTTGTTTCTGACAATCACATCATTCTCATTCTTCTTGTTCTTGAACACCCACTTGGTTCCAATAACATCTTGATGTGAAGGTCTATCCACCAGCTCCCATACATCATTTCTGGTGAATTGGTTCAGTTCTTCCTGCATGGCTGTGATCCAATTGGCATCTTGAAGTGCTTCCTCAATATCACTTGGTTCTTGTTCTGACAAGAAACAACAAAATAAAGCACTTTCACCATGAAACCTTCTTGTTTTGACTCCTATACTTGGGTCACTAAGTATTAGATCAGTAGGATGGTCAGACAACCAAGTCCTTCTTTTTCTGATCTCTTCAGTAGAGTTGTCCTCTACTGAAGTTGGGTCATTTTGATCATAAAATTCAGGAAAGTTTAATGCAGGATCTAATTCAGAATCATAATCAGGGGTGTTGTCCTCAATATCAGGGATATTGGCATTTTCAACATTGTTGATTCCCCCTTGATTATTTGACCCATTAACTACCTCAGCAGGGACTGCTTCTTCATTGGTAGTTGTTACCTGGATGTGAACTGGGATTAGATCATTCAGTTCACCACTTCCTTCAGTGGGGTTTGCCTCAGGAAAGTTGCCTTTAGGATTGTTGTCCAATGGGAGGATTTCAGGGAAGTTGGCTTGGACAACATCTATGAATTCAGTGTCTTTATCTTTTAGGCCCAGTCTGGTTGTCCTTTGTGTGATTTCTTCTGCCTCTAAGTCCTTGTTCCTGAACTCATGAGTAGATTCATCAAACACAACATGAGGTGTTTCCTCCACAATAAGGGTTTTCTTGTTGTAGACCCTGAAAGCTCTACTGATTTGAGAATATCCAAGGAATACTCCCTCATCAGCTTTGCTATCAAAAGCTTTCAACTGTTCTTTCCCATTGTTGTGAATGAAACACTTACAAACAAATATGTGAAAATATGACAGTTTAGGCATTCTTCCTTTCCAGAGTTCATAGGGGGTTTTGCCTTGCCCCATAGTAATCAAACATCTATTTTGAGTATGGCATGCAGTGTTTATAGCTTCAGCCCAAAACCTCTTAGGTAGATTTGAATCAGCAATTAAAGTTCTAGCAGCTTCTTTTAAGGTCCTATTTCTTCTTTCTGCAACTCCATTTTGTTGAGGAGTTCTAGCTGCCGAGGTTTCATGAGCTATTCCATTAGATGTGCAATACTCATTGATGTATGAATTTATGAACTCAGTGTCTTTATCAGATCTTATCTTGATAATGCTTAGGCTTTTCTCATTTGACAGTCTCTTTAAAAGTTCAGGCAGTTTGACTTGTGTTTCCTTCTTATTAAGGAGAAATACTACCCATGTGAACCTAGAGAAGTCATCTACTACCACCAATGTGTATTTTCTACCATTTATACTTGCAGGGGTAATTGGTCCAAATAAGTCCATATGTAAAAGTTCAAGTACCCTTTCAGTAGAAATGACTGGTTTTCCTTTGAATGAGGCTTTGATTTGTTTTCCTTCTTGGCATGGTTTACAGACATGCTCTTTAATGAAAACCTCATTAGGTAGTCCTTTAACTAATGCATTTCCAGCAAGTTTGTTCATTGTTTTGAAGTTCAGGTGGTTTAGTCTCTTATGCCATAACCAACTTTGTTCACTAGAACTCTTAGCAATGAAGCATGCAGCATCAGTAGACTTGTCCCAGTCTGCAAAATACACATTTCCTTTCCTAGTTCCAGTCAATAGAATTTGTTGAGTCTTATCTTTGATTACGCATTTTCCACTTGAGAACTCAACATTGAAATCTTTATCACAGAATTGACTGATACTTAGGAGATTATATTTGAGACCAGCCACATAAGATACATTGGATACTTTGATGTTACCAATCATCAAAGTACCATAACCTTTTGTTGTTGCTTGTGAGGTGTCTCCAAATGTGACATTTGGGCCTTCTTTTTCAATAAAATCAGTGAGGAGTTCCTTATTTCCAGTCATGTGCCTTGAACATCCACTGTCAAGATACCATGCTGACTTTTTGCTCATGCTCCTCTTCTTGTGGCCCACTGGTACCTACAATTAGATAGGTTTAGGTACCCTTTGAGTTTTGGGTCCTGAGAGGTTAGCTGTACCTTTAGGAACCCAAACTTGCCTAATGACCCTGATTGATTCAAGGTGGCTAAGTTGTTTTCCTCTAGCATTAACATACACTGTCTTTCCCTTAAATGCCTTTGGGAAAGTATGTGTGAAAGTGTTAACTCTGTAAGTTTCAGGAGAGTTGTCAAACCTCCTGAACTTATGAGTTCTTTGTGCTACTTGAGGGAATCTTTGAGGAAAGGCATTTTTGTGACCATTACCCTTTAGCATGTAGGGTTTTGGTTGTCTCATTTTATTCTGCCTTTGAGGATGGTTGTCCTTAGGTCTATTCAGCTGAGGCTTTCTCAGTAAAGTTGGCCTAAGCTGATTATACCTTGGATAACCCCTCTGAACATTGTTCAGGAGAGTTGCCCTGCCATTGGGTCTACTCTGCTGACCAACATTCTTCTTGTGTTCAGGGACTTTGGCCTTTTCCTTAGGTTTTGGCCTGGTCTCCTGAAGCACTTGAGTTGGCAAATCATCCATTTTGCCCTTTCCTTTGTTCAGTGGCTGAATCATTTCATTTTCAGCTTGTTGTGCCACTGATTTGACAAAGATTCTCTTAGTGTTACTTGTAGAAGCAACACTAAGACAAGGTGAAGATTCAAATGGATCAAAACCTAATCCACTTCTTTGAGCCATAGGTCTTTGGTAACTCTGAATTTCCTCTATTGCTTTAGTGGACCTTCTCAGAGCAGACATCTTTAATTTCAGGCTCTCTTCACTTGATTTTAGAATATCATACTCATGTGAGAGGTTTTCAAATTTAGCTTGAAGAATTTTCAGTTCAAAATCTTTTCTCTTCTGAGATAGGAGTTGATCATCAATCTCCTTTTGTTGGTCAACTATCCTGAGATTTGCTTCCTCAAGCTCTCTCAAGGCTTATTGATACAACTCAGTAGAGTTGACATCAACAGCTAGCTCAGAGTTTTTAGCAAGCTCAATTGACAATCTTTCATTTTCTCTCACACAATTGTCATGAAATTCTTGTAACATAGTGAAATCTTCCATCAACTTTCCAAGAGAAAGTTTCAAGTTGACTTCACTAGTGTTTTGTGAAATGAATGATGGTGAGCTAGAAGTAGAGGATACCTCATCATCCTCAAGAGCCATGTTGCACACATCATCATCATCATCTTCACTGTTGGAAAATAGTCCATCAGAAGAGTTGAAGCTTTCAGCACTTTCAGATTCTTCACCAGCCATCATGGCTTTTCTATTGGTGAACTTTCTGTCTCTCTTTGCTTGCCTTTCTCTTCTTTCTTTAAAGCTCAGTTCAGGGCAGTCATACTGGAAGTGCCCTTTCTTTTTGCAGTTATAGCACAGGTCTTCATCATCATCCTTCTTGGGTTCATCTCTTCTTCTAGATGATGAAGGTTCAGCTCTACTGGACCTCCTCCTATCAGAGTATTTGTCCTCTGATCTTTTCTCTTCAGGCTTCTTGACCTCAGCCTGAGCTTCAGGAGAGTTGTACCTTCTCCTGAATTTGTTGTCTTGGTAGAATTTCTTGTATCTACCAAACCTTGAGTTTAACTTTTCAAACCTTCTAGCCATCAAGGCTAGTTCCTCCTTCATTTCAGTCTTGGAGACTGACTTTGATGATCTAGGAGTGGACTGCTTTTCTGGTTCAGAAGTTTTGGCTTTGAATGTCACTCCCTTTGTAGGAATTGAAGGTTCCTCAACAGGCTTTCTTCTGTTGAGATCGAACTCATAGGCTTTGAGTTCAGAGAAGATTTGTTGCATGGGCACGGTGGAGAGATCCTTGGTGTTCTGCATCATAACAACATAGACATCCCACTTTTGAGTGAGACTTCTCAAGATCTTTAATCCAACCTCTCTCTTGGAGTACACCTTGCCCAATGAGTTGATCTCATTCATCACATCAGTAAATCTACCAGCAAATTTGTCAATGGATTCCTCAGACTCCATTGTGAATTGTTCAAACTTCTGCACAGCTACTTGGAGCTTATTCTCCTTGATCTTTTCAGTACCCTCACACATTTCTGCAAGAGTATCCCAAATTTCTTTGGCAGTTGTGCAGTGGTAGACTCTTCCCATGATTGCATCTGGAATTGTTTGGTAGAGGGTGTTCATGGCAAGATAATTCAAATTATCTTTCCTCTTTTCTTCAGAGGTGAAGTCATCTTCATCCTTGAGGAGCACATCTCTTGTATCTGCTCTTTGAGCTTCAGTGACCCTGGGATTGACTTGAGTGAACACAAAAGGACCTCTTGTGATCATTCTCAACATATCAGTGTGTAGAGATGCAAGATGAGCCCTCATTCTGATTTTCCAGAAATCATAATTGTCTATTGAGAACCTGGGCAATTTGTGATGTGAAATGTGATTGACTGGATTTGTGGCCATATTGTCCAATCCTTGAACAGCAGGAGGTGGAACAACAACATTTATGTTTTGTTCTTGATTCTGTTGCTGGTTTTGGTTGTTGTTGTTGTTTCCTCTTGCCATTTCTTCAAGAAAGGAGTTAGACAATGGATATAAAGGATTTCAGATAGATCAGTTCAGTGACAACACCAAATATGTGATTTTGAAAATCAAGATGGATTTTCAGAAGCAGTGGTCTTTGAACCCCTGCTCTGATAACACTTGTTGGTCCTGAAAGGAGTATATAACAAGTGTATGGGGGGGGGAATACACTTGTATGCAAATCTTTTTCAAACTTTGATCAAACCAGAGTTCAGCAAGATTGTCTTGGACAACTCTGCTGAAGATGTATAACTTTTCAAAGATAACCAAGCTACTAAGTACTATTGAGTACTTAGTTGAATGACTATCTAAGTTAGTTATAAGTGCGGAATTAGTGGTTGGCCCTTTTAGTTTAGACTCCTTTTAAGTTCTGAAATCTCTCACTCAATCAATCCAGTTTTCAGGGAACTTGTCCAAATTGGTTTTGCACAGTCTTTGAATGTTTGTCCTTTGAAAGATCAGTTTTGTGTGCAGTGTTGAATGTATGAAAATACTTTGAAAGTAAATCAACACAAGAATTTATAGTGGTTCAGAGACTCAAGCTCCTACATCCACTTTCCCTGATTTAACAGGATAATTCCTTCACTCTTGGAATTAACTTGTTTTATAGTGCCAAGGTGCACTTGATCAAGAACACCACTCCTTGGTGAATTGATCCCTAGGATGTCTAGAGTCCTAGTACCCTCTTCTCAACTCAGAACTGAACTGTTCTTCTCTCAACAGTCAGCTCCTACCACTTCTACTACTACAACCTTCTCACTTTCTCACTTGAAAGATGTAAGGGTTGAAGTAAGGTTCCAACTAATGAGATATCCTTTACAATGAAGATCAGTGTATAAGGATAGGATATCTCTCTAAGCTTTGTATGGATATACAATGAAGTTCAGCTTAGATGAAGTGTTTGAAGACTAAGGTAGTCTCTTTGAAAGCTTGAAAGCACTCTTGCTTGTAGGATAGTTGGATAGATAATGGATGCTTTCAAATGGTCTTCACACTTCTGTATTTATAGACAAATGAAGGATTTGCCCGTTGGAGAGGCAACCCCAAATGTCCATAAATGTCTTCTTTGAGTTCTTCAACTTAGAAGACAGATTCTTGATAGTGACATGTCCTCATTTGGGAAATAAACGGCTGTATAGACTTTGTCTTCATTCTGCAGCACTCTTCCCAATGTCTGACTTTAAGATTCACTTGTTCAAACATGGACATAGCTTCTGAAGGTTGGTTCTATGATAAGGACAACATTCCTTATCAGTAGACAACTCTCCTTATCACTATCAGCAGACTTTGCTTATCAGCATAGTTGGCTTGCTCTTTTCAGATGACTTGGCTCTTTCCCTTTGCTTCTTTTGGATGTGATCTTAGCATGATTCTTTGAAAATCTTTAGGGTATAGTTGTCTTGAACTCTTCAGCATAGTTGATCCTTAACCATCAGAAGACTTGTTCTGGTTGAACTTTGCTGAGACAACTCTGCTGAACATCTCTTCAGCATACTTGTCTTTTAGTAGATTTATCAAATATTCCAGAATTTGAGCCTTGAGGGGACTTGATCTTGATAGACTTCAAAGCATATGTTCCCCCTCAAATTGTGCATCTATTCAACTAAGAGCTGCCTAACATTTCAGCTTCTCATCTAGCCTTATGCTATATGTTCATCTAACATTCTTAGAACATAATCATCTTTGACTTAGGCATGTCTCAGGGGGTTTTGGTATTGAATCAAAACATATCTCATTTTATTCCCAACAAAGCCCCAACCAACACTACACGCGAAAGCCGCCACAAATAAACCTCTTAAGTTACGGAACAACGCCTCAGCAAAAAGAGTCTTAGAGAGGAATACAACTACCATCAACATTCACCTTGTGCCAGTCTGGGTCTGGCGGGAACCAACTAACTGGGACCGTGACCCGAACAGATCGAGGGCAACACTAAACCCCCAAGGCTCGTCAAACAGCCAAATCACGAATCGAGCCATCCCCGCGACCCCTAAAAAAGGCCAACAAACTCACGCACCCTTGAGAGGACAAGGGTTAAACATCTATGAACAGAGGGCCCCGCGCCATCAAAGATAACCCTGTTACGAGCATGCCAGATGGCCCAAACAACAATGACAAAGGTCACCCTCCAAAACTCCATAACCTGTGGACTAAACGATATAACCAAGACCTGGAGAAATAAATCATGGAATCCTAACTCAAAGTATAAATGAACCTGAAAGTATAAACCAATAATAGAGAAAACCTGGCGTGCGAAGTTGCAATCACAGAGAAGGTGATCAGTGGTCTCCTCCGCAACTTTACAAAGGGGGCACACAGAAAGACCCGAGATCCCATAACACAGCAACCAATCCGTAGTGGGGAGTTTGGCCCAAGTTTTCCTCTAAATGGTAGTGGAGCGGCACATAGGAATAAAAGAGTCTCAAATCCAAGAAGACCAGCTGACATGAGGGAGGGGCTGCCGAAGAAGATCATAAGTCATAGTTGAGGTCAACTCCCCTGAAACCGAAGAAGCCTAAACAAGGCGATCCGGGCCCATAGCAACATGGATGGAAAGAATATCCTCAACCACGTCAATGCGTGCCAAAATAAATGGCAGCAAGAAGTGCCAACAATCATTATAGAAAAAGTCCCCGACTTTCCCCACCAACGAATCTTGAAACGGGCCCTACAGGCCAAGACGATCAGAGAAGATGTACCCCAATCAATTTTCATGCCAGAAATTGACTCTAGAATTGCTACCAACTACCCAACGGGATCCATCATATAGACGAGAGAGGTGTCTCCGAATACCAGGGCAATATAAGACACCCTACCATAAGAACGAGGGTGCCCAGACAGCGTCAAAAAACTGACAATGCAGAATATCCAAGTCTGAAGAAGTGTTTTAGAGGACGTCCCAAGCAAGCTTGCAAATGAAGGATTCATTGGCAAGCCGTAAAGATCTAACCCCAAGGCCCCCTTCAGCTAAAGGAGTACAGGAATGCTCCCAACTGACTGAACAAGAATTATTCCTCTTGTTCACATCCCTAGTCCAAAGAAATTTCTTTATAGCCCTTTCCACTGTCTTCATTAAAGGCCTAAGCCAGCGATAAGCCATCATAGTATGCACGAGAGTGTCTGTGATAACCGAATTAATGAGGCAGCAAGGCCCAGCAAGGGAGACAAAACTGTCCTTCCACTTGCTAAACTTTTCTATAATAGAGTCTGCAGTCTGTTGTAGGTGAGCGCGACGAGGGGCACCCCTGAAGATAGGAAGCCCCAAACAAGTGAAGGGTAGGGAACCTGCAATAATACCAGTTTCACGAACCATGCGACGCCGAATCCGAGCAGGAATAGAGGACCCAAAGAAGACCCTCGATTTCGGAAGGCTGGAGATCTAACCCAACATCGAACCGTAGGCCTGTAAAATCCTCTTCAGAGCCAAAATATTCTACATTATCGCCTGAGCAAAGATCATGATGGCGTCTGCATAAAGGAGATATCGGGGAGCACGGGGTATGGTAGTAATGCGACCCTGTTGGATGTCCCAGGCAATCCATCTTCCAAGGGCCTCCTCAACAATACCTAATAAAAGTGGGTAGAGGGGTCACCCTGACGAACCCCCCTCGAGCAAGGACAGGTACCAACTGGCATCCCATTAATCAAAACAAAGATCTGAGACGAGGCTAGGACTGAACTCACCATCTGGACAAAGCCCTCACCAAAACCCATCAAACAGAGCATAGTAAAGAGGAAATCCCAAGAGACAATGTCAAAAACCTTGATCATGTCGATCTTCCAAAGCCATATAACCCACAACTCTCAGATTATCCCAGATGTTCGCTCTCTCAGAAGCCAGCGCAATGCAGGTATGGATTTGCTTACCCGGGATAAAGTCGAACTAGAACGGAGTAAGACACGAACCCACAAAAGTTCCAAACGGGTAGCTAGAATCTTCGTGAAGACTTTATACTAGAAGTTGCCCATAACAATGTGCCTGAAATCCTCCACTCTATTAGCCCCCTCCTTCTTAGGAGTGAGGGTAATGAAGCAAGAGCTAAGACCAACCGGAACCACCCTAGTCCTAAAGAAGTTTCTGACTGCCTCGCAGACGTCATAGGCCACAATATCCCAGCAAGACTGAAAGAAGCCCCCACCAAAACCATCCGGACCCGGGGCACTGCTAACATACATATCAAAAACCGTCTTATAGACCTCGTCCGAATCGGGGATTCTCATTAAGAGGGCATTATGAGCTGGATTGAATGAAGGATGAATGAATTCCGATAGGCAATCCGCATCAATGACAGTATCCGAGTCAACCGAGAAGAGCTGAGAGTAGTACGAGACCACATGTCCACCAATAGCCATGACATTTGTAGAAAGGACATCATATATCCACATGGAGATCTTGGTGAGACCCGTAGACCGGATCTTATGCATGGTGTCTTTCAACCAACTAGGTATGTTCTTTTGAGAGAGATGAGCTTGATGACGGGCAAGTAACCCATTAAGCTCAATTTGTGCTGAAATCTCCGCCTCAAAGAGAGACTCTAAATCCCCCTCCAAATGAATATGACTCTGAATATCCAGCAGACGAGCTGTAGCACTATCGATCTCCTCAAAGATGTTCCGAAAGACCTCTGTATTCCAAGTCCTGAGAGAAGATTCCAGATGCTTCAGCTTCCTCACGACTCGAAAGATGGGGTCACTAGTAGTAGGAGGAGCAGCAAAGAATCCGAGACTGCCTCTAGAAAACCGGGGTGAGAGACCCACATATTAAGGAACCTGAACGGGCGGGGGACACGAGGAACTAAAGTGTCTAGAGAGAGCGTAATAGGGTGGTGATCCAACATATCTCAATGAAGGACTAAGGCCTTAATGCCCTGCCAAAGATTAAGAAAGGATTGAGAAACCATAATACGATCCAATTTGGCTGCAATATATCCCTAACGTGCATGTCTGGTGGACCAGATGAACTGAACTCTAGAGGTATCTAACTCGAGGATACCTGAATCATCTAAAAATGATCGAAACTCGTTGCGGGTTACCCGTAACACCCACCTGTCTCTCGTAATTACCAAAAACAGAGTTGAAATCCCCCATAATGCATATGTTGGGGCCCTAAAGGCCTATGATATCCGACCAAAGACGACAACAGACAATGTAGTTGTTGTGTGCATGAACGAACCCAAGGGACCAGGATCGAAGGCCATCTGATGCATCAACAACTACCATCTGATCTGAAGAATGAGTAATAGTGGAGGTCACGAACTGAGGCTTGCATAACAACCAAATGTTCGATCTGTGGTTGGGATGACTATTCTCAAAGCACAAACACAAATTGAGACTTCAAATGAATGAAGGAGGAAGAGAAGAAGATAATACCTTGGGTTCGTAAATAACAACTCAATCAGGACTATGGGAGAGGCAAAGCTGACGGAGTATTCTGAGTCATAACGTTGCCAATACCACAAATGTTCCAGGATGATACAATTATAGAACTTGAGTAGAGTCGTGCGTCGGCGACTGCGTCTCACTATCACGGACCCAACTACCCACTCTTTCACGTGCTACTCCAGTCAGCTTCGTGGCGAGAGCCTCTGAGGAATCATGGGTGAAGTCATGATTGGCCCGAGCATGAAGGCGAGCAAGAGTCTCAAGACTCTCCTAACTGAGGTACTCACTGTGGTGTCTGTGAGCTGTGATAGCCTTAGCATAGTTGGTAGTCGGGAGGCCATGTTCCCTGTTGACTGTCGCTCGAACAACTGAGACAAAAGGAGGGGTCTGCTGCTAAGAACGCGGTAGTGGTGATGATTCCCAAGTAGGGTCCAGGTGACCTTCCTCAACGTGCAAATTAGTGTGGTCCTAATGACCTTCCTCACCAATAAGGTCCTCCTCCAAAAGATCCAATTGAGCCTCAAAGGACTGATCCCCCACTATGTCTTCTTTAGAAAGGACCCTGAAAGAGTTAACCAGCGGAATTAAGAAAGTCGTTTTCATGGTTGGGTTCGGCTGACCCCCCATTTCTGAGCCCCCATTGCCCAAGTGATCCTCAAGAGGTGAGGAGGTGGTCACTATGGTGGATGTGGGATCAATAATGCCCTGCCTGCCCTAGTGGCGATGATGAGACTGTGAACGACCATCCTTTCTACCCTGGGTTTGACGCCCCTATCTGCCTGGTCCTGACAACCCTGTCCCTCACGGTTCCGACGATTCTGCCCATCATGGCCCAGTCAATTGTGATCCTGATGGTCCTGCTGGCCCTGACCCCCGAGTCATAACGACCCTCCTGTCTACTAGGGTCCTAGCAACCCATAAACTTTCTGCAGGCTGCCAGAGACTGGCCTGTGATGTGACAGTGGGTACAGAATTTTGGAAGCTTCTCATAAAATACGGTTGCAAAGGAGTAATGGCCTATTCTCTAGTACATAATTCGATCTTGTAGAGCCTGTTGCATGTCAATCTCAACCAGTATACATGCATAGTGGCCCATATCACGAGTTAGAGTTCTCTCGACGATGTTGATTAGAGAACCCATAGCAGAGGCCAGAGCCTCCAGAGTAATCGGGTCCAATACTCCATGGGTAAGTCAACCAATCTAAGCAACGCCTGTGCCAGACTCGAGGCAGAAACGCAGTGAGAGAAATCAGGAAAATCAAAATCGCGAAAAATGGAAGAGGAGTTCTTTGAGCTGATGGAGAAGACTTGAAAAATGAGAAAACTTTGAACCAAGAGCATGGTGAATTTTTTTTTAAAAAAAACTTTCTAATTTAAAATCCGAACAACTATTTCGAACAAAATTTAAAAAAAAAACTAATATACAATATTTCATAAAAAAAAATAAAAAATCTCTCTACAAAATAATTATCCCTATTAAAAGGGTGGTGCTAAATGTACAGATTATGTACATACAGACAGGGGTATTTTAGTCCATTTCTTGTTTAAGTTTTGTTAAAATTACTATAATACCCTTAATTCAAATATATTGTTTAACCATTATTTTTCAAATAAAATATTAAAATCTGACACCTTTTTCTCTCTCTTCTTATTTGTTCAAGGTAAGTAATAATTACAGGAAAAACAAATTTCAATGTTATTTAATTCAAATCTTTCTTTGTTGGGACCTTCTATATGTAGTCAGAGTGTCGTAACGTGTCGTAATGACTACCTTAGTCAGTTAATCTAAGTCATTAAAAATCTAATCTAAAGGTTTAGATTTGATGACCTGTTACCATTTGTAAATTTTACGATATGTATTGTCGTAATGTGTCGTAATGTGTCATAAATTTATATTTTCTATTAAATTAAATTAATTAAAATATATTATTGTAAATTTACATTTTTATCCTTATACAATAAAATAATTTATTATATTTTTGTTAATGTAATTAAAATATGTAACGTATCAAATTACATATTTACCCTTATGTTATTAATAACAAAAGAATAAATCAAATCAATTAATTAATAAAAAACAAATCAAATTATAACTTAAAGGAATTAATATCATTAAAACCTAGCATTCAATTGTTCTTTTCGTGCCTTATGCTATCATCGCCTCCGCGCCTGCCCACCACCGCTGCTGCCTTTCAGCCACCGCCGCCGCCTTTCAGCCGCAGAAACCGTCGGAGGAAATCTCCGTCCTGCTTCTTGGCGTGAGCGGCCGTCGACGAATATCTCCGTCCTGCTTTTTGGCGTGAGCGGCCGTCGGCGAATATCTCCGTCCGCCTTCTTGAAGTCAGCGGTCGTCGGCGAAAATCGGGAATTGAGCGAGAAATAAACGTTGTAACTTAGGATAATCGAATTCACTTTGCAACTTAGGAACGTTGGAATTGGGGGAGAAATAAAACTAACAGAGCGGGAGGGAGGAGGCAATGCGAAAAGAATGTTGTGTGTGCTAAAGTTACAGAGCGGTGCACAAAGTCTAGGTGCTACTGATTAAATTTTAAATTGTGGATGGTTGATTTAATTTAATTTTACTCTCCTTTTAACCTTAAATAATACACCTAATTCTGCCTCTGTTTAATAAATTTGTGGAGTTATTTGTAATTTTCTTCTTAATAAAGCTAGTGCTGGTGGTAGCATTTTTTTCAATTCTGCCTCTGTTTAATAAGAAAAATTCATTTGGTTTAATGGCGATGTGCCAAAATTTGCACGAGGGGATTGGATATCCTCCGAGTTGGTTATCTGATTTCCCAAACACGTAAGAACAATCCAACTATGCTGCTGCCTCCGATAGAATCCTCGAGAACCTGCAAAGAACACGCCGGAGGGAAGTCCGGCGCGGACACTCCGATGCCTAAGTCAGTATAGGGCTTCTCAATATATCACAAGGACCTCGAGATCCTTGATTTATCAAATCAGGCTCTCAAAGAATATCAGAAGTATATTTTATACCAAGTGTATTAAGTTTTGTCAAAGTAAAAGTATCTGATGTGCCAAAATTTGCACGAGAGGATTACGTGTCCTCCGGATTGGATGTCCCACTCTTCAAACACGTACAATCACTCCAAATATGCTGCCTTTCCTCCAAATCTTCAAGAACCTGCAAAGAACACACCGGAGGGGGGTCCGGTGTGGACACTCCGATGCCTAAGTCAGTATAGGGCTTATCAATATCTTCTAAGGATCTCAAGATCCTTGATGTATCAAAATAATTCTCAAAGAATCTCAGAAAAGCGTTTCGTATTCAGTATATCAAGTTTGTAGTGTATGAGTGTCTAACCTGGAAATATCTTCGAATTTACCTATTTATAGAGATACCTTCTGGAGAGGAAGTCAAGCCTTCCTCTTATTTCGGAGCTGCCCGTGAGACTCGGCCCTGCTGAGTGGACCAAATCCTCCCTTCTCTCCACTCCCTGAAGACTCGGCAGCACTCCAGCTTAATGGACCTCATTCCCTAAGATAAAGGAGGACAAGGTCTTCCTTTTATCAATTCTGGACCTGAAATCGCGGGAGTTCCCTATATCTACGGTTCATAACTACTCGTTAAGACTGTTTCTTTCTGATGCTCCTCTCCAGACGGAGTTCCCTCCAGAGAGACCTCTAGAGAGGATTCTTTATTCAGAGAACACTAGATGATTCAATCCTTTCCTCTCAATCCCATCATTCATACACGTGTCGACTCCTTATTAGGTGACATTTTTAGGCCGCATCATCTACTCCCCCCTACTCTCGTAAAAGGGAGACATCTTTTGTGAGAGTAGAAAAATTTCCTAGAACTTAGTACAAAGGTCTTTCTGGAGAGACGTGTATTGTTCCTGCTTCGGAGAGGAAGTTTCAAAACATGTCCTTCTCCAAAGGCTTTTCCCGCCTCCAATTCTGGGAGACTTTTCGGCTTCCGCGCGTGGGCTCCACGCGATCACTTTTCTCTCGCCTTTGTTATCCTCCCGAGGAAAATCCTCGATTTTTCCCCCTATCTCTCCTCATTTACTTCACGCAACCACCCCCTTTTCCTTTCTTCACTTTTCAAATTTCATTCTTCCCAAAAATTTCTCATCGTCTTCATCTTTCTTCTCCGGTGTTCTTCATCCCGAGTTTCCGCCGTCGCCAGCCGCCTCGCCTGATTCCATAGTCCTTCCACTCAAGGTAACCCAGCTATCCTTCTTTTCTTCTTTTATTAGCACTGTAAATCGATGTCAAACCCTCTCTCTCCGCCGGAAGCCACTAGCCAAAACTCCTCTGAAGTGACTCCCTCTCTGATGGGGAGTCCAGAGAATAGGATTTCCCTTGCTTCCCAAATCGACCATACTCACCTAGTTAACCTTGCTCATGCCTATGGTTTTCCGTCGGAGTACGCCTTTCGCGCTCC
Source organism: Galeopsis tetrahit (assembly GCA_963675135.1). Lineage (NCBI taxonomy): Eukaryota > Viridiplantae > Streptophyta > Magnoliopsida > Lamiales > Lamiaceae > Galeopsis > Galeopsis tetrahit. The sequence goes on from OY776134.1 coordinate 23,993,556, forward strand.
TCGCTCAAATAACGCCCAGATATCTCCCAGCCTCGAACTCTTGCTTTTTTCGAAGCACATCTTAGGGCAGGACTACGATTTCCGATTCATCCCTATTTGGCTGCCATATCAACCCGCATGCAGATCCCTCTTAACCAGTTTACTCCGAATGCTATCCGTACCATGATAGGTTTTTTCATCTTGGTGAAAGGGAGTGGGGGTGACCCGTCTGCCGAACTATTTCTGAGCCAACATTCTTGTAAGGTAAATGATGGTTTTTTCTATGTTAGTGGGCGAAGGTCCCGTGTTTGTAAATTCTTGAAAAAACTCCATGAAGAAGACTCATCTTGGCGAGATTATTATTTTTTTGCTACAAGCCCCACTGATTGGCCATTTCCTCACGGGGATTGGTTATTCCACAATCCAGGAGTAATTCCTCCTCCTCTGAAAGCTTACTCTGTTTCCAATCACACTATTATGAGCAATCTTAATACTCACATCCGTTTGCACGACTATTTCGATATTATTGGCATTTGCAAAAATCCTCACATCCTCTCCCACTTCGGCTTTTGTCCTCAAGATGGTAAAAAAATTTCTATTGCTGTATTTTATTTCTTGCGTGTGGCTGTTTTTTGAGTTCTGAAAATTTTCTTGATTATCTATAGCAATGAGTTGGTTAACTCATATCTCCCGAGATGCCCCTGCTCTCAGCATAGTGAAGACCCCTGTGCTATCCGCTCCAGAAGATCCTCCAAAGGCTCCTCCGTCTCCCGCTCTCGAGAGCTCTGCAAAGACTCCGGCTCCAGAGGGTTCTTAAAAAATTCCCCCTCTCCCTAGTTCTTCTACTCAGGTCCCAGGTTCAGTTGCCAAAAGAACCCGTTCCGCTGCCAATGCTTTCTTTTCTGACTGCGGCACTTCTAAGAAGAAGAAGGGAAAAACTACCCGTGCTGATAGGGGAACTCCTCCTTCTACTGTATACGAGCCTTTCCATCGCCTTATTGACCAATGTCCTGCTCCTCCGGATGCTGAGTTATCCGACACGCCCCTTCCTGAGGATCGACTGATCCATGGCGCTCACCTTCTTTCTGAGGTATTTTCTGGTATTTTCCATTTTCATAATCTCTGCCTTATTCATATCCTCAAGCGTTATTTCTTTTTCCTTTGTAGTTTGGTCTTACCTATGCTAAGATACTCGACCAAAGCGTTGAGATGGTGGCTGAGCTCGAACTTCTCCGGGCTGAAGCGTCCTCTTTCCAGTCAACCCTCGAGGGTATCACCACGGAGAAAGATAAAGCCCATAAGCGAGCTCAAGCTCTATCTGAGGAGTTGTCTCTCTTACAGACTCAAAGCAAGCAGGATGCAGCCAGGATTAAGTACCTGGTGCAGGAGGTGGAGCGGATGGAGCGCGAGCTGCCGGATGTCGGAGTGCAGGCCTGCATTAAGTCCCTGTTCACTTCCTCTTTGGGTCAAGAGTTCTTGGAAACTCTTCATACTCAGTGGCTGTCCAGCTTCCTAAAGAGCTCGAGCTTCCTCTGTGCCATGGGGCCGCATATCCCTCACTTCATCGACCACGACTTCAGCAATGCCGTCGCCGAGCATTCAGCCCCGGGGTTTGATGGAACTTACTCTCGCGAGTTCCATTTGGATCGTCTTGCTACTCCTCCAAAATTCTTGGGGGATCCTAAGGAGAGCCCCGATAGTCCTTGGTGGCTACCCGGAATGGGCCAGGCCATCGCCAAGCTGCAGGTTGTCAAGATAGGTATGGCTGAGCTAAAGCCTCTGGAGCGTCTGATTTATCCTTATGACTCCGCTCCAGCCATGACAACCGCAGTAGATGGAGGGACTGGCGTTGCCGATACCAGGGGAGGTACTGCGGGTCCAGAGGAGGGCAGAGGATCTAGCAACCATGTTGCTGAGGAGGAGGGCGCTGCTGGAGGAGCTGAAGGAGTTGAGGTCGAGGGGACTGTTGTTGAGGAAGCTGCTGCTGAAAAAGCAGTTTAAATTTCATATTTATGATCACCACAAACAATTTACTTTTTCTCTTGTTTTGCTACACTCTTTATTTTCTACTCATAATATTTGCTCTCCATACTTTATAGGGGACCCCACACTCCTGGATATGTGGGGGCTTTTCGTAGTGATCGCATTAGCTTGATGTTGCATGTTTTGTTGTCTTTTTCTTTTTCTTTCTTGCATGAGTAGCTTACAAGACCAGCAAGGAATGTGTTGGAGGTGTGTTCTCTTCCCCCCCCTTTTTGTTGGTCTTGTAGGCTATGTTGAAATCACTTCTTGGCTGTACAGTTTTTGTTTTTGATTTCAGGTGACTTGGTTGTGGGAGGTCATCCTCCCTCTTCTCTTGACTCCTGGATCATAAAACCTGTCTTCTTCATCATCTAGTCTTTGTAGTTCTCAAGCATGGTGAGGGCTTTCTGGAGGACCTCGGTTTCTAAGCCTCTAAGCATTTCACTTTCTTTTCGCTTTCTTGTACTTAAAAGACTTTGATTCGCAAAAAATCTTCTCCTTTCATTAATTCACCCGTTTGAGTCTCAAAAGAGGATGAGGGCTCTCTGGAGCACCTCGGCCTCTAGGACTCTGAGTATTTCTCATTCTTCTTTTTAAAAGATTTTAATTCACAAAAATCTTCTCATTTCATTAACCCACTTGGGTCTCAAGTAAGATGAGGGCTCTCTGGAGCATCTCGGCCTCTAGGCCTCTGAGTGTTTCTCACTCTTATTCTTAAAAGATTTTAATTTATAAAATCTTCTCATTTCAGTAACCCACTTGGGTCTCGAGTAAGATGAGGGCTCTCTGGAGCATCTCGGCCTCTAGGCCTCTGAGTGTTTCTCACACTTATTCTTAAAAGATTTTAATTTATAAAATCTTCTCATTTCAGTAACCCACTTGGGTCTCGAGTAAGATGAGGGCTCTCTGGAGCACCTCGGCGTCTAGGCCTCTGAGTGTTTCTCACTCTTATTCTTAAAAGATTTTAATTCATAAAATCTTCTCATTTCAGTAACCCACTTGGGTCTCGAGTAATATGAGGGCTCTCTGGAGCACCTCGGCCTCTAGGCCTCTGAGTGTTTCTCACTCTTATTCTTAAAAGATTTTAATTCAGAAAATCTTCTCATTTCAGTAACCCACTTGGGTCTCGAGTAAGATGAGGGCTCTCTGGAGCACCTCGGCCTCTAGGCCTCTGAGCGTTTCTCACACTCGTTATTGTTATATTCATACATCGCATGTTCAAATATGAGAAATATAATCAAGACACAATAATTCTGAATAATTCTTTCTTAAAAAAGGGATAAGGCTTCATTGCTTTATTGTCAATTTTCAACATAGGCCATAGATAACCTACGCCGGTCTCATTAAAAACCTCTTTACGGAAAAACCCCAAAGGGGAAACCCGTAGAGAGGGAAAAAGAGCTCCGGTGAAGCCACAAAATACATCCAGCAAAATATGAATCCATGCAAAAAATCACAAAACAAAAGTCATAGATGGTCTCAAGACCTTACACTGTTTTCAAATAAAGAATCTCTTCAAATGTCAAACGTTCCAGGGTCTAGCTATGTCGACCCCTTCCATACTCTGCAGTCTATATGCTCCTCCTTTCAGCACCTGTGTGATTTTATAAGGTCCCTCCCAGTTGGGCTCCAGCTTTCCTGTATTCTTCAGGGCGTCCGCTCTTCTTAGCACCAGGTCCCCCGCTCTGAAGGACCTCGGGATCACCCTTCGGTCATATGCAGCTTTAATTCTGCTCTTATATATTTCAGCACGTACCCTAACCATCTCTCTTTCTTCTTCCATCAAATCTAGAGCCTCTCTCATCAATCTTTCATTCTGATGCTCTTCGAATTGGGCGACTCGGTGCGATCGTAACACGGCCTCTGGAGGTATCACCGCCGTGGCTCCGTAGACCAGCTGAAATGGGGACTCTCCAGTTGCTGTCTTCGGACTAGTTCTATATGACCATAACACATTATCTAACTCATTCACCCATCCTCCTCCTATCTTTGTCAGCCTTGTTCGAATTCCATCTATTGTTGTTCGATTAGTAACCTCCACTTGTCCGTTAGCTTGAGGATGAGCTACAGAGGTGAATCTCTGTATTATGTTCAGTCTTTCACACCATCCTCGTACGTTTTCTCCGTTAAACTGTGTTCCATTATCAGAGACCAATATTCTGGGTACTCCGAACATACAACAAATTTATTTTTTCAAGAATTTAATCACATTTTCTTCATCTATCGTAACCAGAGGAGCAGCTTCCACCCATTTACTAAAATAGTCCACTGCTACTATCAGAAACTTTCTCCCTCCGGAGGCTGGAGGGAAGGGTCCTACCAAGTCGATTCCCCACTTAGCAAAGGGATAGGGAGAGTGCATCGCTCCCATCTCTTCCGCAGGGGTCCTTATCAATGGACCATTTTTCTGACACTTGACACATTTTCTCACAAATTCTCTAGCGTCTTTTGTCATGGAGGGCCAATATAATCCAGCCCTTAAAACTTTCTTCACCACTGCTTTGTATCCTTCATGACTGGCTGCATCACCTTCGTGGATCTCTTTGAGTGTGTACATAGCTTCTCGATTTGATACACACCTCAAATATGGGTGTGTGAATGATTTCTTGTATAAGTGCCCTCCGATAATACAATATTTAATCCGGAGGGCTCGGGTCTCTCTGGTGGTAGGGGCATCTTCTCCCTTGGTGAGTTCTATCCATATAGCTCTTCTCCAATCATCTTCCTCTTCAATGGAGCCAATGGGGTTCTCCAGAGTCTCTCTTTCTGCAACTACTAGAGTTACTGTTCCTTGTCCATCAAACTCTGTGGAGCTAGCGAGTTTGGAGAGGTTATCCGCCTGCATGTTCTTCTCTCGAGGTATCTGGACTACCTCGCACTCTTGGAACTTGCCCATCACTTTTTGGCTCGTTCCAGATAAGCAGCCATCCTGCTATCTTTGGATACATACTCACCATTCACCTGCTGAACAACTAATTGGGAGTCTGAGTATAGAGTTACCTTTGGAGCTCCCAATTCTAATGCCATCTCCATTCCTCTGATCAAAGCTTCGTATTCTGCTCCGTTATTTGAGGTCATGAATTGAAACCTCACTGCAAATTGTAGGTCCTCTCCTCGAGGGCCTGTTAGCACAATCCCTGCTCCACATCCGCTCAGGGTCACTGAGCCATCTACATACACCTTCCATCCCTCGACTTCCTCTGGTTTGGTCGACTCTTGGATGAAATCGGACAAAGCTTGGGCTTTTATAGCCTTCCGCGGCTCGAAATCCACGTCATATTCTTGGAGCTCGATTGCCCACTTCACCATCCTTCCAGAGAGGTCTGCTCGCCCTATAACCTGTTTCAACAAGTAATTAGTGCGGACCAGTATTTTGTAAGAAAGGAAATATGGGCGCAGCCTTCGCGCTGTAACTACCACGGCCAGAGCAGCCTTCTCAATTTCTGAGTATCGATTTTCGGCCCCTTGAATAACCTTACTGACATAATAAATAGGGTGCTGCAGAGATCCCTCTTCTTTAACTAAGGCAGTGCTTAGTGAGAATTCTCCTACGGAGAGATACAAAATGAGGGTATCTCCCGAAGAAGGCTTTGTTAGCTTCGGCAACTGAGACAAATGATGCTTCAGGTCTTCAAAGGCCTTTTAACATGTTTCGTTCCATTCAAATTTGGTCCCTTTCTTGAGGATTTTAAAGAAGGGATGACTCTTTTCAGCAGACCTGGCTATGAATCTGCTCAATGCAGTAATCCTCCCATTGAGTGTCTGGAGTTCTTTTATATTTCTTGGTGGCTGCATATCCAGTACAGCCTTCACCTTGGCCGGATTCACTTCTATACCTCTCTGAGTGACCATATATCCGAGGAACTTCCCTGATTTTACTCCAAAAGAGCATTTGGCTGGGTTCAACTTGATGCCGTTCTCTCTAATTACTTGGAAAATTTCCTCCAGATCCTCCACATGTTGATCTGCTTTCACACTCTTAGCCAGCATATCATCTACATATATTTCCATGTTCCTTCCCAGCTGCCTTCGAAAGACAGCATCGACCATCCTTTGATATGTTGCTCCGGCATTGATTAATCCAAATGGCATCCGAATATATCCAAACGTTCCGCAGGCTGCTATGAAGCACACTTTGGAGACATCTGCAGGGTTCAGTTGGATCTGGTGGTACCCTTGGTATGCATCCATCATGCTTAGCAGCTCGAAGCCTGAAGTTGCATCTACTAGCTGGTCTATCCTTGGTAGCGGATAATGGTCTTTGGGGCATGCCTTGTTGAGGTCCCTGAAATCGATGCACATTCTCCACTTTCCTCCCCCTTTAGGCACTAGCACGGCATTGGAGAGCCATTCTGGGAATTGGACTTCCACCACATGCCCTGCTTTCAATAGCTTCTCGACTTCTTCTTTCACAATGTTATTCTTCTCAATCCCAAAATTTCGTAGTTTCTGTTTCACGGGCCTTGCCTTTGGATCAACATTAAGGCAATGTATTGCTATCTCCGGAGGGACTCCTGTCATGTCAGCTGGAGAAAATGCAAATATATCGGAATTTCGACGTAATGTAAATATTACCTTCTCTGTGAGTTCAGGCCCCAGTTGGGTACCTATCTTAGTAACAAAGCCGAGTTTCCCTGGGAAGAGCTCCACACTCATCAGTTCCTCGTCTGTTTTAACATTCACCTGTTCAGGTGTTGCTCCTTCTACTTTCTTCCTCTTGACCTCAGGGTCATCTCCTCTCGTCCGCTCCAGGCCCTTAGTTAGGGCTCTGTCCGCCATTTTCACAGACTCTGCATAGCACTTCCGTGCTTCGTACTGGTCTCCTCTTACTTCTCCCACCCCTGTGGCTGTAGGGAATTTCATTTTCATATGAAATGTAGAGATGATTGCCTGAAAGAGATTCAAGCTAGGTCGTCCCATCACAACATTGTATGATGAGGGGATGTCTACAATAAGGAACTCCACCAAGTGGACCTTCCGGGCTGGAGCGTCCCCCAATCCTACCTGTAACATTACCGATCCCAAAGGTTGGATAGCACCTCCGGAGAAACCATACAGAGAGGTATCTACAGGGCGCAACTTCACACTCAGCTCCATTCTCTTGAAACATTCGAAAAACATAATGTCAGCCGAACTCCCCGTATCTACGAAGATTCGAGCAACATTGAATCCAGCTATGTCGGTAGTGATCACCAGAGCATCGTTGTGATCTTCCTTAACTCCCTTCACATCCTCCGGCCCAAATCGGATATTGGGCGTCTCCGTCTTACGCCCCACTTCTCTTACCTGGCTTCCTTGCTCTGCTTTTAGAGCTCGGACATTCTGCTTTCTCTTCCGGAAGGAATCTCCATCTGCTGGCCCTCCCACAATCATGTGGATTACTCCTCTCTTTGGTGGGGGAGGGGGCATATCCTCAGCCGCCTCTCTGGTTTCCTTCTCTTCTGGTTTTCTTTCATGCTCTTTCCGCTTCTGCCCTCGAGGGCCCTTCCTATCTCTAAATATAAATTCTTTTAGATGGCCCGCTTGGATCATCCTCTCAATCTCGTCCTTCAGGTGGTAACACTGATTTGTATCATGCCCATATTCATTGTGGAATCGGCAAAATCGATCAGACTTGGGTTTCTGAGGTCCTCGACTTCTGGAATACGGGAATTTCAAGTCTGGATGATCTCCTGCTACCTCCAGAACTTCAGCAGGTTCAATTCTCAAGGGTGTGTATTTCTCAAACCTCCCGCGAGGGCCAGACCGGGGACCTCCGGAGGGATTGCTATCTCTTGCTGATCCAGAGGTCCGAGGGACCTCTGGACTAAATCGTCTGGAGGGGCCTTCCCTTTCCCTTCTCCTCTCTCGATCTTGTGGCCTAACCTCCAATCTCTTTACTTTTCGGACCTCCTCCAGAGTGAGGTACTTTTCTGCCCTATGCAGCAATTCATCAAAGTTCTTAACCGGCTTTTTAGCTAAGGAGGAGAAGAAGTCTCCATCACGCAATCCGTTAGTAAGAGCGTTGATTTTCACCTCTGGAGAGGCTGTAGGGACCTCCAGAGCTGCTTGGTTAAACCTCCGGAGAAAAGCTCTTAAGCTCTCGCCCTCTCCCAGTCTCAAATTAAAGAGGGTCAAAGTGGCCCTCGGTTGTCTTCGGGCACTGGCAAATTGATGAAGGAAGAGCTCACTGAATTCTTCCCAGGATCGGATTGTATTGGGTTCCAACTGAGTGAACCATTGTTGTGCGGCCTTTGCTAGGGAAGTTAAGAAAACCCTACACTTTATTCCCTCTCCATAGCGGTGTAGTAATGCAGCATTCTCGAACCTTACTAGGTGTTCGTATGGGTCTGCCGTACCATCATATTCAAAATTAAGGGGCTTGAAATTGAATTGAATGGTAGTTCATCCTGTAATATGTTAGGGGAGAACTGGCATCCAGAGGCGTGAGCGGATCTACTGGTTCGGTTGCTCATTTGCTTCCTCATATCTCTCATCTCTTTCTGTAGGGCCAGTAATTGGTCGCTGACCGGCCCTCCGTAGGTATCATCCGTGCTCTCTTCTGTCTCAAGGGGTTCTGTCCCTCGGGGTGCTGGATCTGCATTCCTTCTTGTACTCCGAAGGGGAATGCTTCTTTCCGCTTGAGAGGGCGCCTTATCGTCTTCCTCCGCCCGCATCCCCATTTCCTTGGACAACACACGGGAGGCTCCAGGTGCTTCATCCTGGGGTCTCAGGGCCGGTACCTCCAAATTCCCCGGTGCAGCCCTGGGAATCCGGTCTCTTTGATCTGCAAAGGCTTTCTCTACAGCTTGCTTGATGAGGGCGTTCAATTGATCGGGAGAGATCAGGAGTGGCCCTGAGTCTGGAATATCCTCTCGCTGAGGATCTGCGGTTTGGAACTCTGGGGCTTCAGGGTTCCCTATTATTCCCTCCCCGACCGGTAGGGGATGATTTTCGTCACCCAAACCTGGAGTGGGTGCCAATGGCTGATATGATCCAGAAGGAGTATGGACTGGGTTTTTCCCCCGGCCGGGGCCACTCCCCCTAGTGGACTCCTTCCACTACAATGAAGGAGAGAAGACTCTTTCTTTGGTCAATCTTAGTCCGATTTATGTGGAGATCTCCTATATTCTCGGTTCACCAATTCATATCAAGATCGAGTCTTCCAGATAAGTCTCTCCGAGAGGAGCTCCCTCCGGAGGGACTTCCAGAGGGGATTCCTTATCCAGAGACCCTTCCATAATCCCATATCTTCTCTTTTATCTTATCCTTTATACACGTGTCGATTTCTTATTAGATGACATTTTTAGGCCGCATCATCTACTCCCCCCTACTCTCGTAAAAGGAGTATGCCTTTTGTGAGAGTAGAAAATTCAAGCGAGCCTAGTGCAGAGACATTTCTGGAGAGACGTGTATGATTCCACCTCCAGAGAGAAATTTCGAAAATATCTTCTTCCACAAATTTTCCCGCCTCCAGCTCTGAAGACGTTTCGGCTTCCGTGTCCGGGTCCCACGCAGTCGCCTTTTTCTCTCTCTGACTGTCTTCCAGAGAATAAACCTCGATTTTTCCCTTTTCTCATTTACTTCACACCATCTTTTCCTTTCCTTTTCCCCCTTTTTAATTTCATTTCTTCCAAAAGTTCTTTGTTGTCTCCATCTCTCTTCTCAGGCGGTCTTCCTCCCGAGTTTCACCGTCGCCGGTCGCCCCGACTGATTTCGTAGTCCTCCTAATCAAGGTAACCTAGCTATCCCTCTCTTCTTCTTTTATTAGCACTGTTAGTCGATGTCGAGCTCTCTTTCTTCACCTGAAGCTCTTGGCCAAAACCCTTCTGAGTCCACTCCATTTTCGATGGGGAGCCCAGAGAATAGAATTTCCACTTCTTCCCAGATCGACCATACTCATCTAGCCAGCCTTATTCAAGCCTACGACTTTCCGCCAGAATATACTTTTCGAATTCCTCGCTCCAATGAACGCCCAGATCTCTCCGAACCCCGAACTCTTGCCTTTTTCGAGGCCCAACTTAGGGCAGGACTTCGATTTCCGATCCACCCTTACTTGGCCGCCATATCTACCCGCATGCAGATCCCTCTTAATCAGTTCACTCCAAATGCTATCCCTACCATGGTAGGATTTTTTATTTTGGTGAAAGGGAATGGCGGTGAACCTTCTGCCGAACTGTTTTTGAGCCAACACTCTTGTAAAGTGAACGATGGCTTCTTCTATGTTAGTGGGAGGAGGTCTCGTGTTTGCAAGTTTATGAAAAAACTCCACGAAGAAGAGTCGTCCTGGCGAGATTATTATTTTTTTGTCACTAGCCCCACTGATTGGTCGTTTCCTCATGGAAATTGGATATTCCACAATCAAGGAATACTTCCTCCTCCTCTGAAAGCTTACTTCGTTTCAAATCACACTGTTATGACTAACCTCAATACCCACGTCCGTCTGAACGATTATTTTGATATTCTTGGTATTTGCAAAAATCCTCGCATCCTCTCCCACTTTGGCTTTTGTCCTCAAGATTTCCCTTTAGATCCTCGAGATGGTAAAAAATCTTCTATTCTTGTATTTTGCTTCTTGCATGTGGCTATTTTTCTGAGTTCTGAGAATTTTCTTGGTTATCTGCAGCAATGAGTTGGTTAACTCATATCTCTCGGGATGCCCCTGCTCTCGGCATAGTGAAGGCCCTTGTGTTATGTGCTCCTGAGGATCCTCCAAAAGCTCCTCAATCTCCTGCTCTAGGAAGCTCAGCAAAAACCCCGGCTCCAGAGAGTTCTTCAAAAGTTCCTCCTCTCCCCAGTTCTTCTACTCAAGTCCCAGGTTCGGTTGCCAGGAGAACTCGCTCGGCTGCCAATGCCTTCTTCTCCGACTGTGGCACTTCTAAAAAGAAGAAGGGAAAAACTGCCCGAGCTCTTGCTGAGAAAGAAACTGCCCCTACTGCTGTGTACGAACCTCTCCATCGCCTTATCAGACACTGTCCTCCTCCTTCCAACACTGAATTATCCGACAAGCCCCTTCCTGAAGATCAACTACTTTGTGGTGCTTATCTTTTTTCAGAGGTATTTTCCATTACTTTCATGGTTTCTATCTTCTTTACATCTTAAACATTGTTTCTTTTCTTCCTGTAGTTTGGTCTTGCCTACACTAAGATATTCGATCAAGGTGTTGAGATGGTGGCTGAAATTGAACTTCTCCGAGCTGAAGCATCCTCTTTCCAGTCAACCCTCAAGGGTATCACTGCGGAGAAGGACAAAGCTCATAAACGAGCTCAAGCTTTGGCTGAGGAGTTGCCTCTTTTACGGGCTCAAGGCAAGCAGGATGCAGCCCGGATAAAACATCTGGAAGAGGAGGTAGGACGGATGGAACGCGAGCTGCCGGATGTCGGAGTGCAAGCTTGCATTAAATCTCTGTTCACCTCCTCCTTGGGTCAAGAATTCTTGGGGACTCTTCATACTCAGTGGTTGTCCAGTTTTCTAAAGAGCTCAAGTTTCCTATGCGCCATGGGACCTCATATTCCTCATTTCATCGACCATGGCCTCAACAATGCCGTGGCCGATCACTCAGCCCCGGGGTTCGATGGGACCTACTCTCGTGAATTTCGCCTGGATCAGCTCGCCACTCCTCCAAAATTCTTAGGGGATCCTAAGGAGAGCCCCGACAGTCCTTGGTGGCTGCCCGGAATGGGTCAGGCCATCACCAAGTTACAGGCAGCCAAGGTGGGCATGGCTGAGCTAAAGCCTCTGGAGCAGCTGGTTTATCCTTATGTCTCCGCTCCAAATGTGGTAACAGGGGTAGATGGAGAGACGGGCGTTGAGGATACCTTGAGAGGTGGAGAGGGCCCTGAGTAGGGCGGAGGATCTAGAAACCATGTTGCTGTGGAGGAGGGTGCTGCTGAGGGAGCTGTGGTCGAGGGAGCTGAGGTCGAGGGAGCTGTTGCTGAGGAGGCTGCTGTTGAAAAAGCAGTTTAAATTTCATATTTCCATGGTCACACCGAACAATTTACCTTTCTTTTGTTTCGCTACACTCTTTATTTTCTGCTCGTAATACTTGCTCTCATACTTTATAGGGGACCCCACACTCCTGGATATGTGGGGGCTTTTTTGTAGTAATCGGGTTAGCTTCATATTGCTTGTTGGTTGACGTGCTTTTTCTTTTCTGCTTGCATGAGTAACCTACAAGACCAATAGAGAATATGTTGGAGGTGTGCTTTCCTCCCCCCCTTTTGTTGGTCTTGTAGGTTATTCCATAATCATCTCTTGGTTGTATAATCTTTTGGTTTCAGGTGGCTTGGTTATGGGGAGGCATCCTCCATCTTTTCTTGACTTCTGAACTTCTATTTGTCTCTCTCTTTTAGAAGGTCTTGAATCATAAAACCTGTTTTTTCATTAAGTAGTCTTTTGTGGTTCTCAAGTATGGTGAGGGCTCTCTGGAGCACCTCGGCCTCTAGGCCTCCGAGTGTTTCTCACTCTTATTCTTAAAAGATTTTAATTCATAAAATCTTCTCATTTCATTGATTAACCCTCTTGGGTCTCACATATGGTGAGGGCTCTCTGGAGCACCTCGGCCTCTAGGCCTCTGAGTGTTTCTCACTCTTATTCTTAAAAGATTTTAATTCATAAAATCTTCTCATTTCATTGATTAACCCTCTTGGGTCTCAAATATGGTGAGGGCTCTCTGGAGCACCTCGGCCTCTAGGCCTCTGAGTGTTTCTCACTCTCATTCTTAAAAGATTTTAATTCATAAAATCTTCTCATTTCATTGATTAACCCTCTTGGGTCTTAAATATGGTGAGGGCTCTCTGGAGCACCTCGGCCTCTAGGCCTCCGAGTGTTTCTCACTCTTATTCTTAAAAGATTTTAATTCATAAAATCTTCTCATTTCATTGATTAACCCTTCTGGGTCTCAAGTATGGTGAGGGCTCTCTGGAGCTCCTCGGCCTCTAGGCCTCTTGAGTGTTTCTCACTCTTATTCTTAAAAGATTTTAATTCATAAAATCTTCTCATTTCATTGATTAACCCTTCTGGGTCTCAAGTATGGTGAGGGCTTTCTGGAGCTCCTCGGCCTCTAGGCCTCTTGAGTGTTTCTCACTCTTATTCTTAAAAGATTTTAATTCATAAAATCTTCTCATTTCATTGATTAACCCTTCTAGGTCTCAAGTATGGTGAGGGCTCTCTGGAGCTCCTCGGCCTCTAAGCTTCTTGAGTGTTTCTCACTCTCATCATTTTCATATTCATACATCATATATTCGAGTAAGAGAAAGATAATCAAGACACAATAATTCTGTATAACTCTTTCTTCAAAAAGGGATAAAGCTTCATTGATTTATTGTCAGTTTTCAACATAGGCCATGGATAACCTACGCCGGTCTCATTAAAAACCTCTTTACGGAAAAACCCCAAAGGGAAAACCCGTAAAGAGGGAAAAAGAGCTCCGGTGAAGCCACTAAATACATTAAACAGAAATATGAATTAATGCAAAACTCGCAAAGCAAAAATCAAAAACGGTCTCAAGACCTTACACTTTCTTCACACAAAGAATCTCTTCAAATGGCAAACGTTCCAGGGTCTAGCTATGTCGACTCCTTCCATGCTCTGCAGTCTATAGGCTCCTCCCTTTAGCACCTGCGTGATTTTATAAGGCCCCTCCCAGTTGGGATCTAATTTTCCCGTATTCTTTAGGGCATCAGCTCTTCTTAGCACCAGGTCCCCCACTCTAAAGGACCTCGGGATCACCCTTCGGTCATATGCAGCTTTAATTCTGCTCTTGTATCTTTCCGCACGTACTCTAACCATCTCTCTTTCTTCTTCCATTAAATCTAGAGCCTCTCTCATCAGCCTCTCATTCTGATGTTCTTCAAATTGGGCAATTCGGTGAGATTGCAACACGGCCTCTAGAGGTATCACCGCCGCAGCTCCATAGACCAGCTGAAAGGGGGACTCTCCAGTTGCTGTCTTTGGGCTAGTTCTGTATGACCATAGCACATTATCTAACTCATTCACCCATCCTCCTCCTATTTACGTCAGCCTTGTTCGAATACCATCTACTATCTTTCGATTAGTAACTTCCACTTGTCCATTAGCTTGAGAATGAGCTACGGAAGTGAATCTTTGTATTATGTTTAGTATTGCACACCATCCTCGTACATTTTCTCCATTGAACTGTGTTCCATTATCAGAGACCAATATTCTAGGTACTCCGAATCTGCAGCAAATCTGTTTTCTCAAGAATTTGATCACATTCTCTTCATCTATTGTAGCCAGAGGAGCAGCTTCAACCCATTTGCTAAAATAATCCACTGCTACTATCAGAAATTTCCTTCCTCCAGAGGCTGGAGGGAAAGGCCCCGACAAATCAATTCCCCACTTAGCAAAGGAATATGGAGAGTGAATAGCTCCCATCTCTTCCGCAGGAGTTCTTATCAAGGGACCATTTTTCTAACACTTGACACATTTTTTCACGAACTCCTTGGCATCCTTCGTCATGGAGGGCCAATATAACCCGGCCCTTAAGGCTTTCTTCACCACTGTCTTATATCCCTCATGACTAGCCGCATCTCCTTCATGAATTTCTTTGAGTGTGTACATCGCTTCTCGGGTGGATATGCACCTCAAGTATGGTTGAGTAAACGACTTCTTATATAAGTGTCCTCCAATAATACAGTATTTGATCCTAAGAGCTCGAGTCTCTCTGGTGGTAGGGGCCCCTGTTTCCTTAGTGAGTTCCGCCCATATATCTTTCCTCCAATCATCTCCTTCCTCAATGGAACCGATGGGGTTCCCGAGGGTCTCTCTTTCTGCTACCACTAAGGTCACTGTTCCTTGTCCATCAAAATCTGTGGAGCTTGCGAGTTTGGAGAGGCTATCCGCCTGCATGTTTTTCTCTCGAGGTACCTGGACCACCTCACAATTTTGGAATTTGCCCATCACTCCTTGGGCTCGTTCCAGATAAGCAGCCATTCTGCTATCTTTGGCTGCATATTCTCCATTCACCTGTTGAACAACTAATTGGGAATCGGAGTATAGAGTTACCTTTAGAGCTCCCAATTCCAATGCCATCTCCATTCCTCTGATCAAAGCTTCGTACTCTGCTCCATTGTTTGAGGTCATGAATTGAAACCTCACTGCAAATTGTAGGTCCTCTCCTTGAGGGCCCACTAGCACTATCCCCGCTCCGCATCCGCTCAGAGTCACTGAGCCATCTACGTATACCTTCCATCCCTCGGACAAAGCTTGGGCTTTTATGGCCTTCCGTGGCTCGAAATCCACATCATATTCTTGGAGCTCTATTGCCCATCTCACCATCCTTCCCGAGAGGTCTGCTCGACCAATAACCTGTTTCAACAAGTAATTAGTGCGGACCAGTATTTTGTAAGAGAGGAAATATGGGCGCAATCTTCGCGCCGTATATACCACGGCCAGAGCGGCCTTCTCGATTTCCGAGTATCGAGCTTCAGCTCCTTGAATGACCTTACTGACGTAATAGATAAGATATTGGAGAGGTCCCTCTTCTTTGACCAAGGTTGTGCTCAATGAGAATTCCCCTACGGAGAGATACAGAATGAGAGTATATCCGGGAGAAGGCTTTGTCAGCTTCGGCAGTTGGGACAAATGATGCTTCAGATCTTCAAAGGCCTTCTGGCATGTTTCACTCCACTCGAATTTGGCCCCTTTCTTGAGAGTTTTGAAGAAGGGGTGACTTTTTTCGGCAGATCTGGCTATGAATCTGCTTAATGCTGTGATCCTCCCATTGAGCGTCTGGAGCTCTTTCACGTTCCTCGGTGGCTGCATATCAAGTACAGCCTTCACCTTAGCTGGATTCACTTCTATCCCTCTTTGAGTAACCATGTATTCGAGGAACTTCCCCGATTTCACTCCAAAAGAGCATTTGGCTGGGTTCAACTTGATACCGTTCTCTCGAATTATCTGGAAAATTTCCTCCAGGTCCTCCACATGTTGATCTGCTTTCACACTCTTGGCCAGCATATCATCCACATATATTTCCATGTTTCTTCCTAGTTGGCTTCGAAAGACAGCATCGACCATCCTTTAATATGTTGCTCCAGCATTAATTAATCCGAATGGCATTCGAACATATCCAAACGTTCCGCATGCTGCTATGAAGCACACTTTGGGGACATCTGAGGGGTTCAGCTGGATCTGGTGGTATCCTTGGTATGCATCCATCATGCTTAGTAGCTCGAATCCCGAAGTAGCATCCACTAACTGGTCTATCCTTGGCAAAGGATAATGGTCTTTGGGACATGCTTTGTTGAGGTCCCTGAAGTCGATACACATTCTCCATTTCCCTCCCCCTTTAGATACTAACACTGCATTGGAGAGCCATTCTGGAAATTGTACTTTCACCACGTGTCCTGCTTTCAATAGCTTCTCTACTTCTTCTTTCACTATACTATTCTTCTCCACTCCAAAGTTTCGTAACTTTTGTTTCACTGGTCTTGCCTTTGGATCAACATTAAGGCAATGTAGTGCTATCTCCGGAGGGATACCTGTCATGTCGGCTGGAGAGAATGCAAATATATCGGAATTTTGACGTAATGTAGAGATTACCTTCTTTGTGAGTTCAGGTCCCAGTTGGGTACCTATCTTAGTAGCAAAGCCGAGTTTCCCTGGGAAGAGCTCCACGTTCATTAGCTCCTCATCTGTTTTAACACTTACTTGCTCAGGTGTCATTCCTTCCACTTTCTTTCTCTTTACTTCAGGGTCATCTCCTCTCGTCCTCTCCAGGCCCTTGGTTAAAGCCCTGTCTGCCATCTTCACAAACTCTGCGTAGCACTTCCGGGCTTGGTATTGATCTCCTCTTACTTCTCCCACTCCCGTAGCTGTAGGGAATTTCATTTTCATATGAAATGTGGAGATGATTGCCTGAAAGAGGTTCAGGCTAGGTCGTCCCATTACTACATTGTATGATAAGGGGATATCCACAATGAGGAACTCCACCAGGTGGACCTTTCGAGCTGGAGCATCCCCCAATCCTACCTGTAACATTACCGATCCTAAGGGTTGGATGGCACCTCCGGAGAAACCATACAGGGAGGTATCTACAGGTCGCAGCTTCACACTCAGCTCCATTCTCTTGAAGCACTCAAAAAACATAATATTCGTTGAGCTCCCCGTATCTACAAAGATTCGGGCCACGTCGAACCCAGCTATGTCGGTAGTGATCACCAAGGCGTCGTTGTGATCTTCCTTAACTCATTTCACATCCTCTGGCCCAAATCTGATATTGGGCGTCTCTGTCATACGTCCTACTTCTTTCAACTGACCTCCTTGCTCTGCTTTTAGAGCTCGAACACTTTGTTTCCTCTTTCGGAAGGAATCCCCATCTGCTGGTCCTCCCACGATCATGTGGATTACTCCTCTCTTTGGCGGTGGAGGGGGCATATCTTCGGCCGCCTCTTTGGTTTCCTTCTCTTCCGGTTTCCTTTCATGTTCCTTCCGCTTCTGCCCCCGAGGGCCCTGTCTGTCTATAAATATAAATTCTTTCAGGTGCCCCGCTTGGATCATCCTTTCAATCTCGTCTTTCAGGTGATAACATTGATTCGTGTCATGTCCATAGTCATTGTGAAATCTGCAAAATCGATCGAACTTGGGCTTCTGAGGTCCTCGATTTCTGGAATACGGGAATTTCAAGTTAGGATGATCTCCTGCCACCTCCAGTACCTCGGCAGGTTCAATCCTCAAGGGTGTGTACTTCTCAAACCTTCCTCGAGGGCCTGACCGGGAACCTCCAGATGGATTACTGTCTCTTGTTGACCCGGAGGTCCGAGGGACCTCTGGACTGGAACGCCTGGAGGGGCCCTCTCTTCTTCTCTCTCGATCTGGTGGCCTAGTCTCCAACCTCTTGGCTTTCCGAACCTCCTCCAGGGTGAGATACTTCTCTGCTCTATTTAGCAACTCATCAAAGTTCTTAACCGGCTTCTTAGCTAAGGAGGAGAAGAAGTCTCCATCTCGTAATCCGTTAGTAAGAGCGTTAATCTTCACCTCCGGAGAGGCTGTAGGGACCTCCAGAGCTGCTTGGTTGAATCTCCGGAGAAAAGCTCTTAAACTCTCGCTCTCCCCCTGCCTCAGATTGAAGAGGGTCAAAGTGGCCCGCGGCTGTCTCCGGGCACTTGCAAATTGATGGAGAAATAACTCACTGAATTCCTCCCAGGATCGGATTGTATTGGGTTCCAATTGAGTGAACCACTGCTGTGCCGCTTTTTCCAGGGTGGTCAGGAACACCCTGCATTTGATTCCCTCTCCGTAGCGGTGTAATAATGCAGCGTTCTCGAACCTTACTAGGTGTTCATATGGGTCTGCCGTACCATCGTATTCAAAATTGAGGGGCTTAAAATTGAATGGTAGTTCATCCTATAATATGTTAGGAGAGAACTGACATCCAGAAACATAAGCGGATCTACTAGCTCGATTGTTCATTTGTCTCCTCATATCCCTCATCTCCTTCTGTAGGGCCTGTATTTGGTCGCTAACTGGCCCTCCGTAGGTATCATCGGTGCTTTCTTCTGCTTCAGGGAGCTCTGTCTCTCGGGTGCCAGATCTGCATTCCTTCTTGTATTCCGAGGAGGAAAGCTTCTTTCCGCTCGGGAGGGCACCTTATCATCTCCTTCTACCCGCATCCCTACTTCCTTGGATAGCACTTGGGAGGCTCCTGGTGCCTCTTCCTGGGGTCTTGGGTTAGGTATCTCCAGATTCCCTGGTGTAGCTCTGGGGGCTCGATCTCCTTGAGCCGCGAAAGCTATCTCTACAGCCTGCTTAATGAGGGCGTTCAATTGGTCAGGAGAAACCAGGCGTGGTTCCGTATTTGGAATATCCTCCCGTTGGGGATCCTCCGTCCGGGACTCTGGGGCTTCAATGTTCCCTGTTGTCCCTTCTTCGATTGGGAGGGGATGGTTTTCCTCCCCCAAGCCGGTGTTAGGCGTCATTGGCGGATTTAGTCCGGAAAGGGTATGAACTGGATCTTTCCCCCGGCCTCCCTTTGGTGTGGGGTCATTCGGCAAAGGAGGATTTTCCCCTGTAAGGGGTTTCTTTCTCGAAGTAGACGTGGCCGTTTTGTTTCCGCCGTTTCCGCCACCCATTACTCGAATAGGTAGAAATTCGTGAGAAAAACTTTCAACTCTTTCCTACAGACAGCGCCAGTTGATGTGCCAAAATTTGCACGAGGGGATTGGATATCCTCCGAGTTGGTTATCTGATTTCCCAAACACGTAAGAACAATCCAACTATGCTGCTGCCTCCGATAGAATCCTCGAGAACCTGCAAAGAACACGCCGGAGGGGAGTCCGGCGCGGACACTCCGATGCCTAAGTCAGTATAGGGCTTCTCAATATATCACAAGGACCTCGAGATCCTTGATTTATCAAATCAGGCTCTCAAAAAATATCAGAAGTATATTTTGTACCAAGTGTATTAAGTTTTGTCAAAGTAAAAGTATATAACCTGAAAACATCTTTGGATTTACCTATTTATAGAGATTCCCTCCCAAGGGGAAGTCAATGCTTCCTTCTGTTTCGGAGCTACCTCTTGGACCCAGCCTTGCTAGGTTGACAAGGTCTTCCATTCCTCCACTTCCGGAAAGGCCGGGGCCACTCCCCCTAGTGGACTCCTTCCACTACAATGAAGGAGAGAAGACTCTTTCTTTGGTCAATCTTAGTCCGATTTATGTGGAGATCTCCTATATTCTCGGTTCACCAATTCATATCAAGATCGAGTCTTCCAGATAAGTCTCTCCGAGAGGAGCTCCCTCCGGAGGGACTTCCAGAGGGGATTCCTTATCCAGAGACCCTTCCATAATCCCATATCTTCTCTTTTATCTTATCCTTTATACACGTGTCGATTTCTTATTAAATGACATTTTTAGGCCGCATCAAATGGCAATTTTTAATTAAGAGAAACAAAATATAAAACCAACAAATCGAGGAGTGTTTGGTTTGATTTTATCCTTCCAATTTTTATTTTTTTTAATATACTCACATTTTTTAGGGGGCATTTGGTTGACATTATTCAATGATGAATAATGGAAATTATTAAATTGTAAATTATAAAGAATGGAGTTGGGAGAAAGGAACCCTAATTTCAATTTCAAGTATTATTCTGGAATTGGGGGAGAAACATAACATCGCTGTGGAGAAGAAAGGGGAGCCGGAAAGGAACCCTAATGCATTATTCTGGAATTTGTTTATTTGATTTTTTAATTTAAAAATTATAATATTTGTATTAAAAGGGTAGGATAGTAATTTTATTAATATTTGTATTAAAAGGGTAGGATAGTAATTTTATTATTTTTAATAAATTAAACTTTCTTATAAATAATTTAAATAAAAGAAGGGTAATATAGTAAATAACAAAATAAAATTTAAATAATGCTAAAAATAACTTAAACCTGTATAACAGGTAGCAGGTCGTTACGACATTTACGACGCCACATGACGCGATTCGACAAAGTGACTGTATAGTCACTTTGTAAAATGTGACTACCGTAAGAATTGCCCTTCTTTGTTACCGTTTAACTTTTTTTTTTTTTTTTTTTTTTTGATTACAAGTTTAATACCCATCCCTTTTCCCCTCCCCATGACTCGAACCCAGGACCTATTCCCCTAGGTAGTGGTACTCTAAACCTTTTCTTCTTCTTTCTTTCTTTTTTTTCTAAAAAGCTACTCATATATTATAAAAATAAAATGTATAAGATATTATTTAATAAAAAAATAGAATAAATATATATATATATATAGATATAGATATATATATATATATATATATATATATACACACGCGCGGTGCTTATTATTATTTTGATGTTATTAAAATATATTATCTTTTATATATATATAAAAGAATATTTAAAACATAAATATTCAAAAAAATCCTTTTACCCAATTTTTTCACCTCCTTCGCGACCATGTATAAAACCTTTGGTTTCATCAGCTCCCTTGCCAACACTGCTCAGGAAATGGTATGGCTAACGCATTTACTTCGGGAGCTTCGTGCCTTGCCATCTTCTCGGCCCCTTCTGTTGTGCGACAATACCAGTGCTCCCTTCTTAAGTCAGAATCTCGTCGCTCACAAGCGTGCTAAACATATCGACATTGATTGCCATTTTATTCGAGAACTTGTTTCCTCCGGTCGTTTGGCCACACAGCATGTTCCGACGCATCTCCAAATAGTCGATATATTCACCAAGAGCCTTCTGAAACCTTCTTTTGCTCTCTTCTTCCAAAGATATTCAAATTCTTATATATATGATACACGATCATCACCAGTCACTCACGGTGATTGAATATTAACTCTTATATGGTAGAGAGGTGGGGAATTAATTCTTGTATATTAATTCCTAACACTCCCCCTCACTCGTGGGCCGGATTAACACCTCTTACCCTTTTTGGGGAGGAGGCCCATCGAGTGGACAATTTAAATGGGTGGAGTGCTTTCAACAGGAATCGAACCCAGGTCGTTTCTGCCCGGTTTGCTCTGATACCATGAAAGAATTCCGTCTCATCTAAAAGTCCGAACTTGTAGAGAGGTGGGGAATTAATTCTTGTATATTTATTTTATTTGATAGACATATTAAAATCTCAAAATTCAAGTCAAATATGAGATATTTTAGCATCTATAATCCTTAATTTTCTCAACTAAATCTATCTTCATTTCTCTATTCTAGCCAAATAAAATACCATTTTCATTATTTTTGGGTTAATTCTATTATATATATATATATGTATATTATTATTATTATTAATGCAAGATTTTAAATGTAATTTAAGTGAATATACATAATTTAAGTGAGTATACATCATTAAGAGAGACAGATGTATAAATTTATAATCGATTTACCAATTTACCATATTTAATAACTAATGTAATAATTTATGTTAATTTACTAATTTATTTCATTATTATAATAATTATATTACTTAAATGAATTTTACTTATTTTTAATTAATATACGCAAGAATACTCGTTTCTCAACATATATTGTTTAAGGTTTAGGGTTCAGGGTAAAGGGTTCAGGGTTTAGGTTAAAGAGTCTGACTACTTCTTTCAACGTGTACACTTAGGTTTCATTAATAAACAAACTTCAAATGTGTATTATTAATTTATTTTCAATATGGTAACTTATCCCCAAATACTCGTTTCTCAACATATATTGTTTACAATTTAGGGAAAAGGGTTCAAAGTTTAGGGTAAAGGGTTTGGGGTTTAGAGTTTAGGGTTCAGGGTTTAAGGTTGTTAAAATGAAATATTTTACACTTAGGGATTAAAAAATTTATAGTTTTACACGAAGGTTGTTAAAATGAAATATTTTACACTTAGGGATTAAAAAAATTCATAATTTTACATCAAAGTTGTTAAAATGAAATATTTTACACTTAGGGAATAAAAAATCATAATTTTATACCAACGTTGTTAAAATGAAATATTTTACATCAGGGATTAAAAAATTTCTAATTTTACACCAAGGTTGTTAAAATGAAATATTTTACACTTAGGAATTAAAAAATTCGTAATTTTACACCAAGGTTGTTAAAATGAAATTTTTTACACTTAGGAATTAAAAAATTCCTAATTTTACATCAAGGTTGTTAAAATGAAATATTTTTCACTTATGGATTAAAAAATTCCTAATTTTACACCAAGATTGTTAAAATGAAATATTTTACACTTAGAGATTAAGAAATTCATAATTTTACACCAGTTTGTTAAAAGGAAATATTTTACATTTAGGGTTTAAAAATTCCTAATTTTACACCAAGGTTGTGAAAATGAAATATTTTACCCTTAGAGATTAAAAAAATCATAATTTTACACCAATGTTGTTAAAATGAAATATTTTATACTTAGAGATTAAAAAATTTCTAATTTCACACTAAGGTTGTTAAAATGAAATATTTTACACTTAGAGATTAAAAAAATTCATAATTTTACACCAAGGTTGTTAAAATAAAATATTTTACACTTAGGGATTAAAATAATTCGTAATTTTACACCAAGTTTGTTAAAATGAAATATTTTACACTTAGGGATTAAAAAAATCATAATTTTACACCAAGTTTGTTAAAATGAAATATTTTACACTTAGAGATTAAAAAATTCTTAATTCTACACTAAGTTATTAAAATGAAATGTTTGTTAGATTAAGATTTATTAAAATTAAATTAGTGTTTCTTAGATTAAAATTAAAATTCAAACAACTCATCCCTATCAAATCAATTTCAATCAACATCTCCTCTCTTCCCCCTACAACGTTAGTTTCTCTGTAATTTTTTAGTATAAATTATTTTTAATTAATTGTAAATTAATTTTTAAATAAAATCTCTACAAAAGCACATCATTTAAAATACTTATTTTTTACTAGTATCAATTAAAAGGTTAATTCTTCAAAATTTTACTATATAACTAACATCCCTCTAAATTGGTGCTGAAATATAAGAAAAGCCTACCCATTTAATTTTCGATTTAATTTTTGATTCAAGAGAGATACATTAAAAAAAAATCTTTTTTTTGGTAGAAAAGAAATATTCTTCAAAATAATTCACGAACAGCCATTGTTGATAATGAAACGTTTCACATTTGGTGTTTGTTAGAGAAGGAAAAAAATGAAAACTTAAGTTATTGTTGCAACACAAATTAATAGTGGAAATTGTGGGATAAATTGTTAATAAAGGCAACACAAATTACCATTTCAAATTAGATATAATGATGGTATGACATAATTATGTGTGGCTCTTGCGTGTGTTGATTGTCGAAAAAGGTGGAGAGAGATAAACATGCGCGCCATTAATTAGTATATTAATTATTATATTGTCATTATCTCTAATTAGAGATGTCTATCGAGCTGGCTCTAATCCTATAGGGCCAGCCCTACAGGGCTACGGGCTAAACGGGTTAGGGCCTTAATCGGTTCATACTTAACGGTCCTACAATTGTTGGGACCTAACCCTAACTCTAGCGGGCCACGGGCTAAACGGGCCACTAACGGGGCTACAATAATTTTTTTTCTTTAAAAATTAAAGGTTCCAATTGACACGTCCAACAAGAAAATAAAATAGAAAAATATATAATTAGTTAATGATCGATAAATGAGAAAATAAAAGTATGATTTAAACACAATTTTAGAACTCATTTGTCCCTAATGTGGTCAAATAAAGCTAAAAAAATAGTAATAATAACTAATAAATGATAATGGATTGTTTTTTTTTTAATTACATTAAATACCCATCCCTTTTCCCTTCCCCATGACTCGAACCCAGGATCTAAAACCTAGGTAGTGGTGCTCTAACCACTTGAGCTATCCAACTTCGTCGATAATGGATTGCTTAATGCTTATATTTATGGCTATGGGCCAAATGACTCAAAATTTGTTCGTATGTTATTTATTAAAAAAAAAAAGGTAACAACTCGGGCTAGCGGGCTACCCCTGTAGCCCTGCGGGCTGGCCCGGTTTAGCCCGCGGGCTAACCGGTCCGGGTCAAAAAAGCCCGGATTTAAACGGGCCTATGACTCTTGAACCCTGACCCTGCATTTTTCAGGGTTAACCGGGCCAGCCCGGTTAGTCCGGCCCGGATAAACATCTCTATCTCTAATTAAGAGTATAATAGTAATTAAGTAATTAATAAAATATTAATTAAATCAAATAAAAGATTAAATCTGTACACTAAGGCCTCAATTGGTGGGCCAGATTAGGGAAGATAAATTAGGGATTGGGGCTAATATGGGCCAATTTTGTGCTTGGTGGAAGTCTTGATGGCCCAGTACAAACCCGTAAGCCCGCCACAATTCAATTATAATTATGCGTTTTTTATCTTGAAAAAAGGGTGGAGATAATTTATCGGAGGAAAATCACGGAGCACTTGTGGGAATTCAAATACCATTTTTACCCTCGATATTTAAACTCAAAACCCTAGGATTTTGTCCTCAAACCTTCATTCCAGCTGCGTCCCTTTCCCTCACTCTCAAAAGCGGCGATTTTCAGACGGCGGAGAATAGACCGGCGAATTTGTATCGTCCCAAGTGGCGAAGGGGTCTTTGCGAGTAAGAGATATTGCGTTCTTCAATTAGTGTATGTTTAACTTTTTTCTCTTTAATTTTTCGTTTTGATTCAACTCAATGTTTGATTCTCTTCGTTTTTTACTAGGGTTTGTGGGATACTTGTTTAAAATCGGACTTTGCGAGGTGTAAACGCGTGGATCTGCTTGTTTAGACGGTACGAAACATCACTCAAAACCAATTTTCTGGTGTTCTTTTTTTTTTTTTTTGTTACGGCCACTGTTTGCATGTATTGATTTCCTTCCGGAGAATAGACCGGCGAATTCGTATCGTCCCAAGTGGCGAAGGGGTCTTTGCGAGTAAGAGATATTGCGTTCTTCAATTAGTGTATGTTTAACTTTTTTCTCTTTAATTTTTCGTTTTGATTCAACTCAATGTTTGATTCTCTTCGTTTTTTACTAGGGTTTGTGGGATACTTGTTTAAAATCGGACTTTGCGAGGTGTAAACGCGTGGATCTGCTTGTTTAGACGGTACGAAACATCACTCAAAACCAATTTTCTGGTGTTCTTTTTTTTTTTTGTTACGGCCACTGTTTGCATGTATTGATTTCCTTCGTATTTGTTGCACGATCTGTTGAAATTTGTTGCACAAAGGGTTATTGCGTATGATTTGTGGCACGGAGGGTTATTGTGTATGATTTGTGGCACGGAGGGTTAGTGCGTACGATTTGTGTTTAACGAATACGAATGGTTGTCTTAAATGTTGCTACGGTGACGTTCGACGAGTATTTTCGGTGACCGAGGTTAGTGTTGTGGCTTATCTTGTACTGTTTCTATGTAGATTGGTACAATGTTAAATGTATGGTATGTTTCATTATTTTGTTCATTGTCAAATGTATGGTATGTTTCATTATTTACATTTTTATGGTGATTTTGATGAATCAGAGGAAACGAAAAGGACATAAAAGCGTGAGATTGGATCAAGTAAACACAATTTAGGGGAACTGGAAAAGAAAACCCAGAACAAAAATTATAACCTGATCAATTTGTAAAGTTCAAATTTCCCACCACACACCATTAGCATCTGTGTTTTGTGTTAAGTTTAAGCCCTATTTTGATTTTATTGTTTTTTTTATGTGCATAAAAGAGTGGATGCATGAAATTAGGGAGAACGAGAGTGGATTCATGAAAACATTGACTTCTCAGGGGAAGCAGCAGTTGCTTTAGCTTTCTTGGAAGCAGGAGTAGTTTTTTGTTCAGCTTCAACAGGTCTCTTCTTTGACTTCTGTTGTACCACCTTTGGTGTCTCCTCATCACTGGAATCGTCTTCATCATCCAAAGAATCCTGAAGAACAAAATAGTGTGTCAATTAATACATGCGTTCAAACTTTTATTTACAATGGATATGGACCAAAGAGGGTCAATCACAAAAATGCACGAAATTATAATTTGCCATACATCTTCATCATCAGAATCAACTGGTTTCAAACCATTAAGTGCCATTTCATTATCAAG
The DNA here is from genome assembly GCA_963675135.1 of Galeopsis tetrahit. Classification (NCBI taxonomy): domain Eukaryota; kingdom Viridiplantae; phylum Streptophyta; class Magnoliopsida; order Lamiales; family Lamiaceae; genus Galeopsis; species Galeopsis tetrahit. The sequence continues at coordinate 24,020,049 of OY776134.1, forward strand.
TGCCATTTTGCCCTAGATTACACAATCTTACCTGTTTGAAAACCCAGAACAAAAATTATAACCTGATCAATTTGTAAAGTTCAAATTTCCCACCACACACCATTAGCATTTGTGTTTTGTGTTAAGTTTAAGCTCCATTTTGTATTTTATTGTTTTTTTTTATGTGCATAAAAGAGTGGATGCATGAAATTAGGGAGAAGGAGAGTGGATTCATGAAAACATTGAAGCATTTTTTTGTTGTTTGGTGATATTAATCATGTACGTATGATAGTTGCATATCAACACATTATTGTTTATTGTTTTTTTGGGTTGTCAATTATGATATTATTGTTTATTGTTTTTTGGGTTGTGAATTGTGGTGGTGGTTGAATACAGGGGACTGCACAATGCCAAGTTCTTCATCGCATCCGAATGAATGTCAATTGTCCGACGACTATGAAAGGGTCCGCTTTATAGGTTGGGATATGTGGCAGGAATACGATATGCTCGAACGTGTCGAGGCATTCATGGAGCGTGAAACCGTAAATTCAGTTGAGAAGTACGATATTCTCCTTGAGAATGTTGCCCGGTCTTACCGTGATCCAAACACTGCCCCCCCTTCACACTAACCATGAAATGCCACTCGATCTGTACATGACTGCTGATTCCGTCAAGAGAAGGTTGTATGAAATCTCTTATGATTACTTGTACTTCCGTCTGTTTGTTTTCCGCACCAAAGGTGTGTTGTACAACTTCAGATTGCACGAAACAACGATTGATCCAGCAGTCTACTGGGATAATGGACTGGTTAAAGTTACATTTTTTTGCACATTCATTTGTATTATACTAATATCGATGTTGATACTTAATTCATGCTTTGATTGTAGGAGTGTGAGCAGTTCGCTTGGTTTCGATTGAACGGGTTTTGGTTGTATGACAAGTGCTGGGATGTGTTCCAGGTTAAGGGCCTCGACACCTATGCCCGTCCATACTCGGCAGTGGATCCATTCGTTCCTTTAGGGATTGACATACAGGAGACATCCGACATCTGTCAATCCTACTACCAACCACTGAAGTCCTCATGATGCCAACAAATTTTAGGAAAGCATTGTCCGATGCCCCTTACTTCTGCCCTTCTTTTATGTTGCACATTGTTCCCTTTTATTTTACAAACATTGTTCATTTTAATTATCTTTTTCTGTTATAAGTACAAATGGTGATTGTGTGATGTTATATTTTGTATAACATTGTTCATTTTAATTTTCTTATTTTCCATATGTTCCTGTTAGTTGCATCAGATTGATGAATTCGTAGATATATAGACGACTATGAATGTCAAATACAACTTAAAAACAATAATTTCATGCAAAGAGAAATGTACGTACATGAATACACATTTTTTAAATGATGGTAATTATTCAAACAATTTATTGATCGTTATTATAACCGAATGATATTCAACCCCCTCGAATCGTATCAACTTCGAAAAATACGTTGTGTCGCATACGTAGGCGGTCGACTTGTAGGCCATAAAATTCATAGACGAACGACGTTTTATTGCCCCAAATTTGTCCTCTACGTTTTATTTGGTCCAATGAGTTTTAGCACTTGTTGGATGCATTTTTTTGGTTCAAATTTGAGTATGAATTTTATTGCCTCAAATACAACCAAGTTTGTTCTCAAGGCATAAAATTCATAGGCAAAATAAACGAATGACGAATCCAAAATTTTTTGGACCAAATTTTTTTGTGCGAAATAAACGAATGGTGCATTTTTTGGGTCAAGGTTTTTGTGAGAAATAAACCCTAAAATAGCCCTTGGGTATTTAAAACCAAAATCAACCCATTTCTCATTATTTCTCACAAAACCAAAATCGTCCACTGCTCCTCTGCTCTCAGGCGATTCGGGCAAATTTATAGGGTTTGTGAACTTCAAATTATTCTATGTCATCCTCTTCCACAACCTCCCTCTCCATCTCCCCCCCTCCCCTCTCTGTCTCTCTCCCCCTCTCGCGACCTAAACAAACACCCAGAGTGGGTTTTCGCGGGTCTGCGGTGATGGTGGTTTTGTATATTTTTTTTTAAATTTATCACTTCTTATGTGCGTTTCTCATTTATCACGCTCCTAATTTTTCAAGGATTCTAAAATTGTTAAGGTTTCGTCGCGGTGGAGGAACGGCGGATCTGTAAGGTTTTGACGTTCGGCGACTATTTCCGGTGACCGAGGTTAGATTCCGTGTTTAAAATCTCACATTTATGCATTTTGGTGGTGTTAAGATTTCGATTAATATTGTTGGATTGTGTGAATGGAAATGAGCTGTGAAGTACAAGAAAAAGCTTGGTTGCAGGATATAATGTTAGAACGAATATAATGGATAATATAACCAAACAATGATGTTTAAGCATTGTGGTTATCTTGCATGTGGATTATTCTATTTTTTAACCTGATCTTAAGGTTACTCTGTTTTTTAATCTATTTTTAGTTTGGTGGTGTTAAGTTTGGTGGTGTTAAGCACTGTGTTTATCTTGCATGTGGATTATTTGGTGGTATTAAGTTTGGTAGTGTTAACCAAACAATGATGTTTAAGCATTGTGGTTATCTTGCATGTGGATTATTCTGTTTTTAACTTGATCTTAAGGTTACTCTGTTTTTTAACCTATTTTTAGTTTGGTGGTGTTAAGCATTGTGTTTATCTTGCATGTGGATTATTTGGTGATCTAATGCCACTTTCATGAATATTTCTTGTGATTTTATTGTATATGTTCTTCTCGAGTGCTTAGAAGCATATTGAATTACACATTTTATGCATACATGTGACCCATGAAAATTGTTTAAAATTGTTATATGTGAGCTCTTCAATTAGATAAAAAATAGAAGAATGACCAGTAAATGTCTCCAACAAATATATGGACACTAACTACGGGCACTAACTACACTGGTCCGTAATGGCTAGTTCCATAGTTTTGTTTAAAATTGTTATATGTGAGCTCTTCGTTACATAGTTTTGTTCATTTAATCCATATTCAATGTAATGTGTTTCAAATACAGTGGTCCGTAATGGCTAGTTCCAGTATCCACCCGAATGAATGCAAGATTAGCGATGACTTTAAGACGCGTGCGTTTCGAGGCTGGACTTTTGACGAGGAATACACACTGCTTGAAACTATAGAGGGCATGTTGAAAAAACGAAACATCACCTCAGTTGAGAAGTATAACATTCTGGTTGATGATGTTGTGATGTGGTACAATTTATGTTCGAAACCGGAAGAGACTGTTGCTGGTATCAAGACAAAGTTGGACGCCCTCTCTACTCGTTACATTTACTTCCGCCTATTTGCATTTCGGAGTAAAGGGCTGCTTTACAACTTCTGCACTCACGACACGATGATTGATCCAGATGTGTATTGGAACAATGGAAAGGTTCGAGTTTCATTTTTATTACAGTGCATTTGATTTTATTATACTGATATTGGTGTTGGTGATAGTTTCATTATTTGATTGTAGGAGTCCGAGTGGAGCGCATGGTTTCGATTATATGGGTTTCCGTTGTACCATATCTGTCATCGGGTCTTTGAGAAAAAGGGACTAGATAAGTACGCCCGTCCATATATTGCCGTGGAACCCTTCATCCCAGCTGGCATTGCACTTTTTGTTGCACTTTTTGTACATTTTGAACTACGAATCTGTGGTATCCCTTATTTTGCAAAACGTTGTTATTATCTGCAATGTTTAGACATCTGCAATGTTGTTGCAATGTATTGTTACTTATTTTATCATCTACAGTTTTATCATTTGTAATGTTGTTAGCCACACAATTGGCAATACACATTTTAATATGCAAAGAAAAATACGTAACAAACATAATAACAATCGGATGGCATTCGTTCAACATAAACAATAGTTTCACGTAAAGAGAAATACTTAACAAACATAATAACAATACATAACAAACATAATAACAATCGAATGGCATTCGTTCAACATAAACAATAGTTTCACGCAAAGAGAAATACATAACAAACATAATAAAGTACATAATAAAGTACATAACAAACATAGTTTCACACATTAGTTCATTTTTTCCATGGTGAAGCGTTCACCCAACTTGGCGGCGGACCTTTGGTCGGAGTACCACTTGTGCCGTCAGAGTAGATGTATTCCTCGTTAGATGCCGAAGGTTTTGAGTTAACAGAAGTTGAATCGTCACGGAATTTGCTAAGATCCTTCCAAAAGCGATTGAATGAGCTTGTGTCCCCACTTCCTTTGCTTCTTCCAGCAATATCCTTGCCCTTTTTGCTCGCACATTTAACGTCTTTCTCGAGCTGCTCAATATGCTCAACAAAGTGAGTAGGAGATTCATCGAGGTGAGTATGATCATCTGTCGGTTCTCCAAATATAACTTTTAGTGACTCCCACGCAGGGTCGCCATTCGTTTGGTAAGCTTGTGCGAACTGATTCACCTATTACAGGCACACATTAATACACATTTTTTAACAATTTGTAAATAATGGTAGTGCTTTAAACAATTTGTAAATAGTTTATACCCGAATAACGACATTCTTTGATTATTTTTTTTTCAATTTTTAATTCTTCAATTTTTTGGTTTTCAATTTTGCGTTCAGATACTCAGCAAACGACCACTCTTCACATCCACGCAAGAGACAGGTGCGCTGAAAAACAGGTTCTTCATTTAGAATTTGTCCTTATTTTGTTGGGTTGTACTCTGTGTATCTTGACTTTATATGAATTGCAATCAATTAAAATATTTGTCCCTTGTGTTGTTCACTGACTTGCTTAAATGGAGGAGTTTTTGTGTTTAGATTTTGTTTTGTGTTTGGGTTTTAATTTGTAATACACGATTGATGTTTATTTGTGTTTGGATTTTCATTTGTGTTTGGATTTCCACTTGTGTTTGAGTGATTGTGCAATGTTGTTGGGGTTTTATTATCGAAATGTTTATGCACTTGGAGTTTGGTGTTGAGTTTGGTGTTTTGCTTATGTTTTCTTAACTAAGACCCGTCTACTACATCCATTAGGCATGAGTTCCAGTACCAACCAAAATGAAATTGTATTGTTGTTGCTCGAGGATATACTCATACAGACTGTTGTTGTTACTGAACTAGTCACACAACATTTGAGAATCGAAAGTAGTAGAAAGTGTTTGCGAAATGGTAGTTACAGTATGATAGCCAAACTACCACAACAAGTACAATTTCGAAGTAGATTAGTTGGTCGTAGTGACACTGACTGTCTCGAGAACCTGCGTATGGACCGAAATGCATTTAGGAAGCTATGTGTAATACTGAAAACCGTCGGTGGGTCTGGTAGACCAGAAATTCGTTTCGGTGGAAGAGCAAGTTGCTATGTTTTTAGGTGTTTTGGCGCACCACAAGAAACATTCTGTTGTCAAGTTCGACTTCCAACGATCAGGCCAGACAGTATCATACTACGTACGCGAGGTTCTATGTGTCGTGTTGCAGCTATACTCGGTTCTAATTGCAAACCCATTGCCCGTCCCTGACGATTGTGATGACCAGCGTTGGAAGTGGTTCAAGGTTATCTTAATTTATTTTAATATGTAATCCTAAACTTAATGGCATGTGCATCGTATAAAACTAACAATCATACAACGCTTTGCCATGTGTAGGGTTGTCTTGGGGCATTAGACGGAACTCACATAAATGTTCGCGTACCCGCAGCTGACCGAGGTAGATACAGATCAAGGAAAGGCGATATATCAACCAATGTCCTTGCCGCTTGTGATCGACACATGCAATTTGTTTATGTACTACCCGGATGGGAGGGCTCGGCTAACGATGGTAGGGTCTTGCGTGATTCGATTAATCGACCGAATGGGTTAAAGGTCCCGGAAGGTATAGTATGTTTTAAAGACATTCATTTTCTAAGACATGTAATAACAATGCAATCTGTATAATGAAGTGCATTCATGTTTACAATCAAGAAATGTATTTTGGTTCCCCTGCATAAATATTTTTATATTTTGTAGGCAATTACTACTTGTGTGACAACGGATACGCAAACAGCAGAGGGTTTCTTTCGCCATATCGTTGTGTTCGTTATCATCTAGACGAGTGGGGACCTCAGAACCGCAGACCGGTGAACTATCAGGAGCTTTTCAATATGCGGCATTCGCGCGCACGAAACATAATTGAGCGTGCGTTTGGGATGATGAAGATGCGTTGGGCAATCTTACGTAGCACGTCTTTTTATCCAATTGATACTCAAATAGACTTAATAATGGCGTGCTTCCTACTCCATAACTACATTCGCCGTGAGATGACCAACGATCCAATGGAGACACTGTTTGATGGATGTGGGGGTCAATCCGATAACGATGATGATAACCAAGAATTCGTGTCTACATTAGGTGCCACAACAGAATGGTCCGCCCAACGCGAGACGCTTGCGCAGGAGATGTGGAATGAATTTAATAGTTGATTTTGGTTTAGGCATTATGTATCAGACTGTGAAGATTAGTGTTGAGACTTTGTGTCTTAGTTATTTTAATAGATTCTGTCTCGTTAATGGAATTCTATGCTGATGTGTGATGTTATTTTTACCTGCTAGCACATTGTACTTTTATTTGTTGACATGCTTTGCAATGAACATGTCCCAAATTTTATTCTTATTGTTTCAGTACACTGACATTCTTAATATACATTCTTGCAGCTGAAACAATGGAGGAACAGGGCCATAAGAAAAGCATAGGACGGGGCGCATTCAAGGTCCCAACAACAAGCACACGGAAGGTGTGGACTACTAAGGAAGAGACGGCGCTGATAGCAGCCTTGAGATAGAACAAATACTGGTGCGGGATAGAACAACACAACAAATACATTTGATGTTACGGACGAGCAATGGGAGCAAATCGTTAGGGTAAAATATCATAATAAACCCTCCGATATGCATCTAGTTCTTTGTGTATATTGGTTCCACTGCCTAGTTGTTTATATAAATTCATCTGTGTTTGGGGTTTTCATTTAGTTGTCATTTTATTTGTATTCGTATGCAGCTGATATAGTTTATTTGTATTTATATTCTTATGAGTTGAAAGTGTGATGCATGTTTAGATAGGTTCGCATATGCCTTATTTATACAACTTCGTGTAGGTTTTGTGGAAGTATAATTTATGCACAATTGTCGTTTATTGATTTTCATGTAGCTGGCCTTTATTTGTATTTATTTGCAGCTGATCTAGTTGTGATCTAGTTGTATGTCAATTACACATCAATAATGAGTAGAGCTTGCAAAAACCCCCTTAAAGTGCTAGCATTGAACTTGAAGTTGCTCACTCTGCTCAATTGATCTTGCCACATCTTAGACATGATTATTAGCTCCTTATTGAAACAGAGTCCCCTTCATTATGGCTTTAGTTTCCTGATACTATTAGGTTCATGAAATATTACCGAAACTTTTTTTTTTTTTTGTTAGAGTCCCCTTAAAGGCATCTTATATTTGTTGCTCCGCCTGCCTTTACTAAAATTATCTTCTAGAATTGTGATTGGTGAAGAAAATCAACAATCTTTTGCTAAATATTTGATAGTCATTTTATTTACACTATACTTGTGAACTAAGTACTGTTCCAAATGAACTAATGAGGAACAGCAAGAAAATGGATAGAAGAATCTAATTGATAGTCATTTTATTTACACTACACTTGTGATCTAGTTGTATGTCAATTCTTCAATTCTTGCAGAAAGACCCCCTCATGCGTGGCATGCGCGAAAAAGAATGGCCATTTTATCCAGATTGGAAGGAAATATTTGGAAAAGACAGGGCAACCGGAGATGGTGCAATAGACGTGGCAGACGCAGCTGAGAGAGCGAGACAAGCACGTGCCAAACGCGCTCGTGTAGAAGTTAACCAAGACTCGAATGGCGACAATTTCGTGGACCTTGACGGTACGAATGGGGAAGGGATCGACAGCGGACTTAAGGAGAACGAAGGCCTGACGAATAGTTCAACTGAGATAAGAAGGGATACAAACCCATCTATAACAACTACATCAAAACGCAAGAAAGAATGTGTGAACAGTGAGCCGTGTGTTGGTGCCGAGCTTCGGGATTTTTATGTTTCCACACGTGAGCAGATTTCACAGCTTGCATCTCGGATCGGACATGATCATGATATGGGAGTTGCTCGAAAATCACTGTTCGACTTGTTGGGCAACATTAAGTCATTGTCTTTGTTGGATAGGATCGATGTGTCCGAGATTCTAGGCGCAAATCCTAACGAGCTCGAAATATTTATGGGGTACAATGACGATGCTCGTGAAGTATATTGTAACCGTCTATTGGAGCGTGCACGTAATGCACCAAAGTAGGTATCAAGTATCAACGTCGCAATAACCCTTTTTTGAACAACTTTTGCTTATATAAATGTGGTAAGACACGATGCATATGTATTTGTGGCGTTTGAGTAGTCAGATGAACAAACATCTTTAAGTTGGGTGCATGTTTTGGCAACGAACGTTTTGTGTTATTTAAAGCAGTTGCCCTTTTGTTTTGGACATCTACATCGTATTATGTACTGTATCCATTTAGAATAATTGTTCTAAAATTATGTTCTATTAAGTCTGGTAGAAAGAATTGAAAGTTGTGTTCCAGTTTCTATCTTGTTTGCAAATTCCCTCGTTGCAAAGCTTCATGAATTCGAAGGGAAAAGGCGCATCAGATACACATAACAACAGAAACAAAAATACCAAATTTGTAGGCGTAAAGGGCTTACGCAGTTTGATAGATTACATAAAGTACACATTTATCGTCATATTTTCCCCATATTTTAGATATCAATTAATCCTTAAGTGTTTGTTTTGATCAAGTTGGATATGTGTAGGGATTATAAGGGTTTAATTGAAGTTCAAGATCAATTGGAGTGATTTTTGAAGAAGAGGAATTGGAGTCTCCAAAGTAAAAGAACAGAAGATGTTTTTCGTTACAGTTGACATTCCATTTCCATCAATCAAATTCCAAGTTTAGTAGTATATGATTGTCAAAAGAAAGTTGTGAAGTAAAAAACAAGAAAAGACCAATAAAAAAACTTGCTCTAGCGAATTAAATGAAACAGTGAAGAGGTTTTGAGCAATTAGTTTCTTTATGTGGAAATTTAGTGTGCAATCTTGAAAATTACAGAAGGTGCTTAATCTGATGCATTCATCCAGTTATCACCTATAGGCTCGAAATTATTTCCACTAAATGTGGAGACACTTGAAATTCTCCCCAAAACCATCTCCTTAATCAAATCCTTCTAATCCATACGCAACCTAAAATCACTTGAGCTCACCTTCTTCATACAGCAGGCTCAAGTGCATTATGGATGCAAATTTGAGCCTTGATTAGCTATACCACAGAACCACACCTCAAATCTGGTAACTAATATTGTCCTGGATTTATTTTAAGTTCTCAACCACGATAATAAAGGATTAGGGCAAGATAAGTCACCCCTATTTCCTTTGTTTAATTTTTCAGATAATACTAAACAAGAAAAAAAGTTGTTACACCAAGGCATAACAACAGATACACATAACAACAGAAACACACTTCACTGGAAGCCTTTGTAAAAATAACAACATATATTTGGATGTAATGCACCTGAAAACATAACAACATAGACAAAATATAGATTGCATAATTAGGCAGAAATCATCCAAGTGTTGCAGACCATGAGTTCTATACTGCCAGCTTCAAAAGGCGTGACTAATCTAGGCAAAAGTCACAAACACAAATTACAGAAGGTAGATTTAAACACACAAATGCATAAGTGCATTACATACATATCGGCGTAGGTTATAACCAAGTAAATACTTAAATACGGTACCACCCTGGACGAACACAACTACTAATCTCGACTGTGTGAATAGTGCGGCTTACGAGGGCTGCACGACGCACATGAGCTAGCTTGAGCATCAACAGCACCGAGACGATCGTTTCCCACAACCAACACATTGGTAGTAGTGTTACCAACGGGTTGGCGTACCTCACCCGACTGCAGATTGTTAGATTCAGCGCTTATCATCATCCCATGTGGGCCATCAGATGGACTGTGAAACAGCCTTGTACGAGGTGGCTTCCGGAATGCAGTAACCGGTGATTCAACCTCATGCTCATCGTCAGAGTCAACAACCGAAATGGGATTACGAGCACAATTCGGCACATCACCCGAGCTGATTTGGATGATCTCAGGACGACGTGGAGATTCAGGTTCAAATAATAAACGAAGTCGATCGTACAACAAGTCACCCTTGTGGAAGTATGCATTGGCGAAGTCATCAGCCTACATATGTTATAGACAATACAAACCAGATATCAAGACGAAGGTATTTATTTGGTTGTGCGTAGCCGAAAATGAACATTATAAGTGCGTTACTTTACCTGCGTGAGATGATTGCAGCGGGTTGCAAAACCGCGCACGAAGTTCACTTCCCTGTCCCACTGAACACCAGGGGTATCGAGCACACTCCTAAATGTAGCATACCTCTTTTTCAGCATGTTAACCTGCATCAAAACATCATCCCAAGTGAACTCATGAGATGTAACGAGATTAACGACCCCATGAGCCTCTGCCAGTGATGCGTCGTTACAGCCGTTAGTCTTCCAATACCCTTCACGCTTCTCCTTAACCAGAATGTTAACAAGAGTGGTCACCGATCGTTCGTTCCACTTTCCAGTATACAAGTATGACTCTTGATGAGGTATTTCATCCACCTTCACATGTTTTTCAATGGAATCCATCAGAGAATAGAATATAAGCAATGAGTATGAGCAAGAGTAATGGGTCAAGGATGGATACGGAGCATGTTAAATAGGGATGAAGTATAGAGATCAATATGCAATTAATAAATGGAGTAATTGAATGAGTTAGTTGGGAGTTGTAACAGTGATTCAAAGTACACACACATTTATCTTGATGTGAAATCAAGATTTGCAAATCAAACATTACTGGGAAAAGTTTAGATGAAGGCACAATCACATCAACCCAAATCCGACAAATAGGGCATAAAACTAAATTGGTAGGTATATCTCATACGGCAAAGGTAGAAACATACGAAATATTAACACACTCGTAGCATAAGCTCACAAGTAATCGAAATCAACATCTTCGATTCCCAACATATCACAAGGCAGATAGCGTACCACAATTTTAACCGAACAGAGCGTATTATTGAAAAGACATACCGCATTAAATCGAGAGGTTGAATCGTCACAATCAAACAGAGTTAAACGCGCCATAGGTCAAAGCCTAAATCTTCAGTATCGATCCAGACGTAGCCACCATGATAATGACGACAGTGGAACATTGCGCCGAACAAATTTTCGATCTCTCTCACCGTCCGGCAAGTCAGGTCGAAATCATACGATTAAGTTAACCAAGACTCGATGGTTGTTCGTGTCGTGCCCTAGACCAGAATGAAAAGGGAAACTTAATTTGAAAAAGCGATGGAATAACAAATTTGAACAAGGGTATATTGGTCATTTGCATATTTGATTTTAGTTAATCTACACACGCGCACACAGTGTATACCAATCATGGAATTAACTTGTAATCTTGGTATAATCAGGTTGGGCCAAATTTTAGATTTTTAATGATTTCTACCCAGGGAGGCCTAAGCATTATTACCGCTATTAAAATGGGTGGTTTTAGGCAATTTGCAAACAAAAATTTAGAAGTGAAAGGAAGCATCAGGAAAGAGGTAACCCAATCAGTGAACGCCACGTAGACAACAAAACGCGTTGCGAGCCGGTTACGCTGAGTCGACTCGGCGACGTGCCCGTTAATGCACTCCACCATTCCCGTCTATAAATATCCTTAAACAGCTGATCTACTAAACAATAGCAGTTGGAGAAAAGTATTAGCAGATTTAAAATCCATTTTTTTCTCAAAATTACAGAGATCGGTGCCCAATTTCCTCGCCGGAGCTAAACCACCTGTAATTTCTCCGGCAGTTCTCTGTTCGACGCTTTTCCGGACATCGGTTCTCACGTCTATAATGGTAAAATTCCCTCTCTAGCTTTCCCCCAACCCTAATTAAGCTTATTTGTCTGGTTTTGCTATTTGAATGCATAATGGTTGTGTAATTGGTGTTTTTTTTTTTTTTTTATGAAAAAATAATTTATATGCTATTCGTATTTCCGCATTATTAATTCTTGTTACAATTCAATGAAGATTTCAGATAGATGCGAAATTTGTTTTTAAGTTCATATTTAGTTGTTTATATATATTGATTTAGTTCATAATTGTATATTTACATTGTAGAACTAATCTATTTTTAGTTATTATTTCAATTTTGCGCTTCTTACAACTCTGGACAATTTATATCCTACTCAACTTTTATAGCATTCTAAACCTGAAACAGAATCTTAATCTTGTACTGTAATACATATGAATTATGAAGTGAATTTCTATAATTATTATTAATACACATGAACAAAATGCATAACTTTTCCTTATGAATTAAGTCTTTCTGCAATACATTTATTTTCCTTGTCCTGAGAGAATTGAAGAGGTGTAATTAATGTTGTTACCCAGTAATCTGCCATTAGAAGAAGGATATTTAGTTTATTATAAGAAAAAATAGATTTTAAGAAAAAGTAGATAAAGTAAGGTGTTGCAAGGTAAAAATAAAGTGATTATTTTCATAAAAGGAAATGCACATGTTTTGCCTACGTTAATATTTCTTTGATTTTTTCACACATACAGACGACTTCAAGGAGGCTTGCTGACAGAAAGGTGGAGAAGTTTGAGAAGAATATTCTCAAGCGAGGTGCTGTCCCTGAGACTAGTACAAAGAAGGGAAACAACTTATCAGTTGGCCCTATCTTGCTTGGATTTTTCATTTTCGTCGTCATTGGATCGTGTAAGTCTTTCCAAAATCTTGTCCACTACTCTATTGTTACACAAGTCAAATTGAATCATTTTGTTGATCCATCTTTGTTAAGGTGATATTTTACCATTTGATTAAGCAATTTGAACCTGATTACCATAATGTGTTATTTTTACATATTGAATTTTTTTTGTTTTAATGGTTTCCAGAAGAAAATTGTGATTTTGCAACCAATAATTGGATTTTGGCTTCATCTATTTATAATTATTATAGTTTCTTAATTGCAAGTTAAATGGAACCTTTTTTGTGGATTGAATGAGCAAGTAGTTTATGAAGTTACTGAAATAGTAATGCTAACAATTTCCTTTTTGCTGGAAATAAGATTGTAAATGATTCAAGTAAAATTGTAGCATTGCAATGTTGCTTTGCCACGAAAACATGTTCAATATAATGCGCACTCTTTTGCTTATCTTGCTTTGAAGCTAAAATTTCATTACTTGAGATGATTCTGATATTTCTTTTTGCTGTTAATGATTTCCTTGTTGCTGGACTTAAGATTATAAACAAATTGAGTATAATTTCTAGCATTGCAATGTTCATTCGTTGTGCAAACATGTTGGATTCAATACTGCAGATTGTTTTTTTACTAATTTTTTTTCCTTAGATGTGAACTCTTTTGCTTAGTTTACTTTGCTTTGAAACTTGAAACTCATTGCACTTAAAATTCGGCAACCTCATACTTGAGATGATACTAACATCCTCTTTTTCTATTGTTTCACGTGTGGACAATTAACATCTTGCATTTATTCCGCAGCCTTGTTCCAGATAATCAGGACAGCAACAAGTGGAGGGATGGCTTAAAACTGCGTTCTATGTCTCACGTAGTGTTGTAATGTGTTTTGTTATCCCACATTTAGACGTATTGTTATGAAAACACTTGTCCGATTTTGAAATATGAGTGTTCTTCCCCCCTTCAAATTTTGTCTCTCTGATGGTGAGATGTTGATGAGTAATTACAACTTTCTACAGTTTTTGCTTTGTGATTGTGAGTTATGGAAAAAGTAATAGTATGAGATTTGAAATGCGAGTTTTTAAATCTCTAATTTGTATGAGACAAAGATCGTAAAGTTCTAAGTCTATCCATGTAAGTCTTGAAAGAAACATACCCCATGTGTTTATAAGCAGTTTGTGATTACATTCCAGGTTAAAATGTCCCAGCTATGTAGACACGACTGCAAAGGTATTAAAGAGAATGGAAAATTGCAAGAGGGATATCATGGAAGAAAATCATTAAATTAAAGAAACTCACAGCCAACGCATTGCATTCCAGATTATTATTCATTTGTAGCCCATTCAAATATTCATTTATCGGCGTTTGTTGGACAGAAATGACCAGTGATTATAGGAAAGCGTAGGATTACACTGTTCATTGATTTATTTATTTATTTATAAGAATTTATGAAATATGTCCCACTAAAGTAGTATGGTGATTAAGATTAATTGAATTTTATTGTCATTTTCTAAAACTGCCCTTTTAGTTTTCAAAAAAAAAAAAAAACTGTCCTTTTAACAATTATCTTCTTTTTTTTTTTTTTTGAAACATTACAGTAGCATAGTTACATATTTTTCAAGTACACCAACTCAAAACAACACTATGTCTACAATGTTACGAGGTACATCGCAATCTCTCCAATCTCGAGAAGAGCGCGTTGTCGCAGCCCATTTTACCAAGCTATCAGCTGCTGCATTCCGTGTCCTAGGCGTGAAAGATACTTTGCACACTACAAAGTCATTAATCGCCGCCTTAATCCGCTCCATTATGAATCCTTCTGAACTCCATATTTTTTCCTTTTTTCTCAGCATTGTCACTGCCTCCATTGAGTCCGATTGCAGCTCCAATTTCGTGATTCCCAGATCCTTGCACCAACTCAAGCCTATGTCTATGGCTGTGAGCTCCGCCCCCAGCACTGTCCCTGGATGCACGATCGGCTGACATCGTGCTCCATGCACCGTATAGTCCGGCCTCCCCAATACAGCCCCCACTCCATATTTGTCTTCCTCCTCTTTGAAGGAAGCGTCTACTTTTAGAATATAGCGTTCCCCTTGGGTGTCTATCTGTTCGTCCGCTTCTCTTGGTGGGCCCTATTCCAATCGAGATCTTACTTCTTTATATTCCTTCAAGAACACCCGTGCCCACTCCATATCAGACAGCCTCGCTCTTCCTTCTGCATTCCCACCTCCTTGTGATGGCTCATGCAATAATCTACACCTCTCCTTCCAAACCCCCCAAGCCACTACTACCACTTCTTCCATATCCCCTTTACTCGTCGCCTTTTCTACAAGCTTCACCAATTCCCTTGTTGGCATTTGTTTCAATCCCTTGATGCTTTCCCACCACCTATGCTTTTTCCATATATGTCTGGTTGTACGACAAAAAAACAGAGCATGAGTCGTGGAAGCTAACCTCTGTCCACAAAGAGTACACTGTCCAGAAATTGGTACATGGTGTGCCTTAAGATTTTCTTCTGTTGCCAGGATGTCCCACATAACTCGCCACCAAAAGATTTAAATTTTAGGTGGAACCCGAAGCCTCCATACCGTCTTCCAGTCCTCCCGAATATTCGTCTCATCCGATACCGACGCTGCACCCCTATTTCTATCCAGTTTGTCCTTTCCATACCAGTACCCAGCATGCACTGTGTATTTCCCTTTTTTTCCAGGCTTCCAAAACAATGAGTCTTGGTTATTCAGACCCCCAATTGGGGTTTTCAGTATCGCTTCTTCCTCTAAAGGTAAAAAAGCTTGTTGTATTAGTTCTTTGTTCCACGTTGCATTATCATTAATATAGCGACTTACTCTCGA
The DNA here is from genome assembly GCA_963675135.1 of Galeopsis tetrahit. Classification (NCBI taxonomy): domain Eukaryota; kingdom Viridiplantae; phylum Streptophyta; class Magnoliopsida; order Lamiales; family Lamiaceae; genus Galeopsis; species Galeopsis tetrahit. The sequence continues at coordinate 24,035,731 of OY776134.1, forward strand.
CCCGCTGGCTTTCCGCGATATTAAACGGCCCTCCTCCATACTTGCTACCCATCTATCTTTGAACAGATTCACCATTTCTCCATTGCCAATTCGCCATCTTGCTCCTGCCTCTATTAATTCCCTACTCCAACACACAGACCTCCAAATAAAGGAGGGGTTACTCCCCACCTCCGCCTCCAATACCCCCATATGCTTAAATTATCTCGCCTTCAGAACTCGACTTAGTAACGACTTCGGGAACTCTATCACTCTCCATGCCTGTTTTGCCAATAATGCTCGGTTGAAATTAACTAAGTCCCTAAACGCCATCCCCCCCATCTCTCGTTCTTCACATAGAACTCCCCAGCGTTTCAAATGCATCCTTTTCCCTTTCTCTTTCAATCCCCACCAATAATCCGCCACCATTTTTTCAATATCTTTACATATCGATGTTGGCACCCTAAAGCACGCCACTGTGTACGTAGGTACCGCTTGTATCACTGCATTAATCAGCGTTTCTCTCCCCCCATCCGAAAACTCTTTTCCCCTCCATGCCTCAATCTTTTTTGCTACTCTATCCCTCAAGAAACCAAACTGGATTCGTTTGTCCTTCATAGAATACGTCGGTAAGTCTAAGTAAAGCTCGTGCCCGCTCGTCATCTTTTTCTTGAGAGTATCCTTTACTGCCCGCCTATTCTATGTCCCAGTGTTGGGGCTAAACGACACTGCTGATTTCTCAAAATTCACTAATTGTCCTGATACCTTCTCATAGCAATTTAGTATCCCCCTAATCTTATCACTCTCCACCTCATTTGCTTTGAAAAAAAGAAGGATATCGTCAGCGAAGAATAAATGAGTGATCACTGGCGCCCCCCTCGCGACCCTAATCCCCGATATTTCTCTCTTGACTGCTGATGTATTCAACATCGCGGAGAGCCCTTGTGCACATATGACAAATAGAAAGGGTGATAGCGGGTCTCCCTGCCTTAAACCCCTTATCGGTTTCACATCTCCCAAAATTTGATCATTTACTTTAAAAGCGTACTCCACTGATGTTATACATCTCATCATTAGATTTATCCATCCCTCACAGAAACCACTTTTCTCAAGCATGATTTCCAAGTACTTCCATTCCACTCGGTCATACGCTTTGCTCATATCGAGTTTCAACGCCGCATACCCTTCCTTACTTTTGTTTCCCCGGATCCAGTGCATACACTCATATCCTATTATGATATTATCCGAAATCAACCTACCCGGAGTAAAAGCACTCTGATTATCATCCACTATCTTCCCCATTACCAACTTCAATCTATTGGTGATTGTCCTCGCCAGTATTCTGTAGATTACGTTGCTCAAACTTATTGGTCTGAAATCCGCCACCTTCTTTGGATCCTTTTTCTTCGGGATTAATGTTATCCAAGTCTTATTCCATCCCTTCACCTCCCCTTTGTTATTCAAAACTTGCAGCACCGCCTCCGTCACATCTGCTCTAACCTGGTCCCACAATTGCTGGTAAAACCCCGCTGAAATTCCATCCGGGCCTGGCACTTTTACTGGATTTAAATTGAAAGCTGCATCCCTCACCTCCTTTGGCGTAAATGGCCTACTCAATAAGGTTTTCATACGCGCATCCACCATTTTCTCCACTGGCAGTAACATCTCTTTAATTTCCTCCACATTCGGGTTTTGTGATGTAAAAATATTAGCGAAGTAATCTTCAATTATCCCCTGAATTTCCTCTGTCTTTTCACACCATATCCCCCCTTCCTTTTCCAGCCCTCTGATTGTATTGGTCCACTTTCTCTGATTTGCTCTTCTATGAAACATTTGCGTATTTCTATCTCCGTCCTTTAGCCACGATACTCGTGCCCTTTGCTGCCATTTCAAATCTTCTTGCGTCTGCAACCTCTCCAACCTTGTTTCCAGCCATCTCACTCTGTCAAAATTTACTTCTCCTTCCTCATTATTCACTAAGGCGTTGATATTTGCCCTGCACGCTCGAATTTTACCCTTGACATCCCCCACTGTAGTAACTGCCCACTTCTGTAACGTATTTCCACAATGCTGGATTCTCTGCATTATGTCCACACTGTCTACCCCCTCCTTCCACCCCTTGCTGACTACCTCTTTAAAGTCCTCTTCCACTGTCCAAGCTCTCTCAAATCTAAAGAGTCGTTGCCTTATCTGTACCCCACCCCTGTCCTTCTCATTAATACTCAATTTCACCGGCCGATGGTCTGATCCATAGAAATTCAGATTTGTAGATGTCCATACATCAACCATATCCAACCACTCATCTGTTGCCATAAATCTGTCCAGTCTCTCCCAAATTTGTGCATCACCCTTTCTTCGATTTCCCCACGTAAAGGCAGGTCCCTTTGCTTCTAAGTCCCTCAGCCCCAACTCATTGATCACTTCCCTAAACTTTTTCATCTGCCCATAAGGTCTTTGCCTCGCCTGCTCCCCCCCTTTCTTTTCTTTGAGATATAAAATCTCATTGAAATCCCCCCCAACCAACCAGGCCCTTGGCTCCCCACCATGAGACCCTCTAATTTTTCGAAGCAATTCCCAAGAATGTTGTCTTAAATGTGTTATTGGTGATCCATAAAAGCCTGTAAATCGCCACTGTAAATTACAATTCGAAATCAAAACATCCAAATGGCCACAAGAGTACGAAAATAAAGAGATTTCCACTATTTTTTTTCCAAACATAATCAGACCCCCACTGGTCCCAATAGCATCACTACCAATACAAAAGTTAAAATTTAAAATAGCCTTCCAACTACTACAAATTCTAACATGTAGTTTCGTTTCCATCACAAACAAAATATCGGGGTTATTATCAGCTACTAGCTGTTGTAGTTTCTGGAATGCTCGTTTCCCCCCGAGGCCCCGTGCATTCCATACCATCGTGATCATGGATACTGGCGGGGCTGATTTTTTTCAGCCTCCGCCTCCACGAGCCTTGCCTCGTGCTCTTCATCACTCTTCATTTTTTTCCCGCCTCCCTGTCCCTGTCCTTTGTCACCTTCTCCATTCTTTTTCTCCCCTGTACTGACTCTCCCCCGTTTCTTTACCGGCTGGCTCCCCACCTTCGTAGGCTCAATTTTTTTGCCCAAGTTAAAATGGCCTCCCTGCACACCCAACTGTTCTGTCCCATTCTGCTGTGTTGCCATTAACACTCCTGCCCCCGTTTGCTCTTTGTGGCCACTTCCCTCCCCAATAGACAGATTCCTTTTTGGTATGTTCAAGTCTGGCATTCCACCAAAATTTTGACCACTCCCCCCCAAGTCATTCCCAAACTGTGAATAAGAGTTCAGATAAGCGTAATACCTCATACTATTTGAAATAGTAAACATATCGTCATCACTGAAGTTGCTCAGTTCCGAAAGGAATTGATTTGTGTTGAAATATTGAGGTTGAGTTTCCGGCGCCACCGTTATCGCCTTGCTTGCCGCACTCCTGTTCGCCGCCACCTGGGCCGTCCCCGCCAATGTAGGTATAACCCTGCCCTTTGTCTTCTCTCCCACCCCTGGTGTAGGCACCATCCTCTTCTTACCAATCCCCACTTTACGTGCCCACTCAAAATCATCTTGTGTCAGACTCTTCTGCCTCTTAGCTTTCAGCCACATCAGGTATCCCCCTTCCTTGGTCCTCCCCTGCTCTCCCTCTTCGTATTGTGTAGGGCAATCTTTTTCCCAATGAGTCAACACCCCACAAATCGCGCAAAACTCCACCAATTTTTCATATTGGAACAGCACAATCTGATTTTCCCCTTGCCCCTTAATCGAAGTCCCTCTCGCCAATGGCATAGTAATATCAATCAAGACTCTCACCCTCAGGCACCTCCCCCACGTGGCTCCCCCTATCGGTTTGTCAACTTCCATCACCGTCCCCATTCGGCTGGCTAGTCTTTGTCCCACCATCTCGTTCATCGAGTTCAAAGGAAGCCCATGAAACTGCACCCAGAAAGGTGCCTTTGTGAAGTTCATCGTCGCTGGGCACTCCTTTCCAGTCAGCTTCGCCATTATCAAGGTCGTCCCTGTCAGGTTCCACGGTTGTCTATGTAATGCCTTATTGCATTCCACCATCTCTCCAAACTCGAAGACAAAGAGTCCCTCTCCAACCTGCGACACCTTCAGCGACCCCTCCAGGCTCCATATGTTCCTCATTGCCTTACCCAGATCCATCGGCCCCAGGTTTTTCTTTATTGTATACCTTCCAACCAGGATATTCGTCGGTTTGGTTAGCTCTCCTTCCCCCAGTTCAAACTCATCTTCATCGATCTGAGCAATCGACACCTGGCTCATTCTCGTATTCAAGTTATCCGCCATCACTCTCGGTCTCACTAAATCTGGACACTCTTTAGCTTTGATTTGAGAAAACTTAGCTTCACTTGGTAGTGAATAACAGGGCCCCAGTTGTTGGGTATTTATATGCATCCTCGCCTCACCGCTCCACCAGTAAGCTTCAGGTTGGGCTTACAAGGTAGATAACACTTGATGTGTTGTATCGGGACTCACCAAAATCTCTTCTCCGATGCAATCTCGACAACAGGAATGCGGCTTAGTAATGATTTATCTTTTGGGCGTGAAAACCCTAATTCCCCTCTCACAATGTAGTTAATACCCAATGTCTTGTATCGGGGCTCACCAAGGTCTCTTCTCCGATGCAATCTCGACTATCGGGAAAACGGTTGTGTAATGATTTCTCCTTTGGGCGTGAAAACCCTAGATTTTCTTATCGCAAACGTTTCTTCAAATCGCACCTTTGGAAGGTGAAATCGCACCTAGTCAGGCGCGTGTGGTGCGTGCATTCTTGAAAAGTGAAGGAATTGAAGTATTATTATTCAACTTCAAAATTTTAAGTTGGTAATTTAAACAATTATCTTCTAAAACAACTTTCTATGTATAGTCAATTCTCCCTCACGGTTCTGAGCCTAATTCTTTAACAAATCTTCTTCATCGATACGATAAGTTCTTGAATTCACAAGATTGGGGCGATTTTTTGTTGATATAGGAAACTAGTCGTTGTTGGGGGTACAAAAGCATACTTATATTTTTCTTCCACCCACACATTTGCACTAAACTGACAATAATAAAATAATACTCCCTCCGTCCAATTTTATTATGTTCACTTCTTCGGGCACGGGTTTTAATGAATATTGATTAGTTTATTCATAAAGTGTGGAGATAAAGTAGTATGAATAGTATTGTTTTCAAAAATGGTATGGGCATAATAAAATTGGACAACAAAAAAAGAAAAGTGAGAATAATAAAATTGAACAGAGGGAGTACAAAATAACTAAAGCATACTTATTTCACTATATTAGAAGATACCCCATGATTAAAAGATGTCCTAATTAGGAGAAGCAAAAACAATATAAGTAGGCTTTCAAATCTATTCTAACGTAAATCCTAAGCAATAAATCAAACGGGTTTACTAAGACTACTAATTAGTACTCCGTAGATAATAATGAGATGGATGAGGGAGAGAGTTAAGAAATAGCAGTAATTTACACAGAATATTATTCAACAGGAAACAGAGCTTCTTGACAATCCAATCCAATCCAATCCAATCCAAGAAACAAGAATTGAAATCACAAAATCCATGAGAGGTGGTAACAAGAGTAACGAAATGGAAGTGCAAAGAGTAGAACCAACATGATTAGCATGCTCTCTCCTCTTCTCTTCTCTTCTCTTCTCTTCTCTTCTCTTCTCTTCTCTTCTCTTCCACTAAGCGACGGCAGTTAAACACGGGTGAAAGGCAGTGCCACACGCAATCCACTGCCTCTTCCTGCCACGTGGCAGCACACACCCCGGCACCTTAACCCATTCCCTAGTCAACAAATCATAGGTAACCAACCTATTCATTTGCTTCGACCTCAATGATAGCATAAGCAACCCTTTGTTACCCAGGCAAGTCATTCGAACGTGCTTTCCATAAAACTCCAAGCACCATATGTTTGGCATTCTGTCAACCTCCTTCCACAACAACGTCATCTTCTGCAGCTCCCATATGCAAACGCACGTGGCTGCATTCTTCGTCAGCAGTCCAACCAGCATGATCCTCCCCCCACATTCTGCCAGCGTATGATCGCTCAAATGTGAAGGAACCGGAATCACATACTGTTTCCACGTCCCCTTTTCCATGTCGTACGACAAAAGCCCGTCCGGCTCCGACCGCATGAAATACAGCATCCCATCTACACAAACTGCCTGCGACCTGAAGTTGAGCGCAAGTGGAATCTTGATATTCGGGGGCATATTTCCCGGCCGAGTCCAAGCGTTCTTCATCGAGTCGAAAACTTCATGTTCCCCCTCACAACCCACCCAAAGAATCTTGTACCCCGAGCTACCGGTCAGAGTCATCCCGACAGCAACGCGGGACCAAACCTTGACAGACCGGGTGGGCAGCTCCTTGAAGGATCTTGTTAAAGGATTACAAACATAGAAGCTTCTATGCCCAATATCAAGAAAACAGATGAGACCCCCAGCTGATGCCATTGGCAACACGATTAGTTTCGTCGGCAAAGCGGGAACCGTTGGATGGTGCCATTTCGATGATGATGGATCGTACATTGCTCCTGTATTGACGTTTTCATGAGTGATTGTGTAGAACCACGATTTAGCTTGCTTTACTTGAGCACATTGCTCGGAGAAGCTTTGGGAAGTCAGCAACGAGTTCCACTTCCTGCAAACTGAACGAAAGTGGAAAAAAGTGGCTATTGGAAGTCTAGCTATCACAGCTTCAAAGAGATCTTCGGGGAATTCTTTCCAGATATCCTGTTCCATGTTTTCAGTTGAGCTTGCTGCAGTTATTGCTTTTCCCCTTTTAGCTTTCTTTGGCGGTGGGGGTTTGCCAGGCTCCAGCATTTTCAGATTTTCCGATTTACCAGCAGTCATTATTATGTTGTAACAGCTGTCTTCTAAAGAGCTACCTTCAAGATTTAAGAAACACCATCTGCAAAATAATGTTACTAGGTTGATTTAGATGCTAAAAGTTATTTGACAAGGGACGAGTTCGTAGCATTTCAGTTTACAAAATCACAATGAAGCAAGGATAGAAGAGTACATTTTCTTCAAAGTAATACTTTTAAGCATATAAAGAATCATGTTTTAGCATACGAAGTATCACTTGATTTTATGTGTTATTCTTACAAAATCACTAAACATAGATTCTTCGTATACAAAATTCACCATAAAACTATGTGAACTAATTTCATAGAACTTTTTGTCAAGATAGAAAAAAAGTAGAATACGCAAGAGCAGCTAATTCATTGAAGTGAGGATTTTCTAAGTATAAACACCACACCTCAAGCTGTTATTCGAGCCGAGTATTTGAAGTTCGAACTCGAGCTCTAGTCGAGCCGAGCCGATTACATTAACGAGATGGAAAGCAAGCTCGAATCGACTCATAAACGAGTCTAACGAGCCTATCAAGCCGAGCCTAAAGCAGCCTAATGAAATTACAAGAAAAACCTTAGATACCGAGCCTAACGAGGCGAGCTCGAGCCGGCCCGTTAGTGAATCGAGTGTGTAACAAGCTAGAGCTCGACTCGTTTATCAATATAAACGAGCCGAGTTCAAGCCTTAACAAGACGAACACTCGAGCTGCTCATTTCTTTTAACAGCTCTAACCACACCACAAGACATGGTCCATGGTTTACGTGCTAGATGAATGACCAATTTGGTTTTACAATGTCAATATTATTGCAGGTATCCGCATGTGTATCTTGTTAGAAGAAAATTATATTTAAACAGATGGAAAAGGGAACAAATCCATCGAGTGGTAAGGAAAACTGATTCAGAAAAGAAGGGCATAAAAAAATGCTTGGTCATGAAAAAGGATTTAAATCAACACTTGTCCTTGCTAGCCTTAAGAGTTAGGATATACGCACCAAACTTCAATCACAACCAAAAAGAAGTACAAAACTTTTAGTGATGTACGCCTATCTAACTTAAGCAGTACTACTGCCGTAAAAAAAAAAAAAGGAAGGAGAACTTAAGCAGTACTAATGAGAGAATAAATATATATTCTTCCCCTGTATCATCACATTTACAGAAGAAATAAGCACCTATGAAACTTCACTGACCAAGCATATCCAGCTTGTGCAGTATAAGTGTGAAAATTTTATATTTTTCCAGGATATTGCACCCCTCCCCCTCCTTCCTCCCTCCCCAGTCTGAATGTGTGAATATTCATAGCTACGAATATGCCAATACAGCATGAACATAATACCACCATACTGCAGATAAATGTATGGTCTTCATGGGAAAAAAATTAAGGTAATGCCATCCAAGGTGAAGTTAGACATTCTTTAGCAACAATATTCTTGGTTATCAAGCGCATACAAAAAAAAAAAATTGGCAGGGGTAGTACAAATGATTATGTAGAAAGCTCTCCATATATAAACTGAAGCTTCCCAGTAATATTCCTTCCATTAAATGATTATCAGAAGAGTTCCACTCTCAGATAATGGAATAGTTTAAGCACAACCTTTACATAGTCAATCAGAATTTAATAAGTTAAATATTTGCCCAATAAAGAGAAATCAGGAATGGACAAACAATTTGGCATTCATGGTAGGAAAGTTATGCGTGTGGAGCTTTATGATATTAACAATCTATTATCCAAAAGACAAGAAACATTCGACAAGATATAAACCACTTGACTGAGGGAAATTAAATGAACATCAGGAGTCTCGTGCAATTAAAGAATGCCCGCGAGGTTGAAGTAAGAAATGTTACAAGAATAGCGTTTGATCAACAACGCTTTATGGATTGGGGAGAATAGGGACACTAGAATAACATAAGCACATGATGACAAAGAACCAGAGGTGTGTATGGATAGATGTTGAAGGAAATACCTAAAGATAGATTTATAAATGAAAGGGTTACAACATTTAGGTATTGCCCACATAAAAGAGAAGATTAGAGAGAGACGCCTAACATGATCTGGTCATGTGCAGAGGACTGAGGAGACCAAACAAGGCTCCAAATTAAACTGGCAGGATAGTGGTAAAGAAAGACATCGTAGATCTTGAACTAAGAGATAGTATGTGGGAAAATTGTGCAGCTTTGAAAACAAATCTCCATGCAGATGAATTCACAAATAGCGAGCATAAGCATGATGATGATTTTGAAAAAGAGCATGCAATTAATAATTCTCCATAAAAGGAGCTCCATAATTTTTTACTAGCAAATGCTGAGACGCATGAAAAAAATGTACCAAACCATTTAGACATACAATAATGCATATGAGCAAGATGTCATTTAACAAGGAGAAGAAATCCAAGTAGTCAACACTCCCACCACAGAATATATGCTCGGTGGTTTGAACAATAGATAACATACTCAATTTACAGCGACAATGTCTAATTGTTAGAATAAGTCAAGAAGAACAATATTTGGCATATAGTTATATAGAAAGTTGATCAAGTGGTAAAACTCACTGATAACCTCAGTAGCATGCAGGACAAAAAAGTACTCTTTTCTGTCAACTTTAACTATTTCTTTAGAGGAGAAATTTTATCCCAATACAATTTTTGTTTTGCACTACCCAAGAGAATTAAATGATCAGACCAATTTCATCCTACTTATTTTTTGTGATAGTGTACATTAAATATGGATATGAAAATAAAAGGACAATAAGGGCACATATTATATAAATATATATATTTATTATTATTTAATGATTTTCTAAATGGTCAAGAATAAGAAAAAAAGGATAGCGATGGCAATGACAGGGACGGGTCTTGTAATGATAACCTGGAATGGAAAAATGATACTTAACACTAGTAATAACTACTACTTTATGAATATGATATGGATATTATACACCAAACTTCTATCATAAAAAATGATTGTAAGAGAATACTTAAAACAAAAGTCCAAATTTCCGATAACTGCTATGAGAAAGTCTAAATCAAACTGTAGAGTTAGAAACAGACAAAATGAAAACGATTTGTGACCCAACTTATGCTTCGTGAAAGTGTGAAAACATAAATCACGCCCTGAATCTAACCTTGCAATCCCTTTCCTCCTTCGATTCCCACATCATGCATACATAAAGCACACAGACTATATTAAGCATCAATCTTACTTATGGCGCATTTCAAAGAAATCATGCAGCGATTTCATTGTTTCAAGTAACCAAAATGAGCTGGCATCCATTTTGCACTCAAGAAAATAAGTAATTGGTAGAGTTTGTTTACAAAAGCTCCTAATAACAATTCTTATCCCAATAAAGGATGATTCCAAAGAGCCGTTTTCGGAAATCGAAAGCTGTTTTAAGGAAAACTTCAGCAGAAAGTAAAAAACTTACAAAATTAAAAGTGAAGATTATTGATCAAGACACTCTGAAAAATACATAATGCAATTAAACTGCATGACTTTAAACCAAGCTTATGCTATTTTCTAAAGACGTGAAAATTAATATTAAAGGATAACTACAAACACTATTAATGAGGTTTAGCTTAACATAGAAAGAATTTTAGAGGGTGTTTGTCAAAAATTACAAACCTCAAGGGTATTATTATAGTAACACCCTAAAGGGGATATTTGTAATAGACAAACCTCATTGGGTTTTTTTAAGGCTAACCTCTAGGAGGGTGGGTACCTTAAAAAACAAACCAAGGCATTCAGATATAAGATACCCATAGTACATCATATGGACACCCCAAATCGATTTGACATATAAAAAAAAGGAACATATGTGATAAAACGAGTGGCATTACCTTAAAATTATATTTTCAGGAGTTATAACTTCCCTTCATACACATGAAGGAATAAGAAAGAAAGGAAAACTTAGGGAGAAAAGGGTAAGATCATGCTTGTTTTTAAAAAAATTGTTTTTCGGGTATGTAAATTAAGGATTTCCCAAATAAGATGAAAACTAGTTATTTAAGTAAATGGGTGTAAAACAAAAGTAGAAAAATGGAAGTGGAAAATACCATGGTTAAGAGAATTAATCTCAAGATGTGAATCGGTGTCATTTTTCTGTGAAGAAATTGGACAAAAAGAAACTAAAACCATTCACATGACATCCATTCCATTACTTGGAGTCAACTAAAGCTAAAATATTTGCACTAATCTTATCATCAGTCTCTAAAACACAAGTGTTGAGAACATCCATTAGTGTGTATAGGCAAGAGCTTAAGGTCATTACATTTGGGGCATCAAGAATTTACATGTCTGAAAAATATTAAATTTGAAAATCAAATTAATACTCGGGGGGTGGGGGGTGGTCGAGCCTCCCTGAACTGAGAGTTCAAAAACTTGATTTTTGCATTAACCACAACAACATCAATACAAAGATCAGCTAAATAAGAAAGGACGTAGAAAGGCAGGGAAAATTTTGCAGGAATACCACAAACTTTTAGTGTGCATATTCATCATCTGCATTCCACTTGAACAGATGAGACCAAAAGAAGAATTGCATGAAAATGTAAATTTTCTAAAGTTGTCACAAAAGATATTGGAACGTCGACAAATTAGCATGTGGCATGAATGTATTTAATGATAAAAGAAATGAACACACACAACGTTAAACCTTCACTTTATCAATTATCATGCAGGCACAAAAGAACTAACATTTCTTCCATATTCAAGCATCATATTAATTGCAGAGGTCAAAGCCACATATTGGTCTTAAAATGTATGAGAATATAGAATAAGAAAACATGCACATGAGTAGGCATCTAACCCTGAAAATCGAGCTAGGAACACAATGATAGCACTTGCCAAACAAAATCGAGCTAGTGCCACCATGACTCCAATGATGTGTTGAAATGAAAATATTCTTGTTTTGTTTTGAAAGGAGAACCATATTCTTCTGAAACACCTACTCACGCTAAATTAGGTTATACAATAAAAAATAACAGAAGATAATACTCATCCAGGATGGCCTCGAATCTTCACTCATGAAATTCCTTTTTAAGCATAAAGGTGCTACACACAGCTTAACAGACTAACAGATATCAACAGTTGAACTAATGGATCAGGAGTTGCAGAATAACAATAATAATAATTGAACAAAAAAAAAAAAAAAGAATAGGCAATGGAAGATTTTAAGAAATCAAATAGCAGTTACATTCGAAAAATCCTTTAAAAATCAATGTTCAAGGTAATACCTTACACCGATAGCCAAACAAAAAAATCAAGACATGAGTAAAATCAAAATCCCCCTCATTTCAAGCAAAATAATCGAAAAATCAGACCATCGACGCACATACATAGAACGATTCCTGAGAAGAGAGACCAAAATCGAGGAAAATGAAGAGAAATTAGGGACCTGAGAGGTTGGTGCTGCGATGTTGGTTGCGATTGAGCTTGAAACTGAATGAAGTAATTGGAAGAAACCGCAGGCGGAGGAGAACCGTAGAGTTCCAAAACCTCTTGTAACTGCCCAATAAGTTGCCGTAGCATGGCCACCCCTTCCATCATTTACTCCATAACTGTACTCAATCCCGCCCCCTTCACCCCCTCCCCTAACCTCTCTCTCTCTCTACATATATGTATATATATTTGTATGTATATGTGTAATGGAGGGGGATTGTGTTTTGTTTTGTTTTAATTTTAGCCACTGTTGAATTTACACGTCACCAAGGCAATACGCGATCAATGAGTAGAATTGACCGTGTACGCAACTTTTGTCTCTTTTTTCTTTCCTCCTACTCGATTCATCTTTTTTTCCAAAACTGCCCCTCTCCTATTCTTTTAGGGGGTGTTTCTTTTTTGTTTTAAAAACCAGGTTTTGGATTTCAAAATCCAAAACCCGTTTTACTTCGGGATTTAAAAATCGGTTTTCAAAATTCACTCAAAACCACCCCTATCAAATATATTGATTTGATATAAAGTTATATCTATATAATATTACTTCAATCATTATATTCTTTCTCAACAATAATATAATAATAATATAATAATATAATAATACAATAATATAATACATTTAATCATTACACACTTAACTAATCATTACAATCTCATCAAACAATAATATAATAATACAAACTCATTCAATCTTACAACTTAATTTGACATAAAGTTAAATCCTTCGCTATTCCAAAACCCAAAAGAAACACCCATATTACTATTCATCGGGATTTTAAAAACCAGGATTTCAAAAATCTGGTTTTTAAAACCACTCAAAGCCCAAAAGAAACACTCCCTTAGAAAATTCATGTCAAATGAAAAACAATTCTACTGCTAACAAAGGTCTCACTTGTACCAATTACATGTATGTAATTGATTCAATAACTCATTACAAATAATATATAATTCATTTACTATATTCAATTAACACATGACCCATTTACTATATTCAATCCAATAACTCATTACAAATAACACATGATCCATTTAATATATCAATTTAACACATAGATTTTTTCATGGGCCTTTATTTTACTTCAATTAATAATTTTTTTTCATTAAAAAATAATACTCCATTAATTTATTTTTTTTAAAAAAATTATTTTATTCCAATTCATATTTATATTTCTCTTTTTAATATTATTTTTTTAATTTATTTTTCTTCCTATTTATCATTTGTGATTAAAATTATAATTTTTTTTCACGTATTTTCTTTTTATGCCACAAATAATTATTCTAAAATTTTAAAGTCTAATAAAAAAAATTAAAAATAATACGGAGTATTAATTATTTTTTTAAGTATTAAATAGTATAATAATAATTTGTTTTAAAAAATAAAACTCTCATCTCTCTTAGTTGCAAGTGTTCAATTCTATTGGTACTATTTTACTTTAATTAATTGGTGTATAATTCTCACATTATTCTTTCAAAATTTTACTTCATTTCTTATAAATTTTACTTCGTTTTACATTGTTTAATTATTTTTTTTCATTCGAACTTTCATTTTTTAATCACTTTATTTTAGTTTTTTATGAATATAATTTTTAGTTTATAAGTGTTATGATAACAGTTGATAAGTATTATGGTATATTATTAGTTAATATGTAATACAGTACGTATTAGTTCATATACAGTATTAGTTTATATCGGTACAAGTTCTAATGTTTTCGAGTTTCGAGTTCACATATTTTATGGTACTAGTTCAAATATAGTATAGTATTAGTTCAAATATTGTATAGTATCAGTTCACATACTCTATGGTACTAGTTCAAATATAATATAGTATTAATTCACATATTGTATATTATTAGTTCATATATTAAATAATATTTTTATACCACATTAATCTCTAATACTATACAATATATTAACTAGTATTATACCATAGGCGTACTAATACTATATCGTATTTAAACTAATATTATATTTAACAAAAAATACATAACTTAACACATTCATAATTTCAGGCATACCATGTAAATTAATACATCAAAATTAAAAGATTGATATTAACTAACTAGTAAGAAGAACAAAAGTGAAAATGAACACACTGAACACACAATTCAATTAATAGATACGATCACACTCAATAAACATATGAATGCATCAACACGCCGATGACCACAAAGAAAATAATAAAGCTGATGCAATATTATGCTGGTTTCTTCCCCAATTCTCCACTCATTTAAGTTTCTAAATATAATTTTTATTTTTCAATTAGATTATGTTATTAATTAGTCTTAAAAAATAATCTACAACTTTAAAAAACTTATAACAAACCAGATATCATTGTAGAAATAATGAAGACATAACAAAATAATCTTAGTTATTATAAATCAGATTAAAGCTAGAAAGTGAGCATGTCATATTCATACAATTATACCCAAATTAGAAAAAAAATTGAATTTTTTTAGTTTAGTTTTTTTTTTTTTTTTTTTTTGATTTTTTTTGTATTTATTTCCTAAATTTTGGTCATTTTTTGAAAAAAAAAACTAAAATTTTTATTTTTGAGTTTCATATTTTTTTCAATTTTTTTTTTATATTCGTTGTTTTTTTTTATATATTTATTTTTTGAAAGTTAAAAAAATAGAATAATATTTGACTTCGTGGTGATTCATGGGTGACTCGATAGTCGGTGTATAATTTTAATTTTAATGAGTTGTATTTTAATTTAATTGATAAAATGGTAATATAGTTTTTTACATGTATTTTTCTTTTTAAAAAATTGGAAGTGAAGTTAATAAAAAAGAGGGTAAATAACTAATAAATTGGATTTAGTTACGTGTATGTAGATGCCTAAAAGAAGGGAGTGTGCACTTATTAAAAAAAAAAGGTAAATAGAAAATTGGGTCCAGTTACATGTATGTAGCTGGTGTAACTGATACACATAAGTATTTGTCACTAACAAATTCGCATAGGATGGAATATGGTCCATTGGTTTGTTGATATCATGTCAACAATCCTTTGCGAATCAATTTTATTATTCTGTTTCACTTCTCACGTTCTACTTTATGTTTTATTTTACTTGATCGTTAACACATATCGTCTCCATTTTTACTAGATCTGCCATTTTTACTAAATCTGCCAGAACTGGCTAACGGTGCGGGCCGATTCAAAACCCACCTCAACCCATTATTTTGCGGACTTTAACGGGCCGATCCACGATGGGGACGGGTTGAAAAACAGTCAACCCAACCCAACACGGCCCATGACGGGTGACGGGCTAGCCCACTGGCTTTTTCATTAACTATTTATTTTTTTACATATATTACTATTATTATATTTTAAACACAATATAAATAATTAATAAAAATAAAAAAACAAAGTTTACATAAACTTAAAATTCAAGTAATAATGTCCACAAAATAGTCCAAATAAATAAAACGTACATATAAAAGTTCATCAACATACTTTCATGTGACGCTTCAAAGTAGAAGTCCCATAAAATTCCCCTCCCTCCCTCCCTCCCTCTCTCCTTTATAGTCCCTTTTTTTGTAAAATAATTTCAAACATCAGAAAACTGTCTAAACTTTAATTTGGAATTTTCTCCTAAATTATTAGGAGTATTGTCTAAGTTAATACCGTCCATGACTTTGTTTGTCTAAAAATCTACAATTAATATGAATAAAGGTTAAATAAATTTCCATTGAAACGTATATACAACGTCTAATAAAAGAAATTACTAATAAATCAAGGCAGCAATTTATAAACAAAAATATAAGCATATGTCCAATCAATTCATAAGTGAAATTTAATTAATAATTAATACAAAATCATAGCTTGAGTGTATATTGTGTACGCATCATGCATGCCACCTATCTTTATAAAATTAAAAAAGAAAATAAGATAAAAGAAAAACAAGAATGGAGGGAATTAATCTTACCAGGCAGCTGTACGATGGTTGTGATCGGGGAGACGGTGATTTTTTTTTCACTTTAGGGTTTCAGAGTCCTTCCTTCCTTTTTATAAAAAATAAAAAAAACCCACGGGCCAAACCGCTAAAACCCGCGACCCATACGGTCTAGACCGTACGGGCCCGCTCCTAAACGGGGTTTTAAATACGATGTCCAACTTACCATATTAATAAGCGGGAGTGGATCGGCCCAACGGGCCCAGCCCATTTTGATCGTTCTAATTTTTACTCATTATTATAGAATATTGATAAGTATTATTTTTTTTAATATTACACATGTCAACCATTCATATATTAAAAAATATAAAACGCGAAAATTGAAATAAGTGATTTTATTCCCTTAAAAACATCATGGTGTAGTACAGAATTCGCATAAGTCTCAATACCTCTTCCAACATGGTTTTCTTATTTTTTGCATCTCTTTATTCCGTTCATATACATGTTATTTCTTGCATCTTCTTATTCCGTTCATCAATAATTTGTAGTAATTTTTATTCCATCATTCTCAATAGTCAATACATCTTCCAACATGACCTTTTAAACATTGTGTTTGGGAAGTGTGCATTATAAAAGAAACTATTTCTCCTCGTCACATCATGTAAGGTAAGAAAAATGGACATAAGGGTATTTTTGTCAAATTGCTCACCAAATTGTATCCCATTGCAAGATTTTTTTTTTTTTAGTGGATTGTTATAGGTTCTCTTTCTTTGTAATTAATAGTGATCCACCCTTAAACTATTTACTTATTGATTAAAGGAAAAATAAATATATCGAGTTGTAATAACATTACTTTTTTTTTTTATTATAATCTCTTTCCATCGGTCTCAATACCTCTTTCAACATGGCCTCCTTTCTAAAAGTTGGGTTTAAATTGATACTGAACCAAAAATTTGTGAATTATGTAAAATTAACTCATTTATTATTATAAAGACTAAATTGAGTTGAATTTAAGTAGACCGAATCGAGGATGGTTTTTTTCCTTTAGGTTACTCGACCGATGACTAACATGATGTCCATTCGATACACACACATAGAGACGAATCAGACTGCAGATTCACTTATAAAGTTTAGAACTCCAACTGTTTGGTGGGGCCAATGCCCAAATTTCATTAATTATTTCATTTTTAGTGATATGAACAAAAAATATTTTAGATTTACTTATTTCCACTTTTAGAGGGTATACCTTTTTCTTTGTCCCGAATTTTGTTCTTGAAGAAAAAAAATTTCAGTTAAGATTTTATTGACGCTCCAGCCTCTGGTTTGACTTGTAAACTTATGGCTCTAAATTTGTTTATTTTTTCATTTTCCTTTAATAAAGTCATTATTAATTTATTAGCCAAATGGAGGATGATTTTGTATATTTCATTTTGTATGTATTTATTTTCAACAACTTTCTTACCTTAAAAAAACAATTTTCTGGCCTAAAACGTGTTAAAAAAAACCCTAAGGTCCAAAAATGGTACAAAGGTAACTAGAAAGGTATCAATATTTTTTTACAAGGATCCTCGTCTGATCCTCGGCCTCAGGGAAATTAATGGATGTTTTTCAGTCTAGTCCAGCATATGGGTGTAAATGAGTCGAGTAATGTCAAGCTCAACTTGACTCAAAGTTCGATCGAGCTTGACTCGGCTCGACTCAATATCTTTCATAATATTAATGAAATAATTTTTTTTTCATTTAAAAGTACGAATTTATAGATAGGTGAAAAATTAATTCTTGTATATTAATTTATAATACTCCCCCTCACTCGTGGGTCGAATTATCACCTCTTACCCTTTGGGGAGGAGGCTCATCGCATGGATAATTTAAATGGGTGGAGTTGCTTTCAGCAGGAATTGAACTCAGGATATGTGGGCATGAGCCTTAAGGCTCTAATATCATTAAATTCGATTAGGCTTGCGAGCCTAACGAACCTACTATTGTTGAGCTCAAGCTTCACTCTATTAAATTCAAGTATGATTTAAAAAAAATTGAGTCGAATACGAGTAGCTCGTGAGACAACTCTACTCACCAACATTCCTAATCAGGGACGGAACTACAAGGAGCCATGGCCCCACCCTACCTTATATATACTCCATTAAATTTTAATAAGTAGTATTTAAAAAAAATAAGTAAAATTAATGATAAATTAATTTAGTAAATCATTTTACTAGTACTGAATTTATTGTAAAAATCGTCTAAAAAATTTTATTGCACTTTTGGTACTTATATATAAAAGTGATTATTTTATACTTATTTTAATTGTAAAACTAATCTCAAAATGATTATATTTTATATGTTTGAGACTATTATTGATAAAAATATAATCATTTTTGTATTACTTTAGTATTTTTTTTTTTTTTAAACATGTTTGCAATTAACAATGTAGTATTAGTATTATACCAATAAAAAAACTCAACCCTTTAAAAATGGGGATTTAAAAACATGGATTGACGAAGAAAAAATGGTTGATAATTTAATTTGTTAATTTCTTTCGCTTTACATCACATTAAACAAAATAAATAAACAATATCTTCGTTGTTCAATAATTTGATGACTCATTTTTTCAATTATCAATACTAGACGACACAATGTAATAACAACATTTTATTTTTCTTACAACTCAACATCATATATTCATTCAATTAGTTAGTCTAATACTCAATTTATCTCGTTATTAATTGAACATTTACTGTTTGCACGGACTTTAACGTAAGATTTTTTTTTCTTTTGTATTTTAGGTGACAAAGTGACTTTTCAGGAGGATTAAAATGGGTAATTTTATTTTATTGGGGAGATAATCTTTAGTTAGTGGATAAAAAAATAAAGACATGTTGTGTGAATAAGAGATGTTTGAAGGAATATTTACAAAGGTGTAAAAAATTGTTTTTTTTTTTCTAAATGAAAAAATGTTCAATTAAAAATGGAAGAAATGTTTTTGACAAATTTTTAAATAATAATTGAACGAATAGGATATATTAAAGACATATTGATACATTTAAAAAACGTAATACTAATATTAATGTAATTTGATATAAATACAATATGGACATGAATATTAAAATTATACATATGTTCGTATTTTAGATCATTAATATTTTTTGTCCCACTAACTTCGAATTGTGGGTCCGTGAGGTCTCTAACCATAGTCTAGCCTTAATTGGTGAAGGGGTGACGAATTAATAACTTACTTTACCAATATGCATAGAGAAACATTGAAGGGCTTAGATATTGTTTCCTAGAGACATCCCTTTACTCCCTTCTTTCCACGCAAATGGAATGATTGTGCCACCACTTTTCTCGTGTCCAACTGTACATCATTTTTCTTTCATTTTTAAGTTTCACTTTCTTTTTGTTATTATTCTCTTTTTTAACCTATTAACTCAAATTCCGGAAAAAGGAAAAAAAAAAAAACTAATATGCGTGACGAAAAACTTTTGCCCAAAGTGATGGATGAATTAAATTTCATATAATGGATTCCCTCCATCAAATTTAGGATAATTTAACCAACGGCCGGGACTCGATTCAATTAAGAAATTTGAATCTTAAAACTGGACTCGACCTCGATCCGATTTAGTTTGTTTGAATTCAAACTTAACTTGAAGAAAAAGGAAAAATTAAAAAAACTATTAGATGTTCATTTTTAACTATTATCACTCATATATTGGAGTATAGGTTATTAAGTGTTTCAAAATAATTATGAATTAATGAGGTAATATTACACTTGAGTGGTAATCTCATATAAACTATATTCTCATTTAATACGTAATAATTTTAATTGAGACTTTATAAGCATACATATATCACAAAATTTGTCTGAGATGGGGCTCCTTGACTATTGCCATGACTCGTTCGAATGAAAATGAGTCAAACGAGTTACCATCGATTTAAATTAAGAACTCTAGAAAATAACAATAACCATCGTCGACATAGCCTTTGGAAATGTTTCGTAATTTATTTTTTATTTTTCATAAATCTAAAAAACAATTAATTAATTCATACTCTATAAACAAAATTGATTTAGCATAAAATTAAAGTTTAAAAGGAATGTTTTCTTAATCACTACACCTTCTGAAACAATTAAAAAAATTGTACTACTATATCATTTGCATTTAAATAAAATTCAATATTTAGAATTTAGGTTAATATATTTTTTCCTTGTATAATTTCATTTACGTTGGTTTGACATGCTTCATGACTCAGTGATTAAAATTTTGATATTTACGTTGGCTTTATGAAAATTAATTACTCCATTCTCCGCCTTTATAGATATATCCAAAAATAAAAAAATGAAACTCAAAATTTAGACCATTTTATCCTTAATAAATCTTTATATCTAGCTCTAATCTTCAATACCCTCCCTTATTTCTTCACTCATTCATGTCCGTACATATTGCAATAGTAGAAAGGATATGAGATAGATAATAAAAAAATTAAAATATTTTTAAAGATATATGGATGAAGGTAAATTGTAAGGAGACGAAATAGATAACATTACAAACCATAAAAAATAAAATTTACACATAATAAATTCATGGGTAGTGGTGTTCTAACTATTTGAACTATCTCACTTTTTCGAGAAGATATGGATTGAAGTTTTAAAAATTGGGTTTGATTTTTTTTTTCTATTAATTGGAGATATTTTTGTCATTGTATATCATCAAATCCTGGAACATGAGTCATTTAGATATATAGGGAGTAGTACTTATTTTTTTACCAAAGTAGTATTATATTCACCAAACTATTGAACTGAATATATATTTTATTCTATTAAATATACCTAACATTTTAAAATAATTTCCCATACTTTAAATTTGGATAGACGAAAGTTGTTGCTTGAAGTTTTTACCCCGCAAGAAGTTTCGAGTAGTTGCATAGTATAGTATGTATAATTAATTAGTATTTGGTACATATTTGGTAAAGTACCAACCATTTACAGAAAAATATAAAATAATGAAGCTAAAAGATGTCTGAATCCAAATGATGAGGCATGCTACGTTTTGTATAAGTTTAGATGATAACATAACTTTCCCATTTTTTTCTTTTTTAAATAAGCTACTCTACTCTTTTAATTCCCGGAGTTATTTGGATGGTGTAGATTTGAGATTTATAAATATGAACGGTCATCTTTATATGTTAAGTTTGATATCTTTAAAGTGTAAATAAATTTTGAGAGGGTTAGTTCATATAGAATCTTGTTCTGACTTCAATCAGGGGACCCTATTAGTGAACGATAAGATTTATTCCAAAAAATTAGTCGATTTTTGGGTCTGATACTGAAACTTAAAAAAAAAAATACTTATTTCGTTCAGTGATGACTTGCACGGTTTGATCGGCACAATTTTTAGGAAAATAGAATTTAGTGATTGATAATATAAGATAAATAAGGGGTATCTAGGTGATTTAGTGAAGTGTAAAGTAAAATATAAGTAAAAAAATAGTTATAATTTTAAAAATAAAATTCCATAAAAAAAAAATTAAAAATAAAATGATGTTAAAAGAGTATTATTAATTTTATAAAGTATTTTTATATTAATTTATAAATAATTTTGAAACGTTCCAATAAAAAAATGAGCAAGTAATCATTAGACGGAGGAATATTTAGAGGGGTGTATTCAATTGAGATTTTGTTGGATTTTTTTGGACTTTAAAAAGTCAGTGGATTTAGAAAATCCATAGACTATATGCAGAGTTTGACTTACTTTTTTATTGATTTATATGGATTTTTATAGATTTGACAGGATTCTGAAATACACATTTTTTTATTGATTTACATGAATTTTCATAAACTACGCCCTAAAACCTAGTTAAAAAAAATTATTATTTATCATTATTATTCTCATCTTCATTTTCATCACAGTTATACCTCGGCCTCATTTTCACATAGTTAGCAATACTAGTTCTCCATGCATTAACTTAAGTTCTTTGTTGTAGTTGTCTTTGAGAATGAGAAAGCAATTCCAAAATTTCCTCTTTCATGTCGAGATGTGGTGAATCTTGATCTTCTTTATATTCGATTGAAAATTCATCAGGGCGACCTTCTTTCCGAAGAAAGTTATGTAATCCATTGAATTTGTGAATTACAATTTGAAAATACCAAAAATTCGATTGAATAATTGCATTTATGGGGTGACGACCTTGACCACCAAAATATTTTAGATGATATCGAACACCACGTAATGGGGAATTGACGTCGATTATATATTATTGACGGTGTCCGATATACTATAATTTTTAAAGAAATAACATAATTTTAAAATACAGAGATGTAATTTTTTTCACGAGGTGGTGAAGAATCTGTGATGCTTATCAAAGAACATAGTTAACACAGTTTTTTTTTCTTCTCTTTTAGAGTCTTCTAAGAGAATCCGTTGAAATCTCTACTTTTTAGAAGAGATTTTTATTAGTGAAATTTATTTATATTTTTGAAAGAGAATGCAACGAAATCCATAGAGTATTAAAATCCATAGATTGTTGAATACCTAAAGATTTCTAAAGACTTTTTAAAATCCGTATTGAATACCTCAAAATTTTGAAAGACTTTTAAAAATCCGGATTGCATACCCCCAGATTTTAAAAGTCCAAAAAAATCAAACAGAATCTCAATTGAATACACCCATCTTAATCTTGCCTTAGCACATACTTTACTCACAAGTGGGTGGTGTATCCCATTCATATTATTTTGAAAATAATTATGTATTCAAAATAATAATTATGTATCATGACAATGCTGTGATAAAAAGTAAAACTACATTTTTCAAATGTACAATCCAGACAACGAATTTAGACATATAAAAGGGGCATTAATTAACACTGTAACACCTTAAAATAATTTTTAAATTAACATTTGATGCTAGTCCCTTCCAAAGAATAATCTTCTCTGGCGTAATTTGAGGCAAAGAGACTAAGTTAATGATCCCATCAATAAAAAATGCACTCTCCCTTTCAACATTTGTTGCTTCCGAGTGTAATTGGTTATGAAGTTGTTTATTAGTATTAAAAAAAAAAAATATATATATATATATATATATATATATAAATCTTTTAAATAATAAAATATTGTGAATAATAAAGTAAGGATCTGTAGTATTGAGGTGTTCAAAACGTGTAGTTTAAAATGGAAAAAATTGTTATTGACAAATGAAGAAATGATGAATTTAATTTGGAACGTCCATTTTAATAAATGATTAATTTAAATTGAAACGAAGAGAGTAAAATATTTACACAAAATTTACGTACCATTTCATTCTAGTTGAAAATTTATTGTATCTAAAAGTTTTGATGGGTCTTTCGACGTTCGCTCTATTTTACAATAAACAATACTTTAAATATCATTGGATTGTTGATTTAATATACTCCATAAAATTTTTTTATGTAAAAAATTTATATGAAATATTTCATATATAAATTATAGAGTAGATAATTAAGGTTGGTTTTGAACAAAAAATTGTGGGTCAAACTCGGATCAACGCGATCAAATTTAACTAAAATATAGTATTTTATTTCTTTCAAATATTATTTTATTACATAACTAAAATATTGTTACTACAAGTCAAAAGTGTACTACTTAAAGTCCAAAAATATTTTGACACTTATGGTTGAATTTTTTTGAATATTTTTTAATTTTATACAATAACATATTTTTATTTTTATCTTGTAGTAAAAAAATCTTTTATGCTACTATAAGGTCAAAATATGTTATTATAAGGTTAAAAACTTTTTGTTACTGTAAGGTCAAAACTATGTTACTATGAAATCATATTATTGTCACTACAAGACCAAAAATATACTATTACAAGTCCAAAAATATTTAGAACACTTAATTTTTTGGGTAAATTTTCCAAAATATTTTTTAACATGTAATATTAGGGTGCGTTTGATACGCAAAATAAAATTATGTGGAAAAGGGGTGTATAAGGGGTCCTCAATATAATTTTATATAGGAAAAGGTGTATAACTGATGTATTAAATCAAATTCTTGTTTGATAGAAAATACAAAAAGTGGTACTAAAAACCATGTATTATGTTAATTCTTGTGTGATAGAGTGTATTAACCAGTGTATAAAATTATTTTTTGTTTGATAGAATGAATAATCCACCATATAAATGATAAAAAAAGACAAAATGACAATTTTACCCTCCTTTTTCCTTTTTCAGCATCACTAAGGTATTGAGCCACAATTCAATAATTTCAACATTTTGCCCACATAATTCTGTAGTTTATAATGATTTTGTCCACCGATAAATTTAAAATTATTCAATCAAATTTATTCATTGCTCAAAAATTAAACGAGTCAAACAAAATTTACTAAGTTGTCGTTTTCGGTTATGTATTTTGAAAAATTATTCAATTACATTCTACATTGATTCCTATAATTAAATTTATAAATTCCCTCACAAAATTTGATTCATTAAAAACTATTATTATCCTAAAAAAATTATACAAATAAGCAATCAATCATAGAAAATTATCTATATGAGCCAAAAATCTTAAAGATAATTCCTTGAAACATTTATTTAAGATTAAAAACATCTTCAGGGCAGAAATCAAGTTCTTCAAATTTCTGCAAAAACATGCTTGCTTGTTCGACACCAAATTTTTTACACAACGAAAAGAGAATCTTGTTCAAGAGTATAACATCAGGTGCAACCCCCGACATCAACGAAGAAACTCAACAGACCATCGTAGTCCTTATCACAATACCCACAAACATTTTAGAAACAAATTGACATTAATACACAAACAATAAGGAAATTCAAGAAAAATTGTGAGAACAATCTTTTTGCTCCCACTTCAATACAGTGTAGACACCCACTTCAATACATCTTTTTGCTCCCACAATCTGAGCAAGCATTGCAAGGAGCTGCGCATGATCAGGGGTACCTGTAGACCAAATGAAATAACAAAAATTAACAAAAAAAAACAAAACAAAGAAATGATAAATGAGTTAAATCTGAGCAAGCATTGCAAGTCTTGCTCCACTGCCCGATTCCGTATAGAGTCGATTGAGCAGTGTAAACTGCAGCAGCCGCAAGAAACGACGGTGGATATTTGAGCATCTCGTATTCCACGAGACAGAGTGTTCAACATCAATTTTTCCTGTTAAAATATTTGATCAACAAATAATTACACCGGGTATTAAAAGACAATGAAATACAAGATTAAATATCGATAGATAGATACCATTTCGAGTACTTCTTTCCTCGAATAAGATTTGTCGGAAATGAAAACTAAGTCCTCGAATAAGCTTTAAATAAGATGCCAAATAATTCAGAAATCAGATACATATATCAATTGCCAATCCAACAGAAGCAATGCACACACATAAAAAATCAGAATTTAGAACACGCAACAAAAACTATACAGCAATTAGCAAGCATCAAAGTTGGGACTAAATTTGGTTCACATATCCATGTATTTGGTTCACTTTAAATAGGTTTGCTGGCATATCACATTACTTAGTACAACACATAAATTATACATCATACCAAGTGAAATGGCAAGATAGAGTGACCTGTTAAAAAAATTCAAAAATTCAAGCAAAGATATAATGTAATAAGATGTTACCATATTGCCCACACTTAAGCCTACGAATAGGCCCATTATTTTAAAAAGTTTACATTCTTGCCCACACTTAAGCCTACATATACACCCATTCTTCTAAAGAGTTTACATTCTTGCCCACACTATACCCACAAACAACATTGACATTAATACAAACAATAAGGAAATTCAAGAAAAATTGTGAGAATTCAAAACTTTCCAGAATCCAAACAATCTGAGCAAGCATTGCAAGGAGCTGCGCATGATCAGGGGATACCTATAGACCAAATGAAACAACAAAAATTAACAAAAAAAAAATACAAAGAAATGATAAATGAGTTAAATCTATAAAGTTACATTGAACATTTACATAAAAGCTTTAATGTCAGACTGTAATTAGAGAAAAAGTTTTTTCTTGAACATTTATAACATAAAAGCTTTAACTGGGGATGCTTGCTGACAAAGTTTCAGGAGAAATTCAACATAATTTTACCAGGTCTATTTAAAAAAAAAAGTGAATCAAAGAGGAAGGGAACTTTGTTGTTACGTGTGAATGATTCTATAAAAGGGGAAGGGAATCAAAGACTGAATACTACCAGAATAGGCAGCAACCACATCATCAATCTAGCAGCCAGTTTTAAGCATGTTTCATGTTTAAATAAGATGCCAAATAATTCAGAAATCAGATACATATATCAATTGCCAATCCAACAGAAGCAATGCACACACATAACACTCAACAAAAACTATACAACAATTAGCAAGCATCAAAGTTGGGACTAAATTTGGTTCACATATCCATGTATTTGGTCCACTTAATAGCTAATGCAGATGAAAAAGTAAAAAAAAATATCATGAGATCAACTCTAATTCAAGCGGATTAAGCTTCAAATGTCATGAAACACTTCGAGCAATTTCTTTTCAACCACCTACTTTACAAGAAACATAATCAGTCACACAAATGCCATGGAACACTTCAAGTAAAACACATAAGCAATGCACACACATAAAAACACCAATCTAAAATACCCTAACAGAAATTAGATACATATATCAATTGTCAATCCAAAAGAATCAATGCACACACATTAAATAGTTTAATAGTTTTTGGTTGGATATTTAATAGTTTAAAACCAGTTAAATAAATGAACAGTAATATCATGATTCTGCACTGAACATTAGCCATTTGCAACGATGACATCAGATAGAAACATATAATTGAATAACGTAAGACAGATAACTAGCCACACACCTTACCATGGAGTTAATATACACAACAAACACAAATTTGGAGATCAAAACTAAGAGAATGGAACAAAACATATAATTGAATAACGTAAGACAAGATTGATTTGCAAACATTTTAAAATATAATCTACTTGATTCCTGGAACAGAAGTATCAATATTCAAATTAAATCAAATTATGGAGAATACTTCCAATAGCCAACTCAAAATGTACAAATCATTTCAAAATGACCAAGGATGTTGAGCTCAGATCAGCTTTATGAATGAGGAGAAAGTTGTAGCATAATCTTTCCTTAAACAGGTGGAAATGACAGATAAACCATGTTGAGCCAAAATAAATCAACTCACTCACCGGAAATGTAGGCTGATGAAAATCATCCTTAAAAACAGTCTCAAGATCACGAAATAGTCGATGTTCAGGTGTATCATAACGACCGTCACATAGATCAAGACCTCCTAAGAAGGCAGTAATTTTTCTATTATTGCCATGGGCTTGGGTATCAACAAGAACACATTTCTGATGGTGCGTAAAAAGGTTTCCAACAACCTGGAAGCACAAGATTGCAGGATTAAATCAACAAAGATTCAAAGCACACAGCGATGAAGCTAGAAAACCTCAGGAGATCACATACGAAAGATTAACCGTACTCGCAATCAGTACATAGAACAGATACAAGTATATAAAACTCTACCTGTTGTTTCAAAAAGCTAAGTTTGCTGCTCCCATAACGTGGTGACAGAACACAAATGACACGTGGTTTAGCTTTGTTTACATCAAAAGATCATCAGTAAAATGTCAAGAAGATAGGTAAGGTACATCTAGAGACTAGACCTTGTGGAATGTCCTGGCCTACCTCACCCAATGTTAACAGTAAAAAATGTCTTTGGATCATGAAACACATTATGGAACCCAAGGCATTATCCATTAGCAGTATTACCACAAAAATAAATGCCTATTGGAAACTCAAGGAACTAAAAGTTTATGTAATATCCAATGCCACAACAGTCGTTTCCATAAAAAAAGAACAACCTTGACAACATAAAGATTTCAAGTACAAATAGCAAGAAAATCAAGAAATTTAAAGTAGAGATAAATTGAATGTCTAGCAAGGATATATCCCAACTCCATTATAACAGAATCGCTGAAACTAAAGCCCAATCTTTACGGACTTGAACTGGAAAAATAACACTAAAATATACTGCGTTCATCAATGAAATAAAAAGTACTTGCCATCACCTACTAAAGCCCAACAAATTCCAGAATCAAAAGAAAAATTAAGTTAACCAAATGAATGTATAGATTAAAATGAGCGTGCGCATAATGCAAACGTTTAAAATCGTCGATGAAATTGTAAGTATAATAATCAAGACCAGAACCAAACACAATTAAACGAAGAGAAATTTCAGATAAAAGACAGCAATAACCTGATTTCTGGAGAGAAGAAGGCGGCGGCGGCGGGAGGCGCTTGCGGGAAAGAGATGTGAATAGGCGGTGGGCTCCATATGCAATAAACCTAGAAGCGGGGTCCACCACCATCATCGTCAACCAACTAGCGCTGCTGTCATTTCCGCGAAGGGGAACCGGGGGGCGATCGTACGGCGTGGTAGGATTTGGGCGAGAGAAGAAACCCTAAAGCAAAAATCAAATCTGCGATTTTCACCATGGATGTTGCACGACACAATCTTGAACGCGGAAGGCAGGCGGAAATCTTCAACGGAGGAGAAGGCTGGTGAGAATACGCAGTGAAGATCGACAGTGGAGAAAAAAGGGCGATTTCAACAACGGATCTGTGCCGCGACGGCGGTGGCTCGGTCGCTGCACACGAAGGACTCACTGCGGCAACTAGGGTTCCGCCTACAAAGGCGGCGACACGACGGAACGAGACTGTGCAGCCGTTGGCTTGGGGTAGATGAAATCGCCAGAGAAAAAAACGAAGAAACGAAATGGAGGAGTTTTCGAAAATGAATTAGGGTTTGGAGTTTTAGCAAATAAATGGAAGGGCAAAATCGTAATCTGGTTTATACGGGCCAAACCTGTATAAAATAATACTAGGGGGGGTGGTGTTATTTCTTCAAAAGGGAATAGTGAAAAGCCTGTATAAGGGCCCAAAAAAGCACTTTTTAATACGCCGCTTTTCCGACTATTCAGGGGTGCTGATATAGCCTATATGACCTATCAAACAGCATAATAAGTGTTATACAGGGTTAATATTTCCCTTATGCAGGCTATCAAACGGGTCCTTACACTTTTGGTCTTGTAGTGATAATATTTATTTAGACATATTTCATGTGTGAAATTATTTCACATAAGTGTTGCTCTTCTTTTATACTTTCTCCGTTTCAGTGAAAGCTACTCAATTTTTCTTTTCCGTTCGTTCCAATGAAAGCTACTCTTTTTTTTTTTTGATAATTATTCCTCTCACTTTTCATTATATTCTTTTATTTCTCAATCACATCACCTCTAATACATCTACTTATTATATTAGTATTTTTTAACCTCCGTGTCTGGAGCTTATGGGGAGCTTTCCCCGAAATGGAGGGAGTATGATTAGACTTCGAGTTAGTGTATTTGTTCTATGCAACATGCAATCACACTACATCGTTCTATAAATAAACTAAATTAATAAATAAATTAAAAAGAACAAATATATTCTTTTAATTTAAAATAAAAAAATATGTAATTATAAAAATGACATATATATCTAGAATTATCAAATAGGTCGGATCCGACAGAGTCGAGGTGCCTATTACTATCGGGTCGGGTCTGTCGATCTGCATATATTAGGATTAAATAGACTCGTCATATTAAATTATTAACCAATCATCTCTAAGCGAGAGCGCATAGTTAAACACGATCACACACTAATTATGTTGATTATAAGAATACTTAAAAAAAAACTATAAACTCAAATATCAATTCATGAAAAATACTTTGTAATCAAAAAAAAAAAAATCATGAAAAATACTGTAAAAAGACATTAAAATAAACCTCTATTTTTTTCATTAATTAGAATCTTTTAACTCCCTAAAAGCTGCAATACCATACTTAAATAGCTTAAGTAAATTCTAAAAATGTAAAAAGTCAAATCAAATCCTAAACATAAGTACTAAAATATAATTATAATATAATAATTTAAATTGATCTTTATCCGTATCTCTATCATTCTCATAAAAAAAGAAGTTGTCGTGTTAGACCTCATCATAAAAGTACGAAAACGAAATAAAACATCCTTGAATTCACGTCCAAAGAGTAATAAGATTTATAAATTATTTTAACAAAATATCTTTTTCGACATCATTAATAGTGAACAAAACATAAAAAATCTATCATCTACGAAGTTGGATAGGTCAAGTGGTTAGAGCACCACTACCTAGACTTTAGATTTTGGGTTCGAGTCATTCTCCAGAGGTTAAATATGCATTTTGACTAAAGTCACATGGATGATGCATAATCACAAAAGCATCTACAACCTCATATGAATTATGCTCAATCACAAAAACATTCTCAAATCCTTCTATAGCACCATGAATATTTACATACTTATCAAAAATTGATGGTCTATAAATTATACCTACAATCTTCATTAGAGTATTCATTGAAATTGACTCAATTTGTATATTATCATCTTCATATGTTGATTGTTCATCGTAAATAGTAATATCAAAAATCAATTGAAGTTTTAAAATCACCATTGAAAATCGTACTTGGTCTCTAATATCAATTGAGCTAGAGCAACAAAACGTATAATATATAAGATATGCATAGGAAATAGAAAAAAAACACCCTAATAATATGTACCACACCCACCCACCCACTCATGAGTTGAGTAACTCCATCTATTTTTATTTTTTTTTTGGAAAGAAGACTCTTCAAGTAGTTGTCAATTTAATGTGAATGAAAAAATTTCCAACAAAATTTAAACTCATGAGTGAGCGTAAATATAAAGTTTTGATATTATGAAAATATTACATCTTATCAAAATTTTAAATTCGTAGAGAGGTGTTAAATCAATTCATTTATATAATTTTCTATTAATAGTTAAATTTATAGGCATTGTGTCTTCCTCACAAACATCCTCACAGAAATTATAATATATTAATCATATAAAAAAAATTATAATATATTAATCTAATTATTGTGAGTCAATATATCTCCATGCATATTATTTTTGAATCGGTTAATTTAGTTAAGTAACATTTCATACATTTCGACCCCCCTATGAATTGATAAATTATTTCATGCAGATTAGGAAATTATCCACAACTATTTGAATATGTGCATTGGATCACAAGAAAATAAACCACCCATATAAATTATTAAAAGGGATTGTTGATTAATTTAAGTAATGGTATTATAACAAAAGGATAAAAATTTTAATGGTCGAATATTGTGCCATATTAAAGAGATTTGAATATATTTTTAATTATTCAATTAGAATAAGTCAATTCAAAATAGTAAGTCAATGAATTACAGAATATAGTCATGAAAATTGATAAATTTAGGGTTAATTGCAAAAAAAAATCACGATCTTAAAGTAAATTTATCATTTATAACATATCCTTTTTTTTCTTTACAATTTGATACGCAATCTTTTTAAGTTTTACAATTTAATGCACCGTTAGATTTTTCGGTCAATTTTAATATGATGTGGCGCCGAAAACATCAAAATTGCAACACGGACCCCAAATAGATTGTCAACTAATTAATTATTCTTTAAAAAAACATTTTAAAACTAAAAAAAATACAAAATTAATTAATCCGCCCTAATTATCTACCCAGATCCTAAACGCACACACATAAAAATATCAAAACAGCAAATTAAAATTAAAAGAAGGATGCAAAGAGGTAAATTGAGATGTATTCCTTCCGCAATCAAAATCCAGTTCAGTCTATGTAGTGTGAGCCTTGTTTAATTAGATTTTTTGCAATTCACCAGCTCCATAAACGCCCATTGACCTGATCAATAATCTTGCCACGATCCCATAATACATTCTCAAATAATACTCTGTTTCTCCAGTTCCAAATGGTCCACACCACACAAACCCACAAACCTGCCATAAATTGTCGAAGATTATTGTACAGTTTTGATTACACTAATTAATTTTTGAGTTGGAACTTTATGGGTTTTGTCCCGATGCAGAACTACAATGCTATCATCGGCGATTTTCTGCTCAAATTTGGACTCTTGCAATCAGGTTGATGCTCTTGTGTCGATTATTACTCATTACACTTTTAAGAGAGTTGTCGAACCCAAAAAAATTAAAAACTATTTATTAGAAGCAACAAGAATTACATGTAGCCATATTTAAGAACTTGGCCAATAAATTTTCTCCTAATTTATTCATGCATGTTCAATTGTGTATTCCCTGCTCAAACAAACAGATGACTGAACTGGATTTTGGTTGCGGAAGGAATACATCTCATTTTACCTCTTTGCTTCCTTCTTTTAATTTTAACTAGTAATTATCCCGTGCGATGCACGGATTGATTATTAATAAATTTTAATTGATCATTGATAGAATATTACTTCATTAGTGTGATTTAAAACTTTCAATGGTTAAATTTCACAAAATTTAAAGAAAAATAATATTATGTGAGACCATATCATTGATTTCATGTGAATGAAGCTTCAATTACAACTTTTTTAATCTATTTTTACATATAATTATTGATGGAATATTACTACATCCGTCTAACATCTAATCAAAGAATTTGAAGAACATTAATATAAAATGAGGTGTAGTAAATTTGAAGAGAGGAAATGAAATAGAGTATAAAATTAAGAGTAAAAGAGGTGGGGCACAATGTATCAAAAAAATGAATTGAGAATTTTTTTTGTGAGACATCTAAATAAAAAGATGAATCCTTCTAACGAAACAAAGTAATTAATTAAAATTCAAATTTACGAAATAAGATTCATGAAACTATCTCATACAAATTTGAATTTATAATTAAAATCTATATATGATTGTCGGAAACAAAAGTATATGTACAAATAGTCAAATATACATAAAATAATTGCAAATGCTTTTTTAATAATTAAAATCTATAGGAGTATGATTAATTAAAAATATTTTTTTAATCATTTAAATTATACGGAATAATACTTATAATCATATATGTTTGTTTTAAAATTTAAGTAGATTATAATTTAACTTTATGTTATAGAATTTATATGTGTGTTTATTATAAGATTTATAGGTATTTATATTAGATTAAAATTTTAAGAAATGTAATTAAATAAAACATTCTTAATAAAATAGATTTAAATCGGATAATTAATTAAACAGTGTTAAACAATATACTGTTGAAACAATAATACTTACCATAGAATGCCACTAAATTTATTTTTTGTTAAAAATTATAAAATACCCATAAATATAAATTTTGTATTTTGAATATCTTGACTGCAAATAAAGAAAGGTTAAAATTTATACCATAAGAATTAAAACAGTTGGGTCATTTGCTTTATTAAAAAAAACTGGGCCACAGACAATATTAGTACAACTGGGCCTTTGCTTCAAAAAAAAAAAAAAAAGAACAGCTGCCCCACAGACAATTTAGACGGGAATTGACTTGGTCAGACTATTCTATTATTATTATATATATAGATATAGATTTGCTGTTTTGATATTTTTATGTGCGTGCGTTTAGGAATTAGGATTTTGGGTAGATAATTAGTGCCAGCGGATTAATTAATTTTGTATGTCTTTTAGTTTTACAATGTTTTTTTTAAAGAATAATTAATTAGTTGGCAATTTATTTGGCGCCCGTGTGGTGATTTTGATATTTGCGGCGCCACATCATATTAAAATTGACCGGAAAATTTATCCGTGCATTAAATTGTAAAGCTTAAAAAGATTGCGTATCGAATTGCAAAAAAAAAAAATGATAAGTTGTAATTGATAAATCCACTAAAAATCGTGATTTTTTTTTACAATAAACCCATAAATTTATCATTAGATTACTTTGTTTATAAACAAGTTGATTTTTGTTTAAACTTTTAATTTTTTAAATTAAGGAAGTAATGATTATGTATTGAGAGGTGAGCTAAAGCTATGGCAAGGGTGAAGAGGGCTAATAATACTATATGTATAATGATGATGATTTTATAGTACTAATATTTTAAAATTTTCCTAAAAACTAAAGTAGTAGAAATAGGGATGTGGGTGGGTAATCATTTCAGTGTAGCTATTTCATTTCATTTCATTTCATCTTTATGGGGAAGAGAAAAGAGGAATTATTGTAATCATATCATATCATTTGATATAATTTTCCTTTTTAAACTATTGATAGAATCCTCTTTTACGTGTGGAATTAGTTTACTGATTTTTGAATGTTTGATTTTATGCACTTCAATAATCCACTTTTACAATTATTGAGTTTCATTCATACTTCCTATTTGCTTTTCTTGTCTACTGATTCTCCCCCTCTTGGTGAACGGTCTTTTCACAGTCACACTCCATCTCGTAAATTTTTTGTAAATGGATATGCTCTATGTCCACTAAAATGTACTCACTTTTTTTATACATCTTTTAAAAAAAATTACTATATTTTAATTATAAAAAATATATGTGCAATAACAAGTAAAGAATATTGTTAGTAGATGTTCAATCTTATTAATAAAGTAGAAAAATACTCAAAAGTTAATTATTTAAATAAAATAAACATGTATTTTGTGGACCCAAAAAAAGAAATGACCACACTTTTATTTTGGTGGACGGAGGGAGTACATATTAAGAAAGTTAGTAGATGGTTATATACATTAAAAAAAAATGTAATAATGAGTAGAGTTTTAAAATTATGGATATTAGGAGAATGTAGTTTATAAAATGTTTTACATTTTAAGAGTGTGAAAGTTATTATTATTAGACGTTTCTAGAAAAAAAAAAAGTATTGTCAATCAACAAAAATATTGGCATAGATAGAAATATCGTGACCTTAAATTTGTAGAAATATAAATAAATATATTAAATTTAAAAAGTATAAAATTGAATAATAAACTTTTAATACATAAATTTAACAAAATAATTTGAACAAATTTACAAAAAATATAATATAAATGTTATCTCATATATTTATCTATATTTTTTAACATTTTTTCATACTTATAGATATCAGACTCAATATTTTTATTTTTTATAAATATCATTGAAATATCCTTTTTCATATTTATATAGATGACAGTAAAAATTAAATATATCAAGAATATATGCTAAATATTTGGTAATTTTTAAAAGTTTTAAAAGTACAACGGTGAATGGAGTAAATTTTTTTCTAATTTCACATTAATTATATCATCAATTTATTTATTTTAATTTGATATACACTATTATTTTTTCACAACT
Organism: Galeopsis tetrahit; assembly: GCA_963675135.1. Lineage (NCBI taxonomy): Eukaryota > Viridiplantae > Streptophyta > Magnoliopsida > Lamiales > Lamiaceae > Galeopsis > Galeopsis tetrahit. Next base: position 24,071,121 of record OY776134.1, read on the forward strand.
TACAAATCCCGTGACAAATTTTTTTAATGACACAATAGTAAAATTACGGGACGGGATCTCCTGTTACACAATGGTATTACATCTTCGGTTACAATGGTTAGATTGATGACATGTGTCCTAATAACTTATTTAGCTAATAACTAATTTAGATAAATTCCTTTATTCTCTCCCCAAATCTAACTAAATCTCAATTAAAGTTTAAAATAGAATTTCTAGCATTTAATTTTTAAAAAACAATTACGAGTCAAATATTTTTTACACTAAATCAATTTTACAATCAGTTTTTTAAAATATAATTAAATACTTTTAAATAATTTAATGATTTTTAACATCTTATTTAAATATAATCTATACAAAACAGAACATATACAATAAAAGTATTTAAAAAAAATATATATATAATTTAATATTTTAAAAAAAAAATAAATTTTTTTAAATATAATTAAATACTCCACAAAACTGAATTTTTTCATTAAAATCCTTTATATATTAAAAAAATGTTGAGTAAATATAATTAAATATAAAATTGAAAAGTATTTAAAAAAACTGAAAAAGTTATATTGTCATGTTTTTTATATTTAATATAAATTAATCATAAAATATTCAAAGTTACTTTTTTTTAAATATTTTTTATCGTAATTTTTATATATTCAATTTTGATCATAAAATATTTACATTCAATTTTTTTAAAAAATAATTTGTATGCAGTTTTGTAAAAAAGTAACTTTGAATATTTTATGATCAACTAAATTAAATATAAAAAATATGACAATATAATTTTTTTTCAGTTTTGTATTTAATTATATTTACTCAACACCTTTTTTTACTAGAAAAGATTTTAATGAAAAAAATCAGTTTTGTATTTAATTATATTTCAACAAAATTTTAAAAAATATTAAATTATATATATATATATATATATATATATTTAAATACTTTTATATGTTCTTTTTGTATAGATTATATTTAAATAAGATGTTAAAAATTATTAAATTATTTAGAAGTATTTAATTATATTTTAAAAATCTGATTTTAAAATTTGTTTGATATAGTTACAGATTTTTCTACATAAAATTATTATTTAAATAATTTGAATATAATAATATTTTTCTTTAATGTAAAAAGTATTTGACGTAATTGTTTTTTTTAAATTAAAGAAAATTAAATGCTCGAAATTATATTTTAAATTTTAATTTTTTAATTGTGATTTAGTTAAATTTGGGGAGAGAATAAAGGAATTTACTTAAATTAGTTATTAGCTAAATTAAGTTATTATGACACATGTCATCAATCTAACCATTGTAACAGAAGATGTAACACTTTTGTGTAACAGGAGATCCCGTCCCGTAAATTACTAGAAAATAGTTTTATGTTTCCATTTTTTTTCCCGACAATCTTTATGCTTCGAATTTTGAAAAACGGTAACATCGCAAATTGTTAATTTTTCCTTTTTTAAAATGGCCTAAACAAATGAAAAATTACAATATTTATAAATTTCTTCTATATGCAATTGAATGTATACATTTTAATTTTAAAGTTCAATTTACTTAATTTTAATGTAATCAATTACACTTAAATATCACTCAACAATATTATAATACTATTAATAATATGTAAAAAAAAAAAAAAAAAAAAAGCAGTAGGATATCTCCTAAATATCAAATATGGATCAAAATGAGATATAATCAATTCAGAACACAATATTACTTATTTATGTGTTTGACAATATATATACATTATGTAAGAATTAATAGAATATAAGACATTTTTTTTTTAAGTATAAGACATGTTACATTATACTAGCATAATACACAAATAAATAATACGGAGTACTACTATAAAAATAAACTAATAATATCGCCTATAACACAATTGTGACTCACATGTTTTTTTTAATAGTACTCTCTCTATTCCATAATTTTATGCAAATTTTGATCGGAACGGAGATTAAGAAAATTGAATAAAGTGACGTGTAAGGTAAAATAAAAGAGGAGTATTATTGATAATTTATGGGTTAATTGCAAAAAAAATCACAACCTTTACCGTATTTATCAATTACAACATACCCTTTTTTCTTTGCGATACAATACACCACTTTTTTAAATTTTGCAATTCGATGCATGTGTTTATTTTTCGGCAACACATGAATGATATATATACCGAAGCCGCGTTAAGATTCTACACAAATGCTCACGTAAATGTCATGACTGATCAATAAAACATTATTTATTTATTTTTTATTTTAAAAAAGTTTTTTAAAAAAATAATATGCAAAATTTCACATTATTTTTTGTGGACTGTGATTTGGAGAACGCGATCCTATTCTTTTGAGTTTTGGGAGAAATGATAATAATTAAATTGGTTTATTATTTATTTTTAAAATAATTTTTTAGTATTGTTTTTAGTTTAAAACGATTTTTTTAGTTAAAAACGTTTTAAAAATTAAAAAAATAAATTATTCATCATTCGTGACATTTATGTGGCACCTCGATAGCTCTGACTAGGGGTGGGAATGGGCCAGGCTACCCGACAGGGGCCTACGGCTCGGCCTTTTAAAGCTCGGCTCAGCTCGACTCGTTTAATAAACAAGTCGGGCTCAAGCTTTTTTAGAAGCCTATTTAACTAAATAGGCCGGGCTCAAGCTTTTTCGTAAGCCTTTTAAGCTCAACAGGCCGGCCTATATAACTTCTCACACACATATACATATATATATATATATATATATATTATAAGTATATACTTATATAATATGTGATTTTCAAATAAATAAATAAGAAAGAAAATTTAGTAACACTAGTTATATTTTTCTTTGTAATAGTTGAAAAAATATTTGAATTTTTTTTTTTTTGAACATTCTATTACTTCCATTTCTTCATTTTGAGATTTAAAGAGTTAATTTTTATAATTTGATGATAATACTGTTGTAGATATTTTTTTAAAAAAATACGCTAATAAGAATAAGAGGCCTTTAGAAGGCTTTCGGGCCAGGCCTATTTATTAAAAAAGTCAGGCTTGATCCTTAAAAAAAGCCTATGACAGGCCATGGGCCAGGCTCGGGCCTAAGAAATATATAACATGTCAGACTTTTTTTCTTAAAGCCTACCAAGGCCTGACCCATTCCCACCCCTAGCTCTGACAATCACATCATGATTTAATTGTTGCAAGAAAATTGATAGATGCATTGAATTGCAAAACTTATAAAGGTGGTGTATCAAATTGCAAAGAAAAAAAGAATATGTTGTAATTGATAAAAACTGTAAAGTTCGTGATTTTTTTTGCAATTAACCCATAATTTATTAACTAAAGTGAGAGAGATTTGACTAAAGGGAAAAGAGATTTAACTAAAGGTAAAATAAAGTAGAGGTATTATTGGTATTATTGTTTTCTTTTTTAGAGTGTGCAAAAAATGTTGGGACGTCACATTGAGAAAAGTGTGCATAAAATTTTGGGACGGTGGGAGTACTTACTTTTTACTTCAAAAAAAGAAAAAAGAGTACTTATTTTTAGACACAAAAGATCTTGTATTTTCTATTTTTACTGCACAAGAGGGTATCTGTTTCATATATTTTTAGAATGATAATACTCTAAAAATGGGCTAGGCCTATTGGCCGGTCCGTCCCAACATATAAAAAAATGGGTTGAGTTGAGTAATATAAATTCGTTTAAAAAACTGACCTAGTCCAGACCAGATAGCATGGTAGTAAGTTTTGACAGGTTGGACCGCAGACAAGCTGACTCGCGTGTTTTTAAAAAAAAAAAATTTTTTTATTTGAATTAATTTCATATGAAATATTTCATTCATGCATTCCATATTAATTAGACCAAGTCAAAACTCTAAGCCCATTTAACCTAAAAGTCAAATTAAGATAATATTTTAAAAAATTCGTGGGTCATAAGCCCAAATCCGGGTTGCCCAACAAATTCACGGGTCGCAAACAAGTGGTTTACTACATGACCAAAATATTATTACTATAAGGTCAAAAAATTACCACTACAAGACTAACAATTTAATACTACATGTCAAAACATTCTGACAAATTCACCCAAAAATTAATTGTCGAGAATATTTTTGGACATATAGTAATACACTTTTGATCTTATAGTGATAAAATTTTGGTCTTGTAGTAACATTGTTTTAGTCATGTAGTAGTCGAATAAGTCAAAATTATTTTAGTAATTTTGATAAAAAAAAATAAGTGTCCAGAATATTTTTGAACTTACAGTAATATACTTTTGGTCTTGTAGTGACAAAATTTAGGTCTTGTAGTAACATAGTTTTGGTCATGTAGTAAGATAATATTTTTTTTTTTTGAAAACTAGTAATTTTAGTTTTCATTATTGCAAGTGCAAATAGTAGATGGTAGTCCGACCACAAAGGACGGAGGGTCTACCCAACAAGATAATATTTGAGAGCAAAAATAAATATTATAATTAAGGTTGACCCGCTTTGACCTGCGTTGATCCGTATTTGATCCACGAATTTTAATTTAATCTATCTTAATTGGTCAATATTGCATATAAGTTTTTGCCTTTTTATTTTTTAAGGTTGAATGAATAAGTAACATATAATCCCTTTAAAGTTGAACGGTGAGTAAAATGTGATAACTAAAAAAATATGGATTCAATTCAACTTTAAATCAAGATATAAAATTACAAAATATTAGTATATTAAATTAAATCGAGATTTGAGAATGAGAATACATGCTATCGTCCACATATTCACATGATTTCGAAAGAAACTTGATAATTAATGTAGATTCAAATCTCTTTTTTAATTTTCTCTTTATAAATGCATAATTATCATGAATAGATTAAAAGTGTGTGTGGTGAGATGTATATTCGAAAATAAACATTTGCTACTAATAGATGAGTTGATTTGTCAATTAAACTCTTGTTGAATATATTGATTATGCCCTTTTGATAATAAAGATTTAAATAATTTTAAGGTTTAAATTTTAGTTAGGTTGATTTGTCAATTAAAAAAATATATATTTAAGGTCTAATTTCTGATTATAAGAGATTAAAATTATTTACGTCAATTGAGTGGATTTAATCAAAGATTATCAAAAAATATTCGTACTTTATTTTGTTATATTTTTAGTAATTATTTATATATTGTTTAAAATTTATTATAATAATACATGTAAAAAAGTAAAAAATAAATATATAATGAAAAAGTATGTGGGCTAGTCCGCAACCCGTCATGGATTGAATTGAGTATTTCTCAGTTAGTACCCGTCGTGGATCAGCCCATCAAAACTCACAAATGATGGGTTGAGCACTTGAGCTGTTGAAGTGGGTTGTGGACTGGCTTGCTCCGTTAACCCGTTTTAACTATCTCTACCTTTAATCTAATTACTGAAAAATTTCTCAATTTCATTTTTCATGTTTCACTTGATATTTTATCCAATTGAATTGTTAACGGGTGACTCATTATTATAAGACATTGATCATTTGTTATAAATATAACATACATCAATCAATAAATCAATACTAACCTTAGCCAAGTGATCTCATCCGATTTTGTAGATAGATTTATAAAAGAAACAAATGGAATTATAGGGTAGAGGTTGGCACATGGGCATAGTTTAAGATGGGCCCAAAAATTACAAGAATTTTGTGGCCCAATTAAAGTCTAAGTCTTCGCGGTTAATTTCAGCGTGGGTTATTTGCCTCTTGTTAGATACACTCCTTCCATCAATTTATTAATTAAATATATTAGTAAAATATATATATATAAACTTCCCTTCAAAACTCTATTCTAATTGAATTTAACACTAATTTTGTAGCAGCCGCCGCCGACTCTACCATCACCTCCGACAGCCACCACCACAAAAATTTATATATAAAAAAAAAATTAGAAATTCAAAAACAAAACTTAGAAATTAAAAAAAAAAATCTTATTTTCGACAAACGAGAGTCGACCAAAAACACTCCTGTTGACGCTGATTTGTCGGCCAAACACACTCTCGTCGACTATAGTTTATCGACCAAACACACTCCGGTCGATAAGATTTTGTCTAAATATTTTTTTATTTTATTTTTTGAAATTTTCGACAATAAAGGGTGGATCATAAACACTGTTGATGTTGAAATAAGTGTTTTGTATAATGATCCAACACTTACAGCCGAGTGTTGTACATAATGTTCCCAACACTTATGACAACATCAGAATTTGCCATTCCTTTTCTCACTAACTCCGTCCGATCTTACACTTGTTGTTTAGTAATGTCCCCAATGCAGTTAGAAGACGTGGGCAACACCAGGTCACACAGTTTTATGGGAGTGAGAAGTTACTAGGCATAAGATAACAAGTTCCTACATTCAAGGAGATGTGAAGAGAAGTTCCATTAACCGCTTGATCTCACGGCTGTGATGATCATATGAGTTGAAGGCAGTTCGTCCTTGATGCCTATAAATACCGTAGCTGCCTCAACACAAGATACACAAGAAGAAAAGTTGAATCTTGATTACTAGTCTATTGAATGCGTATACGCTTTTAGTTAGGAATATTATTGTTTCTTCTTGTAGATCTACATACTATTGTAAACCCGAATAATAGTGTGTTGATCATGGTCTTATTTACTAGGTTTTATGCATATATATATATGAGGGAGATAGTTTCATAGGATCTAGTATATTCTATACACTCATTCGACATGTTATTGTACACCTCTAAGAGGTTGTAATCCGTTTCACATATTTTATATAGTGAACAGTAATCTACGCAAATTTTAAATACTTCCATTTTCCAAAGTGCATTTTAATTTCCGCTGCTTAATGTTGTCAGGACAATGCCAACACGACCGACAACACCTCTGTTTTTGCACGCACACACACTTTCAGTTGGTATCAGAGCCAACTACTTGATACACTAAGTAGAGATTCTGCTTAGAGTGTGTGATTTTAAAATGGAGTATCCACTTTCACCTGCACTAAAGCCTCCTACTCTAGATGGCACGAACTATGCATTCTAGAAACCAAAGATGAGAATGTACATAAAATCCATTGATGAACGAGCCTGGAGGAGTGTTCTTTCTGGTTGGACTTAACCAAGAACCATTTAAGTAGTTTTGGCTTCATCAAAAAGGGGGAAATTGTTGGGATATGAATCCTTGAAACAATGTTCTAGTTGATGATTATATGTTTTGATGGCTCAAAGCAACTTAAAGTTAGTGATATATGTGGTTGAAAGTCATCCTAACTAAGTCATCTGGATGAGTCATGAAAACTGAGTTTACTAATCTTATAAGTTTACTGATCTGATATATGAATTGTTAAGAACTAAGCTGATAAAGTATTGTATAGACAACTTATATAATAGGACTTAGTTATACTCTTCTGTATATAGTTCAGATGATGTATAAATAGGTTTTGTATATGTAAGTTTGTATTGAATTGTATTCAGCATTGTAAAAGTTCAGAACACTAGATTGGAACCAGATCAGAAGACTAAAGAAGACTCAGAAGACTACTCCAGAGTAAGAAGACAATCAAAAGGAGTAAGATGAAGCTCATAAATATAAGAGAAGTATTTTGAAGAAGTGCAAAACAGTTATTGAGAACTGTTCTGACTAGCTTAGAACAGTAAAAGTTAGAACAATAGTTTACTGTGCTGAGTTGGTGTGATTGAAGAATAAGTTAGGAAAACTTATTAATGCGTAACTGAAGATATTAAAAGATATGCTGACTTGGAAGATAAGTTAAGTTGGTTACAAAAGGAAGTTACTAAAGAAACGGTTAAGAGTTAGTTGAGAGTTAGTTTCACAAACTACTAACTGTCATACTAAAGTCTATAGATACCGTGTGATCTTCTACTTGAAAAGACTACTGATACTATTGCAATCAAGAGCAAGAAGCGTTCAAAGAGAATTCAAGTATTCAAGAACTCACAGAGTTAGAAGGAGATCAAATCAAGAAGAAGACATCGTACTGAATTGAAGAATCAAAGGCTACATTCTAGAGAAGTTTTACTTTACTATTTCTAGTTTGTATTTTGTTGTAAACAAGTGTGCTAGTTACTTGTGAAATCACTAGTAGATCGAAGAAATACCTGGAGGTATAATCGAAAATATCACAGTCTTAATCTTGGGACTTTAAGCCACAAGAAACTCAAGAAGGAAGAGTTAATAAAATATCACGACTGGAGTTGTGAGAGTGGATGTAGACATTTGTCGAACCACTATAAATCTTGTGTGTTGATTTACTTACTTACTGTTTGTTATTTGTTTAACATATATATTCAAGATCTAAATCTAAGTTGAGTATAAAACTGAAACTGGAAGTACTGATCTGACCCAGTAAGAACAGTACTACAGAACACTATTCCGCATTATAAACTCTGATATTTTGAAAGATTTTTAAAAGTCTATTCACCCCTCCCCTCTAGACTTTTACTAGCTTACTCAATCTTAACTCAACTTTGGGACTAACACTGTTAAGACTAGAAAGACATGGAAATCTGCTCACTCTACTGATCTTATTATTGGTGAGTCTAGTAAAAGTGTTAAGACCAGAAGACAACTGTTTGATTCTAAGGAAGAACCTAGTAAATCTCTATTTTGCTGGTGCTGTTTTCTTTCTTCTATTGAGCCCAAGACTGTAAAAGAGGTTTTGGCTGATAGTAATTGGATTATAGCTATGCAAGATGAATTAAATCAGTTTACTAGAAATGATGTTTGGGAACTTGTTGATAGACCTGCTGAACACAATGTGCTAGGCACTAAGTGGATTTTCAAGAATAAGAAAGATGAAAATGATCTTGTAGTTAGGAATAAGGCTAGATTAGTTGCTCAGGGCTACTCTCAAGCTGAGGGTATTGATTATGATGAAACTTTTGCTCCTGTAGCTAGACTAGAAGCTATAAGATTGTTTCTTGCTTATGCTGCCTATATGAAATTCACTGTTTATCAAATGGATGTTAAAAGTGAATTTCTTAATGGTATACTTGCTGAAGAAGTTTATGTAGAACAACCTCCTGGATTTGAGGTGAATGGAAACCAAGTGTACAGTTTGAAGAAAGCACTATATGGACTAAAGCAAGCCCCAAGAGTCTGGTATGACACTCTTTCACTGTTCTTACTTGAAAATGGTTTTACTAAGGGCAAGTAGATCGCACTTTGTTCAGAAGGCAAGAAGGGAAAGACATTTTACTTGTCCAAATTTATGTGGATGATATCATTTTTGGTTCACCCAACAAAACCATGAGTGAAAGCTTTTCAAAACTCATGCAAAGTAAATTTGAGATGTCAATGATGGGTGAAATGACTTACTTTCTTGGTCTTCAAGTAAAACAATCATCTGATGGTATCTTTATCAATTAAGCAAAATATACAAGAAATCTTCTAGATAAATTTGGTATTAAGACCTGTAAAACTGTTGGAGTACCAATGCTACCTACATACAGAATGGATCCAGATGATCAAGGTAAGTGTGCTGATCAATCCTATTATCGTGCTCTAATTGGTTCATTACTCTATTTAACTGCTAGTAGGTCGGATATTGCATTTTCAGTAGGTGTATGTGCTACATTTCAGGCCAACCCCAAAGAAAATCATCTGGAAACTACTAAACGACCATTAATCGAGGATTATGGTATCCTTCAGATGATGATTTATCCCTAAGTGGTTATTCAGATTCTGACTTTGGTGGTTGCAGGATAGATAGGAAATCAACCTCTGGTTCATGCCAATTCTTAGGTACTAAGCTCATATCATGGTTTTCAAAGAAACAAACGAGTGTAGCAACATCTACCACTGAAGCAGAATATATGGCCACATGAAGTTGTTGTAGTCAGCTTCTTTGGCTAATGCAACAACTTAGAGACTACAATATTGTGGAATCTAATGTACCTATATTCTGAGACAGCAATAATGCCATTTCTATCACTCAAAATCCCGTTTTACATACTAGATGCAAACATGTAGATGTTAGGCATCATTTTATTAGGGATCATGTTGAAAAGAAGAACATTAGGATGGAAAAGATCCATACTAATATTCAGAGAGCTGAGATTTTCACAAAACCTTTGGCTGAAACTAGATTTAGAGAGCTTTGCATAAGCTTAGGATTGATAGACATGAATCCTGCATGTATATAGAACTCCACTAACATTTCAGGTACTGTGCTGATATCAAGAAGCAGATTAGTAAACCAAGAACAATACAATAAAAGGGTAATCCAGAAGGATAAGACTATAAAGACCACTACATTCATCACAAACAGGTAAAAAAGTTACTAAGGTGCCTAATCCCGATGAGGAAGCTGGTAAAGCTGAGGGAATTGAGAATATACAGTTAAGGGGGAATCCATGAGTCCTTAAATATCATTTCTGTTGACTCAGCACACTAGACACCTTAGAATAAACCTTGTTTAAAACTGTGATTTAATTATTCTTTACTATTCTGTACTGTATTTCACCAAAATTTCATGAACTAACACTTCTACCAAGGTGAAACAAGCACAAAAGAAGAGTTCTCTACTGAAGGGGGAACTAATCTGGACACAGTACTGATCTGATAGTACTGTGCTGATGTCAAAAAGTGCTCAAAATGTCGAGAAAGTAATATTCAGAAAAGTTGGAGAACTGATCTTATGTTACTGTGCTGACTTCAAGAACTGATATGATCCTCAAAGAAATTGTACTCAGCTGATCACAGTACTCAACTGAAACCAGATAAGTAAATTCCATTTTTTTTTTAGGATAAGTAAATTCCATTATTATAAAAGTGAGAAAATAAAGCAAAGTGTGTTTGGAAACAACTGTGCTGATATACACCAGAACAATATTTTGCCTTAGAAAAGTTTTCTAAGTCAGAATTTGTTTAAATTGGATTACTAATAGAGAAGATTAATACACTCCTCTATTTTTAACCTAATTTAATGGTGTATCTATCAATAGCACTTTGGCTATAAAATTGGAAAGGGTTTTGAATGTGGAACGTTTTTCTTGAATCTCGCAACTCAAATTTCAATCCAAACCACACATCGTGCGAAATCAATTCAATCTAAGCCCTAGATTTGCATTGAATTTGATATCCACAATCTCAAACACTTCATCTTCTTCACTTTTACATTTCTGAAAGCTTACGAACTCTGAAAACCTTCAATCCCTTATATTCTATCTTCTACATTTCTCTACTTCCATAAATGGAGATCATCGAGCTACTTAATGAACATGACGAAGTTGTAGGTACCTTCAATCCTACAAAATGGGTCAAAGAGAAATGTGTATTTGTTGAAAATGCCGTCTACTTCATCGGAAAGCAAACGGAGAATCAAGCCATCCTCACTATGTGCGAAGAGTGCGGACTGAGAAAATTTATGGAATCATTTCCCAAGAAGGTTTTTGAACCTGAGGTAATGAAATTCTATCTTCAGCTTGATGGTGACACCGACACAGTAAAGACGTTTCTTTCGGGAAACAGGGTAACATTGGCGAGAGATCACTTGGCCAATGCGTTTGACCTTCCTGACGGCCCTGTTCATATATTCTCCTACATGGAAGGACAAGAGAAGGTTTGCGTTGGAAGATGGACCGGCGAGGAACCAAAAACCTTGTTAAATTTGAAAAAGGTAATTCTTCCAGAGCCCCTTCGATTATTGATGGATATTGCCGGAAAGATATTGTTGGGATATGAATCCTAGAACAAGTCCTAAATGATGAAAAGATAAGATGAAGTTTTGATAAGCCAAAAGTAGACTTGAATATTTTCTAAGTGTTGACTGATCTAGTCTAGTTATGGAAGTCATCTTGAACAGATCAGTAGTGTTCACAAGACAAGTATTGTTTTGAAAGAAAAGTTTGAAAGACAAGTACTTATAATACGTTGATACTTTGTTATAATTGTTTAGATTGTTTATTGAGCTATTAAATGTTGTATAGAAGCTCATGATTTTTCGTATGTAATTGGTATAATCATTGTATAGATTCTTAAGTTGACTAAGCTATGTGATAAAGCTTAATGTAATGTAATAGTCTTGTTAGGATTAGATTAGTGTTATATCTAAGTCTACTGAAGAAGAGTGCGCGAGACCAGAAGAAGATGGAGTCTACTGCACAAGACAAGAAGAGTGAGAAGAAAGGCTCAGAATTTGTCTAAGTGTTGAAACAAGACAGGTGCGCGAAGACAAGACAAGTCAACATAATAAGAAGGAAGAAGTTAGTTATTCAAAGCGCGTGTGAAGATAAGGATTGAAGAGTTAGTTAGAAATAACTAATTAATAACAAAAACGCGTGGATGGATAAAGCTTAACAGTTAAGAGTTAGTTTTCAAGAAAGGTTGGTTACACAACTGAAAGTTCTTGATGATTGGAAGTCTATAAGTACCTTGGCGTACTCAACGATTAAGGACTACTGACTACTGAAATTCTACATACTGAAGCGAATTAAGGCGTACAAGCAAGAAACTCTCAGAGTGTTTGTTTTGAAGTTCAGAAAGTGAAGCTACACAAGACAAGTGAAGATCAAAAGGCTACTACTGAACGAAGAGAAGTTTTATTTTTGTTTACTGTTTCAAGTTGCTAGATACTTGTAAATCTCTAGTAAGATCGAAGAAGCACTTGGTAGTGTTATCGAGAAGATCTAAGTCTTATTTCTTGGGACTTAAAGCTACAAGAACACATTACTCTATTGGACGAGTTAATAAGAATATCACAACTGGGTTTGTGAGAGTGGACGTAGACAAGTTGTCGAACCACTATAAATCTCGTGTTTGATTTACTTTACAAGTTTTGTTTGTTGTTTAGTTGATTAACTGCTTGACTGTTTAGTTACATATCTGAACAAGACTAGTTGAGTGTTCATAACAAAGTTCTCGAAATAAGTTGAGTATAAACTAGAATTAGGCTCATTGATATATTTTGATTTCCGCATTGTACTTTGATATATTGAAAGAATTTTAAAAAGTCTATTCACCCCCCTCTAGACATTTTCACTAGCTTACTCAATATTAAAACTCAACTTTGGGACCTACAGATATTGTTAGGGCAACATCATAGTCAAGATGCTTTTACAAATCTGAATATTCGGGTAATGGCGGCTATTATTGATCGAGTAGATGGAGATTGGCAAGGATTTTTCCTTGAGAGGTTGCTGAGTGAAAAGGAGAAAATCATCTTTAATGATGAGTCAAAGGAATTCACTGTAAAAACGATGGTTGGATTCGGGAACAAGTTGAGCATTCTTTTGCCAACTATTGCGAGCAGTAGGGTTGATTGGAGTACACCAAAGAGATTGCATCAAGGGAAGTTTCTTTTCAAGAAAGAAGCTTTGGAATTTGAACAACAACAGCAAGAACATGAATCTGGTGCATCTATGTACAGATCTGGTGATGAGGAACCAGAGCTGAGATCCAAGGCAAGGCATGATTCACACCGAGAGAGATCTAAGAAGACCATGACTGGAAAATTGACCCCGGAGCAGTCAGAACAGTCCGTGGAAATTGTGGAGAAGAAATCAGAATCTGAGAAGGAGGTAAGTTCTCCAAGTCTTGTAATTATTCATAAGAGAACAAAGGGTAGAGGTCTTACTGGACCTAGGAGAGAGCCCAAGAACACTTCTTCCACACCATCAAATTCTGATCCCATCCCTGCTCAACCCCTTGATAAAAAACCCTTACCTACCCGTTCTGATGAGTTAGTACACTACTCACCCATTCATCAGAACAGTCCTGTTTCATCACCCCAGAACACTACCCCACAACCTACCCCTCAATCGAGTCCTCAACCTAACTAGCCCACTCCTCAAATATCTCCTGAACCCATTCTTGAAACCATTTCTAACCCAATTTTTGAACCTCAATCCTCCCCTCAACCAGAACACATTGAACCCCAACCTGCATTTTTGATTTAGTATCCTATCTGTCCTAAAGAAGAAGAAATTAGGATGAATCTGAGGAATGTGATTTTGAAGAAATTCCATGGCATTGATGAGAACTTTACTGCTTTTGAGCAAATTCTTAGGATAGGCACATGGGTGTATCTAAGAATAGTAGATGTAGATGATCTTTTGGTGGTCATGGAAGGCATGGGTGGTTCTGAAATCTTTAGAGATTGGGAGAAAGAACAGAAAGATGCTGCTGGTGTTAATTCTTTTACAAAATAGTTGACTCTAGAATCTGTTGTTAGGATGGTGGAAAGAGTATCCGGATTTTCTTATTTTGTTGATGAGAATGTTGATACTGATGTCAACAATGATGAACTTGTTGAAGAGGAAGTTGCTATGGATGTTGATTAATTCTACTGAGGTATTTGAAGACACAGTAGTAATTGAGAACACTGAAGTGTTGGAAGAGCAAGATATGGTTGCTGATGAGGTGTAGAGCACACCTGTTATTGTTGCTGAAGACATTTCTGAAGCAAGTGCTAAAGAAAGATTGGATGTGCAACCTACTACTGTTCATGTTTCTGTTCAAAATGAAGAAAGAACAGAAGATGCTGAGCAAGCTCAAGATAACTCCATCTTTGAAAAGTTGAAGAAGCACAATGAGGAGTTGCAAGCCAGGCTACAAGGTACAGTGAAGCAGTTTCAGGATGTCACTGAGAAGCTTACTAAGCTTACTACAGAATCTGCTTATGAACAGATTATGGAGCACACTATGTCAAAGATTTATGATCTTCATAGGTTGCAAGAGAAGAAACTTTCACAAGAGTTGCATAGTAAGTTTGAGCAACATCTCATATCTTTGCAGAAATGGCAAGATGAAGCCAAAAAGGGGGAAGAGAATATCATGAAAGTAATGGAGCAGACTCAGATACAACAAGCTCAGTTGGTTGTGAGTCAAGATGAGCTGAAGCAAGAGATTGTTAATCTGAACCAGAAAATCAAGCTCAGGAAACAACAAGCTCAAGTTGTTGTTGGAAAATCTGTTGTTGATACTGAGAAAATTTCTGAGAAGAATGCTGCTGAGAGCTCAGGAAAAAGGAAAAGAAAAGTCATCTTGAGTGATGAGGAAGCTGAACAAGAATCTGAAGGATCTGGTAGGATGACTAGATCAAGAAGTAAGCTAAAGCATGTTGTTACAAGTGCACAACCAAGTAAAGAGAAGATGGTTGAAGCTGCTGAAACTTGTAAGGAATTGTTAGCTCAGAAGAAAGCTGAGTTACAGGAAAAGAGGAAACCTGATGCTGAGTTGAAATAGCAAAAGTTGAAAGATGCTAAAAATGCAAGGAAGAAATTTGATAGAAAAGTGACAACGCTTAATAAGAAAAGGAAATCTAATGAGATCTGTGATGATACGTATATTAATTTTTGAAAGTGTGTATGGATGGTATAGTAGTGTTTAAGTGAAAAACAGAACGATGTTACACTCAATGTTAGAACACTCAATGTAACACTGTCTCGATTACAGAGCTACGTCTACCCATACTCTTCCTAAGACAAGCATAAAGTACATATACCCAGTCAAACACAAAAGTATTACTCAAAGTTACAACTTTCAACAATTTCCTTTCAAAAATTGTATCAATCCTTTACTCTCAAAATCAGCAATGATAATTCTCTTTTCCATTAACAACTTTCCTCAAGATAGCTTAGTGATTTTAGGAACTAACCTATCAATCTAAGAATTATTATCAGGATCAGAATTACCTCCTTTAGAATTTATTTCCTCAGCTGATTCAGAGTCCATACTACTGCTCTTCTCAGAATCATCACTTCTACTGTCATCAGGGCCTGGTGTTGCAGCACTTGCTTCAGCATTTGATGCAGCATTCTTCCTCAGAATCTTCTTAATCTCACGCACAGTGGGATTATCCTCTGGATCAGATTCAATTCTTTTGGGCAAGTCTCGTTCAGCAGCAACCTTCTTTCCCTTTGGATCATACTTCCTTTTGACTCGTTTCTCAGTAACCACATTTCTTCCTCCGATTAAGAAAAGAACTTAAATCGGTTCATCAGCAACACTACTTTCTTTCTTCTTTCTCCTCAGTGAGTTAGAGTAATCAACTCGTACACACACAACCGAATTTTCTTCGTTGAACAGGGATCCTCTTTCTCTTTTCTTTCTCAAAATTCCTCCAAAAAGCAATATATTCAGATTCATCAGTATTAAAAAGATAAGAGTTAGTTTCACCTGAGTTAGTATTCGCGTCAGTCTCCTTCATTTGAGCGTCCTCAAAATCGGATGTCTCAGCATTTGCAAACACATTCTGCTAGCAACAGGAAAATCATCAATTTCCTTTTCAATCTCCCCCATAGAGGAAGCTATTGAGGTGAAATAACCAAGTGTAGTGGTGAGTTTTTGGGTTTTCAGTAGTGAGAAATGTCAATGGACATATTTCTAACAGTAAGAATAAGTAGATTCTCATAATATGAACAGTTTTAGAATGGGTGTAACTGGAGTTGTTTGGGTAAGTGTTTCAGCTTTTCTTGTAGCAGTTGGTGAGTTTTGGTGTAAAGCGACCATGAAAGCGAAACTATTAAGGTTTGAGAGAGATGGAGATGACAGTTTCGTGGGAGTTTGAGTGTGGTGAGGTAGTTTCCTGTCATTTAAGCACCAAGAAATCGAAAAGATAATCACAATAACTGAGATAAACAAGGCTTTAGCAAATCATAAAATGCAATACTCAAATCACTCGAAAAAATGCAATGCTTAGTATATCATGTTATGAGAAGAATATAGGAGAAAATACATAGTTGGAAGTAATACGTATAAAAAAAGAACTAACTAAGGAGGATTCTAGACGGAATTCGATAATACTCCATAAACTTAGCCACAAAAATAGATCATGGGTAAGTAGTGGGTAAAATCATAATTAAATAATTAATTAAATTAAGAACATTCTAGAATTTTTAACATTTAAATGTGTATAATCTGAAATAAAACAAGGATGTAGGTTAGTATAATTAGGAATAAATAAAATAAATTTCCACAAATAATCAAATAATTACTACTTATAAAAATATAATCGAATCATCTAATGCTATGCTCAAAACTGTTACATACACCTCAACACGGTTTTTACATGAATTTACTTCATTTGTGTTGCACCATTTTTTCTTTTCTTTTCGTGTTGTAGCACCTAGTTCATATTGATCCATTTTTCTAGAAGAGTGCATCGTAGTAGCGAACTCCGTGCCCCATAATTACTCAATGGATTATGAACATGTTGATGTATTTTATTAATCACCTTTTGAAAAGAAGGCATCGTAGTAGTCAACTCCGTGCTCCATAGTTACTCAGTGATTAACTACATCTTTTAGTATGTTAACAACATTCTATTTATATGCATTTGAGAGGTGTAAGACATGTATATTTTTGCACAACAAATTTTAGATTCAAGAATATTTTACAAAGGAATTATTCAACGAAAATAGGAAATAAATTAAATCTATAACAACTATACAACCTTATGATGTTGTCCCAAATGCTACAACATTTGTAACACCATCCATCTAGGATTATTCAGATACTACACATACCAAGAGATTTTCTCAAAGATAAGAATGTCTCAAGGTCAAAACCTTAGTAAATATATCATCATTATGATTTTCAGTAGGTACGTATTCCAACTTCACTATGTTCTTCTCCACTAAATCTCTCATAAAATAATTCCTAATGCAAATGTGTTTAGTGAGTGAGTGTTGTACTGAATTTTCAGAAATGTTTATGCACTCGTATTATCATGAAAATTGTAAGGATATCAATTCAATTCCATAGTCATGAAATATCTTGTTTAACAACAAGATTGTTTCCCATGTAGAAACATCATCTACTCTTACTCTTTATGTCATCTATATCTCATGCTCAATCCGCATCACTGTATCCAATTAAAGTGTTGTTGATGTCCTTAGTATACCAAATCCCAAGTTCACTTGTACCTGCATCATACTTGATAATTCTTTTCAAAACATTCAGGTGAGATTCCTTTGGATAATATTGGTAACTAGCACAAACAAAAACACTATACATAATATCTGGTGTATTAGAGGTTAGATAAAGTAATCTTCTTATCATGGATCTATACAATGTTGGATCAACATCCTTTCCAGCATTGTCTTTGCAAAGTTTCAAAGTAGATCTCATAGAAGTTTTCATTACTTTTTAACTTTCAAAATCAAACCTTTTAACCAAGTTCTTAGCATACTTACCTTGAGAGAAGAATATACCATCTTTGCATTGCTTGATTTGAAGACCTAGAAAGTAATTCAAGTCTCCAATCATTCTCATCTCAAATGTTGCAGTCATTGCTTTAACAAATTGGTTAACATTTTATCACAAGTTAAACCAAACACAATGTCATCAACAAATATTTGAGCAATAAGTAAATCTTCTCCAGTGTGCTTAATGAACAAAGTTATAAACGGTTTCTCCTCTAATAAAACGATCAGGGTATTGTGAATCTTCAAATCCTCTTAAGTTGTTCAACACATGCTTCTTCATTCAAAATGCAATTTAGAAATGCAGCTTATACATCCATTTGATGAAGTTTACTGTCAATAAAACATGCAATTGCTAGCAATAATCTAATAGATTCTATCCTAGCAACATGTGCAAAAGTTTCATCAAAATCAATAACCTCAACTTGAGTGTAGCCTTTGTGCAACTAAACTAGTTTTGTTCCTATCAATGTTACCAAACTCATAAGAAAATGTTTCATTAACATTTTTAGGTTCAATTTCAGAATAGTAACACTCTGCATTAACAACATTGCAAATAAAAGACATGCATATTGTTCTTACCACATCTACCTTATTTGATCTTACTTTTCCTCTTGTTTGCACTCCAACTGTAGCATCACTTATGATCTGGTCAGATGGATGACTTTTATCAATTCTTGAAGAAGGATTCATTTTGGGAACATACTGACTGTTCTGTGAAATTCCAACTGACTGTTCTGTAGATGTTGCTCCAGATGTTGTAACATTAGGTGCAACATTTTTAGATTTCAGTGTATTTTCAGGATTGTCAGTCACTTGTGATACATCTTCTTCATCTGTAAGACCTTAATCATCATCAACCACAAGATTAACAGATTCTTGAAAAGTGTTAGTCTTAAGGTTATAAACTCTATAAGCTTTAATATTTCTAGAATAGCCTAAAAAGAAACCTTACACTTTTAGAATCAAACTTATGAAGTTGATCCATATCATCTACAGTATAACACACACAACCAAATACATGAAAATATTTCACATTTGGTTTTCTGTTGTTCAAAATCTCATAAGTTGTTTGAATTGTGCCAGATCGAATATAAACTCTATTAATAATATGACATGCTGTATTCAATGCTTCAACCCAAAATCTCTTATCAAGACTTTTAGATGTAAGCATGATTCTTGCCATTTCTTGTAGAGTTATATTCTTTCTTACAACAAAGACATAAGACTAGTTAAATCCATGTGCAACAATTCGAAACATTGATGTGTAGAACAATGTGACAGCATTTTATACGACATTCTTACCTGCTTACCTTTCTGGCATGGTCCACATACATGAGTAATCTAAAACTTCAGTTTTGGTAATCCTTTTCACTGCATCGACTTTGATTAGTCTCTTCACTGATGTATAATATATGCATGTCCCAATTTTTGATGCAATAAGATATTTTCATCATTCTTTGACAAATTACACACATTTGTTCCAATAAGATAACAATTATCTACTGCCCTAGACAATCTTCATCTTTATTAAGAACATACACATGATTCTTTATCAAATTATACATGCAAATTATCATCACAAAGTTGACTAATATTAATCAAATCAGCAAGCAAACCATCAAAATGTAAAACATTCTTAAGCTCAGGAAAACCTTCAACATTCAAAGTTCCTATAATCTGTCCTTTCGAACAACCACCATATGTAACATTACCTTCATTCAAGGTCACATAATCAGATAAGTAGTCAATTTGTCATGTCATATGTCTAGAACAACAACTATCAAAATATTATAGACCAAGTAAACATGCTTTCAAGGAAGTGTGAACAGCATTACAAGTAACATCAGATTTCCATGCAGATTTTAGAAAATGTTTCATAGGATGTAACATCATTTTAGGTAACATTTTCTCATATCTCAGATCATCAAACATTTGCATGCAGTAAGGACAAATATGATCAATTTTCGAAAAATAATGACATACAAACTTCTTTTCAATGTTTTTGACTTTGTGAGAATCTGTTTGTGCAGATGTTACAATATATGTTTTAACATTTGCCTTCACAAACTTCACAACATATTCAAAATTCTTAGAAAATAGAAGCAGTTTCACTATCATAACGTGTACCACAATTATCAGATTTACCAATAGCTATAACATATATCAGAAGCACTCATAGAAAATTTTATGAAACTTAAAGTAGAGGTGATCAATTTCTCCTTCAGTTTACAAACTTCAAAATCTCTTCTGGTAAGTATGACTTCTAGCTTGGTAATTGGTCCTTTCAGATTCTCATTCTCTTTGTTCAAAGAATTAAGAGTGAGTTTCTGAGAGTTACAATCATCTAACAACTTTTGGTATTTAGAATCATCAATACTTATCCTGCATCATCAACAAACCCATTAAAACAATTCAAATCTGGGTGACTCTGTTTTGATGTTACCATAAATGTTATGAGATTAGGTGCAACATCAAAATCTGTATCATCCAGATCATCATATAAAGAATTATCATAATCAATCTTGGTATGAAAAGCAAATTCAACTTCATTTGATTCATCAAATTCATCATCTGATTTATCATTTAAGGTAGTACTAAAATTCAGTTTTTGCTTAAGTCTAATATTGGCACATAAATTTTCATAATGACCACATTCAAAACATGCATTGAACTGATTTTCTATATTAAAGATCATACCTTAGTTTACCTTCACTTTTTGATAACCTTGGTTGAAATTGACTTTTCCTTCTATCTGGTGGATGTGTTGATGTGTTGGTTTGGATCTTTGGTACATCATAACCTGTAAATACAGTCCTCCAAGCACGTTCATCTATCGACTTGATATACATGCACAACTTAGGCTTTAAATATGGATAATATGTTCGAGTGCCTAAGTGCAGTGGATATGTGATGTGTTTCCATTGCTAACATAAACTAAAACACACTTAAAACAAGGATCTAAACCTAGTGTCGTCAGGTATTGGCTCTGATACCAACTGAAAGTGTGTATGGATGGTATAGTAGTGTTTAAGTGAAAAACAGAACGATGTTACACTCAATGTTAGAACACTCAATGTAACACTAACTCGATTACAGAATATCAGAAAAGACAGACACAGCGGAAGACTAAAACACTAAAAATAAACTGAACACAATGGAAATAATTTTTACATAGATTTTAATTTAAAATCTATGCGAGCCTCATGGCGAAACTTTCACTAATCAATGAGTGAATACAAATGTTGTGTGAACAAATATTCACAACGGAAACAAGACTCGATAATGTATCTAGTCTAAAGACGGCTTAAGTGTAAAAATTACACTACCAAAGACTAATCTAACTCTATGATCTATCTATCAAAGAAGTATAGAAAAGTCTATGTTGTACAGGAAGTTTGGACTCTTCGGCACAACGACATGAACATGCCAATGACAATTAATTCCTAACAGGATGAACACTAGTTTAAGAATTAAAGAATAGCACTTCGTGAAATATGTGACTCTCGGATCTAATATGTATTTCTTCATGTTGTACGAGAATGTGATGAAGAAGAAATAATAATCACGATAATGTCTAAGTAGGATGAATGCTTTACAAAGACATTATGTGATTACTCTTAATTCTCCATGCTGAATAATGAAGCCTTCCTTGAGTATTTATAGTGGTAAAAACGAATTATAGAAGCTTCATAATCCATATCCTATTTTTTAGGATCTCATCCCTTCTTTTTAGCCCACTCTTCATTCTAATGAATTCTAGCACCTTCCAGCCAATTCTGGACGTTTCTCCATGCAACCGCCTGATCTACATACTTCTGCAAGCTTCCAGATCCTTCCAGTCTGGAACTGTGTAGAATGTTCTAGATCTTCAACCTTCGATGTTACAACATCCAAAGCAGCATTAGCTAGAAAACATAATTTGGACTTAGGAAAAATAAGAAAGGTCGAATTAAGATGTTGCTGTGAATGTTAAGACATTTAAGAGTAACAACATCTACAATTTTATCATTCATCCTGATGCTGAAATATACTGGAGAGATCTGAAGAAAAGATGGCAAATAACTAATTTCATTGTGAGGAAGTTTGGTGTTCACTCGACCAAAGAAGAAGAGTTTGCTGATTTTCAAGATTTCATGATGAATGTTGCAATAGAGTTCTGAGAAGACATCTTGTTAACATCAAGTGCAGTTGGAATTAATATTCTATGTCGTGAAGAACAAATTTGGGAACCTCCAAGATTGGAAAATGGAGAACCAGATTATAATGAGATTGCTAACATCATTGAGAAGATCATTAAGGATGAAGACATCACTGATCATCAACACTTGGTGGACATCAAGGCAAGGATGTATTTGTCATACATAATCTGAGGAATGAAGATGAAGGACAAGATCACAAGATAAATTTTCTTAACCTTATCTTTATTTCTTTATTTCATATTTTGGTCATATCTGTAAATATGTGAATTATCTGAATTTGAGTATGAATCTGATATTTTGACTTGATGAACTGTTATGATTGACTATTTGATTAACTACTGATTTATTAACATTTAAGTAGTTTTGGCTTCATCAAAAAGGGGGAAATTGTTGGGATATGAATCCTTGAAACAATATTCTAGTTGATGAGATGAAGTTTTGATGGCCAAAAAGCAACTTAAAGTTAATGATATATGTGGTTAGAAGTCATCTTAACTAAGTCATCTTGATAAGTCATGAAAACTGAGTTTACTGATCTTATGAGTTACTGATCTAATATGTGAATATATTATGAACTGTTAGGAACTAAGCTCATAAATGAATTGTATAGACATCTTATAGAATAGGACTTAGATATACTCTTCTGTATGTAGTTCAGATGATGTATAGATAGGTTTTATATTTGTAAGTTTGTATTCTTGTAATCAGCATTGTAAAAGTTCAAAACAATAGAATAGAACAAGATCAGAAGACTAAAGAAGACTGAGAAGACTACTCCAAAGTAAGAAGACTATCAAGAGGAGTAAAAATAAAGCTCAGAAATATGAGAGAAGTATTCTGATGAAGCGCAGAACAGAAGTTGAGAACTGTGCTGAGTCGGACTAAGAACAGTAAAAATGAAGAAGAATAATTTTACTGTACTGGAGCATAATAAGTTTGGAAAACTTATTAGTTGGAATGTAACTGAATATATTTGAAGATATGCTGACTTGAAGATAAGTTACAAAAGTCGGTTACAAAAGATAAGTTACAAGAAACGGTTAAGAGTTAGTTTCACAAACTACTAACTGTCATACTAAGTTCTATAAATACCGTATGACCTGCTACTTGCAAAGACTACTGCTACTACTGATTTTGAGAGTATTCAAAGGCAATCGAAGTATTCAAGCAAGAAAGAACTCACAGAGTTTGAAGGAGATCAAATCAAGAGAAGAAGCCACTGTATTGAAGAATCAAAGGCTACTACTCAGAGAAGTTTACTTTACTTTTTAGTTTGTGATTTGTTGTAAAACAAGTGTGCTAGTTACTTGTGAAATTACTAGTAGATCGAAGATATACCTGGAGGTATAATTGAAAAGATCAAAGTCTTAATATCGGGACTCTAAGCCACAAGAAACTCAAGCAGAGTAATAAAATATCACGACTGGAGTTGTGAGGGTGGATGTAGACATTTGTCGAACCACTATAAATCTCTGTGTTGATTTACTTACTCTTTGATATTTGTTTAAGTGTTTACACATATTAAAGTTTTAAATCAAAGTTGAGTATAAAACTTAAAGGTTCACATTAATCTGAGAAGTATTGTGCTGACTGAGTAAGAACATTATTAATCAGAACACTATTCCGCATTGTTTACTCTGATATTTCGAAAGATTTTGAAAAGTCTATTAACTCCCCCCCCCTCTAGACTTTTTCCTAGCTTAATAAATCTTAACTCAACTTTGGGACCAACATTAAACATGAGAAAAATGCTATATGATTGCTCAAATCTATGTTGATGATATAATATTTGGATCTACATGTGATAATATGCTCAAATTGTTTGTGAATGAAATGACATCTACATTTGAAATGTCCATGGTTGGTGATTTAGTACTTCTTAGGACTGCAGATTAAACAACAAAAAGATGGTATTTTCATTTCACAAAATAAGTATGCTAGAAATCTTGTGAAAATGTTTGGTTTAGAGAACTCTAAACACATGAAGACACCTATGGGATCAACTCAGAAACTGAGTAAAGATAATGTTGGCCAAAATGTTGACCCAACATTATACAGATCAATGATAGACAGTCTCCTTTATTTGAGCTCTATTAGGCCTGATATATATTATGTTTAGTGTATGTCTATGTGCTAGATATCAATCTAACCCTAAAGAATCACATATTAATGCTGTCAAAAGAATCATTAAATATGTTGCAGAAACATGTGATTTAGGTATTTAGTATAACAAAGATACAAACTGTACCTTGATTGGGTATAATAGTGATGTAGATTGGGCAGGTGATTGTGATGACAGAAAAAACACAAGTGGAGGTTGCTTTTATATGGGGAATAAATTGATCTCTTGGCACAGCAGAAAATAAAATTGTGTGTCTTAATCCACAGCTGAATCAAAATACATTGCAGTAGGGAGTTGTTGTACTCAATTATTATGGTTGCAAAAAATGTTTCATGATTATGGCTTAACTAGTGATGTATTGACTATGTACTGTGATAATACAAGTGCTATAAATATCTCTAAAAATCCAGTGCAATACTCATTGACAAAGCATATAAGTATTAGACATCACTTTATTAGAGATCTTGTTGAAAATGATGTAGTTAAGTTGGAGTATATTTCTACTGAAAAACAATTAGCTGACATTTTCACTAAAGCTCTTCGAAAATCTCTTAGTTTATGTAATATCTGAATATATGATCAAAGGTGTTGTATCAAATGCTCTTGAAGAACAAAATGAGGAAAGTGATTACACTCCAAGGGTTCGGACTTGAAGATCAAAAAGGCTCCGAAAGACCTCTAGTGTTGCCTCTCCGATGGCAACACCCGAACCTTCTAACCCAGAATCATCATCCAGCTCTTCTGAAAATGAAGATGAGGTACTATTCTCTTCTGATGATAGGAATAGTGATACATATGAAGAATATCATGATAATACTAGTGTTCAGTATAAGACTATAAGGACTAGACAAATTCTAAGTGAGAGGTTGATAAAGGTGCCTGATTTTGAAGAATTGAATCTGTTAGATTGGTTTAGGGAGAGATCTTTGTTGAATGCTCATCAATTTGCATGTCCTTATTTTGTTGATTGGATTTATGAGTTCTATGCAAATGTCTCTGAACACACTAGAGATCCCAACTCTACTAGATATGGTCATATTTGGTTTAGAGGGAATATGATTATGATCACTCCTAGGTTGATAAAAATCATGTTTAAAATCAAAATTATGGAGGATCCGGTTCTTACTGATCATGATGTTATGATAAGCATACTG
Source organism: Galeopsis tetrahit (assembly GCA_963675135.1). NCBI lineage: Eukaryota > Viridiplantae > Streptophyta > Magnoliopsida > Lamiales > Lamiaceae > Galeopsis > Galeopsis tetrahit. Next base: position 24,096,699 of record OY776134.1, read on the forward strand.
ACTGGGGGAGTAATTACAAAATGGAGACCAAGATTGCTAGCTTCTAAATTAACAAGTCTCTATTCTGTCTTGCATAAATTGGTTTGTTTCAATTGGCTGCCAACCACAAACAACACCATTATTACACTTGAATATGTTGTACTTATGTACAAGATAGGCCATTTGAAGAGATTTAACGTAGGACATGTTATCTTTAATAATATGATGACCTTCAAGTGTAATATGACTGGAAGAGGTATACTACCATACCCTTATTTGTTGTATAAATTTCTTGTTGATAAGACTTTTGAAAGATCAGATGAAGAAGTAATCCGCAACTACATACCAGGGTTCAGTATATCAAATCAGTTCAGGGTTGTAGATGAAAGAGTTATGGATCTTCCTCTTAAAAGGAATGATGAGGAAGCAGGTCCCAGTTCTGTCCCCAGAAATGATGCTCAGAATGATCCCATTCATTCCACAACACTGCCTCTAGAAGGAGCTGTCTCTTCGATATACTTGTCATCTCACTATATCTTGAGGCAAATTGACATTTTGTAGGGATCAATCACCAACTTACAGAGTTCAGTAGAGGATCTTCTTATCCAAAAGAGATTTTAAATGGATCTTCTTTCTACCTCAACAGGGGGAGTAGCTGATGGTTCTCACAATCAACATCCAACTAACACTGTTCCTCTTACTATAAATGAACAACTTGCTGTTCCTGACAGAGATGATGGTGATTGTAACACCCGCAAATTTTGGATATATGCATGTAGATGAGAGTGTTTAGGGTCGACCCTGTTTTCGCACACACACACTTTCAAACACTTTCATCGACAACAATTTGTCGATGAGAGTGTTTAGGGTCGACCCTTTTTTGTTGTCACACCCAAATTTCATAAAAGCAGGTTTCACAAAAATGATCGACAAAATTAAAGTAAAAGGGCATGAACTAGAATTTTTAGCTAACAAAATAGATCTTTCAAACTTATTTAACAATAATATTACTTGATAAGCAGCGGAAGACCTAAAAGAATCTTAATTTAAAATACTAATCGTACCAAACCTCTACTATCTTATAAACTAGTCCAAGTTGGTTTTACAAAATGATAATTGTTTTGTCATCCACCGCTCCTTCTCGCAATTCGCTCCTCAATCTAAATTTGAAATGTTAAATTGTATGGTACGAGCAAACCATTAGCTCAGTGAAGTCACTTTGACAATATTAAGTATGACACACAAATAAAATGTATAACCACATATAAATATGTAATTCACAGAAAGTCACATAAGCACTTTTCATCATACCTTTGATTAATTATTAATTATGTTTCACGGTTATTCCAATGATCTCTTTTAAATCCCAATGGATCCCCACTCAAATACCTCTTTTCCGTCCCAAGTTATTTTCTTGTGCACATCGGTTCCCCAAAAAATCTCTCTTCAATCCTAGGTTCACTGAGGACCTCTTTTCAGTCTAGAGCCTCTTTTAAGCCCCTGGCTTTTTTATAGTCTTTTATATTAAAATTATCATTCACATGTCAATCATGTCACAATGCAGATAAACCCTCAATTAATTTTTCATTTAATACTTAAGAAATAATTAAATTGCTAAAATCATGAAATGAAAATTTTATTTTAAAACGGGATGTTACAAGTCTGCACAACTCCGCTAATGTGTACCAATAAAAAGATGCCAACACAGCTATTAAGTTGACAACCACTATAGAATGTTATAGCATGTACGATGCAAGTACAAGAACATTAAATGCACAATTAATGCAAAGCGGGAAATAACAATATAATCACCATGGCCGATCAAGTCATGGAGATTTGCATCATACAAAAGGAGAATTTGATTCAACGACTAGTTCTAAAATCATCCTATAAAGAATTCATCCTTAGAGATGAATAAGACCAACCACGGACAATCAAAGAAAGAATTCTCATCAGACGCGCTTACTCAATCTTTCAAGTGTACTGAAGATTAAAAAATTCTTTAGAGCCCGCTTCGATCTCCATATTCGAAAGCTCTAATTTTCCGTTCCTAAGCTTGTTCAAGATTTCCATATCTTTAGCATAGAAATAGTGATCAAACATGTTGTTTGACTCACTAGTAGACACATATACTTTCAAACAAAACCCTTATATCCTAAACCCTAGAAGCTCGTAGTTTGTTGTAGCCAACGTCGATTGTAAAAGTACGTGTTCTTACAATAACAAGTAGAGATAAGTGCGAGTGAACCACTATAAATCTTGTGTAATTTACTGCTTCGTTGCTTATATCGTTTGTTTTACTTTGATATACATATCTGTCATCGATTTGAGCATTAAATTTGATTTTAAGCGCCAAAATTGTTCATGTTTTTTTTCCAACACTTAAAATAAACGACCGCAAGCGTACAATGTCTATCGTAGCGTGGTAAGTACAAGTCGATCCCACATGGAGGGGTTAGTGTAAAAGTGATATTTGTTGACACAATTCTATCTAGACACGATTGAATTTTAAAGAAGGTTTTAAAAACTAAGACTAATTTTAATGCTATCAATAAATGTCACTAAGCATGTATCTCTACCAAACATGCATCATATAACCCAAAATAGCTCCTAAGATCATCAAATACCTTCTCAATAATTAATCCTCTCTCGAGATCATAATTAATTGAGTTGTATACTTATGGTCAATTAATGAGATACATTTCTCAATCTTACCCAATTAACAATATATATAACACATTATTATGACCACTAATAATATGCCTCCAAATAAGAAATTAAGCACACAAATAAGAGACAAGTACCATTTAAAATAAATGGATTAAATTTTTTTAGTCCATTAAGTTACCACTGTTTTGAATTTAGTGCACATGATAATCACTTTTTAAATTTAGTCCATTATGTTTCAATTTTTATTTATTTATTTTTGGTCCAATTACCTGCTACAACAGGTTTAACAAGTCACTTTTTATTTTATTTTCTTTTTAATTTAATAATTTTATACACACCCCAAATGTTAAACACACCCCAATAAAATTAAAAAATCAATTAAGTTAAGTAAAATTATAAAAATATTTAATACATTTTCAAAAATAATTAAATTAAAAAGGTAAGAATACAAATTAATATGAAAAATATGAATAAAAACTATAAAAAAATCACCTAAATCTTCAAAAATTAAATAAAATAAAGCCAAAAATTAATAAATTTAATTATTTTTGAAGATTTAGTCAACTTTTTAATATTTTTAAATTTTATTTAGCTTAATTTTTTATTTGGTTTTTTTATTTTAATACTTTTTTCAGAGTTGATTTTTCTTCCATTTTTTATTTTATATATTTTTTAAAAATTTTGAATTCTTAAATGATGTTTTTAATTTAATTATTTTTAAATTTAATTTAATCAATTTAATTTTTTTTCATGTATATAATTTAGATTTAAATGGATTTTTTCAATTTAATTATTATTCAATTTAATTGTTTTTCTTATTTTTAATTTTTAATTTATTTTTAATTTATTTTTTATTTAAATATTTATTTGATTTTTTAAAATATGTTTAAACTATTATTTAAAAAAACCGTATTATTGATTTTTTTGTTAATGATTTTTAAAATTTATATATTTTTATAGAGGTAGTTGATTTTTATAATGTTTTTTTGTTAATTTTTATTCAATTTGTATTTTTTTTAGGGAAGAAGTGAAAATAGGAAAGAATTGGGGTGTGTATACTAATAAAAAAATGATTTTTAAATTTTAGTGTGGTGTGTTTAACATTTGAGGTTTGTATAATATTTTATGGAGTGTTAGTAATGTCACGTGTGTAATAAAAGTAATATTAAAAAGATAAATAAAATAAAACGTGACCTGTTAAACCTGATGTAGCAGGTAAATAGTCAAAAATAAAAATAAAAAATTGAAACATAATTCACTAAATTCAAGAAGTTAATCATGTGGACTAAATTAAAAAATGTGGTAACTTAATGTACTAAAAAAAAATCCCTAAAATAAAACATTAATCCATAAACTTAAATCTAAATATTTACAAGTCTTGAACCCTAAAGTGTTCTTACATAATCTCAAATACAATAAAAGGAGAAATAACTAAAATAAATAAAAGGGAAAAAAAGAAGAAGCTTAGACCAGCGTATCTATCTCAACAACTCACTACACAGTATATTTTAGAATGCATTTGTCCCGTATGTTTGACATTATGATGATGTTTGTTTTAGGTGTTATGTGACTTAAAAATCTGTTTTGGCTATCAAAAAATCTCTCACCCAGGACCTACCTGCTTGCATTCCATTTATAGGTTTTCAAATACTAGCAGCACACAGAGCCTTTAAGTCAAGAAAATGTACTAGATTATACAGTATTATACTGTTGGGATATTCATCCAAGCCCCTAATCTGAATGTAATAAATAGCTTTAGTTTTGATGGCCAAAACTCAGATCAGTAGAGTACAGGTTAGATTATTTAGAAGTAAGATTCCTAAGCTATATTACTAAGCTTAGAAGTATTGAAAGTATTTGTAATTCTAGTCTAAGAGTCAGTAGTGCAATGGTCAGCTGAATGCTCATCTGTACACTCCGCTGAAGAATATTAAGAAGAAGACAGAAGACTAGAGAACCCCAAGAGTTTATTAGTAGACTCAAATCTAAAGGTTGTTGTATACCTTGTAGATTAGATCTGCTATATGATAATCTGCAATCGAAGTTCAGAAGACAACACATCAGATATGAACTCATCTATATCTTGTCAGAAGCAAGCCTTAAAGAGCATTCAAGTCGAAGAACACTTAGCATTTATGAATAAAACACCATCACAAGTGTTAGATCATTTATGAATAACTAAGTCAGATGATAAAGGCATACAAAACAGAAGACAAAGAGAATGTCAGATTAACTTTTGAATTGCTCTACCAGAAGACAATATAGCTCTCAACTAGCAAGCTAATGTGGACCAATGAAACATCAACACGAAGCTATGAAGTTGACAGCCCAGTAGGTCGTACAAGAGATCTGCAGAAAAAGGTACAGAGCATTTAATGCACCTTGCCTTTTTAAGGTAATGTCGTACAAGAAAATCTACAAACACCATTCCTATGAAGATGACAACCATACTTGGAAAGATTTGTTGCAACGGCTAGTTCTCACCAACGGCTAGTTTCTGAGTACAAATCTCTCTATAAATACAACACTTGTTCTTTGGAACAAGGTACCAGAAACTCCCCACGCAAGAACTCACTCTCACTACATATACATCAAGAAACAACAAGTTTGAGAAATATACTCAAGTATCGAGTTCTTTAGAGCCTGCAAAGATTTCTATTCTTAGTGCTCTAAGTTTCCGATCCTAAGCCCGTTTAAAGAATCTTATATTTAGAGCTTAGAATTTTAGTTGGTTATACACACATCTCTTTGTAAAGGTTGTTTGTTACCTCACCAACAAACAGATCAGTTCCTCAGAAAGTCCTCAGAAAGTAGTTGAGGTTCTTGATCCGAAAAGTTTTCTCTTGGGACTATAAAGCAGCAAGTTATTGAATTTCTCTATCTGATTAGAGAGAGTGGACGTAGGATATTGAGATCCGAACCACTATAAATTGCTTTGTTCTTTACTGCTTATTCTTTATTCTGCATTCATATTCATTATTGTTAATACTTGTTCATAACATAGTGTTTGAAGTTATCGTTTCTTAAAAGGTTTTCATAAAATTACCCACGAGTCTAAACACGTAGGGCCTACACATTTCCGCACTCATAGCACTTGAGATAGCTTTCAAACTGACTAGCTGAATTTAGTAATCAGTAAGGCTGTTATCTTGAATTGCTATAACACACACACTCTACAGATCAGAACATCTTGTTTGCATATAGACGAGCGAGTACTTAACTCTTCTAAACGTCTAATCTGATAAAAAAGGCACGAAAAAGTTTTCTATCACCTGACAGTCTATTCACCCCCCCTCTAAACTGTCACTATACTCGTTTTGGGACCAACATATACATGTCCAAAGGGAACACAACATATATAACCACGAGAGAAAAATAAGACATAATTATGCCCAAGAAGTTATATATGTACACAATCATTCAAAATCTTACAAGAGCTTCACAGTTTATCCAGTAGGTTCATGCAATTGCATCTTATTAAAGTTACCTACAAGACTACAGTGTATAAATTAAGTGAGATAAATTTTAGTAAGCATAAATTATGCATGATGATGCATTCACTTCAAAATCTTCTCAATTCACTCTCTTTGAATCGATGTCGTCCTACTGTGCGTTGATAACCATTGCCTTATCTCCAATCCGATAGTACATTCACAATTGTTGAAATCTTTTTCTCAAACCAATAAAATAAGTTTGTTGGGGTGGCCATAAAAGCCAAGCTTGACAGCTTGCTAAACCAATATGGCATGGGTGGAGAAGCCCAACAAGTGGATTTGGGTTGTTCACTCCGGGAAAACTTGGTAGTTTCGTTGTACAAAAAGGCCCTAAAGAAGGCAATTGCGATTAAAAATCTGAATGCTGATGTGGATTAAGATAAAAAATTTAGAGTGCATTGTGCTTGTCTCGATGTTTTTCTATTATTGGAATAATTTCCTATATAAGAAATCTAATGGGATTTCTAGAAAACTAACGATAAGGGATTCTGCAATTCTCTTATCTTTTTCCAAACTCTCAAATACGCATAGAAATCAGAATACAAAAATAGGCTTTCTGGAATAATACACATCACATTCGTACTATGACACTTAGATTGTGAACATTGGAAGCAATTCGTGGGATTCACGTGATTGACTTCCTGACTTGGAGGATCACAGTTTGGTATGGGAAATTCAACCGGGTTCGAGATATCTTCCGCTGCATTATGAATTACATGTTGGTAATTCTAATTTCTAAGTAATCAATTCAAACACGTAATCTACTAAATCTTTTCTTAATTGTCCCAAATTAATTAACTAAATATAGTTTTTTCATTTGTCAGTAAAATAATTGACTAAATATAGTGATTTTAGGATTAAGTGAAATCGTCAATTCATCCCAAATAAAATCATTAAATAAATCGTTTAATTTGGAACATTCCCAAAAAAATATGATCAAATCTTCGGATTTTACATTCCAATTCCTCTAGACAAACTCGTATGACGTTAGCCAAATACGTAATGTTTTCCTTTCAAAAAATATTTTATAAAATTAATTAGATTTTGAATTATAAATTATGTTGTTAACTATTTCAATTATTTTCCATTTTTTAATATATAATTATTGATATGGAAATTATTTGGAGTGACATAATGATAATTTGACATTATCCATATGCATCCCATTTCATAAAAGTTGGCTACAAATTTTAAAGGAGATTTATTACCAAATATATACTACTAAATCTTTTCATAATTGTCGTAAATTAATTAACTAAATATAGTTTTTTTATTTGTCATTAAAATAATTGAAGTGATTTCGGAATAATGTAAAATCTTAAATTTATCATCAAAACATTATCAATCCGTAATATTTATTAGAGTAACATTTTGTCCTTCCTCTCCAAGTCCAACTAAGAAACTGACACGATCTCATAGAAGGCCATCAGAGTACCCTATTGTATGACTGCAATTGAACGTTTGGCAAACTATTGCGACTATGTTTGGATTACCAATATTATCTACGACGTTTCATTGTTCGTTGAAAAAGTCCGTACCACTCTCACTGACATCGATCGAGTGGTAGGCGAATGGATCAATGCAACTTATGCCGCAAACGCACGTTCCACCTTCTTATCGGCTTCAACACCCTGCTCGTCTTAGATAGTACCAGAATAGATGTTGTCCTACTGTGCGTTGATAACCGTTGCCTTATCTTCAACCCGATAGTACATTCACAGATGCTGAAATCTTTTTCTCAATCTAATAAAATAAGTTTATTGGGGTGGCCATAAAAGCCAAGTTTGATAGCTTGCAAAACTAATATTGCATGGGTAGGGAAGCCAACACATGGATTTGCGTTGTTCACTCGGGGAAAACTTGGTAGTTTCGTTGTACAAAAAGGCCCTAAAGAAGTCGATTGCAATTAAAAATCCGAATGCTGATGTTGATGAAGATAAAAAAATTAGAGTGCATTGTGCTTGTCTCGATGTTTTTCTATTATTGGGATATCTTCTTATAAAAGAAATCCAACAGGATTTCTAGAAAACTAACGATAAGAGATTTTGCAATTCTCTGATGTTTTCCCAAGGCCTCAAATACATATAGAAACCAGAAAACAAATATAGGATTTCTGAAATAATACGCATCACATTCGTATTCTAACGCTTAGATTGTGAACATTGGAAGCAAATCGTGGGATTCACGTGATTGACTTCCTTAGTTGGAGGATCACAGTTTGGTACGTGGAATTCAACCAGGTTCGAGGTATCTCCCGCTGCATTATGAATTACATGTTGGTAATTCTAATTTCAAAGTAATCAATTCCAATATGTACTCTACTAAATGTTTTCTTAATTGTCCCAAATTAATTAACTAAATATAGATTTTTCATTTGTTAGTAAATTAATTGACTAAATATAGTGATTTTAGGATTATGTGAAATAGTCAATTCATCCCCAATAAAATCATTAAATAAATCGTTAAATTTGGAACATTCCCCAAAAAAATGATCAAATCTTCGTATATTGCATTCCAATTCCTCTAGAAAAACTCGTATGACGTTAGCCAAATACGTAATGTTTTCCTTTCAAAAAATATTTTATAAAATTAATTAGATTTTGAATTATAAATTACTTGTTAACTATTTCAATTATTTTTCATTTTTTAATATATAATTATTGATATGGAAATGATTTAGAGTGACACAATGATAATTTGACATTATCCATATGCATCTCATTTCATAAAAGTTGACAACAACTTTTAAAGGAGATTTATTAACAAATATATACTACTAAATCTTTTCTTAATTATAGTAAATTAATTAACTAAATATAGTTTTTTTATTTGTTATTAAAATAATTGAAGTGATTTCGGGATAATGTAAAATCTTAAATTCATCATCAAAACGTCATCAATCCGTAATATTTAATAGAGTAACATTTTGTCCTTCCTCTGCTAGTTCAACTAAGAAAAACTGACATGAGCTCAACGAAGGCCATCGGAGTACCATATTGTACGATTGCAATTGATCGTTTGGCAAACTATTCCGACTATGTCTGGATTACCAATATTATCTACGACGTTTCAGTGTTTGTTGAAAAAGTCCGTACCACTCTCACTGACATCGATCGACTGGTAGGCGAATGGATCAACGCAACTTATATCGCAAACGCACGTTCCACCTTCTTATCAGCTTCAACACCCTGCTCGTCTTAGACAGTACCAGAATAGATGTTGTCCTACTGTGCGTTGATAACCGTTGCCTTATCTCAGAGCCGATAGTACATTCATAGTTGCTGAAATCTTTTTCTCAAACCAATAAAATAAGTGTGTTGGGGTGGACATAAAAGCCAAGTTTGATGGCTTGCAAAACAAATATGGCATGGGTGGGGAAGCCCAACACGTGGATTTGTATTGTTCACTCGGGGAAAACTTGGTAGTTTCGTTGTACAAAAAGGTCCTAAAGAAGTCCATTGCGATTAAAAATCCGAATGGTGATATTGATGAAGATAAAAAAAATTAGAGTGCATTGTGCTTATCTCGATGTTTTTCTATTATTGGGATAACTTCCTATATAAGAAATCCAACGGGATTTCCAGAAAACTAACGATAAGGGATTCTACAATTCTCTGATCTTTTCCCAAGCTCTCAAATACGCATAGAAACCAGAATACATAAATAGGATTTCTGGAATAATACGCACCACATTCTTACTATGACAATTAGATTGTGAACATTGGAAACAATTCGTGGGATTCACGTGATTAACTTTCTGACTTGGAGGATCACAGTTTGGTACGTGGAATCCAACCGGGTTCGAGATATCTTCCGCTGCATTATGAATTACATGTTGATAATTCTAATTTCTAAGTATTCAATTCCAACACGTACTCTACTAAATATTTCCTTAATTGTCCCAAATTAATTAACTATATATATTTTTTCATTTTTAGTAAAATAATTGACTAAATATAGTGATTTTAGGATTATGTGAAATAGTCAATTCATCTCCAATAAAATTATTAAATAAATTGTTAAATTTGGAACATTCCCAAAAAAATGATCAAATCTTCGGATTTTGCATTCCAATTCCTCTATAAAAACTCGTATGACGTTAGCCAAATACGTAATGTTTTCCTTTCAAAAAATATTTTATAAAATTAATTATATTTTGAATTTTAAAGGAGATTTATTATCAAATATATACTACTAAATATTTTCTTAATTGTCGTAAATTAATTAACTAAATATAGTTTTTTTATTTGTCAGTAAAATAATTGAAGTGATTTCGGGATAATGTAAAATCTTAAATTCATCATTAAAACGTCATCAATCCGTAATATTTATTATAGTAACATTTTTTCCTTCCTCTCCTAGTCCATCCAAGAAAAATTGACATGAGCTCAATGAAGGACATCGGAGTACCATATTGTACGACTCCAATTGAACGTTTGGCAAACTATTGGGACTATGTCTGGATTACCAATATTATCTACGACGTTTCAGTGTTCGTTGAAAAAGTCCGTACCACTCTCACTGACATCGATCGAGTGGTAGGCGAATGGATCAATGCAACTTATACTGCAAACGCACGTTCCACCTTCTTCTCAGCTTCAACACCCTGCTCGTCTCAGGCAGTACCAAAATCGATGTCGTCCTACTGTGCGTTGATAACCGTTGCCTTATCTCCAAGCCGGTAGTACATTCACAGTTGCTGAAATCTTTTTCTCAAACCAATAAAATAAGTTTGTTGGGGTGGACATAAAAGCCAAGCTTGACAGCTTGCAAAACCATATGGCATGGGTGGGGTTGCCCAACACGTGGATTTGGGTTTTTCACTCGCGGAAAACTTGGTAGTTTCGTTGTACAAACAGGCCCTAAAGAAGTCGATTACGATTAAAAATACGAATGCTGATGTTGATGAAGATAACAAAATTAGAGTTCATTGTGCTTGTCTCGATGTTTTTCTATTATTGGGATAACTTCCTATAAAAGAAATCCAACGAGATTTCTAGAAAACTAACGAAAAGAGATTGTGCGATTCTCTAATATTTTCCCAAACTCTCAAATACGTATAGAAACCAGAATACATAAATAGGATTTCTGGAATAATACGCATCACATTCTTACTATGACAGTTAGATTGTGAACATTGGAAGTAATTCGTAGGATTCACGTGATTGACTTCCTGACTTGGAGGATCATAGTTTGGTACGTGGAATTCAAACGGGTTCGAGATATCTTCCGCTGCATTATGAATTACATGTTGGTAATTCTAATTTCTAAGTAATCAATTCCAACACGTACTCTACTAAATCATTACTTAATTGTCTAAAATTAATTAACTAAATATAATTTTTTCATTTGTTAGTAAAATAATTGACTAAATATAGCAATTTTATGATTATGTGAAATAGTCAATTCATCCCCAATAAATTCATTAAATAAATCGTTAAATTTGGAACATTCCCAAAAAAATGATCAAATCTTCGGATTTTGCATTCCAATTCCTCTATAAAAACTCGTATGGCGTTAGCCAAATACGTAATGTTTTCCTTTCAAAAAATATTTTATAAAATTAATTAGATTTTGAATTATAAATTATTTTGTTAACTATTTCAATTATTTTTCATTTTTTAATATATAATTATTGATATGGAAAAGATTTGGAGTGACACAATGATAATATGACATTATCCATATGCATCTCATTTCATAAAAGTTGGCAACAAATTTTAAAGGAGATTTATTACCAAATATAAACTACTAAATCTTTTCTTAGTTGTCGTAAAGTAATTAACTAAATATAGTTTTTTTATTTGTCCGTAAAATAATTGAAGTGATTTCGGGATAATGTAAAATCTTAAATTCATCATCAAAACGTCATCAATCCTTAATATTTATTAGAGTAACATTTTGTCCTTCCTCTCCAAGTCCAACTAAGAAAAACTGACACGAGCTCAACGAAGGACATCTGAGTACCATATTGTACCATTGCAATTGAACGTTTGACAAACTATTGCGCCTATGTCTGGATTACCAATATTATCTACGACGTTTCAGTGTTCGTTGAAAAAGTCCGTACCGCTCTCACTGACATCGATCGAGTGGTAGGCAAAAGGATCTATGTAACTTATGCCGCAAACGCACGTTCCACCTTCTTATCGGCTTCAACACCCTGCTCGTCTCGGGCAGTACCAAAATCGATGTCATCCTACTATGCGTTGATAACTGTTTCCTTATCTCCAACCCGATAGTACATTCACAGATACTGAAATCTTTTTCTCAAACTAATAAAATAAGTTTGTTGGGGTAGCCATAAAAGCCAAGTTTGATAGCTTGCAAAACTAATATTGCATGGGTGGGTAAGCCAACACATGGATTTGGGTTGTTCACTCGGGGAAAACTTGGTAGTTTCGTTGTACAAAAAGGCCCTAAAGAAGCCGATTGCGATTAAAAATCCGAATGCTGATGTTGATGAAGATAAAAAAATTAGAGTGCATTTTGCTTGTCTCGATGTTTTTCTGTTATTGGGATAACTTCCTATAAAAGAAATCCAACGGGATTTCTAGAAAACTAACGATAAGAGATTTTGAAATTCTCTGTTGTTTTCCCAAGGTCTCAAATACGCATTGAAACCAGAAAATATATATGGGATTTCTAGAATAATACGCATCATATTCGTACTCTAACGCTTAGATTGTGAACATTGGAAGCTATTCGTGGGATTCACGTGATTGACTTCCTTAGTTGGAGGATCACAGTTTGGTACGTGGAATTCAACCAGGTTCGAGATATCTTCCGCTGCATTATGAATTACATGTTGGTAATTCTAATTTCTAAGTAATCAATTCCAACACGTACTCTACTAAATCATTCCTTAACCAAAATTAATTAACTAAATATAATTTTTTCATTTGTTAGTAAAATAATTGACTAAATATAGCGATTTTAGGATTATGTGAAATAGTCAATTCATCCCCAATAAAATCATTAAATAAATTGTTTAATTTGGAACATTCTCAAAAAAATGATCAAATCTTCGGATTTTGCATTCCAATTCCTCTATAAAAACTCGTATGACGTTAGCCAAATACGTAATGTTTTCCTTTCAAAAAATATTTTATAAAATTAATTAGATTTTGAATTATAAATTATTTTGTTAACTATTTCAATTATTTTCCATTTTTAATATATAATTATTGATATGGAAAAGATTTGAAGTGACAAAATGATAATATGACATTATCCATATGCATCTCATTTCATAAAAGTTGGCAACAAATTTTAAAGGAGATTTATTATCAAATATATACTACTAAATATTTTCTTAGTTGTCGTAAATTAATTAACTAAATATAGTTTTTTTATTTGTCCGTAAAATAATTGAAGTGATTTCGGGATAATGTAAAATCTTAAATTCATCATCAAAACGTCATCAATCCGTAATATTTATTAGAGTAACATTTTGTCCTTCCTCTCCAAGTCCAACTAAGAAAAACTGACATGAGCTCAACGAAGGACATTTAAGTACCATATTGTATGACTGCAATTGAACGTTTGACAAACTATTGCGACTATGTCTGGATTACCAATATTATCTACGACGTTTCAGTGTTCGTTGAAAAAGCCCTTACCACTCTCACTGACATCAATCGAGTGGTAGGCGAATGGATCTATGTAACTTATGTTGTAAACGCACGTTCCACCTTCTTATCGGCTTCAACACACTGCTCGTCTCGGGCAGTACGAAAATCGATGTCGTCCTACTGTGCGTTGATAACCGTTACCTTATCTCCAACCCGATAGTACATTCACAGATGCTAAAATCTTTTTCTCAAACAAATAAAATAAGTTTGTTGGGGTGGCCCTAAAAGCAAAGTTTGATAGCTTGCAAAACTAATATTGCATGGGTAGGGAAGCCAACACATGGATTTGGGTTGTTTTCTCGGGGAAAACTTGGTTGTTTCGTTGTACAAAAAGGCCCTACAGAAGTCGATTGCGATTAAAAATTAGAATGCTGATGTTGATGAAGAAAAAAAAATTAGAGTTCATTGTGCTTGTCTCGATGTTTTTCTATTATTGGGATAACTTCCTATATAAGTAATCCAGCGGGATTTCTAGAAAACTAACGATAAGAGATTCTGCAATTCTCGGATCTTTTCCCAAGCTCTTAAATACGTATAGAAACTAGAATACATAAATAGGATTTCTGGAATAATACGCATCACATTTGTACTATGACACTTATACTGTGAACATTGGAAGCAATTCATGTGATTCACATGATTGACTTTCTGACTTGGAGGATCACAATTTGGTACGTGGAATCCAACCGGGTTCGAGATATCTTCCGCTGCATTATGAATTACATGTTGGTAATTCAAATTTCTAAGTAATCAATTCCAACACGTACTTTACTAAATCTTTCCTTAATTGTCCCAAATTAATTAACTAAATATAATTTTTTCATTTGTTAGTAAAATAATTGACTAAATATAGCGATTTTAGGATTATGTGAAATAGTCAATTCATCCCCAATAAAATCATTAAATAAATCGTTAAATTTGGAACATTCCCAAAAAAAATGATCAAATCTTCGGATTTTGCATTCCAATTCCTCTATAAAAACTCTTATGACGTTAGCCAAATACGTAATGTTTTCCTTTCAAAAATATTTTATAAAATTAATTAGATTTTGAATTATAAATTATTTTGTTAACTATTTCAATTATTTTCCATTTTTTAATATATAATTATTGATATGAAAATGATTTGGAGTGATACAATGATAATTTGACATTATCCATATGCATCTCATTTCATAAAAGTTGGCAACAAATTTTAAAGGATATTTATTACCAAATATATACTACTACATCTCTTCTTAATTGTCGTAAATTAATTAACTAAATATAGTTTTTTTTATTTTTCAATAAAATAATTGAAGCGATTTCGGGATAATGTAAAATCTTAAATTCATCATCAAAACGTCATCAATCCGTAATATTTATTAGAGTAACATTTTGTCCTTCCTCTCCAAGTCCAACTAAGAAAAACTGACATGAGCTCAACGAATGCCATCGGAGTACCATATTGTATGACTGCAATTGAACGTTTGGCAAACTATTTCGACTATGTCTGGATTACCAATATTATCAACGAAGTTCCAGTGTTCGTTGAAAAAGTCCGTACCACTCTCACTGACATCGATCGAGTGGTAGGCGAATGGATCAATGCAACTTATACCGCAAACACAAGTTCCACCTTCTTATCGGCTTCAACACCCTGCTCGTTTCAGGCAGTATCAAAATCGATGTCGTCCTACTGTGCGTTGATAATCGTTGCCTTATCTCCAAGCCAATAGTACATTCATAGTTGCTAAAATCTTTTTCTCAAACCAATAAAATAAGTTTGTTGGGGTGGCCATAAATGCCAAGCTTGGCAGCTTGCAAAACCAATATGGCATGGGTGGGGAACTCTAACACGTGGATTTGGATTGTTCACTCGGGGAAAACTTGGTAGTTTCGTTGTACAAAAAGGCCCTAAAGAATTCGAATGCTAATGTTGATGAAGATAAAAAAATTAGAGTGCATTGTGATTGTCTCGATATTTTTCTATTATTGGGATAACTTCCTATATAAGAAATCCAGCGGGATTTCCAGAAAACTAACGATAAGAGATTCTGCAATTCTCTGATCTTTTCCCAAGCTCTCAAAAACCTATAGAAACCAGAATACATAAATATTATTTCTGGAATAATACACATCACATTCGTACTATGACACTTAGATTGTGAACATTGGAAGCAATTCGTGGGATTCACGTGATTGACTTCCTGACTTGGAGGATCACAGATTGGTACGTGGAATTCAACCGGTTTCGAGATATCTATCGCTGCATTATGAATTACATGTTTGAAATTCTAATTTCTAAGTAATCAATTCCAACACGTACTCTACTAAATCTTTTCTTAATTGTCCCAAATTAATTAACTAAATATAGTTTTTTCATTTGTTAGTAAAATAATTGATTAAGTATAGTGAGTTTAGGATTATGTGAAATAGTCAATCCATTCCCAATAAAATTATTAAATAAATCGTTAAATTTGTATTCCCAAAAAAAATGATCAAATCTTCGTATTTTGCATTCCAATTCCTCGAGAAAAACTCGTATGACATTAGCCAAATACGTAATGTTTTCCTTTCAAGAAATATTTTATAAAATTAATTAGATTTTGAAGTATAAATTATTTGTTAACTATTTCAATTATTTTCCAATTTTTAATATATAATTATTGATATGGAAATGATTTAGAGTGACACAATGATAATTTGACATTATGCATATGCATCTCATTTCATAAAAGTTGGCAACAACTTTTAAAGGAGATTTATTACCAAATATATACTACTAAATCTTTTCTTAATTGTCGTATATTAATTAACTAAATATAGTTTTTTTATTTGTCATTAAAATAATTGAAGTGATTTCGAAATAATGTAAAATCTTAAATTTATCATCAAAACATTATCAATCCGTAATATTTATTAGAGTAACATTTTGTCCTTCCTCTCCAAGTCCAACTAAGAAAAAAAACTGACACGATCTCAAAGTAGGCCATCAGAGTACCATATTGTATGACTGCAATTGAACGTTTGGCAAAGTATTGCGACTATGTCTGGATTACCAATATTATCTACGACGTTTCATTGTTCGTTGAAAAAGTCCGTACCGCTCTCATTGACATCGATCGAGTGGTAGGCGAATGGATCAATGCAACTTATGCCGCAAACGCACGTTCCACCTTCTTATCGGCTTCAACACCCTGCTCGTCTCGGGCAGTATCAAAATCGATGTCGTCCTACTGTGCGTTGATAATCGTTGCCTTATCTCCAAGCCTATAGTACATTCATAGTTGCTGACATCTTATTCTCAAACCAATAAAGTAAGTTTGTTGGGGTGGCCATAAAAGCCAAGCTTGGCAGCTTGCAAAACCAATATGGCATGGGTGGGGAAGCCTAACACGTGGATTTGGGTTTTTCACTCGGGGAAAACTTGGTAGTTTCGTTGTACAAAAAGGCCCTAAAGAAATCGATTGCGATTAAAAATTCGAATGCTAATGTTGATGAAGATAAAAAAAAATTAGAGTGCATTGTGATTGTCTCGATATTTTTCTATTATTGGGATAACTTCCTATATAAGAAATCTAGCGGGATTTCCAGAATACTAACGATAAGAGATTCTGCAATTCTCTGATCTTTTTCCAAGCTCTCAAATACCTATAGAAACCAGAATACATAAATATTATTTCTGGAATAATACGCATCACATTCGTACTATGACACTTAGATTGTGAACATTGGAAGCAATTCGTGGGGTTCACGTGATTGACTTCCTGACTTGGAGGATCACAGTTTGGTACGTGGAATTCAACCGGGTTCGAGATATCTTCCGCTGCATTATGAATTACATGTTGGTAATTCTAATTTATAAGTAATCAATTCAAACACGTAATCTACTAAATCTTTTCTTAATTGTCCCAAATTAATTAACTAAATATAGTTTTTTCATTTGTCAGTAAAATAATTGACTAAATATAGTGATTTTAGGATTAAGTGAAATAGTCAATTCATCCCCAATAAAATTATTAAATAAATTGTTAAATTTGGAACATTCCCAAAAAAATGATCAAATCTTCGGATTTTGCATTCCAATTCCTCTATAAAAACTCGTATGACGTTAGCCAAATACGTAATGTTTTCCTTTCAAAAATATTTTATAAAATTAATTATATTTTGAATTATAAATTATTTTGTTAACTATTTCAATTATTTTCTATTTTTAATATTTAATTATTGATATGGAAAAGATTTGGAGTGATAGAATGATAATTTGACATTATCCATATGCATCTCATTTCATAAAAGTTGGCAACGAATTTTAAAGGAGATTTATTACCAAATATATACTACTAAATCTTTTCTTATATGTGGTAAATTAATGAACTAAATATAGTTTTTTTATTTATCAGTAAAATAATTGAAGTGATTTCGGGATAATGTAAAATCTTAAATTCATCATCAAAACGTCATCAATCCGTAATATTTATTAGAGTAACATTTTGTACTTCCTCTCCAAGTTCAACTAAGAAAAATTGACATGAGCTCAACGAAGGCCATCGGAGTACCATATTGTATGACTGCAATTGAACGTTTGACAAACTATTCCGACTATGTCTGGATTACGAATATTATCTACGACGTTTTAGTGTTCGTTGAAAAAGTCCGTACCGCTCTCACTGACATCGATCGAGTGGTAGGCGAATGGATCTATGCAACTTATGCCGCAAACGCACATTCCACCTTCTTATTGGCTTCAACACCCTGCTCGTCTCGGGCAGTACCAAAATCGATGTCGTCCTACTGTGCGTTGATAACCGTTGCCTTATCTCCAACCCGGTAGTACATTCACAGATGCTGAAATCTTTTTCTCAAACTAATAAAATAAGTTTGTTGGGGTAGCCATAAAAGCCAAGTTTGATAGCTTGCAAAACTAATATTGCATGGGTAGGGAAGCCAACACATGGATTTGGGTTGTTCACTCGGGGAAAACTTGGTAGTTTCGTTGTACAAAAAGGCCCTAAAGAAGCCAATTGCGATTAAAAATCCGAATGCTGATGTTGATGAAGATAAAAAAATTAGAGTGCATTTTGCTTGTCTCGATATTTTTCTATTATTGGGATAACTTCCTATATAAGAAATCTAGCGGGATTTCCAGAAAACTAACGATAAGAGATTCTGCAATTCTCTGATCTTTTCCCAAGCTCTCAAATACCTATAGAAACCATAATACATAAATATTATTTCTGGAATAATACGCATCACATTCGTACTATGACACTTAGATTGTGAACATTGGAAGCAATTCGTGGGATTCACGTGATTGACTTCCTGACTTGGAGGATCACAATTTGGTACGTGGATTTCAACCGGTTTCGAGATATCTTTCGCTGCATTATGAATTACATGTTTGTAATTCTAATTTCTAAGTAATCAATTCCAACACGTACTCTACTAAATAATTCCTTAATTGTCTAAAATTAATTAACTAAATATAATTTTTTCATTTGTTAGTAAAATAATTGCCTAAATATAGCGATTTTATGATTATGTGAAATAGTCAATTCATCCCCAATAAATTCATTAAATAAATCGTTAAATTTGGAACATTCCCAAAAAAATGATCAAATCTTCAGATTTTTCATTCCAATTCCTCTATAAAAACTCGTATGACGTTAGCCAAATACGTAATGTTTTCCTTTCAAAAAATATTTTATAAAATTAATTAGATTTTGAATTATAAATTATTTTGTTAACTATTTCAATTATTTTCCATTTTTTAATATATAATTATTGATATGGAAAAGATTTGGAGTGACACAATGATAATATGACATTATCCATATGCATCTCATTTCATATAAGTTGGCAACAAAATTTAAAGGAGATTTATTACCAAATATATATTACTAAATCTATTCTTAGTTGTCGTAAATTAATTAACTAAATATAGTTTTTTTATTTGTCCGTAAAATAATTGAAGTGATTTCGGGATAATGTAAAATCTTAAATTCATCATCAAAACGTCATCAATCCGTAATATTTATTAGAGTAACATTTTGTCCTTCCTCTCCAAGTCCAACTAAGAAAAACTGACATGAGCTCAACGAAGGACATCTGAGTACCATATTGTACGACTGCAATTGAACATTTGACAAACTATTGCGACTATGTTTGGATTACCAATATTATCTACGACGTTTCAGTGTTCGTTGAAAAAGTTCGTACCGCTCTCACTAACATCGATCGAGTGGTAGGCGAATGGATCTATGCAACTTATGTCGCAAACGCACGTTCCACCTTCTTATCGGCTTCAACACCCTGCTCGTCTCGGGCAGTACCAAAATCGATGACGTCCTATTGTGCGTTGATAACCGTTGCCTTATCTCCAACCCGATAGTACATTCACAGATGCTGAAATATTTTTCTCAAACTAATAAAATAAGTTTGTTGGGGGTAGCCATAAAAGCCAAGTTTGATAGCTTGCAAAACTAATATTGCATGGGTAGGGAAGCCAACACATGGATTTGGGTTGTTCACTCGGGGAAAACTTGGTAGTTTCGTTGTACAAGAAGCCGATTGCGATTAAAATTCCGAATGCTGATGTTGATGAAGATAAAAAAATTAAAGTGCATTTTGCTTGTCTCGATGTTTTTCTATTATTGGGATAACTTCCTGTAAAAGAAATCCAACGGGATTTCTAGAAAACTAACGATAAAAGATTTTGCAATTCTCTGATGTTTTCCCAAGGTCTCAAATACGCATAGAAACCAGAAAACATATAT
Source organism: Galeopsis tetrahit (assembly GCA_963675135.1). Taxonomy (NCBI): domain Eukaryota; kingdom Viridiplantae; phylum Streptophyta; class Magnoliopsida; order Lamiales; family Lamiaceae; genus Galeopsis; species Galeopsis tetrahit. Next base: position 24,117,234 of record OY776134.1, read on the forward strand.
GGGATTTCTGGAATAATAGGCATCATATTCGTACTCTAACGCTTAGATTGTGAACATTGGAAGCAATTCGTGGGATTCACGTGATTGACTTCCTTAGTTGGAGGATCACAGTTTGGTACGTGGAATTCAACCAGGTTCGAGATATCTTCCGCTGCATTATGAATTACATGTTGGTAATTCTAATTTCTAAGTAATCAATTCCAACACGTACTCTACTAAATCTTTCCTTAATTGTCCCAAATTAATTAACTAAATATAATTTTTTTTCATTTGTTAGTAAAATAATTGATTAAATATAGCGATTTTAGGATTATGTGAAATAGTCAATTCATCCCCAATAAAATCATTAAATAAATCGTTAAATTTGGAACATTCTCAAAAAAATGATCAAATCTTCGGATTTTGCATTCCAATTCCTCTATAAAAACTCGTATGACGTTAGCCAAATACGTAATGTTTTCCTTTCAAAAAATATTTTATAAAATTAATTAGATTTTGAATTATAAATTATTTTGTTAACTATTTCAATTATTTTCCATTTTAAATATATAATTATTGATATAGAAAAGATTTGGAGTGACACAATGATAATATGACATTATCCATATGCATCTCATCTCATAAAAGTTGGTAACAAATTTTAAAGGAGATTTATTACCAAATATATACTACTAAATCTTTTCTTAGTTGTCGTAAATTAATTAACTAAATATAGTTTTTTTATTTGTCCGTAAAATAATTGAAGTGATTTCGGGATAATGTAAAATCTTAAATTCATCATCAAAACGTCCTCAATCCGTAATATTTATTAGAGTAACATTTTGTCCTTCCTCTCCAAGTCCAACTAAGAAAAACTGACATGAGCTCAACGAAGGACATCTGAGTACCATATTGTACGACTGCAATTGAACGTTTGACAAACTATTGCGACTATGTTTGGATTACCAATATTATCTACGACGTTTCAGTGTTCGTTGAAAAAGTCCGTACCGCTCTCACTGACATCGATCGAGTGGTAGGCGAATGGATCTATGCAACTTATGTCGCAAACGCACGTTCCACCTTCTTATCGGCTTCAACACCCTGCTCGTCTCGGGCAGTACCAAAATCGATGTCGTCCTATTGTGCGTTGATAACCGTTGCCTTATCTCCAACCCGATAGTACATTCACAGATGCTGAAATATTTTTCTCAAACTAATAAAATAAGTTTGTTGGGGTAGCCATAAAAGCCAAGTTTGATAGCTTGCAAAACTAATATTGCATGGGTAGGGAAGCCAACACATGGATTTGGGTTGTTCACTCGGGGAAAACTTGGTAGTTTCGTTGTACAAGAAGCCGATTGCGATTAAAAATCCGAATGCTGATGTTGATGAAGATAAAAAAATTAAAGTGCATTTTGCTTGTCTCGATGTTTTTCTATTATTGGGATAACTTCCTATAAAAGAAATCCAACGGGATTCCTAGAAAACTAACGATAAGAGATTTTGCAATTCTCTGATGTTTTCCCAAGGTCTCAAATACGCATAGAAACCAGAAAACATATATGGGATTTCTGGAATAATAGGCATCATATTCGTACTCTAACGCTTAGATTGTGAACATTGGAAGCAATTCGTGGGATTCACGTGATTGACTTCCTTAGTTGGAGGATCACAGTTTGGTACGTGGAATTCAACCAGGTTCGAGATATCTTCCGCTGCATTATGAATTACATGTTGGTAATTCTAATTTCTAAGTAATCAATTCCAACACGTACTCTACTAAATCTTTCCTTAATTGTCCCAAATTAATTAACTAAATATAATTTTTTTCATTTGTTAGTAAAATAATTGATTAAATATAACGATTTTAGGATTATGTGAAATAGTCAATTCATCCCCAATAAAATCATTAAATAAATCGTTAAATTTGGAACATTCTCAAAAAAATGATCAAATCTTCGGATTTTGCATTCCAATTCCTCTATAAAAACCCGTATGACGTTAGCCAAATACGTAATGTTTTCCTTTCAAAAAATATTTTATAAAATTAATTAGATTTTGAATTATAAATTATTTTGTTAACTATTTTCCATTTTTAATATATAATTATTGATATGGAAAAGATTTGGAGTGACACAATGATAATATGACATTATCCATATGCATCTCATTTCATAAAAGTTGGCAACAAATTTTAAAGGAGATTTATTATCAAATATATACTACTAAATATTTTCTTAATTGTCGTAAATTAATTAACTAAATATAGTTTTTTATTTGTCCGTAAAATAATTGAAGTGATTTCGGGATAATGTAAAATCTTAAATTCATCATCAAAGCGTCATCAATCCGTAATATTTATTAGAGTAACATTTTGTCCTTCCTCTCCAAGTCCAACTAAGAAAAACTGACATGAGCTCAACGAAGGACATTTGAGTACCATATTGTACTACTGCAATTGAACGTTTGACAAACTATTGCGACTATGTCTGGATTACCAATATTATCTATGACGTTTCAGTGTTCGTTGAAAAAGTCCGTACCCCTCTCACTAACATCGATCGAGTGGTAGGCGAATGGATCTATGCAATTTATGCTGCAAACGCATGTTCCACCTTCTTATCTGCTTCAACACCATGCTCGTCTCGGGCAGTACCAAAATCGATGTCGTCCTACTGTGCGTTGATAACCGTTGCCTTATCTCCAACCCGATAGTACATTCACAGATGCTGAAATCTTTTTCTCTATAATACCCTAGATTTTCTTCATTTTTCATATGTTAATAAAATATGCATAAGATATTAATTAAAAAAAATTAATTAATTATTATGATAAATATATATTTAATAATATTTAAATTATTATTATCATATATAAAAGATATGGCATTCCCACGTTGAACTTTTCTTCGACCCGAATTTAAATTAGAATAATAATCTTCAACGTAAAATCTGCCATTATCCCATGATTCTTGCAACCAACTCTCTATAAGCCCTTATTTTACCCTTCCCCTTAAGTCATAATACATAAATATATGTTTTCACCATTAACTTACGTTTCTCCTGGGAGCAAAAAGAACGGTTGTTGTTCTTCTATCTTCTGGCGTAAGGGTAACGTCTTCTTCCCCTCTTCTTTGATTAATTCGATTCTCTGTTCTACAGCGTGAGTATTTATACTATAATTATTATTATTGTAGATGTTGTTACTCTTAAATGTCTTAACATTCACAGCAACATCTTAATTCGACCTTTCTTATTTTTCCTAAGTCCAAATTCTGTTTTCTAGCTAATGCTGCTTTGGATGTTGTAACATCGCAGGTTGAAGATCTAGAACATTCTACACAGTTCCAGACTGGAAGGATCTGGAAGCTTGCAGAAGTATGTAGATCAGGCGGTTGCATGGAGAAACGTCCAGAATTGGCTGGAAGGTGCTAGAATTCATTGGAATGAAGAGTGGGCTAAAAAGAAGGGATGAGATCCTAAAAAATAGGATATGGATTATGAAGCTTCTATAATTCGTTTTTACCACTATAAATACTCAAGGAAGGCTTCATTATTCAGCATGGAGAATTAAGAGTAATCACATAATGTCTTTGTAAAGCATTCATCCTACTTAGACATTATCGTGATTATTATTTCTTCTTCATCAGATTCTAGTACAACATGAAGAAATACATATTAGATCCGAGAGTCACATATTTCACGAAGTGCTATTCTTTAATTCTTAAACTAGTGTTCATCCTGTTAGGAATTAATTGTCATTGGCATGTTCATGTCGTTGTGCCGAAGAGTCCAAACTTCCTGTACAACATAGACTTTTCTATACTTCTTTGATAGATAGATCATAGAGTTAGATTAGTTTTTGGCAGTGTTTTACACTTAAGCCATCTTTAGATTTGATAGTTTGTCAAGTCTTATTTCCGTTGTGAATATTTGTTCACACACCATTTGTATTCACATAATTATTAGTGAAAGTTTCGCCATGAGGCTCGCATAGATTTTAAATTAAAATCTATGTTAAAAAGTTAATTCTGTGTCTTTGTGTTTTTCATACTTTCAAGTCTACCGCTATTCGTATTCTGATATTCTGTAATCGAGTCAGTGTTACATTGAGTGTTCTAACATTGAGTGTAGCATCAGTCTTGTTTTACTTGTGTTCAGTTTATTTTTAGTGTTTTAGTCTTCCGCTGTGTCTGTCTTTTCTGATATTCTGTTTGAATTAATGTTACACCATTTGTCTTAACATTCAGTGTAACATTGTTTTGTTTTTCACTTAAACACTACTATACCATCCATACACACTTTCAGTTGGTATCAGAGCCAATACCTGACGACACTAGGTTTAGATCCTTGTTTTAAGTGTGTTTTAGTTTATGTTAGCAATGGAAACCAATCACATATCCACTGCACTTAGGCACTCGAACATATTATCCATATTTAAAGCCTAAGTTGTGCATGTATATCAAGTCGATAGATGAACGTGCTTGGAGGACTGTATTTACAGGTTATGATGTACCAAAGATCCAAACCAACACATCAACACATCCACCAGATAGAAGGAAAAGTCAATTTCAACCAAGGTTATCAAAAAGTGAAGGTAAACTAAGGTATGATCTTTAATATAGAAAATCAGTTCAATGCATGTTTTGAATGTGGTCATTATGAAAATTAATGTGCCAATATTAGACTTAAGCAAAAACTGAATTTTAGTACTACCTTAAATGATAAATCAGATGATGAATTTGATGAATCAAATGAAGTTGAATTTGCTTTTCATACCAAGATTGATTATGATAATTCTTTATATGATGATCTGGATGATACAGATTTTGATGTTGCACCTAATCTCATAACATTTATGGTAACATCAAAACAGAGTCACCCAGATTTGAATTGTTTTAATGGGTTTGTTGATGATGCAGGATAAGTATTGATGATTCTAAATACCAAAAGTTGTTAGATGATTGTAACTCTCAGAAACTCACTCTTAATTCTTTGAACAAAGAGAATGAGAATCTGAAAGGACCAATTACCAAGCTAGAAGTCATACTTACCAGAAGAGATTTTGAAGTTTGTAAACTGAAGGAGAAATTGATCACCTCTACTTTAAGTTTCATAAAATTTTCTATGAGTGCTTCTGATATATGTTATAGCTATTGGTAAATCTGATAATTGTGGTACACGTTATGATAGTGAAACTGCTTCTATTTTCTAAGAATTTTGAATATGTTGTGAAGTTTGTGAAGGCAAATGTTAAAACATATATTGTAACATCTGCACAAACAGATTCTCACAAAGTCAAAAACATTGAAAAGAAGTTTGTATGTCATTATTTTTCGAAAATTGATCATATTTGTCCTTACTGCATGCAAATGTTTGATGATCTGAGATATGAGAAAATGTTACCTAAAATGATGTTACATCCTATGAAACATTTTCTAAAATCTGCATGGAAATCTGATGTTACTTGTAATGCTGTTCACACTTCCTTGAAAGCATGTTTACTTGGTCTATAATATTTTGATAGTTGTTGTTCTAGACATATGACATGACAAATTGACTACTTATCTGATTATGTGACCTTGAATGAAGGTAATATTACATATGGTGGTTGTTCGAAAGGACAGATTATAGGAACTTTGAATGTTGAAGGTTTTCCTGAGCTTAAGAATGTTTTACATTTTGATGGTTTGCTTGCTGATTTGATTAATATTAGTCAACTTTGTGATGATAATTTGCATGTATAATTTGATAAAGAATCATGTGTATGTTCTTAATAAAGATGAAGATTGTCTAGGGCAGTAGATAATTGTTATCTTATTGGAACAAATGTGTGTAATTTGTCAAAGAATGATGAAAATATCTTATTGCATCAAAAATTGGGACATGCATATATTATACATCAGTGAAGAGACTAATCAAAGTCGATGCAGTGAAAAGGATTACCAAAACTGAAGTTTTAGATTACTCATGTATGTGGACCATGCCAGAAAGGTAAGCAGGTAAGAATGTCGTATAAAATGCTGTCACATTGTTCTACACATCAATGTTTCGAATTGTTGCACATGGATTTAACTGGTCTTATGTCTTTGTTGTAAGAAAGAATATAACTCTACAAGAAATGGCAAGAATCATGCTTACATCTAAAAGTCTTGATAAGAGATTTTGGGTTGAAGCATTGAATACAGCATGTCATATTATTAATAGAGTTTATATTCGATCTGGCACAATTCAAACAACTTATGAGATTTTGAACAACAGAAAACCAAATGTGAAATATTTTCATGTATTTGGTTGTGTGTGTTATACTGTGGATGATATGGATCAACTTCATAAGTTTGATTCTAAAAGTGTAAGGTTTCTTTTTAGGCTATTCTAGAAATATTAAAGCTTATAGAGTTTATAACCTTAAGACTAACACTTTTCAAGAATCTGTTAATCTTGTGTTTGATGATGATTAAGGTCTTACAGATGAAGAAGATGTATCACAAGTGACTGACAATCCTGAGAATACACTGAAATCTAAACATGTTGCACCTAATGTTACAACATCTGGAGCAACATCTACAGAACAGTCAGTTGGAATTTCACAGAACAGTCAGTATGTTCCCAAAATGAATCCTTCTTCAAGAATTGATAAAAGTCATCCATCTGACCAAATCATAGGTGATGCTACAGTTGGAGTGCAAACAAGAGGAAAAGTTAGATCAATAAGGTAGATGTGGTAAGAACAATATGCATGTCTTCTATTTGTAATGTTGTTAATGCAGAGTGTTACTCTTTAGAAATTGAGCCTAAAAATGTTAATGAAACATTTTTTGATGAGTCTGATAATATTTCTTAGGAATGAGACTAGATTAGTTGCACAAACATACACTCAAGTTGAGGTTATTGATTTTGATGAAACTTTTGCACATGTTGCTAGGATAGAATCTATTAGATTATTGCTAGCAATTGCATGTTTTATTGACATTAAACTTCATCAAATGGATGTATATGCTGCATTTCTAAATGGCATTTTGAATGAAGAAGCATATGTTGAACAACTTAAAGGATTTGAAGATCCACAATACCCTGATCATTTTTTAGAGGAGAAGCCGATATAACTGTGTTTATTAAGCACACTGGAGAAGATTTACTTATTGCTCAAATATTTGTTGATGACATTGTGTTTGGTTTAACTTGTGATAAAATGTTAACCAATTTGTTAAAACAATGACTGCAACATTTGAGATGAGTATGGTTGGAGACTTGAATTATTTTTTAGGTCTACAAATCAATCAATGTAAGGATGATATATTCTTCTCTCAAGGTAAGTATGCTAAGAACTTAGTTAAAAGGTTTGATTTTGAAAGTTAAAAAGTAATGAAAACTTCTATGAGATCTACTTTGAAACTTTGCAAAGACAATGCTGGAAAGGATGTTGATCCAACATTGTATAGATCTATGATAAGAAGTCTTACTTTATCTAACCTCTATTAGACCAGATATAATGTACAGTGTTTTTGTTTGTGCTAGTTACCAATATTATCCAAAGGAATCTCACCTGAATGTTTTGAAAAGAATTATCAAGTATGATGCAGGTACAAGTGAACTTGGGATTTGGTATACTAAGGACACCAACAACACTTTGATTGGATACAGTGATGCGGATTGAGCATGAGATATAGATGACAAAAAGAGTAAGAGTAGAGGATGTTTCTACATGGGAAACAATCTTGTTGTTAAACAAGATATTTCATTACTATGGAATTGAATTGATATCCTTACAATTTTCTGTGATAATACGAGTGCATAAACATTTCTAAAAATTCAGTACAACACTCACTCACTAAACACATTTGCATTAGGAATTATTTTATGAGAGATTTAGTGGAGAAGAACATAGTAAAGTTGGAATACCTACCTTCTGAAAATCATAATGATGATATATTTACTAAGGATTTGACCTTGAGACATTCTTATCTTTGAGAAAATCTCTTGGTATGTGTAGTATCTGAATAATCCAAGATGGATGGTGTTACAAATGTTATAGCATTTGGGACAACATCATAAGGTTGTATAGTTGTTATAGATTTAATTTATTTCCTATTTTCGTTGAATAATTCCTTTGTAAAATATTCTTGAATCTAAAATTTGTTGTGCAAAAATAAACATGTCTTACACCTCTCAAATGCATATAAATAGAATGTTGTTAGCATACTAAAAGATGTAGTTAATCACTGAGTAACTATGGAGCACAGAGTTGACTACTACGATGCCTTCTTTTCAAAAGGTGATTAATAAAATACATCAACATGTTCATAATCCATTGAGTAATTATGGGGCACGGAGTTCGCTACTACGATGCACTCTTCTAGAAAAATGGATCAATATGAACTAGGTGCTACAACACGAAAAGAAAAGAAAAAATGGTGCAACACAAATGAAGTAAATTCATGTAAAAACCGTGTTGAGGTGTATGTAACAGTTTTGAGCATAGCATTAGATGATTCGATTATATTTTTATAAGTAGTAATTATTTAATTATTTGTGGAAATTTATTTTATTTATTCCTGATTATACTAACCCACATCCTTGTTTTATTTTCAGGTTATACACATTTAAATGTTAAATATTCTAGATTGTTCTTAATTTAATTAATTATTTAATTATGATTTTACCCACTACTTACCCATGATTTATTTTTGTGGCTAAGTTTATGGAGTATTATCGAATTCCTTCTAGAATCCTCCTTAGTTAGTTCTTATTTTGTTATACGTATTACTTCCAACTATGCATTCTCTCCTATATACTTCTCATAACATGATATACTAAGCATTGCATTTTTTTTTCGAGTGATTTGAGTATTGCATTTTAAGATTTGCTAAAGCCTTGTTTGTCTCGAATTTTGTTATTATCTTTTCGATTTCTTGGTGCTTAAATGACAGGAAACAAAGCAACTACCTCACCACAATCAAACTCCCACGAAACCGTCATCTCCATCTCTCTCCAACCTTAATAGTTTCGCTTTCATGGTCGCTTTACACCAAAACTCACCAACTGCTACAAGAAAAGCTGAAACACTTACCCAAACAACTCCAGTTACACCCATTCTAAAACTGTTCATATTATGAGAATCTACTTATTCTTACTGTTAGAAATATGTCCATTGACATTTCTCACTACTGAAAACCCAAAAACTCACCACTACACTTGGTTATTTCACCTCAATAGCTTCCTCTATGGGGGAGATTGAAAAGGAAATTGATGATTTTCCTGTTGCTAGCAGAATGTGTTTGCAAATGCTGAGACATCCGATTTTGAGGACGCTCAAATGAAGGAGACTGACGCGAATACTAACTCAGGTGAAACTAACTCTTATCTTTTTAATACTGATGAATCTGAATATATTGCTTTTTGGAGGAATTTTGAGAAAGAAAAGAGAAAGAGGATCCCTGTTCAACGAAGAAAATTCGGATGTGTGTGTACGAGTTGATTACTCTAACTCACTGAGGAGAAAGAAGAAAGAAAGTAGTGTTGCTGATGAACCGATTTAAGTTCTTTTCTTAATCGGAGGAAGAAAATGTGGTTACTGAGAAACGAGTCAAAAGGAAGTATGATCCAAAGGGAAAGAAGGTTGCTGCTGAACGAGACTTGCCTAAAAGAATTGAATCTGATCCAGAGGATAATCCCACTGTGCGTGAGATTAAGAAGATTCTGAGGAAGAATGCTGCATCAAATGCTGAACCAAGTGCTGCAACACCAGGCCCTGATGACAGTAGAAGTGATGATTCTGAGAAGAGCAGTAGTATGGACTCTGAATCAGCTGAGGAAATAAATTCTAAAGGAGGTAATTCTGATCCTGATAATAATTCTTAGATTGATAGGTTAGTTCCTAAAATCACTAAGCTATCTTGAGGAAAGTTGTTAATGGAAAAGAGAATTATCATTGCTTATTTTGAGAGTAAAGGATTGATACAATTTTTGAAAGGAAATTGTTGAAAGTTGTAACTTTGAGTAATACTTTTGTGTTTGACTGGGTATATGTACTTTATGCTTGTCTTAGGAAGAGTACGGGTAGACGTAGATCTAAATGATATTGGAATGTACAATTTAGGGAGAGATCAGTTTCATTTACTCCGAAATTGATTGATGACTTCTTAGAGATAGAGCCTGTGATTGATGAAGATGAACTTGATTTGAACTTGGTTGCTACTTCTATAACTAGCGTATATTAACTAGGTGACAAAATGTTATGCTTGTTAAAGATCTCACATCTCTATACCTTGTACTCCATAAATTGATTGTCTACAATTGGTTACCCTATACAAAATCCACTACGGTGATTAAGGATTAAGCTATATTGTTGTATAGGATTTTTGTGTTGAAGAATTTAATCTGAATTTAACTATTTTCACCACATGCAGTTTATAGTGATATTTATTATAAAGGGATTTTACCTTACCATTTGCTGATGTGTTCATACCTCAAGAGGCATGAATTTTTAAACCTGAGGAAACTGAGGTTTTTAGAGGCAAGGTACCCTTGATGACTATCTCACCTGCTCTGTTACTTGGTGAAAGGATTGTTGATTTGCTGTGTTACAAAATTCAGATGGTTCTGATCACATAGATGCTCTTATTCCAGCTAGACCAGCTCCAGCAAGACCTGAACAGAGAAATGTTACACCGAATGTGAAACGCATTGGTGGTCACATTGGTTAAAATTTTCTGTTTCCAGATCTTTTATTTTACTTCAACTGAAACGTTTACAGGACTCTATTGATGGGCTTCAGTTCCTTAAAGTCCAGTGATTATAGACGCTTTCTACTACCACAGGGGGAGAAACACCATCAACTTCTGAGGTTCGAAGTGAAGAGCTCCATGAAGATGTACCAGAAGTTGATTGTGTACCTGATGTTATTCATGAAGAGATTGTTGAACCAGATGTTGTAGTTCACTTTGCTACAACGTGCACTGTTGTTGAAGAGGAGGAGGATTAATTTGCTGATGCTGATGAACGTATGGATGTTCTTTATGACATCTAAACAGGTTATGGTAACAATTGAACAGGTTGATACAAGACAGGGGGAGGGCTGAACATTATAAGTGATTATGTGCAGGAACATGATGCTGCAGCTGTTGATACAGCAATATATGTCACTTGTTTAGTTTCTCAAGTATTTGTGCCTTTTATACTTCCCTTGATCTTATTCATTGTTGTTACTGTGTTTAAGTTGATTTACAGATTCTGTTTTTTCCTTTCTAGTTGATAGGTTGTCTTTTATTCAACTTGCTTAATTTGTTTGCATTGATGATAATAGTTTACTGCTTCATGCTTAAATTGTTTTCATACTTATTATCATTTGCTTACTACATGTTGTTTATGTTTATGTTAGTTGTTGTCTGTTTTGTTTTTCTAACTTGCCTTATTATTCAATTTGCTTAAATTGTTTGCTTTGAGGATAATATAGAAGTACACCACTCTTTAATTATCATGTGCTTACTGCTTACTGCTTAAATTGTTTGCTTTGATAATAATATAATTTAGAAGTACACTTCTTTTTAATTCTCAGTTGCTTACTGCTTATTGTTTAAGTCTTTGTTAGATATTATTATTTTTCACATGTTTTGCTCTGTTTTTTATTTTTAGTCTTTGCTCTATTTGTTTTTCTTTTCTTCATTATTTCTCTGATTTTATTTTATTGAGTCATACATAAGTCTTAGGTTGGTTTAGTACATATTCATATATGCTCTAATTTAACTTATGATTTTTGTAAGTTTATATGTTGTTCAGATAAGTATATTGTTTATACTTATTGTTGTTTTGAGTGAGATCACATTGCTCTTATGGCACGGACTATGTGAAATCATTCTTGGTCTATCTTACTTTGATCCGGAAGCTACAACAGGTGTTGACTTGATTAATACATGGATATGATGGTAATGCTCTAGCATGTACATAATACTGAGTATATATAGAAATATATGTGCATCAGGTGTGTTGTAGTCGAAAGGTCAAATTGGGGGAGATTGTAGATGTTGTTACTCTTAAATGTCTTAACATTCACAGCAACATCTTAATTCGACCTTTCTTATTTTTCCTAAGTCCAAATTCTGTTTTCTAGCTAATGCTGCTTTGGATGTTGTAACATCGCAGGTTGAAGATCTAGAACATTCTACACAGTTCCAGACTGGAAGGATCTGGAAGCTTGCAGAAGTATGTAGATCAGGCGGTTGCATGGAGAAACGTCCAGAATTGGCTGGAAGGTGCTAGAATTCATTGGAATGAAGAGTGGGCTAAAAAGAAGGGATGAGATCCTAAAAAATAGGATATGGATTATGAAGCTTCTATAATTCGTTTTTACCACTATAAATACTCAAGGAAGGCTTCATTATTCAGCATGGAGAATTAAGAGTAATCACATAATGTCTTTGTAAAGCATTCATCCTACTTAGACATTATCGTGATTATTATTTCTTCTTCATCAGATTCTCGTACAACATGAAGAAATACATATTAGATCCGAGAGTCACATATTTCACGAAGTGCTATTCTTTAATTCTTAAACTAGTGTTCATCCTGTTAGGAATTAATTGTCATTGGCATGTTCATGTCGTTGTGCCGAAGAGTCCAAACTTCCTGTACAACATAGACTTTTCTATACTTCTTTGATAGATAGATCATAGAGTTAGATTAGTTTTTGGCAGTGTTTTACACTTAAGCCATCTTTAGATTTGATAGTTTGTCAAGTCTTATTTCCGTTGTGAATATTTGTTCACACACCATTTGTATTCACATAATTATTAGTGAAAGTTTCGCCATGAGGCTCGCATAGATTTTAAATTAAAATCTATGTTAAAAAGTTAATTATGTGTCTTTGTGTTTTTCATACTTTCAAGTCTACCGCTATTCGTATTCTGATATTCTGTAATCGAGTCAGTGTTACATTGAGTGTTCTAACATTGAGTGTAGCATCAGTCTTGTTTTACTTGTGTTCAGTTTATTTTTAGTGTTTTAGTCTTCCACTGTGTCTGTCTTTTCTGATATTCTGTTTGAATTAATGTTACACCATTTGTCTTAACATTCAGTGTAACATTGTTTTGTTTTTCACTTAAACACTACTATACCATCCATACACACTTTCAATTATTATGGTGTTAAAGAAATTTTATTATTTAGACCCTTCAACAACTAAGCTCTCAGCTTCAATTATAAAGTTAATTTTCGAGAGAGTCCTAATGTACAAGCCTTTATTGTCTAAACTCAAATAACTATATTCATATATTATTCTGCATAACCTGGAATTGTATGGTCATATATTGTAATAATCAAGCCTGGAACCCCTTTTTATATTTTGGCTTCTATAATGTTTCGAAAGCATATTAGATATTTATTATTCAGTTTGTTGAGAGATATATTAGATACATAGTATTTGTTATTTCATATATTGTATAATCTTAAGATCTGTTATTTATATTTTTAGGCGACGGGAGACGCACATAATAAATCAATCTGCACACATTTAAGGTTCATCGAGATTTAAGGTGGGGTTTATATTGCTTTATAATACTCTACAGTGGTTGGTAGTGGTTGGTAGAGATGCATTTGTTATTCTTTATTAAATGCTTTAAATAAATTGTTTGAGTGATTGATACATGAATTTAATGTGTGCATGTTATTCGATTGACAAAGTTAATGTGTGCATGCGATTCGATTGGCAAAGTAATATGTGCATGTGATTCAAGTGGCAAAGTTTTTAATAGCCAGGGATCCTGACGAGGGTCCAGGATCGACGGGTCCTCGGGTTCAACCGGCTGTGCTCAATGGCAAAGTATATATGGGCAAAGTATATGTGTTTACTTTAATGTTGGCAAAGTATATATGGGTAAAGTATATGTGTTTACTTTAATGTTGACAAAGTATATATGGACAAAGTAAATGTGTTTACTTTAAGGTTGGCAAAGTATATGTGCTCAATGACAAATTATATTGTTTAATTTAAAGTTGACAAAATATATATGCAAAATGCTATTGATGACTTGACAGTTTATTTTCAGTATTTAGTTTGAAATAACTTGACTCCACTGAGTGTGCTTGCATACTCACCCCAAACAATAATATTTCAGGTTGAGGACTTGATCGGCGAGAGGTGGTGATGGATGATTATGTTACTGGATCTTTAGAACTTAAAGACTATGATTTATTTATTTTATTTAAATTGTTGGATTGAGACTTTTTTTTTTGACATCTATTAGATTTATCAAAAAGAATTTTATTGGATTCTTGGTTTTAATATCCCTTTATATTAAATTATGAAATGGGTTTCTCACAAAATAATTTCAAAGTACAAAAAAAAAAAAAAAAACGGGATGTTATATTTTCAAACTAATAAAATAAGTTTGTTGGGGTGGCCCTAAAAGCCAAGTTTGATAGCTTGCAAAACTAATATTGCATGGGTAAGGAAGCCAACACATGGATTTGGGTTGTTTACTCGGGGAAAACTTGGTAGTTTCGTTGTACAAAAAGGCCCTACAGAAGTCGATTGCGATTAAAAATTAGAATGCTGATGTTGATGAAGATAAAAAAATTAGAGTGCATTGTGCTTGTCTCGATGTTTTTCTATTATTGGGATAACTTCCTATATAAGTAATCCAGCGGGATTTCTAGAAAACTAACGATAAGAGATTCTGCAATTCTCTGATCTTTTCTCAAGCGCTCAAATACGTATAGAAACCAGAATACATAGATAGGATTTCTGGAATAATACGCATCACATTTGTACTATGACACTTATATTGTGAACATTGGAAGCAATTCATGGGATTCACATGATTGACTTTCTGACTTGGAGGATCACAATTTGGTACGTGGAATCCAACCGAGTTCGAGATATCTTCTGCTGCATTATGAATTACATGTTGGTAATTCAAATTTCTAAGTAATCAATTCCAACACGTACTCTACTAAATCATCCTTAATTGTCCAAAATTAATTAACTAAATATAATTTTTTTCATTTGTTAGTAAAATAATTGACTAAATATAGCGATTTTAGGATTATGTTAAATAGTCAATTCATCCCAAATAAAATCATTAAATAAATCGTTAAATTTGGAACATTCCCAAAAAAATGATCAAATCTTCGGATTTTGCATTCCAATTCCTCTATAAAAACTCGTATGACGTTAGCCAAATACGTAATGTTTTCCTTTCAAAAAATATTTTATAAAATTAATTAGATTTTGAATTATAAATTATTTTGTTAACTATTTCAATTATTTTCCATTTTTTAATATATAATTATTGATATGAAAATGATTTGGAGTGATACAATGATAATTTGACATTATCCATATGCATCTCATTTCATAAAAGTTGGCAACAAATTTTAAAGGAGATTTATTACCAAATATATACTACTACATCTTTTCTTAATTGTCGTAAATTAATTAACTAAATATAGTTTTTTTATTTTTCAATAAAATAATTGAAGCGATTTCGGGATAATGTAAAATCTTAAATTCATCATCAAAACGTCATCAATCCGTAATATTTATTAGAATAACATTTTGTCCTTCCTCTCCAAGTCCAACTAAGAAAAACTGACATGAGCTCAACGAAGGCCATCGGAGTACCATATATATTGTATGACTGCAATTGAACGTTTGGCAAACTATTCCGACTATGTCTGGATTACCAATATTATCAACGAAGTTCCAGTGTTCGTTGAAAAAGTCCGTACCACTCTCATTGACATCGATCGAGTGGTAGGCGAATGGATCAATGCAACTTATACCGCAAACGCACGTTCCACCTTCTTATCGGCTTCAACACCCTGCTCGTCTCGGGCAGTACCAAAATCGATGTTGTCCTACTGTGCGTTGATAACCGTTGCCTTATCTTCAACCCGATAGTACATTCACAGATGCTGGAATCTTTTTCTCAATCTAATAAAATAAGTTTATTGGGGTGGCTATAAAAGCCAAGTTTGATAGCTTGCAAAACTAATATTGCATGGGTAGGGAAGCCAACACATGGAATTGGGTTGTTCACTCGGGGAAAACTTGGTAGTTTCGTTGTACAAAAAGGCCCTAAAGAAGCCGATTGCGATTAAAAATCCGAATGCTGATGTTGATGAAGATAAAAAAATTAGAGTGCATTGTGATTGTCTCAATATTTTTCTATTATTGGGATAACTTCCTATATAAGAAATCCAGCGGGATTTCTAGAAAACTAACGATAAGAGATTCTGCAATTCTCTGATCTTTTCCCAAGCTCTTAAATACCTATAGAAACCAGAATACAAAAATATTATTTGTGGAATAATACGCATCACATTCGTACTATGACACTTAAATTGTGAACATTGGAAGCAATTCGTGGGATTCACGTAATTGACTTCCTGACTTGGAGGATCACAGTTTGGTACGTGGAATACAATCGGGTTCGAGATATCTTTCGCTGCATTATGAATTACATGTTTGTAATTCTAATTTCTAAGTAATCAATTCCAACACGTACTCTACTAAATCTTTTCTTAATTGTCCCAAATTAATTAACTAAATATAGTTTTTTCATTTGTTAGTAAAATAATTGATTAAGTATAGTGAATTTAGGATCATGTGAAATAGTCATTTCATCCCCAATAAAATCATTAAATAAATCGTTAAATTTGAAATATTCCCCAAAAAAATGATAAAATCTTCGTATTTTGCATTCCAATTCCTCTAGAAAAACTAGTATGACATTAGCCAAATACGTAATGTTTTCCTTTCAAAAAATATTTTATAAAATTAATTGGATTTTGAAGTATAAATTATTTGTTAACTATTTCAATTATTTTCAAATTTTTAATATATAATTATTGATATGGAAATGATTTAGAGTGACACAATGATAATTTGACATTATGCATATGCATCTCATTTCATAAAAGTTGGCAACAAATTTTAAAGGAGATTTATTACCAAATATATACTACTAAATCTTTTCTTAATTGTCGTAAATTAATTAACTAAATATAGTTTTTTTATTTGTCCGTAAAATAATTGAAGTGATTTCGGGATAATGTAAAATCTTAAATTCATCATCAAAGCGTCATCAATCCGTAATATTTATTAGAGTAACATTTTGTCCTTCCTCTCTAAGTCCAACTAAGAAAAACTGACACGGTCTCAAAGAAGGCCATCAGAGTACCATATTGTATGACTACAATTGAACGTTTGGCAAACTATTGCGACTATGTCTGGATTACCAATATTATCTACGACGTTTCATTGTTCGTTGAAAAAGTCCGTACCACTCTCACTGACATCGATCGAGTGGTAGGTGAATGGATCTATGCAACTTATGTCGCAAACACACGTTCCACCTTCTTATCGGCTTCAACACCCTGCTCGTCTCGAGCAGTACCAAAATCGATGTCGTCCTACTGTGCGTTGATAACCGTTGCCTTATCTCCAACCCGATAGTACATTCACAGATGCTGAAATCTTTTTCTCAAACTAATAAAATAAGTTTGTTGGGGTGGCCCTAAAAGCCAAGTTTGATAGCTTGCAAAACTAATATTGCATGGGTAGGGAAGCCAACACATGGATTTGGGTTGTTTACTCGGGGAAAACTTGGTAGTTTCGTTGTACAAACAGGCCCTAAAGAAGCCGATTGCGATTAAAAATACGAATGATGATGTTGATGAAGATAACAAAATTAGATTTCATTGTGTTTGTCTCGATGTTTTTCTATTACTGGGATAACTTTCTATAAAAGAAATCCAACGAGATTTCTAGAAAACTAACGAAAAGAGATTGTGCGATTCTCTGATATTTTCCCAAACTCTCAAATACGCATAGAAACCAGAATACATAAATAGGATTTTTGGAATAATACGAATCACATTCTTACTATGACAGTTAGATTGTGAACATTGGAAGTAATTCGTAGGATTCACGTGATTGACTTCCTAACTTGGAGGATCATAGTTTGGTACGTGGAATTCAACCGGGTTCGAGATATCTTCCGCTGCATTATGAATTACATGTTGGTAATTCTAATTTCTAAGTAATCAATTCCAACACGTACTCTACTAAATCATTCCTTAATTGTCTAAAATTAATTAACTAAATATAATTTTTTCATTTGTTAGTAAAATAATTGACTAAATATAGCGATTTTATGATTATGTGAAATAGTCAATTCATCCTCAATAAATTCATTAAATATATCGTTAAATTTGGAACATTCCCAAAAAAATGATCAAATCTTCGGATTTTGCATTCCAATTCCTCTATAAAAACTCGCTATGACGTTAGCCAAATACGTAATGTTTTCCTTTCAAAAAATATTTTATAAAATTAATTAGATTTTGAATTATAAATTATTTTGTTAACTATTTCAATTATTTTCCATTTTTTAATATATAATTATTGATATGGAAAAGATTTGGAGTGACACAATGATAATATGACATTATCCATATGCATCTTATTTCATAAAAGTTGGCAACAAATTTTAAAGGAGATTTATTACCAAATATATACTACTAAATATTTTCTTAGTTGTCGTAAATTAATTAACTAAATATAGTTTTTTTATTTGTCCGTAAAATAATTGAAGTGATTTCGGGATAATGTAAAATCTTAAATTCATCATCAAAACGTCATCAATCCGTAATATTTATTAGAGTAACATTTTGTCCTTCCTCTCCAAGTCCAACTAAGAAAAACTGACATGAGCTCAACGAAGGGCATCTGAGTACCATATTGTACGACTGCAATTGAACGTTTGACAAACTATTGCGACTATGTCTGGATTACCAATATTATCTACGACGTTTCAGTGTTCGTTGAAAAAGTGCGTACCGCTCTCACTGACATCGATCGAGTGGTAGGCGAATGGATCTATGCAACTTATACCGTAAACGCACGTTCCACTTTCTTATCGGCTTCAACACCCTGCTCGTCTCGGGCAGTACCAAAATCGATGTCGTCCTACTGTGCGTTGATAACCGTTGCTTTATCTCTAACTCGATAGTACATTCACAGATGCTGAAATCTTTTTCTCAAACTAATAAAATAAGTTTGTTGGGGTAGCCATAAAATCCAAGTTTGATAGCTTGCAAAACTAATATTGCATGGGTAGGGAAGCCAACACATGGATTTGGGTTGTTCACTCGGGGAAAACTTGGTAGTTTCGTTGTACAAAAAGGCCCTAAAGAAGCCGATTGCGATTAAAAATCCGAATGGTGATGTTGATGAAGATAAAAAAATTAGAGTGCATTTTGCTTGTCTCGATGTTTTTCTATTATTGGGATAACTTCCTATAAAAGAAATCCAACGATATTTCTAGAAAACTAACGATAAGAGATTTTGCAATTCTCTGATGTTTTCCCAAGGTCTCAAATACGCATAGAAACCAGAAAACATATATGGGATTTCTGGAATAATACGCATTCTATTCGTACTCCAACGCTTAGATTGTGAACATTGGAAGCAATTCGTGGGATTCACGTGATTGACTTCCTTAGTTGGAGGATCACAGTTTGGTACGTGGAATTCAACCAGGTTCGAGATATCTTCTGCTGCGTTATGAATTACATGTTGGTAATTCTAATTTCTAAGTAATTAATTCCAACACGTACTCTACTAAATCATTCCTTAACCAAAATTAATTAACTAAATATAATTTTTTCATTTGTTACTAAAATAATTGACTAAATATAGCGATTTTAGAATTATGTAAAATAGTCAATTCATCCCCAATAAAATCATTAAATAAATCGTTAAATTTGGAACATTCTCAAAAAATATGATCAAATCTTCGGATTTTGCATTCCAATTCCTCTATAAAAACTCGTATAACGTTAGCCAAATACGTAATGTTTTCCTTTCAAAAAATATTTTATAAATTAATTAGATTTTGAATTATAAATTATTTTGTTAACTATTTCAATTATTTTCCATTTTTTAATATATAATTATTGATATGGAAAAGATTTGGAGAGACACAATGATAATATGACATTATCCATATGCATCTCATTTCATAAAAGTTGGCAACAAATTTTAAAGGAGATTTATTACCAAATATATACTACTAAATCTTTTCTTAATTGTCGTAAATTAATTAACTAAATATAGTTTTTTTATTTGTCAGTAAAATAATTGAAGTGATTTCGGGATAATGTAAAATCTTAAATTCATCATCAAAACGTCATCAATCCGTAATATTTATTAGAGTAACATTTTGTCCTTCCTCTCCAAGTCCAACTAAGAAAATTGACATGAGCTCAACGAAGGACATCGGAGTACCATATTGTACGACTGCAATTGAACGTTTGGCAAACTATTCCGACTATGTCTGGATTACCAATATTATCTACGACGCTTCAGTGTTCGTTGAAAAAGTTCGTACAACTCTCACTGACATCGATCGAGTGGTAGGCGAATGGATCAATGCAACTTATACTACCAACGCACGTTCCACCTTCTTCTCGGCTTCAACACCCTGCTCGTCTCGGGCAGTACCAGAATCGATGTCGTCCTACTGTGCGTTGATAACCGATTCCTTATCTCCAAGCCGATAGTTCATTCACAGTTGCTGAAATCTTTTTCTCAAACCAGTAAAATAAGTTTGTTGGGGTGGCCATAAAAGCCAAGCTTGACATCTTGCAAAACCATATGGCATGGGTGGGGATGCCCAACACGTGGATTTAGGTTGTTCACTCGGGGAAAACTAGGTAGTTTCGTTGTACAAACAGGCCCTAAAGAAGCCGATTGTGATTAAAAATACGAATGCTGATGTTGATGAAGATAACAAAATTAGAGTGAATTGTGCTTGTCTCGATGTTTTTCTATTATTGGGATAACTTCCTATATAAGAAATCCAACGGGATTTCTAGAAAACTAATGAAAAGAGATTCTGCAATTCTTAGATATTTTCCCAAACTCTCAAATACGTATAGAAACCATAATACATAAATAGGATTTCTGGAATAATACGCATCACATTCGTACTATGACACTTAGATTATGCACATTGGAAGTAATTCGTGGGATTCACGTGATTGACTGCTTGACTTGGAGGATCACAGTTTTGTACGTGGAATTCAACCGGGTTCGAGATATCTTCCGCTGGATTATGAATTACATGTTGGTAATTCTAATTTCTAAGTAATCAAGGGAAAAGTTCCTATGGCAGTAAAGAAAAGCAAGAAGGCACCTGCCTCAAAGAAAAGGGACAGGGAAGTTGTCCAGGAGGAAAGTGGCAGCTCAAGGCCAAACAGGAGGAGGGTGAAAAATTCTGCAAAGATGCAGAGTTTGAACTCTTAAATTTCGAATCCAAGACGGTAGATTACTTCCTCTTTAGCTCAGTTTGACGCCGTTCCTCATCTGTTGGTGCTGGTCTTCTAGACCCTTTTCTCAAAGCGATAAGAACATTGTCATCTTCGTCTTCAATTTGAATAGAAGGTAAGCTAATCTCTTCTAATTTATCTGCTGCATCTTGCTTCTCCGTCTGAATTTCTCCTTTCGTTGCAGCAACATCATCAACCTGTACTTGGACATAATCAAATAACATAAAGATAGATGTGGAAGGAATTTTAGAAATTCCCCTTTGATAGATGAGTGCTTTCGTCTGATTCTCCTGACTTTTGATTTTCTCCTCTACATCTACTAATCTCCTAACCAGATCAAACCGAGTATCAGAAAATTTCTTCATAATTTCAGCTGCATCTTCAGCTACCTTTTTTAACTGCTTTGAGACTTGATCAGATAACTTAGCTCTGGCCTCTTCTTCCCCATTTTTGGCCTCATCAATATGGGAAGTGAGCGTTTGAGTAAGAATATTTATATGTGAAAATCTTTTTGAAATAAATATGGTTTATGGAGAATAATATATTTATTCAAACTAATTGATATTTAAATTGATAATAAGGTTATAATTATTACATTGATTCAGTTGTTCACGTTCATATAAACATGAAAAAATATTATAATTTTGCTGTGAAATAATGATTATTTAACTAAAATCGGCAGAATTGCATGTGAACTGTGTTTTATTGGCCCATTCTTAATGGAGCCTACATTTAGCCTTGTACGGAGCAGATTGGCGAGTTTGTGGAGGCCGGTATGTGGGGTTATGATTACGGATATAGGAGAGGGGCGTTTCTTCATGTCTAAAATTTCACTAAACGATGAGTGAATACAAATGGTGTGTGAACAAATATTCACAACGGAAATAAGACTCAGTAAACTATCAAATCTAAATGTGGCTTAATTGTAAAACACTACAAAAAAACTAATCTAACTCTATGATCTCTATATCGATAGAAGTATAGAAAATTCTATGTTGTACAAGAAGTTGGGGTACTTCGTGTTGGGAAATGAATTGATTTTGATTAAGATACCAAAACCCCTGAATGATGATAGTCAGATTAGTTGAGAAAGATAATTAGTCTACTTGTCTCAGGATAGTCAAGAGTCTCAGGAATGTTGAGATCTTAGTTTTTAGGTTAGTTGTCCAAGCTGGTATGTTAAGCAGCTTAATAGTTTTTGTTGTTAAGCTCAAGTTTGCTGATCACATGAAGACAAAGCTACTGGAGTGGACAACATGGCTGAATGCATAAGACTCAAGCAAGAAGCCTGATCTGTTCTGGAGGTAGTGATGATAAGAGCTATATCAGATCAAAAGGATATAATGAAGATCAAGAGCATTGAATGCATTTGCCTCAGAAGACAACATTAATGAAGCATTAAAGCCATCAAACCTGAACAAGCATTAAAGACTTAGAAGCATTAAAGATTGAAGACTTGAATGAATTGAAGAACATTCTACCTGCAGCAAAAGATGTTCAGTGAACTTGTCCAATCTGACCGTTGGTGAAGTACAAGTTCTGACACAATCATTCTTGGAAAATGTGCAAGCTTAGAAACTGACACAAGTCTACTGAGCCGCATTTTTCAGAAGTCAACACCATTCATTCAAGCAACCATTGAAGAACCTTCTATACACAGTGGATAATAGAAGGATACTCAAGTAGCCGTTTCAATGGAGTTGCAAATAGACAATTTGAAAGTCTATCTCTCCAACGGATAGATGATCAAGTTGTTCTATAAATACAGAAGTGATCCAAGGATTCAAGTATCCAACTATCTGCTATCAAACTACTATCAAGCATTCAAGGAAACAAAAGCTTACAACTTAGAATCCCAAGTTTCCTGATCATTCTAGCTAAGCCATCTTGTAAAATCCAAGCTTAGCAAAGAGATATCCTATCCTTTTACATTGTTCTAATTGTAAAGGATATCTCACTTAGTTGGAACCAAACCTCGAAACTCTTACCTCTTAAGTGAAGTAGTGTTTGTTGTAGAAGTGAGGAGTTAAGAGCTGTTAAGAGAAAAACACGGCTTTAACTCAGAGAAGTTGAGCACTAGGACTCAGATTTCCTAGGGATCGAAACACTAAGGATAATTTTGTTGATCAGTGCACCTTGGCACTATAAAACAAGCTAATTCCAGGTGTTAAGGAATTATCATGTTCAATCAGGGAAAGTGGATGTAGGAGCTTGAGTCTCTGAACCACTATAACTTGTTGTGTTATTTACTTATTGCATTCTATCATTATCTCTCATTGCACACAAAGCTTGTCTGAAAATAGTTGATATCAGAAAAATTAAGTAAAACAGCTTTGGACAAAGTCCTTGATAAACTGGTTTTTCAGAAATCAATTAAGGAGTATTTTCAAAGAAAAGGCCAACCACGTTCTGTAGGTCCCTAGTTGAGTTGATAATATTGAGTAAGCTAGGAAAACGTCTAGAGGGGGGTGAATAGACTTTTCAAAATCTTTCAATAAATCAGAATACACAATGCGGAAATATCAGATTTATCAATGAGCCCTTAACAAATTTATACTCAACTAATCTCGAATATGAACTTCTGTATGAACACTAGTCTTGTCTATTCTATATGCAGTTTTAATCAATTAAACAAGTAATCAATCAAACAACAAATAAAACAGTAAAGTAAATCAAACACAAGATTTATAGTGGTTCGACAACTTGTCTACATCCACTCTCACAAACCCAGCTGTGAAATTCTTATTACTCTTCTCTTCGAGTAGTGTGTTCTTGTGGCTTTAAGTCCCAAGAAATAAGACTTCGATCTTCTCGATAACACTACAAAGTGTTTCTTCGATCTAACAACTAGTAGTTTTACAAGTAACTAGCAACTTGAATAAAAACAATAAAAGAAAACTTCTCTAGTCCAGTAGTAGCCTTCTTCAGTATCTTGACTTGTCTTGCGGCTTGAACTTTCTGAACTTCAACTCTTGTGAGCTTCTTTGCTTTGAATATCTCTTAGTAATCACTTCAGTATATCGAGTTTTAGTAGTTTCAGTAGTCTTGAATCCTAGAATACCTTGAAGTATTTATAGACTTCTGAATATCAAGAACTTTTTGTTATCCAACTAACTTTTCTTGATAACTGACTTCTAACTGTTTCTTCTTATCCTTCTACGCGTTTCTTCAGTTAATTAGTTATTCCATAACTAACTCTTCAATATATATCTTCATACGCGTTTCTGACTTAAGTATTTCTTCTTTCACTGGCGCACTTGTCTAGTCTTCCATACTTAGACAAATCTTCAGTCTTCTTCTTCACTTGTCTTGTCTGGTCGCGAATCTTCCTCTTCAGTAGACTTCGATAAAGAACTAATCTATACTAGTCCTATCATCTAATCTTAACAAGACTATTACATTACTTTAAGCTTTATAATTCAACTTAGTCAACTTAAAACTATACATCAATATACAACATATGAACTATGAGCTTCTATACATCGTTTATTTCGCTCATCATAAAACCTAACATAGTACTTATAAAATCGTACTTGTGTTTTATTTATACTTAAACTTTTCTTTCATACTTTTGTACTCTACTGATCTTCACAAGACGACTTCCATAACTAGATCAGTCAACACTTAGAAATATATTCAAGTCTTCTTTTTGGCTTATCAAAACTTCAACATCAATTAGGACTTGTATTAGGATTCATATCCCAACACATTCCGCACTTAATAACTCTTTTAGATAGTTGTCCAACTGATTACTTAATAGTTTTTAGTAGGTTAATTATCTATCAAAGTCTATTCACACAGAGAGGTTGTCAAACAACTCTCCTGATAGGTTAAACTATTTGTAAAAGTAAAATTTGCATACACAAATGCATTCCCCCCCCCCATACACTTGTGTCATACTCCATAAAGGACCAACAAGTGGTATCAGGTCAGGGGTTCAAAGACCACTGCTTCTGAAAAATCCATCTGATTTTCAAATTCCCGAATTTTTGTGGTCACTGAACTGATCCATTTCTGAAAAACATTCGTGTGCTAATATAAAAAGTTCATTGTGAAAAATGGCTAACCGTGCAGTTCCAGGAGATGCAGTTGAGACCATCAACAACATGGGTCCCAACCAAGTAAATCACATTTCTAATCACAAGCTACCAATGTTCTCAATTGAGAACTATGATTTCTGGAAGATTAGAATGAGAGCTCATCTTGTTTGTCAACATGATGAGATGTTGAAGGTCATCACAAGAGGACCATTCACCTTTACAAAAGTAAATCCCAAACTCACTGATGCACAGAAAGCAGATCCAAGGGAACTGCTACCAAAGGATGAAGATGACCTGACTTCAGAAGAAAGAAAAAGGCACAACCTGAATTACATTGCCATGAACACATTGTACTAGACAATCTCAGATGCAGTGATGGGAAGAGTGTACCAATGCACCACAGCAAAGGAGATTTGGGATACCCTAGCACTTATGTGTGAAGGTACCTAAAAGATCAAAGAAAACAAGCTCCAAGTGGCAATTCAGAAATATGAGCAATTCATCATGGAGCCCAATGAAACAATTGGTCATCTTGATGGCAGGTTCACTGACATCATGAATGAGATCAACTCTCTAGGAAAGTTCTATGCCAAAAGAGAAGTGGCATTAAAAATCTTGAGAAGTCTCATATCCAAATGGGACATCTATTCAGTCATGATGCAGAACACAAGCAACCTTGATAACATGCCCATGCAGCAAATGTTCTCTGAACTCAAAGCATATGAGTTTGATCTGAATAGAAAGAAGGTGCATGAGGAGCCATCCACTTCCAGCAAAGGTGTTGCATTCAAAGCTACTAAGACAGAAAAGAAGAGTGCTCAGAGATCATCACAGTCGGTCTCTAAGACTGAAATGAAGGAGGAGCTGGCACTCATGGCCAGAAGATTTGAGAAGTTGAACTCAAGATTTGGTAGATACAAGAAATTCTACCAAGACAACGGGAACAGGAGAAGGTACAACTCTCCTGACAACAAATCAGAGGACAAACACTCTGATGAGAAGAAAGAAGATAAATATGCTGACAAGAGGAAGACCAGCAAAGGTGATCCATCATCATGTAGGAGGAAGGAGTCCTCAAGCAAGAAAAGTGATGATGAAGGTGTGTGTTATAACTGTCAAAAGAAAGGACACTTTCAATATGACTGTCCTGATCTTAGCTCTAAAGAAAGAAAAGAGAGATAAGCTAAGAGGGACAAGAGACTGAGCAACAGAAAGGCCATGGTTGCAGGTGATGAATCTGGAAGTCAAGAAAATATCTACTCATCTGATGATGGACTATTCTCCAACAGTGACATTGATGATGACTGTCAAATGGCCTTTGAAAAAGAAGAGGTATGTTCATCTTCCAGTTCTTCAATTAACACACATGAATCTAGTGAAGCCCATCTAAAACTCTCATTTGGAAAGTTAATGGAGGACTTCACCAGATTACAAGAGTTACATA
Organism: Galeopsis tetrahit; assembly: GCA_963675135.1. Lineage (NCBI taxonomy): Eukaryota > Viridiplantae > Streptophyta > Magnoliopsida > Lamiales > Lamiaceae > Galeopsis > Galeopsis tetrahit. The sequence goes on from OY776134.1 coordinate 24,144,032, forward strand.
ACATAACATTGAGAGAGAATGAATTTCTGAGCTCTAAAAACAAAAACCTCAACCTTCCTGAACTAGAGTTTGACATTAAATCAACTGAGTTGTATCAGCAGATTGTGAGAGAGCATGATGAAATGTCTCTCAAAGTCTTTGAACAAAAAAAGTTGATTTATGAGCAAAATCTGGCTCAAAGTGCAAATGGCTTCTAAAGAAGACAATGAGTAGTTATCTTGAAGCTGAAAGAGTAAATTCTTGTATTAATCAGAGCAAAAGGACTTCAGATTACAAATACAAGGAAGATTTACTTCAGCAGAATATATAATTGTCTTCAGTAGATGCCATAACCTTGATAGGATCTTTTCTTTATTTCGCGAACAATCTCTTGGTCTTTGATTTTCTCTTGATAACAGAGGTCATCAATCATGCTATTTGCTTCTCTGAAGTCCTTTTTGTTGACAGTAGATGGGAGTTCCCATTTAGGGAATTCAGGCAATACAATGTTGATGTTCTTTTCACCTGCTTCGTTCATGATAATGCTTAAGAACTCTTTGTCTTTTCCTTCTAGAAAGCTTTCGAAACAGCTGAAAGCAGTCTGATGGTCTTGATCTCCCCATTTGTTTTCTTCTGAGTGATGTTTTCTTGATTTAGAACAATAGCATCAGATACATGTACAATGTGAGAAACAGAAGGCATTATAGGTGTTGGAATTTTGGAAATAATTCCCCCTTAAGATAAGCCTGGTTGAATCTGATTCTCTTGACTTCTGATTTTCTCCTCTGCATCTGCTAATCTCCTAGCCAGATCAGACTGAGTATCAGAAAATTTCTTCAGCATTTCAGCAGTGTTCTCAGCTGCTTTCTTCATCTGCTCGGCTGCTTCTTTAGTTACTTTCTTCAGCTGATTAGACACTTGCTCTGATAACTTAGCTCTGGCCTTTTCTTCCCCCTTTTTGGCTTCTTCAATATGGGAAGTGAGCGCTTGAGTAAGTTTTGAAAAATGGTCAGTGTTGGCAGTGTTCAGAATACTAGTTGCCTTCTAACCTAGCAGTTCAGTTGCCTTTGAGGTAGTGTCTTCTATGACTTTGTCAAGATCAACAGGTGCTGGAGCAAGTTGAAGTCTGATCTTCAATTCTTCAGTGGTCAAGGCAAGTTGATCCTTGGTATGCTTGAGATTTTCAAACTATCTTCCATCTTCTGAGCATATTCCTTAGCCAGTTCCAACTGCTTAGTTAGTTCAGCTCTTTGTGCAGCAGATTCCTTTTCCAGCTCAAGATATTTTTGCTACAGATCAGAAGTGTTTTGTCTTTCACGTTCTTGGCTTCTCTGCAACTCCTTTACCTTTAGATCATCAATGGTTTTAATCAATTGAGTGCGATGATCTGTATCTATTGCAGTGATTCCCTTCTTAAAAAGGTCAGCTGATTCACTCAAGCTTTTATCAAGAGCATTCACAACAGAGTCAGTCAGATCCTTATCAAAATACTTCTTCATATTGTCTCGAATGGCTTTGAATATATCTTGATAGGTGTCCATTCGATTCTGCTCAATTTTGAGTGTAGCATGTCTCAATTTTGGTGTTAGATCTTCATGCACAAACTTTGCAAGATCACAGAGTACTTGACCGATGAGAGGAATGTCAACCTCATTTAAACCTATCATTTTTCAGCTTGTACCAAATGAGATCTAAGAGATTTACCTTAGTAGAGATAACTTCAGATGATGATTCCCCAATGTGTTGGACGTCTTTTTTTCTTCCAAGAGCTTGCAACAGTTCCTCAAATGATCGCTGAGGAAGATTCTCAGGAATGGAAACAACAACATGTTGAAGATCCTTATCATCATCTCCATCACTGAGTTCAATGATCTCAGTTTCAACAATAGCATTGTGATCAACATTCAGCTCATCATCTATCTTAGGTGCTTCAAATTCAATCTGCTCTTCTGAGTTATCTCGGATTTGAAGATTCTGAGCCATGTCTTCAGCAGTCTGATTTAAATCAACAGTCTCAACGAGCTGAAAATCAGGAACTCCTTCTTTATCCAGAATTATCAAATCTGTAAGGATTTCAGCAGCTTTAACAGAAGAACTTTGCATAGTTTCTACAACGATTTCCAACTTTATTTCCTTCTCCTCAGCTATAGTAGCTGGTAACTTCTCCTCGGCTTCAAGAGTTGGCTGCTCAACATTTTGAGATCCCTGAACCTCTGAGACCGGGGGCTGTGAAGGTTCAGCTAACACAATTTCTTGTGTTTGATCAGGTTGAGCATTGGACGGTGCATTTTCATTTCTGACTGTCTCCATCACCTGGACAGAAAGTGAGTTTAGCACTAATGCCTCAGAGTTCAAGGACTCGTCATGGGCAGGGACTTCAACTGTTTTCACAGCACATCCCCAACCAATGTAGAATCCACTTCAGATGTTGCTCACCAGATCCAGTCGACACATCAATTCCTTCTTTTCAACTTCCTACACCTTTCAACTCTTCTATCTCTACCTACCCCATTGGCCCCAAGGAACAAATCTTCAGACAATTAACTAAAGGTGATCTAGAAGCCAAGTTCCCTGATCTAAAGTAGCATCCAGATCTCTTTTAACAAATTCTACGAATCTGGACATGGAGAGAGATTTGGCTCTCTCAGACATCTCCAGAATTCTTCGAGCTGTAGAGGAAAAAGGTGGTGAAGATATGTTCTACGATTGGGAGCTAGGGAAGATTGAGTCTACTGATGATGCACTTTCTGCACTTGTCGCTAGAAAGCTTGGACAGCTTTCGAAGTTACAAGTATCTGAAACTGTTAAGGACAGTACAGATCACAGCGACGATGGACCTGAGTCCGGAGCTGCTAAGGACAGGGGCGGACCCAGGATGAATCATTGGGGGGGGGGGGGGGCGCAACAGTAAAATTTAAAGTAACCAAATTTAAAGTATACACTAACAAACATGTATAATATATTAATTATCATAAAATTTTCTAAAACATTAAACTTACAACCGATTAAAATTTAGAACGTCTTTCTTTCAAGTCACGAAAATCATCTATAAGAGAATCTATGTTGAACCTCTTCGCAATCTCCTTTTCAATATACACCAACAAACAGTCAGTAAGAAATTCATCTTCCACCATGTTGCGGAGCATAGTCTTGACTATGTTCATAGTTGAAAAAGATCGCTTTGTAGTTGTAGTGGAGACTGGAAGTGTGAGAATTAGAGTCACAATTCTATACACAATCGGATAGATTTCTGATTTTCTAGTTTTCGCCATCATGCACATAAATCAGAAATAGTCTCCAATAACCCAAAATCAGGAAGTTGTCGAACGTAATCAAAATGCGCAAATTGTGTTTTTAACTGTATCATCTCATATTCTGCGAAATCTTGTGGATAAAACTTTTGTACCAACTTACACATGTCTTCAACTCGAAAAGATTTGCGCATCTCTCTTGGATCAAAGGCTGAGCTGAGAATAAATAACTCCACAGTGTTATCATTGAACTTATTGTTCAACTCTTCCTTTTGAGTGTCTATCACTTCATTAAAAATGAAATTTTTGTAATGTTGTCTAACTATGAAGTCATCTTGTTGGCGACGAGCCCTTCCTCTTCTTGCAACGTATTGGGCATCAAAATCTAGCACAGGTATATTGACCCCTTCACAAAAACACTTGACATCTGTAACTAATTCATCCCATCCGCCATCTCTTAATTTTTGAATGAGCAACTTAGTAGAGGACACAAGATGCATTGCATTCAAAATATCTTGAGACTGAACTTGCAAAGCTTGGCAAAGAATATTAGAAATCTCCAAAATCTTTCTCATAAGATGTAGAATGAAAATAAATTCAAAAGAACTCAGTGTTTCATAAGCTGCATCTGCACGTTGAGTAGAGGTGGTTCCATCCTCAATGATATTCATTAGAACTTTACATGAGGCACTGAACATATTTATCAAGCTAGATATAGTTTTCAAATGAGAACTCCAACGAGTATCACCTGGCCTTTGTAAAGAACCAATCTGATTAAGGCCTTTCCCAGTTTCAAGCTCATCAATACTTATTAAATATTCAATATCTGAGGCATGAGCTTCTTTTAGCTGATCATTACGCTTACATGATGCACCAACAACATTAATAATGAAGTTCAATTTGGTAGAAAATTGATGGACATAAATTACTTCCTTTGATGCAGCAACTAATGCCAATTGTAAGCGATGTGCAAAACAATGAACATAATAAGCATATGGACATTCACCTAAAATCAAAGCTTGCAACCCTTTCCATTCTCCACGCATGTTACTAGCACCATCATAACATTGTCCCCGAATATTTTTAACATCAATATCATGCTTAGATAGAACAGAAAGAATACCTTCTTTTAATGTTGATGCACTGGTGTCTTTAACATGAACAAGCCCAAAGAAACGTTCTTGTACACATCCATCTTTACCCACAAATCTCAAGATAATTGACATTTTCTCCTTCTTAGATTCATCCCTAGCTTCATCAACAATGATACAAAATTTGGCATCACCAATTTCTTCACGGATAAAGTTCTTGACTTTAGTTGCCATAACCTGCAGAATTTGTTTTTGTACATTTGGTGATGTGTATGATGCATTTTTTGGAGCTTTATCCAAAACTTCTCTTACTTTGTCATTGTAATAAGATGCAAAACTTAGTAATTCTAAAAAGTTTCCTCGATTAGTCGATGTTATAGATTCATCATGCCCTCTAAAAGAACATCCTTGAAGTGCAAGCCATCTGGTAGTCTCTATTGAAGTTTTCAAACAAAGTCTATTATCAGCAACCTCTTGGGAAGTGATTTTTTCAAAAGGTGAGCAATATGTGCTTGTTGGTTCATTAAATCTGCACATGCTCTCTTAGCATCCCAATGAGGTGAAGTGAGTTCTTTTCCGATATGTTCCAAAAAAGAACATCTAAAACCGTCTCTAACCTTCTTCCATGACCGAAACCCATTAATAGTAAATGCATCTAATCTAGAAGGTCCACTTTCATTATGAAACAAAAAACATGGTAGACAAAATGCAGCATCTACACTCGGAGAATACTCCAACCATGAGGGGAATAACTTGAATCATGAGGCTTGAAAACTACGAGAATGTTTTTCTTTAGATTTTGGATATGTTGAAAGTATTATTTGATATGGTCCAGCTTTGATATATGTTCTTCTAACTTCATCTCGCTTGTCAATAGGATACTTCCATATTGGTGGTCGTAATCCTGGATCACGTTTTAATGATTGAATATTAAATATCTCATCGACTTCAGCCCTCAAAGATTTTGAGGGACGACTTTCATCATTATCTATAGATGAATCTGACTGAGATACTTCAGTATTTTCATTCTTTCTTTTGAAGTAAAAATCTATTGTAGATGACTTTTTCATCTACAAAAGAATCAAATACAAATTAATTAGTTAATTAATTAAAAGACTGCATTAAATTTCAAATATCTTAACCAACCATTAATTATATGATTCTTGTTTACTTTTAACCTAATACATTATTTAACAATGGAATAGATTAACTAATTTGAGGAACAATTAAAATAATAAAATTAAACAAATAATATAATATATAAATATAAATAAAAAATATACCTGAGAGTCCGATTATTTGAAACCAGAAGAAAGTCAAAAAATTGGGGTTGCACTCTTGTGTTCCAGTTACATGTATGTATCCAATTAGAAAATTCAACCCAAACCCATTTCCAATAACGTGGCCCATTTACTCTAATTAAAACCCAATGGCCCATTTAATTTTAAACCTGCGCTCCTCATAGTTTTTGAAAAACTCACGGCTCCACAACTCATAATTCCAAAATCAGAGCTCCACAACTCAAAAACTCACGGCTCCACACATTATTAAAATCGGACATTAGATGAAGATTCATTAAAAAAACGACGGAGAAATTTCAAGAAGGGTGTCCAGTGACGGAGCCAGAAATTTTAGATTGGGGGGCCCGATTTACATTACTATAAAGATAAAATAATATTATATTTAATTCATTATAAATTTTATAATATCTCATTTAATTAATTTAAATTTAACGATTTTTGTTATGTTTCGAAAAAAATTAATTTTGATTGTTCCAATTCACAATAGGTGAAACGGTTTAACGTGCAATCCCGCTAAGATATCAGTCATTATTAGACAAATGTATACCTTAAAATATATTCCCTCCGTCCCGTAATGACTTGCATACGTTGACAAGTTCACTTTTTTTTTAAAAAAGAAATGTGAATTTAGTGAGGAGAGGTCAAATAAATGAGGAGTATTTTCGGTGATTTAGTGAGGTATAAAAGGAATTTACTAATGTGTTAAAAAGAATTTAGTGAGATGTAGGGAAGAATGTAGAATAAAATGAGTGACAATTTTAAAAATAAAATGATGTAATGAGAATATTAATTTTGTAGATTATTTACCTATTATGAGTGTACAAATAATTTTGAAACGTCTCGAATAAAGGAAGTATACAAATAATGATAAAACGGAAAAAATATATATATAAAAAAAAAATTGGTGGGGGGCCCAGTGCCCCCGCTGGGCCCTATGTGGCTCCGTCCTCGAGGGTGTGCATTGTTAATTCATGGCAGAAGTTGAGAAGATTTTAGCCACACAATCAAATACATACACATTTGCTTCAGATCGTGAATCAAATAGAGGCATCGCAGGTTCAATTCTTTATGTCATCTTTGTCTTTTTTTTTTTTTCTAATTGAATCACCAATAGAGCCATTTTTATGATACATTAAGAATTTCTTGATCTCTGTTCATTGGATTATAATGTATTGCTGTCAATTCTTGGATTTTGAGTGAGCTAATTATTTTGTATTTATACACACACAAATACACTTACCTTGAAAATTTTAGGTATGTAGAATTTTGAAGATTGAATTTAGAGACCAATTTGTCGTTTGAGAGGGAAAGAAAATGGGGGATTTATTGTGGAGGGCGATGTACGTAGCTAGCTAGTGTGGTGTCGTATTTTAAACTCAAGAGCTAATCTCACTTTTTCATATGGTTATGCTTATTTTTGCTGCTTAAACTATCTGCTGAAATAGTAGAGGCCTTTTTCTAGGCTATCTGCTGCTTAAACTCTACCCAATTTTAACAAGTAGTCCTAAATCAATGTTTAGTATTGTATCTTTAATAATAATGTTAATTATTTTCAAGAATTCTGCTAAAAAAATAAGGTTTTTGATACTCACATTATTGGGCACGCTTATTTAACAAATCTTCAAAAGAAAAAAAAGTTATGAGAATTATAGAAAAGTTGTTTCCTTCAATTCGAAAGTGGTGGATTTTGAAAATTAAGATTTTGTTTGCTGCCAAACTGCTGCTAATTAAAACTCTTGCTGACATATTCATTTGCATTGTGTTGACCAAGGTGTTGAGATAGAAGAACAAAATGATGGTCTCAAAATACTTGAGCATGATTCTGAAATTTCAAATGAAGGTATGAATTATGCATTGACAATGAACAAAAATATATAACATTAGTTCTCGTACAGTATGATATACTATAGTATTAGTTTGGTTACATTATAATATTAGTTTGGTTACAATATAGTATTAGTTTTATTGAGATTTTATATTTACAAATAAAATAACATAAACTTTATGAAAAACAGAATACAACGTTGAATCTTAAGATATAAGTGGTAGTTTACCTGGGATGACAAGACAAACAACTGAGGAGATGTACGAACTATACTGTCAACATGCTCGAGCAAGTGGATTTAGTGTATGAAAGGGAACTACAAGATATTCAACTGCTAATATTGAATTAGCAAGATTTTTTTTTTATTCTTCTAAAGGATTGAAAAAAGAATCAAGTACATCGAAGGAAATTAAGGAGTGTGGGGATTACAAGAATAGATTACAAAGCGAAGTTAAGTATCAAGTTAAACAAAGACGGTGTTTATGAAGTTGTACAACATGAAATGTCGCATAATCATTCATTGACAATAACAGAATGGAGTCATTATCACCGTTCAGAGAGACATATAACAACTGCTAAAGGAGAAGCTATAGAAAAAATGATTTTGTCGGGGATGAAAACTACGGAATTGTATCGCTACATGACACATGATGCTGGAGGAGAAGAAAATGTAGGTCACACGTTAAAGGATCACATAAACTTCGTGACTCGTAAGAAGATGCAAACAATAGAAGGAGGAGATGCACTAACATTTGTAAAAATGATGGACACTGAAAAAACTCAAGATCCTGATTTTTATTATAGTGTGAAAGTGGACGAGGAATCAAAATTGTGTAACATCATTTGGAGAGATTCAATAATGAAAGAAGATTACTCTATCTATGGAGATGTGGTTGTTTTTTACACAATATACAAAACAAACAAGTATAGTCTCATATGTGGATCGGTTGTTGGTGTCAATAACCAATGGAAAAACGTGATGTTTGAATGCACTAAACATCATCATTCGTTCATCTTTTTCACAATCAATCTCATTCCAAAATGACAAAACATCAACATTGTTCATAATTCTAAAAAAATAAACTGACAACCAACACAATCAAAAGCATAAAAGCCAAAGTACTGTTCATAATCTTGACATTCTATTTGCAAAATTAACCCACCCTTTCTATACACATTGATGTTCTTCAATTTTTCTTAAGCTTCATTTTTTCTTTGTTCAACAAGTTGTACAACTTTTTTTTCAATTTCTCTTAAGCTTCTCTTTATAAAATTTCTAAGCTTTTTGAATCACCGAAGTTCTTACTTGACTCATCTCTGACATAATTATTGTTGCTGCAATTTGAGACCTTAATACATTTCGTATTCCTGTCTACAAATGAAAAAAAAAAAAACAGTTAAAAAAACCAGTTTCTAAAATATATATATATTACCTTGTTCGACCATTAAAATTTTTGATGTGATGCATCATGTATACGCCACGATCATTGTCACTCCTTGATGCTTTCTAGTTGAATTGAATATCAACAACTTCATAGCTTGTCAATTTAGCTCCATATTGAATATCAAAAACTAATACTATTGTTAAGATAATTAAACATATCAATAGCTCGGCAGTAAAATCAAACATATATTTAAACTTTTCATCAACGTATCTTCTATTGTCAAGATAATATATCTTGAAATCAATAATATTAACGACAAGACGACATAATATTCCCCAAGACAAAAAGGAATGAAAATATGCACATAACATTTATATATTAAAAATACTAAAAAATAAGTAATGCTAAAGTAAACAAACAATTAAATATTCTAAAAAAATTTATGCATGCCAATTAAAAATATTACAAAAAATTAAACTAATACTATACAATATTCAAATCAATACTATACAACAATTAAACTAATAATATACAACAATTAAACTAATATTATATAGAAAATAAACTAAAATATTACAAAAAATTAAACTAAACTATACAATATTCTAACCAATACTATACAACAATTAAACTAATACTATACAGAAAATAAACTAAAATATTAAACTAATATTCTAATCAATACTTTTTTTTGAAAGGAAAAAAAATAACACTATTACTGTACAGTAAAATAAACTTAAATATGCAAAAATTAAACTAATACTGTACAGTATTCTAGCCAATACTATACAACAAATAAACTAACACTATACATAAAACAAACTAAAATATTTACAAAAAATAAACTAATACTATACAACAATTAAATTAATACTATATAGAAAACAAACTAAAAAAAATATTGTGACAACTCTTACCTTATTAGCCGAGCTTAATGTGTTCTGTGAATATGCTTATAAAAATTCTCTCAGGATACAAAAGGTGGCATAGTTTGCTTGTTGGGGGTAATTTCAATCAATCACTCTGTAATGAGTGTTATGCTACCACTAAAGCAACAATTGGTTCTTCTTCTGTAATTACCTCAAATCTCATTTATTCTTGATACATCTGTCAGTCATTCCTTGATTTTTGTTTTCTCAAGGTTTTGTCAAGTTGGCTTATGAAAAAAATAAAGACTAACCTAAGATAAACTACTCAAGATGATGAACAGGACAAGCAAAACAATTCAGGTCTCTAAGTTTTCCTCTTAACTTAGATGGTACAACACATAGCATCTATCATTGACTTCATAATGCCAATACATAAATATGAATGAATACCTCTAAAAAACCATATTCAGTTAAGATAAGAGAAATCACAATACCATTGCAATAGTAAAATTCCATAACAACTCAAGGAAAGAAAGCAAGTATAAAATGTTAGATTGCTAAATATCTTGAAGAAAGATGTTATAAAGAACTGCAAGATGGTAACTGTTGAGGGTCAAACAATGTCCCACATCGGAAAAGGCATTGAAGGATCATGGGGTATAAAAGGGTGGACTGGTATCTTCATTGGTATGAGACCTTTTGGGAATATATCAAAAGCAAAGTCGTGAGAGTTTGATTAGCCCAGAGCAGAGTGAAATAAGTTTTGATTTAGTCTGCTCTGTAATATCATACCAAGTGAAGCTATAGGTTGAATTAAAATTTAGCAACAATAACAGTGAAGCTATAAGTCATGCTAAGGTTGAATAACGGAGCCAGATATAGGTCATGCTAAGGTTGGATTAAAATTTAGAAACAATAACAGTGAATAGGTCATGCTAAGGTTGAATTAAAATTTAGTATTTCCACCTATAGGTTGAATTAAAATTTAGCAACAATAACAGAGCAGGCTAAAGTAGAAGAAATAAAAATTGCATAAAAATTACCGGGGCTCATTCATCCATATCATTACAAACCTAAATCATGTGATTATATCGGTACCCACTTAGTATAAAAGGGTTATATAGATATAAGAGAAAAACCTCAAATACACAGATAATTCACAAACAATTTGCACATTGAAAACCCAAATCATAAAATAGGGTTTAAAACTAATAAAGGCGTACAAAAATGTGTGCGCTAACAAAATTCACTCGAATGAAAGTGGCGAAGGAAACGAAACGGTTGCAGTGAAAATTAAGATGTGCGCTAACAAAATTCACTCGAATGAAGAAGGGTACTCAACGTACTCAACCTAACACCTCCACAAATTAAATCACTTCAGCACAAGACTAGAATGGACTGACCAACAAAGTAGAATGAAGAATCAAATTCGAAAGGAGTGAAGGAAACGAGTAAGGAATGGTATGTTCGAGAAAGTGGAGCGATGGAGATGAATGGGTATATTATCGTTTGATATCTGAGATCCAATGCAAACTCTTAAAAAATAGTCCATGACCTAGGATCCGGCCCATTTAGAAAAATGGTACCAGTTACACACATGTAACTGGTACACATAAGTGAATGCGCAAGAACAGAAGGATATCAAAGTTTGCAATTTAACGCCGCCACCGTAGTATATAGCTTAGGTTTATGTTTAGATTTTATAAATTAATTAATCAAATAAAAGTTTATATATATAGATTTTAAATTTTTGGTGGGCTAGGCTGTAGGCACCAGCATGGGCTGTTATTTTATTATATTATAAAGGCATAAAGCCCATTCACTCATTTGGTGAGGGGGGCCAAACTAAAATAAATAAAAAATTAGTATATATACCCTACTTGCCAACAAAATTTGGGGGGGGGGGGCATGACCCTCCTTAGAGACAACGTACGTCCGCCCCTGGCTAAGGATACAACAAACGACGAAGATCTTACACAAGATCAAGTTGGAGGGAATGTTGCTGGAGGAGCAGATAACCCTACATCTTATTTAGGTGGGAGTTCACCTAAACAGACTAGCAATGATGCTGATAAATCAGTTGGAAACAACCACAAACTACTGCTGTATTCTGGAAGAGCATTCTTCTCCAGCTGAGAATTCAGATCCTAGTAAGTCTGCTATTCGAGTAACTGAAACAAAACAAGCTTGGAAAAGCCCACAAATCTCAAGATGAATTTTATTATCACCAGACATGGTGGTAGACCATAAGACTCGAGAGAAAAGTTGTGTTGGGATATGAATCCTAGACAAGTCCTAAATATTGATGAATGATGAAGTTTTGATAAGCCAAAAATAGTTTTGAACATTTTCTAAGTGTTGACTAATCTAGTCTAGTTGAGTTGAAGTCATCTTGAACAGATCAGTAGAGTTCACATGAAAAGATAAGTATTGTTTTCTTATTAAAAGATAAGTATGATTTATAAGTACTTCATATGTGCTATTTGTATATGTTAGGTTGTTGTTGAGCTATGAATAATCATTGTATAGAGCTCATGATTTTGAATGTAATAAATAGATTGATTGTATAGTTTATAAGTTGACTAAGCTATAAAAAGCTTAAAGTAATGTAATAGTCTTGTTAGGTTAGAATAGTCTACTGTTGTAAATCGCACAAGAAGACCGGACTAGACAAGAAAAGTTGAAGTCTACTACACAAGACAGGTGGACTACAAGACAAGTGCATCTACCAGACTACACAAGACGAGTCAACTTGAAGTAAAAGTCTAAGTGAAGCGCGTATAAAGATAAGGTTGAAGAAGTTAGTTATGGAATAACTACTTAACAAGAAACGCGTGGATGGATAAGAAGATTCAGTTACAAAAGTTAGTTTTCAAGAAGAGTTGGTTACAACTAACTAAGTTCTTGATTTCAGAAGTCTATAAATACCTCAAGGTGTTTATCATTTTGAAGACTACTGTAACTACGCATACTGATACATACTGATACATACTGAAGATTACTCACAGAGTTCATTGAAGTTCAGAAAGCAAGTCAGAAGTGAAGTGAAGAATCCAGAAGACTGCGACTGAATAAGTTTTTAGTTTTTGTTGTTTTTATCAAGTTGCTAGATACTTGTTAAATTTCTAGTTAGATCGTAGACATATCTGGTGGTATAGTCTTAGAAGATCTAAGTCTTCTTCTTGGGACTTAAAATCACAGGAATACTCACTTTGTACTCGATTGGAAGAGTTTAGTGGAAACATCACAACTGGGTTGTGAGAGTGGATGTAGACAAGTTGTCGAACCACTATAAATTGTTTGTGTTGTTTACTTTACTGTTTTGTTTAATTGCTTAATTGTTTACACACATAACTGAACAAGACAAGTTGAGTATAGAACAGAGTTCTCGAATTTGATAAGTTGAGTATAAACTTGTATTGGGCTCATTGTTAATTTCGTATTCCGCACACTGTATTCTGATATATCGAAAGATTTTAGAAAAGTCTATTCACCCCCTCTAGACATTTTCTTTAGCTTCCCTCGATATTAACTCAACTTTCGGGACCTACAAGTGGTATCAGAGCATTGGTTTTCGAACTGCTGTTTCTTGATAACCGACTTAAGACTAAGGGTGAAGTCTTGGTCCGTGATTGTACTTGCTTACGTGTTCTTGATCTATACTCCAGTTATATCTGTTTCTTGTTCCCTGTTCTTGACTTAACTGCTTCTTGATCATAAATCTGCTTAGCACTTATTTCTTGAAATCATGTCGTTGGAAATTAGCGCTAACAAATTGCCCAAGTTCCAGGTTCAGGATTACGACTACTGGAAGCTGCGAATGGAAGCAATTTTCAGCTCCACGCATGATCTAATGATCTCTGTTTTGACCGAGGGTCCGATCGTGACAATGGTCCCAAATACTGCAAATCTTGACAAAGACAAACCAATTGGCACCCTCGTCAAGAAACCAAGGTCTGATCTAACCTCAGAAGAAATGCGTCAAAATAATTTGGATAGTTTGGCGAAGAATTATATTTTACACACCCTTCCTAACGAGTATCTAGGAAAGGTGTTAAAATGTAAAACTGCCAAAGAGATGTGGGACAGATTAGCTATCATTTGTGAAGGGACATCCCTGATCAAAGAGAGCAAATTATCCACTGCTGTCCAAAGATTTGAATCATTTCGAATGAAAGCTAGCGAAACTATCGACCAGCTGGATACTCGTTTCACTAAAATCATGAATGACCTTGAAGTTCTTGGTAAAACTTATACTCCTCGTGAAATCAATCTTAGGATTCTTAAGAGCTTAGATCCTCGATGGAAAATGGTAAAGATGCTAGTTAAGAATACCCAAGACATAGATGCTTGGAGTGCAGAGACCATGTTTCAAACTCTGAAGGCTCATGAGTTTGATTTAGACGAAGATGAACCACTAGCCAGTAGTGATAGAGAACATGCTGTATCTAAGAACGTTGCCTTTAAGTCTAGCTCTTCTAAGTCTTCTAAGGTAGATAGGTCTAAGCCTAAGACTAAGTCTGCCTCTGTAAAAGACGAGTTAGATACTGATCTTAGTTTGAAGGATCAGGTGAGCCTCATGGTTAGAAAGTTTGATAGGCTGAATAAACGTTTCGGAAGATACAAGAAGTTCTACAGGGATCATAGAGCGTCTACTTCTAAGAACTCGTCTGAGACCAGACGAGACCGAAACTCATTCGAAAGGAGAGACGAAGTCTCGAAAGGTAATAGACGAGATAGAGAGTCTGACGATGGGAAGATTCAACGTTCCGATAGACGTGATAAGCGTAGGGATAAATCTCCTATTAAAAAGGCTACTAATGATCTCTTGTGCTACAACTGTGAAAATCCAGGTCATTACATATATGAATGTCCAGACCTGAGCACTGACGATCGAGAAGAACGTAAAGCTCGAAGGGAAAGAAGATACAACCGTGGCAAGAAGGCAATGATGGCCAATGATGACTCTGATTCGGATTCAGACGAGTTGCCATCGTCCTTATCTAGCCACTCGACTGATCGAGATCACGACGAAGCATTCATAGTAGATGATGGCCTATGCTGCATGGCTAAAATCGACCAAGAGGTATCATCTGCTACATCTTTTCAATCTTGTGATGATTCAGAAACTGATGAAAGTGATACTGCTAGTAGTGAAGTAGGAAGTAGTCCTCAGCACTCGACTAGTGCTATTGAAGACGACCTTCTACTTGCTAACCAAGCATTCATCGAAGTCAGTGATGAAAACATTGCATTAAAACAAGAAATCATTGATCTTAAGGAAGCTCAGTCTAAAGTAGATCCCAATGTAACAGTCCTAAATGAACGCTTGACTGAAGAGTTAAGACAACTCAAAGAAAAGTGTGCATTGACAGACAGGTTATATCAAGACCTACTTAAGACACATGCAACTGAGAGAAATGAATTCAATGTTTTAAAGAGCAAGTGCAATAGACTTGAAGAACGTAATAAGTTCTTAGAGACCGAGGTTGTCACATTAGATCTCAAACTTACTGACCTGGTTAACTCTTCAAAGATTAACCTTGAACTGTCAGATAGGTATAGAGATCCAGGTGACAAGACAGGTATAGGTGCTGAGTCATCTAGCTCGTCTACTCGAGTCATTAAGAACCCTACTACTACTAACGCAAGACTTTTGCCAAATGATAAAGGAAAAGGACCTATGATATACGATATTGGTACTCCATCTCAAGGTACTATACCTAAACAAGCTCGAGTTAACATTCCGATTACCAAGGGAGGTAAAAAGAATGGTAACAGCAAGCATGTTCAACCTAGAACTAACCTTCAAAGGACCACTAATCGTGGACGACCCAACCAGGTCAGATACGAGGACTGGTATCCTGAGGAGACGAGTACTAGACAGGTACAGACTAGACGACAAGAGCCTAGACCTCCTTTCATAAGGCAGTCTCAGCTCTACTCGTCTAGACCTAGACAAGTAGCTCCAAAATATCGTACACAAGCTGTTCTATATCCTCCACCTTTATCATATGATATCATTAGTGAGGAAAGACCCAAACGCGTCTATAAACCGTATGGACCTAATGCTTACAAGCCCTACTCTGACTATCATAGACCAGTGCCTGCTCAAGTAGAGATTAAGTCGAAAGGCTATCTCCAAAGAGTAGACCCGAACTCGACTGATATGCCAGTTAAGGACAACAAGGTCTTATTTTGTAACAAATATGGGCGAAAGCTTAAAAGATCGAACTTGTTCAAGACTCCAATGTATATTTGGATTCCTCTGAACACGACTAACCCCCAAGGACCCCAATAAACAAATGGGTACCTAAATTATTGAATATCTTCATTGCAGGGTCGACTTGATTTGTATAAGAAGGGTGGCTCAGTAGGAGAAACCTGGTACATAGACAGTGGTTGTTCGCACCACATGACTGGTACCAAGGCTCTCTTATCAAGTTACCATGAGCAAGAAGGACCAAAAGTGATATTTGGTGATAGTTCCACTGCTGTCACTAAAGGATTTGGTTACATTCGGAATGGAGATGTTGAGATACAAGATGTCTCATATGTTGAAGGTTTGAAATATAATTTACTCTCTGTTTCTCAGTTTTGTGATCGTGGTTACAAGGTGCAGTTCAAGAGCCGCAAATGCGAAATCATTGACAAAAGGACACACTCAGTCCTACTAGTCGGCGTAAGACAAGGAAGTGTGTACATAGTGAACTGGAACAGTTGTTCGAGGGACACCTGTCTACTTACTAAGAATCCTAAAGAACTTGGCTGGCTCTGGCATAGACGTCTTTGTCATCTAAACTTTAAGGTTCTTAATAAGATAGCCAGAGACTACCTTGTAGAAGGTATTCCCAATGAAGTTTACTACAAGTCACATGTATGCACGGCTTGTCAACAGGGTAAACAGGTTAAAGGTTCATTTAAGTCAATTCCTACTCTCTCAACTAGTAGAGTCCTAGAACTCTTACATATGGATCTTCATGGTCCAATAACTCCTCCAACCTTGAATGGTAGAAGGTACACACTTGTTGTTGTAGACGACTATTCTAAGTTTACTTGGGTAGTCTTTCTACACAAGAAAAGTGATACACAAACACTTCTGCCTGAACTGTTGAAGAAGTTACAAGTTGAGAAGAACCAGTCCATTGTCAAGATTCGTAGTGACAAGGTAACTGAGTTCATTAATTGCTATATCAAAGACTTTTGTGCTAAACGTGGTATCCAGCATCTTACTAGTGCAGCCAGGACCCCACAACAAAACGGTGTAGCCGAAAGAAGGAATCGAACTCTTAAAGAAGCCTGTAGGACCATGTTAGCTGAGTTCAACACTCCTCAAAAGTTTTGGGCTGAAGCTATCTATACTGCATGCCATTCACAGAACAGAAGCGCGATCAACAAAGCTCTAGGCAAGACACCTTATGAGGTTTGGAAAGGTAGAAAACCCAGAGTTTCATATTTCCATATATTTGGTTGTAAGTGTTTCATTAACAACAATGGAAAGAGCAAGTTGAATGCTTTCGATGCTAAAGCAGACGAGGGGATATTCTTAGGATACTCCTCGACTAGCAAAGCATTTAGGGTATTCAACTACTCAACTCTTTGTGTGGAAGAAACACCCCATGTGGTTTTCGATGAATCTCGACAGGACTCGTCTGCCAACAAGATCAGTGAGAAAATTACTGATCTAACGATCGAATCTGACAAAGATTCAGAGGTATATGAATCCGTTCAAGCCTACAATCCATTCATGAAAGCTCTCGAATCTGATGATAAGGAGAAGGTAAGTGCTCAAGGTAAGTCTTCTAGACCAGTTGACATGCCTGCTCTAGTTGACTCTACTACTCCTATGAAAATTGATGATACTAATAATGCATATCAACATGATGCCGAACATGATGCTGTACATGATATAGATGATGATAGTGCTACTGTTAAGAATAGAAAAACATGGAAATCTGCGCATGATACTGAAAATATTATTGGTGACTCTACTGTTGGTGTGAAGACTAGACGACAACTCTTTGAGTCGCAAGAACAGCCTAGTCCAACTATGTTTTGCTGGTGTTGTTTCCTCTCATCTATCGAGCCTACCACTGTTAAAGAGGCATTGGCTGATAGTAATTGGATCATCGCTATGCAAGACGAGTTGAACCAGTTTATTCGAAACGACGTCTGGGAACTTGTCGATAGGCCGAAACATCATAATGTAGTTGGCACTCGATGGATTTTCAAGAATAAGAAAGATGAGAATGATTTAGTCGTTAGGAATAAGGCTAGACTAGTTGCCCAAGGCTATTCACAAGCTGAAGGCATAGACTACGATGAAACATATGCTCCTGTTGCTAGACTAGAAGCCATTCGTTTGTTCCTTGCATATGCTGCTCACATGAAGTTTATTGTATATCAAATGGATGTTAAAAGTGCATTTCTTAACGGTATTCTTGCGGAAGAAGTGTATATTGAACAACCTCCAGGTTTCGAAGTCAAAGGCGACCAGGTGTACAGATTAAAGAAGGCCTTATACGGACTAAAGCAAGCTCCAAGAGCATGGTATGACACTCTCTCTCTCTTTCTATTGGAAAATGGTTTTACTAAGGGCAAGGTCGATCGAACCTTGTTCAGAAAACAAGAAGGGAAAGACATTTTACTCGTCCAAATTTACGTAGATGACATCATTTTTGGGTCACCTAACAAAAAGCTGAGTGAAAGTTTTTCTACACTCATGCAAAGTAAATTTGAGATGTCTATGATGGGTGAAATGAATTACTTTCTTGGTCTTCAAGTAAAACAAACTCCAGAAGGTATTTTCATAAATCAGGCGAAGTACACTAGAAACCTTCTTGACAAGTACGGGATCAAAACTTGTAAGTCTACTGGCGTACCAATGCAACCAACTTACAGAATGGATCCAGATGAGAACGGTAAATGTGCTGACCAATCTTATTACCGTGGATTAATTGGTTCCTTATTGTATTTAACTGCTAGTAGACCAGACATTGCATTCTCTGTTGGTGATTGTGCTCGATTCCAAGCCAATCCAAAAGAAAGTCACATGGAAACCACCAAAAGGATCTTGAAATATTTGAAAGGGACCATCAATCGTGGTATATGGTATCCCTCAAATGATGATCTATCCTTAAGTGGCTATTCAGACTCAGACTTTGGAGGCTGTAGAATAGATCAGAAATCTACTTCTGGTTCTTGTCAATTTTTAGGCACAAAACTCATATCTTGGTTTTCTAAAAAGCAGACTAGTGTTGCTACTTCTACTACCGAAGCCGAGTACATGGCTGCTGGTAGCTGTTGTAGTCAACTACTCTGGCTCATTCAACAGCTTCGTGATTACAACATACATGAATCAAATGTTCCTATTTTCTGTGATAGTAATAGTGCAATTGCCATTACACAAAATCCTGTTTTACACACACGGTGTAAGCATGTTGATGTGAAGCATCACTTCATACGTGATCATGTAGAAAAGAAGGATATTCGCATGGAAAAGATTCATACTGATTTTCAAAGAGCTGATATTTTCACAAAACCATTAGCTGAGGCACGATTTCGTGAGTTATGCATTAGTCTAGGGCTAATTGATTTAGACCCTACTTGCCTATAGCTATGTACTAACCAGACAGGTACATCAAGAAAAGGAGACAAGATCACTAGACCAGAGCACTCGACTACTCACGCAACAGACAGGTATACAAGGCTAGACTAGATGACCAAACAACCCGATGAGGAAGC
This sequence comes from Galeopsis tetrahit, assembly GCA_963675135.1. NCBI lineage: Eukaryota > Viridiplantae > Streptophyta > Magnoliopsida > Lamiales > Lamiaceae > Galeopsis > Galeopsis tetrahit. The sequence continues at coordinate 24,163,477 of OY776134.1, forward strand.
TGGTAAAGCTGAGGGTAATACTAAGAGAATAAACAATTAAGGGGGAATCCTTGATTTCTTAAATATCCTTATGTTGACTATTATGTTTGTTAACAGTCATCTTGTTCAAAACCTTGACCATTGCTTTAGATTGATATTCATCTTATTTATTTTACTCTACTTGTACCTACGATTACACATTGTAAATGATAAGATAGGTACATGAAGTCGTTCGACGTTCAGAATAGACAAGCACAGTCGAAGGGGGAACTCGACTGGTGTTCATAAGTCTACTCGTCTTGTACACTTAGGCCTACTCGTCTTGTACACTTAGGCCTACTCGACTTGTGAAGCTGAGGTCTACTCGTCTGTTCTGGATGGACTCGAACAGACCAGCTAAGTGTTTCTCTTGATTAAAACATGTTAAGTGTTTAATCAATCGAATTAAGGGTATTATTGTAATTAGATAATGCTAGAATTTGAAAACCCTAGAATTGGATTTATTCACTCCTATTTTAATGAGGTGTATACACCCAGTTCGTACTCAACTATACTAGGTCAGATGAGTTCACTCCCCTGTCCTAACTAAGAAGAGACGGATTTCAAATTTTACAAGATCATATCACATAATATTCTCGATTCCGTAACCGAATACCAAAGGCCCCGACCGTTGGATTTAATCCTTTAATCTTGGCCGTTGGATCAAATTTCAGTTCTTAAACAAAACCCATCTTCCACAGCACAACTTCCCCACGATTTCATAACTTTCATTCTCTAATTCTCAAATCTCTTGCAAAATTAAATCTCCCACTCTTACTCTATACACCTACAATGTCGATTATATCTCTATTTGATGTAAGGACGAACATGCAGGCCGAATTTAATCTGGGCCAGTTCATCTCAGAAGGGAAAGTACAGGTGGAACCCTCGATGTATTTCAAAGGGCTTCACACTGCTGAAAATCAAGAAATCATCGACAAATGCATTCGATGTGGGTTGAAGCTATATCTAGAGGCATTCCCTCAAGTGGTATTAGATAAAGAGGTATTGTTGTTCTATGCCAGCGCCACAAGGCAAGGAGATGAGATCACATCATTTATTGGATCGAGTCAAGTTGTTCTCACTCGTGAAGTTATGTTTAGACATCTGAAGTTGCCCATCGGAACGATTGATGTGGAGAACTATGCTATTGGTCAAGAGATGAGGTACATGAGCATATTTTGTGGCAAGAAGATGTCACTCAAAGCTGATGGCAAAGCTCCTGCTGTCAAGAAATCGGAATTATTGGAAAAGTATCGCACTCTACTGGACATAGTGAGCAAGATGCTACTATGTTCCACTGGATCTCTTGATTCTGTCACTCAAGCCAAGACAAGGATAATGGCGGCGATTTATGATGGAATCACGGAGGGTAATTGGTTTAAGCTAATAGCTGATCGGATGATGTATTTCGAGAAAAGTGTTAGGGTTAACACCGACTCTCGCAGATGGATTGTATCGAATGTTGTTGGGTATGGAAACAAGCTGAGTATTTTATTACCCTTATTGTTGCCTGGCAAGTCTGATTGGAGCAAAGAAAAGTCTATTCACCCCCCTCTAGACATTTTCTTTAGCTTCCCTGGAGTAACGGAAAGCCCTTCCATCCTCTTAAATTCTATCTGAAGGCGGAAGCCCTAAAGAAGCAAGTCGCTGAAAGGCCAGCTGCCCCAAGGCGAGTTCAAATAGATGAGTCACAAGTCTTACCTTATGCTAACTCATCTAGCTCTTCAGAAGATAAGTCCGATGATGAGGAATCGGAGGAGGCCACAATAGCTGAGTCCAGTGAAGCTGACTCAGAGAAGACTCAGACAGAAGAGGAGTCGGAACAAGAGAAGGAGCCGAGTGCTCAAGTTCCAGAATTATACACTCTCGTGAGAGTTGATTCGCCCACTCAACCAGACGAGTTGAGTTCTCAGGTTGGTACATCTTCTACACAAGCTTTGTCAATTCCTCCTCTCTCTCATTCTTCTGTTCGAACCAAGGCTAGATCACATCGATCTAGGCCTAGACCTCAACCCTCAACCTCACAAGTACTGGCGGCATTACCGCTTAGAGCCAGTCTACCCCAAAACACTCCCATAAAATATACAACTGATACTTCGACAGTTGTCACACCAGACCAAGCCACATTAAAGCTCCCAGAAACCACACTCCAAACTCCCTCTTTACCTTCAACAGAATATGTTGAACCCTCTAACCCATCTACTTCAGACAAGACGCCAGTTGCCACTGCAACAGCTGAGTTAGGGACCCCACCTACTCAGACCCCGTCTGAAGTTAGATTTGAATCTTTGGTTTATTACCCCATGTGTCTAAGAGAGAAGAGAGTTCGTGCTAAAGTTTCAAGGAATCTGAAGAAGCAGCTCTCCACTCTTGACATCGACACTGCCTCAGAACAGTTTGAGAAACTTGTGCGGATATGCACTTGGTTTGCTTTGAAGAAGTCGTCTACCGATGATCTGTTTGAGGTTATCCAAGGCATGGGTGGAATCTCCAATTTCATGGATTGGGAGATGGAACAGAAAGAGAATAGTGGTGTTCAAGACCACTCCGAATTGTTCCCTCGCAAGGCCTTGGTTGATCTAGTTAAAAGGATGTTGAGCATTCCTGATGGTGTTTTGGTAGAAGAGTTCTCTTTTGACGTTGGAACTCAAACTGATCTGGTGGAAGACGAGGTCAAACCAGATGTTGCTGATATTGCAGTCCAGACATCAGAACCAATCTTGGAGTTAGAAGAGGTTCCTGCTGAAGAAGTTGTTGAAAGTTCTGAACAAATTACTTCGTTTGAACTAGGTGAAGAAGATGATGAGTTTGTTGAAGCTGTCATGTTCACTGAAGATGAACTGATGGAAACAGTTCAAACTGAAGAAGTGGTGGTTGAAGCTAAGTCGTCTACTCAAGCTTTTCCTGAGGGATATCTTGAGGAACTGAAGTCAGACTTGAAAGAAGTCGTACATTCTGCGATAGATGAGTTCTTACAATCGAAGGTGAAAGATGTGTTGGTCCAGCAGAACCAAACACTTGTTGACAATTCTAGAGAGTTGATCATTGGAGAAGTCAACAAGATGGACTCAACTTTTCGAGCAGAGATGTATGCAGAAGTTGAAAGTTTTCTGAAGAAACAAGTGGATTTCTCTGAGAAGAGATCTATTTCGTTTGCCCGCTCGTTAGCTGAAGAGTCTAGCAAGATGGAACGACTCTACAGAGTGAAGATTGAGATTGCTGATGAACAGAGACGTGAAGCACAAGATCAGTTGGTGCGTTCTCGAGCTGTTCTCACTGAGCTAACAGAGCAGAATACACTCCTTCGTCAAACAGCTACATACTTTAAGGATGAACTAGTTTCAAGTTCAAGGAAGCTAGAGTTGACTACTGATCGTCTTGACAAGATGAGTCACGACAAGACACATCAGAAACAAATTGCAATGGCTGCTGAGGCAATGAAGGAAGCTGTAAAGGAAGAGATGACTCGCTTTACAAGTCTATTTACTCTCAAGGCAACTGATGAAGCCAAAAAGGGGGAAGAGACAAGTCGAGTTGAAATTGATGCTGAGATCGAAAAAGACTTGTCTGCTGAACCAGAAGCTAAGGAAGCTGCTGAAGCTATGCAAGATCTTAGAAGGCCTAAGAGAGGCAAAGGCAAGTTGGTTAAAACTGCAGATCTTGAGCGAGCTAAGGCTGAAGCAGTTGAGTTGAAGAAGAAGGAGAAGGGCAAAGCTGTTGCATCTCCTGAAGCAGAGGTTCAGACAAGGCAAGTATCAAAAAGGAAATCTATTCATATAGAAGAGCCGAAAGAAGTGGAGACAACAACTAAGGTGAAGAAACAAAAGGTTGTTGATCCAGATGATGAGACTCATTATGCAAGTAAAAAGAAAGTTGGAAAACATATTGAGAATTTGCAAAAGCTGAAAGCTGATGAAGATCAGATGGAAGATCAATTCATTGACTACTTCATTGATAAAGATCATCGAGCTGAATGGATGAAAGTGAAGAGACAATGGGAAATTGATCACTGGATAATTAGCAAATATGGTGACTCTGAAAGTCCAGATGAGTTATATTCCTTGTTCGACAAGTTTTTGGAAGGTCAGAACAGAATGCTTAGGAATTTGATCTTGAGGATATCTGCTGGAGCGAACTTCAATATTCTTGTTCCTGTGTTTCCAAGATGGAAATGTCCGATGACAAGCTCTGGAAGAACAGTTGATTTTAATCAAATCAAGAAGTTTGAAGAAGAGCTGTTGGATAAAGAGAAGATTGAAGATGAAGACCATATCAGAGTAATTCACAAGAGACTTCTAGATGCTTTCTGTGTTCCAAATCCAGAAGGAGGTACTCTTTCAGATTAGTTGATTTTATGTTTTGATATATAAGTTTTTTTTGCTCTGATACTTAGTTGTTTTTTATTTTTTTTGAAATATGTGTAATATCTACTGTTCTTATCTTGAATGAATGAAAAGATAAAGTACTATTTGGTGTTAAGACAAGATAACTACTTAACTAGTCTACTAATGAGAAAAGATTCAAGTAGTTTTGGCTTCATCAAAAAGGGGGAAATTGTTGGGATATGAATCCTAGACAAGTCCTAAATATTGATGAATGATGAAGTTTTGATAAGCCAAAAATAGTTTTGAACATTTTCTAAGTGTTGACTAATCTAGTCTAGTTGAGTTGAAGTCATCTTGAACAGATCAGTAGAGTTCACATGAAAAGATAAGTATTGTTTTCTTATTAAAAGATAAGTATGATTTATAAGTACTTCATATGTGCTATTTGTATATGTTAGGTTGTTGTTGAGCTATGAATAATCATTGTATATAGCTCATGATTTTGAATGTAATAAATAGATTGATTGTATAGTTTATAAGTTGACTAAGCTATAAAAAGCTTAAAGTAATGTAATAGTCTTGTTAGGTTAGAATAGTCTACTGTTGTAAATCGCACAAGAAGACCGGACTAGACAAGAAAAGTTGAAGTCTACTACACAAGACAGGTGGACTACAAGACAAGTGCATCTACCAGACTACACAAGACGAGTCAACTTGAAGTAAAAGTCTAAGTGAAGCGCGTATAAAGATAAGGTTGAAGAAGTTAGTTATGGAATAACTACTTAACAAGAAACGCGTGGATGGATAAGAAGATTCAGTTACAAAAGTTAGTTTTCAAGAAGAGTTGGTTACAACTAACTAAGTTCTTGATTTCAGAAGTCTATAAATACCTCAAGGTGTTTATCATTTTGAAGACTACTGTAACTACGCATACTGATACATACTGATACATACTGAAGATTACTCACAGAGTTCATTGAAGTTCAGAAAGCAAGTCAGAAGTGAAGTGAAGAATCCAGAAGACTGCGACTGAATAAGTTTTTAGTTTTTGTTGTTTTTATCAAGTTGCTAGATACTTGTTAAATTTCTAGTTAGATCGTAGACATATCTGGTGGTATAGTCTTAGAAGATCTAAGTCTTCTTCTTGGGACTTAAAATCACAAGAATACTCACTTTGTACTCGATTGGAAGAGTTTAGTGGAAACATCACAACTGGGTTGTGAGAGTGGATGTAGACAAGTTGTCGAACCACTATAAATTGTTTGTGTTGTTTACTTTACTGTTTTGTTTAATTGCTTAATTGTTTACACACATAACTGAACAAGACAAGTTGAGTATAGAACAGAGTTCTCGAATTTGATAAGTTGAGTATAAACTTGTATTGGGCTCATTGTTAATTTCGTATTCCGCACACTATATTCTGATATATCGAAAGATTTTAGAAAAGTCTATTCACCCCCCTCTAGACATTTTCTTTAGCTTCCCTCGATATTAACTCAACTTTCGGGACCTACAAGTTGCGCCTTCTGAAGCAGAAGATCTATGGTCAACTGCTAAAGATGGTACTTGAACAACAGAAGAGTTGTATTCAGCAGAGACCCTCTTTTAAGAATTCTCAGCCGAAAACAACCAAGGCAAAGCTGGACCCATTCCACAAAAGGCCTGTCAAGTATGCACCTCCAATGTCTTATGACATTCTTGGCAGACCTAGATCTGAGATTAAGTTATGATCAGCTACTGAATTTCACACAACTGACACTACTAAAACCTCCTCTACTAAGGAAAAAGTAAAGAAGGTTTGGTATTGCGATGCCCGTGGGAACAAGCTGAAATGCTCTAAACTCTACAGAAGAGCAATGTACATCTAGGTTCCAAGGGTAATACTAACACCCAAGGACCCAAAACAAAATGGGTACCTAAGCAATGATTTGCTTGCAGGGCCGCGTGGATCTAAAGAACAAAGGAGGATCAGAAGCTGAAATCTGGTACATAAATTCAGGCGCTTCACGTTATATGACAAGATCAAAGCACTTCCTTTCAGACCTCAAAAATAAGAAAGGTCCACGAGTAGTCTTTGGTGACAATTCTATTGCTAAAACCAAGGGAATTGGAACCTTAGTCAATGGCGACATATCGGTAAAGGATGTATCTTATGTTGATGGTTTAATGCACATTTTACTTTCTGTTTCTCAGTTCTGTGATAGAGGGTATAGTGTCGAATTCTCATCTACAGGTTGCAAAGTAGTAGATAAGATTAGTAGAAACGTACTACTCTCTGGTAACAGACTAGGAACCATTTATGTTGCTGATTGGAAAAGTTGCCCTAGTGACGCTTGTTTAGTTGCTAAGAGTTCTAAAGAAGTAAGTTGACTATGGCACAAAAGGCTTGGTCATCTGAACTTTAAAACTTTGAATACTATTGCAAGAACCTCACTAGTAGTTGGCTTACCTAATGAAGTCTTTAGTAAGGATTTACAGGTGTGTGATGCATGTCAGAAGGGCAAACATACAAAAGTGCCAATGAAAAGCAAGAATGTATCATCTACCAGCGGAGTTCTTGAACTACTTCACATGGATCTGTTTGGACCTATCTCACCTGCTACTCTAAGTGGTAGAAAGTATACTCTTGTGGTGGTAGATGACTTCTCCAAATACACACGGGTTACTTTTCTATTCGAAAAGAGTGAGACAAACTGATCTGAAACACGAACAAGTTTTAAACATCTAGAGATTCTAATCACCCCCCCTCTAGACTGTCACCATACTCGTTTTGGGACCAACAAGTGGCATCAGAGCAGTGGTTCTAACGAGTTGTTGATTCTGTTATTTAACTTCTTAAGGAAGAAGTTCGTGTAGCTATCTTGAACAGATCCATATTTTGAAAACCCCATTTCTCATAAAACTCATATTTATTATTCATTATGGGTGGAGACTCTTACATGCGTAACTTGCCTAAATTCTCAGTTGCAGAATATGATTTTTGGAAAGGCAGAATGGAGGTTGCTTTTAGTCAGATTCATGATCTGATGCTGGATGTGATCTCAGATGGACCTATCACTGTGATGGCCCCAAATACAGCCACTAGAAACCCTGATATTCCAATTGGTCAGCTAGTGCCAAAAGATAAAGTTGATTTCACTCCTGATGAAGCAAAACAGCACAACCTCGACAGAATAGCTAAGAATATGATTCTAACCTCTGTATCTAATGAGTATGCTGGTAAAATTATTCGTCTTAAAACTGCTAAAGAAATGTGGGAAACATTAGCTATCAGGTGCGAAGGCACATAGCAGAATAAGGAAAATAAGCTCATTACGGCAGTATTGAAGTTTGATAACTTCAAGATGCTGTCTGGTGAGACTATTGACCAAATGGACAATAGATTTACCAGAATTCTCAATGAAATCACAGACTTAGGTAAGACGTACTTGAAAAGCGAAGTTAACGCTAAAGTATTGTATGCTTTACCCAAGATCTGGCAAACGAAAGTTTGGATTATTAAAGAGAACATAAATTTAAAAAATTGGTTTATTCAAACTTTATTTCAAACTCTTAAGGCTCACGAATATGATGTTGAAAGAGCACAAGAGACATGTGATAAACATGTATCAACCTCTTCTTCTAAAGTTGTTGCTTTCAGAGCTTCAGCTGGCGCCAAGGGTTCTAGTCTATCTGGAAAAGAACCTAAAGTGAGAGAAGAGTCGACCCCTATTCCTTTAGACCTGAGTTTGCAAGAACAGATGGCTTTGATGATGAAGAGATTCGACAAGCTACAAAATCAGCATGGTAAATATAAACGCTTTTATAAAGATTATAAGGATAGAAAAGTTAACCATTCAGGAAGCTCGTCATCTTATAAGTCCAAGGACCGATCTGAAAGGACTCCTGAACGCAGAAGAGAAGAACCTAGTTCTTCCAGACGAGAAAAGTCCTCTGATCGAAGAGGAAGTAGCAGAAGAGATGTTACTCCTAGTCGCAACTCTAGGGATGGTAAGGACTTATGTTATACATGTCAAAAACCTGGTCATTTCAGTGTTGATTGTCCAGATTTAAGTCCCAAGGAGCGCGAAACACTCAAAGCCAGACGAGAGAGAAGATTCGCCTCCAGACGGAAGGCTATGATGGCTGATGAGGAAAGTAGTAGTTCAGACGATGATCTACCTTCTTCAGATGAATCTGGTTTTCTGTCTGATGGTGATGATTTTCTATTGGATGATCGTTGCTTAATGGCAAGAGAAGAAAAAGAGGTAAACTCCATAACTGTTTCCATTCATTCCTATTTTTCACAAACAAATGAGTTAGACTCATCCGATGCCGACTCTGCAGATCACCTTCAGTTCACTTGTGAACAATTGAAGATTGATCTCAGACTGGCTACATCAGCTTATGTGGCTGCTGAGGAAGAAACTACGAGATTAAGAGCTGATATTGTCCAGCTGAAGCAGCTTAAGCCTGAAGCTGACTCTAAGCTCGTGATAATGAACGAGAGACTGACTGAAGAGCTCTCTCAGCTCAAAGATCAGCACTCAGTTCTGACTCATGTGCATAAGAATCAGTTGACGACTCATGCTGCTGAAATTGTTGAATTTCAAGCTCTGAAATCTAAGTATAATGAGCTCCTCAGTACCCACGAAGAGCTAATAAAAGAGAAGAATCTTTTAGACCTAAAGGTAGCCGAGATTAACAGAGCAATGAAAGCTCTTAATCAGATCAATGACTTTTCCCAAAGTCTGAAAGAAAAATCAGGAATAGGCCATGAAGGCAAATCTTTTGTTAGTCAGCAAGGTAAGGACCAAGCTGATGAATCAGAAGAGGAGCCTGATTATTCTATTCTTGAAGAACATTCTTCTCTATATGAGAGTTCAGCTCCTAGTGAGACTGCTACTCCAGTAACTGAAACAATCCCAAGCTCGCAAAAGCCAAAGGTTGTGATCTCAAATCCCAAGCCAGCTTCTGTTGTCTAAACAAATGATCTCAAGATGAATTTTCTTATCACCAGACATGGTGATAGACCATAAGATTCGAGCTTTAGCTGGAAACAACCACAACCCTAAACCTTTCAAGAGTGAAAAAAAGTAGGATTGTTGTAGAAGTTGTCAAGAGTTAGTACAGTTCTCTAGTTTAGAGAAGTTGAGCACTAGGATTCAGAATTCATAGGGATCAAAACACTTTGGAACTATAAAACAGGTTAATTTCATTGTTAAGGAATTATCATGTTCAATGTATGGAAAGTGGACGTAGGAGCTTGAGTCCCTAAACCACTATAAATTGTTGTGTTATTTACATTCAGTGCTTTATCATTCAAACACATCCATACATTGCACACAAAGAATTCTTGTTTTGGGACAAGTTCCCTAAAAACCAGTACTTGTGTTAATTAAGTTTTCAGAACTTAAAATGAGTTTTTGTAAAAGGGTCAACCATAATTCCGCACTTATAACTTATATAGATAGTTATCCAATTGAATACTTCATAGTTCTCAGTAAGGAGTTCTAAGTTATACACAATTTTCGATAATTAGGGAGTTTGACAAGACAACTCTCCTGACCCTTAAAATACTGTTTTAAAAAAGAAAAATTGCATACACAAGTGCATTCACCCCCTCCCCCCCCCCCATACACTTGTGTCATACTCCTTTAGGACCAACAAGTGGTATCAGAGCAGGGGTTTAAAGACCATTGACATTGAATGTCTAGTTTGATTTTCAAAAAAAATATTTGTGTGGTCACTAAACTGATCTATTTTCAGAAAACTCATTCATACATACTTTACTCTATAAACTAACCATATATTTTAAGTATGCCTAACTCTTATAATGCAGTTGATGGAAGTGTTGTAAACACAGTCAACAACATGGGTCATCAAGATCTTCAAGATTGAATTCATATCAAACTAATCTTCAAGAGATTTTTCTTCTCTTAATATTAACTTTTGTTTCTGTTTCATGATCAAACGGTTAGAAACATATTTAGCAAGATACGGAGTATAAGTTATCTAGTTTAGCCCACACTTATGTCGTAGTCTTTTCCCTTGCAACCTTCCTCAAAACCTTGTCTCCAAGACACAACATGTTTGTGTTATATGTCTTCTCTTGGATTTATGCCTTCTTGGCCATCTCTGCATCCGAAGCCGTTTGCTTTAACAACTTCAATGCATCACCAAGACCGTGTTGTGTCAACAAAATCCTCCATAGTAAAAAATCATTCTTCCAGTTGAATTTCTCCATATCTTGTTTGAAAGTTGCCATTTTTCTTCTTTTTCCCACTAACGACGCCACTTGTTATGAATAATCAAGAAACTTTAAGAAGAAAAGCAATAATGAAAATCAAATGACTTGAGAATAACTTGAGAATATATTATTTTTTGGACATGAGATAAAAATCTCAGTGAATATCATTTACGCTTTTATATAGATTGACAATATACCGAATCAACTAAACTTAATTTTTATTGTAAATTCATGGTTAATTCTTACATATAACTTTGATTCATAATACATTCTTAAAGTTTGAGTGTTCATTTTCGGTGGAGGCTATTTGTGTATTTGTTGTGTTTCTGTCTTATTCAGATATGGACCATTCAATATTGATCTGATGACAAATTTTGAGAAATCACATTCGCAGTCTTTACAAACGCAACAATCTTCTCAGGCCTAATTTGAATAAAAAAATTCATAATCAGACGCAATAATAAATACACAAATAAATTAAATTAAATGAATTCAAACAAAATAAGACTTGGAGCCAGAGGGAAATGAATTACTATAGTGACAAAGATTCCATCGTCGTGAAGAATCAAGGCAGCGTAGGTGCAGACGAGCTCTTCAAACAACATTTTTCTTCCAATAAGTGATGAGTCCAATGGATGGTTGCTTTTGTTCTAGTCGATCTTCTATAATTTTCTACAATTGTAATCAGAGACGGAACTAGAATTTTGAGTGGGGAAGTGGGGGGTGCAATATAGTTCAATATAATGTCCTATTCTAAATTTTAGATATTTTATATTAGCATCAATATATATATATATATATATAAATATTCATTGTTAGATATATGTATATATTAAAATGCATAAATATGTCCTTATACTATTAAAACTTAGAATGTACGTTACTGAAGCATATCACAAAAATTATGTATAATTAAGACTACAATTTTTTTTATTTATGTCTCACGATACACTAATAGATAATTTGCAATAAAATTATCTTTCATTCTATTTTAAGTCTTAAGTAAACTTAGTTGAAACTATATCAATATTATGGGTTGGTCTGCTATGTACTCGAGTGCATGTTGTGCACCCTAGTCCATGTTGCACTTTTTCAGTTTTACTGACTTACACTTTTTGATAAATGGTGTTGCACTTTTCAATTATTAAACTAAACAATAATATTTTTAGTTATAGTGACTTACACTTTTTAGTAATATTGTGTTGTACTTTTCAGTTTAATAACTTACACTTTTCTTTAGACTAGGTGCACAACATGCACTTGAGTGCATACTAGACTTTACCCAATATTATAGAATGAAACAATATACAATTGTAAAACATATCGAACCGAGAAACAAGAGAGGAGAATTATAGTGGAATATGCATAAATTAATTTTCAGGACATATAATTTATGAGTTGGTCTCTGGTGCGTAGTGTGCACCGTGCACACTACGCTGACTTGACAACCATTATATATTATAAAAGCGAAACTTTGAAACAAATTAATTGATGGTGTAGTGGTTACTGTGCAATAAGCTCGACCTCCTGGTTCGAAACCTGGAACCCTCAAATTTGTTTTAATATTTTTCAATAATAATAGTTACTTTTATTACCATTTTTCAATAATTTTTCAATAATAATAGTTACCACTTTTCAATAATAATTACCACTTTTCATTATTAGAAATTACCACTTTTCAATAATAATAGTTACCATTTTTCAGTATTAGAAATTACCACTTTTCAATAATAATAGTTACCACTTTTCAGTATTAGAAATTACCACTTTTCAATAGTTAACACTTTTCACAGTAATAAAATTACCACTTTTCAATAATAATAGTCAACACTTTTCAATAACAAAATTACCACTTTTAAATAATAATAGTTACCACTTTTTAGTAACAAAAATACCACTTTTCAATAATAATAGTTACAACTTTTCGGTAACAAAATTACCACTTTTCAATAAAAAAATTCCACTTTTTAATAACAAAATTATCATTTTTCAATAAAAAAAAAATTACACTTTTCAAGATTTTCCATACCCACTCAAATAAATCGCCACTGTTGATTTTCGCATCAAAACCAACCAAATTTCCCTCAACCCCATCATTATTCCTCAACGTTTCTCCACTCTTCCATTAACTTGTACCCTGCTCAAAAATTCACTCAGATTCCCGAAATTAATTGCAGTCTCATTTAACAAAGGTTATATTGTACTTACAACAGTGGAAAGGGAAATCTCGATATCCAGATCGATGGGAATTATGTGGGAAGTGTCGTGGGATGTTTACAATTGGTTATTCGATCGAAATTTGTATTTACCAAGAGAGAAGAGAGCTCGAAAATTTTGTTAAGTTGCCGCAATTGAATAATCAACGGAGTTCATTGGGGTATAAAGGGCCGAAGCTGTTACAGATGTGGAAGAGAGAAAAAAGGATGAGAAGAAAGGACAAATGTGAGAGATAAAAAAAGGATGAGAAGAAAGGGCGAATAAAGCGGTTAAAAAAATAAGCGTGTGCACCAAACAAGGTTTGTGCATATGAGACTTTTTCATAATTTATAATCATGTGAAATAAAAAAATAATAATAAAGAATGACAAATAATAACGTTTAAAATTAAAATATTAATATTTGGATTGAGAAATGTGACTAAAAGGTAAAAAGTGCTAGACAACCTAATTAATTGAGCCAGCTAATAAATAAGGAGTAGCCCATTAATACAATTACATATTTATTGTATTTTGTAGTGTCATACAAATATATACAAATATATGTAGTACCTATATAATACTCCCTTCCTCCGGTAAAATTTTGCTCAGACAGATTTTTGGGTCTACGAAGTATATGTTTATTTTATTTAAATAATTAACTTTCGATTTTTCTATTTAATTAACAAGACTGAGTATGTACCGACAATATTTTTTACTCGTTATTCCACATATATTTTTTATAATTAAAATATAATTTTTTAAAAACGCATATAAAAAGAAGTGAGCAAAATTTTACAGGATCGAGGGAGTAGTATAATACTAGTAGAAAGAATGAGAATCCGGGAGGGGCAAGGGCCACCCGGTATATGTAGTTTCGTTCCTAAATCCTGATTGTAACAAAATGAACAAAGACAGTAAGAAGAGGAAAAAGTTTTGTGAACTTATAATTTTATTATGGGAAAATATCAATTTTGGTCACCCAGTTTTAACTCTTTTCATATTTGGTCACCCACATTTAGTCACTATCAAAATCGGTCACTCACTTATTATATTCAATCAAAATTGATCATTCCGTTAGTCAATCTGTTATTGACTAACGAAGAAAGAGTTTTGAGTTCAAAATTGGTCACTCACTTATTATACAAATTCAATATGAAACCAAGAATTGAAAAATAAAGTACAATTGTATAAAAAAAAAAAAAGTACAAAGTTTAATTCTATCTCTTGAGTTTCTCATTTCCTATAAAATAAAAAGTAAACCAACAACAAATGAATACATAATTGAGCGTTCTAGAAAGTAGACCAACAACAAATGAATTCATAATTGAGTTAAATAATTATTAAAAATTTACTGAAATTTTTTGACTACCCAGCAAGTTGAGAATTCTTTCTGATCAAGGATAAATATAATGAAAATTCATTCTTAAAAGATGCATGAGAATTCCTTTTGACCTATTATTACGGATAAATATAATGAGAATTCCTTCTGATCTATAAGATAAATATAATAAAATAATTTTGTCATAAAAAAACTTAAATTAAAATAAGAAATAATGTATAATTTTTGTGATTGATTAAGATTCTTCAATGGGTATTTTTTCATGCTCCAATAGGTTCCCCATGTTTCATTTTTGCTACTGCCGTTTGTTTCATTAGTTCTAGAAGATGCATCAGAAGTTTTTAACATTTTGAAAATTTGTTTTATTAGTTCTAGAAGATGCATCAGAAGTTTTTAACATTTTGAAAATTTTGAACTCAAAACTCTTTCTCCGTTAGTCAATGAATGACAGATTGACTAACGGAATGATCAATTTTGATAGAATATAATAAGTGGGTGACCAATTTTGATAGTGACTAAATGTGGGTGACCAAATATGAAAAGAGGTAAAACTGGGTGACCAAAATTAATATTTTCCCTTTTATTATTATTATTTTTTATATTCGGTACCTTTTATTATCTAAATTTACTGGGTAAAAGTGATTTGAAATGTAAAAATAAAACTATTTGAGCATGAACTAAAAGTGTTGTTAAAAGGTGTAGGAGGAGTTTAGTGAATTGCACTTGAATTGAAATGTGTCACAGACGAAAAAATAAAAGTACTTTGAACAAATTGACACTCACCCTAAAGGAGTACTTAGTAATTAAAGATTATGACACAAACCTAATTGCTAGGTTGAATCCCACCCTTAAGTTGGTCCACATTTTTTTAAATATAGTTTAATACTCTCCGTCCACAATCGATAGTTTCATTGAGAGTGAGATGATTGAAAGGTGGTTAAAATAAAGTGTATGAAACTATATTTTATAAACAAAAAATATAAGATAAATAGAATTACATTTCGTGATCGGAGGAGGGGGAGTACATGATAAAGAAAAAAATGACACTTGAGTTGGGGATAAGTATGTTGGAAATATGAATTCATGAATTTTATGTTTCTTGCTTTTTAAACCACTAGTTTTTACCCGTGCATCGCACGGGCTTGTTGTACTTTTACTTGTATAAATATATTTAATTTCATTTTTTTTATAATCACTTTATATAGGTGAAATGTTATTTTTTTATAACTTTAACATGTTCAAAAAAAATTTTTAGATAAAAAAAGAATTCTATAATTTAAACAATTACGCGCGTACCGCAATGCCACAAGTGAATTGCGAGTTGCTGACATTTAGATCTAATAAAAGTGAATTCATGGATATAAAAAACTAACAAAGTAAATCAAAAACAGTTTGTGGCGAATAGTTTCATTAGTGGATCCACTTAATGTGATTTTCACAAAATTGTTAAACCAACCTTTGAAAATTTCTCTTTAATGAGCAAAATGACATGTGGAGGTTATCCAATCTTTTGAAGAAAATAAATTCCTTCAACGCAAACACCAATAACAATTCTTTTAGTATCAAAATAACATATGTCATATAGTTCACACCCAATCCGATCATCAAGCACTTGGAAAAAGCAATATTATTAGCATATACTTATGACATTAATTAAGGATGGTTTCACAAGTTATCGAAGAAACATTTTACAAACACAAAAGTAAAAGTATTGTAAAGAAGAAGAATGAAATACCTACAAAAGAAGGGATGGTAAGAAATAAAGTCTTAATAAATTTATGTGGAATATTCAGAACACAAAATAAATTTGTTATTAGTATATCACCTAATAATTTACCTCTTTGCACCTACACAAGGCTATGAATCTAAAACTAACAAATCCCTTATCTGCTCATTATAAACCTTCAAAACGCTCACTCATACTTCGTAGTGAAATGTGTTCTTTCTTTCTTCAATGATGTCAAATAACTTCTGAAGAGTTCTGTAATTAACTCCATGAGCTTCATTTGTTCCTCTCCATCGTGAAAGTCTTCCCGGTTCCAGTTTGTCCATAGGCATTTTGCAAACATTATATCCATCTAAAACTGAAATTTTCAGTGGAATTGTTTCCTCAAATACATCAGCTGCACTCACAAGTGAAATAGACATTTACGTATTTGTTTTAGATGATGATAATAAAAAGATTATTGATAAAAAGCATTGATCAAATAAAGTCCAATTACTTTGGTGAGCATCAAGAGTAAAGCTAGCATCAAACTTAAAAATCTTTCTTGATATCCCGTTCGACTTAACAGTTATTTCCCCATCCTTTGCAGCTTCAAAATCAACTACCACTGAAGCTCCTCCATCAATCTCAACAGTGTTCAAATGCCTACAACGGCAAAATACTCTAATGTTTCCTGTGGATTAAAATACTTCTTATTTGATTTCTTGCCTTTCAGCTCTCTCAGCTTAAGTAAGCTCTCTCAAGTCTCCAAGTACCCTTTCTCTATTTTCAATTTTTTGTAACACTATACCACAACATATCATAAGCTACAACACCAAATCAATTCAACAAAATAACCTCCAATAACCACTACTTTTATATTATGAAAAAATTGAGATAGGAGTGAAGCTTCCAGAAATACTTACATACTCTGGAAATATACTCTTCATTGTATGTTTATTTTCTCTAATATTTGTAAATATATAAAGTACAATCCAGCAAGATCATCCAAAAACATGTATATGATAGACAATAATCAGCTAGATCATCTAAAACAGGAAAAATATGAGATTTATTTTCATATGTAGGGGTATCTGAAAAAAGAGACATGAACATTTGGTCTTACTAATTAAAGCCATAAATATTGTTAATGTGAATAAATTTGTTGAAACGAAGTTGAAGAGGTAGAGAAATGAACATTTATTCTGAAACTGAAATAGTACCTGATGATAGCCCTCGATTCTGCCCAAAATCTTATATTATAAAAGGAGGAAAGTTCTCCCCTGAGCGTATGAAAATCGGAGTTCACTGGAAATTGAGTAACTATTGTCGGGAAGCCAATATCTTCAGAAATCAATCATACTGAAAAATCCCATTCAGAACAAAAGAAATCCAGCAAAAGTTTTAATCCCAACACGAATCAATTTCTGCAATAGAAAAATCAACTATATTCGGACTGAAATTGTAACCAAAACCAGAAACTGATATGAATCCAAAAACAGAAACAATGACGTTGTCAACAGAATCACAAAAAAGGCCAGCAGATTACCTCTATAAAAAAAACCCTTTCATAGAGAAAATTATTAAATAAAGATTTCGGTTTATATCCATTTCCAGAGTTTCATCAAAATCTTGATTCATAAAGATTATTTGAATAGCAGGATCAAATGAAAATCTTCAAACCAATAGGTACATTAATAAACAATAAAGCACACATGTAGTCTTAGTAACAATCAATAAGAGGGCAAAATCAAGCAGTAGGGACATAGAACAATCCAGTTTCTTGATTCAAAATTGCAAACAAAACACAAGATAATCCAAATACATAACTGTAAAACAAAGCTCAGAGCGATGACTCACCAATGATACTGTATTGATATACATTTTTTACCCTTCATACGCTCCTAATTCCCGAGCATCCAAGAAGCTGTATTCAGGGACGATATGGCTGCAGCAATATATAACAGGCTTTAGAAATTAACAACAAAACCAGCAAGTTTAGGTAGATTGTGAATGTCATTCTTTCTAGCTCATAGTATCTTCTCCTAATGTTTGACAAGGCAATTTGACAAATTAGTTATCCAAATGGTTTGTGTGGCATTAAAAGTAGTATTACAAAAAAAAGTCGTTAAAAAAGGAAATAATCTAAAATAAAGCTCAGAGCGATGACTCACCAATGATACTGTATTGATATACAGTTTTTACCCTTCATACGCTCCTAATTCCCGAGCATCCAAGAAGCTGTATTCAGGGACGATATGGCTGCAGCAATATATAACAGGCTTTAGAAATTAGCAACAAAATCAGCAAGTTTAGGTAGATTGTGAATGTCATTCTTTCAAGCTCATAGTATCTTCTCCCAATGTTTGACAAGGCAATTTGACAAATTAGTTATCCAAATGGTTTGTGTGGCATTAAAAGTAGAACAAAATTATCATAGACAGACTAAGCTGTTGTATATCAATACAGACATCTAGTATTCAGAAGGCAAAGATCCATATCAATTGTATTTATTTCCATACCACCAATACTTGCCACGTATACACGGAATTATCATAAATATAATAAAAAAAATGTCTACGATCCAGTACATAATCAACTCACAGAAAAGAACATATGAAATTCCATAAAAATAGCTCCGTAAATTAATCAATAGAGTGAAATAAGATTTTGCACTAAATAAACGCATCCTTATGAAATGGAGTATAAAATATCAGAAACATCAAAGAAAGTGTAAAATAAAAATTAATGGCAGCAATAACATTTTGTGAACTATGAAAATCATAGATTTTCCTAGAAGAAAATTTCAATTGAAACTCAATTTAAGAAGAAAAGTTGTGAGAATTGATTAATAAAAACAATAAAGAGTAGGAAAGAAAGCGTCCGAGAAGGGCAGAGGGTATAACCGAGATCGAACAGACGTATTATCTCCATTGCCTCCTTTTTGGGTACTAAAAACACCATAAACATATACCAAACATCAGTCAGGCACAGGTCTACCGCAATTGTCAACTAAGAGTCCAAAATTCTTCAACCGAAAGACAAATAAAAAAACTTGATTGAGGCTGGAGGCAATCAACAACTAAAAGTCTAAATTGCTTCAACTAAAACACAAATAAAAATTAATACCTGATTGAGGGTAAATACACAAAATTTAAGCTTGATAGTCTTCTCAATGTTGCTTTGGTGATGTAGACAACTGTGTGGACAGTTTCTGTGTTAGAATTTCCAGGAGATTGCTGATTGAGTTTCATTATGTAGAATCAAACAATAATTGTTGGAGCACCTGCAAAATACCACATCATTAATAAAAAAAGTCCCGAAAAGCAAAAAAAATCAGCTTCCAATGCCCCCAAATTAGCATAATACTGTACCTGCACTTAATCAATCACCACCAGAAATACAAAGCATGAAACAACTTTTTATACGAAATTGCAGAAGACAATGTCTTTACATGACGAAATTGTGCTTCAACCAAAGCCTATTGCACCCAACACCATCAATTGTCAACCCTCTTCACAAATTATTGGGATCAGAGGGCAAATTATTTCTGGTGTTCTACCTTCGATAAGGACGAATCTTGGTTCTTAATTTTGCAGTGATATCCTACGGCTCAATTTTTAGTGAATTGTTGATACAAAATCACCAAAATCTAATGCGCGAAAATAAATTTACTTATAGAAATGGCTATATCATGCAAGGACAGGCAGGAGAATTACCAGTTGCCTTTTAATTTCCTGCACGGGAGTCTTGGAGGACCGCTTGCGAGGAAGTTATCACTGCAGTTTCTGTTGGAACTCAAACAAAAATAGCTGCAATTCCAAAAGATTCGATAGAAAAGGGGCGATTGTCGGAGTTGGAGTTTGGAGGACCGCTTGCGGGGAAGAGATGCGGTGGATCAGGTGGAGTCCTCGATGTCGTCTCCGCCGCTGCCGAAATCCTTGGGGACGCGTTTCAATAGGGGTGGTCGTGATTCCTCCTCGTCTTCAACGACGTCATCCTTGTACACCATAGCAGCGTAAAAGTCTGATGAGCTCGCACCGGGTTCCGCTTCTCTGGATACGGCGTCGCCATGAATCACGACTGTAGAGACATTCACAAATGAATCTAACCCGCGTCTTAAAACATATGCATGAATCGACCTCCCAGTCCTCAAATTTCCAATTGCAGCAGATGCAGGAAAAACGGAAACAACAGTAACCAAATCAGGGCTATGCCCTTCTTCTTGCATTCTTACAACCAACTCTAGCGCCCTTTTCGGCATCCCATTCTGTGCAAAAACCCCAATGTTCCAACACACTAAATCCCTCTCAGGCATTCTCTCAAACATCTTATATGCCTCTTGAATTTCTCAGCAAGTCTCTTGAAATTTCTTCGGTGTGGTGGAATTTGGAGCAGCGAAGTCTCTTGAAATTCTACCTATATTATCCACCTAATTACACATTAAATTAAAATAAAAAGCCACATGGCAAGAATAGAAGTGACACATGGCAGAAGCAGAAGAGCCACGTGGCAGAAGCTGGAGAAAAGTTTCTTCCTTTTATATATATAGATTAGCCCGTAACTTTTTGAGAAGTATATATTTCAGTTAAATATACTTTTTGATAGTCTTAATTATAGTGATTTATTTTTTAAAATATTATTCCTCCGTCCAATTTTATTATTCTCACTTTTCTTTTTTAGTTGTTCAATTTTATTATGTTTATACCTTTTTGAAAAAATGCTATTCATACTACTTTATCTCCGCACTCCTACCATCACTTATTTATCCACTTTGTCATTCACTTTATTTATAAACAATCATTTATTTATAAAAGGATCCTACAATACCCTGTGAGAATAATGTTAAAGGGAGGAGTACCAGACGGACCACAGTTTTCCCTATCTTGGGTTTATTCCATTGGGTTTACCAAGTGGGGTTTTTTACCCGAAGTCTAGATGGAGTGGGAAGTTGAGTGTTGAGTGAGATGTAGCGATGATGGCGTCGTCCCTTATGGGATGATTCGTTTTTGGGCAATATAGTTTTTAAATTTTTGCTAAAAAAAAAAAAAAATTCCAAAATTTTACTATTTCCTATGTAGAGGAGTACTTTCTTCTTTGGTCTCGAATTTTGTTTATAAAAAAGGTTTCTCCACACAATATTTTAACATTAAATACCCATCCCTTTTTCCTTTTCCATGACTCGAACCCATGATCTAAAGCGTAGGTAGTGGTGCTATAACCACTTGAGCTATCCAACTTCGTCTCCACACAATATTTTAACGTTACTCAACTTTTGGTTGATATGTGAGTTTATAATTTTAGATTATTTTTTTTTTCTTTTATATTATATATCACTTTATACCAATTTATTAGTTATTACTGCCCCCATTATATATTTTTAAAACTTTTGAAAAAAGTAAAGTATATATAAATTTTGAAAATAAAATAAAAATGCAAGTTGGAATACGATAACGATAGATGGTAAAGGCATGTATGTTTGTTTGATTCTGTTGTACTTGTCAACTTTACAGTAATCCATCCAAACAAACTTTTCTGATTTATCCTCATTCAACCCCAGCCATTCGATTTACCACTACTCCCCTGCACTCTCCCACACCCAATCACACCCCTCCTTTCTCCTTTTGGTAAAATCAATTCCACAACACTTTCCCCTTCACTCTCTCACTCCTCTTTCTCTCTCATGCCTACTGGGTAAGAAGATGAACTTCCTTGTAAAGCAAATATGTTTTCTACTCTCTTTTCATCTCTTTAATTGTTTGCAGCCATGATTAACTCTGCGCCTCTAATGATTAAGGGGAAATTGGTTTCCCGTTGAGTAAAATGAATGTTTTGTGAAGTGTTTTCACCTGGAAAGGGTGGGTAAATATGCTTACTGTTTTTGGAGAAACAGCAGAGGAGGAATTATTAGCTCTTAACTTTCCCTAAATGTATCAGGAATTTTGGGAATGGGGGAGAGATGCCTTTTCTCTCTCTACTCATTTTAGGTCAGATCAATAGTATACAATTTGGAAGGAGGGGGGTTGCAATTCATTTTCTGCTTTTTATTGATCAAAATATTTTGAGCAGGATTGTTTTTATTTTTTTTCCGGGTTTAGTGGGTGGGAAGTCACTGAAAGCATCGTACATGGGTCTGGTTTATGAAATTTATGAGATCTTATCTTCTTCTGGTCAGTGGTTTTGTTTAGGAGTTATTATTTCGTTAGTATTGCTATCTTTGTTGTATGAGACAGCTGAGCTGAGCTGGTAAAGATTACCTGTTTAAGGATAAAATAAAAAGGAAAGAGATAAAAGGAAAAGTGCTTATTATTATTGTGAACTCAGAGAAAAGTGGTTAATAGTAGGCAGTAAGCAGTAAATTTCCTTTTCAGAAAATCAGTGAAAGGCATAATAAATTTATCAACCACTGCAGCTCTGTGTAACTAGAGCCATTTATTGTTCATTTGTTGGAGTTGATGTCTACTTTGCTTTAAAGCCTTGTTTGGAACCTGCAATTTGAAAACTCTGCTTCCCAAATCTATGTGAATTGAAATTTTTGTAGTGTTGTACACTTTGACTTGTTAATCTGGAGGTGCTTTTAATGCTTATTGTGGTGTAGAACGCGTGAATGAACCTTGATTCTTGTCCGGAAATGTATTGATTTTGTGATTTCATAACATCTTGAAACAGGGAATTATAGCTTCTTCATGGGGTGATTACATACTTTCTCATATCTCGACGGTAATTAGGACGATTTGTTGAAAATTTACATTATAATGTGCATCATCTATTAGTTATTTGGTCCTTATAGATAAATTTTGCCTCAGTCCTGTACTTTTCTTTTATTCCAACTTCTAACTTTCTAAGCATATATTGAGTGGTCTTGATTTTACATCTTTCAGTTCCAGTGCCTAGTTTATGATGCATTTTAAGAATTAGGGTAATCGAGAAAGCCCGTTTCAACGAGCCACTTTTCTGAGATGGATTGGAATGCGAAGTGGGATTGGGAAAGCTTTGGTACATTTGGGTCAAAGTCAACAGAAAGTCCTAAGAAACTGCAGTTAGTAGATTGGACTATTATTAATGATGGAGAAATTGATGCTGGATCCTTCAATCTTTCAACGGGGGGTGGGTATAGTGGCACCTCTGGCTCTGATGGTGGGCATGTTTCTTCAGCTAAGAGCTCGATATCAGCTTCAGAATGTGATGAATTTTCTGGAAATTTTAGCAAGAAAATGGAACTGAAAGGAACTAAGGTTTGGGAAACTTCTCCACCTCTAGAAGCTTCTATTGGTTCTGTAGAACCATTTATTGGCCTCAAACTTGGAAAACGAACATATTTTGAGAATAGTGGTGCTGGAGGCAATGCTAAGAGTGCATCTTTCTCCGTCATGCCTACTCCACCCAACCCTTCATTCAAGAAAACGAAATCATCGGGTCAGAATCTCCATATATCGCGCTGTATAGTCGAGGGTTGCAATATTGATCTTTCAATGGCTAAAGAATATCACCGCAAGCATAGAGTTTGTGACATTCATTCCAAATGCCCTAAGGTCATTGTAGGTGGCCTTGAACGCAGGTTCTGCCAACAGTGTAGCAGGTAGTTAAACAAGAGATGTCGTATTTATATAATTGACTTTCTGTCATCTTATAATGTTTAACATAGAGCGCTAGCCTATAAGGTGACTTTTTGTCATCTTATAATGTGTAATATAGAGCAACTAGCCTGTAAGGGGGATTTTAGTGAATTAATGGTGCTTTGTTTTTCAAGGTTCCATAACTTGTCTGAGTTTGACGATAAGAAGCGCAGTTGTAGAAGAAGACTTTCTGATCATAATGCACGACGCCGGAAGCCACAGCAGGAAACTATCCACTTTAATTCGACGAGGCTCCCATCACCAATCTATGGTATTGTATCTGTTGGTGTGTTTTACAATATGTCTTACTGGATGCCAAATTTACAATTTGGAATATCACATTTGAATGTTTTGCTTACATGAACGTTAGAATGTTGTGCTGATTAACCAATTTCATATAGTTATGCTTAATGGGATAGGATGCATGTAAAATCTGGTCTAATAATTTAGTTCTATAAAATAATTATCTGTACTCTAGATGATTTGATTTGCAGAACGTTAGGAGGATTGTGTTTATTTTAATTCTCTAGAGCTAATTCTGTTAGGGTGTGTTTGATTTGGGATTAGAAAATCGCATTTGGGATTTCACCCTACAATCATTTTTTGTCCCAACTTATTCCAAGATTAGAACAAAACACTAACAATGTAACCATCATTGTCATTGTAAGTCTCTATTTATGATTCCCATTGCTGTTCACATTTTAAGAATTTGATCCGAACAATCCCTGAGTAGTTTGGTCTCCATTTGTTGACAAGCATTATAACATCACTCAACACATGAAATGGAATGGTACAAGAACCGTAGGAGGAATGTTCAACAATGGTGGCTTTCTGTGAATTATAAACAGTAGATTCAGTGTAATTTTTTGAAAAATTGATAATTCTGTTTAATGTCCTTTTACATTCACAGGAGGAAGACAGCAAATGAGCTTTCTGTTGAATGATTCTCCACTCATTCACTCTAGAAATCTGGCTAATACCATGTGGGATAGCACGAGCAACTCTAAGTTCACCCTGACGAAAGGTTTTACTTCAAAGTTTATTGGAGATGGGGTAAGTAGTGAGCAAATGCATATTCCAGGAATCAAACTGCCACATCTCATCAATGTGCAAAGTGATTCAGCCAAAGGACTTTTGGCATCCAAGAGCTCCATAACTGAGGTTTTGAATCCAGGTCAGTTTTATTTTGCATTGTTTCATTTGAACGAGTAAAACAAGACAACTTGCTTTCTCTAGAGGCACAACCTCAAAAGTGAATGGCATCCTATATCTTATTTAATTTGTTTCTTAGTTGTGTTATTTAAATTTTAAATGTTAAAATGGAGCTAGCTAGTGATATTCATGTGCTCAATCCAGGGGAAATTTCATTACTTTTAAGACATTACTTTATTCCAGACACCCTTTTTAAAGTTATAACTTGAGATGTGGAGTCACATCACATGTGAGATTTCTGAAAAGTCCGATTGGCAACTTTCATTTTCTTGGTTTCATTTGTTAAGGGGATGATTCAATTTAAAGAGCTGCAGGTTAAGTGGTCATTTGGTCCAAATTGTGTAACTTTGCAACAAAAATTTCATTTAAGTTATGGGTAACTCTCAAGCTTGAATTGTCCTTGACTTTATTCTGTTGGCTTGTTACCCATAAGTTCATTAAATACTGTCATTTGGATAATTGTTTTATCTTACGTTAATGATAGCTTAGAAAAATAATTAAGGTTGTGTGTGGATAGAGTTATTTGAAAGATTGACATGTAGTGACAGTGTGGAGGGAGAAAAAATTAAGTATGATAGAATATGATAGAGTAGAAAGATTCCACGTGTTTGAAAGAAAATGAGAGAAAGAGATAGAAATAGAAATAGGAAAATGGAGAGATAAATGAGAGACGGGGTGAAGAGAGAGAGTTATGAATGTGAGAGAGAATTTGCATGGAAGAAAGAGAGAAAATTTTAAGGGTATAATTGGTATGATTGAATAAAAATATGGTTGAATGGACTGAAGTTAGAAAATAAATGAAATAGGAATGTCAATTCTTATAATTGGTATGAATAAACATAAGTATTTTGTAAAATTACTTAAATTATTATTATTGTTAGTTTTTGTTGTTGATAGTATTGTTATTATTACTATTTAGGGCTAGTCTTGGGTGAGACCGTCTCACAGAATGAGATCCGTGAGACGGCTTTTATATGTAAAAAGTGATAATGTTTGAGCAAAAAAGTGATAGTGTTTAAGTAAAAAATGATAGTCACTTTTGTTAAAAATATTATCACTTTTTACTTAAAACATTATCACTTTTTTTACAAACCAAAATCTGAAAAAAAAAAAAAATGGAATGATCATTCCTTTACTTTTGAGAACACCTTTCCATTTGGAATGATCATTTCATTCCTAATATAATAATGTACCAATCATACTATTTGGAATGAAGAGTGATGTGTTGGAAAATGAGTAACGTAGAGATGTGATGAAGAATGAGAGTTGTGAGTGCTAGATAAATAGATTTGCAAATGACTAGGCTGTGAAATGGATTTGAAATTCCTCCAATTACAACTAAAAATGGTAACTTGAAATCAACTCAATTGAAATGCAGCCTAATAGTATAAAAAAGGGTGTTAGTAAGAGTTGAGTAGATATGTTTGATGATTCATTACATGTTTGGATTTCCAGGTTTAAAGGGATGTCACTCTCAGTTTGGTTCTTCAGCCCACATAGATGAAGCAGCAGCACCCGAATATGGTTGTGCTCTCTCTCTTCTGTCAAGTAACTCGTTGTCGTGGGCACCCACGCCCATGCCATTGAATCCAACACATGAAAACACCAGCTGTGTTTCTCAGGCAATGATTCATGGAGTCCCAGAAGGTTCTTCAGAATTCTGGCTTCAATCCGCCACTCATCCTCGCCTAATACAGTCGTCATCGTTTGCAATGAACAGTAACTTTCAGGAAATGCAGCTATGCATAACACCATATGATACCGACGTATTTCCAAACATGCTCAACTGACACTGTTGTCACTTGTTCCTTTTCTGTTGTTTAAATTTGGGAAAATGTTTTTAACTCATTCGGAAATTGTGGATCTCTGTTAACCAAGAGTTTCCTAGTGTAACTTGGTTGAGTTCTGAATTTATTTTATTTCTTATGTCACAATATTTTTATTCAGGTACTGATATGAGGGACTACTTTATTTTGATTTTAACTATGCTAGGGTGTTGTGCAGTTTATTCCTAATGTTTTAGATTGTCCACACCACCCCTACCCATATTGTAATAGCCACTTTGCACATGATTCCTCTCCCCAAGATATCACTTTGTTGTAAGAGATTAATACCTAGATCCCAATGTAAAACTGTCGGGCGCTGCAATCAATTATAGATTTCGTCCCAAAATTACATGCTCACTTTGCGTTCGAATAATGTATGAGCTGAGCTTTCTTCGTTCTCTTTGCACATGATGCATTTGGACTGCTGAAACTCATCCCTCTCTTTCTCAGATTGTCTTTTGTGGCAAGGTGCATTTAGATGACTTTCCAAGCTATCATTGTAACTTTCCTCGGTGCAATAATCTTTCAAATATGCTCAGTTTTTCCATAATCTTCTGAACACCTTTTCTTTATTTTGCTCTCCGCAATCAAATATGCAATTTTATTGTGCTTTTGTCCATTAAAAAAATCACATTGAAATCAAAATGACTTTATAGTGGATATTCAAATAGATTCATCTGAATTATTAACAGTAAAGAAACAAAATCTACCTACTTTTTTTTGGTCAAATAGTAATTTTGAAAGAGTGACCACTACACAACATCGTAAATCACATCAATTTTGAAATAGGTAATGTATAACATTCACAACATTAATCTTAAATCAGGAGTTGCTGAGATTCTCTAAATGTAAATAATTTTTAAGTGGTGTACATAGAGTTTTGATGTGACTTTAATTAGACTTAGCTAGTAAACAGTGAAATTGATACCTCAAATTAATCAGTTATTAGCCAGATAATGAAACATAAAAAATAGCATTCACAACATTTATAAGTACTCCCCCGACCACTTTATTAGTATTTAAGAATGTTTCATATATGTGTAATGTGATATTGTTAACTTTATATTTACATATGTGTAAATAAATTGAGTATAAGTTTTGTTTGATACCGTAATTAATAAAGATGCATGAAAAATTGTAGTATGTGTGTAAATATCTAGAAAGAGACAAATCAACATTAACTAATTATAGCCGCACACCGATTTCGAAATAGGTAGTAGTAATAAATAGCATTCACAACATCAATTTAATTACTAATTTTGAGATCCCAAACACTTTTGCGAAAATTCAATTTAATTTTTTTTTTAGAGGATCATAGGATCAACCGTGTAAGCTCCCTAAACGAAGAAAAAACTCCTATGAACCAAGAAACTACTCCATTTCAATCGCAAGAAATGGAAGAGTTAGGACGCTCTTCATGTCGAGTGAAGCTCAACAGCTTGTTGAGCTAAATTGTGCGCCTTTTCATTCCTGGACCTCGGTATAAATGTGAATTTGCACACTACAAATTCTCTTGAATCCAAAAGGATTCGTGATGCAATGTCAACCTCCGGTCCTACACCCGTTACATTCCCCGAGCAAAGAGCAATTGCTTGTTTTGAATCTGTCTTGATCTCAATGCTATCATACTTCCTGACTTTTGCCTCCTTAAGAGCAAATTCAATTGCCTTCAGTTCTACTCCCAGAGGTCCTCTTTGCGGCGTAATCTTTTCAGAAAAGGTTGACAAAATCTCTCCCTCGTTATTAAAACAAATTCCTCCAACACCATATCTTCTAGCATCTGCGTTAAAAGCTCCATCAACTTCATACCATACCATTTCTGTTCCCCTATCATCTTCTGAAACCGAAGGGGAGTCCTCCGTGCCCCACAATTTTTGCATGGTTCTATGTTGTTCTCGTTGAAAGGACTCCAGATAAAACATAACATTTTCACCTATATTTTCGTGGCATTGACGTCTGATTCTGGTATTATCATGTGTTGCCGTACATCTATCCCGCCACACCCCCCATGATTAAAATATCGAGGCTTACTAGTGTACTTCCCTCACTTAGTAGCTTTAAAAATGGGATCATTTCCAGGTACCTGCCTCGCTTGATCACGTCCCAAAGACCCAATTTTTTCCATATGCTTCGAACACCAATGCATGTGAAGAGGACATGTACCGTTGTAGGCATAAAGCTTCCACAAAATCCACAGTTTGGACTGATCAGGATATTTCTCCTAACAAGATTTCCTTCTGTCGCAATAAAATCCCAACACAACTTCCATCCAAAAATTTGAACCTTTGGAGGCACGTTCAATTGCCAAATTTTGTTCCACCACCTTGTATTCATCTCCCTACTGGATGTCTCGGCCTCCCCCCTGGATTCTTCTTCATGCAGTCTACTTGACCAATAACCCGATCTCACAGTGTATTTACCAAAGACATCATACATCCAAAACCGTTTGTCCTCATCATCCTCGTGCCCTACTACTGTTCTTAACACTCCCTCTGCTTCAAAAGGCAAAAAAGCTTGTCTCACCATCTCTTCATTCCATTCTCTACGCTCATTTAGAAAGGATGTGACCTTATATCCCGCAGCTATTCTCGATTGTATGAAACCCCCGGGTATGCCCTGTGCCCAAGCATGCTTAAACAATGTCACCGTATTACCATTTCCAACCGTCCATCTGATCCCTCGCTGTAAGATCTCCTTACTCGATATTAGAGATCTCCAGATAAAGGAAGGGTTATTCCCGATTCCAGCATCCATAATATCCTCATGTTTGTAGTATCTCGCTTTAAGTACTCTTGCTACTAAGGACTGTGGCTTCTCAATTAGTCTCCATAGTTGCTTTGCCAACATAGCTTGATTAAAGTGGGTCATCTTCCTGAACCCCATACCCCCGTCCTCCTTTGATTTACAAAGATTATCCCATTTCATCCAATGCATCTTATTATGTCCTTCGTTGAATCCCCACCAAAAATTTGCAATCAGTTTTTCCATCTCCTTACAAATCTAAATTGGCAGCTTGAAGCATGCCATTGCATACGTCGGAATTGCTTGTAAAACTGACTTTATAAGCACTTCCCTTCCACCTTCCGAAAATTCTTTATTCTTCCAATCATCAAAATTCTCTTCTTAAGTCTATCAGTGAGGTACGAGAATTGTACCTTTTTTCCCCTAACCGAGAAAGTAGGTAAACCCAGGTACATCTGATGTCCTTGTGTCAGTCGTACATTCAAACTTTCTTGCACTCCAAGCTTGTTGTGAGATATTGTGTTTGGGCTGAAAAGTAACGAAGATTTTTCAAGATTCACCACTTGCCCCGATGCTTCCTCGTACTCACGGAGTAATAAACACAGATTCTGTCCATACTCTTTTTTTGCCTTAAAGAAAATCACACTATCATCCGCGAAAAAAAGGTGTGTAATCATAGGCGCTCCCCTAGCAATCCTAATTCCTTCCAAACGTCCTTCTCGTGCTCTCACATTAATACTCGTCGATAGGCCTTGTGCACACAGAACAAACAGAAAAGGGGATAAAGGATCTCCCTGTCGAAGTCCCCTTGATGGCTTAACATCACCCACAATCGTGTTATTTACATAGAAAGCATATCTCACCGATGAGACACATCGCATAATCAATTGAATAATCTTCTCCGAGAAGCCCATCTTGTGCATTTGGGTTTCTAAGAAGATCCATTCAACTCGATCATATGCTTTACTCATGTCAAGCTTAGCCACTGCATAACCTGACTTACTCTTATTGTTTCTGAGCCAGTGCATGCACTCATAACTAAGAATCACATTGTCAAAAATCAGGCGATCCTGAATGAAAGCGCTTTGATTCTCATCCACCACCCGTGGGAGAATTTTTCGAAGACGATTTGCAATCACCTTTGCCACAATTCTATAACTGACATTACTCAAGCTGATGGGCCGGTAATCATTGACAGATGCTGGTTTCTTAACTTTTGGGATGAGTGTGACTAATGTTTTATTCCATTCACTAATATCATAACCCCCGTTCAGAATGTTGAGCACTTCGTGTGTAACCTCCCTTCCCACCAACTCCCACGTCTCTTGATAAAATCTTGCATTGAAACCATCAGGCCCTGGCGCTTTGTTCGGGTGCATCTCAAAAACTGCTTCCTTAACTTCACCAATGGTAAAATCCAAATTCAGGAATGTATTCATATCAGGAGTAACAACCAAGCTCGTATGGTTCGTAATCGCCTCCACTTGTGATTTTGTTGGCTGTGAGGATGTATAGAGTTTACCAAAAGTCGAGGATAGCAAATGAGATATATCATCTAATGTGGATCTCCAAATACCCTTCTCATCCTGCAGCCTCATCATTGCATTCCTGTTCCTTCGTTCCGTAGCTCTTCTATGGAAATACGTAGTATTCCTATCCCCACTCTTCATCCATTGAACCCTCGATCGTTGATGCCACATTTCTTCTTGTTGAGAAAAAAGTTTTCCCAATTCCTTCTCCAATTCCATACTATCATCTTTCCCGGTACCCATATCATCACAATTATCCATCCCTCGAAGTTGTTGTGTCAAGTTTCGAATGCGAGCATCTACGTTACCAATACATGATGAAGCCCACCTTTTTAGATGTACACCCATCAATCGCAACCGATCAGGCAGCCTCATATCAACCCTATTATCCCTCCAACCATTCTCAATTGCCTCTTTAAAAGAGGACTCTTTTATCCAAGCATTCTCAAATCTAAAAAATGATCTATCACGCCTTTTCCACAGCATGCGTGTCAAGCGAATTTGCAACGAAATTACTCGGTGATCCGAGCCAAACCAATGTAGGTTTTCAACAAGAAAGGAGTCAAAGAGTTGAATCCATTCTGATGTAGCAAACAAAACGATCAAGTCTTTCCTTGATATGATAAGGGTGTCTCCTTTTATTAGTCCATGTGAACAGTGGTCCTTTGCACCCCAAATCATGTAATCCCAAATCATTAAGTGTTGATCTAAAGAAATCCATATTCTGTTTAGTATGTCCATTCATCAAACCTCCACATTTTTCATGACAAGAAAGGACTTGATTAAAATCCCCTCCAACCAACCAAGCCCTCTGCACATCATGTGTATCTTTAATTCTTCTAAGTAACTCAAATGATTGATTTCTTTGACTGTGATAAGGGCTTCCTTGAAAGCCAGTAAAATACCATCTCATTCCATTCCAAGAAATGAGAGCATCAATATGGCCAAAAGAAAATGAATTCACACAAACTTTTACTTCATTAGTAGCAAAAAGGATAAGCCCTCCTTTTGTTCCCATAGCATCAACAGCAAAACAGAAATCAAAATTGAGCAAAGTTTTCCAAGACTGGACTATCCTAGAAGACACTTTGGATTCTAAAACAAACAACAAAGAGGGTTTATTTATGGCAACGACGCGCCTAAGTTTATGAAATGAGTTCGGCCCCCTCAAGCCTCTAGCATTCCAAGATAAGGTCCTCATTTGGATGCACAGGGCAGGAATTCACTGGACTCAGCTATGGCAAAACTCATAACATCTACGTATTAAGAAATCCGAGGTCATGTGTTGAAAGCTCAGAAATCTGAAGAGGAGTTAGCTTAGCAAAAACCCACCAGCATTCTAGCAGCTGTACACCAAAAGCACCTTTGCAGCTGCATTCTCACATTTTTCAAATACTAACAAAATTAACTACTGTCAAACCATCATATAATTAAGAAAAACCCATTTCAATTACAAAACCCATTTCAATTAACACCAATCACAATCGATTTCACCCCAATTCATTATTCTCATCCTCATATTCAAACATACCTTCAACAGTTCAGACCAAAATTCAGTCAAATACAGACCCCTAATTTCACAATTTCGAAAAACTAATTTCAGTTTCCGAAGACTCGAGATCCAAGTAGTGTGGACTGGCCCACGGTGGCTTGAAACAGACGCACAAACAAAGAAAAAGCAGTCACTGTTTTAGGCCGCCGCCGTCGCCGCGCTGCGCCGATTAATTTGATTCCGGTGATAGTAGAAAGATCTTGACAAGTAGAACGAAAGCCCTCAATTAATTTAAATATCGAATGCCATTGGAACTGTCAATTTTTCGAGAGGAATTGAAGTTGCGCCATGCATTTCTCGCTAAAAGAGGAATAAAATTTTCTTCTGATGAACTATGTGAAAATCGCACCTTCTCGGGGTATAAATTCGCACCTACAAACTGTGAGAATCGCCCACACTACATTTTTTCTCTCTCCATATTCCCTTTCTATGTTAGATGAAAATTCAATTTAATTGCTCTCCCTTATTACCCACCTACAAAATGAGTTGGCTCCATCAATTTCTAATTTATTATTTCAGAGATCATTTACACAACATAAATTTGAGCAGGAATTAGCCGTTAGTCATAGCATTTCGTACCCATCACAAATTAAAAAATATATACTCATATATATATATATATATATCATCACCAGATTCAATTTTAGAGATTGGACTCTGGCTCCATTACAGGCGCTGGAATTGGACATAAGTTGCTGAAGGCTTGCATGGCGAAAAATCTGATTAAACAAGGATTCCATTTTAGAGATTGGACTCTGGCTCCATTACAGGCGCTGGAATTGGACATAAGTTGCTGAAGGCTTTTTGGATCAGGCCTTACTTGCTCTCTCTTATTTACCTTCTTGTTGTTATTTGATACTTTTGTTGCTATTCCTCTTGTTGGGTACCCCTTGTACCATGTAACCAACTTATTTGCTATTAATAAATTCACTTTTACCGACCAAAAAAAAATCATCACCAGATTCAAATTCATTTTAATTTAGGTGATGCTGGGTTGAAATTTTTTCCTTCCTAAATAAGGAAATAATTACTCCACTTCAATCATTCCCCAATTTCCCAACTAATGATCATTTTTTTGTCCCTCTACTCATTTTAAATTCATTCATTTTGTATCTCACACAAACAAGTGGTGTAAATTTGAACCGTCAAATCCTTCAATCCAAATGCAATCTAATATAAAAATCACGTTGGAGAGAGATTTACTAATGTGGAACTCGGAATTTAGGCATCACACTCCGGCTTCAGTCACCACTTGCCTTACACAAATTTACTATACATTTGAGAATGTCAAATGGGGCATTTATTGTGTTTCTTGGTGCAAACTCGATCCCCTGGAGCTCACGCAAACCACAACATGTTGTTTGTTCTTCTATTGGGCCTGAATATCGTTCTAAGGGCTCATCACGTCTTTCCTAAGTCTTAGACTCAAATCATTTTTCCTCTTCCTCGTATGTAAATTCAACTATTGTTCGGGTACTTTTGGATCTTCCAGAATTGGCACCTTTGGGCATACTTCTCAATTCAATGCTTGCTCTTGAGCTACATCGTCCTCTTACCCTTCAATCTGAACATCCATTGTTCGCTAAGGACATGGAACAGTTCTTCATTCTGTAAGTGTTTCACACTTACCCTTCCAACCGAACATCCAATGGCCGCTAAGGATCTAGAAATGTTCTTCATTTTGTAAGTGTTTCTCACTTACTCGTCTAACTAAAAATCCAATTGTAGTTAAGGACCTGAAAATGTTCTTCATTTTGTAAGTGTTTCTCATTTTTCCTTCAATCCGAACATCCAACGACCACTAAGGACCTGTGTACGGGACAATAACGTCTTACAGAGATAGAATCAAACTCTAGTCTCGACTTTCGTGTATTAGTTTGTGTCAACATTTAATCTTTGTCTACACATACACCTCAATATTTCTAACAAAATGTTCTTAATTTTGTAAGTGTTACTCAATTACCCTTCAATCCGAACATCAAATGGCCGCTAAGGACTTGGAAATGTACTTCATTTTGTAAGTGTTTCTCACTCATTATGTAAGTGTTTCTCACTTACTCTTCTATCTGAACATTCAATGGTCGTTAAGGACCTGAAAATGTTCTTCATTTTGTAAGTGTTTTTCACTTACCCTTTAATCCGAACATCCAACGGTCACTAAGGACCTGCAAATGTTCTTCATTTTGTAAGTGTTTCTCACTTACCCTTTTATCTGAACATTCAATGGCTGCTAAGGATCTATAAATGTTTTTCATTCTGTAAGTATTTCTCACTTACCCTTCAATCCGAACATCCAATGGCCACTAAGGACCTGGAAATGTTCTTCATTATGTAAGTGGTTCTCACTTACCCTTCCATCCTAACACCCAATGACTGCTAAGGACCTAATGATGTTCTTCATTATGTAACTGTTTCTCACTTACCCTTCAATCCGAACATCCAATGGTCTTTAAGGACCTGGAAAGGTTCTTCATTCTGTAAGTGTTTCTCATTTACCTTTCTATCCGAACATCCAATGGTCGCTAAGGACCAAGAAGCCTCTTAGGACCTAGATAGGTCCACTCTCCAATCTGAAATATCATATCTAAACCTCTGAGGAATGTCAACCATACACAATTAAAAGATAGGTATGTTAGTCTCACGTTTTGAAATCATGAATCATTATAAATCTTTAATGATGAATTTTAAATCACACAGTAACCACATAAACTCAACATACGAGTTGCCTACTCATACTTCCTAAAATTCCAAATCATTTTCAGTTTCTAGCCACATTTATCATATTGAGTTCACACATTAAATTGTACGTCAAGTCAGCTGAGATAGATTTACACTTAAATATTTTTAAGATAAGTTTATTTTAATCACGAGTATAAATTAGACCTACATGTTTCTACACTCCGCTAAACTGATAATAGTCCAACTTATCAGCTACAAGCCATCAATAGGTTTTTTGTCAACCCTTAGGGCATATTTGTTTTGGAATTATGTAGGATGGGGGAGATGGGGATGGGGAAATCCTGGATGGAGAAATTCTGATGAATAGTGATTGTGTATGTTTATTTTGGGATGTTGAGTAGGATGAGATGTAACTTTATGTCAAATCAATTGTGTAAGAATGTGTGATGTTGTATTATTTTATATAAATTTATGTCAAATCAATTAGTAAAAGTGGTATGTTGAATAGTGATGTTGTATTATTATAATAGTAAAATATATAGATATTTTTAGGGGTGAATGTAATTGGATGTTGAAATCTGAATGTGAAATCCCGAACTAGAACAAGATGGGGGACGTTACGTCCCACGTCCGGACGTGTGAGTCCCAAAACAAACATGCCCTTATTGTTTTACACTCGCATTCTATTCATCTCATATTATTTGCGGTCGACTTAGTTTCACCAAATCTACTATCAACTAATACATTTTTTTTTTGAAAAATAAAAAAATCTATTTATCCCTACCCTCTGGATGGACATTTATTCATCTCAATTTTTCATTCTTAATTTTCAACTGATTTACACCATCCACCCCCTGTTCTTTACTTTATTTATAAAAATTTAACAATTTTTCCTTCAAAACTCTACTCATCACAAATTTCCCTTAAAATAAATAAATAAATTGCACTCTGGGTACAAATACCACTAGGACGGAGGGAGTATAAGTCATTGAGTTTAGCCGAGTCGTACTTAATTTGAATTTTTTTATCGAATTGAGCTCAATCGAGTTCAAGTCAATTTCAAGAAATGAGTTGAGTTCGAACTTAACACTACTAGAATCGACTCATTTGTACCCCCTACTAATGATCTTAGGATAATCTTGAGAACGGTACATAATGCAGTTTTACAGAGTTGAAATGTGGAGAGGAAAAGGGAAAATGCTGAGACAAAGCAACTATAGCAATGGAGAACTTCTCAAAGCAAGCACCATCGAAAATGGTACAAAAAGTCGAATAGGATGCAGTTAATTTGTGAAGAACACGTACACAAATGCAAATTAAACTGAATAGTACAGTTTAATCCATCAAAGACTAAAGAAAACAATTAATTAAAACTGCATAAACCCTGCGGGGAAGGCACAGAAGAAGATTGCGATGGTCACGGTTAGGTATCCTGCAAGTCGAGGTTCGTGCCAATATGCGTTGCCACTAGGCGTGGTGGACGATGCGCCTGGGGTGGACACAGGGGTCGTCGTAGTGGCGGAGGTGGTGGTGTTGGAGAAGATAGCAGCATCA
Source organism: Galeopsis tetrahit (assembly GCA_963675135.1). Lineage (NCBI taxonomy): Eukaryota > Viridiplantae > Streptophyta > Magnoliopsida > Lamiales > Lamiaceae > Galeopsis > Galeopsis tetrahit. The sequence continues at coordinate 24,200,003 of OY776134.1, forward strand.
GGGGAGTTTGCAGGCAAGTTTAGCAGCTCTGTTCATTCCAAATATAATTAAATGGGACAATTCCAATCAAATAAATGAATAATAGTTGTAGTCCTAACTATTTGTCTAATGTCAACAAAAAATTACCCATTTTTCCACCAATGCCCATAATAACCATGTTAACATAATTAATTGTGGTATATATTATCATCAAGTAGTTATAAATAAGGGCTTAATGGAGTAGTATTTTGATATCTTAATTAATTAAAAAAATTGATTTATATGTGACAACTCATGACTTTAGCATGTACAAACACATCTTAGGCTTGGGGGTAGCATTAATATTTCTTAAATAAGCTAGTTTAAGAGACTTGATAGCTCAAGATTAACCAACCTCTCTTTGTAAAAGAACAAAAAAAAAAAAAAAATCCACTTTATCCATAGACAAATAGTATTTCAATATTTTCAAACATGTAATTTGTTAAGGGCGTTAGTACACGTAGTGTGTCATGATAATCCAATAATAAAAGAAGAAAAACTATTTTTCTTTAAAAGGATTTTGGGCATGCAGGGCGTCTTTTACACTTCAATTCAGCTGTCTAATGGCCAAATTTTATTAAGATGCTATATATATAAAGCTACTGTTGGAACAGAAAGAAATTATGTTGATTAATGAAATGTAAATTCGGAATTTTGACTGCATATGTTTGTCATATTTATTTAATGTGAATCGTTTGTTTAGTATCTCCATATTTTATCACTTTATTTCATTTTCTTAATCTCCGTGCCGATCAAAGTACTGAAACGAACGGAGGGAGTACCATTTTTTTAAAATACACTCCTACACCACATACACTTTATTTATACCCTTTAAACTCCACATATATATTAAGTCCAATAATACTCTTCATTGACATAAAATATACATTTACCTTAAAATATGTATGTCCACTTTGCATGAGAGAGTAATACTATAATTTATAAGTATCCTCAACTAAAACAAGATCGATGGAAACATAAGTATTTTTAGTACGATCCGTCTCAATTTAGTTTTAAAATTTCATGTACACACGTCGTACTAAAGAGTTTGTTTATTGTATTAACTATAAAACAGAGTATCAAAGTCTTTTAAATAATAAATAACATTTCATTTAATTTTTTGAAATATTTGAAAAGTGTAGTTTAAAGTGAAATTAAAAATAATGAATCTACGTCATTATTTTTTCTTTTTTGAAAATGATAAATCTAGTTAAAAGACGAAAGATGTAACATCCAACTAACTGGTGATTCTAAAATAAAATCAAAGGGAAAAAGAAGGAGAAGTATTGTTACTTGGGCATTCATTGATGCTAGCATTGGAGAGTTTACAGACAGAGGGCAGCTGCAAGAGGCGTGATTCCTGAACGCCCATGCTCTTGATGGCGGGATTGGAGCCGTTATGGATCTGCTGAATAATGAAGCAAAGGCAGGCCGGATTCTCGTCCTTCATCTCCGTCACAGACTCGCAGCAGTCCTTGCTCGGCGCCGTCGCCTTGGCTGTGGCGAAGGGCAAGCACTGCGTCACCTTCTGCAGCACCGTCGAGCACTTTACTGCCAGCGAGTCGTCTCCCTCGGCCACTATTCCCAGAACCAACAAGCAAATCACCGTAGCCAACAAGTAGTTCATTTTCTCCATTTTTCGGGTGAGATTTTAGAAATTGTGAGAGAGAGAGTTATTGAATAGAATAGAAGAAGGGAGGCAGTTGGGAGAAAAGGGAGGAGTGAAGGGGGGCATTTAAGAAGATAAGTGGGTGGGGATATAGGTGTGTCCGCCAGTGCCGCCATTAATAAGGTTAAGAGAGCTGCATTGACCACGCGGCGTGTTTGCCCCCACGTGGACGCTTCCTTCATTCACAACTTGGAATTTGAATTTCACGTCTCCTATTTATGACTCATAACTACTTGGGACGGTGCACCATTATACCCGTCCACATCAAATTCACACATTATTACTACATCCTTTCAACTAAATTTTGTCAATAATTCATCCTAACAAATTCACCTCCGTCCAATTTGGATTCAATTGAATTTTTTTTGAACTTAAAAAAGTATGTGGATTTCCATAGAGTCCTGAGTCTTCACTTTTTTTTATTGATTTATATGAATTTTCATAAAAATTGTGGAATATATATTTTTTATTTATTTACATATATTTTCATAAACATGCGAATAGTTTTTTTTAATTAATATTATATATACATATATATCGGTAATGCTGGATATCCAGAATCTGGATATCCAGAATTTTTTTTCTTAATTAATTAATGTTTTATTAATTACAATATTACTGTTTTACCCTTATCTAGTGATAATTATAATTAATTAATTAAATTGCATGTGTCAGAATTAAATACAATTTTTTCTCTTTCTCAACACACGCTGACGGCGACATTTATTCTTTCAAGACACACTATCATAATTAAGTTTGAAACGATAAGTTTTCTTCTCTCTCCATCAAATTAATTTCTCCCACCATTAAAGCCATTAACTTAAGTTTCCACCATTATCACCATTTCATCCGTTAAACAAAAAAAAAAAGTTTCCGCCATTATCAAATCTACCTCCATCAAAACACGAAATTTGAACAATTTTTTGCTCCAGAGATATTCTTCTTCACAGTCACATGTTGATAGACGACAAGATAGTAAAGTCTACAAGAAAAGGGAAATAAGTTTGTGATGTGGTGGTTATTGTTTCTGTTATGTGGACTATAGTTAGTTGAGGGAGTTAGGAAGCCAGTTAGTTGAGGGAGTTAGTAAGCCTTGAGTATATAAAGGCTGAGTTGTTTGTTATCATGAATTCATTGAGAAATATAGATTGCAGCCTTGTGCTTGTGGCAAGAGAGAGTTCTCTTGGGCCCTTTATTGGGAGTTATCTTTGTGTTCTTGTTATCTTAGGAGTGTTGTGTATCTTCTTGATAGAGTGTTCTATCAATTGGTCCGTTACCTGCCGGATTCTGCAACGATGATGCAGAAGGAACGTTTGGATGCGATGGAAAAATCCATTGGCGAACTGCAGCAGGCTATGTCGGAACAACAATCTACCGTCAACAGCCTAGTCGCCTCAATCGCCAGCAACGAATCTCGGGCCGACGACCGTTTCGCCAAGGCCGACGTTCGTTTATCCAACATCGACGCCCAACTCCAGCTTCTCTTACAGAAACTGGGAGTCGAACCTCCTCCTCCGCCGACCACACAGGCTGAAGAGCCGACCTCTTCCGTCGCCCCACCAGCCAAACCACAATCTCACATCAACCCCCCAAAACCCTTACCCCCAACCTGTCATCACACCTGTTCCAAGATGGATCTTCCGATGTTTGACGGGGAAGACCCCGTGGCATGGCTTGCGCAGGCTGAACAATATTTCTTGGTCCATGATACCCCCATCAATGGTCGTGTGAAACTGGCCCCCATCGCCATGATCAGCAAGACAATGTTCTGGGCCCAATGGACCCTTAGGCGCGACCCCAACATTTCTTGGCCCGATTTATCCCGCGGACTGATCCACCGCTTTGGGGATAGTTCCACCACCAACGCCTTCGAAGCAATGCAAGCAACACGTCAGACGGGATCCATCGACGATTACGGTGCCTTGTTTGAAGAACGTGTTGCCCAACCTTCCGCCCTTCCTCCCACACGATCTGAACCCCTGCAAAAATAGGCGGGCTCACGAAGTTCAGCCCTGCATTGTCCCCGCAGTAAGCAGCACCGTTACCGTTCAGCCAAGAGAGTGAGAGAAAATCGCACAAAGGGTAAGCGGCCAACGTGGACAGAGTTCTGTTACATTATGGGATTTCGTTCGGGAACAGGGACAACACAAGTGGAAGCAGTTTACCCCGCATCTCCACCACAAGCAAAACGGAAAAAGAGGCTGAAGGATTTACGGTTACAATGGGATCGAGGCCGGCCACACAAGGTAAGGGAGGCGAGAAGCGGGAAACCCCTCCAAATCAAATGCGATGTTTCGAGATCGGAGAGAATGGCAGAGGTGAATTCTCTCATGGACATCAATGATGTGAAAGATAACAGTGCTTCTATAAAGTCCAACAACAGGGATAAAACAGAGGATAGGAACAGACTGCCCCCTTTGCTTTTCCAGGGGGTCAGGCAGGTGAGTGGGGAGTTTGTAAGCAACCAGAACATCTCTTTCGGTGTGATGTGGGCTGTGGAGCCGGAGGACCAGTGGGCCAGGGAGCCGCCCTTGCTTCCGGGGGAAGTATTAGGTCATCGTCAAATGCAAGTAAGGGACAACTGGATCGAGCAGGTTCTCGTCAATTGGTCGGGAAAAGAAGGCCCACTCGTGTGGGGTGTAGCAAGCTGCGATGGCGAGTTTCAGACTATAGCCTTGAGGTCAAGGCTGTTTCGCCGGGGGAGGCAATTGATAGACGACAAGATAGTAAAGTCTACAAGAAAAGGGGAAAAGGGAAATAAGTTTGTGATGTGATGGTTATTGTTTCTATTATGTGGACTATAGTTAGTTGAGGGAGTTAGGAAGCCAGTTAGTTGAGGGAGTTAGTAAGCCAGTTAGTTGAGGGAGTTAGTAAGCCTTGAGTATATAAAGGCTGAGTTGTTTGTTATCATGAATTCATTGAGAAATATAGATTGCAGCCTTGTGCTTGTGGCAAGAGAGAGTTCTCTTGGGCCCTTTATTGGGAGTTATCTTTGTGTTCTTGTTATCTTAGGAGTGTTGTGTATCTTCTTGATAGCGTGTTCTATCACATATTTTCAATTACAGATTTAATTTTGACCGTAAATTATATCATTATTTATTTATTCTTAAAATCTGACTGGAGTTTTGAAGAAAAATAAACACTCCTCCACGCCGCCGGTACCGCCACTTCCAGGTTATAAATCCGACCACCACTCTCAAAATAATTGTCTCCCATATAAGTCGATCTGTCATCTGGAATCATTCTTAAAAAAGATCAATAAAATGAAAGTAGAAATTGCTATTTTGCCTAAATTTAAATACTCGAAATTGAAAACAAAAAAGTCATTGAAGAAGAAAATTAATTTGGAAAAAATGTTCATAAGTCCATGTCAAAGTTATTGGGGGTAGCGTGTAGTTCTCGCTGCCACACTGTTAAAGTTGTCATTTCCGCCATTACTGTTGTTGAAGGTTTATGGACTAAGAAAGATGAAATGAAAAGTAGGGCCGCGTAGATGGGAAAGGGGTTGTGAAGTTAATAAATGTTTTAATTAATTTAATTTTTGAAATGTTAAAACTTAAAAATTTGTGATTGGGAATGCGGAAGTAGGTATGCCTTTTATTTAGACTCGTTCTAGTAACCTTTTGAAATAACCAATTACTTGTTTTTATGAAATACTCAGCTGGTGTTGGTTTAAAAGATATGGCCTTGTTTGTAAGGTGTTTCAAATCACAATATGCACTATAATGAAGATAAGTAAACTGAAATGTAAAGTGCAGTAAATAAATAACACCGTATTTTATAGTGGTTCGGATATACGTTCCTACGTCCACTCTCACGCTCCAAACGTGATATTTAATCCCTTTAATTTCCCGAAAATTACAAGGGCTTGTCCTTTATAGTCCCAAGGGTAGGACTTTGAGATCTGAGCAGTTCCAAACTGCTGCGGTCTCCACGAGTGATTTGTGAGCACTTGCACTCTTACAGGGGTTCAAAAACTTAACCTTATGGTGGGGGTTTTGGGGTTTTTGAATGGATCCAACTAATGGTTCAAGCTTATAATTTGCTTAACCACTATGCCTAAATCAAATGATATACAATTTGTATTGGATTCAGGTTCTTGGTTGGATGGGGAAATAACTTAAGAGCTCAAAGGATATTCTAATGCTTTTCTGGGCTCTTGAGAATTCTTAATAAAGTATTGCTTTTGGCTTGCTTGCTTGATTAGCTTTTCGAATTCTTGCGTTGTATTTCGTACATTGTTCTTCCTCATCCTCTTGTATTTATAAGGAGGATTGCTGCAACTAGCCGTTGGAGTTGACTAGCCGTTTGGCAATCTTTCCTTGTGTGCTTGATTGATTCCTTGATTCCAGCCGCTTTGATGTTGATTGCTTCAAATCTGGGATCGTGTCAATCTTCTAAGTAAGGTAAGTCTTCATTTGAATTTCACAAGATGACTTTGGAATCAGCCGAGTCTTTGACGAGCCACTTGTCTGCTGATCTTCTCTTCTAGTTGTCTGGTAAACTCGTCTGGCTTAGTGAAGTCTGTCTTCTGATATCAGATGAGTATTTGCTCTTCTGGAAAAATACTTGTGTTGACTTCGGCCTTCTTCGACTTGGACTTTATCAGCTAAGAAGGTATACAAGCACCTTACTTATCTGATCTTCAAGGATCTTCTAGTCTTCATATCTTCTACTCTTCATCTCTTGAGATTACGCATGTAAGCTTGGACTGTGCTAATCAGCTGAGATTCATACAACTGATCACACAAGACTAGTCTAAGCTGATCTATACAAATATCAGTTGATCCTATTATATATATTTATAAACTCTAAGTGTTTTGGCCATCAAAACTATTCTATCATCAAATGGGGCTTAGGGTGAATTTATATCCCAACAGTAATCTCTTGCAATCTTATTAATCACCTTAAAGTTCATGTGACAAAGGCGTCTATGCCAAAGCCAACTGATCTCTTTAGGGTTCTTTGTAAGGAGACAAGTATCCCTCGGACAGCTATTCCAATTCACAATATATACGCTGCCTTGTCTTATGCCGACGAGTAGTACAGTATGAGTCCTCTTGTCTATGATCTCGCACTTTCGGCTTTTGAATTGTACCTTGTAACCACGATCACAAAATTGAGAAACAGATAATAAATTGTACTTCAAAACTTTTACGTAGGATACGTCCTGTATCTCTACATCTCCATTTCTGATGTAACCAAAGCCTTTCGTAACAGCAGTTAAGCTATCACCGAAGATCACCTTGGGTCCTTCTTGCTCATGGTAACTCGATAGAAGGGCCTTAGTACCGGTCATGTGGTGCGAACATCCACTATCAATGTACCAAGTTTCTCCTATTGAGCCACCCTTCTTATACAAGTCGAGTCGACCCTGCAATGATGATATTTAATAATTTAGGTACCCTCCTTGTCTATTGGGGTCCTGGGGGGTTAGTAGAGTTCAGTGGAATCCAAATATACATAGGAGTCCTGAACAGATTTGATCTTTTGAGCTTTCTACCATGCTTGCTGCAAAATAAGACCATGTCGTCCTTATCTGGCTTATCATTAGTCGAGTCTACTCGTCTGAGGTAGCCTTTCGACTTAACCTCTACTTGAGTAGGCATCGGCCTTTGATAGTCAGAATAGGGCTTGTATGAATTGGGGCCATACGGTTTATAGACTCGTTTAGGTCTTTCCTCACTTATAATATCATATGACAAAGGTGGAGGATATAAGACGGGTTGAGTACGATATTTTGGAGCAACCTTCCTAGGTCTAGTCAAGTAGAGCTGAGACTGCCTTATGAAAGTAGGTCTAGGCTCTTTCCAACTAGTTTGTACTTGTCTAGAACTCGTCTCCTGAGGATACCAATCTTCGTATCTGACCTGGTTTGGTCGTCCACGAGTATTAGTCCTCTTTTGATTCGTTCTAAACGGAACAAGTTTGTTGTTAACATTCTTTTTACCTCCTCTGGTAATCGGAGTGTTAACTCTAGTCTGCTTATGTACAACACCTTTGGGAGTCGTCTCAATATCGTATTGCATTGGTCTTTTGCCTTTATCATTTGTCAAAGAACTTGAACTAGCAGTAGTAGGGTTCTTAATGACATGAGTAGGTGAGTTAGGTGTTTCAGCTCCCAACCCTGTCTTGTCATCTGGAGCCCTATACCTATCTGACAGTCATTGATTAATCTTTGAAGAATTAACCAAGTCAGTAAGTTTAAGGTCTAGATTGACAACCTCAGTCTCTAAGAACTTATTGCGTTCTTCAAGCTTTTTGCACTTGTTCTTTAAAACATTGAATTCATTAGTCTCAGTGGCATGTGTCTTAAGTAGGTCTTGATATAACCTGTCTGTCAATGCACACTTGTCTTTGAGTTGTCTCAACTCTTCTGTCAAGCGTTCATTTAGGACTGTTATATTAGGATCTACTTTAGACTGGGCTTCCTGAAGATCAATGATTTCTTGTTTTAAAGCGATGTTCTCGTCGCTGACTGCAATGAATACCTTGTTAGCAAGTAGGAGGTCCTCTTCAGTCACACTTGCAGAGTGATGAAGACTACTCCCTACTCCACTATCGGCGGTATCACTTTCATCAGAATCCGATTCATCACATGATTGAAACGACGTTGCAGATGATACCTCTTGTTCGATTTTTGCCATGCAGCAGAGTCCATCATCTACTATGAACGCTTCTTCGTCTTCATGATCAGATGGGTAGCTAGATGAAGACGATGGTAACTCGTCTAAATCCGTCTCAGAGTCATCATTAGCCATCATAGCCTTCTTACCCTTGTTGTATCTTCGTTCACGCCTTGCTTTCCGTTCTTCACGATCATCAGTGCTCAGGTCCGGGCATTCATACACGTAATGACCTGGTTTCTCACAGTTATATCATAATATAATTATCCCTTCTCTTATCTCGTCTATCAGAACGCCTAATCTTCCCATCCTCAGAGTCCCTATCCCGTCTGTTACCTTTCGAGACTTCGTCACTCCTTTCGGACGAGTTTCGGTCTCATCTGGTCTTAGACGGGTCCTTAGAAGCAGAACCTCTAAAGTCTTTGTAGAACTTCTTATATCTACCGTAACGCTTGTTTAACCTGTCGAACTTCCTAACCATAAGGTTCACCTGATCTTTCAGACTTAGATCAGTCCTATCTAACTCGTCTTTAACACTAGCAGACTTAGTCTTAGACTTCGACTTGCCTACTCTAGAGCTCTTAGACGAACTAGACTTAAAGGCAACATTCTTCGATACGGCTTTCTCTCTATCACTACTGGCAATGGGATCATCTTCATCTAGATCAAACTCGTGAGCTTTCAGAGTTTGAAACATCGTCTCTACTGACCAGTCGTCTATATCCTGGGTATTCTTAATGAGCATTTTCACCATTTTCCATCTAGCATCAAGACTCTTAAGAATTCTCAAATTTATTTCACGAGGAGTATAAGTTTTGCCAAGAACTTCCAAATCATTCATAATTCTTGTAAAGCGAGTATCCAACTGGTCAATGCTTTCGCCAGTTTTCATCTTGAATGATTCAAATCTCTGAACAGCAGTAAAAAGCTTGCTTTCTTTGATCAGAGTAGTCCCTTCACAAATAATAGCAAGACGATCCCACATATCTTTGGTTGTCTTACATTTTAATACTTTCCCAAGATACTCATTAAGAAGGGTATGTAAAATGTAGTTTTTGGCCAAGCTGTCTAGGTTATTCTGCCTCATTTCTTCAGTTGTTAGTTCTGACATGGGTTTGGCGACGAGTACGCCAACAACTTTTGTTTTGTCCAGATTGGCAGTATTAGGCACCATTGTTTTGATTGGTCCATCTTGAACAACAGAGATCATAAGATCATGAGTAGAGCTGAAAATCGTCTCCATTCCCAGCTTCCAGTAGTCATAATCCTGGATAGAAAACTTAGGGAGTTTATTAGCACTAATTTCCAGAGACATGATTTCAAGAAGATTAGTAGTAAGCAGTGTAGATCAAATATACAGATAATTTCAAGAACATCGATAAGAACACGTATATTCAAGAACTAAGACTTCACCCAAATCTTATAGAGGTTATCAAGAAACAGCAGTTCGTAAACTACCGCTCTGATACCACTTGTAGGTCCCTAGTTGAGTAGATAATATTGAGTAAGCTTGGAAAACGTCTAGAGGGGGGTGAATAGACTTTTCAAAATCTTTCAATATATCAAAGTACACAATGCGGAAACAGATTTATCAATGAACCCAACGAATTTATACTCAACTATACTTCGAATATGAACTTCTGTTATGAACACTTATCTTGTCTATCCTATATGCAGTTTTAATCAATTAAACAAGTAATCAATCAAACAACAAATAAAACAGTAAAGTAAACAACACAAGATTTATAGTGGTTCGACAACTTGTCTACATCCACTCTCACAACTCCAGTTGCAAAATTCTTATTACTCTTCTCATCGAGTAGTGTGTTCTTGTGGCTTTAAGTCCCAAGAAATAAGACTTCGATCTTCTCGATAACACTACCAAGTGTTTCTTCGATCTAACAACTAGTAGTTTTACAGGTAACTATCAACTTGAACAAAAACAATAAAAGAAAAACTTCTCTAGTCCAGTAGTAGCCTTCTTCAAACTCTTCACTTGTCTTCTGGCTTGAACTTTCTGAACTTGAACTCTGTGAGTTTCTTTGCTTTGAATTCTCTTCAGTAAATCTCTTCAGTATATCGAGTTTCAGTAGTCTTGAATCGTATAATACCTTGGAGTATTTATAGACTTCTGAATATCAAGAACTTTATGTTATCCAACTAACTTTTCTTGATAACTAACTTCTAACTGTTAATCCTTATCCATCCACGCGTTTCTTCAGTTAATTAGTTATTCCATAACTAACTCTTCAATATATATCCAATACGCGTTTTTACTTAAGTATTTCTTCAACACTTGCGCACTTGTCTAGTCTCCATACTTAGACAATTCTTCATTCTTCTTCTTCACTCATCTTGTCTGGTCGCGAGTCTTCATCTTCAGTAGACTTCTTCTGAGAACTAATCTACACTAGTCCTATCATCTAACCTTACAAGACTATTACATTACTTTAAACTTTATAACTCAGCTTAGTCAACTTAAAATCTATACATCAATATGTGAACAATACATGAAATATGAGCTTCTATGCATCGTTTATTCGCTCAATCATAAAACCTATATAGTACTTATAAAAACGTACTTGTCTTTCATTCATACTTAAACTTTTCTTTCATACTTTTATACTCTACTGATCTTCATAAGACGACTTCCATAACTAGATCAGTCAACACTTAGAAATATATTCAAGTCTACTTTTGGCTTATCAAAACTACTTCAACATCAATTTAGGACTTGTATCAGGATTCATATCCCAACAATTCCCTTTCCGAGTGATGAGTGTGTAAACATCTCTTATATCAATCAAGATTGAAGTCGTGAGTCTAGTGGATGTAGATCACATTGATCGAACCACTTAAATCTGTTTGTGCTCTGGTTTTCTGTTTTCATTTTATATTTGTGAATTGCCATTCTTTGTTGGATTGCATTGGTGGTCGATTGTTTTGCTTGTAATTGGAGACGTCTAATTGAAGTGAAACTATCCTGTCACAGAGAATATCTTAAAAACATTTTCATTTGTTAAGGGATTTTCATAAGAATATTTCTTAAAATCAAGAACAGACACTTCTTGTCTTTCTTTGAGTTTAGAAATTTCTTTATCCCTTTTTGTTAAAAGACTTTCTACTTTGAAAACAGTTTTAGATAAGTCTTGAATGTCTGCATCACTTCTGGATAAACCTGCTTTACTTGATGAACCTGAAACAAAACTTGTGAAACAGTTAAATTCTGGAGTCTTATTACTCAGTGATTCTTCAAATGATGGCTCATTTGTTCTCTCATCGTAATAATCATCCAGATCATCATCAAAAGTATCATCATATTCTATCCTTGCAGAGAGAGCTTTTTCAATATCTTTTTCAGGATCATGTTCAACATCAGACTCATCATTTAAAGTAGCAATGAAATTAAGCTTCTTTTTTAGTATGGTGTTGACACATTCATTAGCATAATGACCATATCCAGAACATGCATCACATTTAACATTCTTCTTATATTCTTGTTCAGATCTAAACCTATTACCTCTTTCTAATTGACTAAAAGGATTGAAAGTATTCTTCTTAATAAGCAATTGTTGTGTGTTATTAATCTGAACCTTAGGTTGAATATTATCCTTAAACTTGTTGTTCTTGTTTCTTAAGAAATTTTTGAACAACTTGGTAATGAAAACCATGTAATCAGGATTGTTGAAACATTTCTCAATATCATCTTCATCAGATTCGATTTCAGTAACATAAGGAGACTTTCCAGAACCTGATGATGAGGCTCCACCTTTGAAAACAAGTACTTTCTTATCATTGTCAGTCTTTTCAGAAATATTCATTTCATAGGTTTTCAAAATACCAATCAACTCATTTTGACTCAAAACATCAGTATCCTTAGCTTCTTCTATAACACATATTTTAGGTTCAAAACGTTTCGGAACAGATCTAAGGATTTTATGTACTAACCTTGTATTGGATATTAGATCTCCAGCTATTCAGTATGCCCATGCCCAAGTGTTGGTCCTTGGTGGAGTATGACACAAGTGTATGGGGGGGGGGGGGAATGCACTTGTGTATGCAAATTCTTTTCTTTTCAGACGATTTGGTCTTATCAGGAAGGTTGTCTCACAACAAGCCTGAGTGTGAACCTCAATAGATACTTGTCCTACTGATTACTATTGAGTGATCAGTTGGATAAATATCTAAGTGAGTTGCTAATTGCGAAATGTGGTTGGCCTTTTCTTGAAAGAATACTCCAAGTTAATTTCTGAAAATACAGTGATCAGGGACTTTGTCCAAAACAGATTTTCTTACCTTACTGAAATAAATTCTTTGAAATATGATTGAATGTAAGTGCTATAAAGAATGCAGTAAGTAAATGGCACACAATTTATAGTGTAAAATCTTCTTCAATGGTTGCTTGAATGAATGTGTTGACTTCTGAAAAATGCGGCTGAGATGACTTGTGTTAGATTCCAAATATGCACATTTCCCAAGGTTGATTTGTGGCAGACTCTACACTCAACCAACGGTCAGATGGGACAACTCCCCTGAACATTCCTGCTGCAAGTTAGAATGTTCCAACATTCATTCAATGCTTCAATCTTTAATGCTTCTAAGTCGTCAATGCTTAGTTCAGGCTTGATGGTAATAAATGCTTCAATAAATGTGTCTTCTGTGAGCCTAGCATTCAATGCTCTTGATCATTTGCACTTCAATTGATCTGATCATTTGCATTTATGAGCATTGCCTTATTACTCTTGATCTTTTCAGCCATGTTGTCCATTCAGTCAGCTTGTCCTGTAAACTTCAGCAAGTTTGACCTAAAGTACTTAACACTTATCAAGTTTGAACATCATCAATCAGGGGTTTTGGTATCTAAATCAAAATCATTTTATTCCCAACACCAAGGGTAGCGGTTCTTATGGATCGAGTCGGACTCCAGTCTGACAGTTAGCACTTTGATGAGCTCTACTCCTTCTATCCCTTGGCGACTGCAGGGCCTCTGGAGCCAGGTTCATCCTCTTACCACAGACATGCACATTCGGTATTCTCACACTTTTAGAGAGGCCAACCAGGCGGCTGACGCAGTGGCCAAGACGAAGATCAACTGCATTTGGAGGGGCTATTCTCCAGATTTCTTACTTACTTTCTTGCATAAAGATTTGTATACCGTCTTTTACAGACATTGATTGTTAGAGGAGTTTACCTTTTTCCTTCGCCTGGGTTTTGTCCCTAAGGAGGGTTTTCCCGGGCAAGGTTTTAACGGCACTCCGGCCTCTAGCTCGACTTGTGAGCTTATGGTTTTAGGTTTTATTTTTTTCTTTTATATTCCATACCTTTTTATTGGTCTCCAAGAGAATGAGCTTCATTTAAAATCTCTGTCAGCCTTTCATTGTAAGATGAAATAGTTTCATCTTCTTTCATCCTCAAATTTTCGAACTTGATTCCAAGCATACGAAGTCCGATCCCTCGTACACTATACAATCCTTCACAATACTCTTGAAATCTATCCCATGCATCATTCGAAGATATGCAGTTTGAGATGATTTTGAACATTGAGGAATCTGTTGAGGTGAAGATAGCATTCAATGCCATTGAATTGTAACAGGCAGTTGTGATTTCATCGTTTGTCCAGTCGAGCTCTCTTTTGATCTGAGCTTCATTGTCTTCATCCGTCATGGTTCTTGGTTGAGTCCAACCAGCAAGAACACTCCTCCAGACTCGTTCATCAATGGATTTGATGTACATTCTCATCTTTGGTTTCCAGAAGGCATAGTTTGTGCCATCTAGAATAGGAGTGTTTAGTGTGGGTGAAAGTGGATACTCCATTTTAAAAACACACTCTAAGAAGAATCTCTACTTAGTGTATCAAGTAGTTAGCTCTGATACCAACTGAAAGTGTGTGTGCGTGATAAATCAGAGGTGTTGTCAGTCGTGTTGGCACTGTCTTGACTACATTAAGCAACGAAAATTAAAATGCACTTTGAAAAATGGAAGTATTCAAAATTTGCGTAGATTATAAAATAATCTACGCTGTTCACTATATAAAATATGTGAAACGGATTACACTTCGAATGAGTGTATATAATTTACTAGATCCTACAAAACTATCTCCCTCATAGATCTATGCATATAACCTAGTAATCAAGACCATGATCAACACACTATTATTCGGGTTTACAATAATGTGTAGATCTACAAGAAGAAACAATGATTTTCCTAACTAGAAGCGTAAGAGCGTTCAATAGACTAGTAGTCGAGAATAGTTTTTCTTCTTGTATATCTTGTGTTGAGGCAGCTACGGTATTTATAGGCATCATGTACGAACTGTCTTCAACTCCTATGATCATCACAGCTGTGAGGTCAAGCGGTTATGAACTTCTCTTCTCATCTCCTCGAATGTAGGAACTTATTATCTTATGCCTAGTAACTTCTCACTCCCATACAACTGCGTGACCTGGTGTTGCCCACGTCTTCTAACTGCATTGGGGACATTACTAAACAACAAGTGTAAGATCGGAGTTAGTGAGAAAAGGAAGGGCAAATTCTGATGTTGTCATAAGTGTTGGGAACATTAATTACAACATTCGGCTGTTAGTGTTGGATCATAATACATAACACTTATTTCAACATCAACTATTACTACATAAAATAATGTGTGTTACTACATATTACAATTTGAATGACTACATTTAATATCCCGCGTTCGTCAATAAAATAAAAAATAAAAAAATCACAGAAATGGGTAAAATAAACGGGTTAAAAATTTCGGTCAAAATTAAAATACAAGCAGGCCAGTTGACAAATAGATTAAGAATTAACCCAAATGAATGAATGGTGGCCCAATAATATATATTTTCAGTTCATTGACTTAATAAGTCAATATTTTCAGTCTAATTGACTTAATTAGTCAATATTGCATATAAGTTTTTGTGGATTTGGTGAGGTGTAAAGATGATTTAATCAGATGTGATGTAAAATGTGGACTCAAAATGAGTGATAGTTTTAAAAATAAAATGATGTTATGATAGTATTAATTACACTAGTATTTCACTCGTGCGATGCACAGATTAAAATTATTATTAATATAGAATTAATATTGTAATACTATTAATAATTAATAAATTGTACATCCTCTATCCAATTTTATATCTAAATATTACTCTCACTCACTACTTTATATATATTTTATCTCTCTGCTCAAACTATCATTTTTTACCCACCCAAATGGGCATTATAAAATTGAACGGAGAGAATAATTATCAAATACGTATTTTAATATAAAATATATTATAGCTAGGAAAGATTGGGTTGAATAATGTTAAAACTTATTTTTATAATATAGAGTGAAGAAATAAATGGGCTGAATTTAATTTATTTGTAGATTCACTTCAATAATATTTTCTATAAAATTGTAAATATTGTGATAACAAAATATGCAAAGAATTTACTATTTGAGTGTAAATTATTATGAGACATCCTCTCAAAATAAAATAAAATTGAGAGACATTCGTTCGAATAGGATAGTGTACAAATAATCACATGATGTAAGAAATATTGATAAAACTTATTACTCAAGGTATTATGCAAAGCGTAATGTGCAAATAAAAATTCATAAATCACAAAATTACAATGAAAAAATAAGAAAGTTCTGGAAAATCATTAAATTATTCTATGTACCATTTTAAATAACAAACATTAATTTCCATTTTGAACTTATTTAGTCAAGTTTATAGGAAACAAAAAATTGCTCATACAACATTACTCAACTGATGAGATGGAAATCGATAACTCTTATCACACATCATTCTCCAAAAAAATCAAGAAACTCAACGATATTAATATACAACCACCACTAATGGAAAAAAACAAAAGTACGGTACCGAGAACATCAACCTAGTGGCCAATTCCACATAATATTATACCTAGAAGAAAATAAAATCATGTATTAAATGTCAATACATATTGAAATCTTGTAGGTCCCTAGTTGAGTTAATAATATTGAGTAAGCTAGTGAAAACGTCTAGAGGGGGGTGAATAGACTTTTCAAAAATCTTTCAATATATCAGAATACGAATGCGGAATATCAGATTTAAACAATGAGCCCAATCAAGTTTATACTCAACTAAATTCGTGAACTTCTGTATGAACACTCTACTAGTCTTGTTCAGATATGTAATTCAATCAATTAAGCAGTTAATCAATCAAACACAAATAAAATAGTAAAGTAAATCAAACACGAGATTTATAGTGGTTCGACAACTTGTCTACATCCACTCTCACAAACCCAGTTGTGATATTCTTATTAACTCTTCCAATCGAGTAATGTGTTCTTGTAGCTTTAAGTCCCAAGAAATAAGACTTAGATCTTCTCGAATATACCACCAGATATATCTTCGATCTAACTAGCTATTTAACAAGCAACTAGCAACTTGAAACAAAACAATAAAACTTCTCTGTCTTCAGTAGTAGCCTTCTTTGATCTTCACTTGTCTTCTGGCTTCTTTCTGAATCTTCAACTCTGAGAGTAAATTGCTTTGAATAATCCTTTTATTCGCTTCAGTATATCTCTTAGAATCAGTAGTCATAACCGTCAAATACCTTGGGGTATTTATAGGCTTCTATCTTCAAGAACTTTCAGTTATGTAACAACCTTTTCTTGAAAACTGATTTCTAACTTATCCTTTTATCCTTCCACGCGTTTCTTCAGTTAATTAGTTATTCCATAACTAACTCTTCAATCTTTATCTTCACACGCGTTTTGTAACTAACTTCTTCCTTCTTGTCTTGTCTTGTTGCGCACCTGTCTTGTCTCAACACTTAGACAAATTCTGAGTCTTCTTCTTACACGACTTGTCTTGCGCAGGTCTTCTTCTGTAGACCTCTGAATAGAACACTAAACTAGTCCTACCATCTAATCTTAACAAGACTATTACCTTACTTTAAGCTTTATAACATAGCTTAGTCAACTTAAAATATATACAATGAATATGTACGAATACAAACGAAACATGAGCTTCTATACAACTTGAATAACTCAGTATAAATCCTAAACACATATACAAAGTACTTATAGAACGTACTTGTCTTTCAAACACTTAAACTTTTCTTTTGAACATTTAACTTATCTTGTGAACTCTACTGATCTGCTCAAGATGACTTCATAACTAGACTAGATCAGTCAACACTTAGAAAAATATTCAAGTCTACTTTTGGCTTATCAAAACTCATCTTATCTTTTCATCATTTAGGACTTGTCTTAGGATTCATATCCCAACATTAAAGCATGTGTAAATTTAAAAAAAAATAAAAATCAGTTAGCAGGTAAAACATTGCTCAAAATATTTAATTAGTCCATGGCAAAGACCGATTAACTGTTGGGCAAACTTACTGCATCAAATCCTATCCACTGTATTAGTTTAGAACTTACTTAATCACTCTACGAAAACTCATCAAAAGAAAATGCAGATATAGGTGCAAAAATATTTATCCAAACTTTAAGAATTTAGACAACCAATAGATGAATCGAAAGGCTACTAAATCACTTAATCAAAAGCAGAATTAATTTACATTGCAACATGCCATGCTCAAAAAGTGCATTTCTAACCTCTATATCCTCCTTCTTCACTTCTCATCTATCACCAAGAACTGATCTCACTTCTCCCCACTGCAATTCCCCAAATTCTTGAACCCCTCCACCCCTTAACTTCAATTTCACTAACAACAATTCTTTTGCCATTTCCCCTATCTCCACCATCAAAATTACCGTCACCTTCACCAACCACCATGTGAAGTGACAACAATGTGTTCAGAATGAAGTTCAACTGCCAAAACATATGGAAAATATCATCAACAACTTGTTTCTTATCATTTCTCAAGGTATATTTTCAAATTTGATATTTGTCAGTTTCACATAAAAACAAAAAAATAAAAATTTTTGTAGAAGCTGGAAACAAAAATAGACATCCCCTAAAGTTTTAGCCAGTAAAGCAAAACGTGTGTACCCCTCCAGATTTGGTGTGTATAGGACCATGAGATGCCACAATGTATGGTTGGAAGTGTTGGTCCTGAAAGGAGTATATAACAAGTGTATGGGGGGGGGGGGGGAATACACTTGTATGCAAATTCTTTTTTAAACTTGATCAAACCAGATATCAGCAATGTTGTCTTGGACAACTCTGCTGAAGATGATTAACTCCTTAAAGATAATCAAACTACTAAGGACTATTGAGTACTTAGTTGAATAACTATCTAAGAGAATTATATGTGCGGAATAGTGGTTGGCCCTTTAGTTTAGACTCCTTTAAAGTTCTGAAATCACTTAGTTAATCAAACAATCCAGTTTTCAGGGAACTTGTCCAAATGTCTTTTGCACAGTCTTGAGTATAAGTTCTTTGAAAGGTCAGTTTTGTGTGCAGTGTTGAATGAATGAAAGTACTTGAAAAACAAATCAACACAAGAGTTTATAGTGGTTCAGAGACTCAAGCTCCTACATCCACTTTCCCTGATTTAACAGGATAATTCCTTCACTCTTGGAATTAACTTGTTTTATAGTGCCAAGGTGCACCTGATCAAGAACACAACTCCTTAGTGAATTGATCCCTAAGATGTCTAGAGTCCTAGTACCCTCTTCTCAACTCAGAACTGAACTGTTCTTCTCTCAACAGTCAGCTCCTACCTCTTCTACTACTACAACAACCTTCTCACTTTCTCACTTGAAAGGGGTAAGGATTGAAGTAAGGTTCCAACTAATGAGATATCCTTTACAATGAAGATCAGTGTATAAGGATAGGATATCACTCTAAGCTTTGTATGGATATACAATTGGGTTCAGCTTAGAAGAAGTGTATGAAGACTAAGATAGTCTTTGAAAGCTTTGAAAGCACTCTTGCTTGTAGGATAGTTGGATATTCTTGTCAATTATTGAGGTGCTTTCAAATGGCCTCCACACTTCTGTATTTATAGACAAATGAAGGATTTGCCCGTTGGAGAGGCAGCCTCAAATGTCCATAAATGTCTTCTTTTAGTTCTTCAACTTAGAAGACAGAATCTTGATAGTGACATGTCCTCATTTGGGAAATAAACGGCTGTATAGACTTTGTCTTCATTCTGTAGCGCTCTTCCCAATGTCTGACTTTAAGATTCTCTTGTTAGGACTTGGACATGGCTTCTGAAGGTTGTTCCAATGATAGGACAACATTCCTTATCAAGTGGACAACTCTTCTTATCACTATCAACAGAATTGCTTATCAGCATGGTTGTCTTGCTCTTTTCAGATGACTTGGCTCTTTCCCTTTGCTTCACTTCAAAGTGATCTTAGCATGTTTCTTTGAAGATCTTTAGGGTATGGTTGTCTCCAAATCTTCAGCATAGTTGACCTCAAGCTTTCAGAACACTTGATCTTGTTTAATTGTGCTGAGACAACTCTTCTGGACAACTCTCCTGATCAGCATACTTGGCCTTCAATAGGCTTAGTGATTGTTAGTCTTCAAAGCATACGTCCCCCCTCAAATGGTGCATCTAAAACAACTAAGAGCAGCCTAACATATCAGCTTCTCATCTAGCCTTATTCTATATGTTCTAACATACTTGGAACATAATCATCTTGACTTAGGCATGTCTCAGGGGGTTTTGGTATTGAATCAAAACATATCTCATTTTATTCCCAACGATTTCCCCCTTTTTGATGATGCCAAAACCTATACATTCTATGCAAAAGTGACTTGACTACACCTATTACATTTATCTTCAGAAGACATGACTAAGGTCAATTATCCTGAAAGAGAATGTGTTAGTGTACTCACCATTTATGTTGCAAATAGGTTTCAAGGATAGGCATAGAGAGAATTCTGCAATAATGTTTCTTGATTCAAAGTAAGTTCAACTATCATTCATTAAAAGTCATTACAAACATGTTGATAGTTGAAGTTAACATATCAGAGCATGAATTCAAGACACTATTACATTTCATCATTCCATTACAAAATTTTCAGAGCATATGCTAAACATGAGATCTAGAGTATCAGAGTAAAACAATTAAACACTTAAGAGTATCTAGATCTTCAAGTATCAGAGCATAACACTTATATCAAAGCAACATGAGCATATCAGAGTAACCAAATCATATCAGAGCTTAACCACTTGCCAGAGCACACCACATCAGCAATCTTGACCAAAACTTCAGCATAGATGACCAATTAAAAACATATCTTCAGGTGAGATAAGTTTTAATTCATAAAAAGGTCAGAAGACTTAGCCATTTCAGAGATCATCCTCAGGAGGTGGCACCATCCCATATTGTGCCCATACTCTTCTCTTCAGCTCCATGGCCTCTTGGTTTGTTCCCTTGGGTCCAAGAACCATCTTGTTCAGCTTGAGGATTTCAGTAAATTCCTTCAGGATTTTTGCTTGGTCAATCCATCCATCAAGCTTTGGAGGCATGTATATGATTGGCTTGGGGGCAGTGAGTTCAAATCTTGCAATATCAGCAGCTGCAAGTAGTTGTTGATAAAGTTCTCTGTGATACTCTATCATGAACTCAGCAAAAGTGGAGTTGGCATCTTTTCCATTCCTTTTGTCAATGACATAGAAGTCATAGACAAACTCCCTTTTAGCTTCCTCCCATGAGTCATTCAGCTGAATTGGCACCCATTTATCCAAGTGAGGATATTTGGTGTCCATTGGGATCAACAGCTGTGGCTTCATCTTGTTGTAAGTTGCTCTCTTTCTTCTAGGCTTTTGGAAATCTGCTCTTCTCTTGTCTCTTGCTCTTTGAGCCTCGTCCATCAAATCCATCCTTTCTTGGGCCCTCATCATGGCCATTTTCTGTTGAGTTTCAGGGTCTTTGCCATACCCTTCATGAAACAACTTTGATGGATCATTTAGCAACACAACTTTCTTCTTCTTAGGTCCTGGTCCAAAGCCTTCTTCATACAACTCCTCTACATCTTCAGAAGCTTTGGCACCTTCAGTGGACTTAGTCTCAGTAGACTTTTCTTCCTCAGAAGACTTGTCTTTTTCAGCAACTTTGGACACTTCAGCAGTCTTGTCCTTTTCAGCATTTTTGGTCTTTTTGGAGATAGGCTCATCATCATCAATTCTGAACTCAGGAGGCAAATCAAGGCTGTTGGGAAAATCAGTGAATGTTTCAGCCTTTCTTTTGTTTCCCTTGGCCTTCTTGATTTTTCCTCTAGTTTGGACACCTTCAACATCTTTGTCCAAACCAGACACCTCTCCTCCTGGTATTTGCTGTAGCCTAACTCTTTCCTCTTGAGCTGAGGCCATTGAGTTCTTCAAGGCTAGTGCTAATTGCTCCTCTTCATCCAAATCTTCCAAGTTCAGCTCTGCTGGTTCTTTTCCTTTAGTTTCAGCAACTTTGTCCTTTCCCTTGACTGGGCTTCCAATAACCAAGGCACCTTTTGCCCTTGCTCTTTCCCTTTCCCCCTTTTTGGCAGCATCAAAACATTCAGGCTTAAGTTCACTCATAGTTGATGCCATCAAGGACTGGGCTTGGGTTAGAGACTTCATCTCCTCCAACAAATATACATTCTCATCATGTATATTTTGCATCCTATCACTGCTCAAGCTAAGAAAAGCTAGAACATGCTTCATCTTTTGTTGGACAACCTCCTCCAAGGTTGCTTTCAGAGATGCATCAAGTTGGGCCTTAAGAAGCTCAGTGAGGTTGGCCACTGCACCTTCAGCAATGTTGGCCAATACCTCTTGGGAAAATTTCTCTGAAGCTGCTTTTACCATGGCAAGCCTTTGTGCCTCTGCTCTTTTCTTTTGCAATGCAGTCTTCTTGCCAAGAGCTTGCTTAATGGTCAGTCTGATAGCTTGAACATTGGCATTGTGATTATCTCTTAGCAGCTTTTGATCCTTCTTGACCTCCTTTGAGATGTTCTCCATACTGACTTTGGCTTTGTGAACTTCAGTGGAAATGGTTTGCAAACCAGTCTCAACTCCACTGATCCTTGCTTCTAAAGTGGGTAACACCACATCTTCTGAGCCAGTTAGCCTCATTTCTACAGATGCTAAAGTTCTCCCATGCTCATCCAAGGCTCCAGAAGTTTCTGCATGAGCTGATTGGACTTGATGAGCCAAGGAGTCCAACTTAGTTGATTGCAAGCCAAGCAGGGCTTGTGCTGATCCAGAATCAACATGGATGGGAGCATCTGTCAAGAAATCATCTGCAAATATTTGGTCAAGAGATATACCTGCAATGTCAGACAAATCAAAGGGGTTAGTGAAAACACACTCATCACCCTCAATTTCTTTTTCATATGACTCTGATACATCAGCAGTCTTCTTCTCATTTTCAACTACTTCTTTTCTTCCTTCAGCAATAATGTCCTCACACAAGGAATCAGGCCTCCTTTCATCAAGGGATTCTTGAAGTTCAGATTTGACTTCAAGAATAGTCTGTCCTTCCTCACTTATATCACTCTCATTTGGTGGTACACTCACTATCTTAGTGATTACAACCTCTCTTTCATCCTCTACTCCCTCTGATTTTTTATCTAAGTTCTCCTTTTCAACACCATTACCTAGACCTGCAGCATCTTCACCTTCAACAAGGTTCAAAGATGGCAGTTGTGGGGAGATCACAGTGCTAATTTCAGCAGCCACTGAGTCATCCTGAATGATTAAGGGCTGATCAGTGTCCAACTCTTCTGACACTGAATAGGCCTTAACCAAACTAGCCTCTAAGATAGGAACCTCAACATCTTTGGGCTGTGCCTTGGGTTCAGAAGAACCTTCATTGGCAGATGTATCTTTGGTTGTGTTACCACCCTTGGTCAACACCTCTGATGAAACAGAGCCTTTCCTATGATAGGTTAGAAGGGGTGTTGAAAGCAATTTGGTTTCAGGAGGGTTGGGATTTGAAGGGTTTGAGGGATCATCAGGGGAGTCATCATCATTTGAGCTACTTTCAGGGTGTCTTATACCCTTAGCTTTTCTCTCTTTCTCCCCAATGATCTTCTCATCTACCAACTTTGCAAAAACCTCCTCATCAATGAGGAATCTAGTCTTTAACACACCAGCAAAGTGTAGCAATCTACTCTCCTCCACTTGCCACCAGTTTGCACCCTTATCCTGGATGACTTGTGATATCTCCATGATGGTTTTATCTTTCACATCCACAAGCATCCTTAAATCATGGAACATCTTCTGAATTCTTGGAAATTCAGCAAGTTGTGGATACAAACTGTCCACAGTAGCCTTGGCTCCACCTCTGAGCATACTTTCATAAGTATACTCCTCCTCATCTCCACTTGAATGGGGACTTTGGGTTATAGGGGAGTTGGCTCTGGTTTCTCCTAATGTGGCTTCAGGAAGGTTTAATTCAGGGATATTGGCTTTAGAAGGATTGGGTGCAGTTGAAGGTACTTCAGTTGCTTTTGAGAGCAATGGATCTGAAGGGGCTTTGCTTAGGGGGGTTGGCTCATGAAGTGCAGCTTCTAAGAACTTTGAATAGTTGAGCATAGATGAATCAAGGGGAGACTGTAATCTTGTCTCATCTACTGCTAAATCTGCAAGCACATCAATGCCACTTCTTTGCACACTCCCTTCTGGAGAATATCTCTTGGTGAGATTGATGGGGGTGATTGGTTGGTTGGTGGGAGTAACATGAATTTCAGGGGAGTTGGGCTCAGGATTCTCAATTTCATGGAGGTTGGCCTCTATTTGTTGACCTTCAGGGACCTTGGATTCTGGAGTTCCAGAACCAGATGAGTTGGTCCTTGACTTAGACTTGGTCCTGCTTTCAGCTCTGCTCTCTCTTAGAGCAAGTTGGAGAGACCTTTCTTCCTGAAGCTCCAACACCTTATCAGTAGGCTTGGCCCTTCTCTTGCTGGCCCTACTGCTCCCACTTCCTTCTCCATCCTTCTCAGGGACAACTTCCCTGGGCCTCTTATCACCCTTAGACTTTTGTCTAGTCTCATTATACGTTTGCCTCAACTCTTCTGAATGATCAGAAGGCACACTCACTCCCTCTTCAGCAACTTCTTCAATCTCAGTTGAAGCTCCTGAATTCTCCTCTGAGGGGATTTGAGACACTTTCATTGTCTTTGCCACTCTAGCCTTAGTCCTCTTTTTCAACTTTGGCTTCTCCTCCACCTTCTCTTCAGCAGGTTTGGCCAGTAGCATCCTCCTTTGCTCAGTTTTCTTGCTGAGCTTTCTATACATGATCTTCTGGGCAGGGAGGGGCTTTGCAAAGGTTTGCATTTGAGAATAGTCGGAAAATCTCTCAATCAATAAGCTTGCCCTGGGGCAATAATTGTTTTTTCCCTTCAATACAACCTTGTTGTGGACTTTCACTTTAAATTTAGCCTTTTCCTTCATCATCTCAGACATGATGAAGGTCCTCCAATCAAACTTGATGCCCTTGTCACTAGCATCAATAACTGCAGCCATTATCCTTATTCTTGGATGGCTGACCTGCTCCAGGCTTCCAGTGTTGCTCAAAAGACTTTTGGCAACTACCTAAAAAAGGTTGAGAAATTCTGGCTTGAGAGTCTTCTTATGTTGTGTTGAAGAGAGGGGACCTGGAACTAATAACCATTCTTGAGCTATTTCATCTTCATGGCCTGCACCATAGAATTCTGGATTCCTTCCTTGAGAGGGCAAACCAAAAGCTCCTTCTAGGTCTTCTGCAGAGAATTTCACTCTGTGAAACCTCTCTTCCTCCTCACCCTCTGCTACATAGGAAAGTCTTGTAACAACTTCACCATCTTCTGACTTACCTCTCCACTTGAGGAAGGCAAAGAACTCTGCCATGTAGCTCTCCAAACAAGAGCTTGACCTTTCTTCCATGAACTTCTTCAGTCTGTAAACTTGGTTTCCAACCTCAAAACCAGGTGGTTGCTCCACATAGACCTCTTCTTTCAAGACTCCATTCAGAAAGGCACTCTTGACATCCATTTGGTACACTTTGAACCTCTTGTGGGTTGCATAGGCTAGAAAGAGCCTTATTGCTTCTAGCCTTGCCACAGGTGCAAAGGTCTCATCATAGTCAATGCCTTCATGTTGGCAGTAGCCCTTTGCCACTAGTCTTGCTTTGTTTCTGACAATCACATCATTCTCATTCTTCTTGTTCTTGAACACCCACTTGGTTCCAATAACATCTTGATGTGAAGGTCTATCCACCAGCTCCCATACTTCATTTCTGGTGAATTGGTTCAGTTCTTCCTACATGGCTGTGATCCAATTGGCATCTTGAAGTGCTTCTTCAATATCACTTGGTTCTTGTTCTGACAAGAAACAACAGAATAGAGCACTTTCACCATGAAATCTCCTTGTTTTGACTCCTATACTTGGGTCACCAAGTATTAGATCAGTAGGATGGTCAGACAACCAGGTCCTTCTTTTTCTGATCTCTTCAGTAGAGTTGTCCTCTACTGAAGTTGAGTCATTTTGATCATAAAATTCAGGATAATTAAATGCAGGATCTAATTCAGGATCATAATCAGGGGAGTTGTTCTCAATATCAGGGATATTGGCATTTTCAACATTGTTGGTTCCCCCTTGATTATTTGATCCATTAACTACCTCAGCAGGGACTGCTTCTTCATTGGTAGTTGTTACCTGGATGTGAACTGGGATTTGATCATTCAGTTCACCATTTTCTTCAGTGGGGTTTGCCTCAGGAGGATTGCCTTCAGTATTGTTGTCCAATGTAAAATTATTAGGGAGATTGGCTTGGACAACATCTATGAATTCAATGTCTTTGTCTTTTAGACTCAGTCTGGTTGTCCTCTGTGTGATTTCTTCTGGTTCTAAGTTCTCATTCCTGAACTCATGAATAGATTCATCAAACACAACATGAGGTGTTTCCTCCACAATAAGGGTTTTCTTGTTGTAGACTCTGAAGGCTCTACTGATTTGAGAATATCCAAGGAATACTCCCTCATCAGCTTTGCTATCAAAGGCTTTCAACTGTTCTTTCCCATTATTGTGTATGAAATACTTACAACCAAAGATGTGAAAGTATGACACTTTAGGCATTCTTCCTTTCCAGAGTTCATAGGGGGTTTTGCCTTGCCCCTTAGTAATCAAACATCTATTTTGAGTATGACATGCAGTGTTTATAGCTTCAGCCCAAAACCTCTTAGGTAGATTTGAATCAGCAATTAGAGTTCTAGCAGCTTCTTTTAAAGTTCTATTCCTTCTTTCTGCAACTCCATTTTGTTGAGGAGTTCTAGCTGCTGAGGTTTCATGAGCTATTCCATTAGATGTGCAGTACTCATTGATGTAAGAGTTTATGAACTCAGTGCCTTTATCAGATCTAATCTTGATAATGCTAAGGCTTTTCTCATTTGACAATCTCTTTAAAAGTTCAGGCAGTTTGACTTGAGTTTCCTTCTTATTAAGGAGAAAAACTTCCCATGTGAACCTAGAGAAGTCATCTACTACAACCAATGTGTATTTCTACCATTTATGCTTGCAGGGGTGATTGGTCCAAATAAGTCCATATGTAACAGTTCAAGCACCCTTTCAGTAGAGATGACTGGTTTTCCTTTAAATGAGGCTTTAATCTGTTTTCCCTCTTGGCATGGTTTGCAAACATGCTCTTTAATGAAAACCTCATTAGGTAGTCCTTTAACTAATGCATTTCTAGCAATCTTGTTCATTGTTTTGAAGTTCAAGTGGTTTAATCTTTTATGCCATAACCAACTTTGTTCACTAGAACTCTTAGCAATGAAACATGCAGCATCAGTAGACTTGTCCCAGTCTGCAAAATACACATTTCCTTTCCTAGTTCCAGTCAATAGAATATGTTGAGTCTTATCTTTGATTAAGCATTTTCCACTTGAAAACTCAACATTGAACTCTTTATCACAGAATTGACTGATACTTAGGAGATTATATTTGAGACCAGCCACATAAGACACATTGGATACTTTGATGTTACCAATCATCAAAGTACCATAACCTTTTGTTGTTGCTTGTGAGCTGTCTCCAAATGTGACATTTGGGCCTTCTTTTTCAATAAAATCAGTGAGGAGTTCCTTGTTTCCAGTCATGTGCCTTGAACATCCACTGTCAAGATACCATGCTGACTTTTTACTCATGCTCCTCTTCTTGTGGCCCATTGGTACCTGCAATTAGATAGGTTTAGGTACCCTTTGAGTTTTGGGTCCTGAGAGGTTAGCTGTACCTTTAGGAACCCAAACGTGCCTAATAACCCTGATTGATTCAAGGTGGCTAAGTTGTTTTCCTCTAGTATCAACATACACTGTCTTTCCCTTAAATGCCTTTGGAAAAGTATGTGTGAAAGTGTTAACTCTGTAAGTTTCAGGAGGGTTGTCAAATCTCCTGAACTTATGAGTTCTTTGTGCTACTTGAGGAAATCTTTGAGGAAAGGCATTTTTATGACCATTACCCTTTGGCATGAAGGGTTTTGGTTGTCTCATTTTATTTTGCCTTTGAGGATAGTTGTCCTTAGGTCTAGTCAGCTGAGGCTTTCTCAGTAGAGTTGGCCTAGGCTGATTATACCTTGGATAACTCCTCTGAACATTGTTCAGGAGAGTTGCCCTTCCATTGGGTCTACTCTGCTGACTAACATTCCTCTTGTGTTCAGGAGCTTTGGCCATTTCCTTAGGTTTTGGCCTAGTCTCCTGAAGCACTTGAGTAGGCAAGTCATTCATTTTGCCCTTTCCTTTGTTCAGTGGCTGAATTACTTCATTTTCAGCTTGTGCCACTGACTTAACAAAGTATCTCAAAGGCACTGAAAATCTAGGCCTTTGGTACCCTGCTGATGACAACATTGAGCTAACTGGCTACTCAGATGCTGATTATGGAGGATGTAGAATTGACAGAAAGTCCACCTCAGGGACTTGTCAATTCTTGGGAAACAAGCTCATATCTTGGTTCTCTAAGAAGAAGAACACAGTGGCTACTTCCACCACTGAAGCTGAATATATTGCAGCTGGAAGTTGTTATGTTCAAATCCTTTGGTTGAGACAACAACTAAGAGACTACAATGTCAACTCTGCTGAAGTGTCTATTTTCTGTGACAACAATAGTGCCATTGCAATATCACAGAATCCAGTTTTGCACACAAGATGCAAACATGTGGACATCAAGCATCACTTCATCAGAGATCATGTGGAGAAGAAGGACATCAAGTTGGTCAAAATCCACACAGACCATCAAAAAGCTGATATATTGACAAAGCCACTTGCAGAGGCAAGATTCTTGGAACTATCAGCAGAATTGAGATTACTTGATCCAGGGAAGTTGGACAAGTAAATCAAGTGGAGTTAATGAGTGAAAGGGGAACTGAAAGTGGTGATCAGCAGACTTGGTCAAGTCTACTGAAACTCAGAAGAGATGACCTCAAATATTCAGGACACTTGTCCATTGAAATTCAGGACACTTGTCCACATCTCTTCATGACACTTGACCATGTGGGGTCAGATAAGTTGTCTTGACTATCAAACCAATCCTTGGTTTGATAAGCACCTATTTTGGGTAATCATTGCCTATTTTGATATCTGTCTCATTCCTTTTACATATATCACCTTTATAGGATCTATTTTGTCTCCCACCCAAAAGGTCACTTTCCATGCATTAAATGCCAAGATTTAACTCTTGTTTGCATTAAACATTTCAAGCCATGATCTATCTCGAAACTCTCCCCAACCATTAACCAATATTAAATACTTCCCACGTTTTGAATAAAAACAGTTTTCACTGTTCCATTGGTTATTGACCGTTGGATCAAGTTTGGCCAACTCCCCTGATATTGATCTTGGCCGTCCAAACTTGATTTCCACTTTTTTAAACCGTTGAATTGGCTTAAGACTCACCTACTCATTGACATACATTCTTTTTAAAATATTCTCAAGTCTTAAAGAAGCCCCCAAGTTCATTTCTTCCCCACGCTTTCAAAATTCTCTTGAAACCCTAGCCTTCATCTTCTTCAAACCCTCTCAAAATCTCTTCACTGAATCATCAATGGCTCCCAAAGCTAGACCAGAGATGATAGTTGACTTCACCAACAAGGATCTAGACCTTGATTTTGGCTACCTAAGCCACAAAAACAACCTCACATTCGAGCCAATCCTTTCTTTTGAAAGTGAGGATCCTGAAGTTGTTCCAACCTTGAGATGGTTGAGAAGGGCAGGTCTACAAAATTTCATGCAAGAAAAGCCAGATTCTTGTCTTGAATCATACATGACTGAGTTCTTTGCATTCCTTAAGTGGGGAGGGAAGCCAGAAGATGGAGAAGTTTCAACAAGGTTATCCTTCATAGCAGAAGGAGAAGAAGAAGAAAGATTTCATAGAGTGAAATTTTCCAAGGAAGATGTAGATGCAGCTTTTGGATTGCCTTCTGAGGGAAGGAATCCAGAATTCTAAGGGAATGGTCTTGAGCAAGAAATTGCTCAAGATTGGCTTCTTGTTCCAGGGCCACTATCTTCCACTCAACATAAGAGAACCCTCAAACCAAAGTTCCTCACCTTGTTTGAGGTTATTGCCAAAAGCTTACTAAGCAACACTGGCAGTTTGGAGCAAGTGAGTGCTCCAAGGATAAGAATTATGGCTGCAGTGATAGATGCCAGTGATAAGGGCACTAAATTTGATTGGAGGACCTTCATCATGTCTGAGATGATGAAGGAAAAGGCAAAGTTTAAAGTGAAGACACACAATAAGGTGGTGTTGGAAGGAAAGTTGAGATATTGCACAAGGGCAAGTCTCCTGATTGAAAAGTTTGCTCACTACTCTGAGATGCAAACCTTTGCCAAGCCCCTACCAGCTCAGAAGATAATGTTCAGAAAGCTCAACAAGAAAACTTAGCAAAGAAGGATGTTGATGGCCAACCCTGCTGAAGTGAAGGTTAAGGAGAAGCCAAAGATGAAGAAGAGGACAAAGGCCAGAGTTGTAAAGACCAAGAAACTGTCTCAACTACCCTCTGAAGACACTTCTGGAGCATCCACTGAGGTAGATGAAGTTGCCAAAGAGTGAGTGCAAGTTCCTTCTGACCATTCAGAAGAGTTGAGGCAGAAGTACAATGAAACTAGGCAAAAGTCCAAGGGTGAAAAGAGGTCCAGGGAAGTTGACCCTGAGAAAGAGGGAAGTGGAAGCAGTAGGGCTAGCAAGAGAAGGGCCAAGCCTACTGAGAAAATATTGGATCTTAAGGAGGATAGGACTCTCCAACTTGCCTTGAAGGAGAGTAGGGCTGAAAGTAGGACTAAATCCAAGTCCAGGACCAACTCTTCTGGTTCTGGAACCCCTGAGTCCAAAGTCCCTGAAAATCAACCCAAAGAGCCCAACCTTCCTGAAACCCAAAACCCTGAGCCCAACTCCCCTGAAACCCATGTTACCCCCACAAACCAACCTATTACCCCTCTTAATCTGACAAAGAGATATTCTCCAGAAGGGAGTGCACAAAGAAGTGGAATTGATGTGCTAGCTGATCTTGCTATAGATGAGACAAGACTACAATCTCCCCTTGACTCATCCATGCTCAATTACTCAAGATTTCTAGAAGCTGCACTTCATGAGCCAACCCCCCTGAGCAAAGCTCCTTCAGATCCATTGCTCTCAAAAGCAACTGAAGTACCTTCTTCTGAACCCAACCCTTCTGAAGCCAACCCTCCTGAACTTAACCTTCCTGAAGCCACATTGCCTGAAACCAGAGCCAACTCACCTATAACCCAAAGTCCCCACTCAAGTGGAGATGAGGAGGAGTATACTTATGAAAGTATGCTCAGAGGTGGAGCAAGGGCTACTGTGGACAACTTGTACCCACAACTTGCTGAATTTCCTAGAATTCAGAAGATGTTTCATGACTTGAGAATGTTGGTGGATGTCAAAGACAAGACAATTATGGAAATCTCTCAAGTAATCCAAGATAAGGGTGCTAATTGGTGGTAAGTTGAGGAAAGCAGATTGCTACACTTTGCTGGAGGACTCAAGACAAGATTCCTCATTGATGAGGAGGTATTTGCAAAGTTAGTAAAGGATAAAATTACTGAAGAGAAAGAGAGACTTGCTAAGGGCATTAGGCACCCTGATAGCAACTCAAATGGTCATGATTCTCCTGATGATCCCTCAAATCCCAACCCTCCTGAAACCAATCCCAACCCTCCTGAAACCAATCCCTCAAATGGGTAAGGCACATCTTAAAGATGTTGAGGCTCCTATGTTAGAAGCTGGTTTGATTAAGGCACTGTGATCTCCCCACAACTGCCATCTTTAAACCTTGTTGAAGGTGGAGATGTTGCAGGTTTAGAGGAAGGAGTTGAAAAGGATAATTTAGAAGAAAAACTAGAGGGAGTTGTGGATGATAAAGAGGTAGTAATCACTAAGATAGTGAGTGTACCAACAAATGAGGGTGGTATAAGTGAGGAAGGACAGGTTATTCTTGAAGTCAAATCTGAACTTCAAGAATCCCTTGATGAAAGGAGACCTGATTCCTTGTGTGAGGACATCAATACTGAAGGGAGAAAAGAAATAGTTGAAAATGAGGAGAAGACTGCTGATGTATCAAAGTCTTATGCAAAAAATACTGAGGGTAATGAGTGCTTATTCTCTAACCCCTTTGATTTCTCTGATTTTGCAGGTATTTATTTTGACCAAATCTTTGCAGATGAACTCCTAACTGAAGCACCAATCCATGTTGATTCCAGCTCTGCTCAAGCCATTCTTGGAGAGCAGTCAACTAAGTTGGATTCTATTTCTCATCAAGTCCAAACTGCTCATGCTGAAACTTCAGGAGCCTTGGATGAGCAAGGTAGAACTTTAGCAGCTGTTGAAATGAGGCTTACTGGATCAGAGGAAATTGTTCTTCCCACCATTGAGGCAAGAATCAGTAGAGTTGAAACTGGTCTGCAAACCATCTCCACTGAATTCATGAAAGCAAAAGCCAGCATGGATTCAGTTTCCAAAGAGGTCAAGAAAGAGCAAACCTTGCTAAGGAGTAACCACAACAAGAATGTGAAGGCATTAAGATTGGTGGTTAAGCAAGCTCTTGGAAGAAAGACTGCCTTGCAGAAGAAAAGAGCTGAGTAAATGAGGCTAGCAATGGTGAAGGCAGCCTCAGAAAAGTTTTCCCAAGAAGTCATGGCCAAGATTGCTGAGAGTGCAGTGGCCAACCTTACTGACTTCTTGAAGGCCAACCTTGATGCATCCCTCAAGACAACCATGGAAGAGGTTGTGGAGCAAAAGATGAAGCCTGTCTTAGCTTTCCTGAGCCTAAGCAGTGACAGAATGCAGAATATATGTTGGTCCCTGAACGAGTAGTGAATGGGATTAAAGTCTAGAGGGGAGGGGTGAATATACTTTGTTGGGAATAAAATGAGATATGTTTTGATTCAATACCAAAACCCCCTGAGACATGCCTAAGTCAAAGATGATTATGTTCTAAGAATGTTAGAACATATAGAATAAGGCTAGATGAGGAACTAATATGTTAGGCAGCTCTTAGTTGATTAGATGCACAGTTTGAGGGGGAACATATGCTTTGAAGTCCATCAAGAACAAGTCCCCTCAAGGCTCAAGTTCTGGAATTATGATCAAGTCTGCTGAAGGACAAGTATGCTGATCAGGAGAGTTGTCCAGAGGAGTTGACTCAGCAAAGTTAATCAAGATCAAGTACTCTGAAAGCTTGAGGTCAACTATACTGAAGAGTTAGAGACAACCACACCCTAAAGAGCCAAGTCATCTGAAGAAGAGCAAGCCAACCTTGCTGATAAGCAAGACTGCTGATAGTGATAAGGAGAGTTGTCCAGTTGATAAGGAATGTTGTCCTATCATTGGAACAAACTTCAGAAGCCATGTCCATGTCCTAACAAGAGAATCTGAAAGTCAGACATTGGGAAGAGTGCTGCAGAATGAAGACAAAGTCTATACAGCCGTTTATTTCCCAAATGAGGACATGTCACTATCAAGATTCTGTCTTCAAAGTTGAAGAACTAAAAGAAGATATTTATGGACATTGAAGGCTGCCTCTCCAACGGGCAAATCCTTCAATTGTCTATAAATACAGAAGTGTGAAGACCATTTGAAAACATCCAACTACATCAACTATTCTGAAGCTCAAAGCTCATAGAACTTTCATAGCTTTCTATCGACTGGAGTCTTGAAAGAAGATGTCTATGTGGAGCAACCACGTGGTTTTGAGGTTGGAAACCAAGTTTACAGACTGAAGAAGGCTCTATATGGACTCAAGCAAGCCCCTAGGGCTTGGTATGACACACTGTCACAATTCCTCTTGGATCATGGATTCACCAAGGGAACTGTGGACAGAACTCTCTTCAGAATCTCTGAAGGAGAGGACATCTTGCTTGTCCAAATTTATGTGGATGACATAATATTTGGATCCCCCAATGAAAAGCTGTGTGAGAAGTTCTCAGAGCTAATGCAAAGCAAGTTTGAGATGTCCATGATGGGGTTGATGAACTTCTTTTTGGGACTTCAAGTTAAGCAATCAAAAGAAGGAATATTCATCAATCAAGCTAAGTACACCAGAGAAATGATCAAAAAATTTGGGTGTACAACTAGCAAGCCAGTAAGGATCCCAATGAACACAAATTGGAAGATGGATCCTGATGAGAGTGGTGTTCCAACCAACTCTACTGAGTATAGAGGAATCATTGGTTCACTCCTCTATCTCACTGCCAGCAGACCTGACATCACCTTTGCAGTAGGTGTTTGTGCAAGGTTTCAAGCAAATCCTAAGAAAAGCCATCTTGAAGCTGCAAAGAGGATTTTAAGATATCTCAAAGGCACTGAGAATCTAGGCCTTTGGTACCCTGCTGATGACAATATTGAGTTAACTGGCTACTCAGATGCTGACTATGGAGGTTGCAGAATCGATAGAAAGTCCACTTCAGGGACTTGTCAATTCTTAGGCAACAAGTTTATATCTTGGTTTTCCAAGAAGCAGAACACAGTGGCTACTTCCACCACTGAAGCTGAATATGTTGCAGCTGTAAGTTGTTGTGCTCAAATCCTTTGGTTGAGACAACAACTCAGAGACTACAAAGTCAACTCTACTGAAGTGCCAATATTTTGTGATAACAACAGTGCAATTGCAATATCACAAAATCCTGTCTTGCACACAAGATGCAAACATGTGGACATTAAGCATCACTTCATTAAAGATCATATGGAGAAGAAGGACATAAAGTTGGTCAAGATCCACACAGATCATCAAAAAGTTGATATTCTAACAAAGCCTCTTGCAGAGGCAAGATTTCTGGAGCTATCAGCAAAGTTGGGACTACTTGATCCAGGGAAGTTGGACAAGTAAAACCCATTGAAGTTAATGGGAGTAAAGTAACTGAATTGGTCTTCAGCAGACTTGGACAAGTCTACTGAAGTTCAGAAGAGATGATCACAATTACTCAGGACACTTGTCCATTGAATCTCAGGACACTTGTCCCAGTGGGGTCAGATAAGTTGTCCTGGCTATCAAACTATTTCCTTGGTTTGATAAGCACCTATTTTGGGTAATCATTGTCTACTTTGATGTCTGTCCCAATTACAGATATCATCACTGTGGGATTTAATTTGTCCCCCACCCAATAGGTCACTATCCATGCATTAAATGCCAAGATTTAACTCTTGTTTGCATTACACTTTTCAAGCCATGATCTATCTCGAAAACTCCCCAACCATTAACTAATATTTAATAGCTTCCACGTTTTGAATAAAACCAATAACTCACTGTTACATTGGTTTTGACCATTGGATCAAAACTGGCCAACTCCCCTGAAATTAATCCTGGCCGTCCAAGTGTGTTTTCCATTTTTGACAACCGTTGAAAACTCTCAAAAACTCACCAACTCATTGACAAACATTCTTTTTAGAATATTCTCAAGCCTTAAGATCCCCCACAAACACTTCTTCCCCAAGTATTCGAAACCCTAGTTCTTATCTTCTTCAAAACTCTCTCAAATTCATTTCTGTAACCCTCAATGGCTCCTAAAGTTAGACCAGAAATGATCATTGATTTCTCCAACAAGGCTCTAGACCTTGATTTTGGATACTTTGAGCCAATAGTATCATTTGAAAGTGAAGACCCTGACATTACACCAACCTTGAGATGGTTAAGGAGGGCAGGTCTTCAAAAGTTTATGGAGGGAAGACCAAGCTCCTGCTTGGAAAGTTACATGGCTGAGTTCTTTGCCTTTCTCAAGTGGAGAGGTAAGCCTGAAGATGGTGAAGTTTCTACAAGGCTTTCATATGTGGCAGAAGGAGAGGAGGAAGAGAGGTTTCATAGAGTGAAATTCTCTTCAGAAGATCTTGAAGGAGCCTTTGGATTGCCTTCTGAAGGAAGGAATCCAGAATTATATGGTGCTGATCATGAAGAGGAGATAGCACAAGAATGGCTTTTGGTTCCAGGTCCCATCTCTTCAACACAAAACAAGAAGACTCTCAAGCCAAAATTTCTCAACCTTTTTGAGGTAGTTGCTAAGAGTCTCTTGAGCAATACTGGAAGCTTGGAGCAAGTCAGCCATCCAAGAATTAGAATTATGGCTGCAATTATTGATGCTAGTGACAAAGGCATCAAGTTTGATTGGAGGACCTTCATCATGTCTAAGATGATGAAGGAAAAGGCCAAGTTTAAGGTGAAAACTCACAATAAGGTTGTGTTAGAAGGAAAACTCAAGTATTTCACCAGGGCAAGCTTGTTGATTGAGAGATTTTCCCATTACTCTCAAATGCAAACCTTTGCAAAGCCCCTCCCAGCCCAGAAGATAATGTTCAGAAAGCTGAGCAAGAAACTGAGCAAAGGAGGATGCTTATGGCCAAACCTGCTGAAGAAAAGGTGGAGGAGAAGCCTAAATTGAAAAAGAGGACTAAGGCCAGAGTGGTGAAGACAAGAAAAATGTCTCAAATCCCCTCAGAGGAGAATTCAGGAGCTTCAACTGAGATTGAAGAAGTTGCTGAAGAGGGAGTAAGTGTGCCTTCTGATCATTCAGAAGAGCTGAGACAGAAGTATAATGAGACTAGACAAAAGTCTAGAGGTGACAAGAGGATCAGGGAAGTTGTCCCTGAGAAGGATGGTGAAGGAAGTGGGAGCAGTAGGGCCAGCAAGAGAAGGGCCAAGCCTACTGATAAGGTGTTGGAGCTTCAGGAGGAAATGTCTCTCAACTTGCTCTAAGAGAGAGCAGAGCTGAAAGCAGGACCAAATCCAAATCAAGGACCAACTCATCTGGCTCTGGAACTCCAGAATCCAAGGTCCCTGAAGGTCATCCAATAGAGGCCAACATCCCTGAAATTCAGAACCCTGAGCCCAACTCCCCTGAAACCCACATAACCCCAACCAATCAACCTATCACCCCCATCAATCTTACTAAGAGATATTCTCCAGAAGGGAGTGTGCAAAGAAGTGGGATAGATGTGCTAGCAGATATAGCAGTAGATGAGACAAGATTAAAGTCTCCCCTTGACTCATCTATGCTCAATTATTCAATGCTTTTAGAAGCTGCACTCTATGAGCCAACCCCCCTAAGTAAAGCCCCTTCAGATCCATTTCTCTCAAAAGCAACTGAAGTTCCTTCAATTGCAACCAATCCTTCTGAAGCCAATATCCCTGAACTCAACCTTCCTGAAGCCACTTTAGGAGAACCCAGAGCCAACTCCCCTATAACCGAAAGTCCCCATTCTAGTGGAGATGAGAAGGAGTATACTTATGAAAGTATGCTCAGAGGAGGAGCCAAAGCTACTGTGGACAGTTTGTATCCACAACTTGCTAAATTTCAAAGAATTCAGAAGATGTTCCATGATTTGAGGATGCTTGTGGATGTGAAAGACAAGACCATTATGGAGATATCCCAAGTCATCCAAGATAAGGGTGCAAACTGGTGGCAAGTGGAGGAAAGCAGATTGCTACACTTTGCTGGTGTGTTGAAAACAAGATTCCTTACTGATGAGGAAGTTTTTGCAAAGTTGGTAGATGATAAGATCATTGAGGAGAAGGAGAGGAAATCTAAGGGCATCAGACACCCTGATAGTAGCTCAAATGATGATGATTCCCCTGATGATCCC
Organism: Galeopsis tetrahit; assembly: GCA_963675135.1. Taxonomy (NCBI): domain Eukaryota; kingdom Viridiplantae; phylum Streptophyta; class Magnoliopsida; order Lamiales; family Lamiaceae; genus Galeopsis; species Galeopsis tetrahit. Next base: position 24,237,305 of record OY776134.1, read on the forward strand.
TCAAACCCTTCAAACCCCAACCCTCCTGAAACCCCTCAAGTCAACCTCCCTGAATCTACTCAACCCAAGTCTTCTGTATCAGCCAGACTTTCAAACCCTCCTAAAACCTATCATAGGAAAGGCTTTGTATCTTCAGAGGTGTTGACCAAGGGTGGTAACACAACCAAAGACACATCTGCCAATGAAGGTTCTTCTGAACCCAATGCACAGCCTAAAGATGTTGAGGTTCCTATGCTAGAGGCTGGTTTGGTTAAGGCCTATTCAGTGTCAGGAGAGTTGGACACTGATCAGCCCTTAATCATTCAGGATGACTCAGTGGCTGTTGAAATAAGCACTGTGATCTCCCCACAACTGCCATCTTTGAACCTTGTTGAGGGTAGAGATGATGCAGGTTTAGGTGATGGAGTTGAAAAGGAGAATTTAGTGGAAAAACCAGAGGGAGTAGTAGATGAGAGAGATGTGGTGATCACTAGAATAGTGAGTGTACCACCAAATGAGGGTGATATAAGTGAGGAAGGGCAGGCTATTCTTGAAGTCAAATCTAAACTTCAGGAATCCCTTGATGAGAGGAGGCCTGTTCCTTTAAGTGAGGAAATTACTAATGAAGGAAGAAAAGAAGTAGTTGAAAATGAGAAGAAGACTGCTGATGTATCAGAGTCTTATGAAAAAGAAATTGAGGGTGATGAGTATGTTTTCACTAACCCTTTTGATTTGTCTGACATTGCAGGTATAAGTCATGATCAAATCTTTGCAGATGACTTCTTGACAGATGCTCCCATCCATGTTGATTCTGGATCAGCACAAGCCCTACTTGGCTTGCAATCAACAAAGTTGGATTCCTTGGCTCAACAAGTTCAATCAGCTCATGCAGAAACTTCTGAAGCATTAGATGAGCATGGAAGAACTTTGGCATCTGTGGAAATGAGGCTGACAGGCTCTGAGGATGTGGTGTTACCCACATTAGAAGCAAGAATTGAAGGAGTGGAATCTGGTCTTCAAACCATTTCCACTGAAGTTCACAAAGCCAAAGTCAGTATGGAGAACATCTCAAAGGAGGTCAAAAAAGATCAAAAGCTGCTTAGAGATAACCATAATGCAAATGTTCAAGCTATCAGATTGACCATTAAGCAAGCTCTTGGCAAGAAGACAGCCTTGCAAAAGAAAAGAGCAGAGGCACAAAGGCTTGCTATGGTGAAAGCAGCCTCAGAGAAATTTTCCCAAGAGGTGATGGCCAACATTGCTGAAGGTGCAGTGGCCAACCTCACTGAGCTCCTTAAGGCCCAACTAGATGCATCTCTAAAAACAACCATGGAGGAGGTTGTCCAACAAAAGATGAAGCCTGTTCTAGCTTTTCTTAGCTTGAGCAGTGACAGAATGCAGAACATACATGATGAAAATGTATACTTGTTGGAGGAGATGAAGTCTCTAACCCAAGCCTAGTCCTTGATGGCATCAACTATGAGTGAACTGAAGCCTGAATGTTTTGATGCTGCCAAAAAGGGGGAAAGGGAAAGAGCAAGAGCAAAAGGTGCCTTAGTGATTGGAAGCCCAATCAGGGGTAAGGACAAAGCTCATGAGGGAAAAGGAAAAGAACCAGCAGTGCTGAATTTAGAAGAATTGGATGAAGAGGAACAGTTAGCACTTGCTTTGAAAAATTCAATGGCCGCAGCTCAAGGGGAAAGAGTGAGGTTACAGCAAAGACCAGGAGGAGAGGTGTCTGGTTTGGACAAAGATGCTGAAGGAGTCCAAACTAGAGGAAAGATCAAGAAGGCCCAAGGAAAGAAAAGAACAGCTGAGACATTCACTGACTTTCCTAACAGTCTTGATTTGCCTCCTGAATTCAGAATTGTTGATGATGAACCTATCTCCAAGAAGACCAAAGTTGCTGAAAAGGACAAGAATGCTGAAGTGTCCAAGATTGCTGAAAAAGATAAGTCTTCTGAGAAAGAAAAGTGTACTGAGACTAAGTCCACTGAAGATGCCAAAGCTTCTGAAGATGTAGAGGAGCTGTATGAAGAAGGCTTTGGACCTGGACCTAAGAAGAAGAAAGTGATGGTGCTAAATGATCCATCAAAGCTGTTTCATGAAGGGTATGGCAAAGACCCTGAAACTCAACAGAAACTGGCCATGATGAGGGCCTAAGAAAGGATGGACTTGATGGATGAAGCACAAAGAGAAAGAGATAAAAGAAGAGCAGACTTTCAGAAGCCAAGAATGAAGAGAGCAACTTAAAACAAAATGAAACCACAGCTATTGATCCCAATGGACACCAAATATCCTCACTTGGATAAATGGGTGCCAATTCAGCTGAATGACTCATGGGAGGAAGCAAAAAGGGAGTTTTTCTATGATCAATATGTCATTGACAGATGGAATGGAAGAGATGCCAACTCCACTTTTGCTGAGTTCATGATAGAGTATTACAGAGAGCTTTATCAACAACTACTTGCAGCTGCTGATATTGCAAGAATTGAACTCACAGCTCCCAAGCCAATCATATACATGCCTCCAAAGCTTGAAGGATGGATTGACTAGGCAAGGATCCTGAAGGAATTTACTGAGATCCTCAAGCTGAACAAGATGGTTCTTGGACCTAAGGGAACAAACCAAGAAGCCATGGCCTTGAAAAGAAGAGTATGGACACAATATGGGATGGTGCCACCTCCTGAGGATGATCTCTGAAATGGCTAAGTCTTCTGACCTTTTTGGATAAAAACTTATCTTAGCTGAAGATATATTTTTAATTGGTTAAATATGCTGAAATTTGGACAAGCCTGCTGATGTGGTGTGCCTTGACATGCTGTTTGCTCTGATATAATCTGGATACTCTAATACAAGCATTTGTCTTGATATCCAGTATTCTGCTCTGATACTTGAAGTGTTTTGGTTTCACTCTGATACTAGAAGATGCTCTGAAACTTGAAGATCTAAGTACTTTTAAGTGTTTAGTTGTTTTGCTCTGATACTCTAGAACTTATGTTTAATATATGCTCTGAAACTTTTGTAATGAAATGATCAATTGTAATGATGTCTTGAATTCATGCTCTGATAAGTTATCTTCAACTATCAACATGCTTGTAATGATTTTTATATGAATGATAGTTGAACTACCTTTGAATCAAGATACATTATTGCAGAAATCTCTCTATGCCTATCCTTGAAACCTATTTGCAACTTGAACAGTGAGTACACTAACACATTGTTTTTCAGGAATATTGACCTTAGTCATGTCTTCTGAAGATAAATGTAATAGGTGTAGCTAAGTCACTTTTGCATAAGTTGTATAGGTTTTGGCATCATCAAAAAGGGGGAAATTGTTGGGAATAAAATGAGACATGCCTAAGTCAAAGATGATTATGTTCTAAGAATGTTAGAACATATAGAATAAGGCTAGATGAGGAACTAATATGTTAGGCAGCTCTTAGTTGATTAGATGCACAATTTGAGGGGGAACATATGCTTTGAAGTCCATCAAGAACAAGTCCCCTCAAGGCTCAAGTTCTGGAATTATGATCAAGTCTGCTGAAGGACAAGTATTCTGATCAGGAGAGTTGTCCAGAGGAGTTGACTCAGCAAAGTTAATCAAGATCAAGTACTCTGAAAGCTTGAGGTCAACTATACTGAAGAGTTAGAGACAACCACACCCTAAAGAACTACAATTCAACATGCCAAGATCACCTTGAAGTGAAGCAAAGGGTAAGAGCCAAGTCATCTGAAGAAGAGCAAGCCAACCTTGCTGATAAGCAAGACTGCTGATAGTGATAAGGAGAGTTGTCCAGTTGATAAGGAATGTTGTCCTATCATTGGAACAACCTTCAGAAGCCATGTCCATGTCCTAACAAGAGAATCTGAAAGTCAGACATTGGGAAGAGTGATGCAGAATGAAGACAAAGTCTATACAACCGTTTATTTCCCAAATGAGGACATGTCACTATCAAAATTCTGTCTTCAAAGTTGAAGAACTAAAAGAAGACATTTATGGACATTGAAGGCTGCCTCTCCAACGGGCAAATCCTTCAATTGTCTATAAATACAAAAGTATGAAGACCATTTGAGAGCATCCAACTACATCAACTATTCTGAAGCTCAAAGCTCATAGAACTTTCATAGCTTTCAAAGACTATCTTAGTCTTCATACACTTCTTCTAAGCTGAACCTATTGTATATCCATACAAAGCTTAGAGAGATATCCTATCCTTATACACTGATCTTAATTGTAAAGGATATCTCATTAGTTGGAACCTTACTTCAACCCTTACCCCTTTCAAGAGTGAAAGTGATAAGGTTGTAGTAGTAGAAGTGGTAGGAGCTGACTGTTGAGAGAAGAATAGTTCAGTTCTGAGTTGAGAAGAGGGTACTAGGACTCTAGACATCCTAGGGATCAATTCACCAAGGAGTGGTGTTATTGATCAAGTGCACCTTGGCACTATAAAACAAGTTAATTCCAAGAGTGAAGGAATTATCCTGTTCAATCAGGGAAAGTGGATGTAGGAGCTTGAGTCTCTGAACCACTATAAACTCTTGTGTTGATTTACTTTTTAAGTACTTATATTCATTCAACACTGCACACAAAACTGATCTTTCAAAGGTTAAACATTCAAAGACTGTGCAAAACCTATTTGGACAAGTTCTCTGAAAACTGGATTGTATTAAATTGACTAAGTGATTTCAGAACTTTAAAGGAGTCTAAACTTAAAAGGGCCAACCACTATTCCGCACATATGACTCCTTTAGATAGTTATTCAACTAAGTACTCAATAGTACTTAGTAGCTTGATTATCTTAGAAGAGTTAATCATCTTCAGCAGAGTTGTCCAAGACAACCTTGATGAGCTCTGGTTTGATCAAAAGTTGAAAAGAATTGCATACAAGGGTATTCCCCCCCCCCCCCCATAAACTTGTTATATACTCCTTTCAGGACCAACAGACTTTAAAACTTTTTCAAGAGAGTTGGGAACCTCTTCTGATTGCTATGTCAACTGGACTACAAGTTTGCTGGTCCAGATGACTATATTGATCTGAATGAAGAGATTATATGCGGAATTATGGTAGCCCTTGTTTAGACTCGTTCTTTTAGTTTCTTTTGAAAGTGCCAACTTGTTTACTTAATGAATATACTCAGCTGATGCTGGTTCGAAAGTTATGGCCTTGATTTGAAGACAGTTGAAAACACAATATGCACTATATAAGATATAAGAAATGATTGTAATGTAAAGTGCAGAAAGTAAATAACACCAGGTTTATAGTGGTTCGGATATACGTTCCTACGTCCACTCTCACGTCCTAACGTGATGTTTAATCCCTTTAATTTACCAAAAATTACAAGGGCTTGTCCTTTATAGTCCCAAGGGTAGGACTTTGAGATCTGAGCAGTCCTAACTGCTACGGTCTCCACAAGTGATTGTAAGCACTTGCACTTTGCAGGGGTTCAAAAACTTTAACCTTTCAGTGAGGGTTTGGGGTTTTTGAATGTTTCCAACTAATGGTTCAAGCTTATAATATGCTTAACCACTATGCCTAAATCAATGGATATACAATAAGAATAAGATTCAGGTTCTTGGGTTGGATAGAAATCACTTAAGAGCTAGGGATGTTCTTATGGATTCTGGGCTCTTAGAGAACTCTCAATACAATGTGGCTTTATGCTTGATTGCTTGTTTAGCTTGTTGAATTCTCTCGTTGTGACTTCGTGTTTTGTGATTTCTCATCCTCTTGTATTTATAGTGGTGATTGCTTGCAACTAGCCGTTGGAGTTGACTAGCCGTTGGGGCAATCTTTCCATATTGGCTTGATTCCTTGATACCAGCCGCTTGATTGCTTCAATCCTGGGATCATGTCAATCTTCTAAATAAGGTAAGTCTTCATTCAAAATGCAAGATGACTTTGGGAATCAGCCGAGTCCTGGACGAGCATATAGTCTTCTGATCTGCTCTACTAGTCTTCTGACTACTCGTCTGGTCGAGGTCTTCTGTCTTCTGATATCAGTCGAGTAACACTCTTCTGATCTGGCAAATCTTTTATGCACTCTAAGACTATCTTCAGTCTTGGACTCCATCAGATAAGTAGGTATACAAGCACCTTACTTGTCTGGTCTTCAAGGATCTTCTAGTCTTCATGTCTTCTACTCTTCTCATCTTGAGGATAGGCATGTAAGCCAGGACTGTGCTGATCAGCTGATATAAATACAGTTGATCACACAAGACTAGTCTAAGTTGTTTTATACAAAGTCAGCTGATCATATTACATTTACAAACTCTAAGTGTTTTGGCCATCAAAACTATCCTAACATCAAGTGGGGCTTAGGGTGAATTTACATCCCAACAATTTCCCCCTTTTTTTATGAAGCCAAAACTTTACTTGATAAATGCTCTTAATAAATAAGATAAGAGTTTATAAAATAATTTAAAACTGAAGTATCTGATGAAGACAATGAGAATTTATCTTGTGATCAAAAAAGAACTAATACTTGAATATATATGAAGCTTTTACAGATTACAAGTAATAGTTTCTTTGAACTTCAAAGGTAGTCTTCATCAGGTCTTCTTTTCTTCAGATGCGGAAGGCAAGGTACAGACGAACTCGAACATCTTCCATGTGTTGCAAGTCTGTAACATTCTCCTCTTTGTAGATCTTCTCCAGAATCCTTTTGACTTCTATCTTGTCTGTTCTTCTAGAGCCCAGAATGGGTGCCTCCTATCTAGGTTCTTCAGGAGTTAGGATTCTGCAGTTGTCAAGTTCTTTGGCTGTCTTGACTATTTCTTTCCAGAACTCTGGATCTTCAACGGTCATGAACTGGGAGAATTGAAGAAATTCTTCTTCATAAGTAGTAAGAGGGCCAAATTTCCTTACTATGTGGTGTTGAATTTGCCACTTCTTCTTCAGGGGATATGTTGGGATATAAATTCACCCTAAGCCCCACTTGATGTTAGAATAGTTTTGATGGCCAAAACACTTAGAGTTTATAAATGTAATAGGATCAGCTGACTTGTATAGAACAGCTTAGACTAGTCTTGTGTGATCAACTGTATTGATATCAGCTGATCAGCACAGTCCTGGCTTACATGCATATCCTCAAGATGAGAAGAGTAGAAGACATGAAGACTAGGAGATCCTTGAAGACCAGATAAGTTAAGGTGCTTGTATACCTACCTATCTGATGGAGTCCAAGATTGAAGATGGCCTATAGCAGCACAAAGAATTGCCAGATCAGAAGAGTGTTACTCCTCTGATATTAGAAGACAGAAGACCTAAGGCCAGAAGAGTAGTCAGAAGACTAGAAGTACAGATCAGAAGACTATGTGCTCTTCCAGGACTCGGCTGATTCCTAAGTCATCTTGCAATTCAAACGAAGACCTACCTTATTTAGAAGATTGACATGATCCTAGGATTGAAGCAATCAAGCGGCTGGAATTAAGGAATCAAGCCATTATGGAAAGATTGCCCCAACGGCTAGTCAACTCCAACGGCTAGTTGCAAGTAATCACCATTATAAATACAAGAGGATGAGAAATCACAATCAAGGAAGTCACAAGAGAGAATTCACAAGCTAAGCAAGCAATCAAGCAAATAGCCATACTGTTCTAAGAGTTCTCCAAGAGCCAGAAAACCATTAGAATATCTATAGCTCTTAAGTGATTTCTATCCAACCCCTAAGAACCTGAAACCTGTTCATATTGTATAATCATTGTTTTAGGCATAGTGGTTAAGCAAATTATAAGCTTGAACCATTAGTTGGATACACTTCAAAAACCCCATACCCTCACCGAAAGGTTAAAGTTTTTGAACCCCTTAAAGTGCAAGTGCTTACAATCACTTGTGGAGACCGTAGCTGTTAGGATGGCTCAGATCTCAAAGTCCTAACCTTGGGACTATAAAGGTCAATACCCTTGTAATTTGTGGTAAATTAAAGGGATTAAACATCACGTGTGGACGTGAGAGTGGACGTAGGAACGTATATCCGAACCACTATAAATCTGGTGTTATTTACTTACTGCACTTTACAATTCTATTATTTCATTAACTATTATATAGTGCATACTGTGATTTCAACATTCTTCAAAACAAGGCCACAACTTTCAAACCAGCATCAGCTGAGTACTTTCATTAAGGAAAACAAGTTAACACTTTCTTAAGAAACTATAAGAACGAGTCTAATCAAGGCCTACCATAATTCCGCATATAATCTCTTCATTCAGATCACTATAGTCATCTGGACCAGCAGACTTGAAGTCCAGTTGACATAGCAATTAGAAGAGGTTCCCAACTCTCTTGAAAAAGTTTTAAAGTCTATTCACCCCTCCCCTCTAGACTTTAATCCCATTCACTACTCGTTCAGGGACCAACAGGATACCATCTTGGTAGCTCATCTTGAAGGGCTAAATAATCCACATAAGAGCTATCAAACACCAAGACATTTTCTTTCATTGCTTTGTCCTTGAGAGCTTTCCTGAGTTTGGCCACCTTCCTATCAAATTTGGCCTTGAGTGCCTTCGCATCATTCATCTTCTTTTGCTTAAGCTCTTGAGCTTCAAGCAACTTTCTTTTCTTCAGCTCTAAAGCATCCTTCTCTTCTGCAGTAGGCTCTGCTGGAGCTGACTTCTTGCTTGTCTGAGCTTGCTCATCTGCCTTCCTTTTCCTTGTCATCCTCTTTTCAGGAACTTGTTCTACAGAGGCAGTGATCTGTAGACTCTTGGCAGGAGCTTGGGTTTCTTCTTGAGCAACTTCTTTGCCTTTGACTTTTCTGTTCTTGATTTTACTTTTCAAGCCTCCCAAGGTTTCATTCAGGTCATCTTGTGCTACTACCAGTTCAGCTTGCTGGGCAGTAGACTTCTCCAGAGCCTTTATCATTACATCTTCCCCCTTTTTGGCTTCAGCAAGTGCAGCCGCAAAAGGCTTCATGGCATTCAGAATTTCCACTTTCAGAGTTTGCTTCAGGGCCATGGAATTGACTTTGCCAACTTGGGTCAGATGAGTGATGCTGTGCTCTAGAACTTCAGCATGAGAATTGGAGGAGGAGGCAGCTTCTAGCCTGGCTGTAAGTGCTTCCAATTTGGCTGCTGTCTCCTTCAGCTGAGTCTGCAGTTTCTCATTCTCCTCTGCAGCTGATTTAAGAAGAGTTTGACCTTCAGTGGCTCTTGCTTCAGCATCCTCAATTCTTGTCTTGTAAGTGGTCTCCATGCGGGTAATCTCATTAGTGTAGAGATCAGCAAACATGTTGGAGGAGTCAGATGCCTTCTTCTGAATGGTGCTCAAGTATTCACCTATTTGTTGATGAAGTGCTTCGCCAAACTTGTCTTCAATGTCAATAATCTGGTCGTGAAGACGAGTCTTCTGCTCCTTAACAGCTTTCTCAACATATCTTCCAAGCTGTAGGCCTAAACCTTTCTCAAAGTGCAAGTCTATTGCAGCTTTGACCTGTGAGCAGATGTCTGCTGTATAGTCAACAGATGGGGTAGAGGTGGAGGCAGTACCTTGAGGTTTTGGATGAACTATCAGTGCTTTGCCTCTTTCTTCAGCTGATAGATAATCTTCATTGAGGAAGCAGGTAGTGGCCTTAGTCAGCTGGGTCATGATCCTTCTGCCTGTATCCTCTGGTTGAGCAATGAAGTGAGCCAGATTGCCTGAAGGCTTGAAGTGTGCTGGAACTCTGACTACTTCTCTTTCAATTTCCACTTTGTCAGCTGGTGCAGCTGAGTCTTCTACCAAGGCTGGTGCAGCTGTGTCATCTATCAAGGCTTTATGAGCTGTTTGCTTATCTGATGAGCCTTCAGGGACAGAGGTAGCATCAGTGGGGATTCCTAGAATCCTGTTGCATACTGCAGTCAGGGCCTCTGCTGGCAGCAGCTGAGCAAAAGATTGAACCTGAGCAACTTCCTTTTGCTCCATTTCCCAGTCGAGGAAATTTGCCTTTCCTCCCATTCCTTCCATGACCTCAAGAAGGTCATCCACATCATCTCTTCTGAGTTCAATCCAAGTACAAATCCTTAGTACTTGTTCAAACTGAGTTGATTCCTCATCAATACCAGGAATAGTAGACTTGAGCATATTGGCTATCTTCATCCTCATTATATTTTCCCTTGTGCACATAGGATAGTGCACCATGCTGAATTGAGGCTGAGAAGGGCCTGCTTGAGCCAGGTCTGCTGGTGCCAAGTCTTCTTGTGCAGATGGGGCAGTGAGGATGGGAGATTGAGTGGTTGGGACATTTTCCTCTTCTGTGTGAGTATCAGCAGGGATTTGGGAAGTGATATCTTCGTGTTAGATAGGAGGTTGAGATTGACCTTCAGTGGGTTGTGCATCAACAGGGTTTTGAGTCTGCTGGTCTGGTTCCTGTTCTACTTGAAGATCAGTAGATGGATGGGTTTGATGATCATGGTCATCTGCTGTTTGATTATCAGCAGGGGATGGAGAAGTGATTTGAGATTGATCATCAGCAGGGGGTGTAGAGGTGGTCTGAGTTTCGTCATCTGCTGTTTGTACATCAACAGGGGTAGGCAGTTGTGGCTCAAGAGTTGTTTGAGGCTGGGCTTGTTCCTCTGCTGTGTGAGTATCAGCAGGGATTTGAGTATCAGTGTTTGAAGGTTCAGATGGGTTGGCATCTTCAGAAGGGTTGAAGGATGAAATAGGGGCTATGCTCATGGGAGTAGGGAGCCTGGATTTCATTGTCTTTTTGGTGAAAGAAGAAGTGTTCTTCTTTCTCTTCTGACCCTTGGATAGCTTAGAAGGAGTAATAGTGAGAGAGGGATTAGAAGTACCTGCCTTCTTCAAAGGAGAGGTAGTGGGAGTGACATCTGAATCAGATGGGGAGATGAGCCATGATCTGATTAGAATTCTTCTTGGTGCTAAGGTTTGATTGTCATCATCATCATCCTCAGCAGCCTTCTTTTGAGCCTCTTCTTTGGAGGGCTCCTCTTCTTCTTCAGCAGAGTAATGAACAGACTCTTCTGCTTCCTCAATAACATCTTTAGAAGAAGCTTCAGCTAACATCCTCTTCTTCTCTTCCTTCAATTTTGCTGCTTCAGCAATAGCTTCCTTCCTCAAGAAGTATTTGGAGATGTGATACTTCTTAGCAGGACCCATCTTGTACTTCTTAGGAAGTACTCCTGGAAGGAGGATACTCAGCTTGTTGACAAAGCTGACAGTAGAGGTCACCTTCCACTCCTTAGATTGTAAGTCCAAGGAAACTTTCTTGGCCTCAAGAGCAATTATGTCCAAGAAAAGCCCTTGCCAATCTCCATCAATCTGATCCCAGATTGCAGCCATAACTCTAACCTTTAGAGTAGTAACAACATCATGGCTAAATGTGTTACCTAGCAGCATCTTGCCTGCTATTTCCATCAAGGTTTGAAACTTAGTGTCAAGTTGAGATTTCTTGACTCCAGAGGCATCAGCAGCCTTGACTCTTCCACCAGTAAACAACTCCATATATTCCTTTTCTCTTCCCATAATGTAGGTAGACATGTTTACTTCCCCTCTTTGTAGATCGAATAGGTCCTTAAGAGTTTTTCTTGTGATTTTGACCGTGTGTCTACCCATGACACTTTCAACTTGTGAACCATTCATCACAGCGTTTGCATAGAAAGCCAGCACATCTTGTTCATAAACATTGGCAGTATCTCCTTGTTCTCAGCTGTGTGAACGCCTTTGAAATACAGAGCATTCTCCGTAAAGATCTTCCCTTCCTTAGACCACTTTGCAGCATCTAGAGTGCCTGTGATCTTGGTCTTCTCGTCAAAAATTTTAATGATTCCCATTCTGAGTTTTGAGTGTTAGGATTCAAAAGTTTGAAAGAAATTTGCAGAACGAGAGAGTATTGTAAGCAATTGAGATTTGTGAGCGAAAGGGTTTGAGGAATGGTTTAAGGGTTGTATATATACTCCAGCAAATCTTGAAGATTGTACAATCCAACGGTCAGATTTGATTTAATGTGGAGTAGTACCCAAGATTTCCTTCTTTGATTTCGGCCCATTCCTTTAATTTTGCCGGCTGAATTTGCCATGTGTCACTTGATGATTCGTTGGCAAAACAGTAATTGAGTACTAATGACATCATTACCAAAAATAGCCGTTGTGACTAAATTTTAGCAAAAATTGATCATCAAGGCCATTTTCTATAAGTAAATTGCATTCCTTATATAGGCCGATTTCTTTAATTACATTCAGAAACGAATCTAGAATGAATTACATGATCAAAAATGTTCATTATGCTCTGAATTGAAGTGATCTGATCAGCAGAGTGAAGTCTTCTGATTTCTTCAAAAAGTCTGCTGATTTTCTTGAAAGTCTTCTGGTCAGCTGAGTTGGTCTTCTGATCAGCTGAGTAGAGGATTGAGGTTTGCTGAATAAATCTTCTGTGCGTGATGATCCAACCTGGTTTGATGGATCTTTCAGCTATGCTGTGTGTGATGATCCAACCTGGTTTGATGGATCTTCCAGCTCTTCCTCTTGACCATGTGGGACCATCAATTCAATATGTAGATGATCAGCCTAGATGATATCCCACTGGTTCAAGTTGCCCTCACCATTTGATGTTCCTCATCATCAGATGGGTTGTAGCATCTAATGTGTTCTAATTGAATTTCTTCGCCTCTCTTGAAAGAGGGAGAAGATTGGAAGGTGCTTCAATGGAGTGTGAAGAGAAGGGCAGGAACTTGGTCTTCCTGATATGTTTTGACATAGTAGCCTTTGATAACAAGCTCTCCATGTAGAACTTCCCCCTAGAGAAGAAGCTCTGCTTGTCTGCTACTTTGTCCTCTGCATCTCTCCTTCCTTTACTTTTCAATTAGAACGTCTCTCCTTTCTTTACTTTTCAAGAACATACTTATGTTGAGTGAACCAAGTATGCTGATCTGCATCATCTCCATCTTCTGGACAAATCTTCATCTCCTTCACCCAAGACCTTGGTTGAGGGATGATTTCCATTCCATCTCTTTTTTCGACTTTCTCCATACCTGAAGATGAGGGTGTCTATTCACCTCATCTGATCCTCCTAGTCTGCTGCAATTGTATCAGCTGAGGTCTTCAGCTGATCTTTGCTCTTCATGTGTTTGGGTCAAGAAGACCTAGGCTATAGCATAGGGTCTTGAACCTTTCTTCAGCTAGGGGCTTAGTCAAGATATCTGCTCTTTGGATATCTGTGTGAATTTTCTCCATCTTGATGTCCTTCTTTTCAAGGTGGTCTCTTATGAAATGGTGTCAAATGTCGACATGCTTACACCTTGTGTGGAGGACTGGATTTTGAGTGATGGCAATGGCACTGCTGCTATCACAGTAGATAGGGACTTCTCTTGCCTCTACATTGTAATCCTTGAGTTGTTGAACTAGCCAGAGCAGCTGACTGCAACAACTTCCAGCTGCCATATATTCTGCCTCAGTGGTGGAGGTTGCAACTGAAGTTTGCTTCTTTGAGAACCATGATATAAACTTGTTGCCTAGAAATTGACAGGTTCCAGATGTGGATTTCCTATCTATTCTGCATCCACCATAGTCTGAGTCAGAGTATCCACTCAATTCTAGATTGTCATCAGCAGGGTACCACAGTCCTAGGTTGACTGTTCCTTTTAGGTACTTGAGAATCTTCCTTGCTGCTTCTAGATGACTTTGCTTTGGGTTTGCTTGAAACCTAGCACATAATCCTACAGCAAATGTTATGTCTGGTCTGCTGGCTGTAAGGTATAGTAGGGATCCAATAAGTGCTCTATATTCAGCTTGATCAACTGCCTTTCCAGACTCATCTGGTTCCATTTTGAAAGATGTCATCATTGGAATTCTTGCAGTCTTGCTTTGTAGAGTTTTGAATCTTTCTAATAGGCTTTTGGTATACTTGGACTGATTAATGAAGATCCCTTCTGGACTCTGCTTGACTTGGAGTCCTAGGAAGTAATTCATCTCACCCATCATGCTCATTTCGAATTTTCCTTGCATAAGTTCAGAGAACTTCTTGCACATATCTTGATTGGGTGACCCAAATATAATGTCATCTACATATATTTGCACCATTGGAATGTCTTCTCCTTCTTGTATTCTGAAAAGTGTTCTGTCAACTTTGCCTTTTGTGTAACCATTGTCAAGTAGGAATTGTGACAATGTGTCATACCAAGCTCTAGGGGCTTGCTTTAGACCATAGAGAGCCTTCTTCAGACGATATACTTGATCTCCTTTTTCAAATCCTGGAGGCTGCTCTACATACACTTCTTCTACCGAATTCTCCAGCCCAATCAGCATCACTATAACCAATCAAAATGTTGTTGGTGTCCTTAGTATACCAGATTCCAAGGTCACTTGATGATTCTCTTCACAGCATTCAGGTGTGATTCCTTTGGATTTGCTTGGTACCTAGCACAAACACACACACTGTACATAATATCTGGTCTACTAGAGGTTAAATATAGTAAACTACCTATCATGGATCTGTAAAGTGTTGGATCAACATCTGTTCCAGCACTGTCTTTGCACAGTTTCAAAGAAGATCCCATAGGAGTTTTCATTGGTTTTGTTTTCTCAAGACCAAATCTCTTACCCAAGTTCTTAGCATACTTACTCTGGGAGAAGAAAATACCATCACTGCACTGTTTGATTTGAAGACCTAGAAAATAGTTCAAGTCTCCAACCATACTCATTTCAAATGTTGCAGTCATTGCCTCAACAAAGTTACTCAACATTTTATCACAAGTAGAACCAAACACAATGTCATCAACATATATTTGTGCAATAAGTAAATCTCCTTCAGTGTGCTTAATGAACAAAGTTCTATCAGCTTCTCCTCTAATAAATCCATATTCCAAAAGAAAGTCAGTAAGCCTACCATACCATTCTCTAGGAGCTTGTTTAAGACCATACAGTGCTTTCTTAAGTTTATATACATGATCAGGATATTGTGGATCTTCAAATCCTATAGGTTGTTCAACATATGCTTCTTCATTCAAAATGCCATTTAGAAATGCAGCCTTTACATCCATTTGATGAAGTTTAATATCAATAAAACATGCAATAGCTAGCAACAATCTAATAGATTCTATCCTAGCAACAGGTGCAAAAGTCTCATCAAAATCAACTCCTTCAACTTGGGTGTAACCTTGTGCTACTAACCTAGCCTTGTTTCTAACAATATTACCAGATTCATCAGTTTTATTCTTGAATATCCACTTTGTTCCAATGACATTAGTATGACTAGGTCTTGGAACAAGTGTCCACACTTCATTTCTTTCAAACTGACCAAGTTCTTCATGCATAGCATTAATCCAGTTTTCATCAGTTAAGGCTTCTTTAGCACTCTTAGGTTCAATTTCAGATAAATAGCATTCAGCATTTACAATGTTACACATAGAAGACATGCATATTGTTCTTACCACATCTACCTTGTTTGATCTTACTCTTCCTCTTGTTTGCACTCCAACTGTAGCATCGCCTATGATCTGGTCAGAAGGATGACTTTTACCTATCCTTGAAGAAGGATTCGTTTTGGGGATGTACTGGTCATTCTGTGAAGTTACAACTGACTGTTCTGTAGATGTTGACCCAGATGTGTTAACATTTGGTGCAACATTTTCAGACTTCAGTGTATTCTCAGAAGTGTCAGTAACCTGTGATACATCTTCTTCATCTTTGTCATCTGTAAGACCTTTATCATCATCAAACACAACATTAACAGATTCTTGAACAGTGTTAGTTCTAAGGTTATATACTCTATAAGCTTTACTATTTCTAGAATAGCCTAAAAAGAAACCTTTATCACTTTTAGAATCAAACTTATGAAGTTGATCCCTATCATTCAAAATATAACACACACAACCAAATACATGAAAATATTTCACACTTGGTTTTCTGTTGTTCAAAATCTCATAAGGTGTTTGACTTGTGCCAGAACGAATAAAAACCCTATTAATAACATGACATGCAGTATTCAATGCTTCTCCCCAAAATTTCTTAGCAAGACATTTGGATGTAAGCATAACTCTAGCCATTTCTTGTAAAGTTCTATTCTTTCTTTCAACAATTCCATTTTGTTGTGGAGTTTTAGGAGATGAATATTCTTGCAAGATACCCTTTTTGTCACAAAAATCATTAAACATGTTGTTTTCAAATTCCCTACCATGATCAGTTCTAATACGGCCAACTTTCAAGTTAAACACATTTTTGAACCTCTTATAAAGAATTTTAAATGCAGCAAATGCTTCAGATTTGTCTCTCAAAGAATCCACCCAGGTATATCTAGAAAAATCATCTACCACAACTAAGGAATACCTCTTTCCTCCAATGCTTTCAGTTTCCATAGGACCCATCAAGTCCATGTGCAGTAATTCAAAACATCGATGTGTAGTACAATGTGACAGCATTTTGTGCGACATTCTTACCTGCTTACCTTTTTGGCATGGTCCACATACAGTGTTGTTGTGAAGCCTTAGTTTTGGAATTCCTTTTACTGCATCTGCTTTGATTAGTTTATTCATTGCTCTGTAATTTGCATGACCCAATCTTTGATGCCATAAGACATTTTCATCATATTTTGACAGGTTACACATATTTGTTCCAATAAGATAGCAATTATCAGCTGACCTAGTACCAGTCATAACACAAACTTCATCTTTATTAAGAACATAACATGAATCTTTATCAAATTTCACATGCAAATTATCATCACAAAGTTGACTAATGCTAATCAGATTTGCAAGTAAGCCATCAACATGTAAGACATTTTTAAGCTTAGGAAAACCTTTAACATTCAAGGTTCCTTTACCAAGAATCTTTCCTTTAGAACCTCCACCATATGTAACATTACCACTATTCAAGGTCACATAATCAGATAAGAAATCAGTACGACCTGTCATATGTCTAGAACAACCACTATCAAAATACCATGAATCAGGTAGACATGCTTTTAAGGAGGTATGAGCAACATTACAGGTAGTTTTTGGTTTCCATGCAGATTTCATAAACTGTTTACCAGAATGTGACAGTTTTTTATGCAGCATTTTCAAAGTTTTATGTTCTTCAAACAATTTTATACAGTAAGGACGAATATGACCAACTTTGGAACAGTAATGACAGATATACTTCCTTTTAACCTTGTGGGGATCTGATTGTGCAGATGTTGCATCAAATGTGACAACATTTGCCTTCACAAATTTCACAGGTTTTCTAAATTTATCAGAAATAGAAGCAGTAGTACCATCATAACCTAAACCATGAGTATTAGACTTACTAGTAGCTATAGCATTATTTACCTCAGAAGCACTCTTGGAATATTTCTTGAAACATAAGGTGGAATTTATCAATTTCTCCTTTAAGTTACAGATTTCCAGATCTCTTTTGGTAAGAATAACCTCTAGCTTGGTGATTGTGTCTTTCAGATCCTCATTCTCTTTATTCAAGGAATTAAGAGTGAGTTTCTGATTGTTCCAATCATCTAACAGCTTTTGGTGTTCATTGTCATCAGTCCTTTTTCCTGCATCATCAACTAAACCATTAAAACAGTTCAAATCTGGGTGACTCTGTTCTGATGTTGCTGTAGATGTTGAAGCATCAGGTACAACATCAGAATCTGTTTCATCCAGATCATCATCAGAGGAATCATTATAATCAATTCTGGTAAAATTAGAATATTCATTCTGATTTAACACATCAAGATCATCATCATCAGATTCATCACTCAAGGTAGCACTAAAGTTCAGCTTTTGCTTAAGTCTAGTGTTGGCACATTCATTTGCATAATGGCCATAACCAGAACAAGCATTGCATTGAACTGATTTTCTAAATTCAGGATCATACCTTAGTTTACCTTCACTCTTTGATGGTCCTGGTGTGAATTGACCTTTCCTCCTTTCTGGTTGAGGTGTTGATGTATTGATTTGAATCTTAGGCTGAATGTTTCTAGATTTGTTCACAGATTTCTTAAGAAACTTATTAAAGTGCTTAGTGAGTAAGGCAACATTGTTAGGATTTTTGAGGCATACATCAAGCAATTCTTCATCAGAGTCAACTTCAGTAATGATGGGTTGAGCTTCAGAAGTGTTTGATGTTTCACCTTTAAAAACCACAACTTTCTTATCAGCATTAGCTTCATCATCTTGATTAGTGTTTATTTCATATGTTCTAAGAATACTCACTAACTCATTTTGACTTAACTTATCTGTATCTTTTGCCTCTTCAATAGCACATATTTTAGCATCAAATCTTTTAGGAACAGATCTTAATATCTTATGAACTACTCTAACATTAGAAATAGGGTCACCAAGAGAATGTGATTCATTGATAATCTCACTTAACCTTTCATTGTAGGCTGTAATTGTTTCATCTTCCCTCATTCTGAGATTCTCAAATTTTGTCCCCAACATTCGAAGCTTAGTCCTTCGAACACTTTCTGAACCCTCACAATGCTCTTGCAACCTGTCCCATGCATCTTTAGAAGTAGAACATTTAGATATAATTTTAAACATTGAAACATCAACAGAAGTAAAAATAGCATTTAAAGCTTTAGAATTGTAGCTTGCTGTTGTTATTTCATCGGCCGTCCAGTCATCTTCTCTCTTGAGTTGTATTTCACCATCTGCGTCTGCTGGTCTTTTTGGAGCTTCCCAACCTGTAAGTACAGTCCTCCAAGCACGTTCATCAACTGACTTGATGTACATACGCATCTTAGGCTTCCAATAAGCATAATTCGATCCATCTAATACGGGTGGCCTAAGTGCCGTGGATATGTGATGTGTTTCCATTGCTAACCTACACTAAAAACACACTTGACCAAAGATCTAACCTAGTGTCGTCAGGTATCAGCTCTGATACCAACTGAAAGTGTGTGGTGTGGTACGAAGTGTTTAAGTTTAATAGAATAATGTTGTACTGAATGTTGTGACAATTGGTACAACACTGACTCTAACAGAATATCAGAAATTATGATTTACACAGCGGAAGACTTGAAACACTAAAAACAAACGTGACACAATGGAAATAATTTTTAACATAGATTTTATAAATAAAAATCTATGCTAGCCTTACGACGAAATTCAATACTTATCTTCAAGTACAAATGTTGTGTGAAATGTTACAGCATTAACATTTACAACTGAAACTACAAACGAGGCAGGTGCCTTGTTCTAAAAACTAACTAAGTGTATAAGGTATACACTATCGAAATGCCTAGTCTATCTAATGATTACACTCTCAATAGATAAGAAGACACACAGCCATACGGGTGGGATACGAACGTATGAACTAAAAGGTAAAACTACTGGCCACAATTCCTAACAGGGATAAACGCTCGGTCTAGGAAGTTGATCGAATAGAGTACACTGATTTGAAAAGCCTTCCATCGGTATTTATAGTAGTGGGGTGCTGATTCTAGAGGCTTCCACAATGAGATCCTATTTTTTAGGAACTCAACTTCCGAATCTTTCTAGATCTTTCTTGAATGCTCCAGGTCGTTCTAAATTGTTCCAGGCCGTTCTTGCATGTTCTTCAATGTTCTGGAATCTTCCAGGTTTCAGATCCTTGTAGAAGCTTCTTGTTGGTCCCTGAACGAGTAGTGAATGGGTTTAAAGTCTAGAGGGGAGGGGTGAATAGACTTTAAAACTTTTTCAAACAGAGTTGGGAACCTCTTCTGATTGCTATGTCAACTGGACTGCAAGTCTGCTGGTCCAGATGACTATAGTGATCTGACTGAGGAGGTTATATGCAGAATTATGGTGGCCCTGGTTTAGACTCGTTCTTGTAACTTGTTTTACTTAATGAAAATACTCAGCTGATGCTGGTTTGAAAGTTATGGCCTTGTTTTGAAGAGTGTTGAAATCACAGTATGCACTATATAATAATGAATGAAAAGGCAGAAATGTAAAGTGCAGAAAGTAAATAACACCGGATTTATAGTGGTTCGAATATACGTTCCTACGTCCACTCTCACGTCCTAACGTGATGTTTAATCCCTTTAATTTCCACAAATTACAAGGGTCTTGACCTTTATAGTCCCAAGGTTAGGACTTTGAGATCTGAGCCGTCCTAACAGCTACGGTCTCCACAAGTGATTGTAAGCACTTGCACTTTAAGGGGTTTCAAAAACTTTAACCTTTCGGTGAGGGTTTGGGGATTTTGAGGTGTATCCAACTAATGGTTCAAGCTTATAATTTGCTTAACCACTATGCCTAAAACAATTGATATACAATATGAACAGGTTTCAGGTTCTTAAGGGTTGGATAGAAATCACTTAAGAGCTATAGATAATCTAATGGTTTCTGGCTCTTTTGAGAATTCTTAGAACTGTATGGCTTTAGCTTTGATTGCTTGCTTGGCTTATTGAATTCTCTCTTGTGACTCCTCATTTGTGATTTCTCATCCTCTTGTATTTATAATGGAGATTGGTTGCAACTAGCTATTGGAGTTGACTAGCCGTTTGAGCAATCTTTCCATAATAGCTTGATTCCTTGATTCCAGCCGCTTGATTGCTTCAATCCTGGGATCATGTCAATCTTCTAAATAAGGTAGGTCTTCGTTTGAATTGCAAGATGACTTAGGAATCAGCCGAGTCCTGGAAGAGCACATAGTCTTCTGATCTGTACTTCTAGTCTTCTGACTACTCTTCTGGCCTTAGGTCTTCTATCTTCTGATATCAGACGAGTAACACTCTTCTGATCTGGAAATTCTTTGTACTGCTTTTAGGCCATCTTCAATCTGGGACTCCATCAGATAGGTAGGTATACAAGCACCTTAACTTATCTGGTCTTCAAGGATCTTCTAGTCTTCATGTCTTCTACTCTTCTCATCTTGAGGATAGGCATGTAAGCCAGGACTGTACTGATCAGCTGATATCAATACAGTTGATCACACAAGACTAGTCTAAATTGTTCTATACAAGTCAGCTGATCCTATTACATTTATAAACTCTAAGTGTTTTGGCCATCAAAACTATTCTAACATCAAGTGGGGCTTAGGATGAATTTATATCCCAACAATTTCCCCCTTTTTGATGAAGCCAAAACTATACTTGATAAATGCTCTTAATGAAATAAGATAAGAGTTTATAACATGCTAAGACTGAAGCATCTGATGAAGACAATGAGAGTTTGTCTTGTAAGCAAAAAGAACTAGAACTTGAATATAGATAGAACTTTTACAGATTACAAGTAATAGTTTCTTTTAAACTTCTAAGCTGGTCTTCATCAGGTCTTCTGAACTTCAAATGCGGTAGGCAAGGTACAGACGAGCTTGAACTTCTTCCATGTGCTGTACATCTGTAACATTCTCCTCTTCATAGATCTTGTACATAATCTTCTTGATTTCTATCATGTTGGCTCTTCCTGAATCCAGAAGGGGTGCATCCCATTTGGGTTCTTCAGGAGTTAGGATTCTGCAGTTGTCAAGTCCTTTGGCTGTCTTGACAATTTCTTCCCAGAACTCTGGATCTTCAATGTTCATGAACTGGGAGAATTGAAGAAATTCTTCTTCATAAGAAGGGAGGGGGCCAAATTTCCTTACTATGTGGTGTTGAATTTGTCACTTCTTCTTCAGGGGGTACCATCTTGGTAGGGCATCTTGAAGGGCTAAGTAATCCACATAATTGCTGTCAAACACTAGGACACTGTCTTCTTGTGCTTTGTCCTTCATTGCTTTCCTGAGTTTGGCAATCCTTCTTTCAAATTTGGCTTTGACTGCCTTCGCATCATTCATCTTCTTTTGCTTAAGCTCTTGAGCTTCAAGCAATTTCTTTTTCTTCAACTCTAGAGCCTCTTTCTCTTCTGCAGTAGGCTCTGCTGGAGCTGATTTCTTGCTGGTCTGAGCTGACTGAGCTTGCTCATCTGCCTTTCTTTTCCTTGTCATTCTCTTTTCAGAGACTTGTTCTTCAGGAGCAGTGATCTGAAGAGTCTTGGCAGGAACTTGAGTGGGTGCTTGAGTGTCTTCTTGAGCAATTTCTTTGCCTTTGCCTTGCCTGTTCTTGATTTTGCTCTTTAAACCACCCAAGGTTTCAGTCAAGTCATCTTGTGCTACTACCAGTTCAGCTTGCTGGGCAGTAGACTTCTCTAGAGCCTTTATCAACATATCTTCCCCCTTTTTGGCTTCAGCAAGTGCAGCCGCAAAAGGCTTCATGGAATTCAGAGTTTGTTTCAGTGCCATGGCATTGACCTTGGCAACTTGGGTCAGATGGGTTATGCTGTGCTCTAGAACTTCAGCATGTGAATTGGAGGAGGAGGCAGCTTCAAATCTAGTCGTAAGAGCTTCCAACTTGGCTGCTGTCTCCTTCAGCTGAGTCTGCAATTTCTCATTCTCCTCTGCAGCTGTTTTAAGAAGAGCTTGTCCTTAAGTGGCTCTTGCTTCAGCATCCTCAATTCTTGTCTTGTAGGTAGTCTCCATGCGGTGCATCTCATCAGTGTAAAGATCAGCAAACCTTTTGGAGGTGTCGACTGACAACTTCTGATAGGTACTCAAGTATTCTCCTATCTGCTGATGAAGTGCTTCACCAAACTTGTCTTCAACGTCAAGAATCTGGTCATGAAGACGAGTCTTCTGTTCCCTTGCAGCTTTCTCAACATATCTTCCTAGCTGCATGCCTAAACCTTTCTCAAAGTGCAAGTCTATTGCAGCTTTGACCTGGGAGCAGATGTCTGCTGTAAGGTCAACAGATGGGGTAGAGGTAAAGGGTGTACCCTGAGGCTTTGGATGAACAATAATTGCTTTGCCTCTTTCTTCGGCTGATAGGTACTCCTCATTGAGGTAGCAGGTAGTGGCCTTAGTCAGATGGGTCATGATTCGTCTGCCTGCATCCTCTTGATCGTCAATGAAGTGAGTCAGATCGTCTGAAGGTTTGAAGTGAGCTGGTACTCTGACTACTTCTCTTTCAATCTCTTCTTTGTCAGCTGGTGCAGTTGAGTCTTCAGCAGGGGCAGCTGAGTCTTCCACCAAGGCTGGTGCAGCTGATTCCTTCATCTTTGCTTGTTCAGCTGTCTGCTGATCCGATGAACCTACTGGGATAGGGACATCAGCAGTGGAGACTCCTAGGATCCGGTTGCAGACTGCAGTTAGTGCCTCATCTGATAGCAGCTGAGCAAAGGATTGAACTTGAGCAACTTCCTTTTGCTCCATCTCCCAGTCGAGGAAGTTTTCCTTTCCTCCCATTCCTTCCATGACCTCAAGAAGGTCATCTACATCATCTCTTCTGAGCTCAATCCAAGTGCATACCCTAAGCACTTGTTCAAACTGGATTGAAGTCTCATCAACTCCAGGGATGGTGGTCTTGAGCAGGTTGGCTATCTTCATCCTCATTATCTTTTCTGTTTGGCACATGGGATAGTGCACCATTCTGAACTGAGGTTGAGAAGGACCAGGTTGACCCAGGTCTTCTGGTGCCAAGTCTTCTGGAGCAGAAGGGACAATGATGGTAGGGGCTTGGGTAGTTGGGGCATTTTCCTCTGCTGTGTGAGTATCAGCAGGGATTTGGGAAGCGATTTCTTCTTGTTGGGTAGGAGGTTGGGATTGATCTTCAGTAATTTGTTCATCAGCAGGGTTATGGATCTGCTGGTCTGGTTCAGTTTCTTCTTGAAGATCAGTAGGTGTTTGAGCTTGATGATCTTGGACATTTGCTGTTTGAATATCAGCAAGGATTGTGGATATAATCTGAGTTTGATCATCAGCAGGTTGTGTGGAGGTGGTCTGAGGTTGGTTGTCTGCTGGTTGAACATCAGCAGGGTTAGGCTGGGCTTGTTCCTCTGCTGTGTGAGTATCAGCAGGGATTTGGGCATCAGTGTGTGAGGGTTCAGATGGGTTGGTATCATCAGAAGGGTTGAAGGATGAAATAGGGGCTATGCTCATTGGAGTAGGGAGCCCGGATTTCTTGGCTTTCTTTGTGAAAGAAGAGGTGTTCTTCTTTCTCTTCTGACCCTTTGATAGTTTAGAAGGTGTGAAAGTGAGAGAGGGGTTAGAAGTACCTGCCTTTTTCAAAGGAGAGGCAGTGGGAGTGACATCTGAATCAGATGGGGAGATGAGCCCTGATCTGATCAGATATCTTCTTTGTGCTAAGGTCTGATTGTCATCATCATCCTCTTCAGCAACCTTCTTTTGAGCCTCTTCTTTCGATGGCTCCTCTTCTTCTTCAGCAGCAGAGTTATGAGTGGACTCTTCTGCCTTTTCCATAACATCTTTGGAGGATGCTTCAGCTAACTGCTTCTTCCTCTCTTCTTTCAACCTTGCTGCCTCAGCAAGAGCGTCCTTTCTTAAATAATATTTGGAGATGTGGAAGGTCTTGTGAGGTCCCATCTTGTACTTTCTTGGGAGTACTTCTGGAAGGATGATACTCAGCTTGTTGACAAAGCTGACAGTTGAGGTTACCTTCCATTCTCTTGATTGAAGGTCCAAAGTCACCTTCTTGGCTTCAAGAGCAATTCTGTCCAAGAAAAGCCCTTGCCAGTCTCCATCAATCTGATCCCAGATTGCAGCCATAACTCTAACCTTCAAGGTGGTAACAGCATCATGGCTGAAAGTGTTACCTAGCAGCATCTTGCCTGCTATATCCATCAGGGTTTGAAACTTAGGTTCTAATTGGGATTTCTTGAGTCCAGAGGCATCAGCAGCCTTGATTCTCCCATCAGTGAACATCTCCATGTATTCTTTCTCCTTATTCATGATGTAGGTGGAGATATTGATCTTCCCCCTTGACAAACCAAACAGTTCCAGAAGGATTTCCCTTGTTACCTTGACCTTGTGTCCACCCATGATACTTTCAACATGCGATCCCTTCATCACAGCGTTCGCATAGAAAGCCAGCACATCTTGTTCATAAACGTTGGTGGGTGCTGCTTCCAGAAACTCTCGCAGTTTGAGGTTGATGCAACGGAGAAGAATTTCCTTGTTTGCAGCTGTGTGTTTGCCTTTGAAAAACAGGGCATTCTCTGTGAACATCTTCCCTTCCTTGGACCACTTTGCAGCATCCAAGGTGCCAGTGCTCTTGGTCTTCTCGTCGTAAATTTCAATGATTGCCATAGTAGAGTTTGAGTGTGTAGGTTTTGAGAGCTTGAAAGAAATTTGCAGAACGAGAGAGTATTGAGAGCAATAGGGTATTGTGAGCGAAAGGGTTTGGAAGAGTTTTAAGGGTGTGTATATATACTCCAACAAATCTTGATCTAACGGTCAGATTTGGGTTAATTGTGGAGTAGAGCCCAAGATTTTCCTTCTTTGATTTTGGGCCTTCCTTTAAATTTGCCGGCTGAATTTGCCATGTGGCAACTGTTGATTTGCTGGCAATTTGGTAATTGAGTATTAATGACATCATTACCAAAAATAGCCGTTGTGACTAATTTTGTGGCAAGAATTGATCATCAAGGCCGTTTTTTTTTTATAAGTGAATTGCATTCCTTATATAGGCCAATTTGTTTAATTACATTCAGGAATAAATCTAGAATGAATTACATGATCAAAGATAGTCATTAAACTCAAAAATCAAATGATCTTGTCAGCAGAGTGAAGTCTTCTGATTTCTTCAAGAGGTCTGCTGATTTTCCTTGAAAGTCTTCTGGTCAGCTGAGTTGGTCTTCTGATCAGCTGAGTGGAGGATTGAGATTTGCTGAGTAAATCTTCTGTGCTTTGAAGGTCCAACTTGGCTTGATGGATCCTTCATTGTTGCTGTGATGATCCAACCTGGATGATGGATCTTCCAGCTTTATTGTGAGTGGTGATCCAACCTGGTTTGATGGATCTTCCAGCTCTATCTGAATCAAGTAGGACCATCAAATCAATATGTAGATGATCAGCCTAGATGATATCCCACTGGTTCAGGTTGCCCTTACCATCTGATGTTCCTCATCATCAGATGGGTTGTAGCATCAAATGTGTCCTAATTGAATCTCTTCGCTACTCTTGAAAGAGAAGGAAGATTGGAAGAGGCTTCAATGGAGTCGAAGAGAGGGCCATGGACTCAGCCTTCATGTTCTGTTTAGACACAATAGCTTTTGATAACAAGCTCTCCATGTAGAACTTCCCCCTGGAGAAGAAGCTCTGCTTGTTTGCTACTTTGTCCTCTGCATCTCTCTTTCCTCTAGTTTTCAATAAGGACTTCTCTCTTTCCTCTAGTTTTCATAGACATACTTATGTTGGTTAAACCAAGTATGCTGATCTGCATCATCTTCATCTTCTGGACAAATCTTCATCTCCTTCACCCAAGACTTTGGTTGAAGAATGATCTCCATTCCATCTTTTCTTTCGATCTTCTCCATACCTGAAACAAAAATTATAGTTGGTGATTTGTGTTCTTAGGTGTTCTCATAACTTCCTCCTTTTATAGGGGTAGAAATGAGGTAGTGGAGTGAAAGATGACAAAACTATAGAGTTGATAGGTCTGAATTTCTGAAAAGTTACTTCTTAAGATCAACAATGAGATTCTTGATCTAAGGGTTCACATTTAAAGATATTCAGACTTTATCTTATGGAATGCAGAATTTATAAATTTTGAGCAAGAGTTATTTGAAATCCGTACTGTGCATGCATACTGTTGAGTCGGTGGTGTATTAATCCAACCAAGTATAACTCAATAGTACACTGTATTTATGTATATAAATAAAGTATTTTATGAAGAATAGTTTATTATTATACATAGTATACATTGCTGGGAATAAAGAGATCAGATAACTTTGTTCAAGTCTGCTATATATATATATGATATGATATGCAATGCAGATTTTAGAGTATTTCATCAAGGATTCTTAAGGTATCATTGATTCCCCCTTGATTAGATGACTCTAAGTTTTCCCTCAGCTTTATTTGTCTTCATTGGGAAAGAACTTATCTGAAGATGAGGGTGTCTATTCACCTCATCTGATCCTCCTAGTCTACTGCACTTGGGTCAGCTGAGGTTTTCAGCTGATCTTTCCTTCTTCATGTGCTTGGGTCCAGGAGTCCTAAGCTGTAACATAGGATTTTGAACCTTTCTTCAGCTAGGGGCTTAGTCAAGATGTCTGCTCTTTGGATATCTGTGTGAATTTTCTCCATCTTGATGTCCTTCTTTTCAAGGTGGTCTCTTATGAAGTGGTGTCGAATGTCGACATGCTTGCACCTTGTGTGGAGGACTGGATTTTGAGTGATGGCAATGGCACTGCTGCTATCACAATAAATAGGGACTTCTCTTGCCTCTACATTGTAGTCCTTGAGTTGTTGAACTAGCCAGAGCAGCTGACTACAACAACTACCAGCTGCCATGTATTCTGCTTCAGTGGTGGAGGTTGCAACTGAGGTTTGCTTCTTAGAGAACCATGATATCAGCTTGTTGCCTAGAAATTGACAGGTTCCAGATGTGGATTTCCTATCAATTCTACATCCTCCATAGTCTGAGTCAGAATAGCCACTCAATTCTAGATTGTCATAAGCAGGGTACCATAGTCCTAGGTTGACTGTTCCTTTTAGGTACTTGAGAATCTTCCTTGCTGCTTCTAGATGATTTTGCTTTGGGTTTGCTTGAAACCTAGCACATACTCCTACAGCAAATGTTATGTCTGGTCTGCTAGCTGTAAGATATAGTAGAGATCCAATCAGTGCTCTATATTCAGCTTGATCAACTGCCTTTCCAGACTCATCTGGTTCCATTTTGAAAGATGTCATCATTGGAATCCTTGCAGTCTTGCTTTGTAGGGCTTTGAATCTTTCTAATAGGCTCTTGGTATACTTGGACTGGTTGATGAAGATCCCTTCTGAACTCTGCTTGACTTGAAGTCTTAGAAAATAATTCATCTCACCCATCATGCTCATTTCAAACTTTCCTTGCATAAGTTCAGAGAACTTCTTGCACATCTCTTGATTGGGTGATCCAAATATAATATCATCTACATATATTTGCACCATTAGGATGTCTTCTCCTTCTTGTATTCTGAAAAGAGTTCTGTCCACTTTGCCTTTTGTGTATCCATTGTCAAGTAGGAATTGTGACAATGTGTCATACCAAGCTCTAGGGGCTTGTTTTAGACCATAGAGAGCCTTCTTCAGTCGATATACTTGATCACCTTTTTCAAAACCTGGAGGCTGCTCTACATATACTTCTTCTACCAGAATACCATTTAGAAAAGCACTCTTGACATCCATTTGATATACCTTGAAGCCCATATATGATGCATAAGCTAGAAACAGTCGTATGGCTTCTAATCTGGCTACTGGAGCAAAGGTTTCATCATAGTCAATCCCTTCAGATTGAGAGTATCCTTTTGCAACTAGCCTAGCCTTATTTCTAGTTATCACATCATTTTCGTCCTTCTTGTTCTTGAATACCCACTTTGTTCCTACTACATTGTGGTTTTCAGGACGATCTACCAATTCCCAGACTTCATTTCTTTCGAATTGGTTTAGTTCTTCTTGCATAGCAGTGATCCAATTGCTATCTGTCATTGCTTCTTCTATATCAGCTGGTTCAATGTTGGATAGGAAAGCACACCAGCAGAACATAGATGATTGTGAGTTCTGATTCAGTTGTCTTCTTGTCTTGACACCTGAGTCAGCTCCTCCTAAGATGAGGTTTGATGGATGATTGTTTCTCCATGTATGCCTCACAGGAGTATCTGCATTGGATGAGCTTGGATTCTCATCTGATCTAGTGCCATCAGGAGGGCTGACTTGATTAGGTCGATCATCATCTGCATCTTGAGTGTCAAAGAGATCATTCCCCCTGGCATTTGGGATTGGTGCATCTTGATTCTGGTCAGCTTGAGTTTGAGATCTAGTGACAGGTCTATGAGGCTTATCCTCCTCTGGTTCTTCAGGGAAAGGTTCATTGACTTCAATGAACTCATCTGGTTTGGACTTGATCACTAGATGTCTCATCTGATCTGCAGCTGAGTTTCTTTCTACTGCATTCTTTTCACAAGATTCATCAAAAACAACATGAGGTGTTTCTTCCACAAGAAGGGTTCGTTTGTTGAGTACTCTAAATGCTTTGCTAGTTGAGGAGTATCCTAAAAATATCCCCTCATCTGCTTTGGCATCAAAAGCATTCAACTTACTCTTCCCATTGTTGTGAATGAAACACTTACAACCAAATATATGAAAGTAAGATACTCTAGGTTTTCTACCTTTCCATAGTTCATATGGGGTTTTCTCATGTATTTTATGAATACCTGACCTGTTTTGAGTGTGACAAGCTGTGTTGATGGCTTCTGCCCATAGCTTCTTGGGAGTGGAGAATTCAGCAAGGAGTGTTCTGGCAGCTTCTTTGAGTGTTCTGACTCTTCTTTCAGCTACACCATTCTGTTGTGGTGTTCTTGCTGCACTTGTCTCATGTTGAATACCATTAGAAGTACAATAGGCAATAATATAAGAGTTAATGAATTCAGTGCCTTTGTCACTTCTAATTTTCACAATTGGTTCTCCTTTCTTTACTTGGATCCTCTTCAATAGTTCAGGGAGCTTCTGCTGTGTTTCACTCTTATATAAGAAGATAACCCAAGTAAACTTGGAATAATCATCTACAACAATAAGAGTGTACTTCCTCCCTGTTAGAGTGGTTGGAGTGATTGGTCCAAAGAGATCCATGTGAAGCAGTTCAAGAACTCTGCTGGTTGATGCTGTCTTCTTGGTCTTGAAGGAGACCTTTGTTTGCTTTCCTTGTTGACATGCATCACACACCTGATCTTTACAGTAGAGTTCATTAGGCAGACCATCAACTAAGGATTCCCTTGCTAACTTGTTCATAGTCTTAAAGTTCAGATGACTAAGACGTTTGTGCCATAGCCAGCTGACATCTTTAGGGCTCTTCACAAGCAGACATGTATCCTTAGGACAGCTGTTCCAATTTGCAAGATACATACTTCCCTTTCTAGATCCTGTTAGAAGGTTTTGTTTTGTTCTCTTATCACTTATGAGACACTCATCTTTAGAGAATTTGACTGAGTAACCAGTGTCACAAAAGTGAGAAACAGATAATAAATTAAACTTAAGACCTTCTACATATGATACATCATGTACCTCAATGTCACCATTTTTAAGGGTGCCATATCCTTTTGTGTTACCATGCGCGTTATCACCAAAGAAGACTTTTGGACCTTTCTTTTCTATGTAGTTGGTCAGCAGGGCTTTGGTTCCTGTCATGTGAGTTGAGCATCCACTATCTATGTACCAAGTTTCTCCTGCTAGACCTCCTCTTCTGTATAGGTCCCTCCTTTCCTGCAAGAAAAGTTAAGTCTTAGGTACCCATTTTGTTTTGGGTCCTTGGGTGTTAGTACTACCCTTGGGAACCCACATATACATTGGTCGTTTGAACAACCTTGAGCACTTGAGTTGTTTCCCTCGGGCATCACAGAACCAAATCTTACCAGTCAGCACCTTGGACTGATCTGATTTGTCCTTAGTGTCAGCTAAGTAATAGTCAAATGGTTTCCCTTTATAGGAGTGTACATACATGATCTTTTGACTAGTTACATTCGGCCTGGGTGCATTAGCTGGTCGATGCACACGATTATATGGACCATACTCTTCTGTTCTCACAATATCATAAGAGATAGGGGGTGCAAAGAGAACAGATTTGTTTGAAGAAGACTTCTTCTTCTTGGCTGGAGCAGCATACAGCTGAGACTGTCTCAGCCGAGATGGTCTAGGCTGTTTGCTGTTCCTCTGTACAGGCTTGGGGTTAGCTTGTCCTTTACCATTTTTGGTTTTGGGATAGTTAGCCTTAGCTGGTACAGATGCCTTTTGGTTCATATTAGGTTCATTGTGTGTAGAACACTCACCCTTTTCATGTGTCTGAGTAGTGCACTTGTTAGGTGTACTACCCCCAGCTGGAGAGGATGTAGATGGGTTGAGTTCATATCCAAAACCCATCTTATTGCCATTTGATCTATAATACTCAGAGATACTTTCAATAGTAGTAGAGGCTTTATTGAACTCTGATATCTTTTGATTTAGGCATTCCTTCTCCTTTTCTAAGAGCTTGTGTGCTTGGAAGAGGTCATCGAATTTGGATTGTAGTGAACGAAGTTCCTTAGTTTCTAAAGCTTGAGTTTGTAACATCCCCTCATACAACTGAGTTATTGTGGTATTTTCTTCCTTAAGAAGCTCCACTTCTCTGGTCAATCTTTCATTCATTGTGGCCAGCTCAGGGGTGTTATCAAACTTAACCTTTTTCAACTTAGCAATTTCTTTCCTTAGATCCTTATTCTCCTCTTCCACTTCTATAAAAGCTCTAGTGGCAATATCCAGATCACCTTTTACTTTTCTTAAAGATTGATAATATGTGTCTTCTGATTCGCCTTCAGATGAGTTTATCTCATCTGATTGTGAAAAAATAGGTGAATGGAAAGTAGTAGCATAGGAGTTTACCTCATTTTCACCTATAGCCATCATAGCTAGGTCATCTGAATCATCTGAGAAGATTTGGCAGTCTGGTGATGTAGGGAGTTCATCACTTTGATATTCAGATTCTTCAGTCACCATAGCTTTCTTGTCTGAAGTTCTTCTTGGCCTTCTTTCTTCTTTGTCATCCAAATCCAGCTCAGGACATTCATAGACATAGTGTCCTGGTTTGCCACAGTTGAAGCATGATCCAGGTTTCTGATTTGAGTTGCCTTTCCTTGGAGGAGTGGCATCTCTTCTTCTGGATCCTCGGCTGTCAGATGACTCCACATCCTTTCTAAGATGTCTTTCTGGTGTTCTTTCTCTGGAACCTCTGGAGGGTGAACTTGCTCTTCTATCTTTGTAGTTTCTATAGAATTTTCTATATTTGCTGTTGAGAGTGTTCATCCTTTCGAATCTCTTGATCATAAGAGCCATTTGTTCCTTCAGACTCATGTCTGATCCTTCACAGTCTTCTGTTTTCAGAGAGGCCTTGCCAGATGAGGTACTTGCAGCTTTTGTATTGGCTGCCTTGAAGGCTACAGTCTTGGAGGTAGATGGGGCTGCAGTTGACTCATCACTTCCTGAGTTTTCTTCTCTGTCAAGGTCATATTCATGAGCTTTTAGGTTCTGAAATAGAGTTTGAGTAGACCACTTTTTGATATCTTGAGTATCTTTGATGATGGTCTTCTTGAGTTTCCATCTCTTGGGTAAAGAGTCCAAGATCTTCAAGTTTTTCTCTCTATTTGTATACTTCTTGCCTAGAGATTCAATCTCATTTATGATCTTTGTACATCTATTGTCCAGCTGATCAATAGTTTCTCCTGGATGCATCTTGAGGTGTTCAAACTTCTTGACTGCTGTCGACAATTTGCTTTCCTTGATCAGCTCAGTTCCTTCACAGAGGAGTGCCAATGCCTCCCACATCTCTCTGGCTGACTCACAGTGGATGACCTTTGCAATGTACTCATTTGGAAGAGTTTGCATTATGTAATCTTGAGCAATGCTATCAAGGTTTGATTGCTTCATCTCTTCTGGTGTGAGATCCCTCATAGGCTTGGGAACCAGTTCTCCAACTGGGACTTCTGGATCACCATTTGCAGTGTTGACTGTCATGATGGTGATTGGGCCTTCAGTGATTACAGACCACATCTTGTAGTGGACTGATGTGAGATTCTTCCTCATCCTGATCTTCCAGTAATCATAATCCTCAACTGAAAACTTAGGCAACTTTCGCATGTTAGCACTCATGCTGTATGGATTTTCAAAAACAAGTTTTTCAAAAGATCTGTTCAAGAGGACTACAGAAAGACTCCCTCAAGTCTTCTGATAATCTAGAGACAGTAGTCCGTTAGAACCACTGCTCTGATACCACTTGTTGGTCCCTGAACGAGTAGTGAATGGGTTTAAAGTCTAGAGGGGAGGGGTGAATAGACTTTAAAACTTTTTCAAACAGAGTTGGGAACCTCTTCTGATTGCTATGTCAACTGGACTGCAAGTCTGCTGGTCCAGATGACTATAGTGATCTGACTGAGGAGGTTATATGCGGAATTATGGTGGCCCTGGTTTAGACTCGTTCTTGTAACTTGTTTTACTTAATGAAAATACTCAGCTGATGCTGGTTTGAAAGTTATGGCCTTGTTTTGAAGAGTGTTGAAATCACAGTATGCACTATATAATAATGAATGAAAAGGCAGAAATGTAAAGTGCAGAAAGTAAATAACACCGGATTTATAGTGGTTCGGATATACGTTCCTACGTCCACTCTCACGTCCTAACGTGATGTTTAATCCCTTTAATTTCCACAAATTACAAGGGTCTTGACCTTTATAGTCCCAAGGTTAGGACTTTGAGATCTGAGCCGTCCTAACAGCTACGGTCTCCACAAGTGATTGTAAGCACTTGCACTTTAAGGGGTTTCAAAAACTTTAACCTTTCGGTGAGGGTTTGGGGTTTTTGAGGTGTATCCAACTAATGGTTCAAGCTTATAATTTGCTTAACCACTATGCCTAAAACAATTGATATACAATATGAACAGGTTTCAGGTTCTTAAGGGTTGGATAGAAATCACTTAAGAGCTATAGATAATCTAATGGTTTCTGGCTCTTTTGAGAATTCTTAGAACTGTATGGCTTTAGCTTTGATTGCTTGCTTGGCTTGTTGAATTCTCTCTTGTGACTCCTCATTTGTGATTTCTCATCCTCTTGTATTTATAATGGAGATTGGTTGCAACTAGTCGTTGGAGTTGACTAGCCGTTTGAGCAATCTTTCCATAATAGCTTGATTCCTTGATTCCAGCCGCTTGATTGCTTCAATCCTGGGATCATGTCAATCTTCTAAATAAGGTAGGTCTTCGTTTGAATTGCAAGATGACTTAGGAATCAGCCGAGTCCTGGAAGAGCACATA
Source organism: Galeopsis tetrahit (assembly GCA_963675135.1). Taxonomy (NCBI): domain Eukaryota; kingdom Viridiplantae; phylum Streptophyta; class Magnoliopsida; order Lamiales; family Lamiaceae; genus Galeopsis; species Galeopsis tetrahit. Next base: position 24,270,985 of record OY776134.1, read on the forward strand.
GTCTTCTGATATGTACTTCTAGTCTTCTGACTACTCTTCTGGCCTTAGGTCTTCTGTCTTCTGATATCAGACGAGTAACACTCTTCTGATCTGGAAATTCTTTGTACTGCTTTTAGGCCATCTTCAATCTGGGACTCCATCAGATAGGTAGGTATACAAGCACCTTAACTTATCTGGTCTTCAAGGATCTTCTAGTCTTCATGTCTTCTACTCTTCTCATCTTGAGGATAGGCATGTAAGCCAGGACTATGCTGATCAGCTGATATCAATACAGTTGATCACACAAGACTAGTCTAAGCTGTTCTATACAAGTCAGCTGATCCTATTACATTTATAAACTCTAAGTGTTTTGGCCATCAAAACTATTCTAACATCAAGTGGGGCTTAGGATGAATTTATATCCCAACACTTCTAGATCCTGCCAGAAATGCGACAACATTTAGATCAACATTTAATGTAGCATTTCAGAAAAGACTTAGAAAAAATCTCGGAAGGTTAAATTAAGATGTTGTTGATAATGTTAAGGCATTTAAGGATTAACAACATCTACAAATATAATCTGGAAAGAGAAGAAAACTCAGGAAGTGATGAGCCAACTGCAACCCCATCTACCTCCAAAACTGTGGCTTTCAAGGCAGCCAATACAAAAGCTGCAAGTACCTCATCTGGCAAGACCTCTCTGAAAAAAGAAGACTTTGAAGGATCAGACATGAGTCTGAAAGAGCAAATGACCCTTATGATCAAAAGATTCGAAAGGATGAACACTCTCAACAGCAAATATAGAAAATTCTACAGGAATTATAAAGATAGGAGAGCTGGTTCATCCTCTAGAGATTCAAGAGAAAGAACACCAGAAAGGTATCCTAGAAAGGATGTGGAGTCATCTGACAGCCGAGGATCTAGAAGAAGAGATGCCACTCCTCTAAGAAAAGGCAATTCAAATCAAAAGCCTGGATCATGCTTCAATTGTCACAAACCAGGACATTATGTCTATGAATGTCCAGAGCTGAATTTGGATGACAAAGAAGAAAGAAGGCCAAGAAGAGACAGAAGAAATTCAGACAAGCAAGCAATGGTGACTGAAGAATCTGAATATCAAAGTGATGAACTTCCTACATCACCAGACTGTCAGATCTTCTCAGATGATTCAGATGATCTAGCTATAATGGCCATAGGTGAAAATGAGGTAAATTCTTATACAACTACTTTCCATTCACCTATTTTTTCACAAACAGATGAGATAAACTCATCTGAAGGCGAATCAGAAGACACCTATTATCAATATTTAAGAAAGGTAAAAGGTGATCTGGATATTGCCACTAGAGCTTTTATAGAAGTGGAAGAGGAGAACAAGGATTTAAGGAAATAAATTGCTAGGTTGAAAAAGGCTAAGTTTGATAACACCCCTGAGTTGGACACAATGAATGAAAGATTGACCAAAGAAGTGGAACTTCTTAAGGAAGAAAATACCACAATAACTCAGTTGTATGAGGGGATGTTAGAAACTCAAGCCTTAGAAACCAAGGAATTTCGTTCACTACAATCTAAGTTCGATGACCTCTTCCAAGCACACAAGCTCTTAGAAAAGGAGAAGGAATGCCTAAATCAAAAGATATAAGAGTTCAATAAAGCATCTACTACTATTGTAAGTATCTCTGAATATTATAGATCAAATGGCAATAAGATGGGTTTTGGCTATGTACTTAATCCATCAACATCCTCTCCAGCTGGGGGTAGTACACCTAACAAGCGCACTACTCAGTCACATGAAAAAGGTGAGTGTTCTAAACACAATGAACCTAATATGAACCAAAAGGCATCTGTACCAGCTAAGGCTAACTATCCCAACACTAAAAATGGTAAAAGAAAAGTTAACCCCAAGCCTGTACAGAGGAACAACAAACAGCCTAGACCATCTCGTTTGAGACAGTCTCAGTTGTATGCTGCTCCAGCCAAGAAGAAGAAGTCTTCTTCAAACAAATTTGTTCTCTTTGCACCCCTTATCTCTTATGATATTGTGAGAACAGAGGAGTATGGTCCATATAATCGTGTGCATCGTCCAGCTAAAGCACCCAGGCCGAATGTAACTAGTCAAAAGATAATGTATGTACACTCCTATAAGAGGAAACCATTTGACTATTACTTAGCTGACACAAGTAACAAATCAGACCAGTCCAAGGTGTTAACTGGTAAGATTTGGTTCTGTGATGCCCGAGGGAAACAACTCAAGTGCTCAAGGTTGTTCAAACGACCAATGTATATGTGGGTTCCCAAGGACCCAAGACAAAATGGGGACCTAAGACTTAACCTTTCTTGCAGGAAAGGAGGGACCTAATACAGAAGAGGAGGTCTAGCAGGAGAAACATGGTACATATATAGTGGATGCTCAACCCATATGACTGGAACCAAAGCCCTGCTGACCAACTACACAGAAAAGAAAGGTCCAAAAGTCTTCTTTGGTGATAACGCGCATGGTAACACAAAAGGATATGGCACCCTTAAAAATGGTGACATTGAGGTACATGATGTATCATATGTAGAAGGTTTAAAGTTTAATTTATTATCTGCTTCTCATTTTTGTGACACTGGTTACTCAGTAAAATTCTCTAAAGATGAGTGTCTCATAAGTGATAAAAGAACAAAACAAAATCTTCTAACAGGATCTAGAAAGGGAAGTATGTATCTTGCAAATTGGAACAGTTGTCCTAAGAATACATGTCTGCTTGTGAAAAGCCCTAAAGATGTCAGCTGGCTATGGCACAAACGCCTTAGTCATCTGAACATTAAGACTATGAACAAGTTAGCAAGGGAATCCTTAGTTGATGGTCTGCCTAATGAACTCTACTGTAAAGATCAGGTATGTGATGCATGTCAACAAGGAAAGCAAACCAAGGTCTCTTTCAAGACCAAGAAGACAGCATCAACCAGCAGAGCTCTTGAACTGCTTCACATGGATCACTTTGGACCAATTACTCCAACTACACTTACAGGGAGGAAGTACACTCTTATTGTTGTAGATGACTACTCCAAGTTTACTTGGGTTATCTTCTTATACAAGAAGAGTGAAACTCAGCAGAAGCTTCCTGAACTATTGAAGAGAATCCAAGTAGAGAAAGGAGAACCAATTGTGAAAATTAGAAGTGACAAAGGCACTGAATTTATTAACTCTTATATTATTGCCTATTGTACTTCTAATGGTATTCAACATGAGACAAGTGCAGCAAGAACACCACAACAGAATGGTGTAGCTGAAAGAAGGGTCAGAACACTCAAAGAAGCTGCAAGAACACTCCTTGCTGAATTCTCCACTCCTAAGAAGCTATGGGCAGAAGCTATCAACACAGCTCTTCACACTCAAAATAGGTCAGGTATTCACAAAATTCATGAGAAAACCCCATATGAACTGTGGAAAGGAAGGAAACCTAGAGTATCTTACTTTCATATATTTGGTTGTAAGTGTTTCATTCACAACAATGGGAAGAGTAAGTTGAATGCTTTTGATGCCAAAGCAGATGAGGGGATATTCTTGGGATACTCCTCTACTAGCAAAGCATTTAGAGTACTCAACAAACGAACCCTTCTTGTGGAAGAAACACCTCATGTTGTTTTTGATGAATCTTGTGAAAAGAGTGCAGTAGAAACAGACTTAGCTGCAGATCAGATGAGGAAGCTAGTGATCAAGTCCAGACCAGATGAGTTTATTGAAGTCAATGAACCATTCCCTGAAGAACCAGAGAAGGATAAGCCACACAGACCAGTCACTAGATCTCAAACCCAAGCTGAGCAAGCTGATCAGAATCAGGATGCAACAATCCCAAATGCAAGGGGGAATGATCTCTTTGACACACAAGATACAGATGATGATCGACCAAATCAAGTCAACCCTCCTAATGGCACAAGAACAGATGAGAATCTAAGCTCATCTAATGCAGACACACCTGTGAGGCATACATGGAGAAACAACCATCCATCAAACCTCATCTTAGGAGGAGTAGACTCAGGTGTCAAGACCAGAAGACAACTGAATCAGAACCCCCAATCATCTATGTTCTGCTGGTGTGCTTTCTTGTCCAACATTGAACCAGCTGACATAGAAGAAGCAATGACTGATAGCAATTGGATCACTGCTATGCAAGAAGAACTAAACCAATTCGAAAGAAATGAAGTATGGGAATTGGTAGATCGTCCTGAAAACCACAATATAGTAGGAACAAAGTGGGTATTCAAGAATAAGAAGGACGAAAATGATGTAATAACTAGATATAAAGCAAGGCTAGTTGCAAAAGGATACTCACAATCTGAAGGGATTGACTATGATGAAACCTTTGCTCCAGTAGCCAGATTAGAAGTCATTCGACTGTTTCTAGCTTATGCATCATATATGGGCTACAAAGTATACCAAATGGATGTCAAGAGTGCTTTTCTAAATGGTATTCTGGTATTCTTACCTTGGAATCTCAATATCTTTTCTTGTTAGAATTCCTTCAAACTTGGTAATAGATTCTCTTAAGTTAGAATTTTCAAAGTTCAGAGACTTAATTATGTGATTAAGTTTCTCAGTTTTAGAAGATATTTTGAAGACTTTTTCATTTGTTAAAGGTTTTTCATAATAATATTTCTTAAAAATTTCTTTATCCTTCTTTGTTAAAAGATTTTCCAGTTTGAAAACAGTATTAGACAAGTCTTGAATGTCAGCATCTCTTCTGGATAGACCTGCTTTACTTGATGTACCTGTTTCTGTAACAGAACTTGTGAAACAGTTAAATTCTGAAGAATTATTATTCAGTGATTTCCCAAATGATGGCTCATTTGTCCTCACATCGTAATAATCATCCAGATCATCATCAAAAGTATCATCATACTCAATTCTTGTAGAGAAAGCTTTTTCAAGGTCTATTTCAGGATCACGTTCAACATCAGACTCATCACTTAAAGTAGCACTGAAATTAAGTTTATTTTTTAGAGTGGTGTTGGCACATTCATTAGCATAATGACCATATCCAGAACATGCATCAGATTTAACATTCTTCCTATAATCTTGATCAGACCTAAACTTGTTACCTCTTTCTAATTGTCTAGAATGATTAAAAGTATTCTTCCTAACATGCAATTGTTGAGTGTTATTAATCTGAACCTTAGGTTGAATGTTATCCCTGAACTTATTATTCTTGTTCCTCATGAATGTTTTAAACTGTTTGGTAATAAATGCTATGTAATCAGGATTGTTAAGATATTCCTCAATATCATCTTCAGCAGAACCGATTTCAGTCACATAGGGTGACTTTCCAGAACCTGGTGATGCAGATGATGAGGCATCACCTTTGAAAACAAACACTTTCTTTTCATTATCAGTCTTTTCAGAAATATTCATTTCATAAGTTTTCAAAATACCAATCAATTCATTTTGACTTAACACATCAGTATCCTTAGCCTCTTCTATAGCACATATCTTAGGTTCAAAACATTTAGGGACTGATCTAAGAATTTTATGTACTAACCTCGTATTGGATATTGGATCTCCAAGAGGATGAACTTCATTTGAAATCTCAGTCAGCTTTTCATTGAAAGAAGAAATGGTTTCATCTTCTTTCATCCTCAGATTCTCGAACTTGGTTCCAAGCATACGAAGTTTGGTTCTTAGTACACTATCCGATCCTTCACAATGCTCTTGCAATCGATCCCATGCATCTTTTGAAGATATGCAGTTTGATATGATTTTGAACATTGAGGCATCAGTTGAGGTGAAGATTGCATTAAACGCCTTTGAATTGTAGCTAGCTGCTGTGATTTCATCATTTGTCCAGTCGAGCTCTCTCTTGATCCGAGCTTCATTGTCTTCATCCGCCGTGGTTCTTGGTTGAGTCCAACCAGAAAGAACACTCCTCCAGGCTCGTTCATCAATGGATTTGATGTACATTCTCATCTTTGGTTTCCATAAGGCATAGTTCGTGCCATCTAGAATAGGAGGCTTTAGTGCGGGTGAAAGTGGATACTCCATTTCAGAATTACACACTCTTAAGCAGAATCTCTACTTTGTGTATCAAGTAGTTGACTCTGATACCAACTGAAAGTGTGTGTGCGTGCGAAATCAGAGATGTTATCTGTCGTGTTGGCACTCTCCATACAACACTATGCAGCGGAAATTAAATTGCACGAAGTGAAAATGGAAGTATTCCAAATTTGCGTAGATTATAAAACAATCTACGCTGTTCACTATATAAAAATATGTGAAAAGAATTACAACCTCTTAGAGGTGTACAATAACACTACGAAAGTGTAAATGATTTACTAGATCCTATGAAACTATCTCCCTCGTAGATCTATACATATAACCTAGTAAATAAGAGTATGTTCAAACACACTATTATTCGGGGTTACAATTTTGTGAAGAACTACAAGAAGAAACAAATATTTTCCTAACTAGAAGCGTATAAAGCGTTCTATATACTAGTGATCAATTTCAGCTTTTCTTCTTGTGTATCTTGTGTTGAGGCAGCTACGGTATTTATAGGCTTCATGGACGAACTGCTCTCAACTCCTATGATCATCACAGCCGTGAGATCAAGCGGTTACAATAACTTCTCTCCACCACTCTTAGAATGTATGACTTGTTATATCATGTCCAATAACTTCTTCCTCCCACGCAGTTGCATGACTTGGTGTTGTCTACGTCTTCTAACTGCTCTGAGGACATTATTAGACAACAAGTGTAAGATCGGAGTTGGGGAGAAAAGGAAGGACAAATTATGATGTTGTCATAAGTGTTGGGAACATTAAACACAACACTCGTGTTGGTCCTTGATGGAGTATGACACAAGTGTATGGGGGTGGGGAATGCACTTGTGTATGCAAATTCTTTCTTTTCAAAACAGTTTGATCTTATCAGGGAGGTTGTCTGACAACTAGCCTGAGTGTAAACTTCAATAGATACTTGTCCTACTGAGAACAATTAAGTGATCAGTTGGATAAATATCTAAAAGAGTTGCTAAGTGCGGAATGTGGTTGGCCTTTTTCTTGAAAGAATACTCCAAGTTAATTTCTGAAAAACACAGTTGATTAGGGACTTTGTCCAAAACAGTTTTTCTTCACTTGCTGAAATTAATTCTTTAAGAATGTTTGATTGCAAGTAATGTAATAATAAAATGAATGCAGTAAGTAAATGACACAACAATTTATAGTGGTTCAAAGACTCAAGCTCCTACATCCACTTTCCCTGATTGAACGGGATAATTCCTTAACAATGGAATTAGCTTGTTTTATAGTGCCAAGGTGCACTGATCAACAACACTCTCTTAGTGCTTTGATCCCTAGGATAATCTGAGTCCTAGTGCTCAATCTTTCTGAGTTAAGACTGTGTTTCTCAATAACAGTCCTTAACTCCTCACTTCTACAACAAACACTACTTCACTCAATGAGGTAAGGGTTTGAGGTTTTGGTTCCAACTAATAGAGATATCATTTACAATAAGAGTAGTGTAAAGGCTTAGGATATCTCAATGCTAAGCTTGGGATATTACAAGGAATGGCTTAGCTATTTGAAGTGATCAGGAAACTTGGGATTCTTAAGAACAACTTTGGTTTCCTTTGATTGCTTGATGATAGTTTGATAGCAGATAGTTGGATACATGAATCCTTGGATCACTTCTGAATTTATAGATCAATTTGATCAACTATCCGTTGGAGAGATAGCAATTCAAATTGTCTATTTGCAGCTCCATTGAAACGGCTATGAAGCTTGACCTTCTATTATCCACTGTGTAATAGAATCTTCAATGGTTGCTTGAATGAATGTGTTGACTTCTGAAAAATGCGGCTGAGATGACTTGTGTCAGTTTCCAAATTTGCACATTTCCCAAGGTTGATTGTGGTAGACTTTACACTCCACGAACGGTTAGATGGGACAAGTCCCCTGACCATTCCTGCTGCAAATAGAATGTTCCAACATTCATTCAATTCTTCAGTCTTTAATGCTTCTAAGTCTTCAATGCTTGTTCAGGCTTGATGGCAATAAATGCTTCAATAAATTTATCTTCTGTGAATGCAACATTCAATGCTCTTGATCATTAAGGTTTCAACTGATCTAATGTAGCTCTTATCAATGCATGTAGCTTTGCCTTATTATTCTTGATCATTCAGCCATGTTGTCCTCTTCAGCATGCTTGTCTTGAATAGTCAGCAGACTTGACCTAAGATACTTAAGCATGTGAAGCTGCCTAACATTTTCAGCTTTGGACAACTATCCTGAACTATAAATCTCACAACATTTCTGAGATTTAGACTTATGCATTTTACTGTCTCAACTATCCTGAGACAACTTGACTGATATATACTTGGATGTATCTCAACTAAACTGATCATCATCATTCAGGGGTTTTGGTATCTTAATAAAAATCAATTTATTTCCCAACAATTTCCCCCTTTTTGATGATGCCAAAACCTATTACAAAGGGAACTTGACTTATACTAAGATTTTATCTTCAGGTGGTAATATCTAATCAATTCTCCTGAAACAAACTGTTAGCACAATAATAGATCAAGTATATAGGTTATGTCAGGTTAGTTGAGATAATGAGTTGTTATCTCTGATGAAAATAGTGATCCTTTTAATATATATCAAGGGCAATACAATGCTGGAAAATCAAAAAAGGACTCACTATGCTAAATAGGACAAATAATTAAAGATAACAACACATTAAAAACATTGATAGAAGGGAAAGAGGACTTATTCTTCAGAAAGAACCATCATCTTGAGGAGCTATTCCATACTGTTGGTCCCTGAACGAGTAGTGAATGGGATTAAAGTCTAGAGGGGAGGGGTGAATAGACTTTAAAACTTTTTCAAGAGAGTTGGGAACCTCTTCTGATTGCTATGTCAACTGGACTACAAGTCTGCTGGTCCAGATGACTATAGTGATCTGACTGAAGAGGTTATATGCGGAATTATGGTAGGCCTTGTTTAGACTCGTTCTTCTAGTTTCTTTTGAAAATGTTAACTTGTTTATTAGATGAAAACCTCAGCTGATGCTGGTTTGAAAGATTGTGGCCTAAATAATGTTGAAAACACAGTATGCACTATATAATAATGTATGGAAAGACAGTAATGTAAAGTGCAGAAAATTAAATAACACCAGGTTTATAGTGGTTCGGATATACGTTCCTACGTCCACTCTCACGTCTCAACGTGATGTTTAATCCCTTTAATTTCCCAAAAATTACAAGGGTCTTGTCCTTTATAGTCCCAAGGTTAGGACTTTGAGATCTGAGCCGTCCTAACAGCTACGGTCTCCACAAGTGATTGTAAGCACTTGCACTTTGATGGGTTCAAAAACTTTAACCTTTCGGTGAGGGTTTGGGGTTTTTGAAGGATATCCAACTAATGGTTCAAGCTTATAAATCGCTTAACCATTATGCCTAAAACAATGAATATACAATATGGACAGGTTTCAGGTTCTTAGGGGTTGGATAGAAATCACTTAAGAGCTATAGATATTCTAATGGTTTCTGGCTCTTTTGAGAACTCTTAGAACAGTATGGCTTTAGCTTTGATTGCTTGCTTAGCTTGTTGAATTCTCTCTTGTTGTGACTTCTTGTTTGTGATTTCTCATCCTCTTGTATTTATAATGGAGATTGCTTGCAACTAGCCGTTGGAGTTGACTAGCCGTTGAGGCAATCTTTCCATAATGGCTTGATTTCTTGATTCCAGCCGCTTGATTGCTTCATTCCTGGGATCATGTCAATCTTCTAAATAAGGTAGGTCTTCGTTTGAATTACAAGATGACTTAGGAATCAGCCGAGTCCTGGAAGAGCACATAGTGTTCTGATCTGTGCTACTAGTCTTCTGACTACTCTTCTGGCCTTAGGTCTTCTGTCTTCTGATATCAGCAGAGTAACACTCTTCTGATCTGGTAATTCTTTGTACTGCTTTAGACCATCTTCAATCTTGGACTCCATCAGATAAGTAGGTATACAAGCACTTTAACTTGTCTGGTCTTCAAGGATCTTCTAGTCTTCATGTCTTCTACTCTTCTCATCTTGAGGATATGCATGTAAGCCAAGACTGTGCTGATCAGCTGATATCAATACAGTTTATCACACAAGACTAGTCTAAGCTGTTCTATACAAGTCAGCTGATCCTATTACATTTATAAACTCTAAGTGTTTTGGCCATCAAAACTATTCTAACATCAAGTGGGGCTTAGGGTGAATTTATATCCCAACAATTTTCCCCTTTTTGATGAAGCCAAAACTATACTTGATAAATGCTCTTAATGAAATAAGATAAGAGTTTATAACATGCTAAGACTGAAGTATCTGATGAAGACAATGAGAGTTTGTCTTGTAAGCAAAAAGAACTAGAACTTGAATATATATAGAGCTTTTACAGATTACAAGTAATAGTTTCTTTAAACTTCTAAAGTAGTCTTCATCAGGTCTTCTGATCTTCAAATGCGGTAGGCAAGGTACAGACGAGCTCGAACTTCTTCCATGTGCTGCACGTCTGTAACATTCTCCTCTTCATAAATCTTGTACAAAATCCTTTTGATTTCAATCATGTTGGCTCTTCCTGAGTCCAGAATGGGTGCATCCCATTTGGGTTCTTCAGGTGTTAGGATTCTGCAATTGTCAAGTCCTTTGGCTGTCTTGACAATTTCTTCCCAGAACTCTGGATCTTCAATGTTCATGAACTGGGAGAATTGAAGAAATTCTTCTTCATAAGAAGGGAGAGGGCCAAATTTCCTTACAATGTGGTGTTGAATTTGCCACTTCTTCTTCAGGGGATACCATCTTGGTAGCTCATCTTGAAGGGCTAAATAATCCACATAATTGCTATCAAACACCAGGTCATTGTCTTCTGTTGCCTTGTCCTTGATTGCTTTCCTGAGTTTGGCAATTTTCCTTTCAAATTTGGCTTTGACTGCCTTTGCATCATTCAACTTCTTTTGCTTAAGCTCTTGAGCTTCATGCAACTTCTTTTTCTTCAACTCTAGAGCCTCTTTCTCTTCTGCAGTAGGCTCTGCTGGAGCTGACTTCTTACTGGCCTGAGCTGACTGAGCTTGCTCATCTGCCTTCCTCTTCCTTGTCATTCTCTTTTCAAGAACTTGTTCTTCAGGGGCAGTGATCTGAAGAGTCTTGGCAGGAGCTTGAGTGGGTGCTTGGGTATCTTCTTCAACAATTTCTTTGCCTTTGCCTTGCCTGTTCTTGATTTTCCTCTTTAAACCACCCAAGGTTTCAGTCAAGTCATCTTGTGCTACTACCAGTTCAGCTTGCTGGGCAGTAGACTTCTCTAGAGCCTTTATCAACACATCTTCCCCCTTTTTGGCTTCAGCAAGTGCAGCCGCAAAAGGTACCATTGCATTTCGAATCTCTACCATTAGGGTCTGCTTTAGAGCCATGGCGTTGACTTTGCTTACCTGGGTCAGATGTGATATGCTGTGTTCAAGAACTTCAGCATGAGAATTGGAGGAGGAGGCAGCTTCAAATCTAGTTGTAAGGTTTTCCAACTTGGCTGCTGTCTCCTTCAGCTGAGTCTGCAGTTTTTCATTCTCCTCAGCAGCTGATTTAAGAAGAGCTTGACCTTCTGTGGCTCTTGCTTCAGCATCCTCAATTCTTTTCTTGTAGGTGGTCTCCATGCGGTGCATCTCATCAGTGTACAGATCAGCAAACATTTTGGAGGTGTCACCTGACAATTTCTGATAGGTACTCAAATATTCTCCTATCTGCTGATGAAGTGCTTCACCAAACTTGTCTTCAATGTCAAGAATCTGGTCATGAAGACGAGTCTTCTGTTCCCTTGCAGCTTTCTCAACATATCTTCCTAGCTGCAGGCCTAAACCTTTCTCAAAGTGCAAGTCTATTGCAGCTTTGACCTGGGAGCAGATGTCTGCTGTATGATCAGCAGATGGGGTAGGAGTTGAGGTAGTACCTTGAGGCTTTGGATGAATAATTAGTGCTTTGCCTCTCTCTTCAGCTGATAGGTACTCCTCATTGAGGAAGCAGGTAGTGGCCTTAGTCAGATGGGCCATGATCCGTCTGCCTGCATCCTCTGGATTGTAATTGAAGTGAGTCAGATTTTCTGAAGGCTTGAAGTGAGCTGGTACTCTGACTACTTCTCTTTCAATCTCTTCTATGTCAGCTGGTGCAGCTGAGTCTTCTGCAGGGGCAGCTGAGTCTTCTACAGGGGCAGGTGCAGCTGAGTCATCTACCAATGCCGTTTCAGCTGTCTGCTGATCTGATGAGTCTTCTGGGATAGAGACATCAACAGTGGGGATTCCTAGAATCCGGTTGCAAACTGCAGTCAGTGCCTCGTCTGATAGCAGCTGAGCAAAAGTGTGAACCTGAGCAACTTCCTTTTGCTCCATTTCCCAGTCGAGGAAGTTTTCCTTTCCTCCCATTCCTTCCATGACCTCAAGAAGGTCATCCACATCATCTTTTCGTAGTTCAATCCAAGTACATATCCTAAGTACTTGTTCAAACTGGATTGATTCCTCATCAACTCCAGGTGTAGTAGACTTGAGCAGATTGGCTATCTTCATCCTCATTATCTTCTCTTTTGTGCACATAGGGTAGTGCACCATTCTGAACTGAGGTTGAGAGGGGCCAGCTTGATCCAGGTCTGCTGGTGCCATGTCTTCTGGAGCAGATGGGGCAGAGAGGATAGGGGATTGGTTAGCTGGGGCATTTTCCTCTGCTGTGTGAGTATCAGCAGGGATTTGGGAAGTGATATCTTCTTGTTGGGTAGGGATTTGATCTTTAGTGAGTTGTTCATCAGCAGGGTTTTGGGTCTGCTGGTCTGGTTCAGTTTCTACATGAAGATCAGTAGATGGTTGAGCTTGATGATCTTGGACATCTGTTGTTTGAATGTCAGCAGGGGATGGGGATGTGAGCTGTGTTTGATCATCAGCAGTGTGTGTCAAGATGGTCTGAGGTTGGTTGTCTGCTGTTTGAACATCAGCAGGGTTAGGCTGGGCTTGTTCCTCTGCTGTGTGAGTATCAGCAGGGATTTGGGTATCAGTGTTTGAAGGTTCAGATGGGTTGGACTCATCAGAAGGGTTGAAGGATGAAATAGGGGCTATGCTCATTGGAGTAGGGAGCTTGGATTTCTTGGATTTCTTTGTGAAAGAAGAAGTGTTCTTCTTTCTCTTCTGACCCTTTGATAACTTAGAAGGTGTGAAAGTAAGAGAGGGATTAGAAGTACCTGCCTTTTTCAAAGGAGAGGCAGTGGGAGTGACATCTGAATCAGATGGGGAGATGAGTCCTGATCTGATCAGAAATCTTCTTTGAGCTAAGGTCTGATTGTCATCATCATCCTCAGCAGCCTTCTTTTGAGCCTCTTCTTTGGATGGCTCCTCTTCTTCTTCTGCAGCAGAGACATGGGCAGTCTCTTCTGATTCTTCAACAACATCTTTGGAAGATGCTTCAGCTAATAACTTTCACTTCTCTTCTTTCAACCTTGCTGCCTCAGCAAGAGCTTTCTTCTTAAGTAATACTTAGATATATGGAAAGTCTTATGAGGTCCCATCTTATACTTCTTTGGGAGTATCTCTGGAAGGATAATACTCAGCTTATTGGCAAAGCTGACAGTAGAGGCCACCTTCCATTCCTTAGATTGTAAGTCCAAGGATACCTTCTTGGCCTCAAGGGCAATTCTATCCAAGAACAGCCCTTGCCAGTCTCCATCAATCTGATCCCAGATTGCAGCCATAACTCGAACTTTCAAAGTGGTAACAGCATCATGGCTGAAAGTGTTACCAAGCAACATCTTGCCTGCAACGTCCATCAGGGTTTGAAATTTAGGTTCTAGTTGGGATTTCTTGAGTCCGGAGGCATCAATAGCCTTGATTCTCCCATCAGTGAACATCTCCATATACTCTTTCTCTCTTCCCATGATATAGTTGGAGATATTGATCTTCCCCCTTGACAAGCCGAATAGATCCTGAAGGATTTCCCTTGTTACCTTGACCTTGTGTCCACCCATGACACCTTCAACATATGATCCCTTCATCACAGCGTTTGCATAGAAAGCCAGCACGTCTTGTTCATAAACATTGGCAGGTGCTGCTTGTAGAAATTCTCTGAGATTAAGGTTGAGGCATCGAAGTAATATTTCCTTGTTCTCAGCTGTGTGCTTGCCTTTGAAAAACAGAGCGTTCTCCGTAAAAATCTTCCCTTCCTTGGACCACTTTACAGCGTCCAAAGTGCCTGTGATCTTGATCTTCTCATAAAAAATCTCAATGATCCCCATTCTGAGTTTGAGAGTTAGGTTTCGAAAGAGCGAAAGAAACTTGCAGAACGAGAGAGTATAGTAAACAATTGAGATTTGTGAGCGAAAGGGTTTTTGGAATGGTGTAAGGGTTTTATATATACTCCAGCAATTCTTGAGAATTGTATAATCCAACGGTTGGATTTGGTTTAATTGTGGAGTAGAGCCCAAGATTTCCTTCTTTGATTTCGCCCCGTTTCCTTTAATTTTGCCGGCTGAATTTGCCATGTGGCAATTTTTGATTTGCTGGCAATATGGTAATCAAGTACTAATGACATCATTACCAAAAATAGCCGTTGAGACTAATTTTGTGGCAAGAATTGATCATCAAAAGCCGTTTTCTATAAGTGAATTGCATTCCTTATATAGGCCAATTTCTTTAATTACATTCAGGAATAAATCTAGAATGAATTACATGATCAAAGCTAGTCATTATACTCTAAATTGATGTGATTTGATCAGCAGAGTGAAGTCTTCTGATTTCTGCAAAAAGGTCTGCTGATTTTTCTTGGAAGTCTTCTGGTCAGCTGAGTTGGTCTTCTGATCAGCTGAGTAGAGGATATGGGTTTGCTGTGATGATCCAACCTGGATGATGGATCTTCCAGCTTTATTGTGAGTGGTGATCCAACCTGGTTTGATGGATCTTCCAGCTCTAACTCTGAACCATGTAGGACCATCAAATCAATATGATGATCAGCCTGGATGATATCCCACTGGTTCAGATTGCCCTCACCATCTGATGTTCCTCATCATCAGATGGGTTGTAGCATCTAATGTGTCCTTTTTGAATTTCTTTGCTTCTCTTGAAAGAGAAGGAAGATTGGAAGAGGCTTCAATGGAGTCGAAGAGAGGGCCATGGACTTGGTCTTCCTGATATGTTTTGACATAGTAGCCTTTGATAACAAGCTCTCCATGTAGAACTTCCCCCTGGAGAAGAAGCTCTGCTTGCTTGCTACTTTGTCCTCTGCATCTCTCCTTCCTCTAGTTTTCAACAAGGACGTCTCTCCTTCCTCTAGTTTTCGTGGGCATACTTATGTTGGTTAAACCAAGTATGCTGATCTGCATCATCTTCATCTTCTGGACAAATCTTCATCTCCTACACCCAAGACCTTGGTTGAAGGATGATCTCCATTCCATCTCTTCTTTCGATTGTCTCCATACCAGAAACAACAATAATAGTTAGTGATTTGTGTTCTTAGGTGTTCTCATAACTTCCTCCTTTTATAGGGGTAGAAATGAGGTAGTGGAGTGAAAGATGACAAAACTATAGAGTTGATAGGTCTGAATTTCTGAAAAGTTACTTCTTAGATAGTCTTCTGCAATTGTATCAGCTGAGGTCTTCAGCTGATCTTTGCTCTTCATGTGCTTGGATCCAGGAGTCCTAAGCTGTAGCATAGGGTCTTTGTTGGGATATGAATATCCTTAGTTTAGTTTTGATAAACCAAATCAAACATGTAATAGGATAAGTTGTATTGTATAGACAACTTTATTATACATCTTGTAATAGATAGGACTCTGGTTAGAAGAGAAGACATGTCAATGCTCAAGAAGAGAAGAGAAGACCAAGACCAGAAGTCTTCTTACCAGCAGAGTAGAAGTCTTCTTACCAGCAGAGTGAAGTCTTTTTACCAGCAGAGTGAAGTCTTCTTACCAGAAGAGTAGAAGTCTTCTTACACAATTAAAGGAAGACCAATCACAGCTGAAATCAAGGATTGACAAGATATGTGCACAAGAAAGGAAAGTCAAAGATATGATTGAAATTACATGACAATGGTAATATTCAATCATATCAAAATCAAGAGATTGTCAATTCCTCAATTAGTGGAGATTTGAATTGCTATCATCCAACGGTAACATTCAAACATCAACACTATATAAATGAGCTCATACATCACTGGGAGTGTGTGAAGAGGTGTGAGATGCAAAGGTCGAGCAAAGGTCATAAACTCCAGAAATAAGAAGAGCTCAAGAAGATCATTCATGAAGATTCAACACGCATCACCTCATCCCCAGTGAGTGAACTCATACCATCTAAGCCAGTGCAACCACTCATATATATCCATAGCTTAGAGAGAATTTCCCAATCCTAGCATGAGGCTAAAACAGATTGTAAGGAAAATTCTCACCTAGTTCATATACACAAAACCCACCTTCTACCATAAAACCTTAGAAGTCAAGTTGAGTGTTTATCATTGTAAAGAGTCCAAGTGCTCTATAGTCACTTGTGGAGTTCAAGTGCAAGTGCTTACAATCACTTGTGGGGAAGTGCAAGTGCTTACAATCACTTGTGGAGACCGTAGCTGTTAGGACGGCTCAGATCTCAAAGTCCTACCCTTGGGACTATAAAGGTCAAGGCCCTTGTAATTTTGGGTAAATTAAAGGGATTAAACATCACGTGTGGACGTGAGAGTGGACGTAGGAACGTATATCCGAACCACTATAAATCAATGTGTTATTTACATTTCTGCACTTTACATTTCAAGTCTTTACATACATATTTGTGCATAAAATGTTTTACACACTGTATTTATTAAATAGACGAGTATAATATTTATGGGCACACTACAATTCCGCACTTAACTCCGATAAGTAATTAATCAGTCGACTAACTAGTCCTAGGCCCCTAGTGAAATCAGCGGACTAGTTACTTTGAAGAGTTAGTTTATTTTCCACACAATCAGCAGACATCAAGTCAGCTGATCTTACACTCGTCTCAGGGACCAACAGTCTTGAATCGATCTTTAGCTAGGAGCTTAGTCAAGATGTCTGCTCTTTGGATATCTGTGTGAATTTTCTCCATCTTGATGTCCTTCTTTTCAAGGTGGTCTCTTATGAAGTGGTGTCGAATATCGACATGCTTGCACCTTGTGTGGAGAACTGGATTTTGAGTGATGGCAATGGCACTACTGCTATCACAATAGATAGGGACTTCTCTTGCCTCTATATTGTAATCCTTGAGTTGTTGAACTAGCCAGAGCAGCTGACTGCAACAACTTCCAGCTGCTTGTTGCCATATATTCTGCTTTAGTGGTGGAGGTGGCAACTGAAGTTTACTTCTTAGAGAACCATGATATTAACTTGTTGCCTAGGAATTGACAGGTTCCAGATGTGGATTTCCTATCAATTCTACATCCTCCATAGTCTGAGTCAGAATAACCACTCAATTCTAGATTGTCATCAGCAGGGTACCATAGTCCTAGATTGACTGTTCCTTTTAGGTACTTGAGAATCTTCCTTGCTGCTTCTAGATGACTTTGCTTTGGGTTTGCTTGAAACCTAGCACATACTCCTACAGCAAATGTTATGTCTGGTCTGCTAGCTGTAAGGTATAGTAGAGATCCAATCAGTGCTCTATATTCAGCTTGATCAACTGCCTTTCCAGACTCATCTGGTTCCATTTTAAAAGATGTCATCATTGGAATCCTTGCAGTCTTGCTTTGTAGAGCTTTGAATCTCTCTAATAGGCTTTTGGTATATTTGGACTGGTTGATGAAGATCCCTTCTGGACTCTGCTTGACTTGAAGTCCTAGGAAGTAATTCATCTCACCCATCATGCTCATTTCAAACTTTCCTTACATGAGTTCAGAGAACTTTTTGCACATCTCTTGATTGGGTGATCCAAATATAATGTCATCTACATATATTTGCACCATTAGAATGTCTTCTCCTTCTTGTATTCTGAAAAGAGTTCTATCCACTTTGCCTTTTGTATAACCATTGTCAAGTAGGAATTGTGACAATGTGTCATACCAAGCTCTTGGGGCTTGCTTTAGACCATAGAGAGCCTTCTTCAGTCGATATACTTGATCACCTTTTTCAAATCCTGGAGGCTGCTCTACATATACTTCTTCTACCAGAATACCATTTAGAAAGGCACTTTTGACATCCATTTGATATACCTTGAAGCCCATATATGATGCATAAGCTAGAAATAGTCGAATAGCTTCTAGTCTGGCTACTGGAGCAAAGGTTTCATCATAGTCAATCCTTTCAGATTGTGAATATCCATTTGCAACTAGCCTTGCTTTATTTCTAGTTATCACATCATTTTCGTCCTTTTTGTTCTTGAATACCCACTTTGTTCCTACTACATTGTGGTTTTCAGGACGATCTACCAATTCCCAGACTTCATTTCTTTTGAATTGGTTTAGTTCTTCTTGCATAGCAGTGATCCAATTGCTATCTATCATTGCTTCTTCTATGTCAGCTGGTTCAATGTTGGATAAGAAAGCACACCAGCAGAACATAGATGACTGGGAGTTCTGATTCAGTTGTCTTCTTATCTTGACACCTTAGCCTGCTCCTCCTAAGATGAGGTTTGATGGATGGTTGTTCCTCCATGTATGCCTCACAGGAGTATCTGCATTAGATGAGCTTGGATTCTCATCTGTTCTAGTGCCATCAGGGGGGTTGACTTGATTTGGTCGATCATCATCTGTATCTTGTGTGTCAAAGAGATCATTCCCCCTTGCATTTGGGATTGGTGCATCTTGATTCTGGTCAGCTTGCACTGCTTGAGTTTGAGATCTAGTGACAGGTCTATGAGGCTTATCTTCCTCTGGTTCTTCAGGGAAAGGTTCATTGGCTTTAATGAACTCATCTGGTCTGGACTTGATCACTAGTTGTCTCATCTGATCTGCAGCTGAGTTTGTTTCTACTGCACTCTTTTCACAAGATTCATCAAAAATAACATGAGGTGTTTCTTCCACAAGAAGGGTTCGTTTGTTGAGTACTCTAAATGCTTTGCTAGTAGAGGAGTATCCTAAGAATATCCCCTCATCTGCTTTGGCATCGAAGGCATTCAACTTACTCTTCCCATTGTTGTGGATGAAACACTTACAACCAAATATATGAAAGTAAGATACTCTAGGTTTTCTTCCTTTCCACAGTTCATATGGGGTTTTCTCATGGATTTTATGAATACCTGACCTGTTTTGAGTGTGACAAGCTGTGTTGATGGCTTCTGCCCATAGCTTCTTAGGAATGGAGAATTCAGCAAGGAGTGTTCTTGCAGCTTCTTTGAGTGTTCTGACTCTTCTTTCAGCTACACCATTCTGTTGTGGTGTTCTTGCTGCACTTGTCTCATGCTAAATACCATTAGAAGTACAATAGGCAATAATATAAGAGTTAATGAATTCAGTGCCTTTGCCACTTCTAATTTTCACAATTGGTTCTCCTTTCTCTACTTGGATCCTCATCAATAGTTCAGGGAGCTTCTGTTGTGTTTCACTCTTCTTGTATAAGAAGATAACCCAAGTAAACTTGGAGTAGTCATCTACAACAATGAGAGTGTACTTTCTTCCTATTAATGTGGTTGGAGTGATTGGTCCAAAGAGATCCATGTGAAGCAATTCAAGAACTCTGCTGGTTGATGCTGTCTTCTTGGTCTTGAAGGAGACCTTTGTTTGCTTTCCTTGTTGGCATGCATCACATACCTGATCTTTACAGTAGAATTCATTAGGCAGACCATCAACTAAGGATTCCCTTGCTAACTTGTTCATAGTCTTAATGTTCAGATGACTAAGGCGTTTGTGCCATAGCCAGCTGACATCTTTAGGGCTCTTCACAAGCAGACCTGTGTCCTTAGGACAGCTTTTCCAATTTGCAAGATACATACTTCCCTTTCTAGATCCTATTAGAAGGTTTTGTTTTGTTCTTTTATCACTTATGAGACACTCATCTTTAGAGAATTTTACTGAGTAACCAGTGTCACAAAAATGAGAAACAGATAATAAATTAAACTTAAGACCTTCTACATATGATACATCATGTACCTCAATGTCACCATTTTTAAGGGTGCCATATCCTTTTGTGTTACCGTGCGCGTTATCACCAAAGAAGACTTTTGGACCTTTCTTCTCTATGTAGTTGGTCAGCAGGGCTTTGGTTCCTGTCATGTGAGTTGAGCATCCACTATCTATATACCAAGTTTCTCCTGCTAGACCTCCTCTTCTGTATAGGTCCCTCCTTTCCTGCAAGAGAGGTTAAGTCTTAGGTACCCATTTTGTCTTGGGTCCTTGGGTGTTAGTACTACCCTTGGGAACCCACATATACATTGGTCGTTTGAACAACCTTGAGCACTTGAGTTGTTTCCCTCGGGCATCACAGAACCAAATCTTACCAGTTAGCACCTTGGACTGATCTGATTTGTTCTTTGTGTCAGCTAAGTAATAGTCAAATGGTTTCCCTTTATAGGAGTGTACATACATGATCTTTCGACTAGTTACATTCGGCCTGGGTGCATTAGCTGGACGATGCACACGATTATATGGACCATACTCCTCTGTTCTCACAATATCATAGGAGATAGGGGGTGCAAAGAGAACAAATTTGTTTGAAGAAGATTTCTTCTTCTTGGCTGGAGCAGCATACAGCTGAGACTGTCTCAAGCGAGATGGTCTAGGCTGTTTGTTGTTCTTCTGTACAGGCTTGGGGTTAGCTTGTCCTTTACCATTTTTGGTTTTGGGATAGTTAGCCT
The DNA here is from genome assembly GCA_963675135.1 of Galeopsis tetrahit. Taxonomy (NCBI): domain Eukaryota; kingdom Viridiplantae; phylum Streptophyta; class Magnoliopsida; order Lamiales; family Lamiaceae; genus Galeopsis; species Galeopsis tetrahit. The sequence goes on from OY776134.1 coordinate 24,291,722, forward strand.
TAGCTGGTACAGATGCCTTTCGGTTCATATTAGGTTCATTGTGTTTAGAACACTCACCCTTTTCATGTGTCTGAGTAGTGCACTTGTTAGGTGTACTACCCCCAGCTGGAGAGGATGTAGATGGATTAAGTTCATAGCCAAAACCCATCTTATTGCCATTTGATCTATAATATTCAGATATACTTTCAATAGTAGTAGAAGCTTTATTGAACTCTGATATCTTTTGATTTAGGCATTCCTTCTCCTTTTCTAAGAGCTTGTGTGCTTGGAAGAGATCATCGAACTTGGATTGTAGTGAACGAAATTCCTTAGTTTCTAAAGCTTGAGTTTCTAGCATCCCCTCATACAACTGAGTTATTGTGGTATTTTCTTCCCTAAGGAGTTCCACTTCTCTGGTCAATCTTTCATTCATTGTGACCAACTCAAGGGTGTTATCAAACTTAGTCTTTTTCAACTTAGCAATTTCTTTCCTTAGATCCTTGTTCTCCTCTTCCACTTCTATAAAAGCTCTAGTGGCAATATCCAGATCACCTTTTACCTTTCTTAAAGATTGATAATAGGTGTCTTCTGATTCGCCTTCAGATGAGTTCATCTCATCTGATTGTGAAAAAATAGGTGAATGGAAAGTAGTAGTATAGGAATTTACCTCATTTTCACCTATGGCCATCATAGCTAGGTCTTCTGAATCATCTGAGAAGATTTGGCAGTCTGGTGATGTAGGGAGTTCATCACTGTGATATTCAGATTCTTCAGTCACCATAGCTTTCTTGTCTGAATTTCTTCTTGGCCTTCTTTCTTCTTTGTCATCCAAATTCAGCTCAGGACATTCATAGACATAATGTCCTGGTTTGCCACAATTGAAACATGATCCAGATCTCTGATTTGATTTGCCTTTCCTTGGAGGAGTGGCATCTCTTCTTCTAGATCCTCGACTGTTGGATGACTCCACATCCTTTCTAGGATGTCTTTCTGGTGTTCTTTCTCTGGAACCTCTGGAGGGTGAACTGGCTCTTCTATCTTTGTAGTTTCTATAGAATTTTCTATATTTGTTGTTGAGAGTGTTCATCCTTTCGAATCTCTTGATCATAAGAGCCATTTGTTCTTTCAAACTCATGTCTGATCCTTCAAAGTCTTATGTTTTCAGTGAGGTCTTGCCAGATGAGGTACTTGCAGCTTTTGTATTGGCTGCCTTGAAGGCTACAGTCTTGGAGGTAGATGGGGCTGCAGTTGGCTCATCACTTCCTGAGTTTTCTTCTCTGTCAAGGTCATATTCATGAGCTTTTAGATTCTGAAATAGAGTTTGAGTAGACCACTTCTTGATATCTTGAGTATCTTTGATGATGGTCTTCTTGAGTTTCCATCTCTTGGGTAAAGAATCCAAGATCTTCAAGTTTTTCTCTCTATTAGTATACTTCTTACCTAGAGACTCAATTTCATTTATGATCTTTGTACATCTATTGTCCAGCTGGTCAATAGTTTCTTCTGGCTGCATCTTGAGGTGCTCAAACTTCTTGACTGCTGTTGACAATTTGCTTTCCTTGATCAGCTCAGTTCCTTCACAGAGGAGTGCCAATGCCTCCCACATTTCTCTGGCTGACTCATAGTGGATTACCTTTGCAATGTACTCATTTGGGAGAGTTTGCATGATGTAATCTTGAGCAATGCTATCAAGATTTGATTGCTTCATTTCTTCTGGTGTGAGATCCTTCATGGGCTTGGGGGCAAGTTCTCCAACTGGAACTTCTGGATCACCATTTGCAGTGTTGACTGTCATGATGGTGATTGGGCCTTCTGTGATTACAGACCACATCTTTTAGTGGACTGATGTGAGATTCTTCCTCATCCTGATCTTCCAGTAATCATAATCCTCAACTGAAAACTTAGGCAACTTTCGCATATTAGCACTCATGCTGTATGAGTTTTCAAAAACAAGTTTTAAAAAAAAAAATCTGTTCAAGAGGACTACAGAAAGACTCCCTCAAGTCTTCTGATAATCTAGAGACAGTAGTCCGTTAGAACCACTGCTCTGATACCACTTGTTGGTCCCTGAACGAGTAGTGAATGGGATTAAAGTCTAGAGGGGAGGGGTGAATAGACTTTAAAACTTTTTCAAGAGAGTTGGGAACCTCTTCTGATTGCTATGTCAACTGGACTACAAGTCTGCTGGTCCAGATGACTATAGTGATCTGACTGAAGAGGTTATATGCGGAATTATGGTAGGCCTTGTTTAGACTCGTTCTTTTAGTTTCTTTTGAAAATGTTAACTTGTTTATTAGATGAAAACCTCAGCTGATGCACTATATAATAATGTATGGAAAGACAGTAATGTAAAGTGCAGAAAGTTAAATAACACCAGGTTTATAGTGGTTCGGATATACGTTCCTACGTCCACTCTCACGTCTCAACGTGTGTTTAATCCCTTTAATTTCCCAAAAATTACAAGGGTCTTGTCCTTTATAGTCCCAAGGTTAGGACTTTGAGATCTGAGCCGTCCTAACAGCTACGGTCTCCACAAGTGATTGTAAGCACTTGCACTTTGATGGGTTCAAAAACTTTAACCTTTCGGTGAGAGTTTGGGGTTTTTGAAGGATATCCAACTAATGGTTCAAGCTTATAAATCGCTTAACCACTATGCCTAAAACAATGAATATACAATATGGACAGGTTTCAGGTTCTTAGGGGTTGGATAGAAATCACTTAAGAGCTATAGATATTCTAATGGTTTCTGGCTCTTTTGAGAACTCTTAGAACAGTATGGCTTTAGCTTTGATTGCTTGCTTAGCTTGTTGAATTCTCTCTTGTTGTGACTTCTTGTTTGTGATTTCTCATCCTCTTGTATTTATAATGGAGATTGCTTGCAACTAGCCGTTGGAGTTGACTAGCCGTTGAGGCAATCTTTCCATAATGGCTTGATTCCTTGATTCCAGCCGCTTGATTGCTTCAATCCTGGGATCATGTCAATCTTCTAAATAAGGTAGGTCTTCGTTTGAATTGCAAGATGACTTAGGAATCAGCCGAGTCCTGGAAGAGAACATAGTCTTCTGATCTGTGCTACTAGTCTTCTAACTACTCTTCTGGCCTTAGGTCTTCTGTCTTCTGATATCAGCAGAGTAACACTCTTCTGATCTGGTAATTCTTTGTACTGCTTTAGACCATCTTCAATCTTGGACTCCATCAGATAAGTAGGTATACAAGCACCTTAACTTGTCTGGTCTTCAAGGATCTTCTAGTCTTCATGTCTTCTACTCTTCTCATCTTGAGGATAGGCATGTAAGCCAGGACTGTGCTGATCAGCTGATATCAATATAGTTGATCACACAAGACTAGTCTAAGCTGTTCTATACAAGTCAGCTGATCCTATTACATTTATAAACTCTAAGTGTTTTGGCCATCAAAACTATTCTAACATCAAGTGGGGCTTAGGGGTGAATTTATATCCCAACACATACTGAGCCCATACTCTCTTCTTCAGCTCCCAAATCTCCTGATTTGTTCCTTTGGGACCCAGCTTCATCTTTTCCATTTTCATGATGGAGATGAACTCCTCCAAGATCTTCCCTTCATAAATCATGTTCCCATTGAACTTGGGAGGCATGTACAATATGGGACCAGGGGCTTTGAACTCAATCCTTGCAATATCAGCTGCTGCAAACAGCTTCTGGTACAAGTCCCTGTGATTCTCAAACATGAAATAAACAAATACTTCATCAACATTCTCACCTAGCCACTTGCCTAAGACATAGAAGTCATATACAAAACTTCTTTTGGCCTCCTCCCATGCATCATTAAGTTGGATTGGCACCCACTTGTCATGGTGAGGGTATTGAGTGTCCCATCTTTGAAGCATTTGAGGCTTTAACCTTCTGTAAGAAACTCTTCTCCTTGGAGCTTTGAAATTTGCCCTCCTTTCATCCCTTGCTTTGTTGGCCTCAACCAACTGATCCATTCTTTCCTTAGCTCTCTGAAGAGCCAGCTTTTCTTGAGTTTCAGGATCTTTTCCAAATCCCTCCTCAAACAGCTTTGAGGGATCATCAACAAGCTTGGGCATTCTCACATCAGGCTCCTTGACCAGTTCAGCTTCTACAGTTTCTTCTTCCTCAATTTCAGGCAACTTGGCTGTTTTCCTCAGCCTCTTTAACTTTCTCAGTTGGGTTGCCTATTCAGCTTGAAATTCAGAAGGTAAGTTCAGACTGGTTGGGAAGTCTGTGAAGGCCTGTTCCTTTCTTTTCCTTTCAGAGGCTCTATTAACCTTCCCCCTTACTTCAATCACCTTTTCTTTGGGTTCTAGGCCTGCAGATTCACCTCCAGGTCTCTGTTGCCATCTAGCCTGATCTTCAATTACAGAGTCCATAGACTTCTTCATAGCAATTTGGATCTGCTCCTCTTCAGTTAAGTCTTCAACATTCATAGGCCCCTTTCCTTTTCCAATGTCTTCCTCTTCCTCCTCTTCAAATTCAGGCACCTTGTCCTTTCCCTTGGACTCTCCAATCTTCAAGGTTCCCTTTGCCCTTGCTCTCTCTCTTTCCCCCTTTTTGGCATTATCAAAACACTGGGGCTTCAAATCACTCATTGTGACAGAGAGATGGGAATGAGCATGAGTGAGAGACTTCAATTCTTGCAGCAGATAGACATTTTCATCATGGATATTCTGCATCCTATCATCAGCCATGCTGAGAAAGACATGAACTGGTTTCATCTTTTGGGCAACAATCTCATCAAGGGTGGCTTTCAAGGATTGATCAAGTTTGGCTTGCAACTGGTCAGTGAGATTGGCCACAATCTGATCAGAAACCTTGGCCATGAGTTCCACTGTGAACTTTTCAGCAGCCTCCTTCACCATTGCAGCTTTAACCTCCTCAGCTTTCTTTCTCTTAGCTGTTGTCCTTTGCCTCAAAGCATCCTTGATTGTTCTTTTTAGAGCTAAGACATTGTTCTTGTAGCTGTCTCTGAGACCTTTTTGCTCCCTCTTCACAGTTCTTGTAAACTTGGTCATTGCATCTTTGGCTTTTGTTACTTCTGTTGAGACTATTTGCAGACCAGTCTCAACACCACTGATTCTTGCATCCAAAGTTGGCAATACCACTTCTTCATATCCTGTGAGCCTCATTTCAACAGAGGCTAGAGTCTTCCCTTGGCCATCAAGAGTGTCTGTTGTTTCTGCATGAGCCTTCCCAACTTCCCTGACCAAAATGTCCAACTTCTCTAACTGCTCCTCAATGGAAGTTGCAGTTTGGGAAGTAATTTGCAAACCAGCTTCTGTTGCATTTGCTTGTTCAAAGTAAATCTTGTTCAGAGTGGACATGTTGGCTGAGATTGCTTCAAGGTCAACATCAGTGTCAACTGGAATGTCAGTAAGGGAGGCATCTGCAAAAATTTGTTCAATTGTGACAGCTACAGAATCTGCAAAACTCAAAGGGTTAGTTAAATCACCCTCATCACCCTCTTTCTTTTCTTCTCCCAAAAGGTCTGATACATCAGCACCTTTGCTCTCATTTTCAACTAATTTCTTTTCTTCATTCTCAAAAGATGGACTCACAATCATTGGAGAATCAGGCCTCCTTTCACCAAGGGATTCATCAAGTTCAAATTTAACTTGAAGAATAACCTGACTCTCATGTTGGGCTTCACCCAACATTTCACTCTCCACTCCCTCTTTTGGTGGTGCACTTATACTTCCAGTAATCACACAATCACCTTCATCACCCTCTAATTTTTCATCACTACTCTCCTTTTCAACTCCTTCATTTCCTAAACTTGACACCTCCATATCCTCAACAGGATCCACAAAGGGCAGTTGATGGGAGATCACAGTGCTTGGGTGTCCCAAGTCCACTGAGTCATCCTGAATGACTAAAGGCTGGTCAGTGTCCAACTTCTCTGACACTGATGAGGCTTTAGTCAAACCAGCTTCTCCTATGGAAGTCTCAACATTGTCAAGTTGTGCCTCAGGTTTAGAAGAACCATCATTGGCCAATGCATCTTGGACTGAGTCACCACTCTTGGTCAACTCCTCTGATTTCTCAGAGTCCTGAAATGAAGGGTAGGTCAAGTAATGTACCTTAGCAGGGTTGGGTCCAGGAGGGTTGGGATTGGTGTTGTCATCATCATCATCTGCATCATCTGAGGTGTTATCAGGATGTTTGATTCCTTGGGCAATCCTTTCTCTTTCAGCTAGCACCTTCTCATGGACAATTGTGCAGAACAAGGCCTCAATGGTAAATACACTGGATTTCTTGACATTGGCAAAGTGCAATAGGCTGTTCTCCTCAACCTGCCACCAGCTTGCACCTTTATCCTTGATAGCCTGAGCTATCTCCACCATGGTTCTATCTTTGATCTCAACAAGAGCCCTGAGATCATAGAACTGTTGTTGTAGCCTAGGATACTCCTTCAACCCTGGATAAAGCTGATCAACATTAGCCTTGGCAATCTGCCTTAGCATTCCCTCATAAGTATACTCTTCTCCACTTTCATCTTCATCAGAAGAGTTGGCTTGTGATCCAGGAGGGTTGGGTTGAGCTTCAGGAAGGTTGAGCTGGGGTTCAGATGGGTTGGGTTCAGAGGATTTGAGAATGATTTGGGTCTCAGGTGCTGTAAAGAGCAATGTTCCTGAGGAGGTAATTGGAATGGCTTGAATGGGTGGTAAAGTAAATTGATCACCTTCTTGAAGAGCAGTTTCAAGAAGTTTGGTGTATGAGAGAAGTCTGGGATCAAGGGGGGAGAATGGTCTGTCTTCTATATCAGCAAGATTAGCCAATACATCAATTCCTGTTCTATCAGGAGCACCTTCAGGGGAGTAGGTCTTCTTGGCCACAATTGGAGCATCCTCAGGAGTCTTGCACTCCTCTTCTTCAGGCTTGGGCTCATCATGTGATGGGGATATTCTTTGGGATTGAATATCAGGGTAGTTGGCTCCAGGGCTTTTGGACTTGGACCTTGACTTGGAGTTAGACCTATTGGTTTGTCTAATTTCCTTGAAAAACTCCTTTCTTTATTTTTCCTCCTCCATCAACTTCTGCTTCCCAGAAGTCTTGATGATTCTCCTTCTTCTTTCAGCCCTTGTTGGCTTCTCAAGATCCCTGTACTCAGTGAACACATCAGGCTGCAAGGGGACAATTTCCCTGAACTCCTCTCCTTCTCCAGGGGGGTTGACCCCTTCTTGTTCAACTTTGTCAATCTCCTCAGAAGTGGCTCCTCCACTCTTGGACTGACTGTCTGGTGAAGATTCACTAAGAATCTGTTTCATTTTCTTCATTTTAGGCTGAGTTTTCTCTGTCTGAGCCTTTCTTTTCCTTGGAGAAGATCTGGTTACATGTGCAACAGTTAGGGCTTGTTTGGTTGCTGCTCCTTGCTTCCTCTTTTCTGTCTTAGAGGACATTTTCCTGTACATCACCTTCTGGGCTGGAAATGGCTTTGGTTTGGCTTGAAGGTGTGTGTAGTGGGCAAATCTTTCCAAGAGCAGGCTTGCTCTTGTGCAAAACAGTAGCTTCCCATCCACCACAACCTTGTGGTGCTTCACCTCCTTGAACTTGTACTTTTCATTCATCATCTTTCTCAGAATGAAAGTTTTCCAATCAAACTTGACTCCTTTCTCAGCAGAGTCAATCACAGCAGCCATTACTCTCAATTTTGGCAAACTTATTTGCTCAACACTCCCAGAGTGGCTCAATAAACTTTTCACAACAATATCAAATAAGTGCTCATACTTTAGTTTTAAAGTTTTCTTGTTTTGAGCACCTACCAGTTTCTTGGGAATTTTCATCCAAGGATCTGAGAACTCCTGCTCCTCTCCTTCTCTATAACTTTCAGGATTCAGCCCTTCTGATGGTAATCCAAAACTTGCATCCAAGTCCTCTGAAGAGAAGATGATGGTGTGTTGGGATTCCTCCTCTTCACCTTCTTCTGCATAAGTAAGTTTGGTGCAGACATCACCTTTCTTACCCTTCCACCTAAAATATGCAAAGGACTTAGCCATGAAGGGGTTGAGGCATGAATCAAGCTTGGTGCCTAAGAACTTTTCGAGCCCAGCATCCTTCAACCATTGTGGAATAGGATGGACTTCCTCATCTGGACTGTCAAAATCCACAAGCTTTTCGAACCATAAGGAGTTTGTATTACTCAAATAATTGAAATCAATATCCAAGGATGGATCATTGAAGTCTACAAGTTCCTCTCTTTTGATTTTGGGTGCCATGGATATTTGAGAATGGGATGGTGTTGAAGGTTTTGAGGGTTTGAGAGAAATTCAAAAATTTTGCTTAAGGGTTTGAAGGTATGGGTGCGTGAAAAATGAAGTTAAAAACTGAGGGTTTTTATATCCAGTGGTTTTATTAACCGTTGGATAATAGCAAATGTGGGTGAATTAATCCTAAGACAAAGTGGATATAGTGGGGTAGTGGCTTAGGAACGGGTTGGATGTAGGTTAAAGAGCAATCAATGGCTTTGATCAATAGCACAGTAATTAATGCAATCTTAAAGGAGATTTTGCATTAAATGCAGATTTGCCATTTGGGGGCTAAAACCTTAATAGCACACGCCATCCTAAAAATAGACTACTCTTAGCCCAAGAATTCTATTAAATGTCCAATCAATGCTAAAAATAGCACTTATCACCTTATCAACTTGGACAATCGTCCTGATAAGTGTTTTGACCTTCATTTTGGTCAAAATAACTGACCAACATGCCTGAGTGGGTCCCAATGTTGCTGACTGGGTCCCACAAGGTCAATCTCCCTGACCAACATTACTGAAAGCTATATGGACAACATCACTGAGTTTTCCCTTTTGATAGATAGTTTCAGTGAGGTTGGTCAACCTTGCTGAAGTTCAACTTAAAGAACTTCCCCCTTCATTTGAGCTTCCTTCTTCATTTCTCCATCTTCCCTGGATCAAGTAAGCCCAACTCAGCTGAGAGCTCCAGAAATCTTGGTTCAGCTAAAGGCTTTGTCAAGATATCAGCCTTTTGATTATTAGTGTGAATTTTGACAAGCTTGATATCTTTCTTGTTGGGATATAAATTCACCCTCAGCCCCACTTGATGTTAGAATAGTTTTGATGGCCAAAACACTTAGAGTTTATAAATGTAATAGGATCAGCTGACTTGTATAGAACAGCTTAGACTAGTCTTCAGTGATCAACTGTATTGATATCAGCTGATCAGCACAGTCTTGGCTTACATGCCTATCCTCAAGATGAGAAGAGTAGAAGACATGAAGACTAGAAGATCCTTGAAGACCAGATAAGTTAAGGTGCTTGTATACCTACTTATCTGATGGAGTCCCAGATTGAAGATGGCCTAAAGCAGTACAAAGAATTTCCAGATCAGAAGAGTGTTACTCTACTGATATCAGAAGACAGAAGACCTAAGGCCAGAAGAGTAGTCAGAAGACTAGAAGTACAGATCAGAAGACTATGTGCTCTTCCAGGACTCGGCTGATTCCTAAGTCATCTTGCAATTCAAACGAAGACCTACCTTATTTAGAAGATTGACATGATCCCAGGATTGAAGCAATCAAGCGGCTAGAATCAAGGAATCAAGCTATTATGGAAAGATTGCTCAAACGGCTAGTCAACTCCAACGGCTAGTTGTAACCAATCTCCATTATAAATACAAGAGGATGAGAAATCACAAAAAAAAAAGAGGAGTCACAAGAGAGAATTCAACGAGCCAAGCAAGCAATCAAAGCTAAAGCCATACTATTCTAAGAATTCTCAAAAGAGCCAGAAACCATTAGATTATCTATAGCTCTTAAGTGATTTCTATCCAACCCCTAAGAACCTGAAACCGGTTCATATTGTATATCAATTGTTTTAGGCATAGTGGTTAAGCAAATTATAAGCTTGAACCATTAGTTGGATACACCTCAAAAACCCCAAACCCTCACCGAAAGGTTAAAGTTTTTGAACCCCTTAAAGTGCAAGTGCTTACAATCACTTGTGGAGACCGTAGCTGTTAGGACGGCTCAGATCTCAAAGTCCTAACCTTGGGACTATAAAGGTCAAGACCCTTGTAATTTGTGGTAAATTAAAGGGATTAAACATCACGTGTGGACGTGAGAATGGACGTAGGAACGTATATCCGAACCACTATAAATCCGGTGTTATTTACTTTCTGCACTCTACATTTCTGTCTTTACATACATTATTATATAGTGCATACTGTGATTTCAACATTCTTCAAAACAAGGCCATAACTTTCAAACCAGCATCAGCTGAGTATTTTCATTAAGCAAAACAAGTTGAACACTTTCATAAGAATTACAAGAACGAGTCTAAACCAGGGCCACCATAATTCCGCATATAACCTCCTCAGTCAGATCACTATAGTCATCTGGACCAGCAGACTTGCAGTCCAGTTGACATAGCAATCAGAAGAGGTTCTCAACTCTGTTTGAAAAAGGTTTTAAAGTCTATTCACCCCTCCCCACTAGACTTTAATCCCATTCACTACTCGTTCAGGGACCAACAAGTGGTATCAGAGCAGTGGTTCTAACGGACTACTGTCTCTAGATTATCAGAAGACTTGAGGGAGTCTTTCTGTAGTCCTCTTGAACAGATCTTTTTGGAAAACTTGTTTTTGAAAACTCATACAGCATGAGTGCTAACATGCGAAAGTTGCCTAAGTTTTCAGTTGAGGATTATGATTACTGGAAGATCAGGATGAGGAAGAATCTCACATCAGTCCACTACAAGATGTGGTCAGTAATCACAGAAGGCCCAATCACCATCATGACAGTCAACACTGCAAATGGTGATCCAGAAGTCCCAGTTGGAGAACTGGTTCCCAAGCCCATGAAGGATCTCACACCAGAAGAGATGAAACAATCAAATCTTGATAGCATTGCTCAAAATTACATAATGCAAACTCTTCCAAATGAGTACATTGCAAAGGTAATCCACTGTGTTTCAGCCAGAGAGATGTGGGAGGCATTGGCACTTCTCTGTGAAGGAACTGAGCTGATCAAGGAATCCAAGTTGTCTACAGCAGTCAAGAAGTTCGAACACTTCAAGATGCAACCAGAAAAGTCTGTTGATCAGCTAGACAATAGATTTACCAAGATCATCAATGAGATAGAATCTCTGGGCAAGAAATATACAAATAGAGAGAAAAATCTAAAGATCTTAGACTCTCTAACCAAGAAATGGAGACTCAAGAAGACCATCATCAAGGATACTCAAGATATCAAGAAGTGGTCTGCTCAAACTCTATTTCAGAACCTAAAAGCTCATGAATATGATCTGGAAAGAGAAGAAAACTCAGGAAGTGATGAGCCAACTGTAACCCCATCTACCTCCAAGACTGTAGCCTTCAAGGCAGCCAATACAAAAACTGCAAGTACCTCATCTGGCAAGACCTCTCTGAAAACAGAAGACTGTAAAGGATCAGACATGAGTCTGAAGGAACAAATGGCTCTTATGATCAAGAGATTCGAAAGGATGAACACTCTCAACAGCAAATATAGAAAATTCTATAGAAACTACAAAGATAGAAGAACAAGTTCACCCTCCAGAGGTTCCAGAGAAAGAACACCAGAAAGACATCCTAGAAAGGATGTGGAGTCATCTGACAGCCGAGGATCTAGAAGAAGAGATGCCACTCCTCCAAGGAAAGGCAACTCAAATCAGAAATCGGGATCATGCTTTAATTGTCGCAAACCAGGACACTATGTCTATGAATGTCATGAGCTGGATTTGGATGACAAAGAAGAAAGAAGGCCAAGAAGAAATTCAGACAAGAAAGCTATGGTGACTGAAAAATCTGAATATCAAAGTGATGAACTCCATACATCACCAGACTGTCAAATCTTCTCAGATGATTCAGATGGCCTAGCTATGATGGCCATAGGTGAAAATGAGGTAAACTCCTATACTACTACTTTCCATTCACCTATTTTTTCACAATCTGATGAGATAAACTCATCTGAAGGCGAATCAGAAGACACCTATTATCAATCTTTAAGAAAGGTAAAAGGTGATCTGGATATTGCCACTAGAGCTTTTATAGAAGTGGAAGAGGAGAACAAGGGTCTAAGGAAAGAAATTACTAAGTTGAAAAAGACTAAGTTTGATAACACCCCTGAGTTGGTCACAATGAATGAAAGATTGACCAGAGAAGTGGAGCTTCTTAAGGAAGAAAATACCACAATAACTCAGTTGTATGAGGGGATGTTACAAACTCAAGCTTTAGAAACTAAGGAACTTCGTTCACTACAATCCAAGTTCGATGAACTCTTCCAAGCACACAAGCTCTTAGAAAAGGAGAAGGAATGCCTAAATCAAAAGATATCAGAGTTCAATAAAGCTTCTACTACTATTGAAAGTATCTCTGAGTATTATAGATCAAATGGCAATAAGATGGGTTTTGGCTATGAACTTAATCCATCTACATCCTCTCCTGCTGGGGGTAGTACACCTAATAAGTGCACTACTCAGACACATGAAAAGGGTGAGTGTTCTAAACACAATGAACCTAATATGAACCAAAAGGCATCTGTACCAGCTAAGGCTAACTATCCCAAAACCAAAAAGGGTAAAGGACAAGCTAACCCCAAGCCTGTACAGAGGAACAACAAACAGCCTAGACCATCTCGTTTGAGACAGTCTCAGCTGTATGCTGCTCCAGCCAAGAAGAAGAGGTCTTCTTCAAACAAATCTGTTCTCTTTGCACCCCCTATCTCTTATGATATTGTGAGAACAGAAGAGTATGGTCCATATAATCGTGTGCATCGACCAGCTAATGCACCCAGGCCGAATGTAACTAGTCAAAAGATCACGTATGTACACTCCTATAAAGGGAAACCATTTGACTATTACTTAGTTGACACTAAGAACAAATCAGATCAGTCCAAGGTGCTGACTGGTAAGATTTGGTTCTGTGATGCCTGAGGGAAACAACTCAAGTGTTCAAGGTTGTTCAAACGACCAATGTATATGTGGGTTCCCAAGGGTAGTACTAACATCCAAGGACCCAAAACAAAATGGGTACCTAAGACTTAACTTTTCTTGCAGGAAAGGAGCGACCTATACAGAAGATGAGGTCTAGCAGGAGAAACTTGGTACATAGATAGTGGATGCTCAACTCACATGACAGGAACCAAAGCCCTGCTGACCAACTACATAGAGAAGAAAAGTCCAAAAGTCTTCTTTGGTGATAACGCGCATGGTAACACAAAAGGATATGGCACCCTTAAAAATGGTGACATTGAGGTACATGATGTATCATATGTAGAAGGTCTTAAGTTTAATTTATTATATGTTTCTCATTTTTGTGACACTGGTTACTCAGTCAAATTCTCTAAAGATGAGTGTCTCATAAGTGATAAAAGAACAAAACAAAACCTTCTAACAGGATCTAGAAAGGGAAGTATGTATCTTGCAAATTGGAACAGCTGTCCTAAGGATACATGTCTGCTTGTGAAGAGCCCTAAAGATGTCAGCTGGCTATGGCACAAACGTCTTAGTCATCTGAACTTTAAGACTATGAACAAGTTAGGAAGGGAATCCTTAGTTGATGGACTGCCTAATGAACTCTACTGTAAAGATCAGGTATGTGATGCATGTCAACAAGGAAAGCAAACAAAGGTCTCCTTCAAGACCAAGAAGACAGCATCAACTAACAGAGTTCTTGAATTGCTTCACATGGATCTCTTTGGACCAATCACTCCAACCACTCTAACAGGGAGGAAGTACACTCTTATTGTTGTAGATGATTATTCCAAGTTTACTTGGGTTATCTTCTTATACAAGAAGAGTGAAACACAGCAGAAGCTCCCTGAACTATTGAAGAGGATCCAAGTAGAGAAAGGAGAACCGATTGTGAAAATTAGAAGTGACAAAGGCACTGAATTCAGTAACTCTTATATTATTGCCTATTGTACTTCTAATGGTATTCAGCATGAGACAAGTGCAGCAAAAACACCACAGCAGAATGGTGTAGCTGAAAGAAGAGTCAGAACACTCAAAGAAGCTGCCAGAACACTCCTTGCTGAATTCTCCACTCCTAAGAAGCTATGGGCAGAAGCCATCAACATAGCTTGTCACAATCAAAACAGGTCAGGTATTCACAAAAGTCATGAGAAAACCCCATATGAACTGTGGTAAGGAAGAAAACCTAGAGTATCTTACTTTCATATATTTGGTTGTAAGTGTTTCATTCACAACAATGGGAAGAGTAAGTTGAATGCTTTTGATGCCAAAGCAGATGAGGGGATATTCTTAGGATACTCCTCTACTAGCAAAGCATTTAGAGTACTCAACAAACGAACCCTTCTTGTGGAAGAAACACCTCATGTTGTTTTTGATGAATCTTGTGAAAAGAATGCAGTAGAGACAAACTCAGCTGCAGATCAGATGAGACATCTAATGATCAAGCCCAAACCAGATGAGTTCATTGAAGTAAATGAACCTTTTTCTGAAGAACCAGAGGAAGATAAGCCTCATAGACCTGTCACTAGATCTCAAACTCAAGCAGGACAAGCTGACCAGAATCAAGATACACCAATCCCAAATGCCAGGGGGAATGATCTCTTTGACACACAAGATACAGATGATGATCGACCTAATCAAGCCAACCCTCCTGATGGCACTAGATCAGATGAGAATCCAAGCTCATCCAATGCAGATACTCCTGTGAGGCATACATGGAGGAACAACCATCCATCAAACCTCATCTTAGGAGGAGCTGACTCAGGTGTCAAGACCAGAAGACAACTGAATCAGAACTCACAGTCATCTATGTTCTGCTGGTGTGCTTTCCTATCCAACATTGAACCAGCTGACATAGAAGAAGCAATGACAGATAGCAATTGGATCACTGCTATGCAAGAAGAACTAAACCGATTCGAAAGAAATGAAGTCTGGGAATTGGTAGATCGTCCTGAAAACCAAAATGTAGTAGGACCAAAGTGGGTATTCAAGAACAATCTGAAGGGATTGACTAGAAATGATGTGATAACTAGAAATAAGGCAAGGCTAGTTGCAAAAGGATATTCACAATCTGAAAGGATTGACTATGATGAAACCTTTGCTCCAGTAGCCAGATTAGAAGCCATTCGACTGTTTCTAGCTTATGCATCATATATGGGCTTCAAGGTATATCAAATGGATGTCAAGAGTGCTTTTCTAAATGGTATTCTGGTAGAAGAAGTATATGTATAGCAGCCTCCAGGATTTGAAAAGGGTGATCAAGTATATCGACTGAAGAAGGCTCTCTATGGTCTAAAACAAGCCCCTAGAGCTTGGTATGACACATTGTCACAATTCCTACTTGACAATGGATATACAAAAGGCAAAGTGGATAGAACTCTTTTCAGAATACAAGAAGGAGAAGACATCCTAATGGTGCAAATATATGTAGATGATATTATATTTGGATCACCCAATCAAGATATGTGCAAGAAGTTCTCTGAACTTATGCAAGGAAAGTTTGAAATGAGCATGATGGGTGAGATGAACTACTTCCTAGGACTTCAAGTCAAGCAGAGTTCAGAAGGGATCTTCATCAACCAATCCAAGTATACCAAGAGCCTATTAGAAAGATTCAAAGCTCTACAAAGCAAGACTGCAAGGATTCCAATGATGACATATTTCAAAATGGAACCAGATGAGTCTGGAAAGGCAGTTGATCAAGCTGAATATAGAGCACTGATTGGATCTCTACTATACCTTACAGCTAGCAGACCAGACATAACATTTGCTGTAGGAGTATGTGCTAGGTTTCAAGCAAACCCAAAGCAAAGTCATCTAGAAGCAGCAAGGAAGATTCTCAAGTACCTAAAAGGAACAGTCAACCTAGGACTATGGTACCCTGCTGATGACAATCTAAAATTGAGTGGCTATTCTGACTCAGACTATGGAGGATGTAGAATTGATAGGAAATCCACATCTGGAACCTGTCAATTTCTAGGCAACAAGCTGATATCATGGATCTCTAAGAAGCAAACCTCAGTTGCAACCTCCACCACTGAAGCAGAATACATGGCAGCTGGTAGTTGTTGTAGTCAGTTGCTCTGGCTAGTTCAACAACTCAAGGATTACAATGTAGAGGCAAGAGAAGTCCCTATTTATTGTGATAGCAGCAGTGCCATTGCCATCACTCAAAATCCAGTCCTCCACACAAGGTGCAAGCATGTCGACATTCGACACCACTTCATAAGAGACCACCTTGAAAAGAAGGACATCAAGATGGAGAAAATTCACACAGATATCCAAAGAGCAGACATCTTGACTAAGCCCCTAGCTGAAGAAAGGTTCAAGACCCTATGTTACAGCTTAGGACTCCTGGACCCAAGCACATGAAGAAGGAAAGATCAGCTGAAAACCTCAGCTGATCCAAGTGCAGCAGACTAGGAGGATCAGATGAGATGAATAGACACTTTCCCAATGAAGACAAATAAAGCTGAGGGAAAACTTAGAGTCATCTAATCAAGGGGGAATCAATGATACCTTAAGAATCCTTGATGAAATACTCTAAAATCTGCATTGCATATCATATATATATATATATATATACAGCAGACTTGAACAAAGTTATTTGATTTCTTTACTCTAAGCAATGTATACTATGTATAATAATAAACTATTCTTCATAAAATACTTTATTTATATACATACATACAGTATACTATTGAGTTATACTTGGTTGGATTAATACACCATCCTCACCGACTCAACAGTATGCATGCACTGTACGGATTTCAAATAACTCTTGCTCAAAAATTTATAATTTCTGCATTACATAAGATAAAGTCTGAATATCTTTAAATGTGAACCCTTAGATCAAGAATCTCACTGTTGATCTTAAGAAGTAACTTTTCAGAAATTCAGACCTATCAACTCTATAGTTTTGTCATCTTTCACTCCACTACCTCATTTCTACCCCTATAAAAGGAGGAAGTTATGAGAACACCTAAGAACACAAATCACTAACTATTATTTTCTGTTTCAGGAATGGAGACAATCGAAAGAAGAGATGGAATGGAGATCATCCTTCAACCAAGGTCTTGGGTGAAGGAGATGAAGCTTTGTCCAGAAGATGAAGATGATGCAGATCAACACACTTGGCTTACTCAACATGAGTTTGCCTATGAAAACTAGAGGAAAGAGAGACGTCCTTATTGAAAACTAGAGGAAAGAGAGATGGAGAAGACAAAGTAGCAAGCAAGCAGAGCTTCTTCTCCAGGGGGAAGTTCTACATGGAGAGCTTGTTATCAAAAGCTACTGTGTCTAAACAGAACATGAAGGCTAAGTCCATGGCCCTCTCTTCAGACTCCATTGAAGCCTCTTCCAATCTTACTTCTCCTTCAAGAGAAGCGAAGAAATTCAAAAAGGACACATTTGATGCTACAACCCATCTGATGATGAGGAACATCAGATGGTAAGGGCAACCTGAACCAGTGGGATATCATCCAGGCTGATCATCATATTGATTTGATGGTCCTGCTTGATTTAGAGATAGAGATGGAAGATCCATCAAACCAGGTTGGATCACCACTCACAATAAAGCTGGAAGATCCATCATCCAGGTTGGATCATCACAGCAACAACGAAGGATCCATCAAGCCAGGTTGGACCTTCAAAGCACAGAAGATTTACTCAGCAAATCTCAATCCTCCACTCAGCTGATCAGAAGACCAACTCAGCTGACCAGAAGACTTTCAAGGAAAATCAGCAGACCTCTTGAAGAAATCAGAAGACTTCACTCTGCTGACCAGATCACTTGATTTTAGAGTTTAAATGACTATCTTTGATCATGTAATTCATTCTAGATTTATTCCTGAATGTAATTAAACAAATTGGCCTATATAAGGAATGCAATTCACTTATAAAAAACGGCCTTGATGATCAATTCTTACCACAAAATTAGTCACAACGGCTATTTTTGGTAATGATGTCATTAATACTCAATTACCAAATTGCCAGCAAATCAACTGTTGCCACATGGCAAATTCAGCCGGCAAATTTAAAGAAAGGCCCGAAATCAAAGAAGGAAAATCTTGGGCTCTACTCCACAATTACACCCAAATCTGACCGTTAGATCAAGAATCGTTGGAGTATATATACACACCCCTAAAACTCTTCCAAACCCTTTCGCTCACATTACTCAATTGCTCTCAATACTCTCTCGTTCTGCAAATTTCTTTCAAGCTCTCAAAACCTAACACTCAAACTCTACTATGGCAATCATTGAAATTTACGACGAGAAGACCAAGAGCACAGGCACCTTGGATGCTGCAAAGTGGTCCAAGGAAGGGAAGATGTTCACAGAGAATGCTCTGCTTTTCAAGGGCAAACACAAAGCAGAAAACAAGGAGATCCTTCTTCGCTGCATCAACCTCAACCTGCGAGATTTTCTGGAAGCAGCACCCACCAATGTTTACGAACAAGATGTGCTGGCTTTCTATGCAAACGCTGTGATGAAGGGATCTTATGTCGAAAGTGTCATGGGTGGACACAAGGTCAAGGTAACAAGGGAAATTCTTCAAGAATTGTTTGGCTTGTCAAGGGGGAATGTAAATATCTCCACCTACATCATGGGTAGAGAAAAAGAGTACATGGAGATGTTTACTGATGGAAGAATAAAGGCTATTGATGCCACTGGGCTCAAGAAATCCCAACTTGAACCTAAGTTCCAAACTCTGATGGATATAGCAGGCAATATGCTGCTTGGTAACACCTTCAGCCATGATGCTGTTACCACTCTGAAAGTTTGAGTTATGGCTGCAATCTGGGATCAGATTGATGGAGATTGGCAAGGACTATTTCTGGATAGAATTCCTCTTGAGGCCAAGAAAGTGACCTTGGACTTACAGTCAAGAGAATGGAAGGTGACATCAACAGTCAGCTTTGTCAACAAGCTGAGTATCATCCTTCCAGAAGTACTCCCCAGAAAGTACAAGATGGGACCTCATAAGACCTTTCACATCTCCAAATACTACTTAAGGAAGGAAGCTCTTGCTGAGGCAGCAAGGTTGAAAGAAGAGAGGAGGAAGTTGTTAGCTGAAGCATCTTCCAAAGACGTTGTTGAAGAGACAGAAGAGTCTGCTCATGACTCTGCTGCTGAAGAAGAAGAGGAGCCATCCAAAGAAGAGGCTCAAAAGAAGGCTGCTGAGGATGATGATGATGACAATCAGACCTTAGCACAAAGAAGATATCTGACCAGATCAGGGCTCATCTCCCCATCTGACTCAGATGCCACTCCCACTGCCTCTCCTTTGAAAAAGGCAGGTACTTCTAATCCCCCTCTCACTTTCACACCTTCTAAGCTATCAAAGGGTCAGAAGAGAAAGAAGAACACTTCTTCTTTCACAAAGAAAACCAAGAAATCCAGGCTCCCTACTCCAATGAGCATAGCCCCTATTTCATCCTTCAACCCTTCTGATGAGTCCAACCCATCTGAGCCTCTAAACACTGATATCCACATCCCTGCTGATACTCACACAGCAGAGGAACAAACTCAGCCACAACTACCCATTGAACCCCAATTGCCTAACCCTGCTGATGTTCAACCAGCAGACAACCAAACTCAGACCACCTCCACACCCCCTACTGATGATCAAACTCAGATTATATCCACAATCCTTGCTGATATTCAAACAGCAGATATCCAAGATCATCAAGCTCAAACATCTACTGATCTTCAAGTAGAAACTGAACCAGACCAGCAGACCCAAAACCCTGCTGAGGAACAAATTACTAAAGATCAATCTCAACTTCCTACCCAACAAGAAGAAATCACTTCCCAAATCCCTGCTGATACTCACACAGCAGAGGAAAATGCCCCAGCTACCCAAACTCCTACCATCACTGTCCCTTCTGCTCCAGTTGACATGGCACCAGAAGACCTGGTTCAAGATGGCCCTTCTCAATCTCAGTTCAGAATGGTGTACTACCCCATGTGCTAAACAGAGAAGATAATGAGGATGAAGATAGCCAACCTGCTCAAGTCCACTACCCCTGGAGTTAATGAGAATTCAATCCAGTTTGAACAAGTGCTTAGGGTATGCACTTGGATTGAACTCAGAAGAGATGATGTAGATGACCTTCTTGAGGTCATGGAAGGAATGGGAGGAAAGGAAAACTTCCTCGACTGGGAAATGGAGCAAAAGGAAGTTGCTCAAGTTCGATCTTTTGCTCAGCTGCTATCAGATGAGGCACTGACTGCTGTTTGCAACCGGATTTTAGGAATCCCCACTGCTGATGTCTCTATCCCAGAAGGCTCATCGGATCAGCAGACAGCTGAACAAGCAAAATTAAGGAATCAGCTGCACCAGCCTTGGTGGAAGACTCAGCTGCACCTGCAGAAGACTCAGCTGCATTAGTTGACAAAGAAGAGATTGACAAAGAAGTAGTCAGAGTACCAGCTCACTTCAAACCTTCAGACGATCTGACTCACTTCATTGACAATCAAGAGGATGCAGGCAGACGAATCATGACCCATCTGACTAAGGCCACTACCTGCTACCTCAATGAGGAGTACCTATCAGCCGAAGAAAGAGGCAAAGCATTAATTGTTCATCCAAATCCTCAAGGTACACCCTCTACTTCTACCCCATCTGTTGACCATACAGCAGACATCTGCTCCCAGGTCAAAGCTGCAATAGACTTGCACTTTGAGAAAGGTTTAGGCCTGCAGCTAGGAAGATATGTTGAGAAAGCTGCAAGGGAACAGAAGACTCGTCTTCATGACCAGATTCTTGACGTTGAAGACAAGTTTGGTGAAGCACTTCATCAGCAGATAGGAGAATACTTGAGTACCTATCAGAAGTTGTCAGCTGACACCTCCAAAAGGTTTGCTGATCTTTACACTGATGAGATGCACCGCATGGAGACCACCTACACGTCCAGAATTGAAGAAGCTGAAGCAAGAGCCAAAGAAGGTCAAGCCCTTCTTAAGGCAGCTGCAGAGGAAAATGAGAAATTGCAGACTCAGCTGAAGGAGACAGCAGCCAAGTTGGAAGCTCTTACAACTAGATTTGAAGCTGCCTCCTCCTCCAATTCACATGCTGAAGTTCTAGAGCACAGCATAACCCATCTGACCCAAGTTGCCAAGGTCAATGCCATGGCACTGAAACAAACTCTGAAAGTGGAAATCATGAATTCCATGAAGCCTTTTGCGGCTGCACTTGCTGAAGCTAAAAAGGGGGGAAGATATGTTGATAAAGGCTCTAGAGAAGTCTACTGCCCAGCAAGCTGAACTGGTAGTAGCACAAGATGACTTGACTGAAACCTTGGGTGGTTTAAAGAGCAAAATTAAGAACAGGCAAGGCAAAGACAAAGAAATTGCTCTAGAAGATACTCAAGCACCCACTCAAGCTCCTGCCAAGAGTCTACAGATCACTGCTCCTATAGAACAAGTTCCTGAAAAGAGAATGACAAGGAAAAGAAAGGCAGATGAGCAAGCTCAGTCAGCTCAGACCAGCAAGAAATCAGCTCCAGCAGAGCCTACTGCAGAAGAGAAAGAGGCTCTAGAGTTGAAGAAAAAGAAATTGCTTGAAGCTCAAGAGCTTAAGCAAAAGAAGCTGAATGATGCGAAGGCAGTCAAAGCCAAATTTGAAAGAAGAATTGCCAAACTCAGGAAAGCAATGAAGGACAAAGCACAAGAAGACAGTGTCCTAGTGTTTGACAGCAATTATGTGGATTACTTAGCCCTTCAAGATGAGCTACCAAGATGGTATCCCCTGAAGAAGAAGTGGCAAATTCAACACCACATAGTAAGGAAATTTGGCCCTCTCCCTTCTTATGAAGAAGAATTTCTTCAATTCTCCCAGTTCATGAACATTGAAGATCCAGAGTTCTGGGAAGAAATTGTCAAGACAGCCAAAGGACTTGACAACTGCAGAATCCTAACTCCTGAAGAACCCAAATGGGATGCACCCCTTCTGGATTCAGGAAGAGCCAACATGATAGAAATCAAGAAGATTCTGTACAAGATCTATGAAGAGGAGAATGTTACAGATGTACAGCACATGGAAGAAGTTCGAGCTCGTCTGTACCTTACCTACCGCGTTTGAAGATCAGAAGACCTGATGAAGACTACTTTAGAAGTTTAAAGAAACTATCACTTGTAATCTGTAAAAGCTCTATATATATTCAAGTTATAGTTCTTTTTGCTTACAAGACAAATTCTCATTGTCTTCATCAGATGCTTCAGTCTTAGCATGTTATAAACTCTTATCTTATTTCATTAAGAGCATTTATCAAGTATAGTTTTGGCTTCATCAAAAAGGGGGAAATTGTTGGGATATAAATTCACCCTAAGCCCCACATGATGTTAGAATAGTTTTGATGGCCAAAACACTTAGAGTTTATAAATGTAATAGGATCAGCTGACTTGTATAGAACAGCTTAGACTAGTCTTGTGTGATCAACTGTATTGATATCAGTTGATCAGCACAGTCTTGGCTTACATGCCTATCCTCAAGATGAGAAGAGTAGAAGACATGAAGACTAGAAGATCCTTGAAGACCAGATAAGTTAAGGTGCTTGTATACCTACTTATCTGATGGAGTCCCAGATTGAAGATGGCCTAAAGCAGTACAAAGAATTTCCAGATCAGAAGAGTGTTACTCTACTGATATCAGAAGACAGAAGACCTAAGGCCAGAAGAGTAGTCAGAAGACTAGAAGTACAGATCAGAAGACTATGTGCTCTTCCAGGACTCGGCTGATTCCTAAGTCATCTTGCAATTCAAACGAAGACCTACCTTATTTAGAAGAATGACAAGATCCCAGGATTGAAGCAATCAAGCGGCTGGAATCAAGGAATCAAGCTATTATGGAAAGATTGCTCAAACGGCTAGTCAACTCCAACGGCTAGTTGCAACCAATCTCCATTATAAATACAAGAGGATGAGAAATCACAAAAAAAAAAGAGGAGTCACAAGAGAGAATTCAACGAGCCAAGCAAGCAATCAAAGCTAAAGCCATACTATTCTAAGAATTCTCAAAAGAGCCAGAAACCATTAGATTATCTATAGCTCTTAAGTGATTTCTATCCAACCCCTAAGAACCTGAAACCTGTTCATATTGTATATCAATTGTTTTAGGCATAGTGGTTAAGCAAATTATAAGCTTGAACCATTAGTTGGATACACCTCAAAAACCCCAAACCCTCACCGAAAGGTTAAAGTTTTTGAACCCCTTAAAGTGCAAGTGCTTACAATCACTTGTGGAGACCGTAGCTGTTAGGACGGCTCAGATCTCAAAGTCCTAACCTTGGGACTATAAAGGTCAAGACCCTTGTAATTTGTGGTAAATTAAAGGGATTAAACATGACGTGTGGACGTGAGAGTGGACGTAGGAACGTATATCCGAACCACTATAAATCCGGTGTTATTTACTTTCTGCACTCTACATTTCTGTCTTTACATACATTATTATATAGTGCATACTGTGATTTCAACATTCTTCAAAACAAGGCCATAACTTTCAAACCAGCATCAGCTGAGTATTTTCATTAAGCAAAACAAGTTGAACACTTTCATAAGAATTACAAGAACGAGTCTAAACCAGGGCCACCATAATTCCGCATATAACCTCTTCAGTCAGATCACTATAGTCATCTGGACCAGCAGACTTGCAGTCCAGTTGACATAGCAATCAGAAGAGGTTCTCAACTCTGTTTGAAAAAGGTTTTAAAGTCTATTCACCCCTCCCCTCTAGACTTTAATCCCATTCACTACTCGTTCAGGGACCAACATTTCTTCTCCACATGATCCCTTATGAAATGATGCTTGATATCAACATGTTTGCATCTGGTGTGGAGCACTGGATTCTGTGAAATAGCAATTGCACTGTTGTTGTCACAGAATATGGGAACTTCATTGGTGATGACTTTGTAATCTCTGAGTTGCTATCTGAGCCAAAGTATCTGAGCACAGCAACTTCCAACTGCTACATATTCTGCTTCAGTTGTTGATGTTGCAACTGTATTTTGCTTCTTTGAGAACCATGAGATTAGCTTGCTGCCCAATAATTGACATGTTCCAGAGGTGGATTTTCTGTCAATTCTACAACCTCCATAATCTGCATCTGAGTATCCAGTGAGCTCAATGTTGTCATCAGCTGGATACCATAATCCAAGATTCTCAGTTCCCTTGAGATATCTTAGTATCCTTTTGGCAGCATCAAGGTGGCTCTTCTTTGGATTTGCTTGAAATCTTGCACATACTCCAACTGCAAATGTGATATCAGGCCTACTTGCAGTGAGATACAGCAGAGATCCTATGATGCCTCTGTAATTAGTGGAATTGGTTGATTCTCCACTTTCATCAGGATCCATCTTCCAGTTTGTATTCATGGGAATTCTGACTGGCTTGGTTGTAGCACATCCAAATTTCTTGATCATGTCCCTTGTATATTTTCCTGATTGATGAATATTCCTTTCTTTGATTGAGTGACTTGAAATCCTAGAAAGAAATTCATCAATCCCATCATGGACATCTCAAATTTGCTCTGCATGAGTTTAGAGAATTTCTCACACAGTCTCTCATTTGGAGATCCAAATATAATGTCATCCACATAGATTTGGACTAACAAAATATCATCTCCTTCACGGATCCTGAACAAGGTTCTGTCAACAGTGCCTTTGACAAAACCATGATCTAGAAGGAACTGTGATAAGGTGTCATACCAAGCTCTTGGAGCTTGCTTCAATCCATACAATGCCTTCTTTAGTCTGTACACCTTGTCTCCTTCTTCAAAGCCTGGGGGTTGCTCAACATACACCTCTTCTTTCAGTACACCATTGAGAAATGCACTCTTCACATCCATTTGGTATACTTTGAATCTTTTATGAGCTGCATATGCTAAGAAGAGTCTAATTGCCTCAAGTCTGGCCACTGGAGCAAAGGTCTCATCATAATCAATCCCTTCAGATTGACAATATCTTTTGGCTACCAGCCTTGCTTTGTTTCTTACTATGATGTCATTCTCATTCCTTTTATTTTTGAATACCCACTTGGTTCCAATGATATCTTGGTGAGTTGGCCTATCCACCAGCTCCCATACTTCATTTCTGGTGAACTGGTTCAGCTCTTCTTGCATGGCTATGATCCAGTTGGTATCTTGAAGTGCTTCCTCTATGTCTTTTGGTTCCTGTTCTGAAAGGAAACAACAAAACAAAGCACTTTCTCCATGAAATCTTCTAGTTTTGATCCCCTCACTTGGATTACCAAGTATCAGGCTAGTTGGGTGGTCTTGCAACCAAGTCCTTCTAGACCTGATTCCTTCAGGAGGATTGTCCTCTTCTGAAGTTGGATCACTAGACTCATTAAATTCAGGAAAGTTAATTGAAGGATCAAGTTCAGGATCATATTCAGGGGTGTTGTCCTCATTGTCAGATATGTTGACATTTTCATTGGTTCCCCCTTGAATATTGGATCCATTTCCTACCTCAGCATTGCCTGCTTCTTCATTGGTAGTTGTTACCTGGTTTTGAACTGGGATGGGGTCAGTCAGTTCAATTTCTCCTTCAGGTTGATTGGCTTCTGGTTGATTGCCATCAGGTAGGTTGTCCAGTTTTTTATTGTCATCAAGTTCAGGCTGTGCAACATCTACAAACACTGTTTCCTTGCTTTGAAGCCTTAGTCTGGTTGTTCTTTGTGTTATCTCATCAATGTTCAGGTTTCTATCCCTGAACTCATTAATAGATTCATCAAACACAACATGAGGTGTTTCTTCCACAATAAGAGTTTTACAATTGTAGACTCTGTAAGCTTTGCTGATTTGAGAATATCCAACAAATATTCCCTCATCAGCTTTGCTGTCAAAAGCTTTCAATTGTTCTTTCCCATTATTGTGAATGAAACACTTGCAACCAAATATATGGAAATAGGCAACAGTGGGCAATCTACCTTTCCATAGTTCATATGGAGTTTTACCTTGACCCTTAGTGATTAGGGATCTGTTCTGTGTGTGGCATGCAGTGCTAATGGCTTCAGCCCAGAACCTCTTTGGCAATTTGGATTCAGCAATTAATGTTCTTGCTGCTTCTTTCAAGGTTCTGTTCCTTCTTTCAGCAACACCATTTTGTTGAGGTGTTCTTGCTGCTGAAGTCTCATGAGTTATGCTATTCTTGCTACAGTACTCATTGATGTATGAGTTTATGAATTCTGTGCCTTTGTCTGATCTGATCTTGACAATACTTAGGCCTTTTTCATTACTCAATCTCATCATCAATTCAGGTAGGTTGACTTGGGTCTCCTTTTTGTTCAGTAGAAATACTACCCAAGTGTACCTGGAAAAATCATCAACAACTACTAAAGCATATTTTCTTCCATTTAAGCTTACAGGGATAATTGGGCCAAATAAGTCCATATGCAGTAGTTGGAGAACTCTCTTAGCAGAAATGACAGGCTTTCCTTTGAATGAAGCTTTGATTTGCTTTCCTTCCTGACATGGCTGACATACATGTTCCTTGGTGAACACTTGGTTTGGCAGTCCTTTCACTAGAGAGTTCCTTGCAAGCTTGTTGATGGTTTTGAAGTTCAGGTGGTTTAGTCTTTTGTGCCATAGCCAGCTTTGCTCACTTGTGCTTTTGGCAACAAGACAAACTGCTTCAGGACTTTTGCTCCAATCTGCAAAATAAACATTTCCCTTTCTCACCCCTGTTAGTAGCACCTGTTGTGTTGATTTGTTTTTTATAAGACATTCATTTGGTGCAAATTCAACATTGTATCCTTTGTCACATATTTGACTTATAGATAGCAAATTATATTTTAGGCCTAGAACATATGAAACATCAGTAATTTTGACACTACCAATGTTTAATGTAATATAACCTCTTGTGATCCCTTGAGAGCTATCTCCAAAGGTTACTGAAGGACCATCTTTTTCAATGAATTCTGAGAGAAGCTCCTTGTTTCCAGTCATATGTCTTGAACATCCACTATCCAAGTACCATGCTGTCTTCTTGTTTATGCTTCTCTTCTTCTTGTGGTCCTTGCAGTCCTGCAAAGTCAAACTTTAGGTACCCTTTGAATGTTGGGTCCTAGAGGGTTAGCTGTACCTTTTGGAACCCAAATCTGCCTTAATACTCTGATTGACTCAAAGTGACTGACTTGGTTTCCATTTACATCTACATACACAGTCCTACCCTTAAATGCCTTGGGTGGTTTCTGTGCATAAGTGTTAGTCTTGTAAGGTTCAGGAGAGTTGGTGAATTTCTTTGGGACAGGTCTCCTGAAGTTACTAGACTTAGGTGCAGCTTGGTAAAACCTTTGAGGATAGGGGCTTGGATGGCCTTTTCCCTTTGGCATGAAAGGTCCAGGCGTCCTGAAACTGTTATACCTGTCAGTGGGGTTGGGCCTTAATCTGTCCAGTTGAGGTTGCCTCATTTGAGTTGGCCTTTTCTGAGCAGATTTTGGACAACTCCACTGATGAGTGTTCAGATGGTTTGGCCTTCCATTGTTTCTCCCCTCATTTCTCTTGTATACAATGTTCTTAACCTTTTCCTTAGGTTTGGGTTTAGAAGCATTGTTTACTTGAGTAGGTATAAGAGTTTCTTTACCCTTTCCCTTGATCAGTGGCTGGTTTACTTCCATTTCATTTTGTTTTTGTTGAGCCACTGACCTTACAAAGATCATCTTAGAATTGCACGTTGAAGCAATGCTAAGACCAAGTGAGGGTTCAAATGGATTATAGCCTAATCCACTTCTTTGAGCCATTGGTCTTTGAAACCCTTGAATTTCCTCTATTGCTTTAAAGGATTTGTTCAAGGCAGACATCTTCATTTTTAGGCTCCCCTCACTTAATTTAAGAGTATAAAATTCATGTGAGAGATTATCAAATTTAGCTTGAAGGATTCTAAGATCAAAATCCTTTTTTTTCAGAGCCAGATTTTGTTCATCCATTTCATCATGTTCTCTCACAATCTGCTGATACAACTCAGCTGATTTAAAGTCAAACTCTGGTTCAGGAAGGTTGGGAGTTTGGACTTTAGAATTCAACAGTTCATTTTCTCTCAATGCCATATTGCATACTTCTTGAAGTCTGGTGAAATCCTCAAGTAACTTCCCAAAGTTGAGTTTCAAGTGGATTTCACTGGACTCATGTGTGTTATTTGAAGAATTGGAAGATGAACATACCTCTTCATTCTCAAAAGCCATTTGACAGTCATCATCACTGTCACTGTTGGAGAATAGCCCATCATCAGATGAGTACACACTTTCTTCACTTGCTGATGCCCCAGCTACTATGGCCTTCCTGTTGTTCAGCCTCTTATCTCTTTTGTTCTACCTTTCTTTTCTCTCTTTTGAACTTAGGTCAAGACAATCATACTGAAAATGACCTTTTTTCTGGCAGTTATAACACACATCTTCATCATCATTCTTCTTGCTTGAGGACTCCTTCCTTCTTTATGATGATGGTTCAGCTTTGCTGTACTTCTTTCTGTCAGCATATTTGTCTTCTTTCTTCTCATCAGAGAGTTTGTCCTCTGATTTGTTGTCAGGAGAGCTGAATCTTCTACTGATCCTGTTGTCTTGGTAGAACTTTTTGTATCTACAAAATTTATAGTTGGGCTTCTCAAATCTCCTGGCCATGAGTGCCAGCTCCTCTTTCATCTCAGTCTTGGAGACAGTTTGAGATGATCTTTGTGCATTCTTCTTTTCTGTCTCAGCAGCTTTGAATACAACACCTTTGCTTGAGGAGGATGACTCTTCATGCACCTTCTTTCTGTTCAAATCAAACTCATATGCTTTGAGTTCAGAGAACACTTGCTGCATTGGCATGTTGTCAAGATTGCTGGTGTTTTGCATCATGACAGAGTATATGTCCCACTTGGATGTGAGACTTCTCAGAATTTTCAGTGCAACCTCTCTTTTGGCATAGAACTTGCCAAGAGAGTTTATCTCATTCATGATGTCAGTGAATCTGCCATCAAGATGATCAATAGTTTCATTTGGCTCCATGGTAAATTGTGTTGGGATATGAATCCTAGAACAAGTCCTAAATGATGAAAAGATAAAGATGAAGTTTTGATAAGCCAAAAGTAGATTGAATATTTTCTAAGTGTTGACTGATCTAGTCTAGTTAAGAGAAGTCGTCTTGTACAGACCAGTAGAGTTCACACAAGACAAGTATTGTCAAGTTAACAAAAGACAAGTACTTATAGTACGTGGATACTTTGTATTAATTGTTTAGGTTGTTATTGAGCTATATTAAACATTGTATAGAAGCTCATGATTTTCATATGTAATTGATTATAATCATTGTATAGATTCTAAGTTGACTAAGCTATTTTATAAAGCTTAAAGTAATGTAATAGTCTTGTTAGGATTAGATTAGTTATTACTAAGTTTACTACTGAAGAAGACCGCACAAGAAGAAGGATGAAGTCTACACAAGACAGGTGCGACCGTGAAGACAAGACAAGTCAACATAATAAGAAGGATGAAGTTAGTTATTCAAAGCGCGTGGAAAGATAAGGATTGAAGAGTTAGTTAGAAATAACTAATTAACAATAAACGCGTGGATGGATAAAGCTTAACAGTTGCAAGTTAGTTTTCAAGAAAGGTTGGTTACAACTGACAAGTTCTTGGATTTAGAAGTCTATAAATACCTCATGGTATTCAACGATTTAAGACTACTGAACTATTGTTATTCTACATACTGAAGTATTACTGAAGCATTCAAAGAAGCAAACACTCACAGAGTTTGAAGTTCAGAAAGCAAGTCCAGAAGACAAGTGAAGAACGAAGAAAACTGCTACTGAATAAGTTTTTAGTTTACTGTTTTCAAGTTGCTAGATACTTGTAAATCTCTAGTAAGATCGAAGATATACTTGGTAGTATATTCGAGAAGATCTAAGTCTTGTTTCTTGGGACTTAAAATTACAAGAACACACATATTACTCCATTGGACGAGTTAATAGAAACATCACAACTGGGTTTGTGAGAGTGGACGTACACAAGTTGTCGAACCACTATAAAATCGTTGTGTGTTGTTTACTTTACTGTTTTGTTTAATTGCTTAATTGTTTACATACCTATCTGAACAAGACTAGTTGAGTATACATAGAACAGAAGTTCTCGAATATAAGTTGAGTATAAACTTGAATTGGGCTTATTGATATATTCTGATTTCCGCATTGTACTTTGATATATCGAAAGAATTTTGAAAAGTCTATTCACCCCCCTCTAGACATTTTCACTAGCTTACTCGATATTAAACTCAACTTTGGGACCTACAAATTGTTCATATTTTTGGATAGCCACTTGAAGCTTATTTTCTTTTATCTTTTGGGTGCCTTCACACATAAGTGCTAAGGTGTCCCAAATCTCTTTTGATGTGGTGCAGTGGTACACTCTTCCCATCACTGCATCTGGAATTGTCTGGTACAAAGTGTTCATGGCAATGTAGTTCAGGTTGTGCCTTTTTCTTTCTTCAGCTGTAAATTCATCCTCATCCTTTGGTAGCAACTCCCTTGGGTCTGCTTTCTGGGCATCAGTGACTTTGGGATTCACTTTGGTGAATGTGAAAGGACCTCTTGTGATGACTTTGAGCATTTCATCATGCTGGCAGGCAAGATGTGCTCTCATCCTGATTTTCCAAAAATCATAGTTCTCTATTGAGAACATTGGCAGTTTGTGATGAGAAATGTGATTCACTTGGTTTGGACCCATGTTGTTCAGGGTGTTGACAGCATCTCCTGGAACTGCATTGTTAGCCATCTTTATAGAATTTGGTTAGATAAACACAAATAAGTTTTTCAGAAATTTGGATCGGTTCAGTGACCACAGAAATATTGTGATTTGAAAAACCAGTTAGATTTTCAGAGGCAGTGGTCTTTGAACCCCTGCTCTGATACCACTTGTTGGTCCTTGATGGAGTATGACACAAGTGTATGGGGGGGGGGGGAATGCACTTGTGTAT
The DNA here is from genome assembly GCA_963675135.1 of Galeopsis tetrahit. Lineage (NCBI taxonomy): Eukaryota > Viridiplantae > Streptophyta > Magnoliopsida > Lamiales > Lamiaceae > Galeopsis > Galeopsis tetrahit. The sequence goes on from OY776134.1 coordinate 24,322,594, forward strand.
GCAAATTCTTTCTTTTTCAAAACAGTTTGATCTTATCAGGGAGGTTGTCTAACAACTAGCTTGAGTGTAAACTTCAATAGATACTTGTCCTACTGAGAACAATTAAGTGATCAGTTGGATAAATATCTAAAAGAGTTGCTAAGTGCGGAATGTGGTTAACCTTTTTCTTGAAAGAATACTCCAAGTTAATTTCTGAAAAACACAGTTGATCAGGGACTTTGTCCAAAACAGTTTTTCTTCACTTGCTGAAATTAATTCTTTAAGAATGTTTGATTGCAAGTAATGTAATAATAAAATGAATGCAGTAAGTAAATGACACAACAATTTATAGTGGTTCAGAGACTCAAGCTCCTACATCCCCTTTCCTTGATTGAACAGGATAATTCCTTAACAATGGAATTAGCTTGTTTTATAGTGCCAAGGTGCACTGATCAACAACACTCTCTTAGTGCTTTGATCCCTAGGATAATCTGAGTCCTAGTGCTCAATCTTTCTGAGTTAAGACTGTGTTTCTCAATAACAAACCTTAACTCCTCACTTCTACAACAAACACTACTTCACTCAATGAGGTAAGGGTTTGAGGTTTTGGTTCCAACTAATAGAGATATCCTTTACAATAAGAGCAGTGTAAAGGCTTAGGATATCTCAATGTTAAGCTTGGGATATTACAAGGAATGACTTAGCTATTTGAAGTGATCAGGAAACTTGGGATTCTTAAGAACAGCTTTGGTTTCCTTTTATTGCTTGATGATAGTTTGATAGCAGATAGTTGGATACATGAATCCTTGGATCACTTCTGAATTTATAGATCAATTTGATCAACTATCCGTTGGAGAGATAGCAATTCAAATTATCTATTTGCAGCTCCATTGAAACGGCTATGAAGCTTGACCTTCTATTATCCACTGTGTAATAAACTCTTCAATGGTTGCTTGAATGAATGTGTTGACTTCTGAAAAATGTGGCTGAGATGACTTGTGTCAGTTTCCAAATTTGCACATTTCCCAAGGTTGATTGTGGTAGACTTTACACTCCACCAACGGTTAGATGGGACAAGTCCCCTGACCATTCTTGCTGCAAATAGAATGTTCCAACATTCATTCAATTCTTCAGTCTTTAATGCTTCTAAGTCTTCAATGCTTGTTCAGGCTTGATGGCAATAAATGCTTCAATAAATTTGTCTTCTGTGAATACAACATTCAATGCTCTTGATCATTAAGGTTTCAACTGATCTGATGCAGCTCTTATCAATGCATGTAGCTTTGCCTTATTATTCTTGATCATTCAGCCATGTTGTCCTCTTCAGCATGCTTGTCTTAAATAGTCAGCAGACTTGACCTAAGATACTTAAGCATATGAAGTTGCCTAACATTTTCAGCTTTGGACAACTATCCTGAACTATAAATCTCACAACATTTCTAAGATTTAGACTTATGCATTTTACTGTCTCAACTATCCTGAGACAACTTGACTGATATATAATTGGATGTATCTCAACTAAACTGATCATCATAAATCAGGGGTTTTGGTATCTTAATCAAAATCAATTTATTTCCCAACAACTCGTCTGTTAGTGTTGGATCATTAAACAAAACACTTATATGAACATCAACAAAACGTTTTGTTGATCTATCCAATCGAAGGAATATTAATATTGAAAAGAAGGAATATTAATGTTGAAAAAATTATGTATTTCTTTTTTTACTAGCATGTTATTCCATCTTAGCTTATTGGAGTTTTTGCTTCTTTTGTGTTGTTGTAATAATTTTTATTTATTTAAACGATTAAATATATTTCGGTTAATGTACATCTTCTTTATCAATACTTATTCCTTTTACAATTTTTTTTTTTTAGATTACTTAGTTGAATGGTGTAGGAATATAATAGGTATAAAATGTTTGAAATTGTAAAAAGAACGTACTATTTTATTTTTTTAAGAGACATAACACAATCTTTTAAATTCAACTTACTTTACTACTTAATATAAGGTGTCTACTTACAAATTTATTTTGTTTACTCATGATTACGGCATACTTTTATAAAGTTCTACAAAAAATTTTCATAGTAATTTCTAAACCTCAATTGTCATATTAATTCGATCCTCAATAATCATCAATTGCTATTTTTCTCTTATTGACTATGGTGATTGATTTTTTTATTACGAATGCTTCAGTAGTAATGCTTCAGTTCTGAGTTGAGCATCTCTCAACTTGTAATACTTAAAATATTTTCAAAGGCATGAAAATATTTCAGCTCTCAAATCATTTCCGAGTTGAATATCTTTCAACTCGTAATACTTAAAATATTTTCAACGTATGAACATATTTCAGCTTTTAAATCAGTTCTGAGTTGAATATCTTTCAACTCGTAATACTTAAATTATTTTCAAGGCATGAAAATATTTCAGCTCTTAAATCATTTTTGAGTTGAATATCTTTCATCTCGTAATACTTGAAGTATTTTCAAGGTATGCAAATATTTCAGCTCTTAAATCATTTCTGAGTTAAATATCTTTCAACTCGTAATACTTGAAATATTTTCAAGGTATTTTAAATCGGTTATGAGTTGAATATCTTTCAACTCGTAATACTTCAAATATTTTCAAGGCATGGAAGTATTTCAGCTCTCAAATCATTTCGGAGTTGAATATCTTTCAACTCGTAATACTTAAAATATTTTCAACGTATGAAAATATTTTAGCTTTTAAATCAGTTATGAGTTGAATATATTTCAACTCGTAATACTTAAAATATTTTCAAGGTACGGAAATATTTCAGGTTTTAAATAAGTTGTGAGTTGAATATCTTTCAACTCGTAATACTTAAAATATTTTCAAAGGCATGAAAATATTTCAGCTCTAAAATCATTTCCGAGTTGAATATCATTCAACTCGTAATACTTCAAATATTTTCAACGTATGAACATATTTCAGCTCTTAAATCAGTCCTGAGTTGAATATCTTTCAACTCGTAATACTTAAATTATTTTCAAGGTATGAAAATATTTCAGCTCTTAAATCATTTTTGAGTTGAATATCTTTCATCTCGTAATACTTGAAATATTTTCAAGGTATGCAAATATTTCAGCTCTTAAATCATTTCTGAGTTAAATATCTTTCAACTCGTAATACTTGAAATATATTCAAGGTATGAAAATATATCAGCTTTTAAATCAGTTCTGAGTTGAATATCTTTCAACTCGTAATACTTCAAATATTTTCAAGGCATGGAAGTATTTCAGCTCTTAAATCATTTCCGAGTTGAATATCTTTCAACTCGTAATACTTAAAATATTTCCAACGTATGAAAATATTTTAGCTTTTAAATCAGTTATGAGTTGAATATCTTTCAACTCGTAATACTTAAAATATTTTCAAGGTACGAAAATATTTCAGGTTTTAAATAAGTTGTGAGTTGAATATCTTTCAACTCGTAATACTTAAAATATTTTCAAGGCATGAAAATATTCCAACTCTCAAATCATTTTCGAGTTGTATATCTTTCAACTCGTAATACTTAAAATATTTTCAACGTATGAAAATATTTCAGCTTTTAAATCAGTTCTGAGTTGAATATCTTTCAACTCGTAATACTTAAATTATTTTCAAGGCATGAAAATATTTCAGCTCTTAAATCATTTCTGAGTTGAATATCTTTCAACTCATAATAATTAAAATATTTTCAAGGTATGAAAATATTTCAGCTTTTAAATCAGTTCTGAGTTGAATATCTTTCAACTCGTAATACTTAATATTTTATACTCTTGTCTGAGTTGTTTATACTCTTCGGGGATTGTTTAAACTCCAGATATTTCATAGGGATTATAATCTCCCCAGAGTGATTTATATTCCTAAGAGTTTGTAGGGATTATACTCTCCCAAAAGTTATTTATACTCCTAAGAGTTTGTAGGGATTATACTCTCCCAAAAGTTATTTATACTCCTAAGAGTTCGTAGGGATTATACTCTCCCAAAAGTTATTTATACTCCTAAGAGTTCGTAGGGATTATACTCTTCCAAAAGTTATTTATACTCCTAAGAGTTCGTAGGGATTATACTCTCCCAAAAGTTATTTATACTCCTAAGAGTTTGTAGGGGTTATACTCTCCCAAAAGTTATTTATACTCCTCAGGGAGTTGTGTGTCTCGTTGAAAATTCAATGTCGAGCATTACCCTTTGGGTGGCGATGGATCTGACATTCAATCATTAAATTCACAAAAATGTTGACAAACTTCTCTAAATTTCTCCTTCCAAGAATTTCTGCTTCTATCCTGTCAATCTCACAACAGAAAGGTTAAACAATAATTTATACAAAGATTGGGCACATGTTTTTTCAATATTCTAGTGCTCATTCATTAAAAAGTGCATTTTCATGCAAATCTTGTCATATACTCAGTATGTGTCATACTTTTCACAACATCACAGTTAAGGAGTAATCATTTTTGTTGTCAAGTGTTTGTAGGAGCACTGCAAAGTGTTTTGTGAGGGTGGAGTTTATGAGAGAGTTTTCTTTTACGGGGTGTGCAAACAATTGTGGGACGGACAAATAAGGTAAATGTGCAAACTGGGACGGAGGGAATATAAATTAGATTATTTTAAAAAAACAAAATTAAATTGTTGTATATTGAAATTTTTTTTTTTTTTTTGGGAAATTAGTAACCTCTCCCACTTAAGCTTTTTCTTCTGCCCTAATTGATTAGGAATTTCTGGATTTGTATGTGCGAATTTCTTTTGTCAAATTTCTGAAAATTGAATTGTGAGGATTCTTTGATCTATGCTCCTTTTCCGCTGGGGGTTCTAGTTTGTAGGTGTGGGTCTATCAAAACTCTTCAATTTATAGTTCTAGTTTGTATACTGGTTCGTGAATTCTCTTGAATATTAGAGGATTCTTTCTCCAATTTCTTTGGTTGGTGAAGCAGAATGATAGTGACTCTTAGGAAAAAATTGTCACAGTAACAGGTTTTTGATTGATGGTGTTTATTGTTATCTTATTTTTTTCTCGTCTTTTGGAATTTGTGTGAAGTTGGTTTGATTATCGCAATCATATATATATATATATATATATATATATATAATATCTATAAATTTTTTTGAAACATATAATATAAATTTTTAATATCAAGTTAAGTTTTAATATGTTTCAATAAAAGTTTCATTCATTCGGCTCATTACCTACAAAATAATATTTATACTGTCTATATACGAGTATCTTTTAATTTTTATGTTTTAAATTGTAATATACTTCACTCGTTTCATATTGATTGACCTATTAGTCTTAATTTTTGTTTTAAAAATTTATCATTTTTAGCTATTTTTACCACGTTTCTCCCTAAATTACTCATATGTAAATTCCTATAATTTTTATTTTAATACTTTTTTCATCTTTCTTTCTTGATAATTGAAGCAAGTTATTCCACTCTCTTATACTTTCATTCATTTTTTCCCTCAATTTGTAAAAAAAAAATGTTATTTAATTATACGCAAAACAAGTACTTATAAGAGGGAAAAAGTAATAATTGCACTACTAATATTTTACTAATACACTTAGAAATTGTTATATAACTATTAAATATGATTAATTATAATTATAATTATTTTTTCTTTTATTTTTTATTATTTAATATTTAAAAAAAATTGTAAAATGGGTGGGGGGCCCAGTGACCCCCGGCCCCTCTCTCCCTCCGTCCCTGTATATTATGTATAGTAAGTGTTCCTTTTGAATCTAGTCGTTTGTCACTTTACCGTGATGATGTGTTCCATTTATTTAAGTGGTCTAGTTTCGGATATGGTATTGATGTCAATGCAAATTTAGAATTTGAGGAAGAAATATAGTAGTAAATGTCTATTTCGAATGATATATTCAGCGAAATGTTTAGTGATTACTATGTGTTTATTTTATTGGGTTGGTCTGCTATGGACTCGAGTGCATGTTGTGCACCCTAGTTCATGTTGCACTTTTCAGTTACTTACTCACTTACATTTTTTTGTAAATGGTGTTGCACTTTTCAATTATAACTTATAATTGAAAAGTGCAACACCATTTACCAAAAAGTGTAAGTCAGTAACTGGAAAGTGCAACATGGACTAGGGTGCACAACATGCACTCGAGTGCATACTAGACTTTACCTATTTTATTTGCTTGAGTTGATTAGTCGACTATGTGAATTTCATACATAGCTTCACGGGGAACTTTTAATGAATTTTAATGGTTTTATCAGGTCTTTGAGAAGCTTAATTGGACCAAGTTTATTTGATTTTCTAAAGAGCCTTTGATCTTGTTCGGGAGTTTGGGCGCTAACTTTTGTAATTTGTAGCATGTTTGTGGATTTCCCTTGGCAATGATTTTATGTACTCCCTTCGTCCCGGAAGTGTTTGCACTACTAAGTGGACACACTTATTAAGAAAAAAGTGTAATGAGTGGAGTGTTGAGGGGTAATTTTGTAAAGTTATATGGATAAAGTAAAAAGGTGATTGGAAAGAGAGTAAAAGTAATGACATTTTGTGTAAATATGTGAATATTGTGAGGGTGAAGTTTATTAGAGAGTTTCCTTTTATGGGTGTGCAAACAATTGTGGGACGGACAAATAAGGCAAGTGTGATAACAGTTGTTGGACGGAGGGAGTATTTATTAGGTTTTCTAATTGATTGCCCCATTCTTTATTAGCGTGTTATGTATACCTACTTACAATTAATCCAAACCGACCTGAACCCGGAAAATATGTACTACTTCTTATCTCTTCTGAATTTGCAAAGCTGGTCTGCAAGGTATTTGACCATATACAGTTGGAAACCCATTTATATGGTTTGTTCAAACAACATCAGATGAAACAAATTTCAGGTGTTTGCCAAAGTCAAGTGCCATTAAGCTGATTGATTTTGGTAGTTCTGTTTATGATAGCTAGATGCATAACTGCAATGTTTCAACAAAGCACCCGAAAGGCCAGAGTGATTGAAATTATGATAGTTTGAATAGCTTTGGTAGACATGCCAAGCTCATTAACTTGTCAAGTATCCTCCCTGAGTGGATGAGAAATACGACATCAAAGTTGTTGAATTAAAGAAAAATATACCATGTCCTCAACAGGTTAAAGAGTAAGCAAGCTAGATTTTTTATGTGTTTTGTTTTTGTATATTCGTTATACTAACACTCTTTCTGATTCAGACTATAAAGTATCTTGAGTTTTTGGTGGCCCAGGAAGATGCCACTACAATCTTTCCTAATTACATGTTAGAATGGAGGAAGAATCTAACACTCAATATTTCCGGCCATCATTTTGATTCATGACTTGATATAATTGTCGTGTTCTAAATCAATTATGTAATTCATAAAGCATGCAGACACATTTTTTTGTTCTTAAACAAAATATGAATTATATATGAGGATGTCAACTACTGGTATATTAATTGTCATATGAACAATTTATTTTTACAATTTCATGCTTCTCATGATTATTTTTGTTGAGGTTGCTGATTATATCTAAAATGTAGTTAATGAAAATATATTTTTATTGTAAAATTTTGTTTGGATATTGAACTTCATGTAAATTCTTTCTACTTCACCATATAACGCTATGGTGAATGATTTGTCAACTGGTATGGAGGGTGAGAGCTTGGTCTCTAGCTCCAAAAAAACATCCATTTTTGTTTGAGAGTCTTTGCTCTATATAGTAGTTATATGAAGTTATAGCACCCTGATGAGCAATGTGTCTACTTTTAACTTTATATTATCTAATAATGAGGGATAAGTTTCCATTTTCGTTTGAGAGTCTTTGCTCTATATAGTAGTTATATGAAGTTATAGCACCCTATCTACTTTTAACTTTATATTATCTACTCCCTCTGTCCCACAATTGTTTGCACTCTTTCCTTATTCGTCCGTTCCACATTTGTTTACACTACCCAAAAAGGAAATCTTTTCATAAACTCCACCCTCATAATATCCACATATTTACACAAAATGTCATTACTTTTACCCTCAATCCAATCATTCACTTTACTTTATTCATAAAAGTTACAAAATTACCCCTCAACACTCAACTCATTACACCTTTTTCTTAGTTTACGTGCCCATAAAATGGTGCAAACAATCCTGGGACGGAGGGAGTAATAATGAGGGATAAGTTTGAGAATAGCTTTAAGTTGTAAATCAAATAAAACACATGTTCAAATTATTTTGCATCAAAAGAAACAAGACTTGATAATTGTGTAAAACATGTGTAAAAACAACATAAATAAAAATATTATAGCACTAGAAAATAGAATAATTATTTGTATGACATTATAACGGAAGGATAGTCGGCATGACCCTTAACGATTGTATATTGACCATTCCCTTAACTTCGCATGGTTGATACTATGACTAAGGTATAAAACGTGGATAAAGCTATAAAAAATTGAAAACTTTAGAAAATAGATTAACGACTTGTGTAACGTTTTAACGGAACGCGGGTCATTATTGACACTATACTCACCATTCACGTGCTCGTTACTATGACTAGAGTATAAAATGTGGATATAGACATAAAATAAAGTATCAAAACTCTACAAAATGAAATAATGACCCGTGTGACGTTCTAACGGAATGCTAGTCGTTATGGCAACTAACTTTGCCGTATCTATTGTGTGACCATCATATAACTTTCAAGACCCTATTTTAAACATGTTTAGAGGTTTTGAGTGCATTTTGAATGTCATGTTTACCAGACAATACAAAGTTAGATTAATCTTTACATAGTAACTATATTATACAATTTAGAAATTACATAATGTTTCTAAATCAAGTCTAGTGGCACCTTCAAACATAATTTTATTTGAATAAAAGTTATAGAATCACAAAATGAGGACATTAGGAAAAGTAGGTTTTCAAATTTCTAGAATTTACACTATAAAATGGAATAACGACACGTACAACGTTACAACAGAACACAGGTCGTTATGGACACTAACGACTATATAATCACCATTCATTCACTTTCATGTGCTCCTTATTACGACTAGTGTGTAAAACGTGGATATGGACATAAAATAAGGCTTTAAAATTATAGAAAATGAAATAACGACTCGTGTAATGTTATAATGAAAAATGAGTTGTATTGGTATCAAGATACAAAAATTAAATTGAGTTTGAATAAAAAAGTTTGGAGAGGAGGGAATTTTGTTCTTTTTAAAAATTATATTTGCACCAAGACACAAATATTAAATTGTGTGAATTTTTTGGTTAAGGTGAGGTCTAATCAAATTTGTGGTTGTATTATGAAGAGATTGATTTTAGTGTCAATTCATCTTGTTCAAATTGAAAGGGACTACTCCATTTTTATTACCCTAAAGACACGTCCAGTCCATAGGGAGGTATAAAAGACAGTCATTATGGGAGATTGAGAGCCATATCAAAACATATTTTTTTCCAGATACACCAAATCCTTATCAACAAGATTAAACTCTCATATTTTGTGAAGTATTTTTTTACCCTTTTTCATAAAGACATCATGAATTTCAAATCTCTATTTCATCATATCTTAATCATGATTATATTTTTACAGTTAACCTCATCCATTAATCAATACACACATAATTCAATAACCTGTTGAGGCAAAGAGTTGAATTCCACCCCCTATGTGAGTTGGTATTAACTATGCCAGAAACTGAAATTGTTTAGCCATCTACAAATTCTATTATTATAAGTAAGTATAATGCCTACAAATTCTTCTCTTTGTATTTCTGCTCGAATTTATTCTCTCATCCTACAATATTCAAGCATCTCTGTTGTTTCTTTCATCTGCACAAACGACAACAATCTATTAAAACACATGTAAGAAATTTCTAGGTAGGTAAACTAGTGGTATCAGCCAAAGTGGCGTAGGACAAGGGTTCATGTATGCAAAAGACTAGCTAATAGAAGTAACAAATATAATTGTAGTTATTGAAAACATGATTGTAGTAAAGTGGTACTTGACCATATAGGTAAAGTCTAGTATGCACTCGAGTGCATGTTGTGCACCATAGTCTAAAGAAAAGTGTATGTTATTAAACTGAAAAGTACAACACAATATTACTAAAAAGTGTAAGTCACTATGACTAAAAATATTATTATACAGTTTAATAATTGAAAAGTGCAACACCATTTACCAAAAAGTGTAAGTCAGTAAAACTAAAAAGTGCAACATGGACTAGGGTGCACAACATGCACTCGAGTCCATAGCAGACCAACCCGATGTTGATGAATTCCAAATCACTGAGGGCCTAATATTGCATCAGTTTTATCTTGAACATTGCAGCAGACGCTTGACCAATTCCATTCAAGATTCTTCAACTCAAATAAATTACAACTCAACCACTATTAATAACTACTAGTATTAATCCATATCCATAATAACAAACAACACATAAAAATCACCTCTCTTTTGTGTTAAACACGTACGAAAAAACAAGGAATCTAGCATTGTCTTGGAGTTGTGATATAGTATTTGAATCATTTCTCTGGCAATAAAATGGCTTCTGAACTCTAGCTTAATGTGTTTATAAGGAATTTCCAGTCTTCCCTAATCTTATCATCTACAGAATTGGTATTTGCTGCTCTGCATAGCCAATATTATATTAATCATAGAGTTCTATTTAGCTAAGTCTCTTTAAAACAAAAACTAGTACACGGATCTTTCAAAACAAAGCCTTACATACATGTTGCCTTAAACAATTCGAAATCTTCAAGCACAAATTTCTTCCACAAAAACTCTAATAATTAAATTCGAGTCATTCTTCTTCTAAGTATACAAAGGATTGAAAAGCACAAAAGAATTAACATAGCATAAATAATAAAAAGAGTTATTCCCGTTAAAATAAAGACATCCTATCAAGCAACAAACCAATGTAAGAGATCGAAGATTAGCATAAACCTATTATATATATAAAAAAAAACGATTAAGATGATGGGTGCAGAAATATAAACCTGCAAAGTATTAATGTTTGGCTTGTACGACACGAGACGCGATTGAATTCCTGGCTTGTGTAGTAGATTTGCCTTCCAATTGCCGCTTCCATTTTTCAGGCGAGAGCGAAATAACTAGCTAGGGCACTCAGAAAATTGGATTTTTCTAAGAATTTTGAGTCTCGCGCGTCGAATAAGATATTTGGCAAAGAAGTGGGTATTGGAGATGGGGACGGATGATCGATGTGTGGGTTGATTGATTTTGATTAATGGTTTTTTTTTTTCAATTATAAGGATAAATTCGTAATTTTAAATTATTAAATTTATTATAAAAGTGCAATTGCCAACACAAAACGACATTGGAGCGATGATGACTAGGGCTACGCCTAGGGCAACAAAGCAGGTCACTAAATTTAAAACATTATATTTTAGATTTGACGGCTCAAATAACTGGACTATGAATAGTCCAGGCCAAGCAACAGTCAAACACACAGAGACTATAGTAAAGTAAAATACTGAATTGAGTGTAAAATTAGTGACATTTTGTATAAATATAAATGGGGTAAAGCTAAACATCCTGAATCTGAATATCCAAAAAAGAATATTTTAGTCATTTTATTATTTAAGTTGTATCAAAATGACTAATATACCCTTAATTAAAAAAATAGTGATTAAATTTAATTTATTAAATTTTAGAGGGGGTGTATTCAATTCAGATTCTGTTGGATTTTTTTGGACTTTAAAAAGTCAGTGGATTTAGAAAATCCATAGACTCTATGCAGAGTTTGACAAACTTTTTTATTGATTTATATGGATTTTCATAGATTTGATAAGATTTTGAAATACACATTTTTTTTATTGATTTACATGGATTTCCATAAACTACGCCCCTAAAACTATTGATGCAAACGTATATCGAACACACTTGTATATAAAAAAAATTATCTAAATTATTTAGAAAAAATACAAAAAATATATTAGTTCAAAAATAATAATATTATTCATCATTATTGTTGTAGTTGGTTTTGAGAAAGCAATTCCAAATTTTCCTCCATGTCGAGATGTGGTGAATCTTGATCTTCTTCATATTCGACATTCTTTCCGAAAAAAGTTATGTAATCCAGCACAAGCCAATACTAACTCTACTTGTGTTTGAAATGGGAACAGAGGTGGGTTTTGAAAATTGTGAATCACGATTTGAAAATACAAAAAATTCTCTCAATCACATTTTTTAATGATGCATGGCAAAGATTGAATAACTCACTTGCATTTCTGGCGTCGTCGACCTTGACCACCAAAATCTTTTTAGATGATATCGAACAAACATGCTAATTTTAAGATCTCAAGAACATTGTGAATAAATGTTTTTGGGATCTTAATGTTTTTGGGATCTTAAATGGCATTAATGTTATAAATTAGATTAGGGGGCCATCGAGAATATATTATTGCTAACCTAAAGTTGTCAACTGGGCCGATATACTATAATTTTTAAAGAGATAACATAATTTTTAAAATACAGAGATGTAATCTTTTTCACGATAATAATGGTGGTGAAAAATCTGTGATGCTTATCGAATAACATAGTTACGTTTCTTGATTTTATTTCTGTTTGAAGAAGAGCAGGAAGATATGCTTATCGAATAACATAGTTACGTTTCTTGATTTTATTTCGTTTGAAGAAGAGCAGGAAGATGGACAGGTTTTCGATTTTGTAAACTGCTGTGTAGGATTTCGTGGTTCGAAATACATCTAAGAATGTCTGTTTTTTCTCTACTTTTCTGGGCTGTGATAGTCATGAACCAGTTTTATAGTGTAAATTTTGTTAAAAGAACAACAAAGTTTTTTTTTTCTTCTTTTTCAGAGTCTTCTGAGAGAATCTGTTGAAATCTCTGGTTTTTAGAAGAGATTTTGAATAGTGAAATTTATTTATATTTTTGAAGGAGAATTCAACGAAATCCATAGAGTATTAAAATCCATAAATTGTTGAATACCTAAAGATTTCTAAAGACTTTTTAAAATCCGCATAGAATACCTCAAAATTTTGAAAGACTTTTAAAAATCATTGAATACCCCAGATTTTAAAAGTCCAAAAAAATCCAACAGAATCTCAATTGAATACACCCCCTTAATGTAATCTGTTTTAGATTGAAACGGATCATCTTCTTCGCTTATTTGCTTCCTCTCCAACACACCATTTTCGGTTGGGCAACCCAATGTTTTCAAAATCGTACCGGCCAGTTCAACCGGTTTAACTGTGAACCGGTCACGGAACCGGTCCTAAAAACCCTTAAAAACCATTTTTCAGGTTCGACCGGTCAAAATCGGTCAAAAGCCGGTTCAACCCGTCAAAAACCGGTAAACCGGTTGATATCCGGTCAGTCCGGTTCGTTTTTTTATTTTATTTTTAATATTAAAATAAATTTGAATTGGTTCATTCATAAAATTGATACCAGCAAATCACGAACGCCTCCAAAGCCAGATTGCTATGAAATTATATTTTTTTAAAATAAAATTAATATCTAGAGTATAATATACTTAATATTATCCTATTCTCAAAAAATAAGAAAGATTATTTACCTGTTTAAGATTTCAGCCGATACCTTAGCCAGAGAAGTAGCCGTCACTGGGAGAAGAAGGAAGAACTTAAACCCTAATTCACTCTTTGTAGGAATGTAAATGGGCCTGGTTGACTATTGTTTTGGTAAATGTGGCCCAAATTCATATACCTATTGGCTATTTAACATAAGTCCCAAACTAGAGGTAATATTAGGAATGTTGTGTTATTACCTCTAAAAAAAAAACTTTTTAACTCTATTTCAGATTTTTTTATTCAACAATCTACTTTTTATATTTCAAATTTTACGTTTGCATATATATATTTTAATGACACATAGATAATATTAAAAAAAATACATAATAATTATTTTACCGGTTGAACCGTGAACTGGTGACCTGTCCGGTTTGATCACCGGTTCGATTATGGAAACACTGGGGCAACCACAGTGCCGCCACCTCTTTTTTTCAAAATCCGGCCACCATCTCCTTGTTCCAAAATTTGGCCACCATTCCCAAACAAATGGCATTTCATCCGGAAAATAAACTTCCCAAACAAATGGCATTTCATCCGGAAAACAAACTTCTCAAACAATTTTTTATTTTGATAACTCCTTGTTGGGAATAAAATGAGATATGTTTTGATTCAATACCAAAACCCCCTGAGACATGCCTAAGTCAAAGATGATTATGTTCTAAGAATGTTAGAACATATAGAATAAGGCTAGATGAGAAGCTGATATGTTAAGCAGCTCTTAATTAGTTAGATGCACAATTTGAGGGGGAATCTATGCTTTGAAGCTTATCAAGAACAAGTCCCCTCAAGGCTCAAATTCTGGAATCATGATCAAGTCCACTGAAGGACAGGTATGCTGATCAGAAGAGTTGTCCAGACAAGTTGTCTCAGCACAATCAATTCAGAAGAAGTGTACTGAAAGCTTGAGGTCAACCATGCTGAAGAGACAAATACACCCTAGAGACCCTCATTGAATCATGCTAAGATCACTTTAAAGTGAAACAAAGGGTAAGAGTCAAGTCATCTGAAGAAGAGCAAGCCAACCTTGCTGAAGAGCAAGACTGCTGATAGTGATAAGGAGAGTTGTCCAGTTGATAAGGAATGTTGTCCTATCATTGGAACAACCTTCAGAAGCCATGTCCAAGTCCTAACAAGAGAATCTTAAAGTCAGACCTTGGGAAGAGTGCTGCAGAATGAAGACAAAGCTTAAACAGCCGTTTACTTCCCAAATGAGGACATGTCACTATCAAGATTCTGTCTTCAAAGTTGAAGAACTAAAAGAAGACATTTATGGACATTTGAGACTGCCTCTCCAACGGGCAAATCCTTCAATTGTCTATAAATACAGAAGTGTGAAGACCATTTGAAAGGACCTCAACATTTGACAAGAACATCCAACTATCTTACAAGCAAGAGTGCTTTCTAGTTTTCAAAGACTATCTTAGAGAGATATCCTAATCCTTATACACTGATCTTCATTGTAAAGGATATCTCATTAGTTGGAACCTTACTTCAACCCTTACCCCTTTCAAGTGAGAAAGTGAGAAGGTTGTTGTAGTAGTAGTAGAAGTGGTAGGAGCTGACTGTTGAGAGAAGAACAGTTCAGTTCTGAGTTGAGAAGAGGGTACTAGGACTCTAGACATCCTAGGGATCAATTCACCAAGGAGTGGTGTTATTGATCAAGTGCACCTTGGCACTATAAAACAAGTTAATTCCAAGAGTGAAGGAATTATCATGTTCAATCAGGAAAAGTGGATGTAGGAGCTTGAGTCTCTGAACCACTATAAACTCTTGTGTTGATTTGCTTTTTAAGTACTTTCATACATTAAACACTGCACACAAAACTGATCTTTCAAAGGATAAACATTCAAATACTGTGCAAAACCTATTTGGACAAGTTCCCTGAAAACTGGACTGTATTGAATTGACAAAGTGATTTCAGTAACTTTAAAAGAGTCTAAACTAAAAGGGCCAACCACTATTCCGCACATATAACTCCTTTAGATAGTTATTCAACTAAGTACTCAATAGTACTTAGTAGCTTGATTATCTTAGAAGAGTTAATCATCTTCAGCAGAGTTGTCCAAGACAACCTTGCTGAGCTCTGGTTTGATCAAAAGTTGAAAAGAATTGCATACAAGTGTATTCCCCCCCCCCCATACACTTGTTATATACTCCTTTCAGGACCAACAAGTGGTATCAGAGCAGGGGTTCAAAGACCACTGCTTCTGAAAAGCCATCTTGGTTTTCAAAATCACATATTTGGTGTGGTCACTGAACTCATCTATCTGAAATCCTTGATATCCATTGTCTAACCTCCTTCTTGAAGAAATGGCAAGAGGAAACAACAACAACAACCAGAACCAGCAGCAAAATCCTGATCAGAACATTAATGCTGCAGTTCCACCTCCTGCTGTTCAAGGACTAGACAACATGGCAACAAATCCAGTCAATCACATATCTCATCACAAATTGCCCATGTTCTCAATTGATAATTATGATTTCTGGAAAATCAGAATGAGGGCTCATCTTGCATCTCTTCATACTGATATGTTAAGAGTGATCACAAGAGGTCCTTTTGTGTTCACCTTTGTCAATCCCAGAGTCACAGAGGCTCAAAGGGCAGACACAAGAGATGTACTACCCAAAGATGAAGATGACTTCACTGCTGATGAAAAGAGGAAGGATAATTTGAATTATCTTGCAATGAATACCCTCTATCAAACAATTCCAGATGCAATCATGGGAAGGGTCTACCACTGCACAACTGCCAAGGAGATATGGGATACTCTTGCAGAAATGTGTGAGGGCACTGAGAAAATCAAGGAGAATAAGCTCCAAGTGGCAGTGTAGAAGTTTGAACAATTCACAATGGAATCTGAGGAGTCCATTAAAAAATTTGCTGGTAGATTCACTGATGTGATGAATGAGATCAACTCATTAGGCAAGGTGTACTCCAAAAGAGAAGTTGGATTGAAGATCTTGAGAAGTCTCACTCAAAAGTGGGATGTATATGCTGTAATGATGCAAAATAGCAAGGATCTTTCCACCATGCCAATGCAACAAATCTTCTCTGAACTCAAAGCTTATGAGTTCGACCTCAATAGAAGAAAGCCTGTTGAGGAGCCTTCAATTCCTACAAAGGGAGTGGCATTCAAAGCCAAAACTGCTGAGCCAGAAATGCAGTCCACTCCAAGATCATCAAAGTCAGTCTCCAAGACTGAAATGAAGGAGGAACTAGCCTTGATGGCTAGAAGGTTTGATAAGCTAAACTCAAGGTTTGGTAGATACAAGAAATTCTACCAGGACAACAAATTCAGGAGAAGGTACAACTCTCCTGAAGCTCAGGCTGAGGTCAAAAAGCCTGATGAGAAAAGATCAGAGGACAAGTACTCTGATAGGAGAAGGTCCAGTAGAGCTGAACCTTCATCATCAAAAAGAAGAGAAGAACCAAAGAAAGATGATGATGAAGACTTGTGCTATAATTGCAAGAAGAAAGGGCACTTCCAGTATGACTGCCCTGAACTGAGCTCTAAGGAGAGAAGAGAAAGGCAAGCTAAAAGAGACAGAAAGTTCACCAATAGAAAGGCCATGATGGCTGGTGAAGAATCTGAAAGTGCTGAAAGCTTCAACTCTTCTGATGGACTGTTCTCCAACAGTGAAGATGATGATGATGTTTGCAACATGGCTCTTGAGGATGATGAGGTATCCTCTACTTCTAGTTCACCATCATTCATCTCACAAAACACTAGTAAGGTCAACCTGAAGCTTTCTCTTGGAAAGTTGATGGAAGATTTCACTATGTTACAAGAATTTCATGATAACTGTGTGAGAGAAAATGAAAGATTGGCAATTAAACTTGCTAAAAACTCTGAGGCAGTTGTTCATGTCAAGTCTACTGAGTTGTATCAATAAGTCTTGAGAGAGCTTGAGGAAGCAAATCTCAAGATAGTTGACCGACAAAAGGAGATTGATGATCAACTTCTCTCTCAGAAGAGAAAAGATTTTGAATTGAAAATTATAAATGCCAAATTTGAAAACCTCTCACATGAGTATGACATTCTTAAAACAAGTGAAGAGAGCCTAAAATTAAAGATGTCTGCTCTGAAGAAATCCTCTAGAGCAATAGAGGAAATTCAGAGTTATCAAAGACCTATGGCTCAAAGAAGTGGATTAGGTTTTGATCCATTTGAATCTTCACATTGTCTTAGTGTTGCTTCTATAAGTAACACTAAGAGAATCTTTGTTAAGTCAGTGGCACCAACTGAAAATGAAGATAAACAGCCACTGAACAAAGGAAAGGGCAAAATGGATGACTTGCCTACTCAAGTGCTTCAGGACACTAGGCCAAAACCTAAGGAAATGGCCAAAGTCCCTGAACACAAGAGGAATGTTGGTCAGCAGAGTAGACCCAATGGAAGGGCAACTCTCCTGAACAATGTTCAGAGGAGTTATCTAAGGTATAATCAGCCTAGGCCAACTCTACTGAGAAAGCCTCGGCTGGCTAGACCTAAGGACAACTATCCTCAAAGGCAAAATAAAATGAGACAACCAAAACCCTATATGCCAAAGGGTAATGGTCATAAGAAAGCCTTTCCTCAAGGATTCCCTCAAGTAGCACAAAGAACTCATAAGTTCAGGAGATTTGACAACTCTCCTGAAACTTACAGAGTTAACACTTTCACACATACTTTCCCAAAGGCATTTAAGGGAAAGACAGTGTATGTTGATGCTAGAGGAAAACAACTTAGCCACCTTGAATCAATCAGGGTTATTAGGTAAGTTTGGGTTCCTAAAGGTACAACTAACCTCTCAGGACCCAAAACTCAAAGGGTACCTAAACCTATCTAATTGCAGGTACCAATGGGCCACAAGAAGAGGAGCATGAGCAAAAAGTCAGCATGATACCTTGACAGTGGATGTTCAAGGCACATGACTGGAAACAAGGAACTCCTCACTGATTTTATTGAAAAAGAAGGCCCAAATGTCACATTTGGAGACAGCTCACAAGCAACAACAAAAGGTTATGGTACTTTGATGATTGGTAACATCAAAGTATCCAATGTATCTTATGTGGCAGGTCTCAAGTATAATCTCCTAAGTATCAGTCAATTCTGTGATAAAGATTTCAATGTTGAGTTTTCTAGTGGAAAATGCTTAATCAAAGATAAGACTCAACAAATTCTATTGACTGGAACTAGGAAAGGAAATGTGTATTTTGCAGACTGGGACAAGTCTACTGATGCTGCATGCTTCATTGCTAAGAGTTCTAGTGAACAAAGTTGGTTATGGCATAAAAGATTAAACCACTTGAACTTCAAAACAATGAACAAAATTGCTAGAAATGCATTAGTTAAAGGACTACCTAATGAGGTTTTCATTAAGGAGCATGTTTGCAAACCATGCCAAGAAGGAAAACAGATTAAAGCCTCATTCAAAGGAAAACCAGTTATTTCTACTGAAAGGGTACTTGAACTTTTACATATGGACTTATTTGGACCAATTACCCCTGCAAGCATAAATGGTAGAAAATACACATTGATTGTAGTAGATGACTTTTCTAGGTTCACATGGGTAGTATTTCTCCTTAATAAGAAGGAAACACAAGTCAAACTACATGAACTCCTTAAGAGATTGTCAAATGAGAAAAGCCTTAGCATTATCAAGATAAGATTTGATAAAGGCACTGAGTTCATAAATTCATACATCAATGAGTATTGCACCTCTAATGGAATAGCTCATGAAACCTCAGCAGCTAGAACTCCCCAACAAAATGGAGTTGCAGAAAGGAGAAATAGAACCTTAAAAGAAGCTGCTAGAACCTTAATTGCTGATTCGAATTTACCTAAGAGGTTTTGGGCTGAAGCTATAAACACTGCATGCCATACTCAAAATAGATGTTTGATTACTAAGGGGCAAGGCAAAACCCCCTATAAACTCTGGAAAGGAAGAATGCCTAAAGTGTCATACTTTCACATCTTTGGTTGCAAGTGTTTCATACATAATAATGGGAAAGAACAGTTGAAAGCCTTTGATAGCAAAGCTGATGAGGGAGTATTCCTTGGATATTCTCAAATCAGTAGAGCTTTCAGAGTCTACAACAAGAAAAACCTGATTGTGGAGGAAACACCTCATGTTGTGTTTGATGAATCTATTCATGAGTTCAGGAATGAGAACTTGGAATCAGAAGAAATCACACAAAGGACAACCAGACTGAGCCTAAAAGACAAAGACACTGAATTCTTAGAAGTTGTCCAAGCCAACCTACCTGAAAAACTCCCATTGGACAACAATCCTGAAGGCAACCTTCCTGAGGCAAATCCCACTGAAAGAAATGGTGAACTGAATGATCCAATCCCAGTTCACATCCAGGTAACAACTACCAATGAAGAAGCAGTTCCTGCTGAGGTAGTTAATGGGTCAAATAATCAAGGGGAAACTCAAAATGTTGAAAATGCCAATGTCCCTGACATTGAGGACAACACCCCTGTTTATGATCCTGAATTAGATACTGCATTCAATTATCCTGAATTTTATGATCAAAATGACTCAACTTCAGTAGAGGACAACTCTACTGAAGAGATCAGAAAAAGAAGGACTTGGTTGTCTGACCATCTTACTGATCTAATACTTGGTGACCCAAGTATTGGAGTCAAAACAAGGAGATTTCATGGTGAAAGTGCTCTTTTTTGTTGTTTCTTGTCAGAACAAGAACCAAGTGATATTGAAGAAGCACTTCAAGATGCCAATTGGATCACAACCATGCAGGAAGAACTGAATCAATTCACCAGAAATGAAGTTTGGGAGCTGGTGGATAGACCTTCACATCAAGATGTTATTGGAACAAAGTGGGTGTTCAAGAACAAGAAGAATGAGAATGATGTGATTGTCAGAAATAAAACAAGACTAGTGGCAAAAGGCTATTGCCAGCATGAAGGCATTGACTATGATGATACCTTTGCACCTGTGGCAAGGCTAGAAGCAATAAGACTCTTCCTAGCCTATGCAGCCCACAAGAGGTTCAAAGTGTACCAAATGGATGACAAGAGTGCCTTTCTGAATGGAGTCTTGAAAGAAGAAGTCTATGTGGAGCAACCACCTGGTTTTGAGGCTGGAAACCAAGTTTACAGACTGAAGAAGGCTCTATATGGACTCAAGCAAGCCCCTAGGGCTTGGTATGATACACCGTCACAATTCCTCTTGGATCATGGATTCACCAAGGGAACTGTGGACAGAACTCTCTTCAGAATATCTGAAGGAGAGGACATCTTGCTTGTCCAAATTTATGTGGATGACATAATATTTGGATCCCCCAATGAGAAGCTGTGTGAGAAGTTCTCCAAGCTAATGCAAAGCAAGTTTGAGATGTCCATGATGGGGTTGATGAACTTCTTTTTGGGACTTCAAGTCAAGCAATCAAAAGAAGGGATCTTCATCAACCAAGCTAAGTACACCAGAGAAATGATCAAGAAGTTTGGGTGTGCTACTAGCAAGCCAGTAAGGATCCCAATGAACACAAATTGGAAGATGGATCCTGATGAGAGTGGTGTTCCAACCAACTCCACTGAGTATAGAGGAATCATTGGATCACTTCTCTATCTCACTGCCAGCAGACCTGACATCACCTTTGCAGTAGGTGTTTGTGCAAGGTTCCAAGCAAATCCTAAGAAAAGCCATCTTGAGGCTGCAAAGAGGATTTTAAGGTATCTCAAAGGCACTGAGAATCTAGGCCTTTGGTACCCTGCTGATGACAACATTGAGCTAACTGGCTACTCAGATGCTGACTATGGAGGTTGCAGAATTGATAGAAAGTCCACTTCAGGGACTTGTCAATTCTTAGGCAACAAGCTTATATCTTGGTTTTCCAAGAAGCAGAATACAGTGGCTACTTCCACCACTAAAGCTGAGAATGTTGCAGCTGGAAATTGTTGTGCTCAAATCCTTTGGTTGAGACAACAACTCAGAGATTACAAAGTCAACTCTACTGAAGTGCCAATATTTTGTGATAACAATAGTGCAATTGCAATATCACAAAATCCTGTCTTGCACACAAGATGCAAACATGTGGACATCAAGCATCACTTCATTAGAGATCATGTGGAGAAGAAGGACATAAAGTTGGTCAAGATCCACACAGATCATCAAAAAGCTGATATTCTAACAAAACCACTTGCAGAGGCAAGGTTTCTGGAGCTATCAGCAGAGTTGGGATTACTTGATCCAGGGAAGTTGGACAAGTAAAACCCATTGAAGTTAATGGGAGTAAAGTAACTGAATTGGTCTTCAGCAGACTTGGACAAGTCTACTGAAGTTCATAAGAGATGATCACAATTACTCAGGACACTTGTCCATTGAATCTCAGGACACTTGTCCACATCCTTTCAGGACACTTGTCCCAGTGGGGTCAGATAAGTTGTCCTGGCTATCAAACTATTTCCTTGGTTTGATAAGCACCTATTTTGGGTAATCATTGTCTACTATGATATCTGTCCCAATTACAGATATCATCACTATGGGATTTAATTTGTCCCCCACCCAAAAGGTCACTATCCATGCATTAAATGCCAAAATTTAACTCTTGTTTGCATTACACTTTTCAAGCCATGATCTATCTCGAAAACTCCCCAACCATTAACTAATATTAAATAACTTCCACGTTTTGAATAAAACCAATAACTCACTGTTACATTGGTTTTTGACCATTGGATCAAAACTGGCCAACTCCCCTGAAATCAATCCTGGCCGTCCAAGTGTGTTTTCCATTTTTAACAACAGTTGAAAACTCATAAAACTCACCAACTCATTGACAAACATTCCTTTTAGAATATTCTCAAGCCTTAAGATCCCCCACAAACACTTCTTCCCAAGCATTCGAAACCCTAGCTCTTATCTTCTTCAAAACTCTCTCAAATTCATTTCTGTAACCCTCAATGGCTCCCAAAGTTAGACCAGAAATGATCATTGATTTCTCCAACAAGGCTCTAAACCTTGATTTTGGATATTTGAGCAACAAAAACAGTCTTCACTTTGAGCCAATAGTATCATTTGAAAGTGAGGATCCTGATATTACACCAACCTTGAGATGGTTGAGAAGAGCTGGATTGCAGAAGTTTATGGAGGGTAGACCAAGCTCCTGCTTGGAAAGTTACATGGCAGAGTTCTTTGCCTTTCTCAAGTGGAGAGGTAAACCTGAAGATGGTGAAGTTTCCACAAGGCTTTCATATGTGGCAGAAGGAGAGGAAGAAGAGAGATTTCATAGAGTGAAATTCTCTTCAGAAGATCTTGAAGGAACCTTTGGATTGCCTTCTGAAGGAAGGAATCCAGAACTCTATGGTGCTGATCATGAAGAGGAGATAGCACAAGAATGGCTTTTGGTTCCAGGTCCCATCTCTTCAACACAAAACAAGAAGACTCTCAAGCCAAAATTTCTCAACCTTTTTGAGGTAGTTGCAAAGAGTCTTCTGAGCAATACTGGAAGCTTGGAGCAAGTCAGCCATCCAAGAATCAGAATTATGGCTGCAGTCATTGATGCTAGTGACAAAGGCATCAAGTTTGATTGGAGGACTTTCATCATGTCTGAGATGATGAAAGAAAAGGCCAAGTTTAAAGTAAAAACTCACAATAAGGTTGTGCTAGAAGGGAAACTCAAGTATTGCACCAGGGCAAGCTTGTTGATTGAGAGATTTTCCCATTATTCTCAAATGCAAACCTATGCAAAGCCCCTCCCAGCCCAAAAGATAATGTTCAGAAAGCTCAGCAAGAAAACTGAGCAAATGAGGATGCTTTTGGCCAAACCTGCTGAAGAGAAGGAGGAGGAGAAGCCCAAGTTGAAAAGAAGGACTAAGGCCAGAGTGGCAAAGACAAGGAAAGTGTCTCAAATACCCTCAGAGGAGAATTCAGGAGCTTCAACTGAGATTGAAGAAGTTGCTAAAGAGGGAGTGAGTGTGCCTTCTGATCATTCAGAAGAGTTGAGACAGAAGTACAATGAGACTAGACAAAAGTCTAGAGGTGATAAGAGGATCAGGGAGGTTGTCCCTGAAAAGGATGGTGAAGGAAGTGGGAGTAGTAGGGCTAGCAAGAGAAGGGCCAAGCCTACTGACAAGGTGTTGGAGCTTCAGGAGGAAAGGTCTCTCCAACTTGCTCTAAGTGTTGGGAATAAAATGAGATATGTTTTGATTCAATACCAAAACCCCCTGAGACATGCCTAAGTCAAAGATAATTATGTTCTAAGAATGTTAAAACATATAGAATAAGGCTAGATGAGGAGCTAATATGTTAGGCAGCTCTTAGTTGATTAGATGCACAATTTGAGGGGGAATACATGCTCTAAAGTCTATCAAGAACAAGTCCCCTCAAGGCTCATATTCTGGAATAATGATCAAGTCCACTGAAGGACAAGTATGCTGATCAGAAGAGTTGTCCAGACAAGATGTCTTAGCACAATCTATTCAGAAGAAGTGTACTGAAAGCTTGAGGTCAACTATGCTGAAGAGACAACTACACCCTAAAGATCCTTAATGAATCATGCTAAGATCACTTTCAAGTGAAGCAAAGGATAAGAGCCAAGTCATCTGAAGAAGAGCAAGCCAACCTTGCTGATAAGCAAGACTGCTGATAGTGATAAGGAGAGTTGTCCATTTGATGAGGAATGTTGTCCTATCATTGGAACAACCTTCAGAAGCCATGTCCATGTTCTAACAAGAGAATCTGAAAGTCAGACATTGGGAAGAGAGCTGCAGAATGAAGACAAAGCTCATACAGCCGTTTATTTCCCAATTGAGGACATGTCACTATCAAGATTCTGTCTTCAAGGTTGAAGAACCAAAAGAAGACATTTATGGACTTTTGAGACTGCCTCTCCAATGGGAAAATCCTTCAATTGTCTATAAATACAGAAGTGTGAAGACCATTTGAAAGCACCTCAACACAATCCAACATTTGACAAGAACTTTCAACCAAGAGTGCTTTCTAGATTTCAAAGACTATCTTAGTCTTCATACACTTCATCTAAGCTGAACTTAATTGTATACCCATACACAAGCTTAGAGAGATATCCTATCCTTATACACTGATCTTCATTGTAAAGGATATCTCATTAGTTGGAACCTTACTTCAACCCTTACCCCTTTCAAGTGAGAAAGTGAGAAGGTTGTTGTAGTAGTAGTAGAAGTGGTAGGAGCTGACTGTTGAGAGAAGAACAGTTCAGTTCTGAGTTGAGAAGAGGGTACTAGGACTCTAGACATCCTAGGGATCAATTCACCAAGGAGTGGTGTTCTATATCAAGTGCACCTTGGCACTATAAAACAAGTTAATTCCAAGAGTGAAGGAATTATCCTGTTCAATCAGGGAAAGTGGATGTAGGAGCTTGAGTCTCTGAACCACTATAAACTCTTGTGTTGATTTGCTTTTTAAGTACTTTCATACATTCAACACTGCACACAAAACTGATCTTTCAAAGGATAAACATTCAAAGACTGTGCAAAACCTATTTGGACAAGTTCCCTGAAAACTGGACTATATTGAATTAACAAAGTGATTTCAGAAACTAAAGGAGTCTAAACTGAAAGGGCCAACCACTATTCCGCACATATAACTCCCCTAGATAGTTATTCAACTAAGTACTCAATAGTACTTAGTAGTCTGATTATCTTAGAAGAGTTAATCATCTTCAGCAGAGTTGTCCAAGACAACCTTGCTGAGCTCTGGTTTGATCTAAAGTTGAAAAGAATTACATACAAGTGTATTCCCCCCCCCCATACACTTGTTATATACTCCTTTCAGGACCAACACTAAGAGAGAGCAAAGCTGAAAGCAGGACCAAGTCCAAGTCAAGGACCAACTCATCTGGTTCTGGAACTCCAGAATCCAGGGTCCCTAAAGGTCAATCAATGGAGGCCAACATCCCTGAAATTCAGAATCCTGAGCCCAACTCCCCTGAAACCCACATAACCCCTACCAATCAACCAATCATCCCCATCAATCTTACAAAGAGATATTATCCAGAAGGGAGTGTGCAAAGGAGTGGGATAGATGTGCTAGCAGATATAGCAGTAGATGAGACAAGATTGCAATCTCCCCTTGACTCATCTATGCTCAATTACTCAAAGCTTTTAGAAGCTGCACTCTTTGAACCAACCCCCTTGAGCAAAGCCCCTTCAGACCCATTGCTCTCAAAAGCAACTGAAGTACCTTCAATTGCACCCAACCCTTCTGAAGCCAATATCCCTGAACTCAACCTTCCTGAAGCCACTCTAGGAGAACCCAGAGCCAACTCCCCTATAACCCAAAGTCCTCATTCTAGTGGAGATGAGGAGGAGTATACTTTTGGAAGTATGCTCAGAGGAGGAGCCAAGGCTACTGTGGACAATTTGTATCCACAACTTGCTGGATTTCCAAGAATCCAGAAGATGTTCCATGATCTAAGGATGCTTGTTGATGTGAAGGACAAGACTATTATGGAGATATCACAAGTCATCCAAGATAAGGGTGCAAACTGGTGGCAAGTTGAGGAAAGCAGATTGCTGCACTTTGCTGGAGTTTTAAAGACAAGATTCCTCATTGATGAGGAAGTTTTTGCAAAGTTAGTGGAGGATAAAATTATTGAGGAGAAGGAAAGGAAAGCTAAGGGCATCAAACACCCTGATAGTAGCTCAAATGATGATGATTCCCCTGATGATCCCTCAAACCCTTCAAAACCCAACCCTCCTGAAATCCCTCAAGCCAACCTCCCTGAATCTACTCAACCCAAGTCTTCTGTATCAGGCAGACTTTCAAACCCCCCAAAAACCTATCATAGAAAAGGCTCTGTGTCATCAGAGGTGTTGACCAAGGGTGGTAACACAACCAAGGACACATCTGCCAATGAAGGTTCTCCTGAACCCAAGGCACAGCCTAAAGATGTTGAGGTTCCTGTAATAGAGGCTGGTTTGGTTAAGGCCTATTCAGTGTCAGGAGAGTTGGACACTGATCAGCCCCTAATCATTCAGGATGACTCAGTGGCTGTTGACATAAGCACTGTGATCTCCCCACAACTGCCATCTTTGAACCTTGTTGAAGGTGGAGATGCTGCAGGTTTAGGTGATGGAGTTGAAAAGGAAAATCTAGTTGAAAAACCAGAGGGAGTAAAGGATGATAGAAAGGTGGTGATTACTAGAATAGTGAGTGTACCACCAAATGAGGGTGATATAAGTGAGGAAGGACAGGCTATTCTTGAAGTCAAATCTGAACTTCAAGAATCCCTTGATGAAAGGAAGCCTGATTCCTTGTGTGAGGACATTATTAGTGAAGGGAGAAAAGAAATAGTTGAAAATGAGAAGAAGACTGCTGATGTATCAGAGTCTTATGCAAAAGAATTTGAGGGTGATAAGTGTGTTTTTACTGACTCTTTTAATTTATCTGACGTTGCAGGTATAAGTTTTGAACAAATCTTTGCAGATGATCTCTTGACAGATGCTCCAATCCAAGTAGACACTGGATCAGCACAAGCTTTACTTGGAGTGCAATCAGAAAAATTGGATTCCTTGGCTCAACAAGTTCAATCAGCTCATGCAGAAACTTCTGGAGCATTAGATGAGCATGGAAGAACTTTGGCATCTGTGGAAATGAGGCTGACAGGCTCTGAAGATGTGGTGTTACCCACATTGGAAGCAAGAATTGAAGGAGTGGAATCTGGTCTTCAAACCATTTCCACTGAAGTTCACAAAGCCAAAGTCAGTATGGAGAACATCTCCAAGGAGGTCAAGAAGGATCAAAAACTGCTAAGAGACAATCACAATGCAAATGTTCAAGCTATCAGATTGACCATTAAGCAAGCTCTTGGCAAGAAGACAGCCTTGCAGAAGAAAAGAGCAGAGGCACAAAGACTTGCTATGGTGAAAGCAGCTTCAGAGAAATTTTCCCAAAAGGTGATGGCCAACATTGCTGAAGGTGCAGTGGCCAACCTCACTGAGCTCCTTAAGGCCCAACTGGATGCATCTCTTAAAGCAACCATGGAGGAGGTTGTCCAACAAAAGATGAAGCCTGTTCTAGCTTTCCTTAGCTTGAGCAGTGATAGGATGCAAAATATACATGATGAAAATGTATATTTGTTGGAGGAGATGAAGTCTCTAACCCAAGCCCAGTCCTTGATGGCATCAACTATGAGTGAGCTCAAACCTGAATGTTTTGATGCTGCCAAAAAGGGGGAAAGGGAAAGAGCAAGGGCAAAAGGTGCCTTAGTGATTGGAAGCCCAGTCAATGGTAAGGACAAAGCTCCTGAGGGAAAAGGAAAGGAACCAGCAGTGCTGAACTTGGAAGAATTGGATGAAGAGGAACAGTTAGCACTTGCTTTGAAGAATTCAATGGCCTCAGCTCAAGAGGAAAGAGTTAGGCTACAGCAGAGACCATGAGGAGAAGTGTCTGGTTTGGACAAAGATGCTGAAGGTGTCCAAACTAGAGGAAAGATCAAGAGGGCCAAAGGAAAGAAAAGATCAGCTGAGACATTTACTGACTTTCCTAACAGCCTTGATCTGCCCCCTGAATTCAGAATTATTGATGAAGGGCCTACTTCAAAGAAGGCCAAAAATGCTGGAAAAATCAAGACTGCTGAAGGTCCCAAGTCCACTGAATATGTTGAAGAGCTATTTGCTGAAGGATTTGGACCTGAACCTAAGAAGAAGACAACTGTCCTAGCTCATGATCCATCAAAGCTGTTTCATGAAGGGTATGGCAAAGACCCTGAAACTCAACAGAAGCTGGCCATGTTGAGGGCCCAAGAAAAGATGGATTTGATGGATGAAGCACAAAGAGCAAGAGATAAAAGAAGAGCAGACTTCCAGAAGCCAAGAAGGAAGAGAGCAACTTATAACAAGATGAAGCCACAGTTGCTGATCCCAATGGACACCAAATATCCTCACTTGGATAAATGGGTGCCAATTCAGCTGAATGACTCATGGGAGGAAGCCAAAAGTGAGTTTGTCTATGATCAATATATCATTGACAGATGGAATGGAAGAGATGCCAACTCCACTTTTGCTGAGTTCATGATAGAGTATTACATAGAGCTTTATCAACAACTACTTGCAGCTGCTGATATTGCAAGATTTGAACTCACAGCTCCCAAGCCAATCATATACATGCCTCCAAAGCTTGAAGGATGGATTGACCAGGCAAGAATCCTGAAGGAATTTACTGAGATCCTCAAGCTAAACAAGATGGTTCTTGGACCTAAGGGAACAAACCAAGAAGCCATGGCACTGAAAAGGAGAGTGTGGGCACAATATGGGATGGTGCCACCTCCTGAGGATGATCTCTGAATTGGCTAAGTCTTCTGACCTTTTTGATTGGTCAACTGTGCTGAAATTTGGTTAAGATTGCTGATGTGGTGTGCTATGATAATCTAATTGCTCTGATATGCATTGGTTGCTCGGATTTAAGCATGTGATCTGATACCTGATGTTTTTGCTCTAATCCAAATATTGTTAAGTGTTCTGGTGTTTGATCTGAAACTAGAAGATGCTCTGATATTTGAAGACCTAGATATGTTTGAAATGATCAGATGTTTAAAGCTCTGATACTCTAGATCTTATGTTTAGTATATGCTCTGAATAGTTGTAATGAAATGATCTATTGTAATGATGTCTTGAATTCATGCTCTGATATGTTAAATTCAACTATCAACATGCTTGTAATGATTTTCATATAAATGATAGTTGAACTGACTTTGAATCAAGATACATTATTGCAGAAATCTCTCCATGCCTATCTTTAAAACCTATGTGCAACATGAACAGTGAGTACACTAACACTTTGTTTTTCAGGAAATTGACCTTAGTCATGTCTTCTGAAGATAAACGTAATAGGTGTAGTCAAGTCACTTTTGCATAGAATGTGTAGGTTTTGGCATCATCAAAAAGGGGGAAATTGTTGGGAATAAAATGAGATATGTTTTGATTCAATACCAAAACCCCCTGAGACATGCATAAGTCAAAGATGATTATGTTCTAAGAATGTTAGAACATATAGAATAAGGCTAGATGAGAAGCTGATATGTTAAGCAGCTCTTAATTAGTTAGATGCACAATTTGAGGGGGAATCTATGCTTTGAAGCTTATCAAGAACAAGTCCCCTCAAGGCTCAAATTCTGGAATCATGATCAAGTCCACTGAAGGACATGTATGCTGATCAGAAGAGTTGTCCAGACAAGTTGTCTCAGCACAATCAATTCAGAAGAAGTGTACTGAAAGCTTGAGGTCAACCATGCTGAAGAGACAACTACACCCTAGAGATCCTCATTGAATCATGCTAAGATCACTTTAAAGTGAAACAAAGGGTAAGAGCCAAGTCATCTGAAGAAGAGCAAGCCAACCTTGCTGATAAGCAAGACTGCTGATAGTGATAAGGAGAGTTGTCCAGTTGATAAGGAATGTTGTCCTATCATTGGAACAACCTTCAGAAGCCATGTCCAAGTCCTAACAAGAGAATCTTAAAGTCAGACCTTGGGAAGAGTGCTGCAGAATGAAGACAAAGCTTAAACAGCCGTTTACTTCCCAAATGAGGACATGTCACTATCAAGATTCTGTCTTCAAAGTTGAAGAACTAAAAGAAGACATTTATGGACATTTGAGACTGCCTCTCCAACGGGAAAATCCTTCAATTGTCTATAAATACAGAAGTGTGAAGACCATTTGAAAGGACCTCAACATTTGACAAGACCATCCAACTATCTTACAAGCAAGAGTGCTTTCTAGTTTTCAAAGACTATCTTAGTCTTCATTCACTTCTTCTAAGCTGAACTTCATTGTATACCCATACACAAGATTAGAGAGATATCCTAATCCTTATACACTGATCTTCATTGTAAAGGATATCTCATTAGTTGGAACCTTACTTCAACCCTTACCCCTTTCAAGTGAGAAAGTGAGAAGGTTGTTGTAGTAGTAGTAGAAGTGGTAGGAGCTGACTGTTGAGAGAAGAACAATTCAGTTCTGAGTTGAGAAGAGGGTACTAGGACTCTAGACATCCTAGGGATCAATTCACCAAGGAGTGGTGTTATTGATCAAGTGCACCTTGGCACTATAAAACAAGTTAATTCCAAGAGTGAAGGAATTATCCTGTTCAATCAGGGAAAGTGGATGTAGGAGCTTGAGTCTCTGAACCACTATAAACTCTTGTGTTGATTTGTTTTTCAAGTACTTTCATACATTCAACACTGCACACAAAACTGATCTTTCAAAGGATAAACATTCAAAGACTGTGCAAAACCTATTTGGACAAGTTCCCTGAAAACTGGACTGTATTGAATTGACAAAGTGATTTCAGTAACTTTAAAGGAGTCTAAACTAAAAGGGCCAACCACTATTCCGCACATATAACTCCTTTAGATAGTTATTCAACTAAGTACTCAATAGTACTTAGTAGCTTGATTATCTTAGAAGAGTTAATCATCTTCAGCAGAGTTGTCCAAGACAACCTTGCTGAGCTCTGGTTTGATCAAAAGTTGAAAAGAATTGCATACAAGTGTATTCCCCCCCCCCCATACACTTGTTATATACTCCTTTCAGGACCAACACTCCTCCATCATAAAATGTAATTTAATCTGACAAATAAAAAATAAAATTATTCATCTGCTCCCTACCAGAAGCTTGGGGGAAGAACAATGTTTCAACACAAAAAAGCATCGAAAAATCTAGTCAATTCAAGAAAATCATTCGATGCAAAAAAACTCAAACGACACGAAAATTAAGGCAAAAAATGATAGTGATTAAAACAACAAAGATAAGACAAATTAAATTTCAACTTGAAAGCAACCCAAAAAGATCTAAACACAAAAATTTCAAAATGAAAATCTAATGGCAAGACCGTGATGAAGTGTAAAATAGATAGAAAAACGAAGCTATAACTGGTAGATTGAATGGAGAAGACGACCGAAAAAGCTTAAATCTGAAAAAATGATCAAACGAGAATCATTGAAAAAAGACTCTGTGACCACGGAGTAGACAACTCTAATAACTAGGTACAAGCCATGGACGTGCTCGACCGAGGAAGAACTACCTTTCTTGTTGACTTGCTGCCGGAGATTTTGGCCGGAAAAAATCACTTCACCTGCATCTGAGTTCTTCTTTGTTTTCTTAGGGGAGTTCTGCCTCTAGTTTAAATCACAAGTTTTTTTCTTCATATTTTCTTCATTATTGCAAATCAAAATTCTCCATCGACGAATATATATATTTGTGAGGAAGAAAACATGAATTTCTTCGGTAATGGAGGTTGTGGTTAGTGGTTTACTAGTTACTGATTGAATTTACATTCAATTCATTACTTTTATTTTATATTGACAAAAATTTATATGCAATATTGCATACATGCAATATTGACTAATTAAGGTAAATTAGGTCAAAATTTGTGGATCAACCTTAATTAAAATATTTATTTTCACTCTAAAATATTATTTTACTACATGATCAAAATTATGTTACTACAAGACCTAAATTTTGTCACTACAAGACCAAAAGTGTATTACTGCAAGTCCAAAAATATTTTGGACACTTATTTTTTTGGGCAAAATTACTAAAATAATTTTGAATTATTCGGCTACTACATGACTAAAACAATGTTACTACAAGACCAAAATTTTATCACTACTGAAAGTGTGTGTGGGGTAGTATCTAGTGTTTAAGTAAAAAACAGAACAATGTTACACTGAATGTTGTGACAATTATTGTAGCATTAACTCTAACAGAATGTGAATAAGTAAACACAGTACACAACGGAAGTCTAAAACACTAAAACACAATAAGAACACAATGGAATAATTTTTAACATAAATTTTATTAATAACAAAACCTATGCTAAGCCTTACGGCGAAAAAATAACTTAGTTCCTAAGTTATGAAAATGTCGTGTGAAATGTCTCAGCAATTACTTCAACATTCCACAAATGGAAAATACAATCGAGACAGGTGCCTGAATCCGCAAATAGACTTAAGTGTAAGAACACTTTCTAAAGAACTAATCTGATCTATGATTCACTCTCACTCGATACAAGACTAGAACTAAATACACGGGAAGGTATGGTATCCCTCGGTGTATATTAAACGATACAATTACTGACCCTAACTCCTAACAGGGATGAACGCTCAAGAAAGGTGTTATTCGAATAGTGCATGCTTTGAAATGAAAGGCTTCAGCGGTATTTATAGAGCAATAGCCGAATTCTAGATCCTTCCATTATGAGATCCTATTTTTTAGGACCTCAACTTCCATGATCTTTCTAGATCCTTCTTCCATCTCCAGGTCGTTCTAAACTGCTCCAAGGCCTTCTAGCACGTTCTCCAACATTCTGGAATCTTCAAGGTTCCAGACTCTTGTAGAAGCTTCTAGAATTGTACCTGAATGTGAGAGCATTTAGTACAACATTTAATCTAACATTTCAGAAATGACTTAGAATAAATCAAGGAAGGTCAAATTAAGATGTTGTTGATAATGTTAAATCATTTAAGAGTTAACAACATCTACAATCTCCCCCAATTTGACCTTTCGACTACAACACACCTGATGCACATATATTTCTATACATACTCAGTATTATGTATTTAGGTGAGGTTGACATCAAGTCTAAATACTATTCAAGACAATGCCTGCTGTAACCGTTGGATCAAATCAAAAGAAGATCAAGAACAATTTCACTGATATCCGTGCCATAAGATCAAAGTAATCTTATTCAAAACAAAAACAAGTATAAACAGTACACTTGTTTACAAAAACATATAACTTTACAAAAATCAAAGATTAAATCAGAGCATAAGAGTATATACCAGATTAGTTCTAAGACTTATGTAAGACTAAAAAACAAACAAATAAGGACTAAACAGAATAATCAGAGCAAAAATGAAAAAATAAAATAAAAAACTTAACATGACTAATCCTCATGCAGTAGGCAATTAAAATTTTATTCTTTAGAGCAAACAGTTTAAGCCTTTTAAAGCAGTAAGAAAATTAAGAACATATTTTAAAGCAAACAGTTTTAAGCATGTAAGACATACATCAGAGTTAAACAAGAAACAAACAAAACAAGGCATATTCATCATGCAGTAAGCAGTTAATGATAAGAAAACAAATTAAGCAAGAAGTAGTAATCAAATATCATTAGTGCAAACTAATTTAAGCAAGATAAATATAAACATCCTATCAACTAGAAATAATAAATATTGTATCAGAATAAACAGAATTTAACTTAAACATAACAGAATAACAAAAAACAAAAGTAGGACTGAAAATGGCATGAATTGCTATAACAATAGCAGCAACATCAAGGTCCTGCACATGTGCCATCTGTACTTTAGTACTCCCCCTGTCTTGCAGCATTTGTTCTAGATATCAGCATAGAGGATTTCCATATCCTCATCATCTTCAGCAGAATCTGCAAACTTGTCTTCATCAGCCTCTGGTTCCTCAATAAAACAAGTTGAAGCAAAAAGTGCAACAACATTGTTAGCAGCAGCAGTTCCTCCATTCTCTGTAGCAGCAGCATCAGGTACACCTCCAGCTTCAGGATTCAACTCTTCAATAACAACTCCAGAAGCTCTAGTTGAAGTGGAAGGTGGTACTCCCCCTGTTGTAGTGGAAAGTAGCCTAGTCCACTTATATTTGATGAATTGGAGCTCATCAATCTGGTCCTGTAAGTGCTGTAACTGCAGTAATATAAAAGATCTGGGAACAGGAAATGTGGTGTCAAAATTACCACCAATGTTCTCAGCATCTGGTGCAGCATTAGGTGCAGCTGTGTTCTGTTCAGGTCTTTGTGCTAGTGTGGGTTGAGGTTGAGGTTGAGCAGGAGCTGGTCTTTGAGAAGAACTTCCAGGATTGTGCAAGGGCAGATCTCTCACTCTTTCACCAATGAGCAAGGCAGGTGAAATGGTGTATAGAGGAACCTTTCCTCTAAGAACTTCAATCTTCTTAGGGCTAAAACCATGCATCTTTAGATATGAACATATAAGCACAGGGTATGGAAGGTTGCCTTTATCAGAAATGTCACCACTAAACTTCATCATGTGGTGGAAAATAGTCAATCCCAAATTAAACTTCTTCAAAACCACTATCCTATAAAGCAAGATTGCTTGATCCTTTGTGACTTTGGTTGAGTTGGTAGAGGGTATCCAATTATAAACTATCAGCTTATGCAATACAGAGTAAAGAGATGTAAGGTCCTTAACCAACATTCCATTTTTCCATTTAGTCAATAAACCACCAGTCATAGAAACAGTAACAACATCCAAATCAGGTTCATCATCATCAAGTACTGGTTCTATGCCTAAGAAATCGTTAATCAACTCTGGGGTAAATGGAACTATACTCCCCCTAAACTGTATATTCCCATACCAACGGGAACTCCTCCTACCATTACTCTTCCTCAGACATGCATAGAATTCATACACCCAATCAGAAACAAAAGTGTCACACAAGGTCAGTGCTTTCATCAACTTTCTATCCTCTAAGAATTGAATCAAATTCTTACTCTCAAAATCAGAAATATGAATTCTCCTTTCCATCAACAGTTTTCTCCTA
Source organism: Galeopsis tetrahit (assembly GCA_963675135.1). Classification (NCBI taxonomy): domain Eukaryota; kingdom Viridiplantae; phylum Streptophyta; class Magnoliopsida; order Lamiales; family Lamiaceae; genus Galeopsis; species Galeopsis tetrahit. The sequence goes on from OY776134.1 coordinate 24,357,621, forward strand.
GACAACTTGGTAATCTTTTCAACTAAACCATCAATATTAGAATCTACATCAGGTTCAGAATAACCTTCCTCAAAAGTACTCTCTTTAGAGCTTGGTTCTTTGTCCTTCTCAGAACTGGATTCAACTTCTTTTCCAGAGCTTTTGTCAGAATCTGCACTGCTCGAATCATCTCCATCATCAGGTTCTGGTGCTGGAGCACTTGATTCAGCATGTGAAGCAGCATTCTTCTTCAGGGCTTGTTGAACTTCCCTGAGGCAAACATCCATTTCAGAATCAGAATCAGGCTCTGGTTCTGTAGGCATAGTTCGAACAACATCAATCTTTGCCTTTCCCTTCCCCTTTGGATTAGCCTTCTTCTTGGTTGGCTTCTCAATCACCACCTGTTCTTCTTCAGATTCAGAAAATACCTGAATTGGTTCAGCAGCATCACCACCTAGCTTTTTCTTCTTCCTCAAAGAGTCAGAATAATCAACTCGAGTGAAAACTCGGTTTGATCGTCTTCTTGGAACTGGGCTCCTCTTTCTCTTCCCTTTTTCAGCATTCCTCTTGAAAGGAGTCGGTTCAGAGTCCGACTTCAAGATGTCAGAGTCGGTTTCAACCATTTTTTCGAGCGCTTCAGCATCCTCCATCTGAGCGTCCTCATTGTCAAATGTCTCCACATTCGACGGCTCATTTGACTCAGCAATAGGGGATTCTTCAATCTTCTTGTCAGTCTCCCCCATAGAGGCAGCAGTCGGGGCCTCTGTTTCAACATTAGGGCTCGGATTTTGGGGCTTTTCAACTGTGGATGAAGAAGGTGCAGTTGTGATAACCTCGTTGGTGCGCAAGTAGTGTGAGATGTCTATTGACATATCGCCAATCGTGAGGATGGGTGGATTAGATGACCTCATCGATTGAGAAAAATTCTCAACCGCCTGATTTAGCTCGGAGAGTGTAGCTTGGTTTGGGATGTGGAATGTTGTCGGAGTAACTGGAATGGGTGCGACGGTTGCGGCAGTTGGGGGTGAATTCTCGTGTGAAGCAGCCATGGAAGCTAGAGTGTGAAGGTTTGAGAGAGATGGAGATGACGGTTGTGAGTTTGAAATTGGGGAGTTTGGTGTCTGTGAATTGGTTTTCTTGTTCCCTGCCATTTAAATCAAGAATTCGAAAAGCACTACACAAGAATCGAGATAAGCACAAAATAACTTATAACAAATCTGCAAAAATAATACTCAACTTACTCACTTAAATTACAAAGCTTAGAAAATCAATTAATGGGAGTATTTATAGAGAGAGCTTAGTAGTTGGAATATTGTACGTAGGATTAAGGTTTGACTTAAAGAAAATTCTAGACTAAATCGATAATGCTCCACAAATTCAACCACAAGTAAATCATGGGTGAGTTAGTGGGGTAAAATCTTAATTAATAAATTAATTAAATTAAGAATATTCTAGAATTAATTAAAATTAAAAATGTGTATAATCTGAAATAATAAAAGAACGTGGTTAGTATAATTATAAATAAATAAAATAAATTCCCAAAATAAATTAAATAATTACAACTTATAAAAATATAATTGAATCATGTAATGTTATGCTCAAGGATTTGACATACACCTCAACATTGGTTTTTCACAAGTTTTACCTATCCAATGTAGCCAATTTTTCAGCATTTTTCTTTTTATTGCATTTCTTCTTTTTTGTGCTACAACATCTAATTCGTATTGATCCATTGTTCCTGTAGAGTACATCGTAGTAGCGAACTCCGTGCCCCATACTTACTTAATGGATTACGAACATCTTGATGTTTTTACCAAAATTCACCTTTTGAAAAGAAGGCATCGTAGTAGCGAACTCCGTGCTCCATAGTTACTCAGTGAATTAGTACATCTTTTAGTATGCTGTAACATTCTCAATTTTTCAAGCTTTTGAGAGGTGTAGTACATGCCTATTTTTGCACAAACAAATTTCAGATTCAAGAATATTTTACAAAGTAATTATTCAACGAAAATAAGAAATAAATCAAATTTATAACAACTATACCACCTTAGGCTGTTGTCCCAAATGCTACCGCATTTGTGACAATATCCTCTCAAGAATTATTCAGATATTACACATACCAAGAGATTTCCTAAAAAATGAGAATCTCTCATGGTCAAGAGCCTTAGTAAAAATATCAGCATTTTGATTTTCAGTAGGCACATATTCCAACTTAACTATGTTCTTCTCCACTAAATCTCTCATAAAATGATGTCTAATGCTAATGTGCTTAGTGAGTGAGTGTTGTACCAGATTTTTAGATATGTTTACAGCACTTGTGTTATCACAGAAAATTGTGAGGATATTGTTTTCAATTCCATAGTCATGAAACATCTTACTTAACCACAATAGATGTGTGCAACAACTTCCTGCAGCTATGTATTCAGACTCGGCAGTGGATTGAGAAACACAATTTTGTTTCTTGCTATGCCAAGACACAAGATTGTTTCCCATGTAGAAACATCCTCCACTCGTACTCTTTCTGTCATCTATATCTCCAGCCCAATCCGCATCACTGTATCCAATCAATGTGTTGTTGGTGTCCTTAGTGTACCATATCCCTAGTTCACTTGTACCTGAAACATATTTGATAATCCTTTTCACTGCATTTAGGTGAGATTCCTTTGGATTAGCTTGGTACCTAGCACAAACACACACACTGTACATAATGTCAGGTCTACTAGAGGTTAGATAAAGTAAACTACCTATCATGGATCTATACAATGTTGGATCAACATCCTTTCCACCATTATCTTTGCAAAGTTTCAAAGTAGAACCCATAGGTGTTTTCATTACTTTTGAGCTTTCAAGACCAAACCGTTTGACCAAGTTTTTAGCATACTTACCTTGAGAGAAGAAAATACCATCCTTACATTGCTTGATTTGAAGACCTAAACAATAATTCAAGTCTCCAACCATACTCATCTCGAATGTTGCTGTCATTGCTTCAACAAATTTGTTCAGCATTTTATCACAGGTTGAACCAAACACAATGTCATCAACATATATTTGAGCAATAAGTAAATCTTCTCCAGTGTGCTTAATAAACAAAGTCCTATCGGCTTCTCCTCTAATAAATCCATACTCTAAAACAAAGTCCGTAAGCCTACCATACCATGCTCCAGGAGCTTGTTTTAGACCATACAATGCTTTCTTTAGTTTGTACACATGATCCGGGTATTGTGGATCTTCAAAACCTTTAGGCTGTTCTACATATGCTTCTTCATTCAATATGCCATTTAGAAATGCAGCTTTTACATCCATTTGATGTAGTTTAATATCAATAAAACATGTGAAAGTGTGCTGGTATTAAGTGTTTAAGTTTAAGTAGAATAATGTTGTACTAAATGTTGGGACAAATTGTACAACACTGACTCTAACAGAATATCAGAAATTAAGATTCACAGCGGAAGACTTGAAACACTAAAAACAAACGAGACACAATGGAAATAATTTTTCACATATATTTTATAAATAAAAATCTATGCGAGCCTTACGGCGAAATATCAATACTTATCTTCAAGTACAAATGTTGTGTGAAATGTTACAGCAATAACCTTCACAACTGAAACTACAAACGAGGCAGGTGCCTTGTTCTAAAAATGAACTAAGTGTATTAGAGATTACACACTGTCGAAATGCCTAGTCTATCTATGATTACACTCTCAATAGATAAGAAGACACACAGCCATACGGGTGGGATACTTCGTATGAACTAAAATGTAAAACTACTGGCCACAATTCCTAACAGGGATCAACCCTCGGTTTAGGAAATTGATCGAATAGAATACACTGAATTATGAAGCCTTCAATCGGTATTTATAGAGGTGGGGTGCGAATTCTAGAGGCTTCCACATTGAGATCCTATTTTTTAAGAGCTCAACTTCCATGATCTTTCTAGATCATTCTTGTATGCTCCAGGCCGTTCTAAATGGTTCCAGGCTGCTCTAGCATGTTCTTCAATGTTCTGGAGTCTTCCAGGTTCCAGATCTTTGTAGAAGCTTCTAGATCCTACCAGAAATGCAACAACATTTAGATCAATATTTAATGTAGCATTTAAGAAAAGACTTAGAAAAAATCTCGGAAGGTCAAATTAAGATGTTGTAGAGAATGTTGATACATTTAAGAATTCATAACATCTACAATCTCCCCCAATTTGACCTTTCGACTACAACACACCTGATGCACATATATTTCTATACATACTCAGTATTATGTACTTAGTTGAGGTCGACATCATTGCTAAGCACTAGTCAAGACAATACTTGTTGTAATCGTTGGACCAAATCGAATGAAGATCAAGAATAATTTTATAATGATCCGTGCCATAAGATCAAGATAAATTTTATCCAAAATAGAACAAGTATAAACAATACACTTATTCACAACATAAGTAACTTTACTGAAATCCTAAGTTAAGTTTTGGAAGAACTACTTGAGATTTAAGTAAGACACAAAAAAAACAAAGCAAACAAACAGAATAACTTAAGCAACAGAGCAAAAGCATAACAACTATGGACAAAAACTAAGACTAAGTAACCTGCAGTAGACACATGATAACCTGTAAACAATTTAAGCAAAAGTAAACAAATATCATCAAGTGGAACCATAATTAAGCAAGTTGTAAAACAATAGACATCCTATCATCTAGAAAATAAATAACAAGTGTATCAAAATTTCAGAATTCAATTACAGAGATTGAAACTGAATAAATGGCATATATTGATGTGGTAACAGCTGCAACATCAACTTCCTGCACAGTAGCCATTATGAAATTCAGATCTCCCACTGTCTAGCAGCTTGTCCTTGTTCATCAGTGGAGATCACCATACAAGGTCTCCATCTCAGCAGCATCATCATCATCTCCTTCATCAACAAAGTAGGTAGATGCAAGGTGTGCAACTACATCGGTCAGTGCAGCATCTCCAGCATCAGGTCCATCACCAGCAGCAGCAGCTGGAACTCCATCATCATTCAATTCTTCAATCACCACATTGGAGTTTGATGGTGGTGGTAATCCCCCTGTTGTAAGTGAAAGAAGATTGGTCCACCTGTCCTTCAGGAATTGGAGCTCATCAATTGTTTCCTGCAAGTGTTGGAGCTGTAGTTTGATGAATTCCTGTGAAAGATACACATTACCAGAAATGTTGATACAGATGTTCTCAACATTTGGGGTTGCATTTCTCTGTCTTGATCTGGATGATTCAGGATGATCAGAAGTTGAGGGTCTGGAAGGGCCTGGTTGAGCAGAAGTAGAGGGTCTGTGCTGATGTTCACCAGGAGAGTCAAAGGCAGATCAATTACTCTATCCCCATTGAGTAAGGCAGGAGCTATGGCCAGTAATGGAACTCTCCCCCTCAACACATCAGTGTTCTTAGCAACAAATCCATGATGTCTCAAGTAATTGGAAATTAGAACAGGATAGGGTAGGTTGCCTTTTTCAGAAACTTTCCCAATAAATCTCATCATATGGTGGAAAATTGTCAGGCCTAGGTTGAATTTCTTAAGCACAGATATCCTATACATAAGAACAGCTTGATCCTTTGTGATCTTGGTAGTGTTTGTGGTGGTGTTGGGATATGAATCCTGAAACAAGTCCTACATGATGATTAAAAGATAAAAGATGAAGTTTTGATAAGCCAAAAGTAGTTTGAATTTTTCTAAGTGTTGATTGATCTAGTCTAGTTAAGAGGAGGAGTCATCTTGAACAGACCAGTAGAGTTCACATGAGTTCACATGAGTTTACGTTTAAATGAAAAGTGTTGTTATTATATTAAAAGATAAGTACGATTTATAATTACTTCATATTTGCTATTTGTATACATGTTAGATTGTTGTTGAGCTATAATAATCATTGTATAGAGCTCATGATTTTCATATGTAATAGATAGATTGATTGTATAGTTTATAAGTTGACTAAGCTATAAGCTTAAAGTAATGTAATAGTCTTGTTAGGTTTAGAATAGTCTACTATTGGAGATCGCACAAGAAGACCAGACTAGACAAGAAGAATGAAGTCTACTACACAAGACAGGTGCGAAACAAGACTCCACAAGACAAGTCAACTTGAAGTAATTTGAAGTGAAGTTCAAATGAAGCGCGTATAAGGATCAGAGTTAGTTAGAAATAACTATTTTAAAAGAAACGCGTGGATGGATAAGAAGATTCAGTTGGAAGTTAGTTTTCAAGAAGAGTTGGTTACAACTAACTAAGTTCTTGATTTCAGAAGTCTATAAATATCTCAAGGTATTCATCGATTCAAGACTACTGAACTACTGATACTACTGCAAATTCATATACTGAAGCATACTGAAGCATTCGAAGAAGATTACTCTCAGAGTTTACTGAAGTTCAGAAAGCAAGTCAGAAGACAAGTGAAGAAACCAGAAGACTGCTACTAAATAAGTTTTTAGTTTTTGTTTACTGTTTTCAAGTTGCTAGATACTTGTTAAATTTCTAGTAAGATCGTAGACATATCTGGTGGTATAGTCTTAGAAGATCTAAGTCTTTTTCTTGGGACTTAAAATCACAAGAACTCACACTTTGTACTCGATTGGAAGAGTTAGTGGAAACATCACAACTGGGTTGTGAGAGTGGACGTAGACAAGTTGTCGAACCACTATAAATTGTTTGTGTTGTTTACTTTACTGTTTTGTTTAATTGCTTAATTATTTACTTACATAACTGAACAAGACAAGTTGAGTATAGAACAAAGTTCTCGAATTTTGAAGATTGAGTATAAACTTTAGTTGGGCTCATTATTAATTTCGTATTCCGCATTTCGTAATTCTGATATATCGAAAGATTTTAGAAAAGTCTATTCACCCCCCTCTAGACGTTTTCTTTAGCTTCCCTCGATATTAACTCATCTTCGGGACCTACAAGTGGTATCAGAGCAGTAGTTTACGAACTGCTGTTTCTTGATAACCGACTTAAGACTTAGGGTGAAGTCTTGGTCCGTGATTGTATTTGCTTACGTGTTCTTGATCAACATTCTTGTTATATCTGTTTCGTGTTTCCTGTTCTTGATCTATTTGCTTCTTGATCTTATAACTGGTTAGCACTAATCTACTTGCTTAAACATGTCTCTTGAAATAAGTGCTAATAAGTTGCCCAAGTTCCAGGTTCAGGATTACAACTACTAGAAGCTGCGAATGGAAGCGATTTTCAGCTCCACGCATGATCTAATGATCTCTGTTGTGACCGAGGGTCCGATCGTGACAATGGTCCCAAATACTGCAAATCTTGACAAAGACAAACCAATTGGCACCCTCGTCAAGAAACCAAGGTCTGAACTAACCTCAGAAGAAATGCGTCAAAATAATTTGGATAGTTTGGCGAAGAATTACATCTTACACACTCTTCCTAACGAGTATCTAGGAAAAGTGTTAAAATGTAAAACTGCCAAAGAGATGTGGGACAGATTAGCTATCATTTGTGAAGGGACATCCCTGATCAAAGAGAGCAAATTATCCACTGCTGTCCAAAGATTTGAATCATTTCGGATGAAAGCTGGCGAAACTATCGACCAGCTGGATACTCGTTTCACTAAAATTATGAATGACCTTGAAGTTCTTGGTAAAACTTATACTCCTCGTGAAATCAATCTTAGGATTCTTAAGAGCTTAGATCCTCGATGGAAAATGGTAAAGATGCTAGTTAAGAATACCCAAGACATAGATAAGTGGAGTGCAGAGACCATGTTTCAAACTCTTAAAGCCCATGAGTTTGATTTAGACGAAGATGAACCTGTAGCCAGTAGTGACAGAGAACATGCTGTATCTAAGAACGTTGCCTTTAAGTCTAGCTCTTCTAAGTCCACTAAGGTAGACAGGTCTAAGTCTAAAACTAAGTCTGCCTCTGTAAAAGACGAATTAGATACTGATCTTAGTCTGAAGGATCAGGTGAACCTCATGGTTAGAAAGTTTGATAGGCTGAATAAACGTTTCAGAAGATATAAGAAGTTCTATAGGGATCATAGAGCATCTACTTCTAAGAACTCGTTTGAGACCAGACGAGACCGAAACTCGTCCAAAAGGAGAGACGAAGTCTCGAAAGGTAATAGGCGAGATAGAGAGTCTGACGATAGGAAGATTCAGCGTTCTGATAGACGTTATAAGCGTAGGGATAAATCTCCTATTAAAAAGGCTACTAATGATCTCTTGTGCTACAACTGTGAAAAGCCAGGTCACTACATTTATGAATGTCCAGACCTGAGCACTGACCATCGAGAAGAACGAAAAGCTCGAAGGGAAAGAAGATACAACCGTGGCAAAAAGGCAATGATGGCCAATGATGACTCTGATTCGGATTCAGACGAGTTGCCATCGTCCTTATCTAGCTACCCATCTGATCAAGACCACGACGAAGCATTCATAGTAGATGATGGCCTATGCTGCATGGCTAAAATCGACCAAGAGGTATCATTTGCTACTTCTTTTCAATCTTGTGATGATTCTGATACTGATGAAAGTGACACTGCTAGTAGTGAAGTAGGAAGTAGTCTGCAACACTCTACTAGTGCTGTTGAAGACGGCTTTCTACTTGCTAACCAAGCATTCATCGAAGTCAGTGATGAGAACATTGCATTAAAACAAGAAATCATTGATCTTAAGGAAGCTCAGTCCAAAGTAGATCCCAATATAACAGTCCTAAATGAACGCTTGACCGAAGAGTTGAGACAACTCAAAGAAAAGTGTGCATTGACAGACAGGTTATATCAAGACCTACTTAAGACACATTCAACTGAGAGAAATGAATTCAATGTTTTAAAAAGCAAGTGCAATAGACTTGAAGAACGTAATAAGTTCTTAGAAACCGAGGTTGTCACATTAGATCTCAAGCTTACTGACCTGGTTAACTCTTCAAAGATTAACCTTGAATTGTCAGATAGGTATAGAGATCCAGCTGACAAGACTGGTATAGGTGCTGAGTCATCTAGCTCGTCTACTCGAGTCATTAAGAACCCTACTACTACTAACGCAAGACTTTTGCCAAATGATAAAGGAAAAGGACCTATGATATACGATATTGGTACTCCATCTCAAGGTACTGTACCTAAACAAGCTCGAGTTAACATTCCGATTACCAAGGGAGGTAAAAAGAATGGTAACAACAAGCCTGTTCCACCTAGAACTAATCTTCAAAGGACCACTAATCGTGGACGACCCAACCAGGTCAGATACGAGGACTGGTATCCTGAGGAGACGAGTACTAGACAGGTACAGACTAGACGACAAGAGCCTAGACCTCCTTTCATAAGGCAGTCTCAGCTCTACTCGTCTAGACCTAGACAGGTAGCTCCAAAATATCGTATGATATTATTAGTGAGGAAAGACCCAAACGCGTCTATAAACCATATGGACCTAATGCTTACAAGCCCTACTCTGACTATCATAGACCAGTGCCTGCTCAAGTAGAGATTAAGTCGAAAGGCTATCTCAAACGAGTAGACCCAAACTCGAATGATAGGACGGACAAGGACAACAAGGTCTTATTTTGTAACAAGTATGGGCGAAAGCTTAAGAGATCGAACTTGTTCAAGACTCCAATGTATATTTGGATTCCTCTGAACTCGACTAACCCCCAAGGACCCCAATAAACAAATGGGTACCTAAATTATTGAATATCTTCATTGCAGGGTCGACTTGACTTGTATAAGAAGGGTGGCTCAGTAGGAGAAACCTGGTACATAGACAGTGGTTGTTCGCACCACATGACTGGTACCAAGGCTCTCTTATCAAGTTACCATGAGCAAGAAGGACCAAAAGTGATATTTGGTGATAGTTCCACTGCTGTCACTAAAGGATTTGGTTACATCCGGAATGGAGACGTAGAGATACAAGATGTCTCATATGTTGAAGGTTTGAAATATAATTTACTCTTTGTTTCACAGTTTTGTGATCGTGGATACAAGGTGCAGTTCAAAAGCCGCAAATTTCAGATCATTGACAAAAGGACACACACAGTCCTACTAGTCGGCGTAAGACAAGGAAGTGTGTACATAGTGAATTGGAACAGTTGTCCGAGGGACACCTGTCTACTTACTAAGAATCCTAAAGAACTTGGCTGGCTCTGGCATAGACGCCTCTATCATCTAAACTTTAAGGTTCTTAATAAGATAGCCAGAGATTACCTTGTAGAAGGTATTCCCAATGAAGTTTACTACAAGTCACATGTATGCACGGCTTGTCAACAGGGTAAACAGGTGAAAGGTTCTTTTAAGTCAATTCCTACTCTCTCAACTAGTAGAGTCTTAGAACTCCTACATATGGATCTTCATGGTCCGATAACTCCTCCAACCTTGAATGGTAGAAGGTACACTCTTGTTGTTGTATACGACTATTCTAAGTTTACTTGGGTAGTCTTCCTACACAAGAAGAGTGATACACAAACACTTCTGCCTGAACTGTTGAAGAAGTTACAAGTTGAGAAGAACCAGTCCATTGTCAAGATTCGTAGTGACAAGGGAACTGAGTTCATTAATTGCTATATCAAAGATTTCTGTGCTAAACGTGGTATCCAGCATCTTACTAGTGCAGCTAGGACACCACAACAAAACAGTGTAGCAGAAAGAAGGAATCGAACTCTCAAAGAAGCCTGTAGAACCATGATAGCCGAGTACAATACGCCTCAAAAGTTTTGGGCAGAAGCTATCAATACTGCATGCCACTCACAGAACAGAAGCGCGATCAACAAAGCTCTAGGCAAGATACCCTATGAGGTTTGGAAAGGTAGAAACCCCCGCATTTCATATTTCCATATATTTGGTTGTAAGTGTTTCATCCATAACAATGGAAAGAGCAAGTTGAATGCTTTCGATGCCAAAGCAGACGAGGGGATATTCTTAGGATACTCCTCGACTAGCAAGGCATTTAGGGTATTCAACTACTCAACTCTTTGTGTGGAAGAAACACCACATGTGGTTTTCGATGAATCTCGACAGGACTCGTCTGCCAACAAGATCAGTGAGAAAATTACTGAGCTAACGATCGAATCTGACAAAGACTCAGAGGTATATGAATCCGTTCAAGCCTACAATCCATTCATGAAAGCTCTCGAGTCTGATGACAAAGAGAAGGTAAGTGCTCAAGGTAAGTCTTCTAGACCAGCTGACATGCCTGCTCTAGTTGACTTCACAACTCCTGGTAAATCTGTTAATAATACAAATGATGTTGACATGCATGATGCTGTACATGATATAGATGATGATAGTGCTACTGTTAAGAATAGAAAAACATGGAAATCTGCGCATGATACTGAAAATATTATTGGTGACTCTACTGTTGGTGTGAAGACTAGACGACAACTCTTTGAGTCGCAAGAACAGCCTAGTCTAACTATGTTTTACTGGTGTTGTTTCCTCTCATCTATCGAGCCTACCACTGTTAAAGAGGCATTGGCTGATAGTAATTGGATCATCGCTATGCAAGACGAGTTGAACCAGTTTGTTCGAAACGACGTCTGGGAACTTGTCAATAGGCCTAAACATCATAATGTAGTTGGCACTCGATGGATTTTCAAAAATAAGAAAGATGAGAATGATGTAGTCGTTAGGAATAAGGCTAGACTAGTTGCCCAAGGCTACTCACAAGCCGAAGGCATAGACTATGATGAAACATATGCTCTTGTAGCTAGACTAGAAGCCATTCGATTGTTCCTTGCATATGCTGCTCACATGAAGTTTACTGTATATCAAATGGATGTTAAAAGTACATTTCTTAACGGTATTCTTGCGGAAGAAGTGTATGTTGAACAACCTCCAGGTTTCGAAGTCAAAGGCGACCAGGTGTACAGATTGAAGAAAGCCTTATACGGACTAAAACAAGCTCCAAGAGCATGGTATGATACTCTCTCTCTCTTTCTATTGGAAAATGGCTTTACTAAGGGCAAGGTAGATAGAACCTTGTTCAGAAGACAAGAAGGGAAAGACATTTTACTCGTCCAAATTTACGTAGATGACATCATTTTTGGGTCACCTAACAAAAAGCTGAGTGAAAGTTTTTCGACACTCATGCAAAGAAAATTTGAGATGTCCATGATGGGTGAAATGAATTACTTTCTTGGTCTTCAAGTAAAACAGACCCCATAACGGATTTTCATAAATCAGGCAAAGTACACTAGAAATCTTCTAGACAAGTACGGGATTAAGACTTGTAAGTCTACTGGCGTACCGATGCAACCAACTTACAGAATGGATCCTGATGAACGCGGTAAATGTGCTGACCAATCTTATTATCGTGGATTAATTGGTTCTCTACTATATCTAACTGCTAGTAGACCAGACATTGCATTCTCTGTTGGTGTTTGTGCTCGTTTCCAAGCCAATCCAAAAGAGAGTCACATGGAAACCACCAAACGGATTTTGAAATATTTGAAAGGGACCATCAATCGTGGCATATGGTATCCCTCAAATGATGATCTATCCTTAAGTGGCTACTCAGACTCTGACTTTGGAGGCTGTAGAATAGATAGGAAATCTACATCTGGTTCTTGTCAATTCTTAGGCACAAAACTCATTTCATGGTTTTCGAAAAAGCAGACTAGTGTTGCTACCTCAACTATAGAAGTCGAGTACATGGCTGCTGGTAGCTGTTGTAGTCAACTACTCTGGCTCATGCAACAACTTAGAGATTATAATATACATGAATCAAATGTTCCTATTTTCTGTGATAGTAATAGTGCCATTGCCATTACACAAAATCCTGTTTTGCACACACGTTGTAAGCATGTTGATGTGAAGCATCATTTCATACGTGATCATGTAGAAAAGAAGGATATTCGCATGGAAAAGATTCATACTGATTTTCAAAGAGCTGATATTTTCACAAAACCATTAGCTGAAGCTCGATTTCGTGAGTTATGCATTAGTTTAGGGCTAATTGATCTAGACCCTACTTGCCTATAGACATGTACTAACCAGTCAGGTACATCAAACAAATAAGGAGACCAGAACAGAGCACTCGACTACTCACGCAACAGACAGGTATACAAGGCTAGACTAGATGACCAAACAACCCGATGAGGAAGCTGGTAAAGCTGAGGGTAATACTAAGGGAATAAACATTTAAGGGGGAATCTATGATTTCTTAATTATCCTTATGTTGACTCTTATGCTTGTTAAAAGTCATCTTGTTCGAAACCTTGATCACTGCTTTAGAATGATATTCATCTTATTTATTATACTCTACTTGTACCTTCGATTACACGTTGTATATGATAAGAAAGGTACATGAAGTCGTTCGACATTCAGAATAGACAAGCAAAGTCGAAGGGGGAACTCGTCTTGTGTGCTTAAGCCAACTCGTCTTGTGAAGCTTAAGTCTACTCGTCTGTTCTGGATGGACTCGAACAGACAAGATAAGTGTTCTTTTGATCTAAATATGTTAAGTGTTTAATCAAAACAAATTAAGGGTATTATGGTAATTCGATAATGCTAAAGTTGGAAAACCCTAGAATTGGATTTATACACTCCCATTTTAATGAGGTGCATACACCAGTTCGCACACCACTCTACTATACAAGGTCGGATGAGTACACTCCCCTGACCTAACTAATAGAAGAGGCGGATTCCAAATTTTACAATATCAAATCACATAATATTCTCGATTCCTAAATGAATTCCAAAAGCCCCAACCGTTGGATCTTATCCTTCGATCTTGGCCGTTGGATCAGAATTTCAGTTTTAACAAAACCCATCTTCCACACACAACTTGCCTCACGTTTTCATAACTCTTCTATTCTAGCTCTCGAATTTCTTGCAAAATCAAACTCCCTTGTTCTTACTCTATCTACTGAAAATATCGATTGTCTCTCTATTTGATGTAAGGACGAACATGCAGGCCAAATTCGACCTTGGCCAGTTCATCTCTGAAGGTAAAGTGCATGTGGAGCCATCGATGTTCTTCAAAGGGTTACACACTGAAGGAAACCAAGAAATCATCAATAAATGTATTCGATGTGGTTTGAACCCTTATCTGGAGGCATTTCCTCAAGTAGTATTGGAAGAAGAGGTGTTGCTATTCTATGCCAACACCACCAGGCGAGGTGATGTGATCGAATCTTTCATTAGAACGAGTCGAGAGGTTTTGTTCAAGCATTTGAAGTTACCCATCGGAACGATTGATGTGGAAAACTATGCTACCGGGCAGGAGATGAGGTATTTGAGCATCTTCTGTGGAAGGAAATTGAGGCTCAAACCTGATGGAAAAATTCCAGCTGTCAAGAAGGGGGAACTCCTTGAGAAATATCGCACCCTTCTGGACATAGCAAGCAAAATGTTGCTATGTGCCACTGGCTCTCATGATTCAGTCACTCTAGGCAAGGCGAGAGTGATGGCGGCGATATATGACGGAATCACAGAGGGGAATTGGTTCAAGTTGATAGCTGACCGGATTATGTATTTCGAGCGAAGTGTTAGGGTTGACACTGACTCTTGCAGTTGGGTGGTGTCGAACGTTGTTGGTTTTGGCAACAAGCTGAGTATCTTACTCCCCTTGTTATTGTCAAACAAGTCTGATTGGAGCAAAGGAAAGCCCTTTCATCCACTAAAGTTCTATCTGAAGAAAGAGGCGCTAAGGAAGCAAGTTGCTGCAAGGCCATCTGCCCCAAGGCAAGTTCAGGTTGATGATTCAGCAGCTTTGCCGTATGCTGACTCGTCTAGTTCTTCAGAAGACGGGTCCGATGATGAAGAATCGGAGGACGTTGCGATAGCTGAGTCCAATGCAGCTGACTCAGAGAAGACTCAGTCGGAAGAGGAGTCGGAACAAGAGAAGGAGCCGAGTGCTCAAGTTCCAGAATTGTACACACTCGTGAGAGTTGGTTCGCCTACTCAACCAGACAAGTCGAGTTCTCAGGTTGGTACTTCTACACAATCTTTGTCAATTCCTCTCTCTCTCTCTTCTGTTCGAACCAAGGCTAGATCACATCGATCTAGGCCTAGACCTCAACCCTCAACCTCTCAAGTATTGGCAGCATTACCGCTTAGAGCCAGTCATCCCGAAATCACTCCCATAAAGGATACAACTGATACTTCCACAGTTGTCACACCAGACCAAACCACAACTCAGCCCCCAGAAACCACAGTCCAAAATCTCTCCTTACCCTCAACAGAATATGTTGAACCCTCCAACCCATCTACTTCAGACAAGACGCCAGTTGCCACTGCAACAGCTGAGACAGGGACCCCACCTGCTCAGAACCCGTCTGATGTTAGATTTGAATCCTTGGTATACTATCCTATGTGTCTAAGAGAGAAGAGAGTTCGTGCTCGAGTATCCAAGAATTTGAAGAAGCAACTCTCAACTCTCGACATCGACACTTCCTCAGAGCAGTTTGAGAAACTCGTAAGGATATGCACCTGGTTTTCATTGAAGAAATCTTCTACAAATGATCTTTTTGAGGTCATTCAAGGCATGGGTGGAATCTCCAATTTTATGGATTGGGAGATGGAACAAAAAGAGAACAGTGGTGTTCAAGACCATTCAGAACTATTCCCTCGCAAGGCCTTAGTTGATCTTGTAAAAAGGATGTTGAGCATTCCTGATGGTGTTCTGGTTGAAGAGTTCTCGTTCGATGTTGGAACTCAGACTGATCTGGTAGAAGATGAGGTAAAGCCAGAAGTTGCTGATGTTGCTGTTCAGACCTCGGAACCCTTATTGGAGTTAGAAAATGCTCCTGAACAAGCTGAAGAGGAGGCTGACAGTTCTGAAGAAGTTGACTCTTTCAAGTTTGGAAAAGAAGACGATGAATTCATGGACGCTGTTATGTTTAAAGAAGATGAACTTATGGAGAAAGTTCAAGAAGAAGTCATAGTTGAAGCTCAGTCGTCTACTCAAGTCTTTCCTGAAGGCTATCTTGAAGAGTTGAAGACGGATTTGAAAGAAGTTGTACACTCTGCTATAGATGAGTTCTTGCACTCAAAAGTGAAAGACATGCTAGTTGAGCAGAACCAATCACTTGTTGATAGCTCAAGAGAACTGATTGTTGGAGACGTCAACAAGATGGACTCAACTTTCCGAGCAGAGATGTATGCTGAAGTTGAAAGTTTCCTGAAGAAGCAGGTTGATTTCTCTGAAGAGAGATCTATCTCATTTGCTCGTTCGTTAGTTGAAGAGTCAAGTAAAATGGAAAGACTCTACAGGGTCAAAATTGAGATTGCTGATGAACAGAGACGGGAAGCACAAGATCAGTTGGTGCGTTCTCGAGCTGTTCTCACAGAGCTAACAGAGCAGAACACACTCCTTCGTCAAACAGCTACGTATTTCAAGGATGAACTAGTTTCAAGTTCAAGGAAGCTAGAGTTCGCTACTGATCGTCTTGACAAGATGAGTCACGACAAGACGCATCAAAAGCAGATTGAGATGGTTGCTGAAGCAATGAAGGAAGCTGTGAAGGAAGAAATGACTCGCTTTACAAGTCTTTTTACTCTTAAGGCGACTGATGAAGCCAAAAAGGGGGAAGAGACTAGT
The DNA here is from genome assembly GCA_963675135.1 of Galeopsis tetrahit. Classification (NCBI taxonomy): domain Eukaryota; kingdom Viridiplantae; phylum Streptophyta; class Magnoliopsida; order Lamiales; family Lamiaceae; genus Galeopsis; species Galeopsis tetrahit. The sequence goes on from OY776134.1 coordinate 24,374,108, forward strand.
AGAGTTGAGAAAGACAAGTCTGCTGAACCGGAAGAGAAGGAAGCTGCTACTGCGATTCAAGAGCTAAGAAGGCCTAAGAGAGGCAAGCTAGTCAAGACTGCAGAGCTTGAGCAAGCTAAAGCTGATGAGCAGAAGAAACTGGAGAAAGGCAAAGGAGTTGCATCTTCAGAAGCTGAGGTTCAGACCAGACGAGTCAAGAGAAAGTTATCTATTGAAGCTGAAGAACCTACTGCGATAGTTGAGAAGAAGCAGAAGGTTGTTGATCCAAATGATGAGAGTCGTTATGCAAACAAGAAGAAGATTGGTAGACATATTGAAGGTTTACAGAAGCTGAAGGCAGATGAAGATCAGATGGAAGATCAGTTCATTGACTACTTCATTGATAGAGAACATCGAGCTGAATGGATGAAAGTGAAGAAGCAATGGGAACTTGATCATTGGATTATTCGTAAGTATGGTGATTCTGATAGTCCAGATGAGTTGTATTCTATGTTCGACAAATTTATGGAAGGTCAGAACAAGATGCTATGGAATTTGATCTTGAGGATATCTGCTGGAGCGAATTTCAATATTCTAGTTCCTGTATTTCCAAGATGGAAATGTCCTATGACTAGTTCTGGAAAAAGAGTTGATTTTAATCAAATCAAGAAGTATGAAGAGGAACTACTGGATAAAGAGAAGATTGATGATGATGAGCATACTTCAGTTATATACAGAAGACTCCTAGATGCATTTTGTGTTCCTAATCTTGAAGGAGGTAACATAACTGATTAGTTTTTGTTATTTTATTTGCTCTGATTGATTTTTGATAAGTATGTGTAATATCTACTGGTATTATTTTGAATGAATGAAAATATAAGTACTATTTGATGTTAAGACAAGATAACTACTTAACTAGTCTACTATTGAGAAAATATTCAAGTAGTTTTGGCTTCATCAAAAAGGGGGAAATTGTTGGGATATGAATCCTGAAACAAGTCCTACATGATGATTAAAAGATAAAAGATGAAGTTTTGATAAGCCAAAAGTAGTTTGAATTTTTCTAAGTGTTGACTGGTCTAGTCTTGTTACCTTGACCTTGTGTCCACCCATGACACCTTCAACATATGATCCCTTCATCACAGCGTTTGCATAGAAAGCCAGCACGTCTTGTTCATAAACATTGGCAGGTGATGCTTGTAGAAATTCTCTGAGATTAAGGTTGAGGCATCGAAGTAATATTTCCTTGTTCTCAGCTGTGTGCTTGCCTTTGAAAAACAGAGCGTTCTCCGTAAAAATCTTCCCTTCCTTGGACCACTTTGCAGCGTCCAAAGTGCCTGTGATCTTGGTCTTCTCATCAAAAATCTCAATGATTCCCATTCTGAGTTTGAGAGTTAGGTTTCGAAAGGGCGAAAGAAACTTGCAGAACGAGAGAGTATAGTAAACAATTGAGATTTGTGAGCGAAAGGGTTTTTGGAATGGTGTAAGGGTTGTATATATACTCCAGCAATTCTTGAGAATTGTATAATCCAACGGTTGGATTTGGTTTAATTGTGGAGTAGAGCCCAAGATTTCCTTCATTGATTTCGCCCTGTTTCCTTTAATTTTGCCGGCTGAATTTGCCATGTGGCAATTTTTGATTTGTTGGCAATATGGTAATCAAGTACTAATGACATCATTACCAAAAATAGCCGTTGAGACTAATTTTGTGGCAAGATTGATCATCAAAAGCCATTTTCTATAAGTGAATTGCATTCCTTATATAGGCCAATTTCTTTAATTACATTCAGGAATAAATCTAGAATGAATTACATGATCAAAGCTAGTCATTATACTCTAAATTGATGTGATTTGATCAGCAGAGTGAAGTCTTCTGATTTCTGCAAAAAGGTCTGCTGATTTTTCTTGGAAGTCTTCTGGTCAGCTGAGTTGGTCTTCTGATCAGCTGAGTAGAGGATATGGGTTTGCTGTGATGATCCAACCTGGATGATGGATCTTCCAGCTTTATTGTGAGTGGTGATCCAACCTGGTTTGATGGATCTTCCAGCTCTAACTCTGAACCATGTAGGACCATCAAATCAATATGATGATCAGCCTGGATGATATCCCACTGGTTCAGATTGCCCTCACCATCTGATGTTCCTCATCATCAGATGGGTTGTAGCATCTAATGTGTCCTTTTTGAATTTCTTCGCTTCTCTTGAAGGAGAAGGAAGATTGGAAGAGGCTTCAATGGAGTCGAAGAGAGTGCCATGGACTTGGTCTTCCTGATATGTTTTGACATAGTAACCTTTGATAACAAGCTCTCCATGTAGAACTTCCCCCTGGAGAAGAAGCTCTGCTTGCTTGCTACTTTGTCCTCTGCATCTCTCCTTCCTCTAGTTTTCAACAAGGACGTTTCTCCTTCCTCTAGTTTTCATGGGCATACTTATGTTGGTTAAACCAAGTATGCTGATCTGCATCATCTTCATCTTCTGGACAAATCTTCATCTCCTACACCCAAGACCTTGGTTGAAGGATGATCTCCATTCCATCTCTTCTTTCGATTGTCTCCATACCTGAAACAAGAATAATAGTTAGTGATTTGTGTTCTTAGGTGTTCTCATAACTTCCTCCTTTTATAGGGGTAGAAATGAGGCAGTGGAGTGAAAGATGACAAAACTATAGAGTTGATAGGTCTGAATTTCTGAAAAGTTACTTCTTAAGATCAACAATGAGATTCTTGATCCAAGGGTTCACATTTAAAGAGATTCAGACTCTATCTTATGGAATGCAGAATTTATAAATTTTGAGCAAGAGTTATTTGGAATCCGTACAGTGCATGCATACTGTTGAGTCGGTGAGGATGGTGTATTAATCCAACTAAGTATAACTCAATAGTATACTGTATGTATGTATATAAATAAAGTATTTTATGAAGAATAGTTTATTAATATACATAGATATACATTGCTTAGAGTAAAGATGTCAAATAACTTTGTTCAAGTCTGCTGGATATATATATATATATATGTAATATGCAGTGCAGATTTTAGAGTATTTCATCAAGGATTCTTAAGGTATCATTGATTCCCCCTTGATTAGATAACTCTATGTTTTCCCTCAACTTTATTTGTCTTCATTGGGAAAGAACTTACCTGAAGATGAGGGTGTCTATTCACCTCATCTGATCCTCCTAGTCTTCTGCAATTGTATCAGCTGAGGTCTTCAGCTGATCTTTGCTCTTCATGTGCTTGGATCCAGGAGTCCTAAGCTGTAGCATAGGGTCTTGAATCGATCTTCAGCTAGGGGCTTAGTCAAGATGTCTGCTCTTTGGCTATCTGTGTGAATTTTCTCCATCTTGATGTCCTTCTTTTCAAGTTGGTCTCTTATGAAGTGGTGTCGAATATCGACATGCTTGCACCTTGTGTGGAGGACTGGAGTTTGAGTGATGGCAATGGCACTACTGCTATCACAATAGATAGGGACTTCTCTTGCCTCTACATTGTAATCCTTGAGTTGTTGAACTAGCCAGAGCAGCTGACTGCAACAACTTCCAGCTGCCATATATTCTGCTTCAGTGGTGGAGGTGGCAACTGAAGTTTGCTTCTTAGAGAACCATGATATTAACTTGTTGCCTAGGAATTGACAGGTTCCAGATGTGGATTTCCTATCAATTCTACATCCTCCATAGTCTGAGTCAGAATAACCACTCAATTCTAGATTGTCATCAGCAGGGTACCATAGTCCTAGATTGACTGTTCCTTTTAGGTACTTGAGAATCTTCCTTGCTGCTTCTAGATGACTTTGCTTTGGGTTTGCTTGAAACCTAGCACATACTCCTACAGCAAATGTTATGTCTGGTCTGCTAGCTGTAAGGTATAGTAGAGATCCAATTAGTGCTCTATATTCAGCTTGATCAACTGCCTTTCCAGACTCATCTGGTTCCATTTTGAAAGATGTCATCATTGGAATCCTTGCAGTCTTGCTTTGTAGAGCTTTGAATCTTTCTAATATCTTTCTAATAGGCTTTTGGTATACTTGGACTGGTTGATGAAGATCCCTTCTGGACTCTGCTTGACTTGAAGTCCTAGGAAGTAATTCATCTCACCCATCATGCTCATTTCAAACTTTCCTTGCATGAGTTCAGAGAACTTTTTGCACATCTCTTGATTGGGTGATCCAAATATAATATCATCTACATATATTTACACCATTAGAATGTCTTCTCCTTCTTGTATTCTGAAGAGAGTTCTGTCAACTTTGCCTTTTGTATATCCATTGTCAAGTAGGAATTGTGACAATGTGTCATACCAAGCTCTAGGGGCTTGCTTTAGACCATAGAGAGCCTTCTTCAGTCGATACACTTGATCTCCTTTTTCAAATCCTGGAAGCTGCTCTACATACACTTCTTCTACCAGAATACCATTTAGAAAAGCACTCTTGACATCCATTTGGTACACCTTGAAGCCCATATATGATGCATAAGCTAGAAACAGTCGAATGGCTTCTAGTCTGGCTACTGGAGCAAAGGTTTCATCATAGTCAATCCCTTCAGATTGAGAGTATCCTTTTGCAACTAGCCTTGCTTTATTTCTAGTTATTACATCATTTTCGTCCTTTTTATTCTTGAATACCCACTTTGTTCCTACTACATTGTGGTTTTCAGGACGATCTACCAATTCCCATACTTTATTTATTTCGAATTGGTTTAGTTCTTCTTGCATAGCAGTGATCCAATTGCTATCTGTCATTGCTTCTTCTATGTCAGCTGGTTCAATGTTGGACAGGAAAGCACACCAGCAGAACATAGATGACTGGGAGTTCTGATTCAGTTGTCTTCTTGTCTTCACACCTGAGTTGAGGTTTGATGGATGGTTGTTCTAAGATGAGGTTTGATGGATGGTTGTTCCTCCATGTATGCCTCACAGGAGTATCTGCATTAGATGAGCTTGGATTCTCATCTGTTCTGGTGCCATCAGGGGGGTTGACTTGATTTGGTCGATCATCATCTGTATCTTGTGTGTCAAAGAGATCATTCCCCCTTGCATTTGGGATTGGTGCATCTTGATTCTGGTCAGCTTGCTCTGCTTGAGTTTGAGATCTAGTGACAGGTCTATGAGGCTTATCTTCCTCTGGTTCTTCATGGAAAGGTTCATTGACTTCAATGAACTCATCTGGTATGGACTTGATCACTAGCTGTCTCATCTGATCTGCAGCTGAGTTTGTTTCTACTGCACTCTTTTCACAAGATTCATAAAAAACAACATGAGGTGTTTCTTCCACAAGAAGGGTTCGTTTGTTGAGTACTCTAAATGCTTTGCTAGTAGAGGAGTATCCTAAGAATATCCCCTCATCTGCTTTGGCATCAAAGACATTCAACTTACTCTTCCCATTGTTGTGAATGAAACACTTACAACCAAATATATGAAAGTAAGATACTCTAGGTTTTCTTCCTTTCCACAGTTCATATGGGGTTTTCTCATGAATTTTGTGAATACCTGACCTATTTTGAGTGTGACAAGCTGTGTTGATGGCTTCTGCCCATAGCTTCTTAGGAGTGGAGAATTCAGCAAGGACTGTTCTTGCAGCTTCTTTGAGTGTTCTGACTCTTCTTTCAGCTACACCATTCTGCTGTGGTGTTCTTGCTGCACTTGTCTCATGCTGAATACCATTAGAAGTACAATAGGCAATAATATAAGAGTTAATAAATTCAGTGCCTTTGTCACTTCTAATTTTCACAATTGGTTCTCCTTTCTCTACTTGGATCCTCTTCAATAGTTCAGGGAGCTTCTGCTGTGTTTCACTCTTCTTGTATAAGAAGATAACCCAAGTAAACTTGGAGTAGTCATCTACAACAATGAGAGTGTACTTTCTTCCTGTTAATGTGGTTGGAGGGATTGGTCCAAAGATATCCATGTGAAGCAATTCAAGAACTCTGCTGGTTGATGCTGTCTTCTTGGTCTTGAAGGAGACCTTTGTTTGCTTTCCTTGTTGGCATGCATCACATACCTGATCTTTACAGTAGAATTCATTAGGCAGACCATCAACTAAGGATTCCCTTGCTAACTTGTTCATAGTCTTAAAGTTCAGATGACTAAGGCGTTTGTGCCATAGCCAACTGACATCTTTAGGGCTCTTCACAAGCAGACATGTATCCTTAGGACAGCTGTTCCAATTTGCAAGATACATACTTCCCTTTCTAGATCCTATTAGAAGGTTTTATTTTGTTCTTTTATCACTTATGAGACACTCATCTTTAGAAAATTTTACTGAGTAACCAGTGTCACAAAAATGAGAAACAGATAATAAATTAAACTTAAGACCTTCTACATATGATACATCATGTACCTCAATGTCACCATTTTTAAGGGTGCCATATCCTTTTGTGTTACCGTGCGCGTTATCACCAAAGAAGACTTTTGGACCTTTCTTCTCTATGTAGTTGGTCAGCAGGGCTTTGGTTCCTGTCATGTGAGTTGAGCATCCACTATCTATATACCAAGTTTCTCCCGCTAGACCTCCTCTTCTGTATAGGTCCCTCCTTTCCTGCAAGAGAGGTTAAGTCTTAGGTACCCATTTTGTCTTGGGTCCTTGGGTGTTAGTACTACCCTTGGGAACCCACATATACATTGGTCGTTTGAACAACCTTGAGCACTTGAGTTGTTTCCCTCGGGCATCACAGAACCAAATCTTACCAGTTAGCACCTTGGACTGATCTGATTTGTTCTTTGTGTCAGCTAAGTAATAGTCAAATGGTTTCCCTTTATAGGAGTGTACATACATTATCTTTTGACTAGTTACATTCGGTCTGGGTGCATTAGCTGGACGATGCACGCGGTTATATGGACCATACTCCTCTGTTCTCACAATATCATAGGAGATAGGGGGTGCAAAGAGAACAGATTTGTTTGAAGAAGATTTCTTCTTCTTGGCTGGAGCAGCATACAGCTGAGACTGTCTCAAACGAGATGGTCTAGGCTGTTTGTTGTTCTTCTGTACAGGCTTGGGGTTAGCTTGTCCTTTACCATTTTTGGTTTTGGGATAGTTAGCCTTAGCTGGTACAGATGCCTTTTGGTTCATATTAGGTTCATTGTGTTTAGAACACTCACCCTTTTCATGTGTCTGGGTAGTGCACTTGTTAGGTGTACTACCCCCAGCTGGAGAGGATGTAGATGGATTAAGTTCATAGCCAAAACCCATCTTATTGCCATTTGATCTATAATATTCAGAGATACTTTCAATAGTAGTAGAAGCTTTATTGAACTCTGATATCTTTTGATTTAGGCATTCCTTCTCCTTTTCTAAGAGCTTGTGTGCTTGGAAGAGATCATCAAACTTGGATTGTAGTGAACGAAATTCCTTAGTTTCTAAAGCTTGAGTTTCTAACATCCCCTCATACAACTGAGTTATTGTGGTATTTTATTCCCTAAGGAGTTCCACTTCTCTGGTCAATCTTTCATTCATTGGGACCAACTCAGGGGTGTTATCAAACTTAGTCTTTTTCAACTTAGCAATTTCTTTCCTTAGATCCTTGTTCTCCTCTTCCACTTCTATAAAAGCTCTAGTGGCAATATCCAGATCACCTTTTAACTTTCTTAAAGATTGATAATAGGTGTCTTCTGATTCGCCTACAGATGAGTTTATCTCATCTGTTTGTGAAAAAATAGGTGAATGGAAAGTAGTAGTATAGGAATTTACCTCATTTTCACCTATGGCCATCATAGCTAGGTCATCTGAATCATCTGAGAAGATTTGACACTCTGGTGATGTAGGGAGTTCATCACTATGATATTCAGATTCTTCAGTTACCATAGCTTTCTTGTCTGAATTTCTTCTTGGCCTTTTTTCTTCTTTGTCATCCAAATTCAGCTCAGGACATTCATAGACATAATGTCCGGGTTTGCCACAATTGAAGCATGATCCAGATCTCTGATTTGAGTTGCCTTTCCTTGGAGGAGTGACATCTCTTCTTCTAGATCCTCGGCTGTTGGATGACTCCACATCCTTTCTAGGATGTCTTTCTGGTGTTCTTTCTCTGGAACCTCTGGAGGGTGAACTGGCTCTTCTATCTTTGTAGTTTCTATAGAATTTTCTATATTTGTTGTTGAGAGTGTTCATCCTTTCGAATCTCTTGATCATAAGAGTCATATGTTCTTTCAGACTCATGTCTGATCCTTCAAAGTCTTCTATTTTCAGTGAGGTCTTGCCAGATGAGGTACTTGCAACTTTTGTATTGGCTGCCTTGAAGGCTATAGTCTTGGAGGTAGATGGGGCTGCAGTTGGCTCATCACTTCCTGAGTTTTCTTCTCTGTCAAGGTCATATTCATGAGCTTTTAGATTCTGAAATAGAGTTTGAGTAGACCACTTCTTGATATCTTGAGTATCTTTGATGATGGTCTTCTTGAGTTTCCTTCTCTTGGGTAAAGAATCCAAGATCTTCAAGTTTTTCTCTCTATTTGTATACTTCTTGCCTAGAGACTCAATCTCATTTATGATCTTTGTACATCTATTGTCCAGCTGGTCAATAGTTTCTTCTGGCTGCATCTTGAGGTGCTCAAACTTCTTGACTGCTGTTGACAATTTGCTTTCCTTGATCAGCTCAGTTCCTTCACAGAGGAGTGCCAATGCCTCCCACATTTCTCTGGCTGACTCACAGTGGATTACCTTTGCAATGTACTCATTTGGGAGAGTTTGCATGATGTAATCTTGAGCAATGCTCTCAAGGTTTGACTGCTTCATCTCTTCTGGTGTGAGGTCCTTCATGGGCTTGGGAACCAGTTCTCCAATTGGAACTTCTGGATCACCATTTGCAGTGTTGACTGTCATAATGGTGGTTGGACCTTCTGTGATTACAGACCACATCTTGTAGTGGACTGATGTGAGATTCTTCCTCATCCTGATCTTCCAGTAATCATAATCCTCAACTGAAAACTTAGGCAACTTTCGCATATTAGCACTCATGCTGTATGAGTTTTCAAAAACAAGTTTTTCAAAAAGAATAGATCTGTTCAAGAGGACTACAGAAAGACTCCCTCAAGTCTTCTGATAATCTAGAGACAGTAGTCCGTTAGAACCACTGCTCTGATACCACTTGTTGGTCCCTGAACGAGTAGTGAATGGTATTAAAGTCTAGAGGGGAGGGGTGAATAGACTTTAAAACTTTTTTTTCAAGAGAGTTGGGAACTTCTTCTGATTGCTATGTCAACTGGACTACAAGTCTGCTGGTCCAGATGACTATAGTGATCTGACTGAAGAGGTTATATGCGGAATTATGGTAGGCCTTGTTTAGACTCGTTCTTTTAGTTTCTTTTGAAAATGTTAACTTGTTTATTAGATGAAAACCTCAGTTAATGCTGGTTTGAAAGATTGTGGCCTAAATAATGTTGAAAACACAGTATGCACTATATAATAATGTATGGAAAGACAGTAATGTAAAGTGCAGAAAGTTAAATGACACCAGGTTTATAGTGGTTCGGATATACGTTCCTACGTCCACTCTCACGTCTCAACGTGATGTTTAATCCCTTTAATTTCCCAAAAATTACAAGGGTCTTGTCCTTTATAGTCCCAAGGATAGGACTTTGAGATCTGAGCCGCCCTAACAGCTACGGTCTCCACAAGTGATTGTAAGCACTTGCACTTTAAGGGGTTCAAAAACTTTAACCTTTCGGTGAGGGTTTTGGGTTTTTGAAGTGTATCCAACTAATGGTTCAAGCTTATAATTTGCTTAACCACTATGCCTAAAACAATGAATATACAATATGAACAGGTTTCAGGTTCTTATGGGTTGGATAGAAATCACTTAAGAGCTATAGATATTCTAATGGTTTCTGGCTCTTTGAGAACTCTTAGAACAATATGGCTTTTTGCCTTATTGCTTGCTTAGCTTGTTGAATTCTCTTGTTGTGACTTCTTGTTTGTGATTTCTCATCCTCTTGTATTTATAATGGAGATTGCTTGCAACTAACCGTTGGAGTTGACTAGCCGTTGAGGCAATCTTTCCATAATGGCTTGATTCCTTGATTCCAGCCGCTTGATTGCTTCAATCCTGGGATCATGTCAATCTTCTAAATAAGGTAGGTCTTCGTTTGAATTGCAAGATGACTTAGGAATCAGCCGAGTCCTGGAAGAGCACATAGTCTTCTGATCTGTACTTCTAGTCTTTTGACTACTCTTCTGGCCTTAGGTCTTCTGTCTTCTGATATCAGCAGAGTAACACTCTTCTGATCTGGTAATTCTTTGTACTGCTTTAGACCATCTTTAATCTGGGACTCCATCAGATAAGTAGGTATACAAGCACCTTAACTTATCTGGTCTTCAAGGATCTTCTAGTCTTCATGTCTTCTACTCTTCTCATCTTGAGGATAGGCATGTAAGCCAGGACTGTGCTGATCATCTGATATCAATACAGTTGATCACACAAGACTAGTCTAAGCTGTTCTATACAAGTCAGCTGATCCTATTACATTTATAAACTCTAAGTGTTTTGGCCGTCAAAACTATTCTAACATCAAGTGGGGCTTAGGGTGAATTTATATCCCAACATTTGTGTTGTTTACTTTACTGTTTTGTTTAATTGCTTAATTGTTTACTTACATAACTGAACAAGACAAGAGAACAGAGTTCTCGAATTTTGAAGATTGAGTATAAACTTTAGTTGGGCTCATTATTAATTTCGTATTCCGCATTTCGTAATTCTGATATATCGAAAGATTTTAGAAAAGTCTATTCACCCCCCTCTAGACATTTTCTTTAGCTTCCCTCGATATTAACTCATCTTCGGGACCTACATGTGGGAATCCAGTTGTAGATAATGAGTTTGTATAACACAGAACGTAGGGAAGTGAGGTCTTTGGGTAGCATCTGTCTAGTCCACTTAACTACCCTACCACCAGTTATTGCAGAAATGACCACATCCATGTCAGGTTCTTCATCTACCTCAACATTTGGAATTTACAGAAACTCATTTATCAATTGAGGAGTAAAAGGTACATCCCTCCCCCTAAAATTAACAGTCCTATACCACCTAGATGATCTTCTACTAGTGCTCTTTTTCATACAGGCATAAAATTCATAGGCCCAATTTGTCAAGAATGATTCACCAAAATTCACAGCATGCATCAAATTCCTTTCCTTTAAGAAACTAATCATGCCTTTACTTTCAAAGTCAGGTATATTAATCATTTTCTCTATCAGCAGTTTTCTCTTAGAATAAATGGCCAACCTATTCTCTAGAGTCTCAAGAGAATCAGAAATACCTTCCTCCTCAGAAGCAAGGTCATCCGAGCTTGGTGTAGAGCTTTTAGCAGAGCTTTGATCATGGTTGCTTTCTGCACTGGAAGAGCTATCACCACTGCCACCATCTTCAGGTTCTGGTGCAGCATCGTTTACAGCAGCAAAATGCTCAGCATTTTTCTTTAGAGACTGCAGTATGTCTCTCAAGCATCTCTCAGAATCAGAATTGGAATCTGATTATGCAGGTTCATCTTCAGCAATCATCTTGGCCTTCCCTTTGCCTTTGGGATCAGCAACAGTTTTCTTCTTTTTCGATTTCTCAGCAACAACTTTCTTGGGTTTCTCAGCAGCAACAGGAGCTTCTTCCTCAGAATCTGTGAACACTTGAATGGGTTCACCAACATCAGCTCCAGCTTTCTTCTTCTTCCTCATGGATTCAGAATAATCCACACGAGTGAACACGCGGTATGATCTCCTTCTTTGTACAGGGCTTCTCTGTCTTTTTCCTTTCTGTGCATTCTTCTTGAGAGGAATGGGAGCAGATTCATCAGAAACAGAGAGTGAAGAGTTTGTACCATTTTCAGAGATGTTTGCGTCCTCCATTTCAGTGTCTTCAGGGTCGGAAGTAGCAGTAGCTTCTTCTTCAACAGCAGCCTCATCATTTTCAGTTTGCGGGTCGTGAACAGTAGGTGATTTGGGGCTTTTCGAAGCAGAAGCCATTTGGGCGGTTTGATCAGCCAAATAGCTTGAGATATCCATAGTGATATCTCCAAAAGTCATCACGGGCAGATGACCAGTAGTTCGAAGAGTATAAGTCACCTCTTCGATAGCCCTATTGAGCTGTTCGACAGTTGCATCTTGAGGAAAATTGGTTGTTTGAGGAGCGGTTTGAGGAGCAGTTTGAGGAGTGGGAGCGGTTGTTGATGGTGTTGCAGAAACATTTGAGTCAGCATTTGACGAGGTTGAGTGTTGTGAAGCCATGGAAGCAAGAATTTCGAGAGGGTTTGTACGAGAGTGGGATGAGTTTTTCGAATCAGAGTGAGATTGTGAGGAATTCGAGTTTCTTTCAGCCATTTAAGTGAGGCGGTTGGAATTTCATGGTAAGGGATGGGAATTTGCACACACTACTTTGAGATATAGAACCAACAAATCAATTTTGCAATCTTAGTACTCAACAAATTCAGAAATCACAATTAGCAAATGAATGGCATCTTATGGTCGATATTTATAGAGAGAATAATGTAGTTGGAGGTTAAAAATAAAACAGAAGAAATAATCCAGAAATTTCGATAATGCTCCACATAATTAGCCACAATCTAGATCATGGGTAATTAGTGGGGAAAATTCATTTAATTAAATTAATTAAATAATTAAGAAGCTTCCAGAATTTACCTAATTAAAATCGCATAATCTGAAAAAAATAAAGATGTGGATTAGTAATTAATTAAATAAATAAAATGAATCTCAATAAATAATTAAATAATTACAACTAATAAAAATAAATTCGAATCAGGCAATGTTGTGCTCAAAACTGATACAAACACCTCAACACGGTTTTTACATGAATTTGCTTCATTTGTGTTGCACCATATTTTTTCTTTTTGTCTTATAGCATCTAATTTGTATTGATCCATTGTTCCTGTAGAGTACATCGTAGTAGCGAACTTCGTGCCACATACTTACTTAATGGATTACAAATATGTTGATGTTTTTACCAAATATCACCTTTTGAAAAGAAGGCATCGTAGTTGTGAACTCCGTGCTCCATAGTTAGTTAGTGATTTGGTACACCTTTTAGTATGCTAATAACATTCTCATTTTATGCATTTGAGAGGTGTGAGACATGTTTATTTTTGCACTCCAAGGTTCTTAGATTCGAAGATATTTTACAAAGGAATTATTTAACTAAGTAAGAAATAAATTCAACTTATAAAATTTATACAACCCATGATGTTGTCCCAAATGCTAACGCATTTGTGACAACATCCATCCGAATTCTTTTTAGATAGTGCTCATGCCAAGAGATTTCCTCAAAGTAGAGAATCTCTCATGGTCTAAGCCTTTTGTAAAAATATCAGCATTCTGTTTTTCAGTCGGTACATACTCCAACTTAACAATATTCTTCTCTACTAACTCTCTCATAAAATGGTGTCTTATGCTAATGTGCTTTGTGAGTGAGTGTTGTACAGGATTTTTAGAAATGTTAATGGCACTAGTATTATCACAAAAGATAGTAAGTATACCATTCTCAATACCATAGTCATGGAACATCTTGCTCAGCCACAAGAGTTGTGTGCAACAGCTTCCAGCATCAATATACTCAGATTCTGCAGTGGATTGTGAAACACAATTCTGTTTCTTGCTGTGCCATGATACAAGATTGTTTCCCATGTAGAAACATCCTCCACTCGTACTCTTTCTATCATCTATATCTCCAGCCCAATCAGCATCACTATAACCAATCAAAATGTTGTTGGCGTCCTTAGTGTACCAGATTCTAAGGTCACTTGTACCTGAAACATACTTGATAATCCTCTTCACAGCATTCAGGTGAGATTCCTTTGGATTAGCTTGGTACCTAGCACAAACACACACACTGTACATAATATCTGGTCTACTAGAGGTTAGATATAGTAAACTACGTATCATGGATCTGTAAAGTGTTGGATCAACATCTGTTCCAGCACTGTCTTTGCAAAGTTTTAAAGAAGATCCCATAGGAGTTTTCATTGGTTTTGAATTCTCAAGACCAAATCTTTTAACCAAGTTCTTAGCATACTTACTCTGGGAGAAGAATATACCATCACTGCATTGTTTGATTTGAAGACCTAGAAAATAGTTCAAGTCTCCAACCATACTCATTTCAAATGTTGTAGTCATTGCCTCAACAAAGTTACTCAACATTTTATCACAAGTAGAGCCAAACACAATTTCATCAACATATATTTGAGCAATAAGTAAATCTCCTTCAGTGTGCTTAATGAACAAAGTTCTATCAGCCTCTCCTCTAATAAATCCATATTCCAAAAGAAAGTCAGTAAGCCTACCATACAATGCTCTAGGAGCTTGTTTAAGACCATACAATGCTTTCTTAAGTTTATATACATGATCAAGATATTGTGGATCTTCAAATCCTTTAGGGCATGTTTGTTTTGGGATGGAAAATCCGAATTTGGGATTTCGAAACTCCACCCCCGTTACAGTTTGGGATTTTGATTCAAGATTTCAAAATCCCACCCTATAACACTATAAAAGTCAACTCTATAAATACCTATAAACCCTATATAAATACCTATAATCCTATACTATAAAGTTAAATCATACCCTACATAAATCCCAAAACAAACACAAAACATAAAAAGCATTAGGATTTTGAAATCCACTAGATTTTAAAATCCGGATTTTAAAATCCTCAAAATCCCAAAACAAACATGCCCTTAGGTTGTTCAACATATGCTTCTTCATTCAATATGCCATTTAGAAATGCAGCCTTTATATCCATTTGATGAAGTTTAATATCAATAAAACATGCAATAGCTAGCAGTAATCTAATAGATTCTATCCTAGCAACAGGTGCAAAAGTCTCATCAAAATCAACTCCTTCAACTTGGGTGTACCCTTGTGCTACTAACCTAGCCTTGTTCCTAACAATATTACCAGATTCATCAGTTTTATTTTTTAATATCCACTTTGTTCCAATGACATTCGTATGACTAGGTCTTGGAACAAGTTTCCACACTTCATTTCTTTCAAACTGACCAAGTTCTTCATGCATAGCATTAATCCAATTTTCATCAGTTAATGCTTCTTTAGCACTCTTAGGTTCAATTTCAGATAAATAGCATTCATCATTTACAATATTGCACATAGAAGACATGCATATTGTTCTTACAACATCTACCTTGTTTGATCTTACTCTTCCTCTTGTTTGTACTCCAACTGTAGCATCACCTATGATCTGGTCAGAAGGATGACTTTTCCCTATTCTTGAAGAAGGATTCGTTTTGGGAACATACTGGTCATTCTGTGAAGTTACAACTGACTGTTCTGTAGATGTTGACCCAGATGTGTTAACATTTGGTGCAACATTTTCAGACTTCAGTGTATTCTCAGAACTATCAGTGACTTGTGATACATCTTCTTCATCTTTGTCATCTGTAAGACCTTTATCATCATCAAACACAACATTAACAGATTCTTGAACAGTGTTAGTTCTAAGGTTATACACTCTATAAGCTTTACTATTTCTAGAATAGCCTAAAAAGAAACCTTTATCACTTTTAGAATCAAACTTATAAAGTTGATCCCTATCATTCAGAATATAACACACACAACCAAATACATAAAATATTTCATATTAGGTTTTCTGTTGTTCAAAATCTCATAAGGTGTTTGATTAGTGCCAGAACGAATAAAAACCCTATTAATAATATGGCATGCAGTATTCATTGCTTCCCCCCAAAATTTCTTAGCAAGACATTTGGATGTAAGCATGAATCTAGCCATTTCTTGTAAAGTTCTATTATTTCTTTCAACAATTCCATTTTGTTGTGGAGTTTTAGGAGATGAATATTCTTGCAAGATACCCTTTTTATCACAAAAATCATTAAACATGCTGTTTTCAAATTCCCTACCATGATCAGTTCTAATACGGCCAACTTTTAAGTTAAACACATTTTTGAACCTCTTATAAAGAATTTTAAATGCAGCAAATGCTTCAGATTTGTCTCTCAAAGACTCTACCCAGGTATATCTAGAAAAATCATCTACCACAACTAAGGAATACCTCTTTCCTCCAATACTTTCAGTTTCCATAGGACCCATCAAGTCTATGTGCAGTAATTCAAAGCATCGATGTGTAGTACAATGTGACAGCATTTTGTGCGACATTCTTACATGCTTACCTTTTTGGCATGGTCCACATACAGTGGTATAGTGAAACCTCAGTTTTGGAATTCCTTTTACTGCATCTGCTTTTATTAGCTTTTGCATTGCTCTGTAATTTGCATGACCTAATCTTTGATGCCATAAAACATTTTCATCATATTTTGACAAGTTACACATATTTGTTCCAATAAGATAGCAATTATCAACTGACCTAGTACCAGTCATTACACAAACTTCATCTTTATTAAGAACATAACACGAGTCTTTATCAAATTTCACATGCAAATTATCATCACAAAGTTGACTAATGCTAATCAGATTTGCAAGTAAGCCATCAACATGTAAGACATTTTTAAGCTTAGGAAAACCTTCAACATTCAAAGTTCATTTACCAACAATCTTTCCTTTAGAACCACCACCATATGTAACACTACCACTATTCAAGGTCACATAATCAGATAAGAAATTAATACGACCTGTCATATGTCTTGAACAACCACTATCAAAATACCATAGATCAGGTAGACATGCTTTTAAGGAGGTATGAACAACATTACAGGTAGCTTTTGGTTTCCATGCAGATTTCAGAAACTGTTTACCAGGATGTGACAGTTTTTTATGCAGCATTTTCAAGTTTTTCTGTTCTTCAAACAATTTTATACAGTAAGGACGAATATGACCAACTTTGAAATAGTAATGACAGATATACTTGCTCTTAACCTTGTGAGGATCTGATTGTGCAGATGTTGTATCAGATGTGTCAACATTTGCCTTCACAAATTTCACAGCTTTTCTAAAATTTTCAGAAATAGAAGCAGTTACACCATCATACCCTAAACCATGATTATTAGGCTTACCAGTAGCTATAACATTATTTACCTCAGAAGCACTCTTGGAATATTTCTTGAAACATAAGGTGGAATTTATCAATTTCTCCTTTAAGTTACAGATTTCCAGATCTCATTTGGTAAGAATAACTTCTAGCTTGGTGATTGTGTCTTTCAGATCCTCATTCTCTTTATTCAAGAAATCAAGAGTGAGTTTCTGATTGTTCCAATCATCTAACATCTTTTGGTGTTCATTGTTATTAGTCCTTTTTCCTGCATCATCAACCAAACCATTAAAACAGTTCAAATCTGGGTGACTCTGTTCTGATGTTGCTGTAGATGTTAAAGCATCACGTACAGCATCAGAATCTGTTTCATCCAGATCATCATCTGAGGAATCATTATAATCAATATGGTAAAATTAGAATATTCATTCTGATTTAACTCATCAAAATCATCATCATCAGATTCATCACTCAAGGTAGCACTAAAATTCAGTTTTTGCTTAAGTTTAGTATTGGCACATTCATTTGCATAATGGCCATAACCAGAACAAGCATTGCAATGAACAGATTTTCGAAATTCAAGATCATACCTTGGTTTACCTTCACTCTTTGATGGTCTTGGTGTGAATTGACTTTTCCTCCTTTCTGGTTGAGGTGTTGATGTGTTGATTTGAATCTTAGGCTGAATGTTACTAGATTTGTTCACAGATTTCTTAAGAAACTTATTAAAATGCTTAGTGAGTAAGGCAATGTTGTTAGGATCCTTGAGGCATTTATCAAGCAATTCTTCATCCGAATCAACTTCAGTAATGATAGGTTGAACCTCATAAATGTTTGATGTTTCCCCTTTAAAAACCACAACTTTCTTATCAACATTAGCTTCATCAACTTGATTAGTGTTTATTTCATATGTTATAAGAATACTCACTAACTCATTTTGACTTAACTTATCCGTATCTTTTGCCTCTTCAATAGCACAAATTTTAGCATCAAATCTTTTAGGAACAAATCTTTTAGGAACAAATCTTAATATCTTATTGATACGGCCTAAAAATGTCATCCAATAAGAAGTCGACACGTGTATAGAGGATCGGATAAAAGTGGAAGTATTGGATTAGGTAATACTCTCTGGATAAAGAATCTCTTCTGGAGGTCCCTCTGGAAGGAGCTCCATCTGGAGAGAAGCATCGGGAAGAATCAGTCTTGATATGAACTCATGGGCCGTAAATATAGGGGAACTCCGCCATTACCGGTCTAGGCTTGGTGGAAGAAAGACTTCTTCCTCCTTTATCTTAGGAGACGAAGTCCATTAGGAAGGAATACTTCCGGTTCTTCAGGGAGTGGAAAGGATGGGGGACTTTGTCAACTCAGCCAGGCTTAGTCCAAGAAGTAGCTCCGAGATAGGGGAAAGCTCTAACTTCTTCTTAAGAGGAAGTCCTCTATAAATAGGTAAAGGAAGGTATGTTTTAGAGGTTGGACTCTTTATTTTATATAATACCGGTTACATTTTCTTATCACACACGACAAGATTCTTTGAGAATTGATCTTGATAAATTGAGGACTTTGAAGTCCATGAGATACATTGAAAGCCTTATACTGACTTAGGCATCGGAGTGTCCGCGCCGGACCCCCCTCCGGCGTGTTCTTTGCAGGTTCCAAAGGATCTTACCGAAGGCAGTGATATATTCAGATTGCTCATATGCGTTCGGGAATTCAGATATCCGGCTTCGAGGATATCCAATATATCCGTGCAAATTTTGGCACATCAACTGGCGCCGTCTGTGGGAAAGAGTTGAAAGATTTTCTCACGAATTTCTACCTTTTCGAGTAATGGTTGGCGGAAACAACACGACACGTCTACTTCGGGAAAGAAACCCCTTACATGGGAAAATCCTCCTTTGCCGAATGACCCAGTTCATACCCTTTCCGGAGTAAATCCGCCAGTGACGCCTAACACAGGCCTGGGTGAGGAAAACCATCCCCTCCCGGTCGAAGAGGGGATAACAGTGAACATTGAAGCCCCAGAGTTTCGGACTGCGGATCCACAACGGGAGGATATTCCAAATTCGGAACCATGCCTGGTTTCTCCCGATCAATTGAACACCCTCATTAAGCAGGCTGTAGAGAGAGCTTTCGCGGCTCAAGGAGATCGAGCCCCCAGAGCTACACCAGGGAATCTGGAGATACCTACCACGAGACCCCAGGAAGAGGCACCAGGAGCCTCTCAAGTGCTATCTAAGGAAGTGGGGATGCGGGTAGAAGGAGATTATAAGGTGCCCTCCCGAGCGGAAAGAAGCATTGCACTTCGGAATACAAGAAGGAATGCAGATTTGGCACCCCGAGAGACAGAACTCCCTGAAACAGAAGAAAGCACCGATGATACCTATGGAGGGCCAGTCAGCGACCAACTACAGGCCCTACAGAAGGAGATGAGGGATATGAGGAGACAAATGATCGAACCAGTAGATCCGCCTATGTCTCGGGATGTCAGTTCTCCCCTAACATATTACAGGACGAACTGCCGTTCAACTTCAAGCCCCTCAATTTTGAGTACGATGGTACGGCAGACCCGTACGAACACCTAGTAAGGTTTGAGAATGCTGCGTTATTACACCGCTACGGAGAGGGAATCAAATGCAGGGTGTTCCTAACCACCCTGGCAAAAGCAGCACAGCAGTGGTTCACTCAATTGGAACCCAATACAATTCGATCCTGGGAGAAATTTAGTGAGTTATTCCTTCATCAATTTGCAAGTGCCCGGAGACAGCCGCGGGCCACTTTGACCCTTTTAAATCTGAGGCAGGGGGAGAACGAGAGTTTGAGAGCTTTTCTCCGGAGGTTTAATCAAGCAGCTCTGGAGGCCCCTACCGCCTCTCCGGAGGTGAAGATCAATGCTCTTACTAACGGATTGCGTGATGGAGACTTTTTCTCCTCCTTAGCTAAGAAGCCGGTTAAGAACTTTGATGAGTTGCTACACAGAGCAGAGAAGTACCTCACCCTGGAGGAAGTTCGAAAAGCTAAGAGATTGGAGATTAGGCCACAAGATCGAGAGAGAAGGATAGAGGGCCCCTCCAGACGACCCAGCCCAGAGGTCCCTCGGACCTCCGGGTCAACAAGAGACAGCAATCTTTCTGGAGGTTCCCGGTCCAGCCCTCGAGGAAGGTTTGAGAAGTACACGCCCTTGAGAATCGAACCTGCCGAAGTACTGGAGGTGGCAGGAGATCAT
Organism: Galeopsis tetrahit; assembly: GCA_963675135.1. Classification (NCBI taxonomy): domain Eukaryota; kingdom Viridiplantae; phylum Streptophyta; class Magnoliopsida; order Lamiales; family Lamiaceae; genus Galeopsis; species Galeopsis tetrahit. Next base: position 24,394,249 of record OY776134.1, read on the forward strand.
CCTGACTTGAAATTCCCTTACTCCAGAAGTCGAGGACCTCAGAAGCCTAAATCCGATCGATTTTGAAGATTTCACAATGAGTATGGACATGACACGAATCAATGTTATCACCTGAAAGACGAGATTGAAAGGATGATCCAAGCAGGACATCTGAAAGAATTTATATTTAGAGACAGGCAGGGCCCTCGGGGGCAGAAGCGGAAGGAACATGAAAGGAAACCGGAAGAGAAGGAAACCAAGGAGGCGGCCGAAGACATGCCCCCTCCACCGCAAAAGAGAGGAGTAATCCACATGATTGTGGGAGGACCAGCAGATGGAGATTCCTTCCGAAAAAGAAAGCAAAGTGTTCGAGCCCTAAAAGCAGAGCAAGGAGGTCAATTGAAAGAAGTAGGACGTATGACAGAGACGCCCAATATCAGATTTGGGCCGGAGGATGTGAAAGGAGTTAAGGAAGATCACAACGACGCCTTGGTGATCACTACCGACATAGCGGGGTTCGACGTGGCCCGAATCTTTGTAGATACGGGGAGCTCAGCTGATATTATGTTTTTTGAATGCTTCAAGAGGATGGAGCTGAGTGTGAAGCTGCGACCTGTAGATACCTCCCTGTATGGTTTCTCCGAAGGTGCCATCCAACCCTTGGGATCGGTAATGTTACAAGTAGGACTGGGGGACGCTCCAGTTCGAAAGGTCCATATGGTGGAGTTCCTCATTGTGGATATCCCCTCATCATACAACGTAGTAATGGGGCGACCTAGCCTGAACCTCTTTCAGGCAATCATCTCCACATTTCATATGAAAATGAAATTCCCTACAGCTACGGGAGTGGGAGAAGTAAGAGGAGATCAATACCAAGCACGGAAGTGCTACGCAGAGTCTGTAAAGATGGCTGACAGAGCCTTAACCAAGGGCCTGGAGAGGACGAGAGGAGACGACCCTGAGGCAAAGAAAAAGAGAGTGGAAGGAGTGACACCTGAGCAAGTAAGTGTTAAAACAGATGAGGAGCTGATGAATGTGGAGCTCTTCCCAGGGAAACTCGGCTTTGCTACTAAGATAGGTACCCAACTGGGTCCCGAACTCACAGAGAAGGTAATCTCTACATTACGTCGAAATTCCGATATATTTGCATTCTCTCCAGCTGACATGACAGGTATCCCTCCGGAGATAGCAATACATTGACTTAATGTTGATCCAAAGGCAAGGCCAGTGAAACAAAAGTTACGAAATTTCGGAGTCGAGAAGAATAGTATAGTGAAAGAAGAAGTAGAGAAGTTATTGAAAGCAGGACACATGGTGAAAGTACAATTCCCGGAATGGCTCTCCAATGCAGTGTTAGTACCTAAGGGGGGAGGGAAATGGAGAATGTGTATCGACTTCAGGGACCTCAACAAGGCGTGTCCCAAAGATCACTATCCGCTGCCAAGGATAGACCAGTTAGTGGATGCGACTTCTGGATTCGAGCTACTAAGCATGATGGATGAATACCAAGGATACCACCAGATCCCGCTAAACCCCTCAGATGTCCCTAAAGTGTGCTTCATAGCAGCGTGCGGAACGTTTGGCTATGTTCGAATGCCATTCGGATTGATCAATGCCGGAGCAACATATCAAAGGATGGTCGATGCTGTCTTCCGAGGACAACTAGGAAGAAACATGGAAATATATGTAGACGATATGCTGGCCAAGAGTGTGAAAGCAGATCAGCATGTGGAGGACCTGGAGGAGATTTTCCAGGTAATTCGAGAAAACGGTATCAAATTGAACCCGACCAAGTGCCCTTTTGGAGTGAAATCGGGGAAGTTCCTTGGATACATGGTTACTCAAAGAGGGATAGAAGTGAATCCAGCTAAGGTGAAGGCTGTACTGGACATGCAGCCACCGAGGAACGTGAAAGAGCTCCAGACGCTCAACGGGAGGATTACAGCATTGAGCAGATTCATAGCCAGATCTGCTGAAAAAAGTCACCCCTTCTTCAAAATTCTCAAGAAAGGGGCCAAGTTCGAGTGGAATGAAACATGTCAGAAGGCCTTTGAAGATCTGAAGCATCATTTGTCCCAGCTGCCGAAGCTGACAAAACCTTCTCCTGGAGATACTCTCATTCTGTATCTCTCTGTAGGGGAATTCTCACTGAGTACAGCCTTGGTCAAAGAAGAGGAACCTCTTCAACATCCTATTTATTAAGTCAGTAAGGTCATTCAAGGAGCTGAAGCTCGATACTCAGAAATCGAGAAGGCTGCTCTGGCCGTGGTACTTACGGCGCGGAGATTGCGCCCATATTTCCTCTCTTATAAAATACTGGTCCGCACTAATTACTTGTTGAAACAGGTTATTGGCCGAGCGGACCTCTCGGGAAGGATGGTGAGATGGGCAATAGAGCTCCAAGAATACGATGTAGACTTCGAGCCACGGAGGGCCATAAAAGCCCAAGCTTTGTCTGATTTCATCCAAGAATCTACCAAACCAGAAGAAGCAGAAGGATGGAAGGTATACGTAGATGGCTCAGTGACTCTGAGTGGATGTGGAGCAGGGATAGTGCTAGTGAGCCCTCAAGGAGAGGACCTACAATTTGCAGTGAGGTTCCAATTCATGACCTCAAATAATGGAGCAGAGTACGAAGCTTTGATCAGAGGAATGGAAATGGCAGTGGAATTAGGAGCTCTAAAGGTAACCCTATACTCCGACTCCCAATTAGTTGTTCAACAGGTGAATGGAGAATATACAGCCAAAGATAACAAAATGGCTGCTTATTTGGAACGAGCCAAAGAGGTGATGGGCAAATTTCAGGATTGTAAGGTGGTCCATGTACCTCGAGAGAAAAACATGCAAGCGGACAGCCTCTCCAAACTTGCCAGCTCCACAGAGTTTGATGGACAAGGAACAGTGACCTTGGTGGTAGCCGAAAGAGAGACTCTCGGGAACCCCATCGGTTCCATTGAGGAAGGAGATGATTGGAGGAAAGATATATGGGTAGAACTCAACAAGGAAGCAGATGCCCCTACCTCCCGAGAGACCCGAGCTCTTCGGATCAAATATTGTATTATCGGAGGGTACTTATACAAGAAGTCGTTCTCTCAACCGTATTTGAGATGTATATCAACCCAAGAAGCAAAGTACACACTCAAAGAAATCCATGAAGGAGACGCAGCTAGTCATGAGGGATATAAAACAGTGGTGAAGAAAGCCTTAAGGGCCGGATTGTATTGGCCCTCCATGACGAAGGATGCTAAAGAGTTCGTAAAAAAATGTGTCAAGTGCCAGAAAAATGGTCCATTGATAAGGACCCCTGCGGAAGAGATGGGAGCTATGCACTCTCCGTGTCCCTTTGCTAAGTGGGGAATCGATTTGGTAAGGCCCTTCCCTCCAGCCTCTGGAGGAAGAAAATTTCTGATAGTAGCAGTAGATTATTTTAGCAAATGGGTTGAAGCTGCCCCCCTGGCTACAATAGATGAAGAGAATGTGATCAAATTCTTGAGAAGACAAATTTGCTGCAGATTCGGAGTACCCAGAATATTGGTCTCTGATAATGGAACACAGTTCAATGTAGAAAATGTACGAGGATGGTGTGCAAGACTAAACATAATACAAAGATTCACCTCCGTAGCTCATCCTCAAGCTAACGGACAAGTGGAAGTTACTAATCGAACGATAGTAGATGGTATTCGAACGAGGCTGACGAAAATAGGAGGAGGATGGGTGAATGAGTTAGACAATGTGTTATGGTCATATAGAACGAGTCCAAAGACAGCGACTGGAGAGTCTCCCTTTCAGCTAGTCTATGGAGCTGCGGCGGTGATACCTCCAGAGGCCATGCTGCAGTCCCATCGAATTGCCCAGTTTGAAGAACATCAGAATGAGAGGCTGATGAGAGAGGCCTTGGATTTAATGGAAGAAGAAAAGGAGATGGTTAGAGTACGTGCGGAAAGATACAAGAGCAGAATTAAAGCTGCATATGACCGAAGGGTGATCCCGAGATCCTTTAGAGTGGGGGACCTGGTGTTAAGAAGAGTTGATGCCCTAAAGAATACGGGAAAGTTAGAGCCCAACTGGGAGGGGCCTTATAAAATCACACAGGTACTAAAGGGAGGAGCCTATAGACTGCAGAGCATGGAGGGAGTTGACATAGCTAGACCCTGGAATGTTTGCCATTTGAAGAGATTCTTTGTTTGAAGAAAGTGTAAGGTCTTGAGACCATTTGCGATTTTTGCTTTGTGATTTTTGCATCAACTCATATTTTGCTTAATGTATTTAGTGGCTTCACCGGAGCTCTTTTTCCCTCTTTACGGGTTTCCCCTTTGGGGTTTTTCCGTAAAGAGGTTTTTAATGAGACCGGCGTAGGTTATCTATGGCCTATGTTGAAAACTGACAATAAATCAATAAAGCTTTATTCCTTTTTGGAAAAGATTTTATACAGAATTATCGTGTCCTGATTATCTTTCTCATATTTGAGTATACGATGTATGAATATAAAAATTGCGAGAGTGAAAGACACTCAGAGGCCTAGAGGCCGAGGTGCTCCGGAGAGCCCTCACCATATTTGAGACCCAAAAGGGTTAATCAATGAAATGAGAAGATTTTATGAATTAAAATCTTATAAGAATAAGAGTGAGAGACACTCAGAGGCCTAGTGGTCGAGGTGCTCCAGAGAGCCCTCACCATATTTGAGACCCAAAAGGGTTAATCAATGAAATGAGAAGATTTTATGAATTAAAATCTTTTAAGAATAAGAGTGAGAGACACTCAGAGGCCCAGAGGCCGAGGTGCTCCGGAGAGCCCTCACCATATTTGAGACCCAAAAGGGTTAATCAATGAAATGAGAAGATTTTATGAATTAAAATCTTTTAAGAATAAGAGTGAGAGACAATCAGAGGCCCAGAGGCCGAGGTGTTCCGGAGAGCCCTCACCATATTTGAGACCCAAAAGGGTTAATCAATGAAATGAGAAGATTTTATGAATTAAAATCTTTTAAGAATAAGAGTGAGAGACACTCAGAGGCCTAGAGGCCGAGGTGCTCCAGAGAGCCCTCACCATATTTGAGACCCAAAAGGGTTAATCAATGAAATGAGAAGATTTTATGAAGTAAAATCTTTTTAAGAATAAGAGTGAGAGACACTCAGAGGCCTAGAGGCCAAGGTGCTCCAGAGAGCCCTCACCATATTTGAGACCCAAAAGGGTTAATCAATGAAATGAGAAGATTTTATGAATTAAAATCTTTTTAAGAATAAGAGTGAGAGACACTCAGAGGCCTAGAGGCCAAGGCGCTCCAGAGAGCCTTCCCCATACTTGAGAACCACAAAAGTTAGTTAATGAAAACACAGGTTTCATGATTGAAGACCTTTTAAAGCGAGAGACAAGTAGAACGTTAGAAATCAAGGAAAACCTCCTCAAGCCACCTGAAACCAGAAGGTCATGCAACCAAGAGACGATTATGGTATAACCTACAAGACCGATAAAGGGGGGAGGAGAAGAGCATACCTCCAACATGTTCTTTACTGGTCTTATAGGTTACTCATGCAAGCAGAAAAGAAAAAGCACGCCAATAAACAAGCGATATGAAGCTAACGCGATCACTACAAAAAGCCCCTACATATCCAGGAGTGTGGGGTCCCCTACAGAGTATGAGAAAGCAAGTATTACGATCAGAAATTAAAAGAGTGTAGCAAAATAAAATAAAGGTAAATTGTTTGTTATGACCATGAAAGTATGAAATTTAAACTTCTTTTTCAACAGCAGCCCCCTCAGCAGCAGCCCCCTCAGCAACAGCCACTTCGACCTCAACTCCCTCGACCACAGCTCCTTCAATTGCACCCTCCTCCACAGCAGCATGGTTTCTAGATCCTCCGCCCTCCTCTGGGCCCTCTTCACCTCTCAAGGTATCCTCAGCGCCCGTTACCGTATTTGGAGCGGAGACATAAGGATAAACCAGCTGCTCCAGAGGCTTTAGCTCAGCCATGCCCACCTTGGCTGCCTGTAACTTGGTGATGGCCTGACCCATTCCGGGTAGCCACCAAGGACTGTCGGGGCTCTCCTTAGGATCCCCTAAGAATTTTGGAGGAGTAGCGAGCTGATCCAGGCGAAATTCACGAGAGTAGATCCCATCGAACCCCGGGGCTGAGTGCTCGGCCACGGCATTACTGAAGCCATGGTCGATGAAGTGAGGAATATGTGGCCCCATGGCGCATAGGAAGCTTGAGCTCTTTAGAAAACTGGACAGCCCCTGAGTATGAAGAGTCCCCAAGAATTCTTGACCCAAGGAGGATGTAAACAAGGATTTAATGCAAGCCTGCACTCCGACATCTGGCAACTCGCGTTCCATCCGCTCCACCTCCTCTTCCAGATGCTTAATCCTGGCTGCATCCTGCTTGCCTTGAGCCCGTAGAAGAGGCAACTCCTCGGCCAGAGCTTGAGCTCGTTTATGAGCTTTGTCCTTCTCCGCAGTGATACCCTTGAGGGTTGACTGGAAAGAGGATGCTTCAGCTCGGAGAAGTTCAAGCTCAGCTACCATCTCAACACCTTGGTCGAATATCTTAGTGTAGGCAAGACCCAACTACATGAAGAAAAGGAACAATGTTTAAGATGTAAAGAAGGTAGAAACCATGAAAGTAATGGAAAATACCTCTGAAAAAAGATGGGCACCACGAAGCAGTTGATCTTCAGGAAGGGGCTTGTCGGATAATTCAATGTTGGAAGGAGGAGGACATTGTCTGATAAGGCGATGGACAGGTTCGTACGCAGCAGAAGGGGGAACTTCTTTCTCAGCAAGAGCTTGGGCAGTTTTTCTCTTCTTCTTTTTAGAAGTGCCACAGTTAGAGAAGAAGGCATTGGTAGCCGAGCGAGTCCTCATGGCAACAGAACCCGGGACTTGAGTAGAAGAACTGGGGAGAGGAGGAACCTTTGAAGAACTCTCTGGAGCCGGGGTCTTTGCTGAGCTTTCTAGAGCAGGGGATTGAGGAGCTTTTGGGAGATCTTCAGGAGCAGACAACACAGGGGCCTTCACTATTCCGAGAGCAGGGGCATCCCGTGAGATATGAGTTAACCAACTCATTGCTGCAGATAACCAAGAAGATTCTCACAACTCAGAAAAATAACCACATGCAAGAAACGAAATACAAGAACAGAAGATTTTTTACCATCTCGAGGTTCTAAAGGGGAATCTTGAGGACAGAAGCCAAAGTGGGAAAGGATGCGAGGATTTTTGCAAATACCAAGAACATCAAAATAATCATGCAGAAAGACGTGGGTATTAAGGTTAGTCATAACAGTGTGATTTGAAACAGAGTAAGCTTTCAGAGAAGCAGGAAGTATTCCTGGATTGTGGAATATCCAATTTTCATGAGGAAACGGCCAATCAGTGGGGCTAGTAACGAAGAAATAGTAATCTCTCCAAGATGACTCTTCTTCGTGGAGTTTTTTCATGAACTTGCAAACACGAGACCTCCTCCCACAAACATAGAAGAAGCCATCGTTCACTTTACAAGAGTGTTGGCTCAGAAACAGTTCGGCAGAAGGTTCACCGCCATTCCCTTTTACCAAAATAAAAAATCCTATCATGGTACGGATAGCGTTGGGAGTGAACTGATTAAGAGGGATCTGCATGCGGGTAGATATGGCGGTCAAGTAGGGGTGAATCGGAAATCGAAGTCCTGCCCTAATTTGAGCCTCGAAAAAGGCCAGAGTTCGGGGTTCAGAGAGATCGGGGCATTCATTTGAGCAAGGAATTCGAAAAGTGTATTCTGGCGGAAAAACGTAGGCTTGAATAAGGCTGGCTAGGTGAGTATGGTCGATTAGGGAAGAAGTGGAAATTCTATTTTCTGGGCTCCCCATCGGAAATGGAGTGGACTCAGAAGGGTTTTGACCAAGAGCTTCAGGCGGAGAAAGAGGGCTAGACATCGACTAAAGTGCTAATAAAAGAAGAAAAAAGGGATATCTAGGTTACCTTGATTGGGAAAACTACGAAGTCAGTCGGGGCGACCGGCGACGGTGAAACTCGGGAGGAAGAACGCCTGAGAAGAGAGGTGGAGACAACAAAGAACTTTCGGAGGAAATGAAATTCAAAAGGGAGAAAAGGAAAAGGAAAGATGGTGTGAAGTAAATGAGAAAAGGGGGAAATCGAGGTTTTTCCTCGGGAAGACAGTCAGAGAGAGAAAAAGGCGACTGCGTGGGACCCGGGCACGGAAGTCGAAACGTCTTCAGAGCTGGAGGCGGGAAAATTTGTGGAAGAAAATATTTTCGAAATTTTTCTCTGGAGCTGGAATCATACACGTCTCTCCAGAAGTGTCTCTGCGCTAGACTCACTTGAATTTTCTACTCTCACAAAAGGTATACTCCTTTTACGAGAGTAGGGGGAGTAGATGATGCGGCCTAAAAATTTCATCCAATAAGAAGTCGACACGTGTATAGAGGATCGGATAAAAGTGGAAGTATTGGATTAGGTAATACTCTCTGGATAAAGAATCTCTTCTAGAGGTCCCTCTGGAAGGAGCTCCATCTGGAGAGAAGCATCGGGAAGAATCAGTCTTGATATGAACTCATGGGCCGTAAATATAGGGGAACTCCGCCATTACTGGTCTAGGCTTGGTGGAAGAAAGACTTCTTCCTCCTTTATCTTAGGAAACGAAGTCCATTAGGAAGGAATACTTCCGGTTCTTCAGGGAGTGGAAAGGATGGAGGACTTTGTCAACTCAGCCAGGTTTAGTCCAAGAAGTAGCTCCGAGATAGGGGGAAGCTCTAACTTCTTCTTAAGAGGAAGTCCTCTATAAATAGGTAAATGAAGGTATGTTTTAGAGGTTGGACTCTTTATTTTATATAATACCGGTTACATTTTCTTATCACACACGACAAGATTCTTTGAGAATTGATCTTGATAAATTGAGGACTTTGAAGTCCCTGAGATACATTGAAAGCCTTATACTGACTTAGGCATCGGAGTGTCCGCGCCGGACCCCCCTCCGGCGTGTTCTTTGCAGGTTCCAAAGGATCTTACCGAAGGCAGTGATATATTCAGAGTGCTCATACGCGTTCGGGAATTCAGATATCCGGCTTCGAGGATATCCAATCTATCCGTGCAAATTTTGGCACATCACTTATGAACTACTCTAACATTAGAAATAGGGTCACCAAGAGAATGTGATTCATTGATAATCTCACTGAACCTTTCATTGTAGGCTGAAATTGTTTCTTCTTCCCTCATTCGGAGATTCTCAAATTTTGTCCCCAACATTTCGAACACTGTCTGAACCCTCACAATGCTCTTTCAACCTGCCCCATGCATCTTTAGAAGTAGAACAGTTAGATATAATTTTAAACATTGAAACATCAACAGAAGTAAAAATAGCATTTAAAGCTTTAGAATTGTAGCTTGTTATTGTTATTTCATCAGCCGTCCAGTCAACTTCTCTCTTGAGTTGAATTTCACCATCTGCATCTGCTGTTTCTTTGGAGCTTCCCAACCTGTAAGTACAATCCTCCAAGCACGTTCATCAACTGACTTGATGTACATATGCATCTTAGGCTTCCAATAAGCATAATTCGAACCATCTAAAACGGGTGGCTTAAGTGTTGTGGATATGTGATGTGTTTCCATTGCTAACCTACACTAAAAACACACTTGACCAAAGATCTAACCTAGTCTCGTCAGGTATCAGCTCTGATACCAACTAAAAGTGTGCTGGTATTAAGTGTTTAAGTTTAAGTAGAATAATGTTGTACTAAATGTTGGGACAAATTGTACAACACTGACTCTAACAGAATATCAGAAATTAAGATTCACAGCGGAAGACTTGAAACACTAAAAATAAACGAGACACAATGGAAATAATTTTTCACATAGATTTTATAAATAAAAATCTATGCGAGCCTTACGGCGAAATATCAATACTTATCTTCAAGTACAAATGTTGTGTGAAATGTTACAGCAATAACCTTCACAACTGAAACTACAAACGAGGCAGGTGCCTTGTTCTAAAAACGAACTAAGTGTATAAGAGATTACACACTGTCGAAATGAACTAAAATGTGCCTTGTTCTATGATTACACTCTCAATAGATAAGAAGACACACAGCTATATGGGTGGGATACTTCGTATGAACTAAAATGTAAAACTACTGGCCACAATTCCTAACAGGGATCAACGCTCGGTCTAGGAAATTGATCGAATAGAATACACTGAATTATGAAGCCTTCAATCGGTATTTATAGAGGTGGGGTGCGAATTCTATAGGTTTCCACATTGAGATCCTATTTTTTAGGAGCTCAACTTCCATGATCTTTCTAGATCCTTCTTGTATGCTCCAGGTCGTTCTAAATGGTTCCAGGCTGCTCTAGCATGTTCTTCAATGTTCTAGAATCTTCCAGGTTCCAGATCCTTGTAGAAGCTTCTAGATCCTGCCAGAAATGCAACAACATTTAGATCAACATTTAATGTAGCATTTCAGAAAAGACTTAGAAAAAATCTCGGAAGGTCAAATTAAGATGTTGTAGAGAATGTTGATACATTTAAGAATTCACAACATCTACAACATGCAATTGCTAGCAATAATCTAATAGATTCTATCCTAGCAACGGGTGCAAAAGTTTCATCAAAATCAACACCTTCAACTAGGGTGTAACCTCTCAACTTCCAATAGTCATAGTCCTGAACCTGGAACTTAGGCAACTTGTTAGCACTAATTTCAAGCGACATGATTCAAGAAGACTAGTATAGCACAGTATATTATCAAGAAACGGATATTTTCAATGACAGCGATGAAGAACAAGTAAGAGCACGTACAAACACGGACCAAGACTTCACCCAAGTCTTAAGTCGGTTATCAAGAAACAGCAGTTCGTAAACTACTGCTCTGTTACCACTTGTAGGTCCCAAAGTTGAGTTTAATATTGAGTAAGCTAGTGAAAATGTCTAGAGGGGGGTGAATAGACTTTTCAAAATTCTTTCAATATATCAAAGTACAATGCGGAAATCAGAATATAACAATGAGCCCAATTCTAGTTTATACTCAACTTATTTCGAGAACTTCTGTTATGAACACTCAACTAGCCTTGTTCAGATATGTAATTAAACAATCAAGCAGTTAATCAACTAAACAACAAACAAAACTTGTAAAGTAAATCAAACACGAGATTTATAGTGGTTCGACAACTTGTCTACGTCCACTCTCACAAACCCAGTTGTGATATTTTTATTAACTCTTCCAATCGAGTAATGTGTTCTAGTAGCTTTAAGTCCCAAGAAATAAGACTTGGATCTTCTCGACAACACTACCAAGTGTTTCTTCGATCTTACTAGTGATTTACAAGTGTCTAGCAACTTGAACAGTAAAAATAAAACTTCTCTATTCAGTAGCAGTCTTCTTTGATCTTCACTTGTCTTGTAGACTTGCTTTCTGAACTTCAAACTCTGTGAGTAATTTTCTTCTTTGAATGCTTCGATAACGCTTCAGTAATCAGTATTGCAGTAGTCCTTAACCGTTCAATACCATGAGGTATTTATAGACTTCCAACTTCAAGAACTTTCAGTTGTAACCAACTTTTCTTGAAAACTAACTTGCAACTGTTACTCTTTATCCATCCACGCGTTTCTATAGTTAATTAGTTATTTCTAACTAACTCTTCAACCCTTATCTTTCTACGCGTTTGAATAACTAACTTCTTCCTTTATGTTGACTTGTCTTGTCTTGTCTTCACGCACCTGTCTTGTGTAGACTTCTTCTTCTTGTGCGGTCTTCTTCAGTAGTAGACTAATCTAATCCTAACAAGACTATTACATTACATTAAGCTTTATAAAATAGCTTAGTCAACTTAAAAATCTATACATCAATATAAACAATTACACACGAAAATCATGAGCTTCTATACAATGTTTAATATAGCTCAATAACAACCTAAACAGTTAATACAAAGTATCAACGTATTATAAGTACTTGTCTTTTCAACTTTTCTTTTAAGACAATACTTGTCTTGCGAACACTACTGATCTGTTCAAGATGACTTCCATGACTAGACTAGATCAGTCAACACTTAGAAAATATTCAAGTCTACTTTTGGCTTATCAAAACTTCATCTTATCTTTTCATCATTTAGGACTTGTTATAGGATTCATATCCCAACATGAAGTAATATGCCCTCTTCAATCTGCCACCAATTTGCACCTTTGTCAAGAATGACTAGTGCAATCTCCATGATGGACTTATCTTTCACATCAACTAACATCAGCGAATCATGGAACATGGTTTGAATCCTTGGAAATTCTTCAAGTTGTGGATACAAATTGTCCACAGTAGCCCTGGCTCCACCTCTGAGCATACTCTCATAAGTATACTCCTCCTCATCTCCACTTGAGTGGGGACTTTGGGTTATAGGGGAGTTGGCTCTGGTTTCAGGCATTGTGGCTTCAGGAAGTTTGAATTCAGGAGGGTTGGCTTCAGAAGGGTTGGGTGCAGTGAAAAGTACTTCAGTTGCTTTTGAGAGCAGTGGTTCTGAAGGGGCTTTGCTCAGGGGGGTTGGCTCATGAAGTGCAACTTCTAGGAACTTAGAGTTGTTGAGCATGGATGAGTCAAGTGGAGAGTGTAGTCTTGTCTCATCTACAGCAAGATGAGCTAGCACATCAATTCCACTTCTTTGCACACTCCCTTCTGGAGAATATCTCTTTGTAAGGTTAAGAGGGGTAATAGGTTGATTTGTGGGGGTAACATGGGTTTCAGGGGAGTTGGGCTCAGGATTTTGGGTTTCAGGAAGGTTGGGCTCTTTGGGTTGACCTTCAGGGACTTTGGACTCAGGGGTTCCAGAACCAGAAGAGTTAGTCCTGGACTTGGATTTAGTCCTACTTTCCTTCAAGGCAAGTTGGAGAGTCCTATCCTCCTGAAGCTCCAATATTTTCTCAGTAGGCTTGGCCCTTCTCTTGCTAGCCCTACTTCTCCCACTTCCTTCCCATTCTTTCTCAAGGACAACTTCCCTGGGCCTTTTATCACCCTTTTTCTTCTCCCTTGTCTCATTGTACTTTTGCCTCATCTCTTCTGAATGATCAGAAGGCACTTGCACTCCTTCTTTTGCAACTTCATCAACTTCAGTTGATGCTCCTGAAGTTTCTTCTGGTGGAATTTGAGACAACTTTCTTGTTTTGACCACCCTTGCCTTAGTCCTCTTCTTCAATTTAGGTTTCTCTTCAACCTTTACTTCAGCAGGTTTGGCCAAAAGCATCCTTCTTTGCTCAGTCATCTTGCTTAATTTCCTGAACATTATTTTCAGAGCAGGGAGGGGCTTTGCAAAAGTTTGCATTTGAGAATAATGGGAGAATCTCTCAATCAGTAAGCTTGCCCTGGTGCAATACTTCAATTTCCCTTCCAACACAACCTTGTTGTGAGCTTTCACCTTAAACTTGGCCTTTTCCTTTATCATCTCAGACAATATAAAGGTCCTCCAATCAAATTTGATGCCCTTGTCACTGGCATCAATCACTGCAGCCATAATTCTGATCCTTGGAAAGCTGACTTGCTCTAGGCTCCCAATGTTGCTTAACAAGCTCTTTGTAACTACCTCAAAGAGGTTGAGGAATTGTGGCTTAAGAGTTCTTTTGTGTTGAGTTGAGTTGAGGAGATGGGACCTGGAACCAATAGCCATTCTTGGGCTATTTCCTCTTCATGTTCAACTCCATAGAACTCTGGATTCCTTCCCTCAGAAGGCAATCTAAAAGCTCCTTCAAGATCTTCTTCAGAAAATTTCACCCTGTGAAATCTTTCTTCTTCATCTCCTTCTGCAACATAAGCCAGTCTTGTTGCAACCTCTCCATCTTCAGGCTTTCCTTTCCATTTCAGAAAATCAAAGAACTCAGCTATATAGCTTTCAAGACAAGAGCTTGGTCTTTCCTCCATAAACTTCTTGAGACCAGCTCTTCTCATCCATCTAAGTGTTGGAGTGATTTCAGGGTCTTCACTCTCAAAAGAGACTATTGGCTCAAATGTGAGATTATTTTTGTTGCTAAGATAGCCAAAATCAAGGTCAAGAGCCTTGTTTGAGAAATCAATAACCATTTCTGGTCTTGCTTTAGGAGCCATTGAAGATTCAGTAAGAAATTTGGAGAGAGTTTGAGAGAGTGAAAGCTAGGATTTCAATAGAGTTTGAATGCGTGGGGGAGAAGTGAGCTTGTGGGGTTCTTAAGACTTGTGAATATTCCAAAAGGAATGTATGTCAATGAGTAGGTGAGTCTTAAGAGATTTCAACGGTTAACAAAAATAGAATTCAAGTTTGGACGGCTAGGATTGATTTCAGGGGAGTTGGCCAATCTTGATCCAATGGTTAATAACCAATGTAACAGTGAAAAACTATTTTTATTCAAACGTGGGAAGTATTTAATATTAGTTAATGGTTGGAGGGTTTTTCGAGATGGATCATGGCTTGAAATATTTAATGCAAACAAGAGTTAAATCTCGGCATTTAATGCATGTAAAGTGACCTTTTGGGTGGGAGACAAAATAGATCCTATAAAGGTGATATCTGTAAAAGGAATGGGACAGATATTAAAATAGGTAATGATTACCCAAAATAGGTGCTTATCAAACCAAGGTTTGGTTTGATAGCCAAGACAACTTATCTGACCCCACATGGACAAGTGTCCTGAAGTGATGTGGACAAGTGTCCTAAATTTCAATGGACAAGTGTCCTGAATGTTTTAGGTCATCTCTTCTGAGTTTCAGTAGACTTGACCAAGTCTGCTGATCACCACTTTCAGTTCCCCCTCAACTCATTGACTCCATTTGATTCACTTGTCCAACTTCCCTGGATCAAGTAATCCCAATTCTGCTGATAGTACCAAGAATCTTGCTTCTGCAAGTGGCTTTGTCAAAATATCAGCTTTTTGATGGTCTGTGTGGATTTTGATCAACTTAATATCCTTCTTTTCCACATGATCTCTGATGAAGTCATGCTTGATATCCACATGTTTGCATCTAGTTTGCAATACTGGATTCTGTGATGGCACTTTTGTTGTCACAGAAAATTGGCACTTCAGCAGAGTTGACATTATAGTCCCTTAATTGTTGTCTCAACCAAAGGATTTGAGCACAACAACTTTCAGCTGCAACATACTCAACTTCAGTGGTGGAAGTAGCCACTGTGTTCTGCTTCTTGGAGAACGAAGATATGAGTTTGTTTCCCAAGAATTGACAAGTCTCTGAAGTGGACTTTCTGTCAATTCTACATCCTCCATAATCAGCAGCTGAGTAGCCTGTAAGCTCAATGTTGTCATCAGCAGGGTACCAACGGCCTAGATTTTCAGTGCCTTTGAGATACCTTAAGATCCTCTTAGCAGCCTCAAGATGGCTTTTCTTAGGATTGGCTTGAAACCTTGCACAAACACCTACTGCAAAGGTGATGTCAGGTCTGTTGGCAGTGAGATAGAGTTGGTTGGAACTCCACTCTCATCAGGATCCATCTTCCAATTTGGGTTCATTGGGATCCTTACTGGCTTGCTAGAAGTACACCCAAATTTCTTGATCATTTCTCTTGTGTACTTAGCTTGGTTGATGAAGATTCCTTCTTTAGATTGTTTGACTTGAAGTCCCAAGAAGAAATTCATCATTCCCATCATTGACATCTCAAACTTGCTTTGCATAAGCTTTGAGAACTTCTCACACAGCTTCTCATTGGGAGATCCAAAAATTATGTCATCAACATAAATTTGGACAAGCAATATGTCCTCTCCTTCAGAGATTCTGAAGAGAGTTCTATCCACAGTTCCCTTGATGAATCCATGATCCAAGAGGAATTGTGATAGTGAATCATACCAAGCCCTAGGGGCTTGCTTGAGTCCATACAGAGCTTTCTTCAGTCTGTAGACTTGGTGTCCAACCTCAAAACCAGTTGGTTGCTCCACATATACTTCTTCCTTCAAGACTCCATTCAGAAAGGCACTCTTGACATCCATTTGGTACACTTTGAACCTCTTGTGGGCTGCATAGGCTAGAGAGAGTCTTATTGCTTCTAGCCTTACCACAGGTGCAAACGTCTCATCATAGTCAATGCCTTCAGATTGGCAATAGCCCTTTGCCACTAGTCTTGCTTTTTTTCTGACAATCACATCATTTTCATTCTTCTTGTTCTTGAACACCCACTTTGTTCCAATAACATCTTGATGTGAGGGTCTATCCACCAGCTCCCATACATCATTTCTGGTGAATTGATTCAGCTCTTCCTGCATTGCTGTGATCCAATTGGCATCTTGTAGTGCTTCCTCAATGTCACTTGGTTCTTGTTCTGACAAGAAACAACAAAATAGAGCACTTTCACCATGAACTCTTCTAGTTTTGACTCCTATACTTGGATCACCAAGTATCAGATCAGTAGGATGGTCAGACAACCAAGTCCTTCTTTCTCTGATCCCTTCAGTAGAGTTGTCCTCTACTGAGGTTGAGTCATTATGATCATAGAATTCAGGGAAATTTAATGCAGGATCATAATCAGGGGTGTTGTCCTTAATGTCAGGGACATTGGCATTTTCAACATTATTGATTCCCCTTTGATTATTTAATCCATTAACTACCTCAGCAGGAACTGCTTCTTCATTGGTAGTTGTTACCTGAGTGTGAACTGGGATTGGGTCATTCAGTTCACCATTTCCTTCAGTGGGATTTGCCTCAGGAAGATTGACTTCAGGATTGTTGTCTAGTGTGATATTTTCAGGGAGGTTGGCTTGGACAACATCTAAGAATACAATGTCTTTGTCCTTTAGACTCAATCTGGTTGTTCTTTGTGTGATATCCTCTGTATCCAAGTTCTTGTTCCTGAACTCATGAATAGATTCATCAAACACAACATAGGGTGTTTCTTCCACAATAAGGGTTTTACAGTTGTAGACTCTGAAAGCTCTACTGATTTGGGAATATCCAAGAAATATCCCTTCATCTGCTTTGCTGTCAAAAGCTTTCAGCTGTTCTTTCCCATTATTGTGAATGAAACACTTACAACCAAATATGTGGAAATATGACACTTTTGGCAATCTTCCTTTCCAGAGTTCATAGGGGGTTTTGCCTTGCCCCTTAGTTATCAAACATCTATTTTGAGTATGGCATGCAGTGTTTATAGCTTCAGCCCAAAACCTCTTAGGGAAATTTTAATCAGCAATTAAGGTTCGAGCAGCTTCTTTTAAAGTTCTATTTCTTCTTTCTGCAACTCCATTCTGCTGAGGAGTTCTAGCTGCTGAGGTTTCATGAGCTATCCCATTTAGTGTGCAATACTCATTGATGTATGAGTTTATGAACTCAGTTCCTTTATCAGATCTTATCTTGATAATGCTAAGGCTTTTCTCATTTGACAATCTCTTTAGAAGTTCAGGGAGTTTGACTTGTGTTTCCTTCTTATTAAGGAGAAATACTACCCATGTGAACCTAGAGAAGTCATCAACTTAAAGTTCAAGTACCCTTTCAGTAGAAATGACTGGTTTTCCTTTGAATGAGGCCTTGATCTGTTTTCCTTCTTGACATGGTTTACACACATGTTCTTTAATGAAAACCTCATTAGGTAGTCCTTTTACTAATGCATTTCTGGCAAGTTTGTTCATTGACTTGAAGTTCAGGTGGTTTAGCCTCTTATGCCACAACCAACTTTGTTCATTTGAGCTGTTAGCAATGAAACATGCAGCATCAGTAGACTTGTCCCAATCTGCAAAATACACATTTCCTTTCCTAGTACCAGTCAATAGAGTTTGTTGAGTCTTATCTTTGATTAAGCATTTTCCACTTTAGAACTCAACACTGAAACCTTTATCACAGAACTGACTTATACTTAGGAGATTATATTTGAGACCAGCCACATAAGACACATTGGATACCTTGATATTACCAATTATCAAGGTACCATAACCTTTTGTTGTAGCTTGTGAGTTGTCTCCAAATGTGACATTTGGGCCTTCTTTTTCTATGAAATCAGTGAGGAGGACCTTGTTTCCAGTCATGTGCCTTGAGCATCCACTGTCAAGGTACCATGCTGACTTTTTACTCATGCTCCTCATCTTCTTGTGGCCCTTAGGTACCTGCAATTAGATAGGTTTAGGTACCCTTTGAGTTTTGAGGTTAGCTGTACCTTTAGGAACCCAAACTTGCCTAATAACCCTGATTAATTCAAGGTGGCTAAGTTGTTTTCCTCTAGCATCAACATACACTGTCTTTCCCTTAAATGCCTTTGGGAAAGTATGTGTGAAAGTGTTGACTCTGTAAGTTTCAAGAGAGTTGTCAAATCTCTTGAACTTATGAGTTCTTTGTGCTACTTGAGGGAATCTTTGAGGAAAGGCATTTTTATGACCATTACCCTTTGGCATGAAGGGTTTTGGTTGATTCATTTTATTCTGCCTTTGAGGATAGTTGTCCTTAGGTCTGTTCAGCTGAGGCTTCCTCAGTGGAGTTGGCCTAGGCTGATCATACCTTGGATAAACCCTCTGAACATTGTTCAGGAGAGTTGCCCTACCATTGGGTCTACTCTTCTGACCAACATTCCTCTTGTATTCAGGGACTTTGACCTTTTCCTTAGGTTTGGGCCTAGTCTCCTGAAGCACTTGAGTAGGCAATTCATACATCTTGCCCTTTCCTTTGTTCAGTGGCTGAATTATTTCTTTTTCAGCTTGTTGAGCCACTGATTTTACAAAGATTCTCTTAGTGTTACTTGTGGAAGCAACACTAAGACAAGGTGAAGATTCAAATGGATCAAAACTTAATCCACTTCTTTGAGCCATAGGTCTTTGATAACTCTGAATTTCCTCTATTGCTCTAGAGGATTTCTTCAGAGCAGACATCTTTAATTTCAGGCTCTCTTCACTTGATTTGAGATGTCATACTCATGTGAGAGGTTTTCAAATTTTGCTTGGAGAATTTTGAGTTCAAAATCTTTTCTCTTCTGAGATAGTAGTTGATCATCAATATCCTTTCGTTGGTCAATTATCCTAAGATTTGCTTCCTCAAGCTCTCTCAAGACTTGTTGATACAACTCAGTAGATTTGATATCAACTAATGTCTCAGCAGGTTTTGAAAGTTCAATTGAAAGCCTTTCATTTTCTCTCACACAGTTGTCATGAAATTCTTGCAACCTAGTGAAGTCTTCCATCAACTTTCCAAAAGAGAGTTTCAGGTTGACTTCACTAGCATTTTGTGATAGAAATGATGGTGAGCTAGAAGTGGAGGATACCTCATCATCCTCAATGGCCATGTTGCATACATCATCATCATCATCACTATTTGAGAATAGTCCATCAGAGGAGTTGAAGCTTTCAGCAGAGTTAGACTCATCACCAGACATCATGGCTTTCCTATTGGTGAATTTTCTGTCTCTTTTTGCTTGCCTCTCCTTTCTCTCCTTAGAGCTGAGTTCAGGGTAGTCTTACTGGAAATGCCCTTTCTTTTTGCAGTTGTAGCACAGGTCTTCATCATCATCTTTCTTGGGCTCATCTCTTCTTTTAGATGATGAAGGCTCAGCTTTGCTGGACCTTCTCCTATCAGAGTACTTGTCCTCTGATCTTCTCTCTTCATGCTTTTTGACCTCAGCCTGAGCTTCAGGAGAGTTGTACCTTCTCCTGAATTTGTTGTCTTGGTAGAACTTCTTGTATCTACCAAACCTTGAGTTGAGTTTGTCAAACCTTCTGGCCATGAGGACCAATTCTTCTTTCATTTCAGCCTTGGAGACTAACTTTGATGATCTAGGAGTGGACTGCATTTCTGGTTCAGCAGCCTTGGCTTTAAATGCCACTCCTTTGGTTGGTAAGGAAGATTCCTCAACTGGCTTCCTTCTGTTGAGATCAAACTCATAGGCTTTGAGTTCTGAGAAGTTTTGTTGCATGGGCATGGTGGAGAGATCCTTGGTGTTCTGCATCATTACAGCATAGACATCCCACTTGTGAGTGAGACTTCTTAAGATCTTCAAACCAACTTCTCTCTTGGTGTACACCTTGCCCAAGGATTTGATTTCATTCATCACATCTGTGAATCTACCAGCAAACTTGTCAATGGACTCTTCTGAATCCATTGTGAATTGTTCAAATTTTTGCACTGCCACTTGGAGCTTGTTCTCCTTGATCTTTTCAGTACCCTCACACATTTCTGCAAGAGTATCCCAAATTTCTTTGGCAGTTGTGCAATGGTAGACCCTTCACATGATTGCATCTGGAATTGTTTGGTAGAGGGTATTCATAGCAAGATAATTCAGATTATCCTTCCTGTTTTCCTCTGAGGTGAAGTCATCTTCATCTTTAGGAATCATTTCCCTTATATCAGCTCTTTGAGCTTCAGTGATTCTGGGATTGACTTGAGTGAACACAAAAGGTCCTCTTGTGATCACTCTCAACATATCAGTGTGAAGTGATGCAAGATGAGCTCTCATTCTGATTTTCCAGAAATCATAGTTCTCAATTGAGAACATGGGCAGCTTGTGATGAGAGATATGGTTGACTGGATTGGTAGCCATATTGTCTAATCCTTGAACAGCATTAGGAGGAACATCAGCATTGTTGTTAGTCATGTCTCAAGGGTAAAGAGTTAGTTCAACAAATATAGGATTTCAGATAGATCAGTTCAGTGACCACACCAAATATGTGATTTTGAAAATCAAGATGGATTTTCAGAAGCAGTGGTCTTTGAACCCCAGCTCTGATACCACTTGTTGGTCCTGAAAGGACCATATAACAAGTGTATGGGGGGGAAAACACTTGTATGCAATTTCTTTTTCAAACTTTGATCAACTATGACTCTAGCAAGGTTGTACTGGATAACTCTGCTGAAATGTATAACTTCTTAAAGATAACCAAGCTACTAAGTACTATTAAGTACTTAGTTGAATGACTATCTAAGTTAGTTATATGTGCGGAATTAGTGATTGGCCCTTTAGTTTAAACTCCTTTAAGTTCTGAAATCACTTCAATCAAACAGTCCAGTTTTCAGGGAACTTGTCCAAAACAGGTTTTGTTGGTCCTGAAAGGAGTATATAACAAGTGTATGGGGGGGGGAACTACACTTGTATGCAAATCTTTTTCAAACTTTGATCAAACCAGAGTTCAGCAAGGTTGTCCTGGACAACTCTGCTGATATGATTAACTCTTTATAGATAATCAAACTACTAAATACTATTTGATTACTTAGTTGAATAACTATCTAGTGGAGTTATATGTGCGGAATTAGTGGTTGGCCCTTTAGTTTAAACTCCTTTAAAGTTCTGAAATCACTTAGTCAAATAGTCCAGTTTTCAGGGAACTTGTCCAAATAGGTTTTGCACAGTCTTTGAGTATATGTCCTTTGAAAGATCAGTTTTGTGTGCAGTGTTGAATGTATGAGAGTACTTGAAAGTAAATCAACACAAGAGTTTATAGTGGTTTAAAGACTCAAGCTCCTACATCCACTTTCCCTGATTTAACAGGATAATTCCTTCACTCTTGGAATTAACTTGTTTTATAGTGCCAAGGTGCACTTGATCAAGAACACCACTCCTTGGTGAATTGATCCCTAGGATGTCTAGAGTCCTAGTACCCTTTCTCAACTCAGAACTGAAATGTTCTTCTCGCAACAGTTAGTTCCTTCCACTTCTACTACTACAACCTTCTCACTTTCTCACTTGAAAGGTATAAGGGTTGAAGTATGGTTCCAACTAATGAGATATCCTTTACAATGAAGATCAATGTATAAGGATAGGATATCTCTCTAAGCTTTGTATGGATATACAATTGATGTTCAGCTTAGACGAAGTGTATGAAGACTAAGATAGTCTCTTTGAAAGCTTGGAAGCACTTGTAAGCTTGTAGTTCAGTTGGATAGTAGATGGGTTGGTTCCTTCAAATGGTCTTCATACTTCTGTATTTATAGACAAACTTGAGGATTTTCCCGTTGGATAGGCAGCCCCAAATGTCTATAAATGTCTTCCTTGAGTTCTTCAAACTGGAAGACAGATTCTTGATAGTGACATGTCCTCATTTGGGAAATAAACGGCTGTAACAACTTTATCTTCATTATGCAGCATTCTTCCCAATGTCTGACTTCAAGATTCACTTGATCAATCATGGACATGGCTTCTGATGATTAGTCCTAAGATAAGGACAACAATCCTTATCACTTGGACAACTCTGCTTATCACTATCAGTAGACTTTGCTTGTCAGCATAGTTGGCTTGCTCTTTTCAGATGACTAGGCTCTTTTCCTTTGTATGATTGTGTCTCTGTGCATGATTGATGAAACTTATGTATCCACGCCATTGAATTAGTATTCTTGACCATATCAGCAAGGTTGGGATCTCCTTGACATGGTTCTAGTACAAGTGTGTTGAGACAACTCTTCTGGACAAATCTCCTGAACAAGAATGCCTTAGTAGGTTGTGTCTAGATGGTGTATTTAGCATTCTTGATCTCTAGATGTGTTGATCCATAATCCATTTACTCTAGATCAGCATACTTGTCCACTTCAGCAAACTTGGGACACATTTGACTTGAGCCTTTGAGGGGACTTGTTCTTGTTAGACTTTAAGACATATGTTCCCCCTAAACTAGTGCATCTAATAAACTAAGAGTTGCCTAACATTTCAGCTTCTCATCTAGCCTTAAGCTATATGTTCTAACACTCTTAGAACATGATCAACCTTGACTTAGGCATGTCTCAGGGGGTTTTGGTATTAAATCAAAACACTTCTCATTTTATTCCCAACAGGTTTGCACAGTCTTAAGTAAATGTCCTTTGAAAGATCAGTTTTGTGTGCAGTGTTGAATGTTATGAAAGTACTTTGAAAGTAAATCAACACAAGAGTTTATAGTGGTTCAGAGACACAAGCTCCTACATCCACTTTCCCTGATTTAACAGGATAATTCCTTCACTCTTGGAATTAACTTGTTTTATAGTGCCAAGGTGCACTTGATCAAGAACACCACTCCTTGGTGAATTGATCACTAGGATGTCTAGAGTCCTAGTACCCTTTTTAAACTCAGAACTGAACTGTTCTTCTCTCAACAGTCAGTTCCTCACACTTCTACTACTACAACCTTCTCACTTTCTCACTTGAAAAGAATAAGGGTTGAAGTAAGGTTCCAACTAATGAGATATCCTTTACAATGAAGATCAGTGCATAAGGATAGGATATCTCTCTAAGCTTTGTATGGATATACAATTGAGTTCAGCTTAGATGAAGTGTATGAAGACTAAGATAGTCTCTTTGAAAGCTTGAAAGGTTCTATGAGCTTTGAGCTTCAGAGTAGATGATGTAGTTGGATGCTTTCAAATGGTCTTCACACTTCTGTATTTATAGACAAATTTGAGGATTTGCCCGTTGGAGAGGCAGCCCCAAATGTCTATAAATGTCTTCCTTGAGCTCTTCAAGCTGGAAGACAGATTCTTGATAGTGACATGTCCTCATTTGGGAAATAAACGGATGTAACTACTTTGTCTTCATTCTCCAGCACTTTTCCCAATGTCTGACTTCAAGATTCACTTGATCAAGCATGGACATGGCTTCTGATGATTAGTCCCATGATAAGGACAACATTCCTTATCTCTTGGACAACTCTGCTTATCAGTATCAGTAGACTTTACTTATCAGCAAAGTTGGCATGCTCTCTTCAGATGACTTGGCTCTTTCTCTTTCCATGACTTCTTGGAATAGTTCATTGATCATTCATGGTTTGGATAAGTGGACTTGACCTCTTCAGCATAGTTGGCCTTGAGTTCCAAAGCTTGTTCTGGTTCATTAGTGCTGAAACAATAATGTTGGACAACTCTTCTGAGCTTTGACATTCATGTAGTAGACTTGATCTTCAGGATCTATTCCACTTAGTTGGTCTTCAGAAAAGTTGTTCCATTCTGGTTATACTTAATCAGCATACTTGTCCTTCAACAGACTTGGGGTCAATCCAAAACTGAGCCTTGAGAGGACTTGATCTTGATAGACTTCAAAGCATATGTTCCCCCTCCATTTGTGCATCTATATTTCTAAGAGTTGCATAACATTTTAGTTTCTCAACTAGCCTTATGCTATATGTTCTAACATTCTTAGAACATAATCATTTTTGACTTAGGCATGTCTCAGGGGGTTTTGGTATTAAATCAAAACACTTCTCATTTTATTCCCAACACATATGATGTAAAATCATGAAAAA
The DNA here is from genome assembly GCA_963675135.1 of Galeopsis tetrahit. Lineage (NCBI taxonomy): Eukaryota > Viridiplantae > Streptophyta > Magnoliopsida > Lamiales > Lamiaceae > Galeopsis > Galeopsis tetrahit. The sequence continues at coordinate 24,418,344 of OY776134.1, forward strand.
ACTGTGTTGAGGTGTATATAATGCCAACAATAGTCGAAACACGCGTAAACTCAGATTCTTATCCCAATTTTCTAGGAATTTGTTATTTTTTATAATTATTAAATATTATTCTCTGAAATATTTAATTGACTAAGTCTTACCTTATTATATTATTTCAGTTATTATATATTCCGCTTTTAATTGTTTTTAAATATTCAGTATTTTATTCTCCCAACTTCACACGATCAATTAGTGGGGAAGTTACTTCCACTACTTTACTTCCCTCATTCTCAGAATCGTGTATCTCCCATATTTCAATTCTCCATATAAGATGAGTCTCCATAGAAGTGTTGGTAAATACATTAAGGGCTTTGTTAATTCGTTTAAGCACGGTAATTACTGCTTTAAAATTATTTACAACACTATGTCTACTGCTAATGTCACATCACTTTAAGGCTCACACTTTTTGAATTTTGGCTTGCCTTTATCTATAGAACTCGAAAGGTTTTTCTGGAAATTAATTGTTGCCTTAATTTGTGTGTTCAGCTCCTATTATGCCACATAATTCTCAGGACTCAGTTGCACAAACGAATTCAAGCTCCAGCAAGAAAAAATCTCCAAACCCTTTAAATCTTCTCGCAGAATTGGCGTCCTCAAACTCTCCAAACTCACCATCATTCATTGTAAGAACCATTGCCGTTCCTTACGCTGACGAACAAACTCCCTCAAACTCATCCCCTTTTGAAATCGTGCCATACAATCCTTTCGACATTCGCACAGAAATTTCGAATGCGAACACTTCTGCTGCAACTTCGGCCTCTACGCCACAAAATGAGCCCTCATCCGAAGCTCCCATACTCAAAACTACTCCAGTAACCTTACACTTTATTCTGGGCATTCCTTTCAACACTTTGAAGGATGCCTTCGAAACCCTAAGCCTAAAAACAACACACCCTGTTATCGTGCTCGAGGGGGAAACACTGGACAACTCGATGTTCAAGGGAGATGCTCTACAAAATCAAGATGTGGACATGCAAGATAGGATGGAATTCTCGGATGATGAAGTACTGGCTGCCAAATTTGAGAAAATACATCGGCAGAAAAAGTGTAAGAAGAAGGTTGTGGCTGTTCCTACTGCAAGAAAGTGGCCGGGTGGAAAAAGAAAGTTCCAAAGGAACCTGGGCAAAATTGTTGATTATTTTGGCAAAGGGAAAAATCCCAGAACTGATGGGAATGCGTCTGAACCCATTGTTGTTTCTGACTCTGAGCCAGAACTAAAAATAGAGCCTGAACAAGCTGCAGCTCAAGAGGAAGAAGAAGAGGTTAATGAGGATGATGTTAACATAATGAGGTTGCAAAGGACCTGGAAGAAGAACGTGAACCCACTCCACCAGTAAGCACGAGAAGATCAAAATAGCTCCAAGAGACCGCTAGAGTTGCCTCTCCGATGGCAATACCCGAACCATCTGATTCAGAATCATCATCAAGTTGCTTTGAAGAGGATGAAAATGAGGTACTATATTCTTCTGATGATAGAAATAGTGATTCTGATGAAGAATACAATGATAAGTCCAGCATTCAGTATAGAACTATTAGAACTAGGCAAATATTGAGTAATAGGCTGATAAAAGTTCCTGACTTTGAAGAGATGAATTTTATTGAATGGTTTAAGGAAAGGTCTTTATTGCATGCTTTACAATTTGCTTGTCCTTACATTGTAGACTGGATATTTGAGTTTTATGCTAATGTCACTCAATATTCCTGTGATTCAAACTCCACTAGATATGGACAGTTCTGGTATAGGGGAAACAAGCTTATGATTACTCCTAGGATGATCAATATTCTGCTGAAAACTAAGATAATGGAAGATCTAATAGTAACAGATCATGATGTGATGATCAGTATCTTGATTGGGGGAGTAATTACTAAGTGGAGAAGGAGAATTTTGGCCTCAAAATTGACTAGTTTATACTTTGTCTTGCATAAGTTGGTATGTTTCAATTGGTTGCCTACTACAAACAACACCACTCTCACCTTAGAACAAGTTGTACTGATGTACAAAATTGGGCATTTGAAAAGATTTAACCTAAGACAGGTTATCTTTACAAATATGATGACATTCAAGTCTGATATGTCTGGTAGAGGCATACTACCATATCCATGCCTTTTGTACAAATTCTTGCTTGATAAAGCCTTTGAAAGACCAGAAGAAGAGGTGGTTAGCAGCTACATACCAGGATTCAGCATATCTAATCAGTTCTTGGTGGAAGGTGAAAGGGTTGTTGATCTTCCCTTGAGAAGGGCTGATAATGGTGCAGGTCCAAGTACAGCCCACAGTGTTCCAGCAAATGATCCCATTCACAATACCACACTGCCTCCAGAAGGAGCTGCCTCATCTGTTTATTTATCTTCCCACTATATTATGAGGCAGGTTGATATTTTGCAGGGATCTATTGTTAATTTGCAGCACTGTGTGTAGGATCTTCTCATTCAAAAGAAATTTTGGATGGATCTCCTTTCCACTTCAACAGGGGGGGGTAGCTGATAGTTCACACAACCAACCCACTAACATTGTTGCTCCATCTGTAGATGAATCGGATGTTGTTCTTGACAGAACTCATGAGGTTGCTGCTGACACTGCAATGACTGAAGAAGATGACCAAGATATCCAGTATCTGTATGGTGATCTGGATATATGATGAGCTTGAAGACAGGGGGAGAGCTTACACTATGGGGGAGTATATGCAGATTATGGAGATGCAGCTGAAATACATTTCAGCCCAATCATTTCCCATGTGTTAATTCAGTTCATTCCCTGTTGTAAAAGTTCTATACTTATGTTTATTTAATTTCTCAAACTCTGTTATTTACTTTTGTAATTAATTAGGATTTACTTTTTGTTTAAGTTATTTAAATCTAAACAAGTATTTTTGGTTTAGATGTTGTTTCTTTTAATTTGATCTAATACAACTTGTTACTTCATTATTTTGAAATATCAATTGTGTTAATTTCTTAGTAAATATTTTTGTTGTGCGAACTTCAATAGTGTTTATGTAGAAAGGTCAAATTGGGGGAGATTGTTGATGTTGATATAAGTGTTTTGTATAATGATCCAACACTAACAGTCGAGTGTTGTAACTAATGTTCCCAACACTTATGACAACATCAGAATTTTCCCTTCCTTCTTTCACTAACTCCGATCTTACACTTGTTGTTTAGTAATGTCCCTAATGCAGTTAGAAGACGTGAGCAACACCAGGTCATGCAGTTGTATAGGAGTGAGAAGTTACTAAGCATAATATAACAAGTTCCTACATTTAAGGAGATGTGATGGGAAGTTTCTTAACCGCTTGATCTCACGGCTGTGATGATCATAGGAGTTGAAGGCAGTTCGTCCATGAAGCCTATAAATACCGCAGCTGCCTCAACACAAGATACACAAGAAGAAAAGCTAAAATCGATCACTACACTATTGAACGCTCTATACGCTTCTAGTTAGGAAAATTATTGTTTCTTCTTGTAGTTCTTCACATTATTGTAAACCTAAATAATAGTGTGTTTGAACATAGTCTTATTTACTAGGTTGTGTGCATAGATCTATGAGGGAGATAGTTTCATATAATCTAGTAAATCATTTACACTTTCGTATTGTTATTGTACACCTCTAAGAGGTTGTAATCGTTTCACATATTTAATATAGTGAACAGCATAGATTATTTTATATTCTATGCAAATTTTGAATACTTCTATTTTCAGTACGTGCATTTTAATTTCCGCTGCATAGTGTTGTCTAGACAGTGCCAACACGACAGACAACATCTCTGATTTCACACGCGCACACACTTTCATTGATGATGAGAGTCATGTTATGTGGCGGAAAGTGAACTCAACTGTTGCCTCTTGGATTTTGAATTCCTTATCAAAGGAATTGAGTGAGATGTTTGTCTATATTGAGTCTGCTAAGAAATTGTGGGATGCAATATGTGCTATATACGGAGAAAACAACGGACCTTTGAAATATAAGGTTAAAAGAGAGATAAATACACTGAGTCAGGGAAGTAGTATTGTGGTGGAGTATTTCAATAGACTCACAAAATTATAGGATGAATTGGCTAGCATAGTTAGTGTAATGTCTTGTGATTGTGAAATAGGCAGAAAAGTGGCTAAGGACCATGAGGATGACAAAGTGATTCAATTTTTGATGGGATTAAATGAGAGTTATGACCATCTCAAGAATCAGATTATGGTGATGGATCCCTAGCCTTCAGTGGATAATGTGTTCTCTATGGTACTAACAGTTGAGAGACAAAGGTCTGTTAATATAGGTTTTGTTGAAAACCCTGATTCTGCAGCTATAGTGGCTAAAACATTTGACAAGAGTGGAAGCACTAAATTTAGAAGTACTGCTGATAATTGGAATGGGAATAAAGGAAAAGACAATTTTCCTAGAAGGACAAAAGAGGAGAAAGCAAAGCTCATTTGCGAACACTGTGGTGGACCAGGACATGATTCAACCACATGTTTTAAGTTGCATGGTGTACCTGACTGGTACAAAGAAATGAAGAACAGATCAAAAAGTTATGCCAACATGACATATGATACTCCACATAGGAATACTCATACTGAGAAAAAGGAAGGTGGTGCTACTGATTTCACTGCAGTTCTTCAACAATTACAGAAAATGACCGAGTACATGAAGGAGAGGGATAAAGCCAATATGAGTATGGATTTTGCTTAGTTTGCAAATTTTGCAGGTAACCAATCTCATTTACCTTTGCAATTTGCCTTGAGCATATTTGATAGTGAGCTACAGGGTACTTGGATTATTGACACGGGTGCTAATAAGCACATGTGTAATAATGCCAAATTTATGAAAAACTTGTGTCCGTTGAGAAAGAAAGTGGTTGTTTGTCTGCCTGATGGTACTACGGTACACGTAACATTATCTGGAGATGTGAGTATTTCTGCAGAAATAATACTCAAGGATGTGTTGTACATTCCAAGTTTTAGATACAATTTGTTGTCTGTAGCTCAGTTATGCACAACTTCTAACTTGAGGTGTGATTTTTTGTCAACATCATGCCAATTTCAGGACCTACAAACTAATAAGGTGGTTGGAGTAGGAGATCTGGTTGGAAGTCTCTATATTTTGAAGAATAAGACACAAGTTGATTCTGAAGTGATAGCTTGTAATGTTTCTTTACATGGTTGGCATAAATCTCTGGGTCATGCATCTTTTAGTACAATGAAACACTTGCCTTTTGTTTCTAAACAATTTACTCCTGATGAGATGAATAAAATTCAGAATTGTGAGGTTTTTATAAAGGCCAAACAACACAGATTGCCATTTCCAAATAGCACTATACAAACACACAATTGTTTTCAATTACTCCATGTTGATATTTGGGGACCTTCAAGAGACGAGGCTCTAACTAATACACCCTACTTTCTCATAGTGGTCGATGATTTCAGTAGAGGAACATGGGTGTTTCTTATAAAACATAAATCAGAAGTGAGCAATTTGTTGAAACACTTTGTTATTATGGTGGAAAACGAATATGAGAAGAATGTTAAGGTGATAAGGAGTGATAATGGTCTGGAATTTCTGAGTAGAGAATGTCAGAATTTCTTTTTAGAAAAGGGGATACTACATGAGAGGTCATGTGTGTATACACCCCAACAGAATGGTGTAGTGGATAGAAAACACAGGCACATACTTGAGATATCAAAATTAGTTTTGTTTCAAGCTAATTTGCCTTTGAAGTTTTGGCCATTTTCTGTGTTAATTGCAGCCTATATCATAAATAGGTTGCCTACTGTTGTGCTGAATTGGAGGTCTCCATATGTGATGCTGCAAGGAAAACTTCTCGACTATGGTAACCTGAAGCCTTTTGGATGTCTAACTTTTGGAGCTAGATTCCATAATTTGAGGAGTAAATTTGATGCAAGAGCTCACAAGTGTATTTTTTTGGGATATGTTCCAGGCAAGAAAGGGTATCATTTATATGATTTGGATGCCAAAACTTTTTTGGTTTCTAGAGATGTAGTAAGGTTTTTTGTGGATATTTTTCCATTTCAAACTTCTCAGGAGGAGTTTCATCCTACACCGATCACTATGAACAAAGACCTGGATGTTCAAAGAGCGACTGATACATCACAATCTCCTATTCCAGATTCTGGTGTTGTTGAGTTACCAGTTGAGAGAAGAAGTACAAGGGTGTCACACCCTCCATATTGGCATAAGGACTATATGTGTAATTCAGTCACTGGTTCTATCCCTTCTACATATATACCTTATCCTCTGAAGGTATTTCCTTATGCTAAATCAACTATATCAGATGAGCAATATTTGGCATTCATGGGAAATGTTACAATGGAGAAAGAACCATCATATTATTCTCAGGCAAGCCAACATGAAAATTGGAGGGTTGCTATGCAACAGGAGTTACAATCAAACATGGGATTTGGTCCAGCTACCACCTGGAAAATGAGTTATAAGTTGCAAGTGGGTATATAAGGTGAAAAGAAATCCTGATGGAGGAGTTGAACGATATAAGGCCCGTTTGGTAGCTAAAGGTTATAGTCAAATTGAGGGAATTGACTACTTTGATTGCTTCTCTCCGGTAGCAAAGTTAGTTACAGTTCGTATGATGATTTCACTTGCTTCATTACAAGGATGGGAGTTACATCAACTTGATGTGAACAACGCATTTTTGCACGGATATCTTTTAGAGGAAGTGTATATGCATCCACCTACGGGTTATACCAAAGCAATTGATGGACAGGTTTGCAAATTAAGACGTAGTTTATATGGGCTTAAACAAGCCTCGAGGGAGTGGAACACAGAATTGTGTTCTAAGCTGTCTCAATTTGGACTCATCCAATCCTATTTTGATCATTGTTTATTTAAAATGAAATCTGATGAGGGTTTCTTGGCTATGATTGTGTATGTCGAAGATGTGCTAATTACGAGTTCAAAGGCAGTTCTTATATCTAGATTGAAGACATTTCTAGATAATGATTTCTCCATCAAAGATCTTCATTTAGCTAAGTTTTTCTTGGAAATTGAGATTACCAGGAATTTGGATGGAATTTCTCTTTGCCAACGAAAGTATATACTTGATATACTTACTGATATGAAGATTGAAGATGCAAGGCTGTAGACCAGCATCTACTCCTTTGCCACATGAGTTAAACTTGACTTCAGATGGTGGTACTCCTCTCGAGCATCCGGATCAGTATCGTCGGATAATCGGGCGATTATTGTATCTTAATATGACTCGTCCTGATGTCACGTATGCTGTCCAGCAGCTTAGTTAGTTCGTTGGTGATCCAAGGACTTCACACTGGGATGCAGCGACACATGTGATTCGGTACTTGAAGGGTACTCCTTCCTTGGGTTTATTCTATCCTTCAAAAGGATCTCTGACTATTGAAGCTTACTCAGATGCGGATTGGGCGCTATGTAAAGATACACAACGGTCCATTACAGGTTATTGTGTTTTCTTGGGGAACTCTTTGATATCTTGGAAGAGGAAAAAACAGAGCATCGTTTCTCGTTCTTCCGTCGAGGCAGAATATCGTGCACTTGGCTCTACAGTTTGTGAGTTAAAGTGGATCAGAAATGTATTCCTGGATTTTCATCTTCCTGTTGATCTTTCTATCCCACTACACTGTGATAATAAAGCAGCAATTCATATCACTGCTAATCCCGTCTTTCACGAGCGCACCAAGCATCTTGATATTGATTGCCATGTGGTTCGAGATGCTTACAAAGATGGAGTTGTCCTTCCTAGTTTTGTTTCCTCAAAGTTGCAGCTTGCAGATTTCTTTACAAAGATCCTTACGGGAAGTGTTTTTTCAGGATTTGTTTCCAAAATGGGTATGATTGATGCTTATCATACTCCATCTTGAGGGGGGATGACAAAGTGGGATAGCTCAAGTGGTTAGAGCACCACTACCTAGGCCTTAGGTCCTGGGTTCGAGTCATGGGGAGGGGAAAAAGGGATGGGTATTTAACTTCCATAAAAAAAAAAATCTTGAGGGGGGGATGTTGAGATATGAAGTGTTAACATAGTTGCATTTTAGTGAAACACGTTTTTACTAATTCATTTACGGTGTCGTTTTGGGTTATGTTTAGAAGCAGATATTTTCAGATTGTATAAATTCTGGATTTATCCCATTTCTTCCCTAATTGAATAAAACACATTTTTCAGAGCATATTGAGTGCAATGTCTTACGCTAAATACAAATCTCAAGAGCAGATTTGATTTCTTCATGAACCATGTCAACAGTGATATTTTGCATGTATAAAACATTTACAGTTCCGATATCACCCCTTGTTGAGAATTTTACAAATAAAAAAAGAGAGCCCGATGGAGAAAATTTGAAGTTGTTTTTTATTTTTAAAAGATCGGCCAAAAAAATTTTATGAAAAAAAAAGAGTAGTTGTTGAGTTTAAATTTGGGCTCAAAAGTGGAATGGAGATGCAGAAAAAATAAATTGGACCACATTATAATTTATTTTTTTGGGGTGGTCTTGTGTGAGACCGTCTCACGGATCTCATTTCGTGAGACGGATCCTTATTTTAACCCATCAATCCATACACTGCAACCGTATTTCATAAGGTGACAATCGGACTCCTGTTCAGGCGCCTAAGCAGCTAAAGCCCATACCAATACTTGGTGTTAAGTCCACGTACAGGCCCCATTCAATATTTAAAAAAAAAAAAAAAATTATTCTTATTAAAAAAATATATGATTTCAAATAAAATAAAGGGAAAATATCAATTTTGATCACCCAATTTTACCTCTTTTCATATTTGGTCACCCACATTTAGTCACTATCAAAATTGGTCACCCAGTTATTATATTCTATCAAAATTGATCACTCTGTTAGTCAATATGTCATCGACTAACGGATAAAGAGTTTTGAGCCGTGAAATTTCTCAAAATCCAAGGTTAAAAAATTCTCATGCATCTTCTAGAACTAATGAAACAAAAGAATGAAACATGTGCAAAAATTACCAATATTTACATTATATTATAACAGGTCAGAAGAGTTCTGATGCATCTTCTAGAACGTGATTCAATCAACATGTTGTTGGTTTACTTTTTATTTTATTTTATAGATAATGAGAATTCTTTCTCATGCATCTTCTAGAACGTGAAACTTGCTAGTAGTCAGAAAATTTTAGTAAGTTTTTAATAATTACTTAACTCAATTATGAATTATTTTTTGTTGGTTTACTTTTTATTTTATAGAAAATGAGAAACTCAAGAGATAGAATGCAACTTTGTACTTGTTTTTTTTTTAACAATTGTACTCTATTTTCCAATTTTTGATTTCATATTGAATTTGTATAATAATTGGAGATATAAACTTATTTCAATTCATTTCCCTATTTATAATTATTGGAGCATAATTTTTGGTGAAGATTAATTGTAAAGAATTTTTTAAAATTATGCATTCAAGAAAATTTCATAAATTTATTTTCCATTCTAAATATTTTTCTATTAAAATCATTATTGAAATCATAAATTTATATCGCCTGAGTTTCTCATTTCCTAATTATCTATCAAATAAAAAGTAAACCAACGAATCACGTTCTACACGCAAAAACTTTTATGCAAATATGTTATGTGTAAATAGGTGCAAATGCCCATTTTAAGGGTTTGGATTATTATACCCGCTCCGTATTGTTTGACCCGGTTCACTCAAATTTAGTTTAGGATCCACATTTTATTTTTCTCTCCCCTCCTTACTTGATACGCTTGCCACAGGGATTGTCGAATTCAACGCCATCCCGTTCATCGTATGCCCAAACCGACATCATGGATTCATCTCCCATTGATGATGATGTGAAGCTACTTCTTCACTCGATCTCCTATTTCCAGAAGTATTTAACAAAGGCGAGTGTTCTAAATCATTAGTGAAGAAATTCATTGGGCTTAGATCGATGCAGAGAAATCGGTCGAGGTCAGAGCATCGATTGAGAGAGTATTTCATCTCTTTCAACTGTTGTAAACTCACGTGCGAAAGGTATTACCTAATTTCCCAGTTGTTATAATCAAAATATAAAATATTAGGGTTTAAACACGCAAATTTATTAACATTCTTATAAAATTATTAAAGTTGAATGGAATAAGTAATAATCTCGGTTCGACTGGTATTAAATCTGCGAGAAATTGATGTTTTGCTTTGGTGTTTGATTTACTTAATGTGATATATGTGAGTCTTTTAATGTTGCGCATTGAAAGTGTTCGATGAAATGCCCTGAGAGAGAAATGCATATGCATATGTGTTGTGTATGGCATATTTGGGAGGAATCGAGTATAATTTCTGCAAACACCTCCACCATAAGGCTAGGTATTTATTTATAATTTTTTTTTTGGGTAAAAGACACCGTTTATGCTTAAAAATTGTTCATGTTGAGTTATCATAAGGTCTGTTGATGGATGATTGTAGGTAGAAGGTTATTTTAGGTTTTGAGAAATTTGTAGTAGTACTAATTTAGATTGAATGAGCTCCTAGATGTTTTGTTTGTGGGGGCGTGTGTATTCATTCAAAATGAAATTATACTTCTGGTGCTGCAAGTTATATGCTGTGAGTTTTTGTTGAATCTAGATGCATATCTTGGAGGTTAATTAGCTGACTAATTGTTGGAGGGACGAATCCAGTGAGCCGATTTTTATATAATTGTATGGATTGCAAACAAGACAAGTTTCCAATCTGCCAAGGAATTTCGCCATTAATATTGTTGCACTTGGCCGCCCAAATCCTGTAGAGAGAAGAAGAAAATTTCCCAATTGAAGCTGGAAGTATTCCATTCAACGGATTGTCTGTTATTTCGAGGGTATGCAAATTTGGACAATTAGTTAAAGAGGAGATGAATTCCAATTCTTGAGTGGTAGTTTTGCTTTAAAAGCATCCATTTTTTCATTTGTTGAATGATGAAGAAACTGCCAATACTTGGTCTTTGCTTATGCTTTCATTGCCACACTGTGTTATGTATGATATATATGGTTTCTTCATATCTTTGGTTTTTGTCATTGGTAGTTTTTACTTTAAAGATATGTTTATATTTATTAGGTTCTTGTTACTCGTGAGGAAATTTCATTTATAGATTTTTGGTTTTTGTGTGTACTACTATCTTGTTTTTTTGTATGATACTGTCTTTTTTTTTTTGTATGATACTGTCTTGGTATTTTGTGTGATAATGTTATGCACTTATGTGTGTTACTGTCTTTGTATTTCGTGTGTTACTTCTCTTGCTCTTTTGGTTTTTTCGTGTGTTACTGTCTTGTTTTTTCGTGTGTTACTGTCTTGTTTTTTCGTGTGTTACTGTCTTGGTATTTTGTGTGTTATTGTTTAGGTATTTTGTATGTTTTACTGTCTAGGTATTTCATATGATACTGTCTAGGTATTTCGTGTGTTATTGTCTAGGTATGTTGAGATGTAGAATAATTAGTACTCCATCCAGTATTGTTTGCATTTATTTGTGCTAAGTTGATGAATTGTTTTGCAAACAACATGAGCATGGCTTCCCTAAATTGCTGAAAGTGTAGAATTCTCAAATGCTTAGATATTTTTCTTTTATAATACCATGTTTCTTATTCTGTAATACTGTATGCCTCCTGTCAGGTGTGATACTGTTAAGAGAATGTGCACAAGTGATGAAAAAAAGAGACAAGAAACGTGTAAGAAGAATGAGAGTATGGTAAAATAGTGGATAATGTGTGTATAATATAATACAGTGTGCCTTTAGATGTGATACTATGGAAAAATGTGAAGCAAGTAGAGACAAAAACAAGGTCAAGAGGTGAGGATGATGAATTGGTGGGCAATGTTGTTAGAGAAGAAGAGAATGATGCTGACGTAATAAAAAAAATGGTATAATTGCATGTAATACTGTTACGTTTTAATTGTAATACTGTTTTTATTTTGATTTAATGTCCTTCAAAACTTAAGTAGTTAATTAGTTCATTTTTTAAACATTCAATTTGATAAAAAATAGTTGGTTTTTTGTATGATACTGTCTAAGTATTTAGTGTGTTACTGTCTAGGTGTGTTGAAATGTAGAATAATACCGTACTCCATCCAGTATTGTTAGATATTTTTCTTTTATAATACCATGTTTCTTATTATATAATACTGTATACTTTCAGGTGTGATACTGTTAAGAGAATGTGCACAAGTGATTAAAAAAGAGACAAGAAATGTATAAGACGAATGAGGGTATAGTAAAGTAGTGGATAATGTGGTTAGAAAAGAAGAGAATAATGATTTAGTTTGTAAAATTTATAATACCATGTTTCTTATTTTGTAATACTGTATACTTCCAGGTGTGATACCGTTAAGAGAATGGACACAGGTGATTAAAAAAAGAGACATGATAAAAAATTAAAAAGGAAAAAAAAATAATTTACTGCCTTAATATTGAAAAAAAAACGAAAAAGAAAAAGATAAAAAATGCTCTAAATGATAAAAAGTAAAAAAAAAAATTTCCTGTCTAAATGATAAAAAATTAAAAAGGAAAAAAAAAAGAAAAAAAAAAGGAAAAAAAAATAAAAATTTACTGTCTTAATATTGAAAAAGAAAGAAAAAAAAACGAAAAAAAAAAAAAGGAAAAAAAAATAATTTACTGAAAAAGAGACAAGATAAAAAATTAAAAAGGAAAAAAAAATAATTTACTGCCTTAATATTGAAAAAAAACGAAAAAGAAAAAGATAAAAAATGCTCTAAATGATAAAAAGTAAAAAAAAAAAATTCCTGTCTAAATGATAAAAAATTAAAAAGGAAAAAAAAAAGAAAAAAAAAAGGAAAAAAAAATAAAAATTTACTGTCTTAATATTGAAAAAGAAAGAAAAAAAAAACGAAAAAAAAAAAAAGGAAAAAAAATAATTTACTGCCTTAATATTGAAAAGGAAAGAAAAAGAGAAAAAAAAAAAGATAAAAAAATAAAAAATTAAAAAGGAAAAAAAAAAGAAAAAAAAAGGAAAAAAAAATAAAAATTTACTGTCTTAATATTGAAAAAGAAAGAAAAAAAAACGAAAAAAAAAAAAAAAATAATAATTTACTGCCTTAATATTGAAAAGGAAAGAAAAAGATAAAAAATGCTCTAAATGACATTCGAGCCTGCAACCTCTTCGTAAATAAGGTAAGCTTTTACCACTAGGACATAACTGTAATTTGTTATTAATTTTGTTTTATAGGCATAATAATGTTGCCTCAATTTCGCGGGCTTTGGATTGGGCCCGAATTATGCTAGATTTTGTATATTTTTTTCTTATTTACTTGATTTGCACATAATTACACATAAAGTATTTTCACATAAGTCACTCCCCCTTCTACAAGATGCATCAGAATTCCTTCTAACCTATTATATCACGTTCTACAAGATGCATCAGAATTCTGACCTATTATAAAAATAATGTAAATATTGGTAATTTTTACATATGTTTCATTCTTGCTTCTGCGTTTGTTTTATTAGTTCTGGAAGATGCATGAAAAATTTTAACCTTAGGTTTTGAGAAATTTCACGGCTCAAAACTCTTTCTCCGTTAGTCAATGACAGATTGACTAATACAGTGGTCAATTTTGATAGAATATAATAACTGTGTGACCAATTTTGATAATGATTAAATGTGGGTGACCAAATATGAAAAGAGGTCAAACTAGGTGACAAAAATTGATATTTTTCCTAAAATAAAATATAAAATATAGGAGTAGTTATTAGAGAATGGAGATGGTCTTAGGTGAAATCGTCTCATATATCTCAATCATGTAAAAAGTGATAATGTTTAAGTAAAAAGTGACTATCACGAGTATTCATTAACCCGATATAAAAAATGATAATGTTTAAGTAAAAAATGACTATCACTTTTATTAAAAATATAATCACTTTTAACTTAAACATTGTCACTTTTTAAAAAAACATAAAATTTGAAAAAGAAAAAAAAAAAAAAGTTGTCCAACCTAAAAATTTGGAATATGGATCAAAACGGACCCGTCTCATTGAATAATTTGGAATATGGATCAAAACGGACCCGTCTCATTGAAAAAGATTCGTGAGACGATCTCGCACAAATTTTGTCAATCTTTCTAGAAAAATAAATTCAATTAGTGGATATTTTATTAAAAACAAAATAGAAATAATATTTTATGGACTTATTAATTGAACTAATGAAAAATAGAAATGACATCTAATTATCAATTAAATATAACATTTTACTTTATATTTATCACATTTAACTTTGTACATTATTACTTTTAAAAATATTAATAATTTTATCTAAGTAAAAAGTGATCATAATTAACTCTAAAAACTAAACCAATTAGTAAAAATACCCGTGTCCACTACCCTATAATCTCATTGATTAACTTCTAACTAAAAAAGTGATACTCCCTCCATTTTTTAATAAGTGTTATTTTGGCTTTTTTCAACGAATTAAGATTATAAATTATGGTCTATATTACCTTCATTAATTATAACTAATTTTGATATAGAAACTTTGTTTGATAAATTAAGAATGTGGTCAAGAATGTAGCTAGTATTCATAAACCAGAATAATTTTGGTATAAACAATATTTATGGAATTTATTTATGAACAATATATATGGTAAATGGATAAGGGTAAAATGGTCAAAATTAAAGAAAAAAATTTTAGAATGACACTTATTTTAAAATTAGTTAAAAATTCAAAGTGACACTTATTAAAAAAACGGAAGGAATATTATTTATTCAAAAAGTGATAAGTCACTTTTTGTAAAACCATTATCACTTTTATTATAAATGTTAATCACTTTTTTAATATGAATAATTATATCAAGTAAAAAAAGATAACAATTAACTCTGAAAACTAATTAGTAATCATGTCAAGTAACATATAATTTCATTCATTAACCTCGATGTAAAAAGTGACAAATTTTAAGTAAAAAATGATAGTCACTTTTAATAAAAATATTACTCCCCCTGTCCAATTTTATTATGTCCACTTTTTCGGGCATGGGTTTTAATGAATATTGATTAGTTTATTCATAAAGTAGATAAGTTGAGGGTATGATGGGGGTATTGTGGGGTCCATTTATAAATAATGATTGTTTATGAATAAAGTTAATGGCAAGGTGGTTAAATAAGTGATGGTAGGAGGGTGGAGATAAAGTAGTATGAATAATATTGTTTTCAAAAATGGTATGTGCATAATAAAATTGGACAACCAAAAAAAGAAAGTGAGAATAATGAAATTAGACGGAGGGAGTAGCACTTTTTTACTAAATTTTATCACTTTTTTACTAAATTTTATCTCTTTTTTAACAATAATATTTTTTCAAGTGAAAAGTGACAATATACTCGTAAAATTGATGCACTTAATAAAAATAATTATTTTTACGGAATTTTCCAAACAATAAAAATAATTAGTAAAAAGTGACAATATACTTATCATATTTATAGATTATTTAATGGATTTTCTTTGATATAGACAATATAATGCAAAATATTCATAATTAAAAAAATGAATATTTAAATTAATTTAATGAACCATGAATACTAAATTATAAATTAATTTTGTTTGGTGTGATGTAAAAAATAGTTAATTTTATCAAGTCATAAATTAGCCAAGTTCTTGTATAGACTCGATTCCTTATATGGAATCGAGTTGACCAACCGTCAACTTTTTTTTTTTTTTTTGAAAAAGTGTATATTGAAAAGTTTAAGTCATTATAACTAAAAAGTGCAACACGATATTACTGAAAAGTGTAAGTCACTATAATTGAAAATTGCAACACAGTTTTTAATGAAAAGCGTAAGTCATTATAACTAAAAAGTACATAATAATATTACTGAAAAGTGCACGTCTATATACCTAAAATGTGCAATATAACATTACTAAAAAATGTACGTCAATATAACTTAAAATATTATTTTAAAAAATGTAAGTCACTACAATTAAAAAGTGTAACAAAAAATTCAATTTCTTATATAAACTCAATTTCATAGGAGACCTACCCCATAAATTAATATTGAATTCAACACAAAGTTTGATTTGATAAACATTTGTTGGGAAATAAAATGATTTTGATTTGGATACCAAAACCCCTGATTGATGATGATCAGATTAGTTGAGATATGCTCAAGTCTAGATCAGTCTAGTTGTCTCAGAATAGTTGAGACAGTAAGAATGCTTAAGTCCAAATCTCAGAAATGTTGTGAGATTGGTAGTTCAGGATAGTTGTCCAAAGCTGGAATGTTAGGCAGCTTACTAAGTGTTAGTGTCTTAGGACAAGTTTGCCGAGTATTCAAGACAAGCTGACTGAAGTGGACAAGATGGCTGAATGATCAAGAATGATAAGGCAAAACTTCATGCATTGATAAGAACTGTATCAGATCAATTGAAGTGCTAATGATCAAGAGCATTAAATGATATACTCACAGAAGACATATTTATTGAAGCATTTATTGTCATCAAGCCTGAACAAGCATTGAAGACTTAGAAGTATTAAAGACTGAAGAATTGAATGAATGTTGGAACATTCTAGTTTGCAGCAGGAATGTTTAGGGCAGTTGTCCCATCTGACCGTTGGTTGAGTGTAAAGTCTGCCACAAATCAACCTTGTCCCATCTGAATTTGCATACACAAGTGCATTCCCCCCCCCCACCCATACACTTGTGTCATACTCCACCAAGGACCAACAACATTGAATCGGATCAGCTTTCTAAATTAATTTTTTAATAGCTCATTTATGTTAGTTATGTTGTAGTTTATCCTATATTATTTTAAAACAGTCTATTAGCTTTTGTAGGAGTATTTTTATTTAAAGACTGTATACCATACACTCCTAATCAAAAGTTAATTACACAAACCTTCACCCTCTTCTTTTCCATCTTTTTAATTATGAACATAATTAGGATTAATTACACTTTTCTAGATTCAAGAATTAAATTATATTCCTAATTTGAATGCCACCCACATTTTTTTAATATTAGAAAAAACTAATATTGTACGTGTGCGCACGGGATCGGATAACATTATAATTATAATTATACATTTTAATAGTAATATGTTATTTTAATGAATGATACTTATGTATAATTGAAATTGAGCTTTAATGATTTGTGTTAAATAGTGTGTAGATAAATGTATAGAAAATAATATGATTAATATATTATTTCTAGAACACGAATATCATTATAATCCTCAATTATACATTTTTAATATTAATATATTATTTTAATGAATGATACTTATATATAATTGGAATTGAACTTTTAATGGTTTGTGTTAAATATTGTGTAAATAAATGAGTAGAAAACAATATGATTAGTATATAAAATGTATAAATAAATTTCAAACAAACAAAACATAACATAAAAATGATTAAATACCTGATTAATAAAATAATGACATTAAAAGTATTTAGAAATAAAAAACTAAAGATTCCTAAAAACTTCATGAAAAAAAACATTTTTTTTTACATTACAATCACGATTATCATCATGACATAACATTATCTTTAAACCCTTACGATTAGTAACTCTAGAGACAGCTACATACAGCTGACCACGACTAAAAACAGGCTTCTGCAAAAATAAACCAACATTAGAAAACGACTGTCCTTAACTTTTATTAATGGACATTGCATATGAAACAATTAACGGAAATTGTCTTCGTTGGAATTTGAAAGATAATCTAGGATTAGAAGGAGTCAATGAAAGCCGAGATATCAAAGCCAACTCTCTAGAACTATTGTCAGTAAGAATTTTGCCTTAAAGTAGAATTTTGCCTTCAAGTACTTTATCACTCATCCATGTAAGTTATGAATGAATAGCTAAAAGAACAACATTTATTGAAAATAACAATTAATAATAAATTTATTGAAAATGATCTAAAGTTACATAAATAATGCTATAAATGATAATAACAATTAATAATAAATTTATACACACAAAAGAATCCATTGTTTGGAAAGAAGAAAAAAATCAAGTAATTAATATAAATAATAATAAATGATTGTCAACAAGTTTTTTTTAAAAAACTAAATAAGGGCTTTAATCATTGAGTAATAACTACCATGAAATTAATTCAGTATATTAACATAAAAAAAAGTAATTGACCCATTTTTTATTTTATTTTTACGAAATTTAGGTTATAAGTAAAGAAAAAATATGCCACAAAAATATGCAAATTACAAAATACTGAATATCGAGAAAAATATAAATAAATTAAAATAAAAAATTTATATAGAAAAAATATGATTTAAATAAAATAAAGAAATTGAACAAAAAATTAAATAAGTGTCATATAATTAATTTACGAATATTAAATTATTGAAAAATGTACAATATATTTAATTTGATTAAAATTGGTTCCTGATATAAATAGTAATGATTGTAAATAATAAATTATAAATATAATTATAGAAGTAAAGAGAAAAAGATTATCCAGAAATTTATAAAAAAAATAAAATATGATATAAATGGTATAAATAAATTAAAATAAAGGTAAATAGATATGAAAACGAAAATTAGAAAAATTAATTATAAAATATGATTATGGAATAAAATATTACAACTATGTATAATTTTAAGCAAATTAAAGAAGAATAAATTTTGGATACTAATATTTTTATTTTTAGTAATCTTATCATTGATACCATTTATATTTTTTTATCAAATAATATTTTTGATACTACTTATTATTGGTATCAGAAATTAAATTTTCGATAATTTTTATATTGATACCACTTATTTTTTGTATCAAATAATATTTTTGATACTATTTATCATTGGTATCGGAAATTAAAATTTCGATACTAATATTTTTATTTTTATTATTAGTAATTTTATGTTGATACCACTTACTTTTTTGCATCAAATAATATTTTTGATACTACTTATCATTGGTATCGGAAATTAAATTTTCGATACTAATATTTTTATTTTTAGTATTAGTAATTTTTATGTTGATACCACTTTTTTTTTTTTTTTTTTTTGCATCAAATAATATTTTTGATACTACTTATCAATTTTAGTTTTCTTATTAATTAATATATTGTATTTTTGGTATTAAGATCCATTTACATTTTTATAGTATTAAATATTTTATTAATAGTAATTACTCCGTATATATGATTGGTATCGAATAAATAAATCTATCCGATACCAATGGTCCGAGCTTTTGTTTCTTGTTTCTGCGCAATTTGTTTGTATCCCTCTACAACAATGACTATCTTCTTCCATTAAGCCTCAAAGTCATAACATCCAAAGATATGGTTTGCAGAATTCAACACCATTGGACTGAAACCCCAAACCTAACACCCTCACGGTGTGCGATTTTCACACAGTGAGGCGGCGCCTCTTCCCCTCCCTCTCGCGGCGACTGCTTCCTCTCTCTCTCGGCCGCCGCCTCCTGCTAGGCCACCGGGCCAGCAGCACGCCGATGGAGAGGACGCCTCTTCGCCCATGGCCGCGGCGCCGTCCGTCCAATCTACTTGTTTAAGCCCTAATCTAGCCGACCACCGCGTGCCTCCAGTCGTTCGCTATTGCGCCTCCACTGATACTGTTCGCCGCTCCTCCATTGACCGTGTTCTCTCGGTCATTGTCATATTATTGGATTCATAAAAATTATTAGAAGTCACAAATTTCTCATGTTATTTTTTGTAGTTAATTGTTTTTAGTTGTATTTCTAGTTGTTTTTAGTGAATTTGCTTTAGTTTTATTCAAAAAGTTAGAAGACATTGTTTATTTAGCTACATAAGAGAGACAACACTTTGGTTGGAAATGCAATCATTTAAGGTTTTGTGCACTACAATGATCTTAATATTAGCATACTTATGTGATTCGTTAGCCAGATCCACTCTCTGTTATTCTCTCAACATCCTTCCTCCTCTCTCGATCAGGTGTGTCTGTTCAATTGTTGTATTTAGGCGTTTAATCTCTTTTTTCTGTATGACTATTTTACTTATTTATCACTGATTTTTCATCCGGTTTATGTTTTGAGTTAGACTACAATGCCTGAGACGTAACTGTTTATAATCAATAGTTTCTATTTTCATTGACTGATTTCTTTACTGTTGTGGTAATGGTTTTAACTTGAGAATTTATTCTGGTTATGAGATTAAATGCTCTGGTATATTTGTATGATTGATCTTCGCATCTCTAATTTTGTTGAATAGTATGTTAAATATTAATTACCTTTAATCGCATCTCTAATTTTGTTAAATAGTATGTTGCGTACAAGGTTGAACTATTTGCAGTCAAATGTCTTACACAACATACTGATTGCAAACAGAGCAGGTATTGGCTCATGCTGTTTTTGAATGACACAACTAAATAAGGCCATTAAATTTTGGAGGCACAATCACTGTCACCTAATAGACAAACCTGCAGAATATAAAGAAGAATAATTGATGCTGTCTATCGAAGCTTCGAAAGACGAGCTGTAAAGTTTCAAGAGTCGTTTATCATGAAGTAATCTCCCTGCTCATAGTAATTATGGTCATCTGAAATTACAGATATTTATAATGATGTACTAATTTGAAACATATACCTTAAATGGTGTGTCTTGTCAGTTGTCTGTTGGAAGTGTGTTTTGAGACCTTACCTTTGAGAAGTTTTGGAAGAGATTATTTCTACGTAACTTATTTTCAAGATAATATTTTTATTTGAGGTGTGGTTTTCTAGTTGAGGTCTCAACACATTTGGTTGTCAAGATATTAAATTTATGACGATCTCCCCTTTCGACGTTCGTAGATGGAAACTTTGCACTTCTTTCTATTATTATCCTTTTCAATTTTTATTTCTCTAAATTGGATATCCTCAAACATGTGTGTAAAAATTCATTGTACTCGCGATTAAAATATTTCAAGACATATTAAGTCTTTAGGTTCTGAATTTCGTTTGAAATAGGTGGTGAATCAAGGTTCCTAGTTAGCTTTTAAGGGAATGAAGCTGGTTTAATTTTTGGGTTCCCTGATTCCTAAACCATTTCATGTTGCTTCTTCCAATATTTGGCAGGTGATTCGCCGGGCACATTCATTTTCTGATAGAGAAGAGGAATGTTTGTGCACCTTCGTGCTATCCTGGCAGCACGGGCGTGGCCATGGTACTTCAACTCCTGCTAAGATTGCAAATATATGCACTTTGGAACCAGCTACTGAAATTGATTGTAGAATCGCTGCTTTTGCGAAAAAGGCCAAGGAGAAGATCAAATCTTCCAAGAGTATCTCAGCTTCTGTCAGTCGTGATCCAACATCTAATAGTAATAATCATGTGCTTGTTGAAAATTATATTGGATCATGCCGAAATAAACCCCTGGTAAGACTTATGTTAAATTTCTGAATGCCACTGCTTTCCTTATCTTGTTTTTTTCCTTCTTTTTTTGGGTATTTGATTATTTAACCTATTTGCAGGAGATCAAAAGTCAGAAGAGGAAAAGTGAAGGTCTGCCTTTTTTTTTCCTCCTTAATTGTTGATTACCATCTAAATGCACAGAAATCCAGTAATTAAACGTTACTCTGTAATATTCTAATCATGTGCATAACTTATTATGAGAAGCTCCATGACATATATAAACAGAAAGAACTTCCTCAGAGAAGAACATTCTTGTGCTTTTTTTCTGCAGATTTCATATTGTTTCCAGTCACTCACATTGCTGCATTTGTTTTGTATCAAACATTCTTTCATCCCAGCCGAGCCGAGCGAGGTAATCTTTTTGAACTTTTATGTTGTACTTATTGAGTTCTGCAATTTTTTTAAATCTTTTTGAACTTTTATGTTGTATCAAACATTCTTGTTTTGTCAAAATGTGTTTGCCCATATTTGTGAGTACAACTATATACTTGAACTTGATTTGCATGTAGGATACAATGATCAAAGGTATGAATGGTGTCCAATGTAAGAGCATTGATGTGCTAAATCCTTCTAAGAGGTTTAAAAGGTATTAAATCTTTTTTTTTTCTCCATGTACTAATTTGATTTGCAGTTAACATTTTTGTTTGGAATTATAATATCTGTTTTGTTTCAGTGTGGATTGCTAGGTCGAGAGCCATTTGAAATTTATCGTCTTGCTGCGGGACTTTGGTATACATAGAGGAGAGATCTACTAACATCAATTTACATGTTACTAATATTGATATTTATTGCTCTCTACTTGATGGCTATGCTTTTTGGCTTTCTCTAGGCTGCTGTTCTTGACTTTGGTCCTGAAGCTGATCTTATATCTACGATTCAGAGATGTTTGGAAGATCTCATTGCGTCTGGGCTTAGACAGCGAATAATTTCACTTATAAAGGTTTGGCCTTTTCCTTAAATTTGTTTATGTGAATGAAGTTATTTATATTATAGTATTCTTGTGGTTGCTTGTCATATTATTGAACTTAGTTGTGTTTATTTGTTTTGACGCCATATATTTTTTTGAGTTTCTTAAATTAGAAATGATGCAATTTCACCATGTCAAAACTCAAAACATGTTCTCTTGTACTTGTGAAATACATTAATGGACCTGGATGCAAAAGCTTTTTATCTGTGACTTTCAGCATCTAGCTCAAGCTGACAGCATTTGTGAAAGTTGTTGCTGTAAGAGATTCTAAGCATCGACATTGTACGTAAAACTAACTGGTACTCATTATAAACGTGTTTGGGCTATCATGAATTAATTAGTTGACCTAAAGACAACAATGATATTGGTAGAAAAGAAGATGTATTAATTATTTGTAATAGTAATCTTAAGACATTACTATTTTTGTTTCACAAGCCTTCTACATTACGTTTTCTGTAATTTTCCCACTTTTTGTTACCATGTTTTTGTTCATCATCTTAGTCGTTTCTTAATCATCTGCTTTATTATTATCGTCATATATTAGTCTTGTCGTCGTCATCTAGTCATCATCATCTTCTCCTGTCTATGTAGGAATTGAAAAGAGAAGAACCAACTGGCTTAGGTGGAAAGGAAAGCTGTAATATGTAGAGAAAGACTCATTCTTGGCCATTGCCTTGTTCTTTCAATTTTGGATTTAATTTGTATATGAAATTAGTTTTGAATTATATTGTATATTATCTAGCATTTTTTTTGGTGTAAAAAAATTATTCTACTGTGAATTTTGTGATTTGGAAATTAATATTTGATTTTTTTTATAATACCATTAATTATAGTATTAGTAAATATAATATTGTATTAAAAAATTAATGCATTATTCGATACTAATTGTCTTTCTGATACTAAAGAATTCAGTTTTAGTATCAGAAAATATATATGGTAGGATTGAATTCTTTAATGTCAGAAAATGTTAATTGATACTAGTATTTAGTATCGTTAAAAAAAATTGATATTAAAAATACAATGTAGTATCAAAATAAATTGATACCATTATCCGATACTAAATATTATTTTAATACTAAAGGGTTCAATCATTTTGTATCAAAAAATATTTATTGATACTATATGTTTAGTATCGATAAAATTTTACGATACTATAAATGCATTGTTGTATCAAAACCAATTGATACAATAATCTGATACTAAATACAATTCTGATACTAAAGAGTTCAATCCTTTAGTATCAGAAAATAACAATTCTGATACTAAAGAGTTCAATCCTTTAGTATCAGAAAATATTTATTGATACTATACATTTCTGATACTAAAGGGTTATCCTTTAGTATCAGACTTTTTTTTCTGATACTCAGTCTTTAGGATCGGGAGTATAGGTATCGGAAGTTGCATCAAAAATAAATTTGATACCAATGTCCTTTGGTATCAAATATTTCATTTTTAGTATCAAAAAAAATCCGATGCTAAAAACCTTTTTTTTTGTAGTGTTAATAATTTTATAAAAAAATTATATGATCTAAATAAAATCAATAAATTCAAGTAAATGGTAATAAATGCAATATACAATATATTTAATTTCCTTAAAATTGGTTCCTTATATAAAATTGGGTCCTTAAATATAATTATAAAATTAAAGAGAAAAATATGACTAATTTTAAGCATATTTATTAAGTCTGAAATATGCACAAATTTATAAATAAATAAAATATGATATTAATGGCATAAAGAAATTAAAATAGATGTAAGTTGATGTGAAAATAAAAATTATAAAAATTATTTATAAAATAAGATTATAGAATACAATATTACTATGTATAATCTTAAAAAAATAAAGAAGAATAAAAAAAATATACAATCAAAATAAAATCAAGAAATTGAAGATAATGGTAATAAATGCAATATACAATATATTTAATTTCATTAAAATTGATTACTTATATAAAATTGATTCCTTAAATATAATTATAAAATTAAAGAGAAAAATATGGCTAATTTTAAGCATATTTGAAATATGCAAGAATTTATAAATAAATAAAATATGATCTTAATGGCATAAATACAATTTCTGATAAAAATTATGGAGAAAAAATATATTGAGTAAATTATTAATTATTTATTCCCTAATCGAGTAAATTTAGTAAAAACATATTTAGTCAAATTAATATTAAACAAATTGAAGATGAATTCAAAATATGAGTTTAATTCATCTTATATCCACGTGTCGTTATTTCAGGAGACGACAAATTTTGGCCGCATCATAAATATTAACTTAAATTTGAAATTATAAATAAATTTTTATTAAATTAATCCGATCAACCATTAATTAAAGTTCATCAATAATTGTGTATATTATTAATAAATGCAGGAGTATTTAGTGGTACAATTAGATATTTAAGGTATCAATTTCAAATTGATTGAATTGAAAAAAAAAAAAAAAAAAATTAACATTGACTACAATTTTAATCTTTTTAAAATAATAAAAGTTGATTTTATTATATAATTATTTTAAATGTCAAATTAAAGGATAAAATTAAATAAATTTTAAATTGAGAATTATGAAAACTAAAATAAATATAGTATCTTAAAATTATTAATTGTAGTCATGATGCGTCAGTAACAATGACGTCATGAACATAAAATTTACATTAAAATAAAATGTTCTTGGATTGATAAATATTGGATGACAAAAATTGTTCGTGAATTTTTCATTAATTCATACATTGCAAAACTTAATTAAATAAATGGAATAATTAAAATTGATACAAGAAATTACTTGATAAATTATGTCCAATTGACATAATAGATTATAATTGATTACAAATATGGACAAATTCGAATTGAAACATAAACTAAATTGATATAAAAATAATTTGAGAGATCTAAATTTTCTTAAAATCAATAGGGAAAATATGAAAACGAAAAATAAAACATATAAAATAGTGCGAGAGAAAAAGAGAAAATATAGACACATCAAATAAAAAAAAAGAATTAGATAGAAATACATAACGATATTATATAAAAGAGAATAGAAAAAAGTTCATAAAATTAACAAAAGATCATTTATAGATCTACAAAAAAATCATGGAACCTTGAAAAAAAAACTTTCAACAAACTCTTTAAACTTGTGGAGATAACTCGAATCTTCAATAAATCTTCAAATATCCGATTAATGGATTAAAAATCTTCAAATTCTTGTGAATAATTTTTTTTTTTACATATATATATAAATATATATGAAAATACATATTTACACGATTGACTATAATGCGTATCTACATAACTCTATTTCTACAAAAATACATGGAAAACTTACAAAATAATCACTACTCTCCAAAATAATTGAACATGAATGGAGGTGTGTGATGAAGATGAACCATGAAATGAATGGTATAAATAGATAAGAAAAAATAGATCATCCTACAATTAAGAATTGATCCAAAGGACCATAATTCATCAATAAAAATGGATGGTCAATATGAAGTATATATTAATTAAAAAAAATTAATGACTCTGAATTGTCAAACTTACCAAATTAACAAAAAGAAAAAATAAACGCTCTGATGAATAGATGAAAATACGATCAATGGTCCACAAACTTTCCCGCCAAAATCAGGAATGGTAATGTGATGGTGTATTATATATTTATAGATACCAAACATAGTTTATTGATAAAGTCGAATAAGAATCTTCAGAATTTTTACTAACCGAAAATTAAATTTTTTTCGATGATGTTAACCTGAACTAAAGCATTAGAATTCCTCATGTGTAATCTAGTGATAACCTTTGTATATAAATTCAGATATCATTACTAAACTACTTTTCAAATCTAATGCTGTCCAAGATTACTTTTTTTTTTTTTTGTTATCGAGGGAAAATATTATTTTTTGTTATCAAAGGTTACTTCTTTTTAAATTTGATCAATTAGTCAAAGAAGATTTTGAGTCGTGAAATCTCTCAATATCACGTTGAAGAATTCCTTAAAAAAAGAAAATAAACCTATCATTTTCCCTCTTTTAATTCTTTTCCCTAAACCTCATCTTTTCAATTTCTACTGAATTTAATATAGAAATTTTTTCGGAACAAGGCCTGAAAGTTGGGTCAACTATCAATTTAAGGCCTAAAAGAATTTTTTTATCGATATAAGGCTCGATTCATATAAAACTATCAATTTAAGACTTAAAATTTTAACGCCGTTAACAATTCATTTAACGGAAGCTGACAAGGCAATTAAGTGCCACATAATATATTTTATTCAATTAAATATAAAATAAATATATTTTCTTTCTCCCACCTCGAATCTTCTTCCATGGCAGCAGCAGCTGTGTCGAAGAATGAAGAAGAGGGAGTGTATTGTAGATGACAAGTGCACTAACAGAGGAAATATAAACTGGAAATATAAACAAAGATGGAAAGGCGTCCACGAAAATGAAAGAAGGAAACAAAATCTTTTTTTCTTTAATTGATGAATTAGAGGACCCATAGAAAATATTTGACACCTAATTAATTGATTTGGCTTGATTGGTTTGTCACTTGGTTTGCTGTGAAGCTGCTGCTGCCATGGAAAAAGATTCGAGGTGGGAGAAAGAAAAAATATATTTATTTTATTTTAATTGAATAAAATATATTATGTGGCACTTAATTGCCTCGTCAGCTTCCGTTAAATGAATTGTTAACGGCGTTAAAATTTTAAACCTTAAATTGATAGTTTTATATGAATCGAGCCTTATATCGATAAGAATTTTCTTTTAGGCTTTAAATTGATAGTTGATCCAACTTTCAGGCCTTGTTCCGAAAAAAATCCTTTTAATATAATATTTCTGAGTATCTACGAAAACTGAAGTTAATGGCTAAAAGGAACCAAAATGTTTCTATACCCAGGTATATGGGTTAATTAATTTTGTTTTGTTTGCATTTTATCAAAATTATCACCACCATCAATTTCTATTATCTATCTTAACTTAATGGTTTAATGGTGATAAAAAGATTTGAGAAAAGATTAATGGCGTTAGCGTGATTTAATTGAGATAATTTTAAATTAAATGTAATTTTTTTTTATAATTTTAATATGAATAAAATAAAATATTGATATTAAATTAAATATAAATAAAAATTTATTGACATGACATGTTCCTAATCAAAAGTTGATTACACAAATCTCCACCCTCTTCATAATAGGGTAAATTAATTACACTTTTCTTGATTGAAGAATTAATTTATACTACTAATGAATGCCATACTAAGGGTGTGTTTGCAAACAATAGTGATGGATTCAAAGTGATTAAAATTGATTTTTGAAATAAATTTGAAAATGGGTAGTGTTTTAAAATTAAGTATTTTTAATCAATTTTGTATATGTTGTGATGTTTGCAAAACAAATAACTTCTTTATAATTTTACAAAAATATCCTTATTATATTTGAATAAGTAATGAGTAAACATAAAATATTATTTAAATTGTGAGGGCAAAAATGTAAAATTGATTACTACAATGATGAGAAGCACATAGAAGCTATTAAATGTAGGTGGAGGGGTGCTTCACCAAAATCACTTTAAACTACTTAATTTAATCACTTAGTTGTGTTGACAAACACTCCAAAAGTGATTATATTTTAAAAAATAAGTGATTTTAAGCACATACTAGTGCTTGCAAACACCACCTAATTTAAGCGTAAATTAATATTTTATGAATTAAGGATATTAGTAAGTCACCACGTGTAACAGAACCTTTGTACCTAAATCCAGATATCACGTGATGTTGGCAGGGTAATAGGTCTCGATTAAAATAACATACCACTAAATGAATCTCATGTTGCCCTTGTAATCTCATGCTGCTCACGTTCACGTATCTAAACTCGAATTGGGTTCCTTCCACGATTCAGGTATCTCAACTCGAAGTGGGTTCCTCTCAATGATTTAGGTATCCCAAGGTTCAGGTATCTAAACACAAAGTGGTTCCTCTCTATATTTTAGTTTCGAAAATGGCTATATATACAATCTGCTTCATTTGGCTCAGAATCATGTTAACATTGCTTCCTCTCCATATTTTAGTTTTGAAAATGGCTATATATACAAACTAGAGAGTAACAATAATCCAATAACGACTTCTCTTTCTTTCCCAAAACTATCGCCGCTACTTTTTCCCGCGCCTTCCGCTGTTGCTCCGAACACGGTACTCGCCGCCGCCGGTTGCTCTGCCAACTGATACTCTTTTTTACCTCAGTTGCTTCGCCAAACTACCACCGTACTTTTTTCCGCCACCTTCCGTGGTGTTACTCAGTCTCGAACTAAGCCCGGTACTCTTTACTCACGGTACTCTTTTCCCCCGCCGTGCCTTTCGCAGTTGCTCTGCCACGGATACTCTTTTTTACTTCTCATAACACAAGTTCCTCGTATTCTTTCTGTTTACTGTTTTTTTATTGTATTTACTTATTCGTATTTGTTGAAATTTCAGCAAAAGATGTTGTTCTTAATTTTCTGAAGATCATAGCAAATAGGTGCTTCTAATTCTTATGTCGTGAAATTGATCCATTATTTTTATTGGATTTGTGTTCCTCTGTATTGTATTGGTGGAACTAGAGGAACTCTTTGAGATTCAGTGAAATTTATAAGTTCAATTTTACCTAATAATCTTCTTGTGGAATTTTATCTATAAAAAATTATGCGTCTGTTTTTTAATTTTTAATTTAGAATCTTCTGTATTTTAGATTTGTAGAGAAAAGACTGCATATTGAAAATTCTTTTTATTGATTAACATTTCTAATTATTTACTTGCAATTTTATTGCAGTGAAATCTCTTGATTTGTAAGTTCAACTTTCGAGGCCACGAACTACACGGATACTCTTTTCCACCGCCTTCTGTCGGTGAACTACCCACGGGTAAATTTTTTTTTTTGTTCCTCATCACCCAAGTTCCTCATATTCTTTCTGTTTACTGTATTTTTTGGACTATGTTTACTTATTCATATTTGTTGAAATTTGATTTTACGTTTTTGAAAAAATCAGCAAAAAAAAAAATGTTGTCCTTGATTTTCTGAAGATCATGGCAATGCTTGAAAACTTTGCGGTCTCGCTGATCTAGTTTGATGGTTATGTTTAAATTTTTTTGTGAAATTTACTTGAGTTAAATTGTCGTGAAATTGATCAATTTTTTTTATTGTATGTAGTGAAATTGATCAATTTTTTTTTATTGGATTTGTGTTCATCTGCTTTGTATTTGTGGAACTAGAGGATTCTTTGATGGGTATTTTGGTTATACAAATTCAGTGAAATTGCTAAGTTTGCCTAATTATCTTCTTCATTATTCTTCATTATTTGGAATTAACATTTCTAATTATTTTCTTGCATTTTTTTATTGCAGCATTTTAATCGTGAAATCTCTTGATTTCTAAGTTCAACTCCCGAGGCCATTGTATACTCTTTTATCATATAGCTTGTAGCTAATAGAATTGAAGGAGAGTGCATATTCTGGGAAATTAGTAAACTGGCTTGGAAAAGGGTATGTTGGGCTTAGATGAACATTAAGGGATCCTACACTATTTTTCCAAATAATTTAAAATATAGTTCACTTTATAGCGTCTCAAAATCACTAACAGTTGCTCTTGTTTTGATACAACTGGTTTAAGGTCTTAATCTAAATGGAGCACTCATTTACGAGTAAAGAAACGTGTGATGGATATCCATCTTTTCCAAAGGGTATGGATGTTCCATCAATGGAGGTTGATGTGCAGGACATGAATTCGGTGAAGTCCTCTACTAATATTTCTGAATGGTGCAACAACCTTGATAATTTTGCTGATCAAATACTTCCCTTATTTGTATCTTCCCCTCTTCCCACACTGCCTGAAATTTTTTCACCCTTTGATGAATCAAACTTCACCAATTTGTATCCTGGAATCTCTACGGTGAATATGGATAGAGATAAATTTGTTTCTAATGATGATGGTGCCAATATGATCATGATGATCCCAAGGTCTCATTTGTATTCACTAGAAGAGAAAATGCTTAAAGCAATGCATTTACTCAAAGAGTTGTGTGGGAAGGAACTTTTAGTACAACTATGGGTTCCTAGGAGGAATGGGAATGAATACATCTTAACCACTTATGATCAACCTTATTTACTTGACCAAAATCTTTTGGGATACCGCGAAGTTTCTAGATTATTCGTTTTTTCTGCAGAATCAGAAACGGGCCCTTTTTCTGGGCTTCCGGGTCGTGTATTTGTCTCAAAGATTCCCGAGTGGACCTCACATGTGAAGTACTATAATAAGGCTGAATATTTGAGATTACAATACGCCCTTGAGCACAAGGTTCAAGGATCTATTGCATTACCTGTTTTCGAGGATGATTCACTCGAAGCGTCGTGTTGTGCAGTGCTAGAACTGGTTACATTGAAGGAGAAGCCTAATTTTGATTTGGAGTTGGAAAATGTTTGTCGTGCTCTAGAGGTTAGTTTCGTAAGAATTCATACAATTTCTCTTCTTATTGTATAATATTCTCCCTTATTAATTTCAGTTAAATATGGGAGTGAAGTCTCCATTGACGTTACAGTTTTTATTGATGCAATTAAATTGGTGCCCCTTTTGGAAATCAAGAAATCTTGTCAAATAGTTTGTACAATCATTTGGATGTCCAGATTTTGAGGAGTCATTTAATTTCTCGTTGGTTTTAGGTGTTTCTGTTTCTTATTTTACTTTTCCCTCTTTTCACCTTCTATGGTTCAATCAGAGAGTTTAACATGGACTTATTTAAATGAAAAAAATTGTTTTATGCCCTTTTTTTAGTAATAATCTCAGCATTCTATTAATGTGTGCACCTACTAGCATTTATTCTGATTAGACATTTAACATTACACCATTATTGTAAGATATTGCACTACATCCTTTCTTTGTACATGGAAGTATGAGTAACTTTTATCGAACCATTAACTCCCTCTTAGTTGGCATCAAAGATGATCTGAATATATGCTGAGCTTATCTTTAACGTTAAATTGCTCTCAATTTCTTCAAATTCTAGTTATATTGAATGCTAATCATTCTGATGTTTAACACAATTTCTTCAAATTCTAGTTATATTGAATGCTAATCATTCTGATGTTTAACACGTGCAGGCTGTGAATCTAAGGAGCAAAATACCTTCTAGACTTTGCCCTCAGGTTGCATTAAACCCCTAATTTAATTTATTTCTTCCTTTACTTTATACAAATTTTACAGCCAACATCATTGGCTCAATATATAATCAAATCTTATTTTTCAGACGATGTCCAAAAATCAAAGAGCAGCTTTAGCTGATGTAAAAGATGTTTTACATGCCGTTTGCCATGCACATCAACTACCTCTTGCACTAACATGGATCCCATACAATTACCCAGAAGGTGTTGGTGAAGAAACTATAAAAATACGTGCTAGAGGATATAATAATAATACATGTCCAAATGAGAAATGTGTTCTATGCATTGAGGATACTGCCTGTTATGTAAAGGACAATGATATGCAGAGTTTCATGGATGCATGTGTTGAACATTATCTTGAGGAAGGACAAGGTATTGTGGGCAAAGCTCTTCAGTCAAATCACCCGATTTTCAACCTCGATGTGAAGGGGTATCATGTGAGTGAGTATCCATTGGTTCATCATGCTCGTAAATTTGGTTTGAGTGCTGCAACTGCAATCAGGCTAAGAAGTTCTTACACATATGATGATGATTATATACTAGAGCTCTTTCTTCCTGGTAATATGAAAGAAAGTACAGAACAGCAAGTCTTGCTTAGCAACATCTCGATTAGTATGCAGAAGTTGTACAAGAGTTTGAGGGCTGCCGAATTTTTGAGGGTAGAGGATTCTAAAGATGAAGTAAAATCTGTACCTGCAGTTGAATTATCTCAAAGGAGTTGTGAAGAGTCACTTATTGATAAAGATTCGACTTATTTCTATCGTTCAACAGAAAATGCATCTGAATTAATAGCTGACTGTTATTATCAACAGGTACTTCTGCCTTTACCTATTTTGTATTATTGTGTTAGTTCATCCCCACTCGTTTTGTTCTTTTCCCCTTTATTGACTATATAATTATGTTGACTATTATTGGGTCTGTATACTTTGTGGATGAAATTATAATTAACATGCAACTATCCAAAGCTAGCAAGTCAGGAAAGAGAGGAGAAAAAATGCAGAAAAGTAAAAGGAAAAAATGATGAATAAAGAAAAATAAGTGGCTCCAAGAATAAAACTTGCATGATAAACAAAGCTCTAACTTTCACTTACTCCCTTTTCCTTTTTAAAATATTATTAGTTAATGAAATTACTTAGCTTACAATGTTATTCACCGTTTCTCCATACTCCTCTTATGTACTTGAGTAGGGTTACATACTCCTCATCACGTAAATGCTTCTGAAATTTAAGAATAAATGCTTAATTCTTGATTACAATTAATAGTGTAAGCCAATGGCCACTAATGTTTGTTGTTTAACATATTAATTTTATGGCTGGTTTTATTTTCTTTCTGGTGATACTCTAATGATTGAATAGATTGTTCAAAAAAATTTTGTTTATGAAAATGAGAGCGACAATTTAGGGCTACTCTTATATTGGTTCAGTTTGCTGGATATATGAGTATAGTTGAAAATCGTCGATCTAATCCACATGAATGTTACTCTAAGTATGCACCAGCTAATTGTGAATGGCTTACGAAATCAACCTCTTACTCTTCTCATAATTGTTGTAGGCAATCGCGGGGTCAACGAGACAGGCAGAGAAAAAGCGAAGCACAACAGAGAAGCATGTTAGTTTAAGTGTTATTCAACAACACTTCTCCGGGAACCTTAGTGATGCTGCAAAAAACATTGGTGGTAAGTCTTATATTCAGACCTACCAACTATTCAAACACTCGGAAAATTGTTATTTTTAGTCCCGTAGTTTTCTATTTTTTGACATTTTGGTCCGATGACTGATTGTAAGAGGTGAAACATGTGATTAACCAATTAGACTTTTCCACATGGAAAAATCAAGACTCTGCCGCGTCAGAGTCAATCAGATGTTTAACCCTCTACATTCAGTTACTAGACCAAAATGTAAAAAAATAGAAGTTACAAGACTTTCATTTCGTGGAAGTCAACAAGACAAGAACTAAAATATGGACAACTTACGGGACTAAAAATCATTTTCTAGAAATATTGACTAGATTATTTGTCGCTTCATTTCTTTTTATTGTTTACACAGTGTGCCCAACTACCCTAAAAAGGAAATGTAGACAATATGAAATCTTAAAATGGCCTTCTCGTAAGATAAACAAGGTGAACCGTTCATTGAGGAAGGTACAAAGTGAGATCGACTCTGTTAAAGGTGTGAAAGTAGAATTGCAATATAATGTAACCACCAGGGACATTATGGCTCCTAACTCTGTCAACCAAGAATTTGACCTGAGAAAACAGTTTACCTTTCCTGATATAGGTCATTCGGTAAGTAGCTCAAATTTAGGAATCCAGATAGAAAAATCAGCACCCGTATCATCAAACGAGTTCGAGGCAAGGTCCGGATCTATGTCAAATGACCGTAGTGGGTCTAAAAATCCAGATATCAAGAGCGGTAGTGGGTCTAAAATCACTGTTAAAGCTACTTATAATGGAGATATAATTCGTTTTAAGTTTGATAATTCTGCTAGGTATATACAACTTTATGAAGAAGTAGCAAAGAGGTTCAAGCTACAAGTCAGGAAATTCCAACTCAAGTACGTTGACAATGAAGAGGAATGGGTGATATTAAGTGATTCCGATTTACTTGAGTGCATTGAACTATTGAACATTATGGGCAAACAAAGCATGAAGCTCATGGTTCGTGATGTGCCATGTACAAAAGGTAGCTTAAGTGGTACCAACAATTTTCTTGGAGGAGTCTCTCCATGCCATACTAAGGTATGAACCACTGAAATCAACGTTGTTTCGTTGATCATAGAATGTCTAAAGAACAATGTTTGTACAAAATGTTGTTACTACAATATGTAGGTTTCGTCGTCTCACTACATTTTTTTTTAGCCTAATACCACATCTCTTTTGTCACATTGCAAAATCAATGACCTAATAAATACACTATTCACACATTAAACTTTTAAAGTGTGACAGTGTGTAAATCATTCAAAATATTATAATATTATTATCACACCAATAAATTAATGTGGTAATACTAATCTAATTACCACTCAATTAAGTGGGTAGATTATAGGGCAAAAAAAAATCTCGAATTTTATTACAATTGAGACACTTTAATTGAGTGTGATAATAGTTGATCTCAATAACTATTGATGTTTTTTTTTTTTTTTGTTATTATTGATTGACAAAGTCTCATGAAATATGATCTGGATTAATAGAATTTGATGCGCTCAAGGTGTTTTATATTATACTGGAAAGAATTGTTGTTCGTTGCTGAAATTTTTCGTGTATAAAAAGTTGTGATTGAGATAAGCTCTACTTCGTGTAAAAAGATGTGTGGGAGATGCTTAAGGTATTGAGAGTGGAAAAACTTTGAAATAGATGATTTGTAGAAGATATGTTTCTTTCAAATGAAAATGTATATGTAGATGTTTTAAGTAGAGGTACTGAATAGTGATAATAGTGTCTAATGTAACTATGATACAATGATAAGTCATCATAATTTAAATGAAGAATATGCCTCCAAAACAAGCTTAAAAGTTTCTCTATTTAATATGCCTAATATTTTTATTAATCTTATTTTCATTACTTAATATTTCAAAGTTTTTAAATTAGGAAAAATCTATCAAATTCTTTATATGCCATGCCAGTCGCTTATAATAATATTTACAAATTCAATAATTTTAAACAAAAGATTTCAATCAACTTGCACTATTTTTAATAATTAGACCATAAAACTTAATCTTTGCCTTATATACTATATAAACATGATTTTAATTAAACTACTTACAAATGTTCTCTATATTATTATACAAATTTCTACAAAGGTTACAAATTTCATCTATGCTCTCTATATTATTCTACAAATTTGGATGATCTTTTGTACAACTTTTGTTATCACATGGTTCAAATTGAAAATGCTAGAATGTATTTTAGTGTTTTTAGCTTTGGAATGTATTTTCTCTCACCCTATGACTCTGTCAAAGTCATGAATTATCGTAAAAGTTGCATGTATGATCAAATATAATAAAAATACAGCTTTTGTTATCATATGGTCCAAAATATATATTGGGTACATGGGTAAGTTTGGATATACTACACTCTTTTGAATGGCCATTGAAGTGAATGATGTAATATAATCTGATTTTAGCATGAAACTTTTGGAAAATATTGTTTAGTGGTGCAAAAATGGTTTCAGACTAGGAAGACCATTTTCGCATATCATCAGTTGCTTTAAAAAATTTCCTCTCAATCCAGTTGGAGGATATATGTGGGATGGTGACTTTTTATTAATTGATGCCTTTTAATTTTAGTCTTGTCTACAAAGTAATTTGTGGGATGGTGTGTGATATCGATGAAACATTTTTAATAACACAAAAATGGGAGGTAATATATATTATTGTTATCATTTCAACTCAGTTAATAAACAATGTGTGATATTGTCGGGAGGACTAAATATAGGAAAATACCACACATGTTTCGCAAAATGACAATCTATCAAAAGTTAAAATATGGGTATACAAATAAACTCAATTTAATCATATATCAACATGAAATAATCAGAGTGCTAAAATCACAATAAAATTACTTTCAATCCTCGATTAAATCATGTGGGCTCGTGCACATTTTGTCTTCTTTAAGATTCTAAGCCACAGTTATAGGTATGTCTTCTGTATGGAACTCGAGGTGATATTCAGTGAGTTTCTTTAAACATTCATCATCTGTTAGTTCAATTCATTCACTATTGACATCGTCTCCCCATACTTTGTAAACTTCTTTCAGTATTCCACCCATAATCATCTCCTGATGATAAAATTGTGTAGGCACACAATGACATATATCCTTGTTTGGAAAATGAGTAACCCACACAATAACGGGATTGATCTCTACAAAAATCATATACTTCTCTGTTATGTCATAACGATCACATGACTCAATGCATATCAATGGAAAAAAAATGTTCTCAAATGTATCACCTAATCCATAAAAAAAAAAAAATGTATCACCTAAAGTAAGCTAAATTAATATTCGTGGAGTTCGAGGATTTCTCACATAGTCCAATTGCTTAACAACAAAATTTTGGACATTGTCAAAAAAAAAATAATAACAATTTTGAATGAGGAATCGAACAATTTTAAATTAATTGATTTAATTTTTTAAAAAAATGGTAATAAAGATATATACGTATTATAATATATATTCTTTTATTTTTTTAAAAAATGTGTATATGAGGAACCAAACCTTTACACAATTGCCAAGTTTGTAAAAAAAAAAAAAGAGTATGTGATTAACATTTATATTTCTATTTGAGAAACTATCCATCAAATATAGACCAATTTGTTTGGTAATGAAGTCCAAAATGATATACATATAATTATTAATAATCCACCAACAATATTTTATACTCGTTATTCCACATATCTTCTTTATAATTAAAACATAAATTATTTTTAAACAATGTAAAAAAAATGAGCATACTTTTAATGAACGAAGAAAGTGAGATGTTTGGACCCCTAGCTCCTAATATATACAACACCCATTTTCAAAAGAAATATAACTGGAGAATCATATTTAAAAAAAAAAACATAAGTTGCATAATAAATACTCCCTCCGTTCCCGAAATTATTTGCATGGTTTGATCGGCACCATTTTTAAGAAAAGTTAATTTAGTGGTTGGTGATGTAAGATAAATGAGAGGTATTTTTGGTGATTTGGTGAGGTGTAAAGTGGATGTGGTGAGGTGAGGTGTAAATTAAAAGGTATGTAAAAAGAGGGTGTCAATTTTGAAAATAAAATCATGTTGGGAATGTATTAATTTTGTGGGGTATTTCCATATTAAAAGTATGCAAATAATTTTGGGACGTTCAAATAAGGAAAGTGTGCAAATAATCATGGGACGGAGGGAGTAAGAAGGAGTGAAATCAAATGGAAAAAGGACAAAAAAAAGGAAATTAAAGAAATACTATAATTAAAATAGAAGATATGTAACATAGCAATACACATGAATAAATTGAGTAGAGGAAAATGTGAGAACGTGATGCAAAAATTGACAAAAATAAAAATGGCCCATAATAGAATAAAAACTAATAATATCATCATAATAAAAAATCAGAAAAGAAATATATTATGCGGAGCAAGCAATTTATGAAATAGTTGATCGACAAGGCATATAGTGATTGCTCTTGTCAATTCCATTTTTGATCGACAAGGCAAATAGTGATTGCTCTTGTCAATTCCATTTTACTCGCACTACAATCGCTTCAAGTGGAAATTGGGAGCGAAGCTCAAAGGGTCTCTACGGAAAATCTACGACCCCATGAACCTGGATCTAATTCGATCGCCGAAGCCCAACAAAAATCGCAACCCGCAGATTACGCCCCCAAAAAATAGTTATTTAGAAGTCATGGGGGATTATCGAAGCAGGCAAAAAGAAGATTTGAAAGGAAAGAATTCGCATGCTTCGTAAATAATATCAGGACGTCGGAGGACGAAGAGTTTAAACGGAGAAACACAAGAGGAATCCCAGCTAAAAGAGGCAAAGATTGTACCAGAGAAATCAAGAGGAATGGAGCTGTGAAAACTTGGGAATTGGCGAAGGAGATGCGGGTAACTTCAAATTCGGGGGACGTAGCGGTGGTAGAGAGGCTGGTAAGCATAGCGGAAGAAAACGAGAAGAGTTATAGTGAGGGCAAGGAGCAGAACAGGTCAGTTTCCTAATGAAAGTTCTACCTCATAGCATCAGGGGCTTGGGGAGTACAGTTAAAAGCAGAGAAATTAGAAAATTGATCAAAACACACAGGATAGACATATGCTTCGTACAAGAAACCAAAAAGGAAAGCTTCGATGCACTAGGGGGTACGGCAGTATGGAGGGATGGTAATTTTGATTGGGCTCATAGGAATGCTGTGGGGAGATCAGGAGGCATTTTGACGATCTGGAACACGGAGGTATTCACGGATGTGAGCAAATGGCATATGCAGGGGACAATAGTGGTGAATGGTGTATGTGGGGAAGATCAGATTAAATGTGTGCTGCTAAACGTATACGCCCCGTGCCCTTTAGCGTAGAGACAAGATTTGTGGGAAAGAATCAAGAGTGTAATATCACAAAACCCCTCAGCCTGCATTTGTGTAGGATTGACTTTAACTTAGTTAGAAGGAGTATAGAAAAGGCAGGAAAAAAGGGCAGAATCAAGCAGAAGGGACATAAATGCTTTTGATGCATTTATACGCGACTCCGGATTGTTGGATCTTCCACTACATAGTTGGGCATTTACGTGGTATAAGGCGGATGGGTCATGTAAAAGTAGACTCGACAGGATATTGGTTAATGGGAGATGGATGAATAGGTGGCCAAGCACTTACCAAAAAGGCTTGAAAAGATCCGTATCTGATCACTGTCCGATTATGCTCGAGATCAAAGTAAAAGAGGGCCCAAAACCATTCCGGACGTTAAACGCATGGTTCAACCACCCAGGGCTCAAGGAGTTCATCGCTGAAAAATGGCAAGGGTACGAAGTATCGGGCTGGAAGGGTTTCGTACTTACGGAAAAACTTAAGATGTTGAAATTAGATATTGTTCAATGGAATCGGGACGTTTTGGGGAATATTGAGCATAGAAGATAGAAAATAGAAGGTGTGGGAATTGGATATGATCGACGACACTATGGGACTGTGTTGGGATATGAATCCTGTAAACAATGTTCTAGTTGGTGATTGTATGTTTTGATGGCCAAAAGCAACTTGAACTTAATGATATATGTGGTTCTAAGTCATTCTAACTAAGTCATATGAAATAAGTTTACTGATCTTAATGAGTTATGAAAACTGAGTTTACTGATCTTAGTATATTACTGATCTGATATATGAACTGTTAGGAACAAAGATGATAAATGTATTGTATAGACAGCTTATAGTATAGGACTTAGATGTACTCATATGTATATAGTTCAGTTGATGTATAGATAGGTTTTATATATGTGTAAGTTTGTATTCTATTGTATTCAGTATTGTAAAAGTTTAGAACAGTAGATTGGAACCAGATCAGAAGGCTAAGGAAGATCAGAAGACTGCTTCAGAGTAAGAAGACTAATCAAAAGGAGTAAGATGAAGCTCAGAGATACAAGAGAAGTATTTTAAAGAAGCAGAACAATTATTGAGAACTGTGTTGACTGACTAAGAACAGTAAAACTAAGAAGAGTAGTTTACTGTGCTGAGTTAGTAGAATTGAAGAATAAGTTTTGAAAACTTATTTGAAGCGTAACTGAAGATATATTTGAAGATATGCTGACTTGAAGATAAGTTAAGTTGGTTACAAAAAGGAAGTTACAACAAGAAACGGTTATGAGTTAGTTGAGAGTTAGTTTCACAAACTGCTAACTGTCACACTAGATCTTATAAATACCGTGTGATCTTCAACTGCTAAGACTACTGATCAAGAGCAATCAAAGTATTCGAAGCATTCAAGAACTCACAGAGTTGAAGGAGATCAAATCAAGAAGAAGCCACTGTATTGAATTGAAGATTCAAAAGCTACATTCTAG
Organism: Galeopsis tetrahit; assembly: GCA_963675135.1. Taxonomy (NCBI): domain Eukaryota; kingdom Viridiplantae; phylum Streptophyta; class Magnoliopsida; order Lamiales; family Lamiaceae; genus Galeopsis; species Galeopsis tetrahit. The sequence continues at coordinate 24,458,332 of OY776134.1, forward strand.
AGAAGTTTTACTTTACTTTTAGTTTGTGATTTGTTGTAAAAACAAGTGTGCTAGTTACTTGTGAAATTACTAGTAGATCGAAGATATACCTGGAGGTATAATCGAAAAGATCACAGTCTTAGTCTTGGGACTTTAAGCCACAAGAAACTCAAGAAGGAAGAGTTAATAAAATATCACGACTGGAGTTGTGAGAGTGGATGTAGACATTTGTCGAACCACTATAAATCTTGTGTGTTGATTTACTTATTGTTTAATATTTGTTTAACATACATATTCAAGATCTAAATCTAAGTTGAGTATAAAACTGAAACTGGAAGTACTGATCTGACCCAGTAAGAACAGTATTGTTCAGAACACATTTCCGCATTAAAACTCTGATATTTTGAAAGATTTTAAAAAGTCTATTCACCCCCCCCCCTCTAGACTTTTCCTAGCTTACTCAATCTAAACTCAACTTTGGGACCAATAGACTGGATGAAGCAGAAATTTCAAGGAATGAGGAGAGGGCAAAGTTATTCGTTGATTTAAGAAACAGGGATACAATGCTAGCGCATAAATCGAGATTTAAATGGATCAAAGATGGTGATGCTAACACCAATAAACGACGCGAGAATAATGCCATTGTAGGGATCATGATTGATGGCGTTTGTAGGGGAGGTGAAGAATGGGATCTGCGAGCATTTCCTGAAGCACTTTAGCTTGGAACCGTGGGTGAGGCCGAAATAAGCCCATTCTCGGAGGACGAAATAAAGGCATCAATATGGTCTTGTGAGAGCTAAAAAAGCCCGGGCTCAGATGGATTTAATTTTCACTTTCTGAAGAGTTGATGGAGTATCCTGAAAGAAGAAATCATTGGTTTTATTGAAGGGTTTCATCAGAACGGGCGACTGGTACGGGGTCTAAACCCATCGTTCATCACGCTGATACCAAAAAAAGAGAAGGCCAGCAGACTAGAAGAATTCAGACCTATTTCACTCATAGGAGGTATGTACAAGATTCTGTCGAAAAATACTTTCAAACGGGGTGTGCAAAGTGCTCGATAATATAATATTGGAGAACAAAAGTGCGTTTATAAGATGTAGACAAATCTTAGATGGGGTAATCACGTTTAATGAGGCGATTGAGGATGTCAGGAATCGGAAGAAGAAAGGTATGATATTAAAAATCGACTTCGCAAAGGCTTACGACTCGGTTGATTGGGGCTATTTGAGGTCAATGTTAATTGGATTGAATTTTCACCCAAAGTGGGTATCTTGGATGATGGAATGTGTGAACACGGTTGTTGGGAATAAAATGAGATTTTGATTAAGATACCAAAACCCCTGATGATATGCCAAGATAGATAAGTTAAATGGATTAAGTATGTTCCAGGATTGTTGGAACATATAGACCAGGCTAGTTGAACAACTGATATGTTAAGTAGCTTATATAATGATAAGATACATAAGTTGAGGGGGAACACAAGCTTAGAAGATCAATTAAATCAAGTTCCCTTAGGCTTAGAATCAGAAGACTTCAACCCTGCTGATAAGACAAGATCAGAAGAGTTCAATATTGCTGATAGCAAAATCAGAAGAGTAGATCAGGAGAGTCAACCTCTCTGATAGTCCAATGTTAGAATATTACATTTATTGGACCAATTCTACTGATAAGAGCTCCATCAAGATCAGAAGAGAAGATCAGCACACAAAACCAGAAGAGTTCAAATTCAGTCTAAGGCAAGAGACAACTATGCTGATAGAATCAACTTCACTGATATGGAAGATATGCATCAAAGCTTAAGTCAAGTTTGATTCAGTGAAGATGAGAAGCCAACTTATCTGTAGAAGCTAGCCAACACTGCTGATAAGCCAAGTCAACTGATGAGATAAGTTTGAGCATAGATCTGTTCTGATGAAAAGGAATGCTGTCCTTAATCATGGTTCAATGATCAGAAAGGATGTCTTCTAAGTTGACTGCTGAATATTCAACTCAGACATTGGGAAGAGTGCAAACAAGTCAAGATAAAGAGCTCAATCCGTTTACTTCCCAAGATAGAGACATGTCACTTTCACAGAATCTGTCCTCAAGATTCAAATTCCAAAGAAGATGGAAATAGACAATTTGAGGTTGTCTCTCCAACGGACATATCCTCAATTTTCTCTATAAATACTGGAGTCTGGAAACCATTCACTATGTGGAAACTACAAGCATTCTAAGCACACAAGCCTTCAAAGAATATTTTATTCTTAAGTTTTCTACCACTTCCAGTTCCCATCTAAGCTGAACCTTATTGTATATCAATCAAATCTTATAGAAATATCCTATCCTTTATACAGTACTTCATTATAAATGATATCTCACCCTTAAACTTTTCAAGGAAAGTTAGAAGTGTTGTTGTAGAAGTGTGAGAACTAGAATTGTCAAGAGAATAACAGTTTAGTTCGAGTTGAGTGAGTACTAAGACTCAGAATTCCTAGGGATCAAGGCACTAAGGAGTAGTGTGGTTGATCAGTGCACCTTGGCACTATAAAACAAGTTAATTCCAAGTGAAGGAATTATCCTATTAAATCAGGGAAGTGGATGTAGGAGCTTAAGTCTCTGAACCACTATAAATCTTTATGTTATTTACTTATTGTCATTTCATACAAGTAACACATTCATACACTACACACAAAGTTGATCTTCAAAAGATTTATATTATAAAATGTGCAAAACAGATTTGGGACAAGTCCCCTGAACTCTTCTAAGTGTTAAAGAAGTTTTTCAGAATTAAAAGGAGTTTAAATATAAAGGGTCAACCATAATTCTGCATATATAACTTACTTAGATAGTTATTCAACTGATTACTTCATAGTTTTCAGTAGTTTGATTATATGAACAAAGTTATACATACTTAGAGAAGTTGACTAGACAACTCTCTTGATAGCATGATTGTTCTAAAAAGAAAATAATTTGCATACACAAGTTCTTCCCCCCTCCCCCCCCATACACTTGTGTCATACTCTTTCAGGACCAACAGGTGGTATCAGAGCAGGGGTTCAAAGACCACTGCTTCTGAAAATCCATTTTGATTTTCAAAACAAAACAAAACTGATCTTTCTGAAAAACTCATTCATTCATGCTCTGTGCTTAACTGTATAAACTTGCAAGTATGGCTCATAACAATGCAGTTCCTGGAGATGGAGTACAGACCATTAACAACATGGCTCCTAACCCAATCAACCATATATCTCATCACAAGCTACCAATGTTCTCAATTGAGAATTATGACTTTTGGAAGATCAGGATGAGAGCCTATCGTGCCTGTCTTCATGATGAGATGCTGAGAGACATCACTAAGGGACCATTCACTTTCACAAAGCCAAATCTTAAGGTCACAGCTGCACAAAAAGCTGACCCCAGACAAGAGCTCCCTAAGTATGAAGATGACTTCACTGCTGAAGGGAGAAGGAGGCACAACCTCAATTATTTGGCCATGAACACTCTCTATCAGACCATCCCAGATGCTGTAATGGGGAGAGTCTACCAGTCCTACAAAACTCTGTTTCGATGAAGCACCAAAACCTATCACATAAACACACCAATTAAAAATAAAAGAAGATACACTAATGGAACCCTGCAAAATCTTTGAGCACCCATTCAAATTTATGGAAAACTAAAATAAGAACCTTCTTCAGAGGAATTGGAGATGACGGGGGTGATATATTTTTTGTGGGTTTTGTATAACGTCTTTTAAGAATTGTTTTCTCTTGGGATTTACAATTTTTGGGTTACTGCGGCTATGGAGAAACATGAGAGAGCAAAGCGGTAGAAATGGCTGTCAGAATTCTATTGTCTTCAGGGGTCGCTGCTTTTTTTAGATGAAGAATGGTACTGTTTGTAGGGTTTTTATCTTTTATACAAGGGACAAAAAGGTAATTGAATTTGGGCTTAGTGAATACTGTTCATTCCAGTCTTTTAATCCCCACCTTTTCGGCATGGACATAGGGCGTAGAATAGTAAGGGTTGGGGTATATACCGCTCCAGCTTTGTTTAATACACCCTCTTCCATTTATTAATTATAAAATATACAAAAAATATCATATTTGCCCTTTAACTAAAATGTATAGATGCATACACTCCCCTCTAAAATCCTAACCCTAATTTTTTTCATTTCTTCCCCATTTTCATCTTCTCCATTCTTCTTTATTTCTTTGCCTCCTTCCATCTTCTACATTTCCTTTCTTCCATCCAACTTGTCGCCGCCGCCGCCACCCTTCGCCGTCCAGCAAGCAGCCGCCGCCGTCCTCATCTTCTTCTCGTCGCAGCAAGCAGCCGCCACCCCCGCAACATCTTTTTTTTTCGTTTTCTACAACTCCACCGCCCCAATCCACCTCCGCCGTTGAGCCAGCGCCGCCCACCCGCCATGCCCCCTCTCCCGCTCTCGTTGGCCGCGCCGCCCGTGCGGGTTTCTCCAGGTTTTTTTTTCCGATAATATTGAGTCAACAAAAAACAATCTGGTCGACTCTGGTTTGTCGACGAGATTATTTTTGGTCGACTCAATATTATCGAAAATTTTAATTTTTTTTAAAAAAAATTTGGTCGATAAATCAGAGTCGACCAAATTGTTTTTGGTGGACAAACCATTGTCGACGACGGGATAATTTTTGGTAGACTCAATATTATCGAAAATTTTAATTTTTTTTTTTTTAAATTTGGTCGACAAACCATTGTTTACGGGAGAATTTTTGGTCGACTCTGGTTTATCGAAAATAAGTTTTTGTTTTAGTTGAATTTTTAAGTTTTTGGTTTAGAGATTAGGGTTTGTTGAGTTTTGTTAAGTTTTGTGGATTAGTGGAAGTTTATTTCTAAGTTTTGTTGTTGAATTTTTTTATTTTTTTAAAAATTTTTGTGGATGTAAGAGAAGGTGGTTGTGACCGCCGGAGGTGATGGTGGTTGCCGGAATAGTTGTCAAATGTGAAATAGAAAGAGAGTTCTACATGACTTAAGAAGGGAGGAGCGACGGCTAGGCTGCAAAATTAGGATTAATGCACTAGGGTTAGGATTTTAGAGGGGAGTGTATGTATCTAACATGATTTAGTAAAAGGGCAAAATTGATATTTTACAAGAATATTGAATTAATAAAAATGAAAGGGAAGTGTATTAAACAAAGTGGAGGGTATATACCCCAACCCGATAAGTAATTAGTGAGTGTGCTTGAGCTTCAATGTTGGGCCTTTAAGATAAGTATTCATATGTATCAAATACAAGTTAGTAGCCAATCTTTAAGTTAACTGTCTTAACACCCCTATCAAATAGGGCCTTAATGTGAATGCCACTAACATTTTTTTTAACCACATAAATTTGATAAAGTCAGAATAAAAAATTTCAGAATAAAATTTAAATTAATGATTTTTCGATGATGTTAATTTGGATGAGCTTTCAGAATTTACTAATTTAAGTTTAAATTAATGATTTTCATGAGCTTTTAGAAGCGAAACGTGTAATAGGGTGATAAACATTGTGCATAAATTATGGGTGGGCAGATAACATGCCTCGATTAAGTAACAAATTTTTTAAGAAAGTGATTGAACTGGGGTTGAAAAGTATAAATAATACTACATCCGTTATATGCATTTTTTTCTTATTTGTTCATCCCATAATTATTTACACTTTTCAAAAAAGAATTTTTTTCATAAACTCCAAACTCACAATATTCGTATTGGTAATATTGTTTATCCAAAATCTGGATATCCAGAAACTAATTTTAATTTTAAATCATTTTAATTTTATTGTATAATTACTTTTATGCCCTTAAATAAAATTACTTTAATTTAATAGATAATGACCTCGATAATGACACTAATTTCTCTACCCATCTCTCACAAGGTCACACCTACCCACCCTCTCCCACGCCCCTCTCTCCCACCCCACCACACTCCACTCCACTAATTTAGTTAAATTGCTAAGTTGTTATTCTTTAGTAATATTAAATTAAATTTAAAGAAAACAATATTTATATATATTTAAATGAATTATTATTAATAATAATATTATCATAATCTTAATAATTATTACAAATAATATTATCAATGGATCAATTTAGATTCATTTTTTAAATTATTAAAATTAAAATGATGAAATAATTCAAAAAAATGTCATATTTAAGTTAATTTGAATTGATTTTTTTTTTTTAAATTTGTGGAATTTGAATTACTTATTCTATTATTTAAAACTAATTAGACATTTTTATCAATTTAACATTCTTTAGAAATTTTTCCAACTACTCTTAACAACAATATCTCACAAGAGTTGAAGAATTTGTAACAATAATATTTTGTATCTGTAAAAATGATATCGCGTATACAAGAGTCGAAATCCATGTAATAGTGATACCTCGTATATGATCGAGAGTTAGAATACCTCATATACGTAGGGGTGGGCACAAAACCGAAAAAACAGAAAAACCGAAAAAATCGAACCAAATCGACGATTTTCGGTTTATTCGGTTGTTCGGTTCGATTTGGTTGAAATATTTTTTAAATTTTCGGTTTTCGGTTCGATTTATATTTTACAAAACCGAATAAACCAAACCGAATTTCTTTATATAAATTTTTAAAAAAATACTTATTTAAGCAATAAATTATATGGAACAATACGTTAACAAAAAGAAACTCTATTTGAAGTATGATACTATATTAATTTTCAATCTCAAATTTTCAATTCGACATTTGTCGTCTTCTTGCTCCACTAAAAAATAATTATCTTCCTTAAAGATGAATTTCATTGTGAAAAATGCAACAAAATCATTAATTTTTTGTGATATTTTTATGGTTTGTAATTTTAAACTTTGAGAATTTTTTTAGTTTTGATTGTGAACTCTTGAACTTATAATTTGAATTTGATTTTTAGTGTAAAAAATTCTTGAAAAATGTTTAATTGTTGAAAATAATATTTTATACAAGAATTTCGGTTTAAACCGAACCAGCCGAACTTTTAATCGGTTCGGTTTTAACAAATTTCTGTTCAGTTTCGATTTTAATTTTTAAAATTTCGGTTATTTCGGTTCGGTAGAAAAAAGCCCAAACTGAACCGACCGAATGCCCACCCCTACATATACGAGTGTTCGAGTACTTGTAACAATGATATCTTATATATGAGAGTTGAAATACTTGTAACAGTGATACTTAATTCGTATCTGTAATAGCTATACCTCGTATACGAGAGTCGGAGTACTCGTAATAGTGATTACTTGTATACAAGAGTCGAATTATTTGTAACACTAATACCTCGTACACGAAAGTCGAAGTACTCGTAATAGTGATTACTTGTATACAAGAGTCGAATTATTTGTAACACTAATACCTCGTACACGAAAGTCGAAGTACTCGTAATAGTGATACTTCGTATCTATAATAGTGATACCTCGTATATGAGAGTCAGAATACTTGTAATAGTGATACGTCGTATCTAGTGATACCTTATATACGAGAATTAGAGTATTCGTATTTATAAAAGTGATTCCTTGTATCCGTAAAAGTGATACCTCGTATACGAGAGTCGGAGTACTCGTAACAATTATATTTCGTATCTGTAATAGTGATGTTTCATAACTGTAATAGTGATATCTCGTATTCGAGAGTTAGAGTACTTGTAACAGTGATACCTCGTTTACAAGATTCGAATGACTTGTAAGAGTGATACTTTGTATTCGTATCAGTGATACCGCGTATACGAGAGTCAAAGTGCTCGTAAGAGTTATATCTCGTATACAAGAGTCAAAATTGTCATAATATTGATAACTCATATACGAGAATCATATTACTCTTAACAATGATTCTTCGTATTAGTAACGTTGATATATCTTGCAATACGAGAGTTAGGTACTAGTAATAGTGATAACTCGTATACGAGAGTCGAAATACTCGTAAAAGTGATACCTCGTATGCGCAAAAGTGATATCTCTTATACAAGAGTTGGAGTACTCGTAATATTTTAATTTTATTACTTTAATTTTATAATATTTTAATTTATAATTATTACTTTTAGCCCAATAAAAAAACAAAAGAAATTAAATGAAAATTATGGAGTAAAATGTAAATGCCCAAGAGGAATATAATCATATTTAGCATACCCAAATTAAATTTTAAAATTAATTATAAATTAAAATATCTTATGTGAAATATTGCATACATTGATTCCATTCTAATTAGGCAAGTCAAAATTCTAAGCTCAAAAGTTAAATTAAGTCAGTTTTAAAAAATTCGCGGGTTAGAAGCCTGGATCCGGGTTGTCCAGAAAATTCGCAGGTTGCAAACAAGTGGTTTACTACATGACCAAAATATTGTTACTGTAAGGCCAAATTATTACCACTACAAGGCAAAAAATTTAATACTACATGTCAAAACATTCTGACAAATTCACCAAAAAATTAAGTCTTTAGAATATTTTTGAACATGTAGTAATACACTTTTGACCTTGTAGTTGTAGATGTTGTTAACTCTTAAATGCTTTAACATTATCAACAACATCTTAATTTAACCTTCCTTGATTTATTCTAAGTCATTTCTGAAATGTTACATTAAATGTTGTAGTAAATGCTCTCACATTCAGGTACGATTCTAGAAGCTTCTACAAGAGTCTGGAACCTGAAAGATTCCAGAATGTTGGAGAACGTGCTAGAAGGCCTTGGAGCAGTTTAGAACGACCTGGAAGATGGAAGAAGGATCTAGAAAGATCATGGAAGTTGAAGTCCTAAAAAATAGGATCTCATAATGGAAGAATCTAGAATTCGGCTATTGCTCTATAAATACCGCTGAAGCCTTTCATTTCAAAGCATGCACTATTCGAATAACACCTTTCTTGAGCGTTCATCCCTGTTAGGAGTTAGGGTCAGTAGTTGTATCGTTTAATATACACCGAGGGATACCATACCTTCTCGTGTATTTAATTCTAGTCTTGTATCGAGTGAGAGTGAATCATAGATCAGATTAGTTCTTTAGACAGTGTTCTTACACTTAAGTCTATTTGCGGATTCAGGCACCTGCCTCGATTGTAGTTTCCGTTTGTGGAATATTGAAGTAATTGCTGAGACATTTCACACGACATTTTCATAACTTAGGAACTAAGTTATTGTTTTCACCGTAAGGCTTAGCATAGGTTTTTTTATTAATAAAATATATGTTAAAAATTATTCCATTGTGTTCTTATTGTGTTTTAGTATTTTAGACTTCCGCTGTGTACTGTGTTTAATTATTCACATTCTGTTAGAGTTAATGCTACACTAATTGTCACAACATTCAGTGTAACATTGTTCTGTTTTTTACTTAAACACTAGATACTACCCCACGCACACTTTCAATTGGTATCAGAGCCGATACCTGACGACACTAGGTTTAGATCCTTGCTTAAAGTGTGTTTTAGTTTATGTTAGCAATGGAAACACATCACATATCCACAACACTTATGCCACCCATTTTAGATGGTTCAAATTATGCTTATTGAAAGCCTAAGATGCGTATGTACATCAAGTCGAATGATAAACGTGCTTGGAGGACTGTTCTTACAGGTTGGAACGCATCAAAGAATCCAGCAGATGCCGATGGTGAAATTCATCTCAAGAAAGAAGTTGATTGGACAGCCGATGAGATAACAACAGCAGGATACAATTCTAAAGCCTTAAATTCTATTTTTACCTCTGTTGATACCTCTATGTTTAAAATTATATCTAAATGTTATACTTCTAAAGATGCATGGGACAGGTTACAAGAGCATTGTGAAGGTTCCGATAGTGTTCGAAGGACAAAGCTTCGAATGTTGGGGACAAAGTTTGAGAATCTCCGAATGAGGGAAGATGAAACAATTTCATCCTACAACGAAAGGTTAAGTGAGATTATTAATGAATCACATTCTCTTGGTGACCCTATTTCTAATGTTAGAGTAGTACATAAGATATTAAGGTATGTTCCTAAAAGATTTGATGCTAAAATTTGTGCTATTGAAGAGGCAAAAGATAATGATAAGTTGAGTCAAAATGAATTAGTGAGTATTCTTAGAACCTATGAAATAAACACTAATCAAATTGATGAAACTAAAGATGATAAGAAAGTTGTTGTTTTTAAAGGAGAGACATCAAACAAATCTGAGATTCAGCCTATCATTACTGAGGTTGATTCGGATGAGGAATTGCTTGATGAATGCATTAACAATCCTGACAACATTGCCCTTTGTTGGGAATAAAATGAGAAGTGTTTTGATTTAATATCAAATCCCCCTGAGACATGCCTTAGTCAAAGATGATTATGTTCTAAGAATGTTAGAACATATAGCATAAGGTTAGTTGAGAAGCTGACATGTTAGGCAACTCTTAGATATATAGATGCACAAGTTGAGGGGGAACATATGCTTTGAAGTCTATTTAGATCAAGTCCCCTCAAAAGGCTCAAGTCAAATGTGTCCCAAGTTTGCTGAATGGATAAGTATGCTGATCAAGAGTGAATGGATTGTGGAACAATCTATGAAGATCAAGCATGAAAAATGGATCATCTAGAGAGAACCTACTAAGGCATTTTTGCTCAGGAGGTTTGTCCAGGAGAGTTGTCTCAGCACACTTGTACCAGAACCATGTCAAGTTGATCCCAACTTTGCTGATATGGTCAAAGACAACTACTCTATGTCATGAATGAACAAGATCCATCCTAAAGATGCATAGAGACATTCAAGGAAAGAGAAGGAGCCAAGTCATCTGAAGAGCATGCCAACTTTGCTGATAAGCAAAGTCCACTGATAGTGATAAGCAGAGTTGTCCAAGTGATAAGGAATGTTGACCTTATCTTAGGACTAATCATCAGAAGCCATGTCCATGTTTGAACAAGTGAATCTTGAAGTCAAACATTGGGAAGAGTGCTGCAGAATGAAGACAAAGTGGTTACAGCCGTTTATTTCCCAAATGAAGGACATGTCACTATCAAGAATCTGTCTTCTAGTTTGAAGAACTCAAGGAAGACATTTATGGACATTTGAGACTGCCTCTCCAATGGGCAAATCCTCAAATTTGTCTATAAATACAGAAGTATGAAGACCATTTGAAGCATCCACTATCCATCCAACTATCAAGCTATTCTGAAGCTTCAAAGTCCTCAAAAGACATTCTTAGTCTTCAAACACTTCATCTAAGCTGAACCCAATTGTATATCCATACAAAGCTTAGAGAGATATCCTATCCTTATACACTGATCTTCATTGTAAAGGATATCTCATTAGTTGGAACCTTACTTCAACCCTTATATCTTTCAAGTGAGAAAGTTAGAAGGTTGTAGTAGTAGAAGTGGAAGGAACTAACTGTTGTGAGAAGAACAATTCAGTTCTGAGTTGAGAAAGGGTACTAGGACTCTTGACATCCTAGGGATCAATTCACCAAGGAGTGGTGTTATTGATCAAGTGCACCTTGGCACTACCAAGAGTGAAGGAATTATCCTGTTAAATCAGGGAAAGTGGATGTAGGAGCTTGAGTCTCTGAACCACTATAAAATCTTGTGTTGATTTACTTTCAAGTACTTACATACATTCAACACTACACACAAAACTGATCTTTCAAAGGACATACTTAAGACTGTGCAAACCTGATTTGGACAAGTTCCCTGAAAACTGGATATTTGACAAAGTGATTTCAGAACTTAAAGGAGCTTAAACTAAAGGGTCAACCACTAATTCCGCACTTATAACTAACTTAGATAGTCATTCAACTAAGTACTCTTTAGTACTTAGTAGGTTGGTTATCTTTAAGAAGTTATACATCTCAGCAGAGTTGTCCAGGACAATCTTGCTGAAGTCTTACTTGGTTAAGTTTGAAAAAGATTTGCATACAAGTGTATTCCCCCCCCCCCCCCATACACTTGTTATATACTCCTTTCAGGACCAACACCCTTCTTACAAAGCACTTTAATAATTTCTTTAGAAGTCTATGCATAAATCTAAAGGAAACATTCAGCCTAAGATCCAAATCAACACATCAACACCCCAACCAGAAAGGAGAAAGAGTCAATTCACACCAAGACCATCAAAGAGTGAAGGTAAACCAAGGTATGATCCTGAATTTAGAAAATCAGTTCAATGCAATGCATGTTCTGGATATGGCCATTATGCAAATGAGTGTGCCAATACCAAACTGAAGCAAAAACTGAATTTTAGTGCTACCTTGAGTGATGAATCTGATAATGATGATCTTGATGAGTTTAATGAAAATGAACGTGCTCATTTCACCAGAATTGATTATAATGATTCCTCAGATGATGATCTGGATGTTACAGATTCTGATGTTGCACCAGATGTCTTCACATCTACAGTAACATCAAAACAGAGTCACCCAGATTTGAACAGTTTTAATGGTTTTGTTGATGATGCAGGAAAAAAGATTGATGATGAGACATATCAGAAATTGTTAGATGATTGGAACTCTCAGAAACTCACTCTGAATTCTTTGATTAAAGAGAATGAGGATCTGGAAGACATAATCACTAAGCTAGAAGTCTTACTTACCAGAAGAGATCTTGAAGTTTGTAAACTGAAGGAGAAATTGATCACTTCTACTTTAAGTTTCAGAAAGTTTTCCAAGAGTGCTTCTGATGTGAATGATGTTATAGCTACTGGTAAATCTAATAATTATGGTTTAGGTTATGATGGTGAAACTGCTTCTATTTCTGAAAAATTTAGAAAACCTGTGAAATTTGTGAAGGCAAATGTTAACACATCTGATGTAACATCTGCACAAACAGATTCTCACAAGGTTAAAAGGAAGTATATTTGTCATTATTGTCTTAAATATGGTCATATTCGTCCCTTCTGCTTGCAAATGGTTAAAGATATGAAAACTGAGTTTATGCTATCCAGAATGTCTTCACATCCTAGGAAACATTTTATGAAATCTGCATGGAAACCAAAAGTATGACAGGACAAATAGACTACTTATCTGATTATGTGACCTTGAATGGTGGTAATGTTACATATGGTGGTGGATCAAAATGAAAGATAATAGGAAAAGGAACTTTGAATGTTAAGGAAATTTTCCTAAGCTTAAAAATGTTTTGCATGTTGATGGCTTACTTGTTAATCTGATTAGTATTAGTCAACTTTGTGATGATAATTTGCATGTAAAATTTGACAAAGAGTCTTGCTATGTTCTTAATGAAGATGATGATTGTTTAATGACTGGTACTAGGTCTGCAGATAACTGTTATCTTATTGGAACTAATGTATGCAATTTGTCAAAACATGATGAGAATGTCTTATGGCACCAAAGATTAGGGCATGCAAATTACAGGGCAATGAAGAAACTAATCAAATCAGATGGAGCTAAAGGATTACCAAGACTGAATTTCCAGAAAACCACTATATGTGGATCATGCCAAAAAGGTAAGCAGGTAAGAATGCCACACAAAGTGCTGTCATATTATTTTACACATCGATGTTTTGAATTGTTGCTCATGGATTTGATGGGTCCTATGGAAACTGAAAGCATTGGAGGTAAGAGATATTCCTTAGTTGTGGTAGATGATTTTTCTAGATATACTTGGATTGAGTTCTTAAGAGATAAATCTAAAACATTTGCTGCTTTTAAAGTTCACTATAAAAGGTTCAAAAATGTGTATAACTTGAAAGTTAGCCGTATTAGAACTGATCATGGTAGGGAATTTGAGAATAGCATGTTTAATGATTTATGTGATAAGAAAGGTATCTTGCAAGAATATTCATCTCCTAAAACTCCACAACAGAATGGAATTGTTGAAAGAAAGAATAGAACTCTACAAGAAATGGCAAGAGTCATGCTTTTATCTAAAAGTCTTTCTAAAAGATTTTGGGCTGAAGCATTGAATACATCATGTCATATTATTAATAAAGTTTATATTCGATCTGGCACTTATCAAACACCTTATGAGATTCTGAATGTTAGAAAACCAAGTGTGAAATATTTTCATGTATTTGGTTGTGTGTGTTATATTCTGAATGATAGGGGATCAACTTCACAAGTTTGATTCTAAAAGTGATAAAGGCTTCTTTTTAGGCTATTCTAGAAATAGTAAAGCTTATAGAGTTTATAACCTTAGGACTAACACTGTTCAAGAATCTGTTAATGTTGTGTTTGATGATGATAAAGGTCTTACAGATGATAAAGATGAAGAAGATGTATCACAAGTGACTGGCAATTCTGAGAATACACTGAAGTCTTATAATGCTGCACCAAATGCTAACCCATCTGGAGCAACATCTACAGAACAATCAGTTGTAATTCCACAGAATGTTCCCAAAACGAATCCTTCTTCAAGAATAGGGAAAAGTCATCCTTCTGACCAGATCATAGGCGATGCTACAGTTGGAGAGCAAACAAGAGGAAGAATAAGATCGAATAAGGTAGATGTGGTAAGAACAATATGCATGTCTTCTATTTGCAATGTTGTGAATGCAGAGTGTTACTATTCTAAAATTGAACCTAAAAATGTAAATGAAGCATTAATTGATGAAAATTGGATAAATGCTATGCATGAGGAACTTAATCAGTTTGAAAGAAATGAAGTTTGGACACTTGTTCCAAGACCTAGTCATACTAATGTCATTGGAACAAAGTGGATTTATAAGAATAAAATTGATGAGTCTGGAAACATTGTCAGGAACAAAGCTAGGTTAGTTGCACTATCTGTCTCTCAATTTTGTGACAGGGGCTATAAAGTCTACTTCAAAAGCACCAAATGCGAAATCTGGGATAAAAGAACGCATTCAATTCTACTAGTTGGAGTAAGGCAAGACAGTGTCTACACTGTGAATTGGAATAGCTGCCCTAGGGATGCTTGCCTTCTTACTAAAAGTCCTAAAGAGATCAGCTGGCTATGGCACAGACGCCTATGCCATATGAACTTTAAGATAATTAACAAGATCTCAAGAAACTACCTTGTTGAAGGTATCCCTAATGAAATCTATTACAAATCACAAGTGTGTGACTCGTGCCAAACCTTAAAAGTTTTGGGCTGAAGCTATCAATACTGCATGCCACTCTCAGAACAGAAGCGCGATCAACAAAGCGTTAGGCAAGACACCATATGAGGTTTCGAAAGGTAGAAAACCCAGAATTTCATATTTCCATATATTTGGTTGTAAGTGTTTCATCAATAACAATGGAAAGAGCAAGTTGAATGCTTTCGATGCTAAAGCAGATGAGGGGATATTCTTAGGATACTCCTCGACTAGCAAAGCATTTAGGGTATTCAACTACTCAACTCTTTGTGTGGAAGAAACACCACATGTGGTTTTCGATGAATCTCGACAGGACTCGTCTGCCAACAAGATCAGTGAGAAGGTGACTAATCTATCGATCGAATCTGACAAAGATTCAGAGGTATATGAATCCGTTCAAGCCTACAATCCATTCATGAAAGCTCTCGAGTTTGATGACAAAGAGAAGGTAAGTGCTCAAGGTAAGCCTACTAGACCTGTTGACGTGCCTGCTCTAGTTGACTCGTCTACTCCTATACAAATGATGTTGAAATGCATGATGCAATACATGATGTAGATGATGATAGTATTCCTGGTAAGACTAGAAAGATATGGAAATCTGCGCATAATACTGAAAATATCATTGGTGACTCTACTATTGGTGTAAAGACTAGACGACAACTCTTTGAGTCGCAGGAACAGCCTAGTCCAACTATGTTTTGCTGGTGTTGTTTCTTCTCTTCTATCGAGCCTACCACTGTAAAAGAGGCATTGGCTGATAGTAATTGAATCATCGCTATGCAAGACGAGTTGAACCAGTTTGTTCGAAACGACGTCTGGGAACTTGTCGATAGGCCGAAACATCATAATGTAGTTGGCACACGATGGATTTTCAAAAACAAGAAAGATGTGAATGATGTAGTCGTTAGGAATAAGGCTAGACTAGTTGCCCAAGGCTATTCACAAGCTGAAGGCATAGACTATGATGAAACTTATGCTCTTGTTGCTAGACTAGAAGCTATTCGATTGTTCCTTGCATATGCTGCTTATATGAAGTTTACTGTATATCAAATGGATGTTAAAAGTGCATTTCTTAACGGAATTCTTGCGGAAGAAGTGTATGTTGAACAACCTCCAGGTTTCGAAGTCAAAGGCAACCAGGTGTACAGATTAAAGAAAGCCTTATACGGACTAAAGCAAGCTCCAAGAGCATGGTATGATACTCTCTCTCTCTTTCTATTAGAAAATGGTTTTACTAAGGGCAAGGTCGATAGAACCTTGTTCAGAAGACAAGAAGGGAAAGACATTTTACTCGTCCAAATTTACGTAGATGATATCTTTTTTGGTTCACCTAACAAAAAGCTGAGTAAAAGTTTCTCAACACTCATGCAAAGTAAATTTGAGATGTCCATGATGGGTGAAATGAATTACTTTCTTGGTCTCCAAGTAAAACAGACCCCAGAAGGGATTTTCATAAATCTCTCAAAGTATACTAGAAATCTACTAGACAAATATGGTATTAAGACATGCAAGTCTACTGGCGTACCTATGCTACCTACATACAGGATGGATCCAGACGAACATGGTAAGTGTGCTGATCAAACATATTATCGTGGTCTTAACTGCTAGTAGACCTGATATTGCATTCTCTGTTGGCGTATGTGCTCGTTTTCAAGCTAATCCAAAAGAGAGTCATATGGAAACCACTAAACGGATATTGAAATATTTGAAAGGAACCATCAATCGTGGTATATGGTATCCTTCAAATGATGATTTATCTCTAAGTGGCTACTCAGACTCTGATTTTGGTGGCTGTAGAATAGATAGGAAATCTACATCTGGTTCTTGTCAATTCTTAGGCACAAAACTCATTTCATGGTTTTCGAAAAAGTAAATGAGTGTGGCTACCTCTACCACCGAAGCCGAGTACATGGCTGCTGGTAGCTGCTGTAGTCAACTACTTTGGCTTATGCAACAGCTTAGAGATTACAACATATATGAATCAAATGTTCCTATTTTCTGTGATAGTAATAGTACCATTGCCATTACACAAAATCCTGTTTTGCACACACGTTGTAAGCATGTTGATGTGAAGCATCATTTCATACGTGATCATGTAGAAAAGAAGGATATTTGCATGGAAAAGATTCATACTGATTTTCAAAGAGCTGATATTTTCACAAAACCATTACCTAAGGCTCATTTTCGTGAGTTATGCATTAGTCTAGGACTAATTGATCTAGACCCTACTTGCCTATAGCTATGTACTAACCAGACAGGTACATCAAAGAAATAAGGAGACAAGATCACTAGAATAGAGCACTCGTCTACTCGCCAAACAGATAGGTATACAAGGTCAGACAAGATGACCAAACAACCCGATGAGGAAGCTGGTAAAGCTGAGGGTAATACTAAGGGAATAAACATTTAAGGGGAAATCCTTGATTTCTTAAATATCCTTATGTTGACTCTTAAGTTTGTTAAAAGTCATCTTGTTCGAACCTTGACCATTGCTTTAGATTGATATTCATCTTAATTATTCTACTCTACTTGTACCTACGACCATACGTTGCATAAGACAAAATAGGTAAATAAAGTCGTTCAACATTCAGAATAGACAAGCACAGTCGAAGGGGGAACTCGTCTTATGCGCATGAGTCTACTCATCTGTTCTGGATAGACTCGAACAGACAAGATAAGTGGTATTATGAGTTAAACATTCTAAGTGTTTAAACTAAACGAATTAAGGGTATTATTGTAATTTGTTAATGCGAAAATTGGAAAACCCTAGAATTGGATTTATACACTCCCATTTTAATGAGGTGTATACACCCAGTTCGCGCCAAACCCTGCTACACTAGGTCAGATGAGTACACTCCTCTGTCCTAACCAATAGGAAAGGCGGATTCCAAAATTTACAATATCAAATCACGTAATATTCTCGATTCCGTAACTGAATTTCAAAAGACCCAACCGTTGGATCAATTCATTCAATCTTGGCCGTTGATTCTCAAATTCAGTTTTCAAACAAAACCCAACAGTTACACTCCACTCTTCTCTCTTTTCTTAACTCTCCTACTCAAAGCTTTCGATTTCTTGCGAATCCAGACTATTTGTTCTCAATCAATATATCTACTATGTCGATCATTTCTCTTTTCGATGTGAGGACTAACATGCAGGCTAATTTCGACCTAGGCAAGTTCATATCCGAAAGCAAGGTGCATGTGGAACCATCTGTGTTTTTCAAGGGAAAAACATAGAAGGCAACAATAAGATCTTGATGAAGTGTAGCAGATGTGGTTTGAAACCATATTTGGAGGCTTTTCCAGAAGTCGTCTTGGAGCAGGAGGTGCTAGAGTTCTACGCCAACGCAACCAGAAGAGGCGACTCCATACAATCATTCGTTGGAGGAAGTCGAGTAGAGATTACTCGAGAGAATGTGTTCGAGCATTTGAAGCTGCCCATCGGATCGATTGATGTTGAAAACTATGCCATTTGACAAGAAGCAAGATACCTAAGTGTCTTTTGTGGCAAGAAATTGAAGCTGAACCCTGATGGAAAACTCTCAGCTGTCAAGAAGAAGGAATTGCTTGAAAAATACAGAACTCTCCTTGACATAGCGAGCAAAATGTTGTTATGTGTTACTGGTTCGTATGATTCGGTCACTTTACAGAAGGCAAGAGTGATGGCTGCAATATATGACAGAATCACTGAAGGTAACTGGTTCAAACTATTTGTTGATTGGCTTATGTACTTTGAAAGAAGTGTTCGTGTTGACACCGATACGGCAAATTGGGTGGTGTCCAATGTGGTTGGTTTCAGAAACAAGTTGAGTATTCTTCTACCCATCTTGTTGCCGAACAAGACGGAATGGAGCAAAGGCAAGCCGTTCCATGCCTTGAAATTTTATTTGAAGAAGGAGGCATTGAGGAAGCAAGTTGCTGCGAGACCTGTTGCCCCCAGGCAAGTTTACATTAATCCTATTGATGCAATGCCTGAGGCCGCCTCGTCTAGTTCAGAGGAAGACGAGTCGGATGATGAAGATTCTGAGGAGGAGGTAGAAGTCGGAACTAGTGGAAGACTAGTCGACTACGTGCCAGAGGAGGCTGCGTTCGAGCCGGCAGAAGACTCGGAGGAAACCCAATCTAACAAAGAGTCTGAAAAAGAGAAGGAGGCAAGTGTTGATGCTCCTGAATTATATCGACTTATGGTAGTCGAGTCAAGTCCTTCACCAGACAAGACGACTACTCAACAGGTTGGTTCTTCTTCTCAAACTCTTTCAATTCCTCTCTCTCTCCCCCCAGTTAGAACCAAGGCCAGATCACATCGATCTCGTGCCAGACCTTTACCTCAAACCTCGCAAGTGTTGGCAGTATAACCCAAGATACTACCATATTCGATACAACTGATACTTCTACAGTTGTCGAACCAAACCTAGCCACATCACAGCTCCCAGAAACCACAGTCCAAATACTTTCCTTACCCTCAACAGAAAATGTTGAACCCGTCAACCCGTCAATTTCAGAAACTCCATTAGTTGCCACTGCAACAACTGAAGCAAGGACCCCACTTTCTCAGACCCCATCTGAAATTAGATTCGATTCCCTCGTCTATTATCCGATCTGTTTAAGGGAGAAGAGGTTGCGAGTGAAAGTTAGCAACAATTTGAGGAAAAGGCTCTCGTCTATTGAGATAGACACATCTTCAGAGCAGTTTGAAAAGCTTCTAAGAATATGCACGTGGGTTGCATTGAAGAAGGCTCCGACAGAAGACTTGTTCGAAGTCATTTTAGGAATGGGCGGAATCTCCAATTTTCAGGATTGGGAGATGGAACAGAAGGAGAATAGTGGTGTTCAAGATCACTCAGAATTGTTTCCTGCTCATGCCCTAACTGCCTTGGTGAAGAGGATGCTGAATCTGTCTGATGATTTGCTGTCTTCAGAAGACAAGTTCGATGTTGGTGTTCAAGTGTCAGAGACTGATCTTTTAGAAGATGAGATAATGGTTAACGCTGAACCAATAGAAGATGTGCAGTCTACTGATCCTTTGATAGATCTTGACAATGTCTCAGACCAGTTGAGAGGCATTATGTTCAAGTTTCAGGTGGAACATGCTGACAGTCCAAGGTCAGATTCAAGATTTATTAACCGGTATACTGATAAGTTCTTTCCAGCCGAGATTTGTGGCTATGTGCAGAAGTTGCATACCATGGTGAAGAAAGACTTGGATGATGCAGAAAGAAAGATTAAGGAAGCTAGGATGGCTATTGTTCCTTATTGTCCACCATTGAACCTAAAAGCCATAAGCGGAAGTGTCATTCTGGAAGATGAAGTAGTAGAAGACAAGGTCTTGACTACTGATCTGGAAGACAAGTTGGTGGAAGTTCTATCTGTTGCTGAAGATGAGACCATGGAAGAAGCTATTCATATGGAAGTTGGTCAATCATCTCAAGTCATCCCAACTGAGTCAATAGATGAGTTGAAGAATGAACTTAAGAAGACTCTTGTTGAACAGAATAGTGTTCTTGTCACTAGTTCAAAAGAGATGATCATGAATGAAGTCAATCAGTTGGACAATGATTTCAGACAAGAGATGTTCAATCAGATTGAAGTTTTTCTACAAAATCAAGTTGAATACTCAGATAAAAGTTCAGTCGATTTTGCTCGTGTCTGAGCCAGAGAATCTAAGAAGATGGAAAGAGTTTATCGAGTGAAGATTAATATTGCAGATGTGCAAAGGAAGGAAACCTATGATCAGTTAGCACAAGCAAGAGAAATTATCAGTGCTATGACTGAAGAGAACAGGAAGCTACGCTTGACTGCAACACATTTTAAGAATGAGTTGAACCTGTGTACTCAAAAGTTGGAGTTGGTTGCTTCTAAACTAGACAAGTTGAGTCAAGATGGTTCTCATGAAAGGCAGATCGAGAAAGCTACTAATCTTATGAAGCAAGCTATGCTTGAAGAGATGACTCGCTTTACTTCTCTTTTCACTCTCAAGGCGACTGATGAAGCCAAAAAGGGGGAAGAGACAAGTAGAGTCGAAGCTGAAGTTGAAAAAGCTAAGTCTGCTGAACCAGAAGTGAAAGAAGCTGCGATAGCTATGCAAGATCTCAAGAGGCCTAAGAGAGGCAAGTTAGTGAAGAAAGCAGATCTTGAGAAGGCTAGAGTAGATGAGTTGAAAAGAAAGGAGAAAGGTAAAAGTGTTGCTACTCCTGAAGTAGAGGTTCAGACAAGACAAGTAGCGAAGAGAAAGCATATTGTTATTGAAGAACCCAAGGAAGCTGAGACGACTGCAATCGTGAAAAAGCAGAAAGGTAAAGATGCTGATCATGAATCACACTATGCAAGCCAAAAGAAAGTTGGTAAGCATATTCGAAGGTTGCAAAAGTTGAAGGTAGATCCAGATCAAGTTGAAGACGCTTACATTGACAACTTTATTGACAAAGAACATCGAGCAGATTGGTTAAAGGTCAAGTTGCAATGGGAGTTGGATCACTGGATAATCAGGAAGTTTGGTGATTCTGATAGCTCTGATGAACTGTATGCTGTGTTTGACAAATTCATGGAAGGTCAAAATAGGATGTTGTGGAATTTGATTATGAGGATATCTGCTGCTGTGAATTACAATATCCTTGTACCAGTCTATCCGAAATGGTCTACTCCGATGCTTAGCTCAGGAAAGAGAGTTAATTTCAACCAGATCAAGAAGTTTGAAGAGGAGCTACTAGACAAGGAGAAGATTGATGATGAAGAGCATATCAGAGTGATACACAGAAGACTCCTCGATGTTTTTTGTGTTCCAAATCTTGAAGGAGGTAACATAACAGATTAGTTTTTATTTGTTTGTTTGCTCTGATATTTAGTTTTTGATTTTGATATTAGTATGAATGAAAAGATAAATACTATTTTGATGCTAAATACAAGATAACTACTTAACTAGTCTACTATTGAGAAAAGATTCAAGTAGTTTTGGCTTCATAAAAAAGGGGAAAATTGTTGGGATATGAATCCTAGAACAAGTCCTAAATGATGAAAAGATAAGATGAAGTTTTGATAAGCCAAAAGTAGACTTGAATATTTTCTAAGTGTTGACAGATCTAGTCTAGTTATGGAAGTCATCTTGAACAGATCAGTAGTGTTCGCAAGACAAGTATTGTCTTAAAAGAAAAGTTGAAAAGACAAGTACTTATAATACGTTGATACTTTGTATTAATTGTTTAGGTTGTTATTGAGCTATATTAAACATTGTATAGAAGCTCATGATTTTCGTGTCTAATTGTTTATATTGATGTATAGATTTTTCAGTTGACTAAGCTATTTTATAAAGCTTAATGTAATGTAATAGTCTTGTTAGGATTAGATTAGTCTACTACGGAAGAAGACCGCATAAGAAGAAGAAGTCTACACAAGACAGGTGCGTGAAGACAAGACAAGACAAGTCAACATAAAGGAAGAAGTTAGTTATTCAAACGCGTAGAAAGATAAGGGTTGAAGAGTTAGTTAGAAATAACTAATTAACTACAAAAACGCGTGGATGGATAAAGAGTAACAGTTGCAAGTTAGTTTTCAAGAAAAGTTGGTTACAACTGAAAGTTCTTGAAGTTGGAAGTCTATAAATACCTCATGGTATTGAACGGTTAAGGACTACTGCAATACTGATTACTGAAGCGTTATCGAAGCATTCAAAGAAGAAAATTACTCACAGAGTTTGAAGTTCAGAAAGCAAGTCTACAAGACAAGTGAAGATCAAAGAAGACTGCTACTGAATAGAGAAGTTTTATTTTTACTGTTCAAGTTGCTAGATACTTGTAAATCACTAGTAAGATCGAAGAAACACTTGGTAGTATTGTCGAGAAGATCTAAGTCTTATTTCTTGGGACTTAAAGCTACAAGAACACATTACTCGATTGGAAGAGTTAATAAGAATATCACAACTGGGTTTGTGAGAGTGGACGTAGACAAGTTGTCGAACCACTATAAATCTCGTGTTTGATTTACTTTACAAGTTCTATTTGTTGTTTAGTTGATTAACTGCTTGATTGTTTAATTACATATCTGAACAAGACTAGTTGAGTGTTCATAACAGAAGTTCTCGAAATAAGTTGAGTATAAACTAGAATTGGGCTCATTGTTATATTCTGATTTCCGCATTGTACTTTGATATATTGAAAGAATTTTGAAAAGTCTATTAACCCCCCTCTAGACATTTTCACTAGCTTACTCAATATTAAACTCAACTTTGGGACCTACACTTCACTTTGCTGGAGTAACCAAGAAAAGATTTCTCACTGATGAGGAAGTATTTGCCCAATTAGTTGCTGTCAAAATTGCAGAGGAGAAGGAGAGACTAGCTAAAGGGATCAGACATCCTGATAGTAGCTCAAATGGTGATGATTCTCCTGATGATCCCTAAATCCCAACCCTCCTGAAACCAATCCCAACCTTCCTGAATCCAAACTGCCTTCAACCCCCCTCTTTACCTATCATAGGAAAGGCTCTGTATCTTCAGAGGTGTTGACCAAAGCTGGTGACACAGCCAAAGATACATCTGCCAATGAAGGTTCTTCTGAACCTAAGGCACAGCCTAAAGATGTAGAGGCTCCTACTTTAGTGGCTGGTTTGATTAAGGCCTATTCAGTGTCAGAAGAGTTGGACACTGATCATCCCTTACTCATTCAGGATGACTCAGTGGCTGTTGATAAAAGCACTGTGATCTCCCCACAGCTGCCATCTTTGAACCTTGTTGAAGGTCGAGATGCTGCAGGTTTAGGAGAAGGAGTTGAAAAGGAAAAAGTAGTGGAAAAACAAGAGGGAGTTGTGGATGAGAGAGAGGTAGTAATCACTAAGATAGTGAGTGTACCACCAAATGAGGGTGGAATAAGTGAGGAAGGACAAGTTATTCTTGAAGTCAAATCTGAACTTCAAGAATCCCTTGATGAGAGGAAGCCTGATCCTTTGTGTGAGGACATCAATACTGAAGGGAGAAAAGAAATAGTTGAAAATGAGGAGAAGACTGCTGATGTATCAGAGTATTATGCAAAAAATACTGAGGGTGATGAGTGTTTATTCTCTAACCCATTTGATTTTTCTGATATTGCAGGTATTTCCTTTGACCAAATTTTTACAGATGATCTTCTAACTGAAGCACCAATCCATGTTGATTCCAGCTCTGCTCAAGCAATTCTTGGAGAGCAGTCCACTAAGTTGGATTCTATTGCTCATCAAGTCCAAACTGCTCATGCTGAAACTTCAGGAGCATTGGATGAGCAAGGTAGAACCTTAGCAGCTGTTGAAATGAGGCTTACTGGATCTGAAGAAATTGATCTTCCCACCATTGAGGCAAGAATCAGTGGAGTTGAAACTGGTTTGCAAACCATCTCCACTGAAGACATGAAAGCAAAAGCAAGCATGGATTCAGTTTCTAAAGAAGTTAAGAAGGAGCAAACCTTGCTAAGAAATAACCACAACAAGAATGTGAAAGCATTAAGACTGGTGGTTAAGAAAGCCCTTGGGAAGAAGACTGCCTTGCAGAAGAAAAGAGCTGAGGCAATGAGGCTAGCAATGGTAAAGGCTGCTTTAGAAAAGTTTTCACAAGTGATGGCCAAGATTGCTGAGAGTGCAGTGGCCAACCTTACTGAGCTCCTAGAGGCACAACTTGATACATCTCTGAAAGCAACCATGGAAGAAGTTGTTGAGCATAAGATGAAGCCTGTTCTAGCTTTCCTTAGCTTGAGCAGTGATAGAATGCAAAATATACATGATGAAAATGTATATTTGCTAGAAGAGATGAAGTCCCTGAACCAAGCTCAATCCTTGATGGCATCTACTATGAGTGAGCTCAAACCACAATGCTTTAATGCTGCCAAAAAGGGGGAAAGAGAACGAGCAAGGGCAAAAGGTGCCTTGATTATTGGTGGCTCAAACAAAGGCAAGGACAAGGTTGCTGAAAGCAAAGGAAAGGAACCAGCAGTGCTGAATCTGGATGAACTAGATGAAGAAGAGAAATTAGCCATAGCATTGAAGAATTCAATGGCTTCATCACAGGAAGAAAGAGTAAGATTGCAGCAAAGACCAGGAGGAGAAGTTTCTGGTTTGGACAAAGATACTGAAGGTGTCCAAACTAGAGGAAAGATCAAGAAGGCCAAGGGAAACAAAAGAAAGCCTGAGACATTCACTGACTTTCCCAACAGCCTTGAATTTCCTCCTGAGTTCAGAATTGAAGAAGATGTGCCTACTTCCAAGAAGAACAAAACTGCTGAAAAGTCTAAAGCTGCTGAAAAGGTCAAAACTGCTGAAGTGACCAAGACTGCTGAGAAAGCAAAGTCTTCTGAAACTGAAAAGTCTGTTGAGACTAAGTCCACTGAAGGTGCCAAAGCAGATGAGAACGTTGAAGAGCTGTATGAAGAAGGCTTTGGACCTCAACCAAAGAAGAAGACAACAGTACTGGTCAATGATCCATCAAAGTTGTTTCAAGAAGGATATGGCAAGGATCCTGAAACACAGCAGAAGTTGGCCATGATGAGGGCTCAAGAAAAGATGTGTTGGTCCCTGAACGAGTAGTGAATGGGATTAAAGTCTAGAGGGGAGGGGTGAATAGACTTTAAAACTTTTTCAAGAGAGTTGGGAACCTCTTCTGATTGCTATGTCAACTGGACTACAAGTCTGCTGGTCCAGATGACTATAGTGATCTGAATGAAGAGATTATATGCGGAATTATGGTAGGCCTTGTTTAGACTCGTTCTTTTAGTTTCTTTTGAAAGTGCTAACTTGTTTACTCAAAGAAAATACTCAGCTGATGCTGGTTTGAAAGTTATGGCCTTGTTTTGAAGATTGTTGAAAACACAGTATGCACTATATAAAATATATGAAACGACAGTAATGTAAAGTGCAGAAAGTAAGTAACACCAGGTTTATAGTGGTTCGGATATACGTTCCTACGTCCACTCTCACGTCCTAACGTGATGTTTAATCCCTTTAATTTACCAAAAATTACAAGGGCTTGTCCTTTATAGTCCCAAGGGTAGGACTTTGAGATCTGAGCAGTCCTAACTGCTACGGTCTCCACAAGTGATTGTAAGCACTTGGACTTTGCAGGGGTTCAAAAACTTTAACCTTTCGGTGAGGGTTTGGGGTTATTGAATGTTACCAACTAATGGTTCAAACTTATAATTTGCTTAACCACTATGCCTAAATCAATGGATATACAATAAAAATAGGATTCAGGTTCTTTGGTTGGATAGAAATCACTTAAGAGCTAGGGATGTTCTTATGGTTTCTGGCTCTTGGAGAACTCTTAAAACAGTATGGCTTCTTGCTTGATTGCTTGCTTAGCTTGTTGAATTCTCTCGTTGTGACTTTGTGTTTGTGATTTCTTATCCTCTTGTACTTATAATGGTGATTGCTTGCAACTAGCCGTTGGAGTTGACTAACCGTTGGGGAAATCTTTCCATATTGGCTTGATTCCTTGATTCCAGCCGCTTGATTGCTTCAATCCTGGGATCATGTCAATCTTCCAAATAAGGTAGGTCTTCATTTGAATTGCAAGATGACTTTGGAATCAGCCGAGTCTTGGACGAGCACATAGTCTTCTGATCTGCTCTACTAGTCTTCTGACTACTCGTCCGGTCGAGGTCTTCTGTCTTCTGATATCAGTCGAGTAACACTCTTATGATCTGGCAAATCTTTTATGCACTCTTAGATTATCTTCAATCTTGGACTTCATCAGATAAGTAGGTATACAAGCACCTTACTTGTCTGGTCTTCAAGGATCTTCTAGTCTTCATGTCTTCTACTCTTCTCATCTTGAGGATAGGCATGTAAGCCAGGGCTGTGCTGATCAACTGATATCAGTTCAGTTGATCACACAAGACTAGTCTAAGCTGTTCTATACAAAGTCAGCTGATCCTATTACATTTATAAACTCTAAGTGTTTTGGCCATCAAAACTATTCTAACAACAAGTGGGGCTTAGGGTGAATTTATATCCCAACAATTTCCCCCTTTTTGATGAAGCCAAACTTTTACTTGATAAATGCTCTTAATGAAATAAGATAAGAGTTTATAAAATTCTTAAAACTGAAGTATCTGATGAAGACAATGAGAGTTTATCTTGTAAGCAAAAAGAACTAGAACTTGAATATATATGGAGCTTTTACAAATTACAAGTAATAGTATCTTTAAACTTCTAAAGTAGTCTTCATCAGGTCTTCTGATCTTCAACATGAGATCCCTTCATCACAGCGTTTGAATAGAAAGTCAACACATCTTGTTCATAAACTTTTAGGATATAAATTCACCCTAAGCCCCACTTGATGTTAGAATAGTTTTGATGGCCAAAACACTTAGAGTTTATAAATGTAATAGGATCAGCTGACTTGTATAGAACAGCTTAGACTAGTCTTGTGTGATCAACTGTATTGATATCAGCTGATCAGCACAGTCCTGGCTTACATGCCTATCCTCAAGATGAGAAGAGTAGAAGACATGAAGACTAGAAGATCCTTGAAGACCAGATAAGTTAAGGTGCTTGTATACCTACTTATCTGATGGAGTCCCAGATTGAAGATGGCCTAAAGCAGTACAAAGAATTACCAGATCAGAAGAGTGTTACTCTGCTGATATCAGAAGACAGAAGACCTAAGGCCAGAAGAGTAGTCAGAAGACTAGTAGTACAGATCAGAAGACTATGTGATCTTCCAGGACTCGGCTGATTCCTAAGTCATCTTGCAATTCAAACGAAGACCTACCTTATTTAGAAGATTGACATGATCCCAGGATTGAAGCAATCAAGCGGCTGGAATCAAGGAATCAAGCCATTATGGAAAGATTGCTCAAACGGCTAGTCAACTCCAACGGCTAGTTGCAACCAATCTCCATTATAAATACAAGAGGATGAGAAATCACAACGACAAGAAGTCACAAGAGAGAATTCAACAAGCCAAGCAAGCAATCAAAACTAAAGCCATACTGTTCTAAGAATTCTCAAAAGAGCCAGAAACCATTAGATTATCTATAGCTCTTAAGTGATTTCTATCCAACCCCTAAGAACCTGAAACCTGTTCATATTGTATAATCATTGTTTTAGGCATAGTGGTTAAGCAAATTATAAGCTTGAACCATTAGTTGGATACACTTCAAAAACCCCAAACCCTCACCGAAAGGTTAAAGTTTTTGAACCCCTTAAAGTGCAAGTGCTTACAATCACTTCTGGAGACCGTAGCTGTTAGGACGGCTCAGATCTCAAAGTCCTAACCTTGGGACTATAAAGGTCAAGACCCTTGTAATTTGTGGTAAATTAAAGGGATTAAACATCACGTGTGGACGTGAGAGTGGACGTAGGAACGTATATCCGAACCACTATAAATCTGGTGTCATTTACCTTCTGCACTTTACATTTCTGCCTTTACATATATCTTATATAGTGCATACTGTATTTTCAACTGTCTTCAAAACAAGGCCATAACTTTCAAACCAGCATCAGCTGAGTACTTTCATAAAACAACAGGTTAACACTTAAAGAACGAGTCTAAACAAGGCCTACCATAATTCCGCATATAACCTCTTCAATCAGATCACTATAGTCATCTGGACCAGCAGACTAGTAGTCCAGTTGACATAGTAATCTGAAGAGGTTCCCAACTCTATTGAAAAAGTTTTAAAGTCTATTCACCCCTCCCCTCTAGACTTTAATCCCATTCACTACTCGTTCAGGGACCAACAAGTGGTATCAGAGCAGTGGTTCTAACGGACTACTATCTCTAGATTATCAGAAGACTTGAGGGAGTCTTTCTGTAGTCCTCTTGAACAGATCTATTCTTTTGAAAAACCTGTTTTTGAAAACTCATACAGCATGAGTGCTAATATGCGAAAGTTGCCTAAGTTTTCAGTTGAGGATTATGATTACTGGAAGATCAGGATGAGGAAGAATCTCACATCAGTCCACTACAAGATGTGGTCAGTAATCACTGAAGGCCCAATCACCATCATGGCAGTCAACACTGCAAATGGTGATCCAGAAATTCCAGTTGGAGAGCTTGCCCCCAAGCCTATGAAGGACCTCACTCCAGAAGAGATGAAGCAATCCAATCTTGACAGCATTGCCCAAGATTACATAATGCAAACTCTTCCAAATGAGTACATTGCAAAGGTAATCCACTGTGACTCAGCCAAATAGATGTGGGATGCATTGGCCCTTCTCTGTGAAGGAACTGAGCTGATCAAGGAGAGCAAGTTGTCAACAGCAGTCAAGAAGTTTGAACACTTCAAGATGCAACCAGAAGAGTCTATTGATCAACTAGACAATAGATTTACCAAGATCATCAATGAGATAGAATCTCTGGGCAAGAAATACACAAATAGAGAGAAAAATCTAAAGATCTTAGACTCTCTAACCAAGAAATGGAGACTCAAGAAGACCATCATCAAAGATACTCAAGACATCAAAAAGTGGTCTGCTCAAACTTTATTTCAGAACCTAAAAGCCCATGAATATGATCTGGAAAGAGAAGAAAACTCAGGAAATGATGAGCCAACTGCAACACCATCTACTTCAAAGACTGTAGCCTTCAAAGCAGCCAATACAAAAGCTGCAAGTACCTCATCTGGCAAGACCTCACTGAAAACAGAAGACTGTGAAGGATCAGACATGAGTCTGAAAGAGCAAATGGCTCTTATGATCAAGAGATTTGAAAGGATGAACACTCTCAACAGCAAATATAGAAAATTCTATAGAAACTACAAAGATAGAAGAGCAAGTTCACCATCCAGAAGTTCTAGAGAAAGAACACCAGAAAGACATCCTAGAAAGGATGTGGAGTCATCTGACAGCCAAGGATCTAGAAGAAGAGATGCCACACCTCCAAGGAAAGGCAACTCAAATCAGAAATCTGGATCATGCTTCAATTGTCGTAAACCAGGACACTATGTATATGAATGTCCTGAACTGAATCTAGATGACAAAGAAGGAAGAAGGCCAAGAAGAACTTCAGACAAGAAAGCTATGGTGACTGAAGAATCTGAATATCACAGTGATGAACTCCCTACATCACCAGACTGCCAAATCTTCTCAGATGATTCAGATGACCTAGCTATGATGGCCATAGGTGAAAATGAGGTAAACTCCTATACTGCTACTTTCCATTCACCTATTTTTTCACAATCAGATGAGATAAACTCATCTGAAGGCGAATCAGAAGACACCTATTATCAATCTTTAAGAAAGGTAAAAGGTGATCTGGATATTGCCACTAGAACTTTTATAGAAGTGGAAGAGGAGAACAAGGATCTAAGGAAAGAAATTACTAAGTTGAAAAAGACTAAGTTTGATAACACCCCTGAGTTGGTCACAATGAATGAAAGATTGACCAGAGAAGTGGAACTTCTTAAGGAAGAAAATACCACAATAACTCAGTTGTATGAGGGGATGTTAGAAACTCAAGCTCTAGAAACTAAGGAATTCCGTTCACTACAATCCAAGTTTGATGATCTCTTCCAAGCACACGAGCTCTTAGAAAAGGAGAAGGAATGCCTAAATCAAAAGATATCAGAGTTCAATAAAGCTTCGACTACTATTGAAAGTATCTCTGAGTATTATAGATCAAATGGCAATAAGATGGGTTTTGGTTTTGAACTTAATCCATCTACATCCTCTCCAGCTGGGGGTAGTACACCTAACAAGTGCACTACTCAGACACATGAAAAGGGTGAGTGTTCTAAACACAATGAACCTAATATGAACCAAAAGGCATCTGTACCAGCTAAGGCTAACTATTCCAACACCAAAAATGGTAAAAGAAAAGTTAACCCCAAGCCTGTACAGAGGAACAACAAACAGCCTAGACCATCTCGTCTGAGACAGTCTCAGCTGTATGCTGCTCCAGCCAAGAAGAAGAAGTCTTCTTCAAACAAATCTGTTCTATTTGCACCCCCTATCTCTTATGATATTGTGAGAACAAAAGAGTATGGTCCATATAATCGTGTGCATCGTCCAGCTAATGCACCCAGGCCGAATGTAACTAGTCAAAAGATTATGTATGTACACTCCTATAAAGGGAAACCATTTGACTACTACTTAGCTAACACAAAGAACAAATCAGATCAGTCCAAGGTGTTAACTGGTAAGATTTGGTTCTGTGATGCCCGAGGGAAACAACTCAAGTGCTCAAGGTTGTTCAAACGACCAATGTATATGTGGGTTCCCAAGGGTAGTACTAACACCCAAGGACCCAAAACAAAATGGGTACCTAAGACTTAACCTTTCTTGCAGGAAAGGAGGGACCTATACAGAAGAGGAGGTCTAGTAGGAGAAACATGGTACATAGATAGTGGATGCTCAACTCACATGATAGGAACCAAAGCCCTGCTGACCAACTACATAGAGAAGAAAGGTCCAAAAGTATTCTTTGGTGATACCGCGCATGGTAACACAAAAGGATATGGCACCCTTAAAAATGGTGACATTGAGGTACATGATGTATCATATGTAGAAGGTCTTAAGTTTAATTTATTATCTGTTTCTCATTTTTGTGACACTGGTTACTCAGTCAAATTCTCTAAAGATGAGTGTCTCATAAGTGATAAGAGAACAAAACAAAACCTTCTAACAGGATCTAGAAAGGGAAGTATGTATCGTGCAAATTGGAACAGCTGTCTTAAGGATACATGTCTGCTTGTGAAGAGCCCTAAAGATGTCAGCTGGCTATCTCACAAACGCCTTAGTCATCTGAACTTTAAGACTATGAACAAGCTAGCAAGGGAATCCTTAGTTGATGGTCTGCCTAATGAACTCTACTGTAAAGATCAGGTATGTGATGCATGTCAACAAGGAAAGCAAACAAAGGTCTCCTTCAAGACCAAGAAGACAGCATCAACCAGCAGAGTTCTTGAATTGCTTCACATGGATCTCTTTGGACCAATCACTCCAACCACTCTAACAGGGAGGAAGTACACTCTTATTGTTGTAGATGACTATTCCAAGTTTACTTGGGTTATCTTCTTATACAAAAAGAGTGAAACACAGCAGAAGCTCCCTGAACTATTGAAGAGGATCCAAGTAGAGAAAGGAGAACCAATTGTGAAAATTAGAAGTGACAAAGGCACTGAATTTATCAACTCTTATATTATTGCCTATTGTACTTCTAATGGCATTCAGCATGAGACAAGTGCAGCAAGAACACCACAGCAGAATGGTGTAGCTGAAAGAAGGGTCAGAACACTCAAAGAAGCTGCAAGAACCCTCCTTGCTGAATTCTCCACTCCTAAGAAGCTATGGGCAGAAGCCATCAACACATCCTGTCACACTCAAAATAGGTCAGGTATTCACAAAATTCATGAGAAAACCCCATATGAACTGTGGAAAGGAAGAAAACCTCGAGTATCTTACTTTCATATATTTGGTTGTAAGTGTTTCATTCACAACAATGGGAAGAGTAAGTTGAATGCTTTTGATGCCAAAGCAGATGAGGGGATATTCTTAGGATACTCCTCTACTAGCAAAGCATTTAGAGTACTCAACAAACGAACCCTTCTTATGGAAGAAACACCTCATGTTGTTTTTGATGAATCTTGTGAAAAGAGTGTAGTAGAAACAAACTCAACTGCAGATCAGATGAGACATCTAGTGATCAAGTCCAAACCAGATGAGTTCATTGAAGTCAATGAACCTTTCCCTGAAGAACCAGAGGAGGATAAGCCTCATAGACCTGTCACTAGATCTCAAACTCAAGCAGGACAAGCTGACCAGAATCAAGATGCAACAATCCCAAATGCCAGGGGAAATGATCTCTTTGACACACAAGATACAGATGATGATCGACCTAATCAAGTCAACCCTCCTGATGGCACTAGATTAGATGAGAATCCAAGCTCATCCAATGCAGATACTCCTGTGAGGCATACATGGAGAAACAATCATCCATCAAACCTCATCTTAGGAGGAGCAGACTCAGGTGTCAAGACCAGGAGACAACTGAATTAAAACTCACAATCATCTATGTTCTGTTGGTGTGCCTTCCTATCCAACATTGAACCAGCTGACATAGAAGAAGCAATGACAGATAACAATTGGATCACTGCTATGCAAGAAGAACTAAACCAATTCGAAAGAAATGAAGTCTGGGAATTGGTAGATCGTCCTGAAAACCACAATATAGTAGGAACAAAGTGGGTATTCAAGAACAAAAAGGACGAAAATGATGTGATAACTAGAAATAAAGCAAGGCTAGTTGCAAAAGGATATTCACAATCTGAAGGGATTGACTATGATGAAACCTTTGCTCCAGTAGCCAGACTATAAGATATTCGACTATTTCTAGCTTATGCATCATATATGGGCTTCAAAGTATACCAAATGGATGTCAAGAGTGCTTTTCTAAATGGTATTCTGGTAGAAGAAGTTTATGTAGAGCAGCCTCCAGGATTTGAAAAAGGTGATCAAGTATATCGACTGAAGAAGGCTCTCTATGGTCTAAAGCAAGCCCCTAGAGCTTGGTATGACACATTGTCACAATTCCTACTTGACAATGGATATACAAAAGGCAAAGTGGATAGAACTCTTTTCAGAATACAAGAAGGAGAAGACATTCTAATGGTGCAAATATATGTAGATGACATTATATTTGGATCACCCAATCAAGAGATGTGCAAAAAGTTCTCTGAACTCATGCAAGGAAAATTTGAAATGAGCATGATGGGTGAGATGAATTACTTCCTAGGACTTCAAGTCAAGTAGAGTCCAGAAGGGATCTTCATCAACCAGTCCAAGTATACCAAAAGCCTATTAGAAAGATTCAAAGCTCTACAAAGCAAGAATGCAAGGATTCCAATGATGACATCTTTTAAAATGGAACCAGATGAGTCTGGAAAGGCAGTTGATCAAGCTGAATATAGAGCACTGATTGGATCTCTACTATACCTTACAGCTAGCAGACCAGACATAACATTTGCTGTAGGAGTATGTGCTAGGTTTCAAGCAAACCCAAAGCAAAGTCATCTAGAAGCAGCAAGGAAAATTCTCAAGTACCTAAAAGGAACAGTCAACCTAGGACTATGGTACCCTGCTGATGACAATCTAGAATTGAGTGGCTATTCTGACTCAGACTATGGAGGATGTAGGATTGATAGGAAATCCACATCTGGAACCTGTCAATTTCTAGGCAACAAGCTGATATCATGGTTCTCTAAGAAGCAAACCTCAGTTGCAACCTCCACCACTGAAGCAGAATATATGGCAGCTGGAAGTTGTTGTAGTCAGCTGCTCTGGCTAGTTCAACAACTCAAGGATTACAATGTAGAGGCAAGAGAAGTCCCTATCTATTGTGATAGCAGCAGTGCCATTGCCATCACTCAAAATCCAGTCCTCCACACAAGGTGCAAGCATGTCGACATTCGACACCACTTCATAAGAGACCACCTTGAAAAGAAGGACATCAAGATGGAGAAAATTCACACAGATATCTAAAGAGCAGACATCTTGACTAAGCCCCTAGCTGAAGAAAGATTCAAGACCCTATGCTACAGCTTAGGACTCCTGGATTCAAGCACATGAAGAGCAAAGATCAGCTGAAAACCTCAGCTGATACAATTGCAGAAGACTAGGAGGATCAGATGAGGTGAATAGACACCCTCATCTTCAGGTAAGTTCTTTCCTGATGAAGACAAATAAAGCTGAGGGAAAACTTAGAGTCATCTAATCAAGGGGGAATCAATGATACCTTAAGAATCC
The DNA here is from genome assembly GCA_963675135.1 of Galeopsis tetrahit. NCBI lineage: Eukaryota > Viridiplantae > Streptophyta > Magnoliopsida > Lamiales > Lamiaceae > Galeopsis > Galeopsis tetrahit. The sequence goes on from OY776134.1 coordinate 24,492,996, forward strand.
TTGATGGAATACTCTAAAATCTGCATTGCATATAATATATATATATATATACAGCAGACTTGAACAAAGTTATTTGATTTCTTTACTCTAAGCAATGTATAATAATAAACTATTCTTCATAAAATACTTTATTCATATACATATATACAGTATACTATTGAGTTATACTTGGTTGGATTAATACACCATCCTCACCGACTCAACAGTATGCATGCAAAGTACGGATTTCAAGTAACTCTTGCTCAAAATTTATAATTTCTGCATTCCATAAGATAAAGTCTGAATATCTTTAAATGTGAACCATTGGATCAAGAATCTCATTTTTGATCTTAAGAAGTAACTTTTCAGAAATTCAGACCTATCAACTCTATGGTTTTGTCATCTTTCACTCCACTACCTCATTTCTACCCCTATAAAAGGAGGAAGTTATGAGAACACCTAAGAACACAAATCACTAACTATTACTTTCTGTTTCAGGAATGGAGACAATCGAAAGAAGAGATGGAATGGAGATCATCCTTCAACCAAAGTCTTGGGTGAAGGAGATGAAGCTTTGTCCAGAAGATGAAGATGATGCAGATCAGCACACTTGGCTTACTCAACATGAGTATGCCTATGAAAACTAGAGGAAAGAGAGACGTTCTTATTGAAGACTAGAGGAAAGAGAGATGGAGAAGACAAAGTAGCAAGCAAGCAGAGCTTCTTCTCCAGGGGGAAGTTCTACATGGAGAGCTTGTTATCAAAAGCTACTGTGTCTAAACAGAACATGAAGACCAAGTCCATGGCCCTCTCTTCGACTCCATTGAAGCCTCTTCCAATCTTCCTTCTCCTTTAAGAGAAGCGAAGAAATTCAAAAAGGACACTTCAGATGCTACAACCCATCTGATGATGAGGAACATCAGATGGTAAGGGCAATCTGAACCAGTGGGATATCATCCAGGCTAAGATAAATGCTCTTAATGAAGCCAACACTATACTTGATAAATGCTCTTAATGAAATAAGATAAGAGTTTATAACATGCTAAGACTGAAGCATCTGATGAAGATAATGAGAATTTGTCTTGTAAGCAAAAAGAACTAGAACTTGAATATATATAAGGCTTTTACAGATTACAAGTCAGCTTGGATGATATCCCACTGGTTCAGGTTGCCCTCACTATATGATGTTCCTCATCATCAGATGGGTTGTAGCATCTAATGTGTTCTAATTGAATTTCTTCGCCTCTCTTGAAAGAGGGAGAAGATTGGAAGGGGCTTCAATGGAGTGTGAAGAGAAGGACAGGAACTTGGTCTTCCTGATATGTTTTGACATAGTAGCCTTTGATAACAAGCTCTCCATGTAGAACTTCCCCCTGGAGAAGAAGCTCTGCTTGCTTGCTACTTTGTCCTCTACATCTCTCCTTCCTTTATTTTTCAACTAGAACGTCTCTCCTTCCTTCATTTTTCAGGAACATACTTATGTTGGATAAACCAAGTATGCTGATCTGCATCATCTTCATCTTCTGGACAAATCTTCATCTCCTTCACCCAAGACCTTGGTTGAGAGATGATCTCCATTCCACCTCTTCTTTCGATTGTCTCCATACCTGAAACAAGAATAATAGTTAGTGATTTGTGTTCTTAGGTGTTCTCATAACTTCCTCCTTTTATAGGGGTAGAAATGAGGTAGTGGAGAGAAAGGTGACAAAACTATAGAGTTGATAGGTCTGAGTTTCTGAAAAGCTATTTCTTAAGATCAACAATGAGATTCTTGATCTAAGGGTTCACATTTAAAGAGATTCAGACTTTATCTTATGGAACGCAGAAATTATAGATTCTTGGACAAGAGTTATTTGAAATCCGTACAGTGCTTGCATAGTGTTGAGTCGGTGAGGATGGTGTATTAATCCAACCAAGTATAACTCAATAATATACTGTATGTTTGTATAGTGATAAAGTATTTTATGAAGAATAGTTTATTACTATACATAGATATACATTGCTTTGTGTACAGATATCAAGTAACTTTGTTCAAATCTTCTGAATATGTATATATATATATATTTATGCAATGCAGATTGTAGAGTATTTCATCAAGGATTATTAAGGTATCATTGATTCCCCCTTGATTAAATGACTCTATGTTTTCCCTCAGCTTTATTTGTCTTCATTGGGAAAGTACTTACCTGAAGATGAGGGTGTCTATTCACCTCATCTGATCCTCCTAGTCTGCTGCAATTGTATCAGCTGAGGTCTTCAACTGATCTTTGCTTTTCATGTGCTTGGATCAAGGAGTCCTAAGCTGTAGCATAGGGTCTTGAACCTTTCTTCAGCTAGGGGTTTAGTCAAGATGTCTGCTCTTTGGATATCTGTGTGAATTTTCTTCATCTTGAAGTGGTGTCGAATGTCGACATGCTTGCACCTTGTGTGGAGGACTGGATTTTGAGTGATGGCAATGGCACTGCTGCTATCACAATAGATAGGGACTTCTCTTCCTCTACATTATAATCCTTGAGTTGTTGAACTAGCCAGAGCAGCTGACTACAACAACTTCCAGCTGCAATATATTCTGCCTCAGTGGTGGAGGTTGCAACTGAAGTTTGCTTCTTTGAGAACCATGATATCAACTTATTGCCTAGGAATTGACAGGTTCCAGATGTGGATTTCCTATCAATTCTACATCCACCATAGTCTGAATCAGAATAACCACTCAATTCTAAGTTGTCATCAGCAGGGTACCATAGTACTAAGTTGACTGTTCCTTTTAGGTACTTGAGAATCTTCATTGCTGCTTCTAGATTACTTTGCTTTGGGTTTGCTTGAAACCTAGCACATACTCCTACAGCAAATGTTATGTCTGGTCTGCTGGCTGTAAGGTATAGTAGAGATCCAATTAGTGCTCTATATTCAGCTTGATCAACTGCCTTTCAAGACTCATCTGGTTCCATTTTGAAAGATGTCATCATTGGAATTCTTGCAGTCTTGCTTTGTAGAGCTTTGAATCTTTCTAATAGGGTTTTGGTATACTTGTACTGGTTGCTGAAGATCCCTTCTGGACTCTGCTTGACTTGGAGTCCTAGGAAGTAATTCATCTCACCCATCATGCTCATTTCAAATTTTCCTTGCATAAGTTCAGAGAACTTCTTGCACATGTCTTGATTGGGTGATCCAAATATAATGTCATCTACATATATTTGCACCATTAGAATGTCTTCTCCTTCTTGTATTCTGAAAAGTGTTCTATCCACTTTGCCTTTTGTGTAACCATTGTCAAGTAGGAATTGTGACAATGTGTCATACCAAGCTCTAGGGGCTTGCTTCAGACCATAGAGAGCCTTCTTCAGACGATATACTTGATCTCCTTTTTCAAATCCTGGAGGCTGCTCTACATACACTTCTTCTACCAGAATACCATTTAGAAAAGCACTCTTGACATCCATTTGGTATACTTTGAAGCCCATATATGATGCATAAGCTAGAAACAGTCGAATGGCTTCTAATCTGGCTACTGGAGCAAAGGTTTCATCATAGTCAATCCCTTCAGATTGAAAGTATCCTTTTGCAACTAGCCTTGCTTTATTTCTAGTTATTACATCATTTTCGTCCTTCTTATTCTTGAATACCCACTTTGTTCCTACTACATTGTGGTTTTCAGGACGATCTACCAATTCCCATACTTCATTTCTTTCGAATTGGTTTAGTTCTTCTTGCATAGCAGTGATCCAATTGCTATCAGTCATTTCTTCTTCTATGTCAGTTGGTTCAATGTTGGACAAGAAAGCACACCAGCAGAACATAAATGGTTGGGGGTTCTGATTCAGTTGTCTTCTGGTCTTGACACCTGAGTCTGCTCCTCCTAAGATGAGGTTTGATGGATGGTTGTTTCTCCATGTATGCCTCATAGGTGTGTCTGCATTAGATGAGCTTGGATTCTCATCTGTTCTAGTGCCATCAGGAGGGTTGACTTGATTTGGTCGATCATCATTTGTATCTTGTGTGTCAAAGAGATCATTCCCCCTTGCATTTGGGATTGTTGCATCTTGATTCTGGTCAGCTTGCTCAACTTGGGTTTGAGATCTAGTGACTGGTTTGTGTGGCTTATCCTCCTCTGGTTCTTCAGGAAATGGGTCATTGACTTCAATAAACTCATCTGGTCTGGACTTGATCACTAGCTGCCTTATATGATCTGCAGCTGAGTCTGTTTGTACTGCACTCTTTTCACAAGATTCATCAAAAACAACATGAGGTGTTTCTTCCACAAGAAGGGTTCGTTTGTTGAGTACTCTAAATGCTTTGCTAGTAGAGGAGTATCCCAAGAATATCCCCTCATCTGCTTTGGCATCAAAATCATTCAATTTACTCTTCCCATTGTTGTGAATGAAACACTTACAACCAAATATATGAAAGTAAGATACTCTAGGTTTTCTTCCTTTCCACAGTTCATATGGGGTTTTCTCATGAATTTTGTGAATACCTGACCTATTTTGAGTGTGACAAGCTGTGTTGATAGCTTCTGCCCATAACTTCTTAGGAGTGGAGAATTCAGCAAGGAGTGTTCTTGCAGCTTCTTTGAGTGTTCTGACTCTTCTTTCAGCTTCACCATTCTGTTGTGGTGTTCTTGCTGCACTTGTCTCTTGCTGAATACCATTAGAAGTACAATAAGCAATAATATAAGAGTTAATAAATTCAGTGCCTTTGTCACTTCTAATTTTCACAATTGGTTCTCCTTTCTCTACTTGGATCCTCTTCAATAGTTCAGGGAGCTTCTGCTGAGTTTCACTCTTCTTGTAAAAGAAGATAACCCAAGTAAACTTGGAGTAGTCATCTACAACAATAAGAGTGTACTTTCTCCCTGTTAGTGTGGTTGGAGTGATTGGTCCAAAGAGATCCATGTGAAGTAATTCAAGAACTCTGCTGGTTGATGCTGTCTTCTTGGTCTTGAAGGAGACCTTTGTTCGCTTTCCTTGTTGACATGCATCACATACCTGATCTTTACAGTAGAGTTCATTAGGCAGACCATCAACTAAGGATTCCCTTGCTAACTTGTTCATAGTCTTAAAGTTCAGATGACTAAGACGTTTGTGCCATAGCCAGCTGACATCTTTAGGGCTTTTCACAAGCAGACATGTATCCTTAGGACAGCTGTTCCAATTTGCAAGATACATACTTCCCTTTCTAGATCCTGTTAGAAGGTTTTGTTTTGTTCTTTTATCACTTATGAGACACTCATCTTTAGAGAATTTTACTGAGTAACCAGTGTCACAAAAATGAGAAACAGATAATAAATTGAACTTTAAACCTTCTACATATGATACATCATGTACCTCAATGTCACCATTTTTAAGGGTGCCATATCCTTTTGTGTTACCATGCGCGTTATCACCAAAGAATACTTTTGGACCTTTCTTCTCTATGTAGTTGGTCAGCAGGGCTTTGGTTCCTATCATGTGAGTTGAGCATCCACTATCTATGTACCATGTTTCTCCTGCTAGACCTCCTCTTCTGTATAGGTCCCTCCTTTCCTGCAAGAAAGGTTAAGTCTTAGGTACCCATTTTGTCTTGGGTCCTTGGGTGTTAGTACTACCCTTGGGAACCCACATATACATTGGTCGTTTGAACAACCTTGAGCACTTGAGTTGTTTCCCTTGGGCATCACAGAACCAAATCTTACTAGTTAACACCTTGGACTGGTCTGATCTGTTACTTGTGTGAGCTAAGTAATAGTCAAATGGTTTCCCCTTATAGGAGTGTACATACATTATCTTTTGACTAGTTACATTCGGCCTGGGTGCATTAGCTGGACGATGCACACGATTATATGGACCATACTCCTCTGTTCTCACAATATCATAAGAGATAGGGGGTGCAAAGAGAACAAATTTGTTTGAAGAAGACTTCTTCTTCTTGGCTGGAGCAGCATACAGCTGAGACTGTCTCAACCGAGATGGTCTAATCTGTTTGTTGTTCCTCTGTACAGGCTTGGGGTTAACTTGTCTTTTACCCTTTTTGGTGTTGGGATAGTTAGCCTTAGCTGGTACAGATGCCTTTTGGTTCATATTAGGTTCATTGTGTTTAGAACACTCACCTTTTTCATGTGTCTGAGTAGTGCACTTATTAGGTGTTTAGAACACTCACCTTTTTCATGTGTTGACTGTCATGATGGTGATTGGGCCTTCTGTGATTACTGACCACATCTTGTAGTGGACTGATGTGAGATTCTTCCTCATCCAGATCTTCTAGTAATCATAATCCTCCACTTAAAACTTAGGCAACTTACGCATGTTAGCACTCATGCTGTATGAGTTTTCAAAAACAAGTTTTTCAAAAGAATAGATCTGTTCAAGAGGACTACAGAAAGACTCCCTCAAGTCTTCTGATAATCTAGAGACAGTAGTCCGTTAGAACCACTGCTCTGATACCACTTGTTGGTCCCTGAACGAGTAGTGAATGGGATTAAAGTCTAGAGGGGAGGGGTAAATAGACTTTAAAACTTTTTCAAGAGAGTTGGGAACCTCTTCTGATTGCTATGTCAACTGGACTACAAGTCTGCTGGTCCAGATGACTATAGTGATCTGAATGAAGAGATTATATGCGGAATTATGGTAGGCCTTGTTTAGACTCGTTCTTTTAGTTTCTTTTGAAAGTGCTAGCTTGTTTACTCAAAGAAAATACTCAGCTGATGCTGGTTTGAAAGTTATGGCCTTGTTTTGAAGATTGTTGAAAACACAGTATGCACTATATAAAATATATGAAATGACAGTAATGTAAAGTGCAGAAAGTAAGTAACACCAGGTTTATAGTGGTTCGGATATACGTTCCTACGTCCACTCTCACGTCCTAACGTGATGTTTAATCCCTTTAATTTACCAAAAATTACAAGGGCTTGTCCTTTATAGTCCCAAGGGTTGGACTTTGAGATCTGAGCAGTCCTAACTGCTACGGTCTCCACAAGTGATTGTAAGCACTTGCACTTTGCAGGGGTTCAAAAACTTTAACCTTTCGGTGAGGGTTTGGGGTTTTTGAATGTTTCCAACTAATGGTTCAAGCTTATAATTTGCTTAACCACTATGCCTAAATCAATGGATATACAATAAGAATAGGATTCAGGTTCTTTGGTTGGATAGAAATCACTTAAGAGCTAGGGATGTTCTTATGGTTTCTGGCTCTTGGAGAACTCTTAAAACAGTATGGCTTCTTGCTTGATTGCTTGCTTAGCTTGTTGAATTCTCTCGTTGTGACTTTGTGTTTGTGATTTCTCATCCTCTTGTATTTATAATGGTGATTGCTTGCAACTAGCCGTTGGGGCAATCTTTCCATATTGGCTTGATTCCTTGATTCCAGCCGCTTGATTGCTTCAATCCTGGGATCATGTCAATCTTCCAAATAAGGTAGGTCTTCATTTGAATTGCAAGATGACTTTGGAATCAGCCGAGTCCTGGACGAGCACATAGTCTTCTGATCTGCTCTACTAGTCTTCTGACTACTCGTCTGGTCGAGGTCTTCTATCTTCTGATATCAGTCGAGTAACACTCTTCTGATCTGGCAAATCTTTTATGCATCTTAGATTATCTTCAATCTTGGACTCCATCAGATAAGTAGGTATACAAGCACCTTACTTGTCTGGTCTTCAAGGATCTTCTAGTCTTCATGTCTTCTACTCTTCTCATCTTGAGGATAGGCGTGTAAGCCAGGGCTGTGCTGATCAGCTGATATCAGTTCAGTTGATCACACAAGACTAGTCTAAGTTGTTCTATACAAAGTCAGCTGATCCTATTACATTTATAAACTCTAAGTGTTTTGGCCATCAAAACTATTCTAACATCAAGTGGGGCTTAGGGTGAATTTATATCCCAACAAGATGGATCTGATGGAAGAAGCAAACAGAGCAAGAGACAAGAGAAGGGCTGATTTTCAGAAACCAAGAAGAAGAAGAGCCACATACAGCAAGTTGAATCCACAGCTATTGATTCCTATGGACACCAAATATCCACACTTGGATAAATGGGTTCCAATTCAGCTGAATGACAAATGGGAAGAGGCAAAAAGGGAGTTTGTCTATGACTATTATGTCATTGACAGGTGGAATGGAAAGGATGCTAACTCCACTTTTACTGAGTTCATGATTGAATTTTACAGGGAGCTATATCAGCAACTCCTTGCAGCTGCTGATCTTGCAAGAATTGAATTCATTGCCCCTAAGCCAATCATTTACATGCCTCCCAAGCTGGATTGATGGATTGACCAATCAAAGATTCTTCATGAATTCCTAGAGATCCTCAAGCTAAACAGAATGGTGCTTGGACCAAAGGGAACTAACCAAGAGGCTATGGAGTTAAAGAAGAGAGTGTGGGCACAATATGGGATGGTGCCACCTAAGGAGGATGATCTCTAAATGGCTAAGTTTTCCTGACCCTTATGTGCTGAAAACTTATCTTGGTTGCCGAGTTGATAACCTGGTCATCTATGCTGAAATTGCTCAAGTGTGCTGATTTGTGTGTGCTCTGATTTGCTCTGATACTTATGAATTAATGCTCTGATCAAGTATTTTGTAAAAATAGTTGTTAATACTCTGATGTAATGTTGTTTAGATTCATGCTCTGATAAGTTATTTCAACTATCAACATGCTTGTAATGTCAAATTTAATGAATGATAGTTGAATCCTTTTATGAATCAAGAAACAACATGCTATAATCTCAGAATGCCTATCTTTGAAACCTATTTACAATCTGAATGGTAATTACACTAACACATTATTTTTCATGAAAATTGATTATAGTCATATCTTCTGAAGATAAATGTAATAGATGTAGTCAAGTCACTTTTGCATAAAATGTATAGGTTTTGGCATCATCAAAAAGGGGGAAATTCTTGGGAATAAAATGAGAAGTGTTTTGATTTAATACCAAAACCCCCTGAGACATGCCTAAGTAAAAAATGATTATGTTCTAAGAATGTTAAAACATATAGCATAAGGCTAGTTGAGAAACTAAAATGTTAGGCAGCTCTTAGAAATATAGATGCACAAATTGAGGGGGAACATATGCTTTGAAGTCTATCAAGATCAAGTCCTCTCAAGGCTCAGTTTTGGATTGACCCCAAGTCTGCTGAAGAACAAGTATGCTGATCAAGTATAACTAGAATGGAACAACTTTTCTGAAGACCAACTAAGTGGAATAGATCCTGAAGATCAAGTCTACTACATGAATGTCAAAGCTCAGAAGAGTTGTCCAACATTATTGTTTCAGCACTAATGAACCAGAACAAGCTTTGGAACTCAAGGCCAACTATGTTGAAGAGGTCAAGTCCACTTATCCAAACCATGAATGATTAATGAACTATTCCAAGAAGTCATGGAAAGGAAAAGAGCCAAGTCATCTTAAGAGAGCATGCCAACTTTGCTGATAAGTAAAGTCTACTAATAGTGATAAGCAGAGTTGTCCAAGAGATAAGGAATGTTGTCCTTATCACGGGACTAATCATCAGAAGCCATGTCCATGCTTGATCAAGTGAATCTTGAAGTCAGACATTGGGAAAAGTGCTGGAGAATGAAGACAAAGTAGTTACAGCCGTTTATTTCCCAAATGAGGACATGTAACTATCAAGAATCTGTCTTCCAGCTTGAAGAGCTCAAGGAAGACATTTATAGACATTTGGGGCTGCCTCTCCAACGGGCAAATCCTCAAATCTGTCTATAAATACAGAAGTGTGAAGACCATTTGAAAGCATCCAACTACATCATCTACTCTGAAGCTCAAAGCTCATAGAACCTTTCAAGCTTTCAAAGAGACTATCTTAGTCTTCATACACTTCATCTAAGCTGAACTCAATTGTATATCCATACAAAGCTTAGAGAGATATACTATCCTTATGCACTGATCTTCATTGTAAAGGATATCTCATTAGTTGGAACCTTACTTCAACCCTTATTCCTTTCAAGTGAGAAAGTGAGAAGGTTGTAGTAGTAGAAGCGTGAGGAACTGACTGTTGAGAGAAGAACAGTTCAGTTCTGAGTTGAAAAAGGGTACTAGGACTCTAGACATCCTAGGGATCAATTCACCAAGGAGTGGTGTTCTTGATCAAGTGCACCTTGGCACTATAAAACAAGTTAATTCCAAGAGTGAAGGAATTATCCTTTTAAATCAGGGAAAGTGGATGTAGGAGCTTGAGTCTCTGAACCACTATAAACTCTTGTGTTGATTTACTTTCAAAGTACTTTCATAACATTCAACACTGCACACAAAACTGATCTTTCAAAGGACATTTACTTAAGACTGTGCAAACCTGTTTTGGACAAGTTCCCTGAAAACTGGACTGTTTGATTGAAGTGATTTCAGAACTTAAAGAAGTTTAAACTAAAGGGCCAACCACTAATTCCGCACATATAACTAACTTAGATAGCCATTCAACTAAGTACTTAATAGTAATTAGTAGCTTGGTTATCTTTAAGAAGTTATACATTTCAGCAGAGTTGTCCAGTACAACCTTGTTAGAGTCATAGTTGATCAAAGTTTGAAAAAGAAATTGCATACAAGTGTATTCCCTCCCCATACACTTGCTATATACTCCTTTCAGAACCAACAATATGTGTTGCTCTATTTTCTTTTTCTTTTTATCACACTTCACATTGATCCATCTTTTGAAAAGAGTGCATCGTAGCAGCGAACTCCGTGCCCCATAGTTACTCATTGGATTTGTGAATATATTGATGCAATTTATATCACCTTTTGAAAATAGATCATCGTAGTAGTGAGCTCCGTGTCCCAGAGTTACCCAGTGATTTATAAAGAATCTAATAAGTGATTTTTCTTTTGTAGCATTTGAGAGGTGTATAGGCTCTTTTAGTATTGTTCACAAGTCACTCAAAATTCAAATAACAATCACAAGGAATTTCATTAATTCAATAATTACGAAAATTAAAGCAAGGAAACAAATAAGATACTTGTCTTAGTGTTGTCTCAAATGCTACCGCATTTGATACAACACCCTTGATCATATTTTCAGATATTACACAAACCAAGAGATTTTCGATGGGATGAAAACCTCTTGTCATCAAGAGCTTTGGTAAAAATATCAGCCAATTGCTTTTCAGTAGATATGTACTCCAACTTAACAACTTCCTTTTCAACAAGATCTCTAATGAAGTGATGTCTAATACTTATATGCTTTGTTAATGAATGTTGCACTGGATTTTTTGAAATATTTATAGCACTTGTATTATCACAGTACACAGTCAACACATCACTAGTGTTGGGAATAAAATGAGAAGTGTTTTGATTTAATACCAAAACCCCCCTGAGACATGCCTAAGTCAAGAATGATTATGTTTTGAGAATGATTAGAACATATAGCATAAGGCTAGTTGAGAAGCTGAAATGTTAGGCAGATCTTAGATAAATAGATGCACAAGTTGAGGGGGAACACATGCTTTGAAGTCTATCAAGAACAAGTCCCCTCAAGGCTCAAGTTGAATGTGTCCCAAGTCTGCTGAATAGACAAGTATGCTGATCAAGATTGAATGCATTGTGGAACAATCTTTCTGAAGATCAAACATGATAAATGCATCATCTAGACACAACCTACTAAAGCACTACTGCTCAGAAGGTTTGTCCAGGAGAGTTGTCGCAGCACACTTGTACCAGAACTATGTCAAGTTCATCCCAACCTTGCTGATAAGGTCAAGGACACTAATTCCATGTTATGAATGCAAAAGATCATCAATCATGCATATAGACATCCAAGGAAAGAGAAATAGCCAACCTTGCTGATAAGCAAAGTCTCCTGATAGTGATAAGCAGAGTTGTCCACGTGATAAGGAATATTGTCCTTATCATAGAACTAATCATCAGAAGCCATGTCCATGTTTGAACAAGTGAATCTTGAAGTCAGACATTGGGAAGAGTGCTGTAGAATGAAGACAAAGTGATTACAGCCGTTTATTTCCCTATTGAAGGACATGTCACTATCAGGAATTTGTCTTCCAGTTTGAAGAGACCAAAAAAGACATTTATGGACATTTGAGACTGCCTCTGCAACGGGCAAATTCTCAAATTTGTCTATAAATACAGAAGTGTGAAGACCATTTGAAAGAATCCAACGTACAACTGACCTCAACTATCCTACAAGCTCAAGTGCTTTCAAGCTTTCAAAGAGACTATTTTAGTCTTCAAACACTTCATCTAAGCTGAACCCAATTGTATATCCATATAAAGCTTAGAGAGATATCCAATCCTTATACACTGAACTTCATTTTAAAGGATATCTCATTAGTTGGAACCTTACTTCAAACCTTATACCTTTCAAAGACAGAAAGATAGAAGGTTGTAGTAGTAGAAGTGTAAGGAGTTAACTGTTTAGAGAAGAACAGTTGATTCTTAGTTGAGAAGAGGGTACTCGGACTATAGACATCCTAGGGATCAATTCACCAAGGAGTGGTGTTATAGACATCCTAGGCACTCTAAAATAAGTTAATTTCAAGAGTGAAGGAATTATCCTGTTAAATTAGGGAAAATGAATGTAGGAGCTTGAGTCTCTGAACCACTATAAACTCTTGTGTTGATTTACTTTCAAGTACTTACACTCATTCAACACAGCACACAAAACTGAACTTTCAAAGAAACCTATACTTGAGACTGTGCAAAACAAATTTGGACAAGTTCCCTGAAAACTGGATATTTGATAAGGTGATTTCAGAACTTAAAGGAGTTTAAACTATAGGGCCAACCACTAATTCCGCACTTATAACTAACTTAGATAGTCATTCAACTAAGTATTCGATAGTACTTAGTAGTTTGGTTATCTTTAAGAAGTTATACATCTCAGCAGAGTTGTCCAGGACAATCTTGTTGAAGTCATACTTGGTTCAGTTTGAAAAAGATTTACATACAAGTGTATTTCCCCCCCCCCCCATACACTTGTTATATACTCCTTTCAGGACCAACAAGTGGTATCAGAGCAGGGGTTCAAAGACCACTGCTTCTGAAAATCCATCTTGATTTTCAAAATCACATATTTGGTGTGGTCACTGAACTGATCTATCTGAAATCTTGTATATCTATTATCTAACCCTTACCTTTGAGATATGGCAAGAGGAAACAACAACAACAACAACCAGAACCAGCAGCAGAATCAGAATCAGGATTTAAATCAAAACATCAATGCTGCTGTTCCTCCAAATGTTGTTCAAGGATTAGACAATATGACCACCAATCCAGTCAATCATATATCACATCACAAGTTGCCCATGTTCTCAGTTGAGAACTATGATTTCTGGAAAATCAGAATGAGGGCTCATCTTGCATCTCATCACACTGATATGCTAAGAGTGATCACAAGAGGACCCTTTGTGTTCACTCAAGTTAATCCCAGGATTACTGATGCTCAAAGAGCTGACACAAGGGATGTGATCCCCAAAGATGAAGTTGACTTCACATCAGAGGAGAAGAGGAAAGATAATCTGAATTATCTTGCCATGAATACCCTCTATCAAACTATTCTAGATGCAATCATGGGAAGGGTCTACCACTGCACAACTGCCAAAGAAATTTGGGATACTCTTGCAGAAATGTGTGAGGATACTGAAAAGATCAAGGAGAACAAGCTCAAAGTGGCAGTGCAAAAGTTTGAACAATTCACAATGGATTCAGAAGAGTCCATTGACAAGTTTGCTGGTAGATTCACAAATGTGATGAATGAAATCAACTCCTTGGGCAAGGTGTACACCAAGAGAGAAGTTGGTCTGAAGATCTTGAGAAGTCTCACTCAAAACTGGGATGTATATGCTGTAATGATGCAGAACACCAAGGATCTCTCCACCATACCCATGCAACAAATCTTCTCTGAACTCAAAGCTTATGAGTTTGATCTTAACAGAAGAAAGCCTGTTGAGGAACCTTCATTACCTACAAAAGGAGTGGCTTTCAAAGCCAAAGCTGCTGAACCTGAAATGCAGTCCACCCCTAGATCATCAAAGTCAGTCTCCAAGGCTGAAATGAAGGAAGAACTAGCCTTGATGGATAGAAGGTTTGACAAGCTGAATTCAAGGTTTGGTAGATACAAGAAATTCTACCAAGACAACAAGGTCAATAGAAGATATAACTCTCCTGAAGCCAAGGCTGAGGACAAAAGGCCTTAAGAAAGAAGATCAGAGGACAAGTACTCTGATAGGAGAAGGTCCAATACAGCTGAGCCTTCATCATCTAGAAGGAGGGATGAGCCTAAGAAAGATGATGATGAAGACCTATGCTACAACTGCAAGAAGAAAGGGCACTTCCAATATGACTACCCTGAACTCAGCTCTAAGGAAAGAAGAGAGAGGCAAGCTAAAAGAGATAGAAAGTTCACCAACAGAAAAGCCATGATGGCTGGTGAAGAATCTGATAGTGCTGAAAGCTTCAACTCTTCTGATGGACTGTTCTCAAACAGTGATGATGATGATGATGTGTGCAACATGGCCATTGAGGATGATGGGGTATCCTCCACTTCTAGCTCACCATCATTTCTATCACAAAACACTAGTGAAGTCAACTTGAAACTTTCTTTTGGAAAGTTGATGGAAGATTTCACTATGTTACAAGAATTTCATGACAACTGTGTGAGAGAGAATGAAAGATTGTCAATTGAACTTGCTAAAAATTCTGAGTCAGTAGTTGATGTCAAGTCTACTGAGTTGTATCAACAAGTATTGAGAGAGCTTGAGGAAGCAAATCTCAGGATAGTTGACCAACAAAAGCAGATTGATGAACAACTGCTAACTCAGAAGAGAAAAGATTTTGAACTAAAAATTCTACAAGCTAAATTTGAAAACCTCTCACATGAGTATGACATTCTTAAATCAAGTGAAGAGAGCCTGAAATTAAAGATGTCTGATTTGAAGAAATCCTCTAGAGAAATAGAGGAAATTCAAAGTTATCAAAGACCTATGGCTCAAAGAAGTGGATTAGGTTTTGATCCATTTGAATCTTCACCTTGTCTTAGTGTTGCTTCTACAAGTAACACTAAGAGAATCTTTGTTAAGTCAGTGGCTCAACAAGCTGAAAATGAAATAATTCAACCACTGAACAAAGGAAAGGGCAAAATGCATGAATTGCCCACTCAAGTGCTTCAGGAGACTAGGCCCATACCTAAGGAAAAGGCCAAAGTCCCTGAGTACAAGAGGAATGTTGGTCAGCAGAGTAGACCCATTGGTAGGGCAACTCTCCTGAGCAATGTTCAGAGGAGTTATCCAAGGGTTGATCAGCCTAGGCCAACTCTACTGAGGAAGCCTCAGCTGACAGACCTAAGGACAACTATCCTCAAGGGCAAAATAAAATCAGAAAACCAAAACCCTTCATACCAAAGGGTAATGGTCATGCCCATCCTCAAAGATTCCCTCAAGTAGCACATAAACTCATAAGTTCAGGAGAAATGACTACTCTCCTGATACTTATAGAGTAAACACTTTTACATATACTTTCCCAAAGACATTTAAAGGAAAGACAGTGTACATTGATTCTAGAGGAAGACAACATAGCCACCTCGAATCAATCAGGGTTATTAGGCAAGTTTGGGTTCCTAAAGGTACAATTAACCTCTCAGGACCCAAAACTCAAAGGGTACCTAAACCTATCTAATTGCAGGTACCTAATGGCCACAAGAAGATGAGGAGTATGAGTAAAAAGTCAGCATGGTACCTTGACAGTGGATGCTCAAGGCACATGATTGGAAACAAGGACCTCCTCACTGATTTCATAGAAAAAGAAGGCCCAAATGTCACATTTGGAGACAGCTCACAAGCTACAACAAAAGGTTATGGTACATTGATAATTGGTAATATCAAGGTATCCAATGTGTCTTATGTGGCTAGGTCTCAAATATAATCTCCTAAGTATAACTCAGTTCTGTGATAAAGACTTTAGTGTTGAGTTCTCAAGTGGAAAATGCTTAATTAAAGATAAGACTCAACAAACTCTACTGACTGGAACTAGGAAAGGAAATGTGTATTTTGCTGACTAGGACAAGTCTACTGATGCTGCATGTTTCATTGCTAAGAGCTCTAGTGAACAAAGTTGGTTATGGCATAAAAGGCTAAACCACCTGAACTTTAAATCAATGAACAAGCTTGCTGGAAATGCATTAGTAAAAGGACTACCTAATGAGGTTTTCATTAAAGAGCATGTTTGTAAACCATGCCAAGAAGGAAAATAGATTAAAGCCTCATTCAAGGGTAAACCAGTCTTCTCTACTGAAAGGGTACTTGAACTTTTACATATGGACTTATTTGGACCAATTACCCCTGCAAGCATAAATGGTAGAAAATACACATTGGTAGTAGTAGATGACTTCTCTAAGTTCACATGGGTAGTATTTCTCCTTAATAAGAAGGAAACACAAGTCAAACTCCCTGAACTTCTAAAGAGATTGTCAAATGAGAAAAGCCTTAACATAATCAAAATAAGATCTGACAAAGGCACTGAGTTCATAAATTCATACATCAATGAGTATTGCACACAAAATGGAATAGCTCATGAAACCTCAGTAGCTAGAACCCCTCAACAGAATGGGGTTGCAGAAAGAAGAAATAGGACTTTAAAAGAAGCTGCTAGAACTTTAATTGCTGATTCAAATTTACCTAAGAGGTTTTGGGCTAAAGCTATAAACACTACATGCTATACCCAGAATAGATGTTTGATAACTAAGGGGAAAGGCAAAACCCCCTATGAACTATGGAAAGGAAGATTTCCTAAATTATCTTACTTCCACATCTTTGGCTGTAAGTGTTTCATTCACAATAATAGGAAAGAAAAGCTTAAAGCCTTTGATAGCAAAGCTGATGAGGGAGTATTTCTTGGATATTCCCAAATCAGTAGAGCTTTCAGAGTCTGCAACTGTAAAACCCTTATTGTGGAGGAAACACCTCATGTTGTGATTGATGAATCTACTCATGAGTTCAGGAACAAGAACTTGGATACAGAGGAAATCACACAAAGGACAACAAGACTGAGCCTTAGGGACAAAGATACTACCTTTCTAGATGTTGTCCAAGCCAACCTCCCTGAAAATATCACACTGGACAACAATCCTGAAAGAAACCCCACTGAAGGAAATGGTGAACTGAATGACCCAATCCCAGTTCACACTCAGGTAACAACTACCAATGAAGAAGCAGTTACTGCTGAGGTAGTTAATGGATAAAATAATCTAAGGGGAAACAATAATGTTGATAATGCCAATGTCCCTGACATTGAGGACAACACCCCTAATTATGATCCTGAGTTAGATCCTGCATTAAATTTCCCAGAATTTTATGATCCTAATGACTCAACCTCAGAAAAAGAAGGACTTGGTTGTCTGACCATCCTACTGATCTGATACTTGGTGATCCAAGTATAGGAGTCAAAACTAGAAGATTTCATGGTGAAAGTTCTCTATTTTGTTGTTTCTTGTCAGAACAAGAACCAAGTGACATTGAGAAAGCACTTCAAGATGCAAATTGGATCACAACAATGCAGGAAGAGCTGAATCAATTCACTAGAAATGATGTATGGGAGCTGGTGGATAGACCTTCACATCAAGATGTTACTGGAACCAAGTGGGTGTTCAAGAATAAGAAGAATGAAAATGATGTGATTGTCAGAAACAAAGCAAGACTAGTGGCAAAGGGCTATTGCCAATCAGAAGGCATTGACTATGATGAGACATTTGCACCTGTGGCAAGGCTGGAAGCAATAAGGCTCTTTCTAGCCTATGCAGCCTACAAGAGGTTCAAAGTGTACCAGATGGAAGTCAAAAGTGCCTTCTTGAATGGAGTCTTGAAGGAAGATGTCTATGTTGAGCAACCACCTGTTTTTTAGGTTGGGAACCAAGTTTACAGACTGAAGAAAGCTCTTTATGGACTCAAGCAAGCTCCAAGAGCTTGGTATGATACACTGTCACAATTCCTCTTGGATCATGGATTTATCAAGGGAACTGTGGACATAACTCTCTTCAGAATCACTGAAGGAGAGGACATCTTGCTTGTCCAAATATATGTGGATGACATAATATTTGGATCTTCCAATGAGAAGATGTGTAAAAAGTTCTCAAAGCTCATGCAAAGCAAGTTTGAGATGTCCATGATGGGGATGATGAACTTCTTCTTGGGACTTCAAGTCAAGCAATCAAAAGAAGGAATTTTCATCAACCAAGCTAAGTACACCAGAGAAATGATCAAGAAGTTTGGGTGTACTACTAGCAAGCCAGTAAGGATTCCTATGAACACAAATTGGAAGATGGATCCTGATGAGAGTGGTGTTCCAACCAACTCTACTGAGTATAGAGGAATCATTGGTTCACTCCTCTATCTCACTGCCAGCAGACCTGACATCACCTTTGCAGTAGGTGTATGTGCAAGGTTTCAAGCAAATCCTAAAAGGAGCCATCTAGAGGCTACTAAGAGGATCTTGAGGTATCTCAAAGGCACTAGAAATTTAGGCCTTTGGTACCCTGCTGATGAAAACATTGAGCTTACAGGCTACTCAGATGCTGATTATGGAGGATGTAGAATTGACAGGAAGTCCACTTCAGGGACTTGTCAATTCTTGGGAAACAAGCTCATATCATGGTTCTGTAAGAAGCAGAACACAGTGGCTATTTCCACCACTGAAGCTGAGTATGTTGCAGCTGGAAGTTGTTGTGCTAAAATTCTTTGGTTGAGACAACAACTAAGGGACTACAATGTCAACTCTGCTGAAGTGCCTATATTTTGTGACAACAATGCCATTGCAATATCACAGAATCCTGTATTGCACACTAGATGCAAACATGTGGACATCAAGCATCACTTCATCAGAGATAATGCGGAGAAGAAGGACATTAAGTTGGTTAAAATCCACACAGATCATCAAAAAGCTGATATTTTGACAAAATCACTTGCTGAAGCAAGATTCTTGGAACTATCAGCAGAATTGGGACTACTTGATCCAGGGAAGTTGGACAAGTAAATCAAATGGAGTTATTAAGTTAAGGGGGAAATGAAAGTGGTGATCAGCAGACTTGGTCAAGTTTACTGAAATTCAGGAGAGTTGACCACATCTAAGCAGGACTCTTGTCCATTGAAACTCAGGACACTTGTCCATGTCATTTCAGGACACTTGTCCATGTGGGGTCAGATAAGTTGTCTTGACTATCAAACCAAATCTTGGTCTGATAAGCACCTACTTTGGGTAATCATTGCCTATTTTGATATCTGTCCCATTCCTTTTACAGATATCACCTTTTCAAGGATTCAATTTGTCCCCTACCCAAAAAGTCGCTTTCAATGCATTAAATGCCAAGATTTAACTCTTGTTTGCATTAAACATTTCAAGACATTATCAATCTCGAAAACTCCCCAACCATTTATCAAACATAACTTCTTCCCACGTTTTGAATAAAAACAGTTTTTCACTGTTACATTGGTTATAAACCATTGGATCAAGTTTGGCCAACTCCCCTGAAATCAATCCTGGCCGTTCAAACTTGATTTCCCAAATTGTAAACCGTTGAAATGCCTTAAGACTCACCTACTCATTGACATACATTCCTTTTGGAATATTCACAAGTTTTAAGATACCCACAAAGCTCCACTTCTTCCCCACGCACTCAAACTCTCTTGAAACCCTAGTTCTTATCCTCTCAAACTTCTTACTGTTTCATCAATGGCCCCCAAAACTAAACCTGAGATGGTTGTTGACTTCACCAACAAGTATCTAGACCTTTATTTTGGCTATCTGAGTCACAAAAACAACCTCACATTCGAGCCAATCCTATCTTTTGAGAGTGAGGATCCTGAAGTTACTCCAACCATGAGATGGTTGAGAAGGGCAAGTCTCCAAAAGTTCATGCAAGAAAAGCCAGATTCTTATCTTGAAACATACATGGCTGAGTTCTTTGCATTCCTTAAGTGGAGAGGGAAGCCCGAGGATGGAGAAGTTACAACAAGGCTATCCTACATAGCTGAAGGAGAAGAAGAAGAAAGATTTCACAGGGTGAAATTTTTTGAGGAAGATGTAGATGCTGCTTTTGGATTGCCCTCTGAAGGAAGGAATCCAGAGTTTTATCAAAATGGGCATGAAGAAGAGACTGCTCAAGAATGGCTGCTTGTACCAGGTCCTATTTCCTCCACTTAACATAAGAGGACACTCAAGAAAAAGTTCCTTAATTTATTTGAGGTTGTTACCAAGAGCCTGTTGAGGCCCAAGTTAAAGAAAAGGACAAAGGTCAGGGCTGTAAAGACAAAGAAATTGTCTCAACTACCCTCAGAAGAAACTTCAGGAGCATCAACTGAAGTAGATGTAGTTACCAAAGAGGGAGTGCAGGTTCCTTCTGATCATTCAGAAGAGGTGAGACAAAAATACAATGAGACAAGGCAAAAGCACAAGGGTGATAAGAGGTCCAGGGAAGTTGTCCCTGAGAAAGAAGAAGGAAGTGGGAGCAGTAGGGCTAGCAAGAGAAGGGCCAAGCCTATTGACAAGATACTGGAGCTTCAGGAGGATAGAACTCTTCAAAAGGCTCTAAGGGAGAGCAGGGCAGAAAGTAGGACTAAATCCAAGTCCAGGACCAACTCTTCTGGTTCTGGAACCCCTGAGTCCAAAGTCCCTGAAAACCAAGCAATCAAGCCCAACCTTCCAGAAACCCAAAATCCTGAACCCAACTCCCCTGAAACTCATGTTACCCCCACAAACCAACCCATTACCCCTCTCAATCTTACCAAGAGATATTCTCCATAAGGGAGTGCACAAAGAGGAGCCATGGATGTGTTGGCTGATATTGTTGTGGATGAATCAAGACTTCTATCTCCACTTGATTCATCAATGCTCAAATATTCAAAAGCCTTAGAACATGAGCTTCTAGAACCAACCCCCCTGATCAAAGCCCCTTCAGATCCATTGCTCTCAAAAGCAACTGAAGTACCTTTCATTGCATCCAACCCTTCTGAAGACAACCCTCCTAAATTCAACCTTCCTAAAGCCACTTTACCTGAAACCAGAGCTAACTCCCCTATAACCCAAAGTCCCCACTCAAGTGGAGATGAGGAGGAGTATACTTATGAAAGTATGCTCAGAGGTGGAGCAAGGGCTACTGTGGACAACTTGTACCCACAACTTGCTGAATTTCCTAGAGTTCAGAAGATGTTCCATGACTTGAGAATGTTGGTGGATGTCAAGGACAAAACAATCATGGAAATTTCTCAAGTCATCCAAGATAAGGGTGAAAATTGGTGGCAAGTAGGGGAGAGCAGATTGCTACACTTTGCTGGAGTGCTCAAAACAAGATTCCTCACTGATGAGGATGTTTTTGCAAAGTTGGTAGCTGCCAAAATTGCTGAAGAGAAGGAGAGAATTGCTAAGGGTATCAAGCACCCTGATAGCAGCTCCAATGATGATGATGGCAAGGATGACCCCTCAAACCCCTCAAATCCCAACCCTTCTAAAACCAATCCCAACCCTCCTGAATCCCAATTGCCTTCAACCCCTATCTTAACCTATCATAGGAAAGGCTTTGTATCTTCAGAGGAGTTGACCAAAGCTGGTGACACAGCCAAAGATGCATCTGCCAATGAAGGTTCTTCTGAACCCAAGGCACAGCTTAAAGATGTTGAGGCTCCTATGTTAGAAGCTGGTTTGATTAAGGCCTCATCAGTGTCAGAAGAGTTGGACACTGACCAGCCCTTAATCATTCAGGATGACTCAGTGGCTGTTGATATAAGCACTGTGATCTCCCCATAACTGCCATCTTTGAACCTTGTTGAAGGTGGAGATGTTGCAGGTTTAGAGGAAGGAGTTGAAAAGGAAAGAGTAGTGGAAAAACCAGAGGGAGTTGTGGATGAAAGAGAGGTAGTCATCACTAGAATAGTGAGTGTACCACCAAATGAGGGTGGAATAAGTGAGGAAGGACAGGTTATTCTTGAAGTCAAATCTGAACTTCAGGAATCCCTTGATGAGAGGAGGCCTGATCCTTTATGTGAGGACACTAATATTGAAGGGAGTCAATAAGTAGTTGAAAATGAGGAGAAGACTGCTGATGTATCAGAGTCTTTTGCAAAAAATACTGAGGGTGATGATTGTTTGTTTTCTAACCCCTTTGATTTGTCTGATATTGCAGGGCTTTCATTTGATCAATTTTTTGCAGATGATCTCCTCACTGATGCACCAATCCATGTGGATTCCAGCTCTGCTCAAGCCATTCTTGGAGAGCAGTCAGCAAAGTTGGACTCCATAACTCATCAAGTTCAAACTGCCTATGCTGAAACCTCAGGAGCCTTAGATGAGCAAAGTAGGACTTTGGCATCTGTTGAGATGAGGCTCACTGGCTCAGAGGATGTGGTGCTTCCCACAATTGAGGCAAGGATCAGTGGAGTTGAATCTGGTTTACAAACCATCTCCACTGAAGTGCAGAAAGCAAAAACCAGCATGGACTCAATTTCTAAAGAGGTCAAGAAGGAGCAGATATTGCTAAGGAGTAACCACAACAAGAATGTGAAAGCATTGAGATTGGTGGTTAAGCAAGCTCTAGGAAAGAAGACTGCCCTTCAGAAAAAAAGAGCTGAAAAGATGAGGCTAGGAATGGTGAAAGCTGCTTCTGAAAAATTCTCACAAGAAGTTATGGCCAATATTGCTGAGAGTGCAGTGGCCAACCTTACTGACTTCTTGAAGGCCAACCTTGATGCATCCCTCAAGAAAACCATGGAGGAGGTTGTGGAGCAAAAGATGAAGCTTGTCTTGGCTTTCTTAAGTTTAAGCAGTGACAGGATGAAGAACATTCATGATGAGAATGTTTACTTGCTTGGGAGATGAAGTCCCTGAACCAAGCTCAGTCCCTGATGGCATCTACCATGAGTGAGCTCAAACCTCAGTGTTTTGATGCTGCCAAAAAGGGGGAAAGAGAAAGAGCAAGGGCAAAAGGTGCCTTGATAATTGGTGGTTCAGACAAGGGAAAGGACAAGGCTGCTGAAGACAAGGGAAAGAAGCAAGCAGTGCTGAATCTGGAAGAGCTTGATGAAGAAGAGCAGTTAGCCATAGCCTTGAAAAATTCAATGGCATCAGCTCAAGAAGAAAGAGCTAGGCTTCAGCAGAGGCCTGGAGGAGAGGTTTCTGGAATGGACAAATCCACTTAAGGTGTCCAGACAAGAGGCCAAATCAAGAAGGCTAAAGGAAGCAAGAGGAAAGCTGTAACTTTTACAGACTTTCATAACAGCCTTGATTTACCACTTGAATTCAGAATTGAAGAAGAAGAACCTACCTCCAAAAAGGTCAAGAATGCTGAAAAGGCCAAGACTGTTGAACTGGCCAAGTCTACTGAACAAACCAAAAGTGCTGAAGTTGTCAAGTCTTCTGAGATTGTCAAAGTTGCTAAAGGTCCCAAAGATGCTGAAGATGTTGAAGTATTGTTTACTGAAGGCTTTGGACCTGAACCTAAGAAGAAGACAATTGTCTTAGCTCATGATCCATCAAAGATGTTTGAGGAAGGATATGGAAAGGATCCTGAAACTCAACAGAAACTGGCCATGATGAAAGCCAAGGAGAAGATAGACTTAATTGAAGAAGCAAACAGAGCAAGGGATAAGAGAAGGGCTGATTTCCAGAAGCCTAGGAGAAAAAGAGCAACCTAAAACAAGATGAAGCCACAGCTGCTGATTTCAATGGATACCAAATATCCTCATTTGGATAAGTGGGTGCCAATCCAGCTGAATGATTCTTGGGAAGAGGCTAAGAGGGAGTTTGTCTATGACTTCTATGTCATTAGAAGATGGAATGATGAAGATGCCAACTCCACCTTTACACAATTCTATTTTGACTATCATAGGGAGCTGTACCAGCAACTCCTTGCAGCTGCTGATATTGCAAAATTTGATCTCACATCTCCAGAGCCAATCATCTACATGCCTCCTAAGAAAGATGGTTTCATAGATCAAGCAAAAATCCTCCAAGAGTTCTTTGAGATTCTCAAGTTGAACAGAATGGTTCTTGGACCAAAGGGAACAAATCAAGAGGCCATGGAATTGAAGAAAAAGGTGTGGGCACAATATGGGATGGTGCCACCTCCTGAAGATGATCTCTAAATGGCTAAGTCCTCTTGACCCTTGTGTGTTAAATTTTAGATGAACACTTGATCTTGATTGATGTGCTACTGATATGATCCTATCTGCTGGAAATTGCTCAAGTCTGCTGGATTTATATCTTCTGTCCTGATATTGCTATTTGCTCTGATACATATGTTTTTAAGCTCTGATTATGTAGAACATGCTCTGATTATGTAATATGTTAGTTATGTAATGTTTTGATTCATGCTCTGATAAGTTATTTCAACTATCAACATGTCTGTAATGCAAAATTCATTGAATGATAGTTGAATCCTTTTTTAATCAAGAAATAACATCTTACTATCTCAACATACCTGACTTTCAAACCTATTTGCAACCAGAATGGTGAGTACACTAACACATTATTTTTCAGGAAAATTGACTCTAGTCATGTCTTCTGAAGATAAATGTAATAGGTGTAGTCAAATCACTTTTGCATAGAATGTATAGGTTTTGGCATCATCAAAAAGGGGGAAATTGTTGGGAATAAAATGAGAAGTGTTTTGATTTAATACCAAAACCCCCCTGAGACATGCCTAAGTCAAGAATGATTATGTTCTAAGAATGATTAGAACATATAGTATAAGGCTAGTTGAGAAGCTGAAATGTTAGGCAGTTCTTAGATAAATAGATGCACAAGTTGAGGGGGAACAGATTGTTGGGAATAAAATGATTTTGATTTAGATACCAAAACCCCTGATTGATGATGTTCAGATTAGTTGAGATATGCTCAAGTATAGATCAGATAAGTTGTCTCAGGACACTTGAGTATGTAAGAATGCTTAAGTCTAAAATCTCAGAAATGTTGTGAGATTTATAGTTCAGGATAGTTGTCCAAATCTGGAATGTTAGGCAGCTTGATAAGTGTTAAGTACTTTAGATCAAGGTTGCTGAAGTTTCCAAGACAAGCTTACTGAATGGACAACATGGCTGAAAAGATCAAGAGTGATAAGGCAATGCTCATAAATGCAAATGATCAGATCAATTAAAGTGCAAATGATCAAGAGCATTGAATACTAGGCTCACAGAAGACACATTCAATGAAGCATTTATTATCATCAAACCTGAACCAAGCATTGAAGATTTAGAAGCATTAAAGACTGAAGCATTGAATGAATGTTGGAACATTCTAAAGTTGCAGCAGGAATGTTCAGGAAAGTTGTCCCATCTGACCGTTGGTTGAGTGTAGAGTTTGCCACAAATCAACCTTGGGAAATGTGCATATTTAGAACCTGACACAAGTCATCTCAGCCGCATTTTTCAGAAGTCAACACATTCATTCAAACAACCATTGAAGAAGCTTTTACACAGTGGATAAAAGGATGCCAAACTTCATAGCCGTTTCAATGGTGCTGTAAATAGATAAGTTTGAATTGTTATCCCTCCAAACTCCAAAGGTTAGTTGTTCAAATTTGCCTATAAATACAGAAGTGATCAAAGGATTCATGTATCCAACTACTTGCTATCAAACTATCATCAAGCAATCAAAGGAAACCAAAGCTGTTCTTAAGAATCCCAAGTTTCCTGATCATTTCACTTAGCTAAGCCAATCTTTATAAACATCCAAAGCTTAGCATTGAGATATCCTAAGCCTTTACACTGTTCTTATTGTAAATGATATCTCTACTAGTTGGAACCAAACCTCAAACCCTTACCTCATTTAGTGAAGGAGTGTTTGTTGTAGAAGTGAGGAGTTAAGGACTGTTATTGTGAAACACAGTCTTAACTCAGAGAGATTGAGCACTAGGACTCAGATTATCCTAGGGATCAAAACACTAAGAGAGTGTTGTTGATTAGTGCACCTTGGCACTATAAAACAAGCTAATTCCATTGTTAAGGAATTATCCTGTTCAATCAGGGAAAGTGGATGTATGAGCTTGAGTCTCTGAACCACTATAAATTGTGTGCCATTTACTTACTGCCTTTATTATTGCACTTACATTCAATCATATTTCAAAGAGCAAAACTCAGTAAGTTAAGAAAAACTGTTTTGGACAAAGTCCCTGATAACTGTGTTTTTCAGAAATCATCTTGGAGTATTTCTTTGAGTAAAAGGCCAACCACATTCCGCACTTAGCAACTCTTTTAGATATTTAGCCAACTGATCACTTAATAGTAATCAGTAGGACAAGTATCTATCAAAGTTCACACTCAGGCTTGTTGTGAGACAACCTTCCTGATAAGACTAAACTGTTTGAAAAGAAAAGAATTTACATACACAAGTGCATTCCCCCCCCCCCCCCATACACTTGTGTCATACTCCACCAAGGACCAACAAGTGGTATCAGAGCAGGGGTTCATAGAACACTGCTTCTGAAATTCCAACTGATTTTCAAATCACATTATTTTCTGTGGTCACTGAACTAATCCAAATTTCTGAAAAGTCTATTTGTGTTTATCTAATCCATCTATATAGAAATGGCTAACAATGCAGTTCCAGGAGATGCTGTTAACACCATCAACAACATGGGTCCAAACCAAGTCAATCATATTTCTCATCACAAATTGCCAATGTTCTCGATTGAGAACTATGATTTCTGGAAGATCAGGATGAGAGCACATCTTGCCTGCCAGCATGATGAAATGCTCAAAGTCATCACCAGAGGGCCCTTCACATTCACCAAAGCAAATCCCAAACTCACTGATGCTCAAAAAGCAGATCCAAGGGAGTTGCTACCAAAGGATGAGGATGATTTTACAGCTGAAGAGAGAAAAAGGCACAACCTGAACTACATTGCTATGAATACCTTGTACCAGACTATTCCAGATGTAGTAATGGGAAGAGTGTACCACTGCACAACATCAAAAGAGATTTGGAAACCTTAGCACTTATGTGTGAAGGTACCCAAAAGATAAAAGAAAACAAGCTTCAAGTGGCTATCCAAAAATATGAACAATTTTCTATGGAGCCCAATGAAACTATTGATCATCTTGACGGCAGATTCACTGACATCATGAATGAGATAAACTCTCTTGGCAAGTTCTATGCCAAAAGAGAAGTTGCTTTGAAGATTCTGAGAAGTCTCACATCCAAGTGGGACATATACTCTGTCATGATGCAAAACACCAGCAATCTTGACAACATGCCCATGCAGCAAGTGTTCTCTGAACTCAAAGCATATGAATTTGATTTGAACAGAAAGAAAGTGCATGATGAGTCATCCTCCTCAAGCAAAGGTGTTGCTTTCAAAGCTGCTGAAACAGAAAAGAAGAGTACTCAAAGATCCTCTCAAACTGTTTCAAAATCTGAAATGAAGGAGGAGCTGTCACTCATGGCTAGGAGATTTGAGAAGCTCAATTCTAGATTTGGTAGATACAAAAAGTTCTACAAAGACAACAGAACCAGAAGGAGATTCAGTTCTCCTGACAACAAATCAGAGGACAAAGTCTCTGATGAGAAGAAAGAAGACAGATATGCTGATAGAAAGAAATACAGCAAAGCTGAACCATCATCATCAAGGAGGAAGGAGTACTCAAGCAAGAAGAATGATGATGAAGATGTGTGTTACAACTGCCAGAAAAAGGGTCACTTTCAGTATGATTGTCCTGACCTGAGCTCAAAAGAAAGAAAAGAAAGGCAGATCAAAAGAGACAAGAGGCTGAACAACAGAAAGGCCATGGTAGCTGGGGAATCAGCAAGTGATGAGAGTGTCTACTCTTCTGATGATGGACTGTTCTCCAACAGTGACAGTGATGATGACTGTCAAATGGCATTTGAAAATGAAGAGGTATGTTCATCTTCCAATTCTTCTAATAACACACATGAGTCCAGTGAAATCCACTTGAAACTCAACTTTGGGAAGTTACTTGAGGATTTCACCAGGCTACAAGAGGTATGCAATATGGCACTGAGAGAAAATGAGCTATTGAATTCTAAAGTTCAAACTCCCAACCTTCCTGAACCAGAGTTTGACATTAAATCAACTGAGTTGTATCAACAGATTGTGAGAGAACATGATGAAATGTCTCTCAAAGTCTCTGAACAACAAAAGTTGATTGATGAACAAGAACTGGCCTTGAGGAAAAAGGATTTTGATCTTAGAATCCTTCAAGATAAATTTGATAATCTCTCAAGTGAATTTGATACTCTTAAATTGAGTGAGGGGAGCTTAAAAATGAAAAGGTCTGCCTTGAACAAATCTGCTAAAGCAATAGAAGAAATTCAAGGGTTTCAAAAACCATTTGCTCAAAAAGGTGGATTAGGCTATAATCCATTTGAACCCTCACCTGGTCTTAGTATTGCCTCATCAAGCAATTCTAAGATGACTTTTGTAAGATCAATGGCTCAAAAAAATGAAATGGAAGTAAATCAACCACTGATCAAGGAGAAGGGTAAAGGAATTTTTATACCTACTCAAGTAAACAATGTCTCTAAACCCATACCTAAGGAAAAGGTTAAGAACATTGCTTACAGGACAAATGAGGTTTAGAAGGGTAGAACCAATGGAAGGTGTTGGTCCCTGAACGAGTAGTGAATGGGATTAAAGTCTAGAGGGGAGGGGTGAATAGACTTTAAAACTTTTTCAAAAGAGTTGGGAACCTCTTCAGATTGCTTTGTCAACTGGACTACAAGTCTGCTGGTCCAGATGACTATAGTGATCTGAATGAAGAGATTATATGCGGAATTAGGGTAGGCCTTGTTTAGACTCGTTCTTTTAGTTTCTTTTTGAAAGTGTTAACTTGTTTACTTAATGAAAGTACTCAGCTGACGCTGGTTTGAAAATTATGGCCTGAGTTGAAGAATGTTGAAAACACAGTATGCACTATATAAAATATATATGGAAATGACAATAATGTAAAGTGCAGAAAGATAAATAAGACCAGGTTTATAGTGGTTCGGATATACGATCCTACGTCCACTCTCACGTCCTAACGTGATGTTTAATCCCTTAAATTTACCAAAAATTACAAGGGGCTTGACCTTTATAGTCCCAAGGGTAGGACTTTGAGATCTGAGCCGTCCTAACATCTACGGTCTCCACAAGTGATTGTAAGCACTTGCACTTTGAGGGGTTTCAAAAACTTTAACCTTTCGGTGAGGGTTTGGGGTTTTTGAAGATATCCAACTAATGGTTCAAGCTTATAAATTGCTTAACCACTTTGCCTAAATCAAATGATATACAATATGAATGGGATTCAGGTTCTTTGGTTGGATAGAAATCACTTAAGAGCTAAGGATGTTCTAATGGATTCTGGCTCTTGGAGAACTCTTAAAACAGTTTAGCTTTTTGCTTGGTTGCTTGCTTAGCTTGTTGAATTCTCTCGTTGTGACTTCGTATTTGTGATTTCTCATCCTCTTGTATTTATAGTGGTGATTGCTTGCAACTAGCCGTTGGAGTTGACTAGCCGTTGGGGCAATCTTTCCATAATAGCTTGATTCCTTGATTCCAGCCACTTGATTGCTTCAATCCTGAGATCATGTCAATCTTCTAAATAAGGTAGGTCTTTGTTTGAATTGCAAGATGACTTTGGAATCAACCGAGTCCTGGGAGAGTACATAGTCTTCTGATTTGTACTACTAGTCTTCTGACTACTCTTCTGGCCTTAGGTCTTCTATCTTCTGATATCAGTCGAGTAATACTCTTCTGATCTGGCAATTCTTTGTGCTGCTTTAGGCCATCTTCAATCTTGGACTCCATCAGATAAGTAGGTATACAAGCACCTTACTTAACTGGTCTTCAAGGATCTTGAGGATAGGCATGCAAGCCAGGGCTGTGCTGATCAGCTGATATCAATACAGTTGATCACACAAGACTAGTCTAAGCTGTTCTATACAGGTCAGCTGATCCTATTACATTTATAAACTCTAAGTGTTTTGGCCATCAAAACTATTCTAACATCAAGTGGGGCTTAGGCTGAATTTATATCCCAACAATTTCCCCCTTTTTGATGAAGCCAAAACTATACATGATAAATTCTCTTAATGAAATAAGATAAGAGTTTATAACATTCTTAAAACTGAAGTATCTGATGAAGACAATGAGAGTTTGTCTTGTAAGCAAAAAGAACTAGAACTTGAATATATATGGTGCTTTTACAGATTACAAGTAATAGTTTCTTTAAACTTCTAAAGTAGTCTTCATCAGGTCTTCTGATTTCTTCAAATGCGGAAAGCAAGGTTCAGACGAACTCGAACATCTTCCATGTGCTGCAAGTCTGTAACATTCTCCTCTTCATAGATCTTATACAGAATCCTTTTGACTTCAATCAAGTTTGTTCTTCCAGAGTCCAGAATGGGTGGATCCCATCTTGGTTCTTCAGGGGTTAGGATTCTGCAGTTGTCAAGTTCTTTGGTTGTCTTGACAATTTATTTCCAGAACTCTGGATCTTCAATGGTCATGAACTGATTGAACTGGAAGAATTCATCTTCATAAGTAGGGAGAGGGCAAAATTTCCTTATTATGTGGTGTTGAATTTTCCACTTCTTCTTCAGGGGATACCATCTTGGTAGCTCATCTTGAAGGGCTAGATAATCCACATAATTGCTATCAAACACCAGGACATTTTCTTCTTTTTCTTTATCTTTGAGTGCTTTCCTGAGTTTGGCAATTTTCCTATCAAATTTGGCTTTGACTGCCTTCGCATCATTTAGCTTCTTTTGCTTAAGCTCTTGAGCTTCAAGCAGCTTTCTCTTCTTCAACTCTAGAGCCTCTGTCTCTTCTGCAGTAGGCTCTGCTGGAGTTGACTTCTTACTGGACTGAGCTGACTGAGCTTGTTCATCTGCCTTCCTTTTCCTTGTCATCCTCTTCTCAGGAACTTGTTCTACAGGGGCAGTGATCTGTAGACTCTTGGCAGGACCTTGAGTGGGAGCTTGGGTGTCTTCTTGAGCAATTTCTTTGCCTTTGCCTTGCCTGCTCTTGATTTTGCTTTTTAAACCACCCAAGGTTTCAGTCAAGTCATCTTGTGCTACTACCAGTTCAGCTTGCTGAGCAGTAGACTTCTCTAGAGCCGTTATCAATACATCTTCCCCCTTTTTGGCTTCAGCAAGTGCAGTCGCAAAAGGCTTCTTGGCATTCAGTATTTCCACTTTCAGAGTTTGCTTCAGGGCCATGGCATTGACCTTGCCAACGTGGGTCAGATGATTGATGTTGTGCTCTAAAACTTGAGCATTAGAATTGGAGGAGGAGGCAGCTTCTAGCTTAGCTGTAAGTGCTTCCAATTTGGCTGCTGTCTCCTTCAGCTGAGTCTGCAGTTTCTCATTCTCCTCTGCAGCTGATTTGAGAAGAGCTTGACCTTCAGTGGCTCTTGCTTCAGCATCCTCAATTCTTTTCTTGTAAACTGTCTCCATGCGAGATACCTCATTGGTATAGAGATCAGCAAACATGTTGGAGGTATCACCTGCTCTCTTCTAAATGGTGTTTAAGTATTCACCTATCTGATGGTGAAGAGACTCTCCAAACTTGTCTTCAATGTCAATAATCTGGTCATGAAGACGGGTCTTCTGCTCCTTAACAGCTTTTTCAACATATCTTCCAAGCTGTAGGCCTAAACCTTTCTCAAAGTCAACAGATGTCTACTGTATAGTCAACAGATGGAGTAGAAGTTGAGGCAGTACCTTGAGGCTTTGGATGAACTATCAGAGCTTTGCTTCTCTCTTCACCTGAAAGGTAGTCTTCATTGGGGAAGGAGGTAGTGGCCTTAACCAGATAGGTCATGATCTTTTCTCCTTTATCAATGAAGTGAGTCAGGTTATCTGAAGGCATGAAGTGAGCTGGTACTCTGACTACTTCTCTTTCAGTCTCTACTCTGTCAGCTAGTTCAGCTGAGTCTTCTGCAGAGGCTGTTGCAACTGAACCTTCCACCAAGGCTGGTACAGCTGAGTCGTCCACTATTCCCTTTTCAGCTGTCTGCTGATCTGATGAGTCTTCTGGGACAGATATATCATCAGTGGGGATTCCTAGAATCCTGTTGCATACTGCGGTCAAAGCCTCTGCTGGCAGCAGCTGAGCAAAATATTGAACCTGAGCAACTTCCTTTTGCTCCATCTCCCAATCGAGGAAATTTTCTTTTCCTCCCATTCCTTCCATGACCTCAAGAAGGTCATCCACATCATCTCTTCTGAGCTCAATCCAAGTACATATCCTAAGTACTTGTTCAAACTGGATTGATTTCTCATCAACACCAGGAGTAGTAGACTTGAGCAGGTTGCCTATCTTCATCCTCATTATCTTCTCCCTTGTGCACATAGGATAGTGCACCATGTTGTAGTGAGGCTGAGAAGGGCCTGCTTGAACCAGGTTTGCTGGTGCCAAGTCTTCTTGTTCAGATGGGGCAGTGATGATAGGAGATTGAGTGGTTGGGACATTTTCCTCTGCTGTGTGAGTATCAGCAGGGATTTGGGAAGTGATATCTTCTTGTTGGGTAGGAAGTTGAGATTGATCTTCAGTGGATTGTGCATCAGCAGGGTTTTGAGTATGCTGGTCTGGTTCTATTTCTACTTGAAGATCAGTAGATGGTTGAGCTTGATGATCTTGGACATCTGTTGTTTGAATATCAGCAGGGGGTGTAGAGGTGACCTGAGTTTAGTTATCTGCTGTTTATAAACCAGCAGGGTTAGGCAGTTGTGGCTCGGGAGTTATGGTAGGCTGGGCTTGTTCCTCTGCTGTGTGAGTATCAGCAGGGATTTGAGGCTCAGTGGTTGAAGGTTCAGATGAGTTGGAATCTTCAGAAGGGTTGAAGGATGCAATAGGGGCTATGCTCATGGGAGTAGGGAGCCTGGATTTCTTGGATTTCTAGGTGAAAGAAGAATTGTTCTTCTTTCTCTTCTGACCCTTTGACAGTTTAGAAGGTGTGATAGTGAGGGAGGGATTAGAAGTACCTGCCTTCTTCAAGGGAGAGGCAGTGGGAGTGGCATCTGAATCAGATGGGTAGATGAGCCCTGATCTGATTAGAAATCTTCTTTGTGCTAAGGTCTGATTGTCATCATCATCATCATCATCCTCAGCAGCCTTCTTTTGGGCCTCTTCTTTGGAGAGCTCTTCTTCTTCTTCAGCAGAGTCATGAACAGACTCTTCTGCCTCCTTAACAACATCTTTAGAGGATGCTTCAGCCAGCATCTTCCTTTTTTCTTCTTTCAGTCTTGCTGCCTCAATAAGAGCTTCCTTTCTCAAGTAATACTTGGAGGTGTGGAATGTCTTATGAGGACCCATCTTGTACTTTCTTGGGATTATTTCTGGAAGGATGATACTCAGCTTGTTGACAAAGCTGACTGTTGATGTCACCTTCCATTCTCTTGATTGGAGATCCAATGTAACCTTCTTGGCCTCAAGAGCAATCCTATCCAAAAATAGCCCTTGCCAATCTCCATCAATCTGATCCCAGATTGAAGCCATAACTCTAACCTTCAAAGTAGTAACAGCATCATGACTGAATGTGTTACCCAATAGCATCTTTCCTGCAATGTCCATCAAGGTCTGAAACTTGGGGTCAAGTTGTGATTTCTTAAGTCCAGAGGCATTCTCAGCCTTGACTCTTCCACTGGTAAACATCTCCATATATTCCTTTTCTCTTCCCATAATGTAGGTAGAGATGTTTATCTCCCCCCTTGATAAGCCAAACAATTCCTGAAGGATCTCTCTTGAGATCTTAACTCTGTGTCCACCCATGACACTTTCAACTTGAGATCCCTTCATCACAGCGTTTGAGTAGAAGATCAGCACATCTTGTTCATAGACGTTTGTTGGTGCTGCTTCCAGAAAATCACGAAGGTTGAGGTTGATGCAGCGAAGAAGGATCTCCTTGTTTGCAGCTGTATGTTTGCCCTTGAAAAACAGAGCATTCTCTGTGAAAATCTTCCCTTCCCTAGACCACTTTGTTGCATCTAGAGTGCCGGTGCTCTTGGTCTTCTCGTCGTAAATCTCAATGATTGCCATTCTGAGTGTTTGAGTGTAAGGTGTCGAAAACTTGAAAGAAATTTGCAGAACGAGAGAGTTTGAGAGCAATTGAGTATTGTGAGCGAAAGGGTTTGGGAGAGGTTTAAGGGTTTGTATATATACTCCAACAATTCTTGATCTAACGGTCAGATATGGTTTTAATGTGGAGTAGTGCCCAAGATTTCCTTCTTTGATTTCTGGCCTTTCTTTAAATTTGCCGGCTGAATTTGCCATGTGGCAATTGTTGATTTGCTGGTAGTATGGTAATCAAGTATTAATGACATCATTACCAAAAATAGCCGTTGTGACTAAATTTTAGCAAGAATTGATCATCAAGGCCGTTTTCTATAAGGGAATATCATTCCTTATATAGGCCAATTTCTTTAATTACATTCAGGAATAAATCTAGAATGAATTACATGATCAAAGATAGTCATTATACTCTAAGATAAAGTGATCTGATCAGCAGAGTGAAGTCTTCGGATTTCTTGAAAAGTCTGCTGATTTTTCTTGGAAGTCTTCTGGTCAGCTGAGTTGGTCTTCTGATCAGCTGAGTAGAGGATTGAGGTTTGCTGAGTAAATCTTATGTGTGTGATGATCCAACCTGGTTTGATAGATCTTTACAGCTTTGCTGTGTGTGATGATCCAACCTGGTTTGATGGATCTTCCAGCTCTACTTCTGAACCATGTAGGACCATCAAATCAATTCGTAGATGATCAGCCTGGATGATATCCCACTGGTTCAGGTTGCCCTCACCATCTGATGTTCCTCATCATCAGATGGGTTGTGGCATCCGATGTGTTCTTATTAAATTTCTTCGCCTCTCTTGAAGGAGGGAGAAGATTGGAAGGGGCTTCAATGGAGTGTGAAGAGAGAGCCATGGACTTGGTCTCCTTGATTTGTTTAGACACAGTAGCCTTTGATAGCAAGTTTTCCATGTAGAACTTCCCCCTGGAGAAGAAGCTCTGCTTGCTTGCTACTTTGTCCTCTGCATCTCTCATTCCTCTAGTTTTCAACAAGAACGTCTCTCCTTCCTCTAGTTTTTATAGGCATACTTATGTTGGATAAACCAAGTATGCTGATCTGCATCATCTTCATCTTCTGGACAAATCTTCATCTCCTTCACCCAAGACCTTGGTTGAGGGATGATCTCCATTCCATCTCTTCTTTCGATTGTCTCCATACCTGAAACAAGAATAATAGTTAGTGATTTGTGTTCTTAGGTGTTCCCATAACTTCCTCCTTTTATAGGGGTAGAAATGAGGTAGTGGAGAGAAAGATGACAAAACTATAGAGTTGATAGGTCTGAATTTCTGAAAAGTTACTTCTTAAGATCAACAATGAGATTCTTGATCTAAGGGTTCACATTTAAAGATATTTAGACTTTATCTTATGGAATGCAGAAATTATAAATTTTGAACAAGTGTTATTTGAAATCCGTACAGTGCATGTATATTGTTGAGTCGGTGAGGGTGGTGTATTAATCCAACCTAGTATAACTCAATAATATACTGTATGTATGTATATAAATAAAGTATTTTATGAAGAATAGTTTATTGTTATACATAAATATACATTGCTTTGAGTAAAGATAACAAGTAACTTTGTTCAAGTCTTCTGAATATATATATATATATAATATGCAATGCAGATTGTAGAGTATTTCATCAAGGATTCTTAAGGTATCATTGATTCCCCCTTGATTAGATGACTCTATGTTTTCCCTCAGCTTTATTTGTCTTCATTGGGAATGTACTTACCTGAAGATGAGGGTGTCTTTCACCTCATCTGATCCTCCTAGTCTGCTGCAGTTGTATCAGCTGAGATCTTCAGCTGATCTTTGCTCTTCATGTGCTTGGATCAAGGAGTCCTAAGCTGTAGCATAGGGTCTTGAATCTTTCTTCAGCTAGGGGCTTAGTCAAGATGTCTGCTCTTTGGATATCTGTGTGAATTTTCTCCATCTTGATGTCCTTCTTTTCAAGGTGGTCTCTTATGAAGTGGTGTCGAATGTCGACATGCTTGCACCTTGTGTGGAGGACTGGATTTTGAGTGATGGCAATGGCACTGCTGCTGTCACAATAGATAGGGACTTCTCTTGCCTTTACATTGTAATCCTTGAGTTGTTGAACTAGCCATAGCAGGTGACTACAACAACTTCCAGCTGCCATATATTCTGCTTCAGTGGTGGAGGTTGCAACTGAAGTTTGCTTCTTTGAGAACCAAGATATAAACTTGTTGCCTAGGAATTGACAGGTTCCAGATGTGCATTTCCTATCTATCCTACATCTACCATAGTCTGAGTCAGAATAACCACTCAATTCTAGATTGTCATCAGCAGGGTACCATAGTCCTAAGTTGACTGTTCCTTTTAGGTACTTGAGAATCTGCCTTGCTGCTCCTAGATGACTTTGCTTCGGGTTTGCTTGAAACCTAGCACATACTCCTACAGCAAATGTCATGTCTGGTCTGCTGGCTGTAAGGTATAGTAGAGATCCAATAAGTGCTCTATATTCTGCTTGATCGACTGCCTTTCCAGACTCATCTGGTTCCATTTTGAAAGATGTCATCATTGGAATCCTTGCAGTCTTGCTTTGTAGAGCTTTGAATCTTTCTAATAGGCTCTTGGTATACTTGGACTGGTTGATGAAGATCCCTTCTGGACTCTGCTTGACTTGGAGTCCTAGGAAGTAATTCATCTCACCCATCATGCTCATTTCAATCTGTCCTTGCATAAGTTCAGAGAACTTCTTGCACATGTCTTGATTGGGTGATCCAAATATAATGTCATCTACATATATTTGTACCATTAGAATGTCTTCTCCTTCTCGTATTCTGAAAAGTGTTCTATCCACTTTGCCTTTTGTGTACCCATTGTCAAGTAGGAATTGTGACAATGTGTCATACCAAGCTCTAGGGGCTTGCTTTAGACCATAGAGAGCCTTCTTCAGACGATATACTTGATCTCCTTTTTCAAATCCTGGAGGCTGCTCTACATACACTTCTTCTACCAGAATACCATTTAGAAAAGCACTCTTGACATCCATTTGGTATACTTTGAAGCCCATACAACGATAAGAGTGTACTTTCTCCCTGTTAGAGTGGTTGGAGTGATTGGTCCAAAGAGATCCATGTGAAGCAACTCAAGAACTCTGCTGGTTGATGCTGTCTTCTTGGTCTTGAAAGATACTTTTGTTTGCTTTCTTTGTTGACATGCATCACATACCTGATCTCTACAGTAGAGTTCATTAGGCAGACCATCAACTAAGGATTCCCTTGCTAGCTTGTTCATAGTCTTAAAGTTCAGATGACTAAGACGTTTGTGCCATAGCCAGCTGACATCTTTAGGGCTTTTCACAAGCAGACATGTATCCTTAGGACAGCTGTTCCAATTTGCAAGATACATACTTCCCTTTCTAGATCTTGTTAGAAGGTTTTATTTTGTTCTTTTATCACTTATGAGACACTCATCTTTAGAGAATTTTACTGAGTAACCAGTGTCACGAAAATGAGAAACAGATAATAAATTAAACTTTAAACCTTCTACATATGATACATCATGTACCTCAATGTCACCATTTTTAAGGGTGCCATATCCTTTTGTGTTACCGTGCGCGGTATCACCAAAGAAGACTTTTGGACATTTCTTTTCTGTGTAGTTGGTCAGCTGGGCTTTGGTTCCAATCATATGGGTTGAGCATCCACTATCTATGTACCATGTTTCTCCTGCTAGACCTCCTCTTCTGTATAGGTCCCTCCTTTCCTGCAAGAAAGGTTAAGTGTTAGGTACCCATTTTGTCTTGGGTCCTTGGGTGTTAGTACTACCCTTGGGAACCCACATATACATTGGTCGTTTGAACAACCTTGAGCACTTGAGTTGTTTCCCTCGGGCATCACAGAACCAAATTTTACCAGTTAGCACCTTGGACTGATCTGATTTGTTACTTGTGTCAGCTAAGTAATAGTCAAATGGTTTCCCTTTACAGGAGTGTACATACATTATCTTTTGACTAGTTACATTCGGCCTGGGTGCATTAGCTGGACGATGCACACGATTATATGGTCCATACTCTTCTGTTCTCACAATATCATAAGAGATAGGGGTGCAAAGAGAACAGATTTGTTTGAAGAAGACTTCTTCTTCTTGGCTGGAGCAGCATACAGGTGAGACTGTCTCAAACGAGATGGTCTAGGCTGTTTGTTGTTCCTCTGTACAGGCTTGGGGTTAACTTGTCTTTTACCATTTTTGGTGTTGTGATAGTTAGCCTTAGCTGGTACAGATGCCTTTTAGTTCATATTAGGTTCATTGTGTTTAGAACACTCACCTTTTTCATGTGTCTGAGTAGTGCACTTGTTAGGTGCACTACCCCCAGCTGGAGAGGATATTGATGGCTTAAGTTCATAGCCAAAACCCATCTTATTTCCATTTGATCTATAATATTCAGAGATACTTTCAATAGTAGTAGAGGCTTTATTGAACTCTGATATCTTTTGATTTAGGCATTCCTTCTCCTTTTCTAAGAGCTTGTGTGCTTGGAAGAGGTCATCGAACTTGGATTGTAGTGAACGAAATTCCTTAGTTTCTAAAGCTTGAGTTTCTAACATCCCCTCATACAACTGAGTTATTGTGGTATTTTCTTCCTTAAGAAGTTCCACTTCTCTGGTCAATCTTTCATTCATTGTGACCAACTCAGAGATGTTATCAAACTTAGTCTTTTTCAACTTAGCAATTTCTTTCCTTAGATCCTTGTTCTCCTCTTCCACTTCTATAAAAGCTCTAGTGGCAATATCCAGATCACCTTTTACCTTTCTTAAAGTTTGATAATAGGTGTCTTCTGATTCGCCTTCAGATGAGTTTATCTCATCTGTTTGTGAAAAAATAGGTGAATGGAAAGTAGTAGTATAGGAATTTACCTCATTTTCACCTATGGCCATCATAACTAGATCATCTGAATCATCTGAGAAGATTTGACAGTCTGGTGATGTAGGAAGTTCATCACTATGATATTCAGATTCTTCAGTCACCATTGCTTGCTTATCTGAATTTCTTCTGTCTTTTCTTGGCCTTCTTTCTTCTTTGTCATCCAAATCCAGCTCAGGGCATTCATAGACATAATGTCCTGGTTTGCGACAATTGAAGCATGATCCAGGTTTCTGATTTGAGTTGCCTTTCCTTGGAGGAGTGGCATCTCTTCTTCTAGATCCTCGGCTGTTAGATGACTCCACGTCCTTTCTAGGATGTCTTTCTGGTGTTCTTTCTCTAGAACCTCTGGAGGGTGAACTGGCTCTCCAATCTTTGTAGTTCCTATAGAATTTTCTATATTTGCTGTTGAGCGTGTTCATCCTTTCGAATCTCTTGATCATAAGAGCCATTTGCTCTTTCAGACTCATGTCTGATCCTTCAAAGTCTTCTGTTTTCAGAGAGGTCTTGCCAGATGAGGTACTTGCAGCTTTTGTATTGGCTGCTTTGAAGGCTACAGTCTTGGAGGTAGATGGGGTGGCAGTTGGTTCATCACTTCCTGAGTTTTCTTCTCTTTCAAGATCATATTCATGGGCTTTTAGGTTCTGAAATAGAGTTTGTGCAGACCACTTCTTGATATCTTGAGTATCTTTGATGATGGTCTTCTTGAGTCTCCATTTCTTGGTTAGAGAGTCTAATATCTTTAGATTTTTCTCTCTATTTGTATATTTCTTGCCCAGAGATTCTATCTCATTTATGATCTTGGTAAATCTATTGTCTAGCTGATCAATAGACTCTTCTGGTTGCATCTTGAAGTGTTCGAACTTCTTGACTGCTGTTGATAATTTGCTCTCCTTGATCAGCTCAGTTCCTTCACAGAGAAGTGCCAATGCATCCCACATATCTCTTGCTGACTCACAGTGGATTCACAGAGTTTGCATGATGTAATCTTGGGCAATGCTGTCCAGATTTGACTGCTTCATCTCTTCTGGTGTGAGGTCCTTCATGGGCTTGGGAACAAGTTCTCCAACTGGAACTTCTGGATCACCATTTGCAGTGTTGACTGTCATAATGGTGATTGAGCCTTCTGTGATCAATGACCACATCTTGTAGTGGACTGATGTGAGATTCTTCCTCATCCTGATCTTCTTCCAGTAATCATAATCCTCAACTGAAAACTTAGGCAACTTTCGCATATTAGCACTCATGCTGTATGAGTTTTAAAAAAACAAGGTTTTCAAAAGAATAGATCTGTTCAAGAGGACTACAGAAAGACTCCCTCAAGTCTTCTGATACTCTAGAGACAGTAGTCCGTTAGAACCACTGCTCTGATACCACTTGTTGGTCCCTGAACGAGTAGTGAATGGGAATAAAGTCTAGAGGGGAGGGGTGAATAGACTTTAAAACTTTTTCAAAAGAGTTGGGAACCTCTTCTGATTGCTATGTCAACTGTACTACAAGTCTGCTGGTCCAGATAACTATAGTGATCTGAATGAAGAGATTATATGCGGAATTAGGGTAGGCCTTGTTTAGACTCGTTCTTTTAGTTTCTTTTGAAAGTGTTAACTTGTTTACTTAATGAAAGTACCCAGCTGATGCTGGTTTGAAAGTTATGGCCTGAGTTGAAGAATGTTGAAAACACAGTATGCACTATATAAAATATAAATGGAAATGACAATAATGTAAAGTGCAGAAAGATAAATAACACCAGGTTTATAGTGGTTCGGATATACGATCCTACGTCCACTCTCACGTCCTAACGTGATGTATAATCCCTTAAATTTACCAAAAATTACAAGGGGCTTGACCTTTATAGTCCCAAGGGTAGGACTTTGAGATCTGAGCCGTCCTAACAGCTACGGTCTCCACAAGTGATTGTAAGCACTTGCACTTTGAGGGGTTTCAAAAACTTTAACCTTTCGGTGAGGGTTTGGGGTTTTTGAAGATATCAACTAATGGTTCAAGCTTATAAATTGCTTAACCACTATGCCTAAATCAAATGATATACAATATGAATGGGATTCAGGTTCTTTGGTTGGATAGAAATCACTTAAGAGCTAAGGATGTTCTAATGGATTCTGGCTCTTGGAGAACTCTTAAAACAGTTTAGCTTTTTGCTTGGTTGCTTGGAGAACTTTAAATACGGCTTCAATCCACATCTAATACTGTTGCTTGGTTGCTTGGAGAACTTTAAACACTTGTATGCAAATTCTTTTCTAACTTGATCAAACCAGAGCTCAGCAAGGTTGTCTTGGACAACTCTGCTGAAGATGATTAACTCTTCTAAGATAATCAAACTACTAAGTACTATTGAGTACTTAGTTGAATAACTATCTAGGGGAGTTATATGTGCGGAATAGTGGTTGGCCCTTTTAGTTTAGACTCCTTTAGTTTCTGAAATCACTTAGTCAATTCAATACAGTCCTGTTTCAGGGAACTTGTCCAAATCAGTTTTGCACAGTCTTTGAATGTTTATCCTTTGAAAGATCAGTTTTGTGTGCAGTGTTGAATGTATGAAAGTACTTTGAAAGTAAATCAACACAAGAGTTTATAGTGGTTCAGAGACTCAAGCTCCTACATCCACTTTCCCTGATTGAACAGGATAATTCCTTCACTCTTGGAATTAACTTGTTTTATAGTGCCAAGGTTCACTTGATCAATAACACCACTCCTTGATGAATTGATCCCTAGGAAGTCTAGAGTCCTAGTACTCTCTTCTCAACTCAGAACTGAACTGTTCTTCTCTCAACAGTCAACTCCTACCACTTCTACTACTACAACCTTCTCACTTTCACTCTTGAAAGATATGAGGATTGAAGTAAGGTTCCAACTAATGAGATATCCTTTACAATGAAGATCAGTGTATAAAGATAGGATAACTCTCTAAGCTTGTGTATGGATATACAATGTAGTTCAGCTTAGATGAAGTGATTGAAGACTAAGATAGTCTTTGAAAGCTTTGAAAGCACTCTAGCTTGTAAGAACTTAAGGTTAGAGGTGCTTGGTTGAGGTTGAAGTTGGATGCTTTCAAATGGTCTTCACACTTCTGTATTTATAGACAAATGAAGGATTTGCCCGTTGGAGAGGCAGCCCCAAATGTCCATAAATGTCTTCTTTCAGTTCTTCAACTTTGAAGACAGAATCTTGATAGTGACATGTCCTCATTTGGGAAATAAACGGTTGTTAAGACTTGGTCTTCATTCTGCAGCACTCTACCCAATGTCTGACTTTCAGATTCTCTTGTTAGGACTTGGACATGGCTTCTGATGGTTGTTCCAATGATAGGACAACATTCCTCATCATTTGGACAACTCTCCTTATCACTATCAGCAGTCTTGCTTATCAGCAAGGTTGGCTTGCTCTTCTTCAGATGACTTGACTCATACCCTTTGCTTCACTTCAAGGTGATCTTAGCATGTTGATTTGTAGTTCTTTAGGGTTTGGTTGTCTCTATCTTTTCAGCATAGTTGACCTCAGGCTTTCAGAGCACTTGATCTTGATTTCTTGTACTGAGACAACTCCTCTGGACAACTCTCCTGATCAGCATAGTTGGTCTTCCAAAATACTTAGTGTTGTATCCAGAGTTTGAGCCTTGAGGGGACTTGTTCTTGATGGACTTCAAAGCATATGTTCCCCCTCAAATTGTGCATCTAATCAACTAAGAGTTGCCTAACATTTTAGCTCCTCATCTAGCCTTTATACTATATGTTCTATCTCTAGAACATACTGAACTTGACTTAGGCATGTCTCAGGGGGTTTTGGTATTAGATCAAAACATATCTAATTTTATTCCCAACAATTTCCACATTTTTTATGATGCCAAAACCTATACAACTTATGCAAAAGTGACTTAGACTACACCTATTACATTTGTCTTCAGAAGACATGACTAAGGTCAATTGTCCTGAAAAAACAATGTGTTAGTGTACTCACCATTCATGTTGCAGATAGGTTTCATAGATAGGCATAGAGAGATGAGTGTTTCTTGATTCAAAGTAAATTCAACTATCATTCATTAGAAAATCATTACAAGCATGTTGCTAGTTGAAATTAACATATCAGAGCATGAATCATGAACACAAAATACATCAGAGCATTATACCATAATAATTCAAAGCATTTACAGAGTTTTAGTATCAGAGCAAACACTAAAACACTTAGCAGTATTTGGATCAGAGCAAAACATTAGGTATTAGAGAGTCATGCTCATATCACAGCAATCCAGAGCATATCAGAGCAAACAGATTTTCATAGCACACCACATCAGCAATCTTGACCATATTTCAGCATAGTTGATTAATCAAGATAGGTCAGAAGACTTAGCCATTTCAAAGATCATCCTCAGGAGGTGGCAACATCCCATATTGTGCCCACACTCTTCTTTTCAAAGCCATGGCTTCTTGGTTTGTTCCCTTAGGTCCAAGAACCATCTTGTTTAGCTTGAGGATCTCAGTGAATTCTCTCAGAATTCTTGCTTGATCAATCCATCCTTCAAGCTTTGGAGGCATGT
The DNA here is from genome assembly GCA_963675135.1 of Galeopsis tetrahit. Taxonomy (NCBI): domain Eukaryota; kingdom Viridiplantae; phylum Streptophyta; class Magnoliopsida; order Lamiales; family Lamiaceae; genus Galeopsis; species Galeopsis tetrahit. Next base: position 24,536,392 of record OY776134.1, read on the forward strand.
ATATGATTGGCTTGGGGGCTGTGAGTTCAAATCTTGCAATGTCAGCAGCTGCAAGCAATTGTTGATAAAGCTCTCTGTAGTACTCTATCATGAACTCAACAAAAGTGGAGTTGGCATCCTTTCCATTCCATCTGTCAATGACATAGTAATCATAGACAAACTCCCTTTTTGCTTCCTCCCATGAGTCATTCAGCTGAATTGGCACCCATTTATCCAAGTGAGGATATTTGGTGTCCATTGAGATCAATAGCTGTGGCTTCATCTTGTTATAAGTTGCTCTCTTCCTTGGCTTCTGGAAGTCTGCTCTTCTCTTATCTCTTGCTCTTTGTGCTTCATCCATCAACTCCATCTTTTCTTGGGCCCTCATCATGGCCAGCTTCTGTTGGGTTTCAGGATCTTTGCCAAACCCTTCATGAAATAGCTTTGATGGATCATCAGCTAGGACAGTTGTCTTCTTCTTAGGTTCAGGTCCAAATCCTTCAGCAAATAGTTCTTCAATATCTTCATTGGACTTGGGACCTTCAGCATCTTTGGCAGATTCAGAAGACTTGTCCTCTTCAGCATTCTTGGGCTCTTCAGCAGTTTTGGCCTTCTTTGAGATAGGCTCGTCATCAACAACTCTGAATTCAGGTGGAAGATCAAGGCTGTTGGGAAAGTCAGTGAATGTCTCAACTTGTCTTTTCTTTCCTTTTGTCCTCTTGATCTTTCCTCTAGTTTGGACACCTTTAGCATCTTTGTCCAAACCAGACACCTCACCACCTGGCCTTTGTTGTAACCTCACTCTTTCCTCTTGAGCTGAGGCCATTGAGTTCTTCAAAGCAAGTGCTAACTGCTCCTCTTCATCCAATTCTTCCAAGTTTAGCACTGCTGTCTCCTTTCCTTTTCCTTCAGGGGCTTTGTCCTTACCCTTTCTCCCTTTAACTGGACTTCCAATTACTAAGGCACCTTTTGCTCTTGCTCTTTCCCTTTCCCCCTTTTTGGCAGCATCAAAACATTCAGGCTTCAGTTCACTCATAGTAGATGTCAATAAGGACTGGGCTTGGGTTAGAGACTTCATCTCTTCCAACAGATATACATTCTCATCATGTATATTTTGCATCCTATCACTGCTCAAGCTGAGAAAGGCAAGAACGGGCTTCATTTTCTGTTGAACAACCTCCTCCATGGTTGCCTTAAGAGATGCATCCAATTGGGCCTTAAGAAGCTCAGTGAGGTTGGCCACTGCACCTTCAGCAATGTTGGCCAATACCTCTTGGGAAAATTTTTCTGAGGCTGCTTTCACCATAGCTAGCCTTTGCTCTTCAGCTCTTTGCCTTTGCAGGGCAGTTTTTCTACCAAGAGCTTTCTTCACCACTGACCTCAATGTCTTCACATTCCTATTGTGGTTGATTCTTAGCAAAGATTGCTCTTTCTTTACATCCTTTGAAACTGACCTCATGGTGTTCTTAGCTTTGATGACTTCAGTGGAGATGGTTTGCAGACCAGTCTCAACTCCACTGATCCTTGCTTCCAAGGTAGGTAACACCACATCTTCTGAGCCAGTTAGCCTCATTTCTACAGATGCCAAGGTTCTTCCATGCTCATCCAAAGCTCCAGAAGTTTATGCATGAGCTGTTTGGACTTGATGAGCCAAAGAATCCAATTTCTCTGATTGCATCCCAAGCAAGGCTTGTGCTGATCCACTATCAACTTGGATGGGTGCATCTGTTAAGAGTTCATCTGCAATAATTTGATTAAAGTTTATACCTGCAATATTAGACAAATCAAATGAGTCAGTAAAAACACATTTATCTCCCTCAATTTCTTTTTCATAAAACTCTGATACATCAGCAGTCTTCTCCTCATTTTCAACTATTTCTTTTCTCCCTTCATTAATGATTTCCTCACTTAAAGGTACATGCCTCCTCTCATCAAGGGATTCCTGAAGTTCAGATTTGACTTCAAGAATAGCCTGCCCTTCCTCACTTATATCACCCTCATTTGTTGGTAAACTCACTATCCTAGTGATCACCACATCTCTTTTATCTACTACTCCCTCTGGTTTTTCCACTAACAACTCCTTTTCAACTCCATCACCTAATCCTGCAGCATCTCCACCTTCAACAAGGTTCAAAGATGGCAGTTGTGGGGAGATCACAGTGCTTATGTCAACAGCCACTGAGTCATCCTGAATGATTAAGGGCTGATCAGTGTCCAACTCATCTGACACTGAATAGGCCTTAACCAAACCAGCCTCTAGACTAGGAACCTCCACATCTTTAGGTTGTGCCTTGGGTTCAGAAGAACCTTCATTGGCAGATGTGTCCTTGGTTGTGTTACCACCCTTGGTCAACACCTCTGAAGATACAGAGCCTTTCCTATGATAGGTTCTAGGAGGGTTGGAGAGTCTTTCAGATACAGAAGGCTTAGGGAGATTGGCTTGAGGGGTTTCAGGAGGGTTGGGTTTTGAGGGGTTTGAGGGATCATCAGGGGAGTCATCATCATTTGAGCTACTGTCAGGGTGTTTGATGCCCTTTGCTTTCCTTTCCCTCTCCTCATTGATCTTATCATCTACCAACTTTGCAAAAACTTCCTCTTCAATGAGAAACCTTGTCTTTGAAACTCCAGCAAAGTGTAGCAGTTTGTTCTCCTCTATTTGCCACCAGTTTGCACCCTTATCTTGGATGACTTGTGATATCTCCATCATAGACTTGTCTTTTACATCAACAAGCATTCTTAGATCATGAAATGTCTTCTGAATTCTTGGAAATTCAGCAAGCTGTGGGTACAAACTGTCCACAGTAGCCTTGGCTCCTCCTCTGAGCATACTTTCATAAGTATACTCCTCCTCATCTCCACTTGAATGGGGACTTTGGGTTATAGGGGAGTTGGCTCTTGGTTCTCCTAAGGTGGCTTCAGGAAGGTTTAGTTCAGGAATGTTGGCTTCAGAAGGGTTGGGTGCACTAGAAGGTGCTTAAGTTGCTTTTGAGAGCAATGGATCTGAAGGGGCTTTACTTAGGGGGGTTGGCTCAAATAGTGCAGCTTCTAAAAGCTTTGAATAATTGAGCATAGATGAGTCAAGGGGAGAATGTAATCTTGTCTCATCTACTGTTATATCTGCTAGCACATCTATCCCACTTCTTTGCACACTCCCTTCTGGAGAATATCTCTTGGTAAGATTGATGGGGGTGATAGGTTGATTGGTTGGGGTTATATGGGTTTCAGGGGAGTTGGGCTCAGGGTTCTGAATTTCAGGGATGTTGGCCTCTATTGGTTGACCTTCAGGGACCTTGGATTCTGGAGTACCAGAACTAGATGAGTTGGTCCTTGACTTGGATTTGGTCCTGCTTTCAGCTCTGCTCTCTCTAAGAGCAATTTGTAGAGACCTTTCCTCTTGAAGCTCCAACACTTTGTCAGTAGGCTTGGCCCTTCTCTTGCTAGCCCTACTGCTCCCACTTCCTTCACCATCCTTCTCAGGGACAACCTCCCTGATCCTTTTATCACCCTTAGACTTTTGTCTAGTCTCATTGTATTTCTGTCTCAACTCTTCTGAATGATCAGAAGGCACACTTACTCCCTCTTCAGCAACTTCTTCAATTTCAGTTGAAGCATCTGATTTCTCCTCTGAGGGAATTTGAGACATTTTCCTTGTCTTCTCCATTCTGGCCTTTGTCCTCTTTTTCAACTTTGGCTTTTCCTCCACTTTCTCTTCAGCAGGTTTGGCCAATATCATCCTCCTTTGCTCAGTTTTCTTGCTGAGCTTTCTGAACAGAATCTTTTGGGCTGGGAGGGGCTTTGCAAAAGTTTACATTTGAGAATAATGGGAAAACCTTTCAATTAGCAAGCTTGCCCTGGTGCAATACTTGAGTTTCCCATCTAGCATAACCTTGTTGTGGGCTCTCACTTTAAACTTGGCCTTTTCCTTCATCATCTCAGACATGATGAAGGTCCTCCAATCAAACTTGACACCCTTGTCACTAGCATCAATAACTGCAGCCATTATTCTGATTCTTGGATGGCTGACTTGCTCCAAGCTTCTTGTTGGTCCCTGAGACGAGTGTAAGATCAGCTGACTTGATGTCTGCTGATTGTGTGGAAAATAAACTAACTCTTCAAAGTAACTAGTCCGCTGATTTCACTAAGGGCCTAGGACTAGTTAGTCGACTGATTAATTACTTATCGGAGTTAAGTGCGGAATTGTAGTGTGCCCATAAATATTATACTCGTCTATTTAATAAATACAGTGTGTAAAACAGTTTATGCACAAATATGTATGAAAAGACTTGAAATGTAAAGTGCAGAAATGTAAATAACACATTGATTTATAGTGGTTCGGATATACGTTCCTACGTCCACTCTCACGTCCACACGTGATGTTTAATCCCTTTAATTTACCAAAAATTACAAGGGCCTTGACCTTTATAGTCCCAAGGGTAGGACTTTGAGATCTGAGCCAGTTCCCTTAACTGCTGCGGTCTCCACAAGTGATTGTAAGCACTTGCACTTCCCCACAAGTGATTGTAAGCACTTGCACTTGAACTCCACAAGTGATTATAGAGCACTTGGACTCTTTACAGTGATAAACACTCAACTTGACTTCTAAGGTTTTATGGTAGAAGGTGGGTATTGTGTATATGAACTAGGTGAGAATTTCCCTTACAGTCTGTTTTAGCCTCATGCTAGGATTGAGAAATTCTCTCTAAGCTATGGATATATATGAGTGGTTGCACTGGCTTAGATGGTATGAGTTCACTCACTGGGGATGAGGTGATGCGTGTTGAATCTTCATGAATGATCTTCTTGAGCTCTTCTTATTTCTGGACTTTAAGCACTTTGCTCGACCTCTGCATCTCACACCTCTTCACACACTCCCAATGATGTATGAGCTCATTTATATAGTGTTGATGTTTGAATGTTACCGTTGGATGATAGCAATTCAAATCTCCACTAATTGAGGAATTGACAATCTCTTAATTTGATATGATTGAATATTACCATTGTCATGTAATTTCAATCATATCTTTGACTTTCCTTTCTTGTGCACATATCTTGTCAATCCTTGATTTCAGCTGTGATTGGTCTTCCTTTAATCGTGTAAGAAGACTTCTACTCTGCTGGTAAGAAGACTTCACTCTGCTGGTAAGAAGACTTCACTCTGCTGGTAAGAAGACTTCACTCTGCTGGTAAGAAGACTTCTACTCTGCTGTCTTTACTCAGCTGTCTTTACACAACTGTTGTTTCTTCTCAGCTACTGTCTTTGCTCAGCTGGCTTTACACAGCTGCTGTTTCTTCTCAGCTGCTGTCTTTACTCTGCTGTCTTTACTCAGCTGGCTTTACACAACTGCTGTTTCTTCTCAGCTGCTGTCTTTACTCTGCTGTCTTTACTCAGCTGGTTGTAAGATGACTTCTACTCAGCTGATGTAAGACGACTTCTACTCAGCTGATGTAAGATGACTTCTGGTCTTGGTCTTCTCTTCTCTTCTTGAGCATTTGACAAGTCTTCTCTTCTAACCAGAGTCCTATCTATTACAAGATGTATAATAAAGTTGTCTATACAATACAACTTATCCTATTACATGTTTGATTTGGTTTATCAAAACTAAACTAAGGATATTCATATCCCAACAATTTCCCCCTTTTTGATATAACCAAATCATCTAACACTAACTGAAGCAATAAAGAACAGACAGTGCTAGAGTCCATATAATAGTGCAGAAGAGTAAAAACAAAAGGCTTTTGTATGATGACAATGAGAAGTTGTCATCAGATGAGATAACTAGATGTTATCTCCAAAAGCTAAAAAGATGAGTTTTATTAATATTGCACTTTACAAGCACGGACTCACCTAATCAGCTATTACAAAGGTCTTCTTATCTACTCTTCAGCTGATATGTTGCAAATCAGACGACTTCAATTAAGCTCTTCTTGCCTTCAGGTCTTCTAACAACTTGATCATCTTGATCTCCTCTTCTTGCTCATACGCGTGTAAATCCAGATAGGGCTAGAACTCAGCTGAGCTGATGTTCCCCCTTAGTTGTTGACCTGTTCTTAACACACAATAATCCAAATACATGCAAGTATGATTTTTATGAAAACAGAATGCATGTAAAACAGTTTTTCAAAAATGGATCTATTCAGGTGACCATTGAAAACAGTAAAACGTGTTTTTGATGGCTCAAACGATGGAATTTGGCCAAAAAGCATTACATGTCACTGCAAAGCAGTGAGTTCGATTCAAAACATAAATTCCACTTTAAAAAGTGTACTCACACGTTAAATTCTGAAAACAACAGAAAAAGTGCAGATTTTCGAAAATAAAAAATTCAAAGCAATGGTCTTTTGAACACACGGCTCTGATACCACTTGTTGGTCCCTGAGACGAGTGTAAGATCAGCTGACTTGATGTCTGCTGATTGTGTGGAAAATAACCTAACTCTTCAAAGTAACTAGTCCGCTGATTTCAGTAGGGGCCTAGGACTAGTTAGTCGACTGATTAATTACTTATCGGAGTTAAGTGCGGAATTGTAGTGTGCCCATAAATATTATACTCGTCTATTTAATAAATACAGTGTGTAAAACAGTTTATGCACAAATATGTATGAAAAGACTTGAAATGTAAAGTGCAGAAATGTAAATAACACATTGATTTATAGTGGTTCGGATATACGTTCCTACGTCCACTCTCACGTCCACACGTGATGTTTAATCCCTTTAATTTACCAAAAATTACAAGGGCCTTGACCTTTATAGTCCCAAGGGTAGGACTTTGAGATCTGAGCCAGTTCCCTTAACTGCTGCGGTCTCCACAAGTGATTGTAAGCACTTGCACTTCCCCACAAGTGATTGTAAGCACTTGCACTTGAACTCCACAAGTGATTATAGAGCACTTGGACTCTTTACAGTGATAAACACTCAACTTGACTTCTAAGGTTTTATGGTAGAAGGTGGGTATTGTGTATATGAACTAGGTGAGAATTTCCCTTACAGTCTGTTTTAGCCTCATGCTAGGATTGGGAAATTCTCTCTAAGCTATGGATATATATGAGTGGTTGCACTGGCTTAGATGGTATGAGTTCACTCACTGGGGATGAGGTGATGCGTGTTGAATCTTCATGAATGATCTTCTTGAGCTCTTCTTATTTCTGGACTTTAAGCACTTTGCTCGACCTCTGCATCTCACACCTCTTCACACACTCCCAATGATGTATGAGCTCATTTATATAGTGTTGATGTTTGAATGTTACCGATGGATGATAGCAATTCAAATCTCCACTAATTGAGGAATTGACAATCTCTTAATTTGATATGATTGAATATTACCATTGTCATGTAATTTCAATCATATCTTTGACTTTCCTTTCTTGTGCACATATCTTGTCAATCCTTGATTTCAGCTGTGATTGGTCTTCCTTTAATCGTGTAAGAAGACTTCTACTCTGCTGGTAAGAAGACTTCACTCTGCTGGTAAGAAGACTTCACTCTGCTGGTAAGAAGACTTCTACTCTGCTGTCTTTACTCAGCTGTCTTTACACAGTTGCTGTTTCTTCTCAGCTGCTGTCTTTACTCAGCTGTTTCTTCTCAGCTGCTGTCTTTACTCTACTGTCTTTACTCAGCTGGCTTTACACAACTGCTGTTTCTTCTCAGCTGCTGTCTTTACTCTGCTGTCTTTACTCAGCTGGTTGTAAGATGACTTCTACTCAGCTGATGTAAGACGACTTCTACTTAGCTGATGTAAGATGACTTCTGGTCTTGGTCTTCTCTTCTCTTCTTGAGCATTTGACAAGTCTTCTCTTCTAACCAGAGTCATATCTATTACAAGATGTATAATAAAGTTGTCTATACAATACAACTTATCCTATTACATGTTTGATTTGGTTTATCAAAACTAAACTAAGGATATTCATATCCCAACACTTCCAGTATTGCTCAAGAGACTCTTAGCAACTACCTCAAAGAGGTTGAGAAATTTTGGTTTGAGAGTCTTCTTGTTTTGAGTTGAAGAAATGGGACCTGGAACTATGAGCCATTCTTGTGTTATCTCCTCTTCATGATCAGCACCATAAAATTCTGGATTCCTTCCCTCTGAAGGTAATCCAAAAGCTCCTTCAAGATCTTCTGAAGAGAATTTCACTCTATGAAATCTCTCTTCCTCTTCACCCTCTGCTACATATGACAGTCTAGTGGAAACTTCACCATCTTCTGGCTTACCTCTCCATTTGAGAAAGGCAAAGAACTCAGCCATGTAATTTTCCAGACAAGAGCTTGGCCTTTCTTCCATGAACTTTTGAAGACCAGCTCTTCTCAACCATCTCATGGTTGGTGTGATTTCAGGATCTTCACTTGCAAATGATATGATGGGCTCAAAGTGAAGACTGTTCTTGTTGCTCAAGTATCCAAATTCAAGGTCTAAAGCCTTGTTGGAAAAATCTATGATCATCTCTGGTCTAACTTTGGGAGCCATTGAAGATTACAGAGATGAAATTGAGAGAGTTTTGAGAGAGTTTGAAGAAAAATGAGCTAGGGTTTCGAATGCTTGGGGAAGAAGAGTGTGTGGGGGAGTTTTAAGACTTGAGAATATTCTAAAAAGAATGTTTGTCAATGAGTTGGTGAGATTTGTGTATTTTCAACGGTTGTCAAAAATGGAAAACACACTTGGACGGCCAGGATGAATTTCAGGGGAGTTGGCCAGTTTTGATCCAATGGTTATAAACCAATGTAACAGTGAGTTATTGGTTTTATTCAAAACGTGGAAGTTATTTAATATTAGTTAATGGTTGGGGAGTTTTCGAGATAGATCATGGCTTGAAAAGTGTAATGCAAACAAGAGTTAAATCTTGGCATTTAATGCATGGAAAGCGACCTTTTGGGTGGGGGACAAATTAAATCCCACATAGATGATATCTGTAATTGGGACAGGTATCAAGGTAGACAATGATTACCCAAAATAGGTGTTTATCAAACCAAGAAAATAGTTTGATAGCCAAGACAACATATCTGACCCCACAAGGACAAGTGTCCTGAAGAGATGTGGACAAGGGTCCTGAGTTTCAATAGACAAGTGTCCTGAGTAATTGTGATCATCTCTTCTGCACTTCAGTAGACTTGTCCAAGTCTGCTGAAGATCAATTCAGCTCTTTTACTCCCATTAACTTCAATGAGTTTTACTTGTCCAACTTCCCTGGATCAAGTAAACCCAACTCTGCTGATAGCTCCAGAAATCTTGCCTCTGCAAGTGGCTTAGTTAGGATATCAGCTTTTTGATGATCTGTGTGGATCTTGACCAACTTTATATCCTTCTTCTCCACATGATCTCTAATGAAGTGATGCTTGATGTCCACATGTTTGCATCTTGTATGCAAGACAGGATTTTGTGAAATAGCAATGGCACTGTTGTTATCATAAAATATTGGCACTTCAGTAGAGTTGACTTTGTAGTCTCTTAGTTGTTGTTTCAACCAAAGGATCTGAGCACAACAACTTCCAGCTGCAACATATTCAGCTTCAGTGGTGGAAGTAGCCACTGTGTTTTGCTTCTTGGAGAACCAAGATATGAGCTTGTTGCCTAAGGATCGACAAGTCCCTGAAGTGGACTTTCTATCAATCCTGCAACCTCCATAATCAGCATCTGAGTAGCCAGTTAACTCAATGTTGTCATCAGCAGGGTACCAAAGGCCTAGGTTCTCAGTGCCTTTGAGATACCTCAAAATCCTCTTTGCAGCCTCAAGATGGCTTTTCTTAGGATTTGCTTGGAACCTTGCACAAACACCTACTGCAAAGGTGATGTCAGGTCTGCTGGCAGTGAGATAGAGAAGTGAACCAATTATTCCTCTATACTCAGTAGAGTTGGTTGACACACCACTCTCATCAGGATCCATCTTCCAATTTGTGTTCATTGGGATCCTTACTGGCTTGCTAGTAGCACACCCAAACTTCTTGATCATTTCTCTGGTGTACTTAGCTTGGTTGATGAAGATTCCTTCTTTTGATTGCTTGACTTGTAGACCCAAAAAGAAGTTCATCAACCCCATCATGGACATCTCAAACTTGCTTTGCATAAGCTTGGAGAACTTCTCACACAGCTTTTCATTTGGAGATCCAAAAATTATGTCATCCACATAAATTTGAACAAGCAAGATGTCCTCTCCTTCAGAGATTCTGAAGAGAGTTCTGTCCACAGTTCCCTTGGTGAATCCATGATCCAAGAGGAATTGTGACAGTGTATCATACCAAGCCCTAGGGGCTTGCTTGAGTCCAATAAGAGCTTTCTTCAGTCTGTAAACTTGGTTTCCAACCTCAAAACCTGGTGGTTGCTCTACATAGACTTCTTCTTTCAAGACTCATTCAGAAAGGCACTCTTGACATCAATCTGATACACTTTGAACCTCTTGTGGGCTGCATAGGCTAGAAAGAGCCTTATTGCTTCTAGCCTTGCCACAGGTGCAAATGTCTCATCATAGTCAATGCCTTCATGTTGACAATAGCCTTTTGCCACTAGTCTTGCTTTGTTTCTGACAATCACATCATTTTCATTTTTCTTGTTCTTGAACACCCACTTTGTTCCAATAACATCTTGATGTGAAGGTCTATCCACCAGCTCCCATACTTCATTTCTGGTGAATTGATTCAGTTCTTCCTGCATGGCTGTGATCCAATTGGCATCTTGAAGTGCTTCCTCAATATCACTTGGTTCTTGCTCTGACAAGAAACAACAGAAAAGAGCACTTTCACCATGAAATCTCCTTATTTTGACTCCTATACTTGGGTCACCAAGTATTAGATCAGTAGGATGGTCAGACAACCAAGTCCTTCTTTTTCTGATCTCTTCAGTAGAGTTGTCCTCTACTGAAGTTGAGTCATTTTGATCATAAAATTCAGGGTAATTGAATGCAGGATCTAATTCAGGATCATAATCAGGGGTGTTGTCCTCAATGTCAGGGACATTGGCATTTTCAACATTTTGAGTTCCCCCTTGATTATTTAATCCATTAACTACCTCAGCAGGAACTGCTTCTTCATTGGTAGTTGTTACCTGGATGTGAACTGGGATTGGATCATTCAGTTCACCATTCCTTTCAGTGGGATTTGTCACAGGAGGATTGCCTTCATGGTTGTTGTCCAAAGTGAAGTTTTCAGGTAGGTTGGTTTGGACAACTTCTATGAATTCAGTGTCTTTGTCTTTTAGGCTCAGTCTGGTTGTCCTCTGTGTGATTTCTTCTGATTCCAAGTTCTCATTCCTGAACTCATGAATAGATTCATCAAACACAACATGAGGTGTTTCCTCCACAATAAGGGTTTTCTTGTTGTAGACCCTGAAAGCTCTACTGATTTGAGAGTATCCAAGGAATACTCCTTCATCAGCTTTGCTATCAAAGGCTTTCAGCTGATCTTTCCCATTATTGTGAGTAAAACACTTGCAACCAAAAATGTGAAAGTATGACACTTTAGGCAATCTTCCTTTCCAGAGTTCATAGGGGGTTTTGCCTTGCCCCTTAGTGATCAAACATCTATTTTGAGTATGACATGCAGTGTTTATAGCTTCAGCCCAAAACCTCTTAGGCAATTTTGAATCAGCAATTAAAGTTCTAGCAGCCTCTTTTAAAGTTCTATTTCTTCTCTCTGCAACTCCATTTTGTTGGGGAGTTCTAGCTGCTGAGGTTTCATGAGCTATTCCATTAGATGTGCAATACTCATTGATGTATGAATTAATGAATTCAGTGCCTTTATCAGATCTTATCTTGATAATGCTAAGGCTTTTCCCATTTGACAATCTCTTTAATAGTTCAGGTAGTTTGACTTGAGTTTCCTTCTTATTAAGGAGAAATACTACCCATGTGAACCTAGAGAAGTCATCTACTACAACCAATGTGTATTTTCTACCATTTATGCTTGCAGGGGTAATTGGTCCAAATAGGTCCATGTGTAGGAGTTCAAGCACCCTTTCAGTAGAGATGACCGGTTTTCCCTTAAATGAGGCTTTGATCTGTTTTCCTTCTTGGCATGGTTTACAAACATGCTCTTTAATGAAAACCTCATTAGGTAGTCCTTTAACTAATGCATTTCTAGCAATTTTGTTCATTGTTTTGAAGTTCAAGTGGTTTAATCTTTTATGCCATAACCAACTTTGGTCACTAGAACTCTTAGCCAAGAAGCATGCTGCATCAGTAGACTTGTCCCAATCTGTAAAATACACATTTCCTTTTCTAGTTCCAGTCAATAGAGTTTGTTGAGTCTTATCTTTGATTAAGCATTTTCCACTAGAAAACTCAACATTGAAATCTTTATCACAGAATTGACTGATACTTAGGAGATTATATTTGAGACCAGCCACATAAGACACATTGGATACTTTGATGTTACCAATCATCAAAGTACCATAACCTTTTGTAGTTGCTTGTGAGCTGTCTCCAAATGTGACATTTGGGCCTTCTTTCTCAATAAAATCAGTGAGGAGTTCCTTATTTCCAGTCATGTGCCTTGAACATCCACTGTCGAGGTACCATGCTGACTTTTTGCTCATGCTCCTCTTCTTGTGGCCCATAGGTACCTGCAATTAGATAGGTTTAGGTACCCTTTGAGTTTTGGGTCCTGAGAGGTTAGCTGTACTTTTAGGAACCCAAACTTGCCTAATAACCCTGATTGATTCAAGGTGGCTAAGTTGTCTTCCTCTAGCATCTACATACACTGTCTTTCCCTTAAATGCCTTTGGGAAAGTGTGTGTGAATGTGTTAACTCTGTAAGTTTCAGGAGAGTTGTCAAGTCTCCTGAACTTTTGAGTTCTCTGTAAGTTCAAAATCTTTTCTCTTCTGAGAGAGAAGTTGATCATCAATCTCCTTTTGTTGGTCAACTATCCTGAGATTTGCTTCCTCAAGCTCTCTCAACACTTGTTGATACAACTCAGTAGACTTGACATCAACAACTGCCTCAGAGTTTTTGGCAAGTTCAATAGCCAATCTTTCATTTTCTCTCACACAATTATCATGAAATTCTTGTAGCATAGTGAAATCTTCCATCAACTTTCCAAGGGAAAGCTTCAAGTTGACCTCACTATTGTTTTATGAGATGAATGATGGTGAACTAGAAGTAGAGGATACCTCATCATCCTCAAGAGCCATGTTGCAGACATCATCATCATCATCACTGTTGGAGAACAGTCCATCAGAAGAGTTGAAGCTTTCAGCACTATCAGATTCTTCACCAGCCATCATGGCCTTTCTATTGGTGAATTTTCTGTCTCTTTTAGCTTGCCTCTCTCTTCTCTCCTTAGAGCTTAATTCAGGGCAATCATACTGGAAGTGCCCTTTCTTCTTGCAGTTATAGCACAGATCTTCATCATCTTCTTTCTTTGATTCTTCTCTTCTTTTTGATGATGAAGGTTCAGCTCTACTGGACCTTCTCCTATCAGAGTACTTGTCCTCTGATCTTTTCTCTTCAGGCTTTTTGGCTTCAGCCTGATCTTCAGGAGAGTTGTACCTTCTCCTGAATTTGTTGTCCTGGTAGAATTTCTTGTATCTACCAAACCTTGAATTTAGCTTTTCAAACCTTCTAGCCATCAAGGCTAGTTCTTCCTTCATTTCAGTCTTTGAGACTGACTTTGATGATCTTGGAGTGGACTGCATTTCTGGTTCAGCAGTTTTGGCTTTGAATGCCACTCCCTTAGTAGGATTTGAAGGTTCCTCAATAGGCTTTCTTCTATTGAGGTCGAACTCATAAGCTTTGAGTTCTAAGAAGATTTGTTGCATGGGTATGGTGGAGAGATCTTTGGTATTTTTCATCATTACAGCATAGACATCCCACTTTTGAGTGAGACTTCTCAAGATCTTCAACCCAACTTCTCTCTTCGTGTAGACCTTGCCCAATGAGTTGATCTCATTCATCACATCAGTGAATCTACCAGCAAACTTATCAATGGACTCCTCAAACTCCATTGCAAACTGTTCAAATTTCTGCACTGCCACTTGGAGCTTATTCTCCTTGATCTTTTCAGTACCCTCACACATTTCTGCAAGAGTATCCCAAATCTCTTTGGCAGTTGTGCAGTGGTAGACCCTTCCCATAACTGCATCTGGAATTGTTTGATAGAGAGTGTTCATTGCTAGATAATTCAGATTATCCTTCCTTTTTTCATCAGCAGTGAAGTCATCTTCATCTTTAGGAAGTATATCTCTTGTGTCTGCCCTTTGAGCCTCTGTGATTCTGGGATTAACAAATGTGAACACAAAAGGACCCCTTGTGATCACTCTCAACATATCAGTATGAAGAGATGCAAGATGAGCCCTCATTCTGATTTTCCAGAAATCATAATTATCAATTGAGAACATGGGCAATTTGTGATGAGATATATGATTGACTGGGTTAGTTGCCATATTGTCCAATCCTTGAACAACAGGAGGTGGAACTGCAGCATTTATGTTTTGATCAGGATTTTGTTGCTGCTGGTTCTGGTTGTTGTTATTTCCTCTTGCCATTTCTGTAAGAGAAGGTTAGACAATAGATACAAATGACTTTAGATAGATCAGTTCAGTGACCACACCAAATATGTGATTTTTGAAAACCAAGATGGCTTTTCAGAAGCAGTGGTCTTTGAACCCCTGCTCTGATACCACTTGTTGGTCCTGAAAGGCGTATATAACAAGTGTATGGGGGGGAATACACTTGTATGCAAATTCTTTTCTAACTTGATCAAACCAGAGATCAGCAAGGTTGTCTTGGACAACTCTGCTGAAGATGATTAACTCTTCTAAGATAATCAAACTACTAAGTACTATTGAGTACTTAGTTGAATAACTATCTAGGGGAGTTATATGTGCGGAATAGTGGTTGGCCCTTTTAGTTTAGACTCCTTTAGTTTCTGAAATCACTTAGTCAATTCAATACAGTCCTGTTTCAGGGAACTTGTCCAAATCAGTTTTGCACAGTCTTTGAATGTTTATCCTTTGAAAGATCAGTTTTGTGTGCAGTGTTGAATGTATGAAAGTACTTTGAAAGTAAATCAACACAAGAGTTTATAGTGGTTCAGAGACTCAAGCTCCTACATCCACTTTCCCTGATTGAACAGGATAATTCCTTCACTCTTGGAATTAACTTGTTTTATAGTGCCAAGGTGCACTTGATCAATAACACCACTCCTTGATGAATTGATCCCTAGGAAGTCTAGAGTCCTAGTACCCTCTTCTCAACTCAGAACTGAACTGTTCTTCTCTCAACAGTCAGCTACTACCACTTCTACTACTACAACCTTCTCACTTTCACTCTTGAAAGATATGAGGATTGAAGTAAGGTTCCAACTAATGAGATATCCTTTACAATGAAGATCAGTGTATAAGGATAGGATATCTCTCTAAGCTTGTGTATGGATATACAATGTAGTTCAGCTTAGATGAAGTGATTGAAGACTAAGATAGTCTTTGAAAGCTTTGAAAGCACTCTAGCTTGTAAGAACCTAAGGTTAGAGGTGCTTGGTTGAGGTTGAAGTTGGATGCTTTCAAATGGTCTTCACACTTCTGTATTTATAGACAAATGAAGGATTTGCCCGTTGGAGAGGCAGCCCCAAATGTCCATAAATGTCTTCTTTCAGTTCTTCAACTTTGAAGACAGAATCTTGATAGTGACATGTCCTCATTTGGGAAATAAACGGCTGTTAAGACTTTGTCTTCATTCTGCAGCACTCTACCCAATGTCTGACTTTCAGATTCTCTTGTTAGGACTTGGACATGGCTTCTGATGGTTGTTCCAATGATAGGACAACATTCCTCATCATTTGGACAACTCTCCTTATCACTATCAGCAGTCTTGCTTATCAGCAAGGTTGGCTTGCTCTTCTTCAGATGACTTGACTCATACCCTTTGCTTCACTTCAAGGTGATCTTAGCATGTTGATTTGTAGTTCTTTAGGGTTTGGTTGTCTCTATCTTTTCAGCATAGTTGACCTCAGGCTTTCAGAGCACTTGATCTTGATTTCTTGTACTGAGACAACTCCTCTGGACAACTCTCCTGATCAGCATAGTTGGTCTTCCAAAATACTTAGTGTTGTATCCAGAGTTTGAGCCTTGAGGGGACTTGTTCTTGATGGACTTCAAAGCATATGTTCCCCCTCAAATTGTGCATCTAATCAACTAAGAGCTGCCTAACATTTTAGCTCCTCATCTAGCCTTTATACTATATGTTCTATCTCTAGAACATACTGAACTTGACTTAGGCATGTCTCAGGGGGTTTTGGTATTAGATCAAAACATATCTCATTTTATTCCCAACAAATACACTTATTGATAATTTCTTGGTTTCCTTCTGTGTGTAACCCTTTGAAAAACATCGAGGGTTCCACATGCACTTTCCCTTCTGCAATGAACTGGCCAAGATCAAACTTAGCTTGCATGTTAGTTCTCACGTCAAATAGAGAGATAATAGACATCTTTAGTAGATAGAGTAAGAACAGGGGAGTTTGATTTTGCAAGAAATTCGAAAGCTAGAATAGGGGAGTTATGAAAACGTGGGGCAAGTTGTGTGTGGAAGATGAGTTTTGTTAGAACTGAAATTCCAATCCAACGGCCAAAATTGAAGAATTAGATCCAATGGTTGGGGCCTTTGGTATTCAGTTACAGAATCGAGAATATTATGTGATTTGATATTGTAAAATTTGGAATTCGCCTCTTCTATTAGTTAGGTCAGGGGAGTGTACTCATCCGACCTTGTATAGTAGAGTGGTGTGCGAACTGAGTGTATACACCTCATTAAAATGGGAGTGTATAAATCCAATTCTAGGGTTTTCCAACTTTTAGCATTATCGAATTACCATAATACCCTTAATTTGTTTTGATTAAACACTTAACATATTTAAATCAAGAGAACACTTATTTTGTCTGTTCGAGGCCATCCAGAACAGACGAGTAGACTTATGAACACAAGACGAGTTCCCCCTTCACCTGTGCTAGTCTATTCTTGAACGTCGAACGACTTTCATGTACCTATCTTATCATATACAACGTGTAATTGTAGGTACAAGTAGAGTAAAATAAATAGGGTGAATATCAATCTAATGCAATGATCAAGGTTTCGAACAAGATGACTTTTAACAAACATAGGAGTCAACATAAGGATATTTAAGAAATCATAGATTCCCCCTTAAATGTTTATTCCCTTAGTATTACCCTCAGCTTTACCAGCTTCCTCATTGGGTTGTTTGGTCATCTAGTCTAGCCTTGTATACCTGTCTGTTGCGTGAGTAGTCAAGTGCTCTGTTCTTGTCTCCTTGTTTTTTTTTTTTATGTACCTGACTGGTTAGTACATGTCTATAGGCAAGTAGGGTCTAGATCAATTAGCCCTAAACTAATGCATAACTCACGAAATCGAGCTTCAGCTAATGGTTTTGTGAAAATATCAGCTCTTTGAAAATCAGTATGAATCTTTTCCATGCGAATGTCCTTCTTTTCTACATGATCACGTATGAAATGATGCTTTACATCAACATGCTTACAACCTGTGTGCAAAACAGGATTTTGTGTAATGACAATGGCACTATTACTATCACAGAAAATAGGAACATTTGATTCATGTATGTTGTAATCTCTAAGCTGTTGCATGAGCTAGAGTAGTTGACTACAACAGCTACCAGCAGCCATGTACTCGGCTTCGGTAGTAGAGGTAGCTACACTAGTCTGCTTTTTCGAAAACCATGAAATGAGTTTTGTGCCTAAGAATTGACAAGAACCAAATGTAGATTTCCTATCTATTCTACAGCCTCCAAAGTCAGAGTCTGAGTAGCCACTTAAGGATAGATCATCATTTGAGGGATACCATATACCACGATTGATGGTCCCTTTCAAATATTTTAAAATCCGTTTCGTGGTTTCCATGTGACTTTCCTTTGGATTGGCTTGGAAACGAGCACAAACACCAACAGAGAATGCAATGTCTGGTCTACTAGCAGTTAGATACAGTAGGGAACCAATTAATCCACGATAATAAGATTGGTCAGCACATTTACCGCGTTCATCTGGATCCATTCTGTAAGTTGGTTGCATCGGTACGCCAGCAGACTTACAAGTCTTAATCCCATACTTGTCTAGAAGATTTCTAGTGTACTTCGCCTGATTTATGAAAATCCCTTCTGGGGTCTGTTTTACTTGAAGACCAAGAAAGTAATTCATTTCACCCATCATGGACATCTCAAATTTACTTTGCATGAGTGTCGAAAAACTTTCACTCAGCTTTTTGTTAGGTGACCCAAAAATGATGTCATCTACGTAAATTTGGACGAGTAAAATGTCTTTCCCTTCTTGTCTTCTGAACAAGGTTCTATCGACCTTGCCCTTAGTAAAACCATTTTCCAATAGAAAGAAAGAGAGAGTATCATACCATGCTCTTTGAGCTTGCTTTAGTCCGTATAAGGCCTTCTTCAATCTGTACACCTGATCGCCTTTGACTTCGAAACCTGGAGGTTGTTCAACATACACTTCTTCCGCAAGAATACCGTTAAGAAATGCACTTTTAACATCCATTTGATATACAGTAAACTTCATGTGAGCAGCATATGCAAGGAACAATCGAATGGCTTCTAGTCTAGCAACAGGAGCATATGTTTCATCATAGTCTATGCCTTCAGCTTGTGAATAACCTTGGGCTACTAGTCTAGCCTTATTCCTAACGACTACATCATTCTCATCTTTCTTATTTTTGAAAATCCATCGAGTGCCAACTACATTATGATGTTTAGGCCTATCGACAAGTTCCCAGACGTCGTTTCGAACAAACTAGTTCAAGTCGTCTTGCATAGCGATGATCCAATTACTATCAGCCAATGCCTCTTTAACAGTGGTAGGCTCGATAGATGAGAGGAAACAACACCAGCAAAACATAGTTGGACTACGCTGTTCTTGCGACTCAAAGAGTTGTCGTCTAGTCTTCACACCAACAGTAGAGTCACCAATAATATTTTCAGTATCATGCGCAGATTTCCATGTTTTTCTATTCTTAATAGTAGCACTATCATCATCTATATCATGTACAGCATCATGCATGTCAACATCATTTGTATCATCAACAGATTTACCAGGAGTTATGGAGTCAACTAGAGCAGGCATGTCAGCTGGTCTAGAAGACTTACCTTGAGCACTTACCTTCTCTTTGTCATCAGACTCGAGAGCTTTCATGAATGGATTGTAGGCTTGAACGGATTCATATACCTCTGAATCTTTGTCAGATTCGATCGTTAGCTCAGTAATTTTCTCACTGATCTTGTTGGCAGACGAGTCCTGTCGAGATTCATCGAAAACCACATGTGGTGTTTCTTCCACACAAAGAGTTGAGTAGTTGAATACCCTAAATGCCTTGCTAGTCGAGGAGTATCCTAAGAATATTCCCTCGTCTGCTTTGGCATCGAAGGCATTCAACTTGCTCTTTCCATTGTTATGGATGAAACACTTACAACCAAATATATGGAAATATGAAATGCGGGGTTTTCTACCTTTCCAAACCTCATAAGGTGTCTTGCCTAGAGCTTTGTTGATCGCGCTTCTGTTCTGTGAGTGGCATGCAGTATTGATAGCTTCTGCCCAAAACTTTTGAGGCGTATTGTACTCGGCTATCATGGTTCTACAGGCTTCTTTGAGAGTTCGATTCCTTCTTTCTGCTACACCGTTTTGTTGTGGTGTCCTGGCTGCACTTGTAAGATGCTGGATACCACGTTTAGCACAGAAATCTTTGATATAGCAATTAATGAACTCAGTTCCTTTGTCACTACGAATCTTGACAATGGACTGGTTCTTCTCGACTTGTAACTTCTTCAACAGTTCAGGCAGAAGTGTTTGTGTATCACTCTTCTTGTGTAGGAAGACTACCGAAGTAAACTTAGAATAGTCGTCTACAACAACAAGAGTGTACCTTCTACCATTCAAGGTTTGAGGAGTTATCGGACCATGAAGATCCATATGTAGGAGTTCTAAGACTCTACTAGTTGAGAGAGTAGGAATTGACTTAAAAGAACCTTTCACCTGTTTACCCTGTTGACAAGCCGTGCATACATGTGACTTGTAGTAAACTTCATTGGGAATACCTTCTACAAGGTAATCTCTGGCTATCTTATTAAGAACCTTAAAGTTTAGATGACAGAGGCGTCTATGCCAGAGCCAACTAAGTTCTTTAGGATTCTTAGTAAGTAGACAGGTGTCCCTCGGACAACTGTTCCAATTCACTATGTACACACTTCCTTGTCTTACGCCGACTAGTAGGACTGTGTGTGTCCTTTTGTCAATGATCTGACATTTGTGGCTTTTGAACTGCACCTTGTATCCACGATCACAAAACTGTGAAACAGAGAGTATATTATATTTCAAACCTTCAACATATGAGACATCTTGTATCTCTACGTCTCCATTCCGGATGTAACCAAATCCTTTAGTGACAACTGTGGAGCTATCACCAAATATCACTTTTGGTCCTTCTTGCTCATGGTAACTTGATAAGAGAGCCTTGGTACCAGTCATGTGGTGCGAACAACCACTGTCTATATACCAGGTTTCTCCTACTGAGCCACCTTTCTTATACAAGTCAAGTCGACCCTGCAATGAAGATATTCAATAATTTAGGTACCCATTTGTTTATTGGGGTCCTTGGGGGTTAGTCGTGTTCAGAGGAATCCAAATATACATTGGAGTCTTGAACAAGTTCGATCTCTTAAGCTTTCGCCCATACTTGTTACAAAATAAGACCTTGTTGTCCTTCTCTGTTCTATCTTTCGAGTTCGGGTCTACTCGTTGGAGATAACCTTTCGACTTGATCTCTACTTGAGCAGGCACTGGTCTATGATAGTCAGAGTAGGGTTTGTAAGCATTAGGTCCATACGGTTTATAGACGCGTTTGGGTCTTTCCTCACTAATAATATCATATGATAAAGGTGGAGGATATAGGACAACTTGTGTACGATATTTTGGAGCTACCTGTCTAGGTCTAGACGAGTAGAGCTGAGACTGCCTTATGAAAGGAGGTCTAGGCTCTTGTCATTTAGTCTGTACCTGTCTAGTACTCGTCTCCTCAGGATACCAGTCCTCGTATCTGACCTGGTTGGGTCGTCCACGATTAGTGGTCCTTTGAAGATTAGTTCTAGGTGGAACAGGCTTGTAGTTACCATTTTTTTACCTCCCTTGGTAATCGGAATGTTAACCCGAGTCTGTTTAGGTACAGTACCTTGAGATGGAGTACCAATATCGTATATCATTGGTCCTTTTCCTTTATCATTTGGCAAAAGTCTTGCGTTAGTAGTAGTAGGGTTCTTAATGACTCGAGTAGACGAGCTAGATGACTCAGCACCTATACCTGTCTTGTCACCTGGATCTCTATACCTATCTGACAGTTCAAGGTTAATCTTTGAAGAGTTAACCAGGTCAGTAAGCTTGAGATCTAATGTGACAACCTCGGTCTCTAAGAACTTATTACGTTCTTCAAGTCTATTGCACTTGCTCTTTAAAACATTGAACTCATTTCTCTCAGTTGCATCTGTCTTAAGTAGGTCTTGATATAACCTGTCTGTCAATGCACACTTTTCTTTGAGTTGTCTCAACTCTTAAGTCAAGCGTTCATTTAGGACTGTTACATTAGGATCTACTTTGGACTGAGCTTCCTTAAGATCAATGATTTCTTGTTTTAATACAATGTTCTCATCACTGACTTCGATGAATGCTTGGTTAGCAAGTAGAAGGTCGTCTTCAACATCACTAGTAGAGTGCTGCAGACTACTTCCTACTTCACTACTAGCAGTGCCACTTTCATCAGTATCAGAATCATCACAAGATTGAAAAGAAGTAGCAGATGATACCTCTTGGTCGATTTTAGCCATGTAGCATAGGCCATCATCTACTATAAATGCTTCGTCGTGGTCTTGATCAGATGGGTAGCTAGATAAGGACGATGGCAACTCGTCTGAATCCGAATCAGAGTCATCATTGGCCATCATTGCCTTCTTGCCACGGTTGTATCTTCTTTCCCTTCGAGCTTTACGTTCTTCTCGATCGTCAGTGCTCAGGTCTGGACATTCATAAATGTAGTGACCTGTCTTTTCACAGTTGTAGCACAAGAGATCGTTAGTAGCCTTTTTAATAGGAGATTTATCCCTACGCTTATCACGTCTATCAGAACGCTGAATCTTCCTATCGTTAGACTCTCTATCTCGTCTATTACCTTTCGAGACTTCGTCTCTCCTTTCGGACGAGTTTCGGTCTCGTCTGGTGTCAGACGAGTTCTTAGAAGTAGACGCTCTATGATCCTTATAGAACTTCTTGTATCTTCCGAAACGTTTATTCAGCCTATCAAACTTTCTAACCATGAGGCTCACCTGATCCTTCAGACTAAGATCAGTATCTAACTCGTCTTTTACAGAGGCAGACTTAGTTTTAGACTTAGACCTGTCTACCTTAGTGGACTTAGAAGAGCTAGACTTAAAGGCAACGTTCTTAGATACAACATGTTCTCTGTCACTACTGACTACAGGTTCATCTTCGTCTAAGTCAAACTCATGGGCTTTAAGAGTTTGAAAATGGTCTCTGCACTCCACTTATCTATGTCTTGGGTATTCTTAACTAGCATCTTTACCATTTTCCATCGGGGATCTAAGCTCTTAAGAATCCTAAGATTGATTTCACGAGGAGTATAGGTTTTACCAAGAACTTCAAGGTCATTCATAATTTTAGTAAAACGAGTATCCAGCTGGTCGATAGTTTCGCCAGCTTTCATCCGAAATGATTCAAATCTTTGGACAGCAGTGGATAATTTGCTCTCTTTGATCAGGGATGTCCCTTCACAAATGATAGCTAATCTGTCCCACATCTCTTTGGCAGTTTTACATTTTAACACTTTTCCTAGATACTCGTTAGGAAGAGTGTGTAAGATGTAATTTTTTGCCAAACTATCCAAATTATTTTGACGCATTTCTTCTGAGGTTAGATCAGACCTTGGTTTCTTGACGAGCATGCCAATTGGTTTGTCTTTGTCAAGATTAGCAGTATTTGGGACCATTGTCACGATCGGACCCTCGGTCACAACAGAGATCATTAGATCGTGCGTGGAGCTGAAAATCGCTTCCATTCGCAGCTTCCAGTAGCCGTAGTCCTGAACCTGGAACTTGGGCAACTTATTAGCACTTATTTCAAGAGACAAATTGAGTAAGTAGATTAGTGCTAATCAGTTTTATGATCAAGAAGCAGATAAGTCAATAACACGGAACAAGAAACAGATATAACAAGAATGTTGATCAAGAACACGTAAGCAAATACAATCACGGACCAAGACTTCACCCTAAGTCTTAAGTCGGTTATCAAGAAACAGCAGTTCGTAAACTACTGCTCTGATACCACTTGTAGGTCCTGAAGATGAGTTAATATCGAGGGAAGCTAAAGAAAATGTCTAGAGGGGGGTGAATAGACTTTTCTAAAATCTTTCGATATATCAGAATTAAGCAATATGCGGAATACAGAAATTAATAATGAGCCCAATTAAAGTTTATACTCAATCTTCTTAATTCGAGAACTCTGTTCTATTCTCAACTTGACTTGTTCAGTTATGTGTGTAAACAATTAAGCAATTAAACAAAACAGTAAAGTAAACAACACAAACAATTTATAGTGGTTCGACAACTTGTCTACGTCCACTCTCACAACCCAGTTGTAATGTTTCCACTAACTCTTCCAATCGAGTACAAAGTGTGAGTTCTTGTTCTTTTGAGTCTCAAGAAAAAGACTTAGATCTTCTAAGACTATACCACCAGATATGTCTACGATCTTACTAGAAATTTAACAAGTATCTAGCAACTTGAAAATAGTAAACAAAAATGTAAAACTTATTCAGTAGCAGTCTTCTGATTTCTTCACTTGTCTTCTGACTTGCTTTCTGAACTTCAACTCTGAGAGTAACTTGCTTAAGTATTTCTCCAGTATGTAGCTTATCAGTATTCAGTAGTGCAGTAGTATCAGTAGTCTTGAATCGATGAACACTACGTAGTATTTATAAACTTCTGAAATCAAGAACTTAGTTAGTTGTAACCAACTCTTCTTGAAAACTAACTTGTAACTGCATCTTCTTATCCATCCACGCGTTTAAGTTATTTAGTTATTTATAACTAACTTCTTTAACCTTATCTTCACACGCGCTTCATCTTTACTTCAAGTTGACTTGTCTTGTTGAGTCTTGTTGCACACCTGTCTTGAGTAGTAGACTTCATTCTTCTTGTCTAGTCTGGTCTTCTTGTGTGATCTTCAACAGTAGACTATTATAAACCTAACAAGACTATTATATTACTTTAAGCTTATAACTCAGCTTAGTCAACTTATAAAACTATACAATGAACCTATCTATTACATATGAAAATCATGAGCTCTATACAATGATTAATATAGCTCAATAACAAACTTATACAGTCAATATAACGAATATGAAGTACTTATAAATCGTACTTATCTTTTAAACTTTGAATAATATTTATCTTTCAAATGTGAACTCTACTGGTCTATTCAAGATGACTCCTCTTAACAAGACTAGATCAGTCAACACTTAGAAAAATTCAAACTACTTTTGGCTTATCAAAACTTCATCTTATCTTTTGATCATCAACTAGGACTTGTTTCAGGATTCATATCCCAACACCAGCTACCATGGCATTTCTGTTGTTCAGCCTTTTGTCTCTTTTGTTCTGCCTTTCTTTTCTTTCTTTTGCACTCAGGTCAGGACAATCATACTGAAAGTGACCCTTTTTCTGGCAGTTGTAACACACATCTTCATCATCATTCTTCTTGCTTGAGGACTCCTTCCTCCTTGATGATGATGGTTCACCTTTGCTGTATTTCTTTCTGTCAGCATATCTTTCTTCTTTCTTCTCATCAGAGACTTTGTCCTCTGATTTGTTGTCAGGAGAGCTGAATCTCCTTCTGGTTCTGTTGTCTTGGTAGAACTTTTTGTATCTACCAAATCTGGAGTTGAGTTTCTCAAATCTCCTAGCCATGAGTGCCAGCTCCTCCTTCATTTCAGATTTTGAAACAGTTTGAGAGGATCTTTGAGTATTCTTATTTTTTGTTTCAGCAGCTTTGAAAGCAACACCTTTGCTTGAGGAGGATGGCTCTTCATGCACTTTCTTTATGTTCAAATCAAACTCATATGCTTTGAGTTCAGAGAACACTTGCTGCATGGGCATGTTGTCAAGATTGCTGGTGTTTTGCATCATGACAGAGTATATGTCCCACTTGGATGTGAGACTTGTCAGAATCTTCAAAGCAACTTCTCTTTTAGCATAGAACTTGCCAAGAGAGTTTATCTCATTCATGATGTCAATGAATTTGCCATCTAGATGATCAATAGTTTCATTGGCTTCCATAGAGAATTGTTCATATTTTTGGATAGCCACTTGAAGCTTGTTTTCTTTTATCTTTTGGGTACCTTCACACATAAGTGCTAAGGTGTCCCAAATCTCTTTTGCAGTAGTGCAGTGGTACACTCTTCCCATCACTGCATCTGGAATGGTCTGATACAAAGTATTCATGGCAATGTAGTTCAGGTTGTGCCTTTTTCTCTCTTCAGCTGTAAGGTCATCCTCATCCTTTGGTAGCAACTCCCTTGGATCTGCTTTTTGAGCATCAGTGAGCTTGGGATTTGCTTTGGTGAATGTGAAGGGCCCTCTGGTGATGACTTTGAACATTTCATCATGCTGACAAGCAAGATGTGCTCTCATCCTGATCTTCCAGAAATCATAATTCTCAATTGAGAACATTGGCAATTTGTGATGAGAAATATGATTGACTTGGTTTAGACCCATGTTGTTGATGGTATTGACAGCATCTCCTGGAACTGCATTGTTAGCCATTTAATTTATGGAAATAGGTATAGATAAGCACACAAAAGTTTTTCAGAAATTTGGATCAGTTCAGTGACCACAGAAATAATGTGATTTTGAAAATCAGTGATTTCCAGAGGCAGTGGTCTTTGAACCCCTGCTCTGATACCACTTGTTGGTCCTTGGTGGAGTATGACACAAGTGTATGGGGGGGGGGGGGGAATGCACTTGTGTATGCAAATTCTTTCTTTTCAAACAGTTTAGTCTTATCAGGCAGGTTGTCTCACAACAAGCCTGAGTGTGAACTTTGATAGATACTTGTCCTACTGATTACTATTAAGTGATCAGTTGGCTAAATATCTAAAAGAGTTGCTAAGTGCGGAATGTGGTTGGCCTTTGACTCAAAGAAATACTCCAAGATGATTTCTGAAAAACACAATTATCAGGGACTTTGTCCAAAACAGTTTTTCTTAACTTACTGAGTTTTGCTCTTTGAAATATGATTGAATGTAAGTGCAATAATAAAGGCAGTAAGTAAATGGCACACAATTTATAGTGGTTCAGAGACTCAAGCTCCTACATCCACTTTCCCTGATTGAACAGGATAATTCCTTCACAATGGAATTAGCTTGTTTTATAGTGCCAAGGTGAACTGATCAACAACACTCTCTTAGTGTTTTGATCCCTAGGATAATCTGAGTCCTAGTGCTCAATCTCTCTGAGTTAAGACTGTGTTTCATAATAACAGTCCTTAACTCCTCACTTCTTACAACAAACACTACTTCACTCAATGAGGTAAGGGTTTGAGGTTTGGTTCCAACTAGTAGAGATATCCTTTACAATAAGAACAGTGTAAAGGCTTAGGATATCTCAATGTTAAGCTTTGGATATTACAAAGATTGGCTTAGCTATTTGAAGTGATCAGGAAACTTGGGATTCTAAAGAACAGCTTTGGTTTCCTTTGATTTGCTTGATGATAGTTTGATAGCAAGTAGTTGGATGATTGAATCCTTTGATCACTTCTGTATTTATAGGCAAATTTGAACAACTAACCGTTGGAGGGATAGCAATTCAAACTTGTCTATTTGCAGCACCATTGAAACGGCTATGAAGCTTGGCATCCTTTTATCCACTGTGTAAAAGCTTCTTCAATGGTTGCTAGAATGAATGTGTTGACTTCTGAAAAATGCGGCTGAGATGACTTGTGTCAGATTCCAAATATGCACATTTCCCAAGGTTGATTTGTGGCAAACTCTACACTCAACCAACGGTCAGATGGGACAACTTCCCTGAACATTCCTGCTGCAACTTTAGAATGTTCCAACATTCATTCAATGCTTCTATCTTTAATGCTAGTCTTCAATGCTTGGTTCAGGCTTGATTGGCAATAAATGCTTCATTGAATGTGTCTTCTGAGTATAGCATTCAATGTACTTGATCATTGGCACTCTGATTGATCTGATCATTTGCATTTATGAGCATTGCCTTATCACTCTTGATCTTTTCAGCCATGTTGTCCACTCAGTCAGCTTGTCTTGTAAACTCAGCAAGTTTGACCTCAAGTACTTAACACTTATCAAGTTGCCTAACATTTCAGCTTTGGACAACTAACCTGAACTCTAAATCTCACAATATTTCTGAGATTTTAACATTTCAGCATTTCTACATTTACTCAAGTATCCTGAGACAACTAAGCTGATCTCACTTGAGTGTATCTCAACTAATCTGAACATCATCAATCAGGGGTTTTGGTATCTAAATCAAAATCATTTTATTCCCAACAAGGCCCAATTCGGCGGCCCATTTTTAAAACAAGCATGTGGCCCACTTATACTCCAAATTGGTGTCCAATTTAATACACGCAACAGCTGGGCCCATCTTCAATATTTTGAAGGCCCAAGCCTATTTTGATTCAAGGGAATATGGGAAAAAAGGGCAGGCCCACGCGATTTTTCATCAATACAAGAGGGAATTAAACAGCAGAGTTTTTTCGGCCAATTCACGCAGAAAACAGAGAGCATATGGCAGCGCTCTATTGGGGAGAAACCTCCCCTCCCACACCATCCACCCACTCAATAGTTTAATTTAATCATTTCTTAGATAGTTTTTAATGTAGTATTTTATTTTATTGCAAGTGTTGGAGATTTGAAGATCATTTGAGGTGATATTTTTCCTTAATTCCATGTTGTATTGTTTATCTTTTATGAGTTTGATTTCAATTATTAATTTAATTATTTATTAGGTTTGTTGGTGTTTGGGTGTTTGGATTTATGAGGAATTTTGATTTTTAGTTTAGTTTGGATTGTTTAATTCTATTAGTGGTGTATTGATTAAATTAGTGGGTATTTATTGATCAATTGCATGATTTCAATTATTAGGTTTTATATTGAAGCATGATTAGTGCAACAAGAGTTGGTTAATTGTGTAAATCGTATAATCGAGGGTTGGGATAGTGTGATTTGAGTATATATTGGTTTATCGCAACGAGAGTTGGGTAAATTTCATTAGAACCCAATTAATTTACATTGATTACTTGAATGCGAATTTAGGTAATTAGTGAGAAGATCATAGGAGTTTGGTTTCTAGTATTCAAGTGGAAAAGCATGATTGGATTAAATTAGTATAGCTTAGGTAGAATCCTCTAATTGTGTGATTACCCGGGTAAGAACGACTCTATCCTTCCTCCCGATCTTAGGTGCCTTATTAGATACATCCTTAGTGATTGCTCTTATCATACACCAACTAATGAATTAAACGTCCAAGTTAAGCTTTAATCGATTTCACATAATGAAGAACACCCGAACACTACTTCTCACATTTGATATTTGATAATCGTTTTACTTGCTTTTCCTAGTTAGTTTTTATCTTGTTGATTTTTACATTTAGTCTTTAGCTCACCCCCATGTTCTATCACTATAATTACGTGTCGACACACAACACTAAGGCTACGCAAGCTAACTAATCCTGTGGTTCGATAATTTAACCGGGCACTTACTTTTATTACTACGAGGATCCTCTTATATTTGAGAGGTGAGTATTGAAAAATACGTGTCAGTAATCCTCTTCAATTTCATGAAATTGATAGGAATACAAAAAAAAAAAAAACTAAGGTACAAATTGAGAAGAAAATTGTATTTCTCTTCAATTTCATTAAATTGAGAGAAATACAACAAGCCGCCGCCGAAAAATATGAAGAGAAGAAAAAAATTTATTCCTCTTCAATTTCATGAAATTGAGAGAAATACAACCAGCCGCCGCCAAAAAATATGTTGAAAAGAAAAATTGTATTCCTCTTCAATTTCATGAAATTGAGAGAAATACAACAAGCCGCCGCCGAAAAATATGTTGAGAAGATTGAGAGAAATACAACCAGCCGCCGCCAAAAAATATGTTGAAAAGAAAAATGTATTCCTCTTCAATTTCATGAAATTGAGAGAAATAAAACAAGCCGCCGCCGAAAAAATATGCTGAGAAGAAAAAATTGTATTCCTCTTCAATTTCATGAAATTGATAGGAATACAACAAGCTGACGTCGTGTGAAGAAGTCGTTGAGAAGAAAAAATTGTACTCCTCTTCAATTTCATGAATTTGATATTAATACAACAAGATGACATCGTGTGAAGACGTCGTTGAGAAGAAAAAAATGTACTCCTCTTCAATTTCATGAAATTGATAGGAATACAACAAGCTGACGTCGTGTGAAGAAGTCGTTGAGAAGAAAAAATTGTACTCCTCTTCAATTTCATGAAATTGATAAGAATACAACAAGTTGACGTCGTGTGAAGAAGTCGTTGAGAAGAAAAAATTGTAATCCTCTTCAATTTCATGAAATTGATAGGAATACAACAAGCTGACGACGTGTGAAGAAGTCGTTGAGAAGAAAAAAATTGTAATCCTCTTCAATTTCATGAAATTGATAGGAATACAACAAACTTGCAAAAAAAGAGGAAAAAAAAAGAGGAAAAAAAAAAAGATACACGAAGCTACCTCTGATTTTGTGCTGTTGAATGCGTGCGTGCCTCCACTTTCTTCTTCTTAATGGAGTGATATGAGCAAGAATGAATGAACATGTGCCTCCTTTTATAGGATGATTTGAGGTTCAGTTTTTTATTGGATGATTTGAGGTTCAGTTAATAAAGGAAATAATTGGAATTGGAAAGAAAAAATCTTGTTAAAATCAAAGAAAGCAATTGGGCCAAGAAACCTATGCGGGCGAATGCTTAAATGAGTTTTAGTCCAAAATTGGACTAATGATGGCAGTTGTTGGGCTCAAAACAAAAAATATGTGTATTGGACCCAACCAATTAAAAAAGGGGGGAGGCCTAATTCGACAATTAAGGGAGATCCAACTTGACATCGCTGCGTTTGAAAAAACATATATATATACTTCGACCCGATAAAAAAAACGGATTTAACATTAAAAGTCTGATAAGTTGCGTGCTCCATTCACTCCAAGACATAAATCGTCCGTGAACAAAGCACGAGGGGGCATTTGTAAGCAAATTAAATTTGCACCCAATCAAATGGCGACACGTGGACAAATATATATTAAAATAAAATTAATTTACTATTTAAAATTTGAGAATTCAATTAAATTAATTCTCTAATTAAATAGTTAAATTAGTGATATTTAATATACACGATACAAGTCGGTCAAATTATACGAGTATCGAAATACTCGTAATTTGTAAGCATAAATTTGACTTACCATATATGGAGACAATCAAATCACACATCTTCAAAAAAGGAAGATAATTAAATTAAAACCAATCACGTCAATCAAATCGGCATCAGCCAGTAAGAAGGCGCCACGTGGCACGGTAAAGAGGGAAAGTTTTCACTCCCTCACCCTATAAATAGGGTCCTCCCTCATTCATTTCGCAGACACAACACAAAAGCATTTCAAGACTCTAGAATTCTCTGCAGAGATTCAAGGCGTTCTTGAGTATTCGAAGGAGCTTCAAAGACGTTCTTCACCCAAATCATCTGAAGACGACGTTCGATCCGAGATTAAGGTGTTAAACCCCTCACATCGACGTTCTTCTCAAAGTTTTCTTCGCGGACTCTTTGAAGATTCAAAGGCGTTCTTCGCGGACTCTTGAAGTTTCGAAGACGTTCTTCATTGGCTCTTGAAGATTCAAAGACGTTCTTCATCACAGTCAAATGTGTTCGTCCAAAAACTCACTAAATCAACGTTTGATCCATAACAAGACTTCAAGTCCTTGGATAAACGTTACAAATCTTCAAATTCAATCGTGGTCAAGAACAAAGCGAGGATCACGCCACAAAATCTTCCAAGTCAAAGTCAATATGAGAATAAGAGGAGAATTAAATAGAGATTGTAAAACCACAAAGTTTTATCGGTTTAATCTGAAATAAATAATATTGTATTTCAAATTCGTGTTTTTATATTAATTTCACGAAATTTGTTGTTACATATTAAGAGAGTTGTCACCCACATTTTTTAATAAAAATATGTTTACCTTATTTTTATCGCCTTTTATGTGCATATTTGCAGGTGTTTTAAATTTATTGGTTAACAAATTGGCACGCCCGGTGGGACAATTTTCGCTGTTCATCTCCACTCTCCAAGGATTCATATATGCAGAATTTCATAGGAGCATGTCAAATCGTCGTTGGGGGCATGCTAAATCACCTTTTGAGTTCTACATCAAGATTTCAAGATCAAGTTGCATTCGAAATTCGAAATAGATCTCTACAACAGATCTCGAAGGGGTATTTGTAGACACTGAAATTTTATTAAAATTTGAAAGTGTCAAATATTTTGTAAGTCCTAGTTTTGGAAATAAGAATATAAAATAATATCTCCAAAACTTGAGGGATTATCTATTTCCTTAGATTTTTTGAATATCTTTCTTGCTCTCTAAGTCTTTCATCTCTTATAAATAAGAGAGTGAAAATAGAATTTCAGTAAGTTAGATGGAATAAGTCAATCACGACTCCATCAACTTCCTACTACTAAATTGTAGGTCAAATCGAGTCTGATGGAATAAGTCACAAACGACCCCATCAACTCCCTACTATCAAATTGTAGGTTAAATTCAAAATCCGGAACACGTCGCTGAGACCTCGGTATCACATATGTTTAGAGAGAGGAATCAAGAGATCAACGAGAGTTTAAATCCAGGTGTTTAAATTTATTGGTTAACAAAAATTTATTGGTTAACAAGAACATATCTTTAAAACAAGAAATCGTTAATCTAAGAGAAGCCCAGTCTAAAATAGATCCGAATATAGTTCTCTTAAACGAACGCTTGACAGAAGAGTTGAAACAACTCAAAGACAAGTGTGCATTAACAGACAAGTTGCATCAAGACTTGTTAAAGACCCAAACCAGTGAGACTAATGAATTCAATGTTTTAAAGAACAAATGCAAAAAGCTTGAAGAGAGCAATAAGTTCTTAGAGAATGAAGTCTTGAATCTAGACCTTAAACTAGCTGACTTGGTTAATTCCTCACGGATTAATCAGCAATTGTCAGATAGGTATAGTGCTCCAGATGACAAGACAGGGTTGGGTGCTGATATGCCCAGCTCATCTACTCCTGTCATTAAGAACCCTAATGTTTCTAGTTCAAGTTCTTTGACAAATGATAAAGGAAAAAGACCAATGGAATACGATAATGGAACAAAATCTAAGGCAAATGTACAAGTACAGTCTAGAAGCAAGATTTCGACTACCGAGAATGGTAAGAAGAATGTTGCTAATAGACAAGTACCATTTAGAACAAGTCAGCAGAGGTTTACTAATCCGGGTAGACCAAATCAGGTCAGATATCAGGATTGGTATCCTCAGCAGACAAAACCTAAACAAGTACAAACTCGTTGGAAAGAGCCTAAACCTCCTTTTATAAGGCAGTCTCAGTTCTATACAACTAGGCATAGGAAATTTGTCCCGAATTATCGTACTCAACCTGTCTTATATCCTCCACCTTTATCATATGATATTGTAATAGAGGAAAGACCTAAACGAGTCTATAAACCGTATGGCCAAATGCATACAAGCCTTATTCGAACTATCAAAGACCAGTTGTGCCTACTCAAGTAGAGGTTAAATCCAAAGGATACCTCAGACGAGTAGACCCAAGGTCTGAAGATAGATCAGATAAAGATAACAGGGTACTATTTTGTAACAAGCATGGTAGAAAGTTAAAGAGGTCTCATTTGTTTAAAACTCCAATGTACATATGGATTCCTCTTAATGCTACTAACCCCCTAGGACCTCAATAAATAAGAAGGGTACCTAAATTAATAAATATCATCATTGCAGGGTCGACTCGACTTGTACAAGAAATGTGGTTCTGTAGGAGAAACTTGGTACATTGATAGTGGTTGTTCACACCACATGACAGGTACCAAGGCTTTTCTATCGAGCTACTGCGAACAAGAATGACCCAAGGTAATCTTTGGTGATAGCTCAACGGATTTAACAAAAGGTTTCGGATACATCAGAAATGGAGATGTAGAGATACATGACGTATCCTACGTTGAAGGTTTGAAGTACTACTTACTTTCTGTTTCACAATTTTGCGATAGAGGCTATAAAATTCAATTCAAAAGTCGTAAGTGTGAAATAATTGATAAAAGAACCCATACTGTTCTGCTCATCAGTGTCAGACAAGGCAGCGTATACATTGTGAATTGGAATAGCTGTCCTAGGGATGCTTGCCTTCTTAGTAAAAACCCTAAAGAGATCAGTTGGCTATGGCATAGACACCTATGTCATATGAACTTTAAGGTTATTAACAAGATCGCAAGAGATTACCTCGTTGAAGGCATACCCAACGAAATCTATTTCAAGTCACATGTGTGTGACGCATGCCAGAAAGGTAAGCAGGTAAAAGGTTCTTTCAAATCTATTCCTACTCTCTCAACCAGTAAAGTCTTAGAACTTCTACATATGGATCTTTATGGTCCCATTATACCTCCAACCTTGAATGGTAGAAGGTACACACTTGTTGTGGTAGACGACTATTCTAAATTCACATGGGTAGTCTTCTTACACAAGAAGAGTGATACACAAACTCTTCTACCTGATCTATTGAAGAGGCTACAAGTTGAGAAAAGTCAGCCCATTATCAAAATTCGTAGTGATAAGGGGACTGAATTTATTAATTCATATATCAAAGAATTTTGTACTAAAAGTGGTATCCAGCACATGACCAGTGCAGCTACGACTCCACAACAAAATGGTGTAGCTGAATGAAGGAACAGAACACTCAAAGAAGCCTGTAGAACCATGATAGCAGAGTATAATACTCCTCAGAAGTTTTGGGCAGAGGCGATCAACACTGCTTATCACACCCATAATAGAAGTGCTATCAACAAAGTACTTGGTAAGACACCCTATGAGGTATGGAAAGGTAGAAAGCTTAGAGTATCGTATTTTCATATATTCGGATGCAAGTGTTTTATCCATAACAATGGGAAAAGTAAGTTAAATGCCTTTGATGCTAAGGCAGACGAAGGGATATTCTTAGGATATTCCTCTACGAGCAAGGCATTTAGAGTGTTTAACTACTCAACTCTTTGTGTGGAAGAAACACCACATGTTGTTTTCGATGAATCTATACAGGACTCGTCTACCCACCAGATCAATAAGAAAGTAAGCGAGCTAAAGCTTCAATCTGACGACGAAACAGAAGTATACGAATCTGTACAAGCCTACAATCCATTCCTAAAAGTTCTTCATGAATCTGAAGACGAGGTGAAGGTAAGTGACAAAGGTAAGTCTACTAGACCAGTTGACATGCCTGCTCTAGTTGACTCGTCTACTCCTAATAAATATGCTAGTATAGATGATGTAGATATGCATGATGCTGTAGATGACTTAGATGATGAAAGCGTGCCTGTTAATTCTAGAAAAACCTGGAAATCTGCTCATTCAACTTAAAATATAATAGGTGATTCTAGTAAAGGTGTAAAGACTAGACGACAACTATTTGAGTCGCAAGAACAGACTAGTTCATCTCTATTTTGGTGGTGCTGTTTCCTTTCTTCTATTGAGCCTAAGACTGTTAAAGAAGCCTTGGCTGATACTAATTGGATCATTGCCATGCAAGATGAGTTGAATCAATTTATTCGAAATGACGTCTGGGAAGTTGTCGATAGACCAGAACACCATAATGTAGTTGGCACTAGGTAGATTTTCAAAAATAAGAAAGATGAGAATGATTTAGTTGTAAGAAATAAGGCTAGACTAGTAGCTCAAGGTTACTCTCAAGCTGAAGGCATAGACTATGATGAAACCTTCGCTCCTATTGCTAGACTAGAAGCCATAAGACTATTTCTTGCATATGCTGCTCATATGAAGTTCACTGTGTTTCAAATGGATGTTAAAAGTGCGTTTCTTAATGGTATACTTGCTGAAGAAGTTTATGTAGAACAGCCTCCTGGTTTCGAGGTCAAAGGAAATCAAGTGTACAGGTTAAAGAAAGCATTATACGGATTGAAACAAGCTCCAAGAGCCTGGTATGACACTCTCTCTCACTTTCTACTTGAAAACGGTTTTACTAAGGGTAAGTTCGATCGAACCTTGTTCAGAAGACAAGAAGGGAAGGACATCCTACTTGTTCAAATTTACGTGGATGATATCATTTTTGGTTCACCCAATAAAAGCATTAGTGAGAGATTTTCGAAACTCATGCAAAGTAAATTTGAAATTTCTATGATGGGTGAAATGAATTACTTTCTTGGTCTTCAAGTAAAACAGTCTGCTGAAGGCATTTTCATTAATCGAGCCAAATATACTCGTAATCTACTTGGTAAGTATGGTATTAAAACCTGTAAATCTATTAGAGTACCAATGCTACCCATCTACCGAATGGATCCAGACGAAAGAGGTAAATGTGTCGATCAATCTTATTATCGTGGCTTAATCGGTTCATTACCCTACTTGACTGCCAGTAGACCGGACATAACATTCGCAGTGGGTGTATGTGCTCGGTTTCAGGCCAACCCCAAGGAAAGTCACCTAGAATCTGCTAAAAGGATATTGAAATATCTGAAAGGAACCATTAATCGAGGATTATGGTACCCTACATATGATGATTTATTCTTAAGTGGATATTCTGACTCGGACTTTAGTGGTTGCAGAATAGATAGGAAATCAACATCTGGTTCATGTCAATTCTTAGGTTCTAAACTCATTTCATGGTTTTCAAAGAAACAGACAGGTGTAGCAACGTCTACTACTGAAGCAGAGTACATGGCTGCAGGAAGTTGTTGAAGTTGTTGTAGTCAGCTATTATGGCTAATGCAACAATTACGAGACTACAACATTGTAGAATCAAATGTACCAATATTCCGTGACAGTAATAGTGATATTGCTATCACTCAAAATCCTGTTCTTCATACTAGATGTAAGCATGTAGATGTTAGACATCATTTTATTCGAGATCATGTTAAGAAGAAGAACATACGCATGGAAAAGATTCATACTGACATTCAGAGAGCTGATATTCTTACAAAACCATTACCTGAAGCACAATTTAGAGAGTTATGCATTAGTTTAGGATTGATTGATATTGACCCTACTTGTGCATAGTACTGTACTAACAAGACAGGTATCCATACAAAAGATAAAGGAAGAACATATGAGTTCGACATAGATAAGTTCACATTCCTTCAGACTTGACTTGAAACAGGTAAAGCAAGATCAGACAAGATGATCAAACAACCCGATGAGGAAGTTGGTAAAGATGAGGGTAATACTAGGGGAATATACATTTAAGGGGGAATCTATGATTTCTTAAATATCCTTATGTTGCCTCCTAAGTTTGTTAAAAGTCATCTTGATCATAACCTTGACCATATGCTATGATTGATATTCATATATTTATTCTACTTTACTTCTCGTATCTACACTCACGCATCGATTGAGTTAGATATGTATGTTGGTCCCTGAACGAGTAGTGAATGGGATTAAAGTCTAGAGGGGAGGGGTGAATAGACTTTAAAACTTTTTCAAGAGAGTTGGGAACCTCTTCTGATTGCTATGTCTAACTGGACTACAAGTCTGCTGGTCCAGATGACTATAGTGATCTGAATGAAGAGATTATATGCGGAATTATGGTAGGCCTTGATTAGACTCGTTCTTATAGTTTCTTAAGAAAGTGTTAACTTTTTTTCCTTAATGAAAGTACTCAGCTGATGCTGGTTTGAAAGTTGTGGCCTTGTTTTGAAGAATGTTGAAATCACAGTATGCACTATATAATAGTTAATGAAATAACAGAATTGTAAAGTGCAGTAAGTAAATAACACCAGATTTATAGTGGTTCGGATATACGTTCCTACGTCCACTCTCACGTCCACACGTGATGTTTAATCCCTTTAATTTACCACAAATTACAAGGGTCTTGACCTTTATAGTCCCAAGGTTAGGACTTTGAGATCTGAGCCGTCCTAACAGCTACGGTCTCCACAAGTGATTGTAAGCACTTGCACTTTAAGGGGTTCAAAAACTTTAACCTTTCGGTGAGGGTTTGGGGTTTTTGAAGTGTATCCAACTAATGGTTCAAGCTTATAATTTGCTTAACCACTATGCCTAAAACAATGATTATACAATATGAACAGGTTTCAGGTTCTTAGGGGTTGGATAGAAATCACTCAAGAGCAATAGATATTCTAATGGTTTTCTGGCTCTTGGAGAACTCTTAGAACAGTATGGCTATTTGCTTGATTGCTTTCTTAGCTTGTGAATTCTCTCTTGTGACTTCCTTGATTGTGATTTCTCATCCTTTTGTATTTATAATGGTGATTGCTTGCAACTAGCCGTTGGAGTTGACTAGCCGTTGGGGCAATCTTTCCATAATGGCTTGATTCCTTATTTCCAGCCGCTTGATTGCTTCAATCCTGGGATCATGTCAATCTTCTAAATAAGGTAGGTCTTCGTTTGAATTGCAAGATGACTTAGGAATCAGCCGAGTCCTGGAAGAGCACATAGTCTTCTGATCTGTACTTCTAGTCTTCTGACTACTCTTCTGGCCTTAGGTCTTCTGTCTTCTGATATCCGAGGAGTAACACTCTTCTGATCTGGCAATTCTTTGTGCTGCTATAGGCCATCTTCAATCTTGGACTCCATCAGATAGGTAGGTATACAAGCACCTTAACTTATCTGGTCTTCAAGGATCTCCTAGTCTTCATGTCTTCTACTCTTCTCATCTTGAGGATAGGCATGTAAGCCAGGACTGTGCTGATCAGCTGATATCAATACAGTTGATCACACAAGACTAGTCTAAGCTGTTCTATACAAGTCAGCTGATCCTATTACATTTATAAACTCTAAGTGTTTTGGCCATCAAAACTATTCTAACATCAAGTGGGGCTTAGGGTGAATTTATATCCCAACAATTTCCCCCTTTTTGATGAAGCCAAAACTATACTTGATAAATGCTCTTAATGAGTTAAGATAAGAGTTTATAACATGCTAAGACTGAAGTATTTGATGAAGACAATGAGAGTTTGTCTTGTAAGCAAAAAGAACTATAACTTGAATATATATATAAAGCTTTTACAGATTACAAGTAATAGTTTCTTTAAACTTCTAAAGTAGTCTTCATCAGGTCTTCTGGTCTTCAAATGCGGTAGGCAAGGTACAGACGAGCTCGAACTTCTTCCATGTGCTGCACATCTGTAACATTCTCCTCTTCATAGATCTTGTACAGAATCCTTTTGATTTCAATCATGTTGGCTCTTCCTGAATCCAGAAGGGGTGCATCCCATTTGGGTTCTTCAGGAGTTAGGATTCTGCAGTTGTCAAGTCCTTTGGCTGTCTTGACAATTTCTTCCCAGAACACTGGATCTTCAATGTTCATGAACTGATTGAACTGGAAGAATTCATCTTCATAAGTTGGGAGAGGGCCAAATTTCCTTACTATGTGGTGTTGAATTTTCCACTTCTTCTTCAGGGGATACCATCTTGGTAGCTCGTCTTGAAGGGCTAAATAATCCACATAATTGCTATCAAACACCAGGACACTGTCTTCTTTTGCTTTGTCCTTGATTGCTTTCCTAAGTTTGGCAATTCTCCTTTCAAATTTGGCTTTGACTGCCTTCGCATCATTCAGCTTCTTTTGCTTAAGCTCTTGAGCTTCAAGCAACTTCTTTTTCTTCAACTCTAGAGCCTCTTTCTCTTCTGCAGTAGGCTCTGCTGGAGCTGACTTCTTACTGGTCTGAGTTGACTGAGCTTGCTCATCTGCCTTCCTTTTCCTTGTCATTCTTTTTTCAGGAACTTGTTCTTCAGGGGCAGTGATCTGAAGAGTCTTGGCAGGAGCTTGAGTGGGTGCTTGGGTATCTTCTTGAGCAATTTCTTTGCCTTTGCCTTGCCTGTTCTTGATTTTGCTCTTTAAACCACCCAAGGTTTCATTCAGCTCATCTTGAGATACTACCATTACAGCTTGTTGTGCAGTAGACTTCTCAAGAGCCTTTATCAACACATCTTCCCCCTTTTTGGCTTCAGCAAGTGCAGCCGCAAAAGGTACCATAGAATTTCGAATCTCTACCATCAGGGTCTACTTTAGAGCCATGGCATTGACTTTGCTAACCTGGGTCAGATGTGATATGCTGTGTTCAAGAACTTCAGCATGAGAATTGGAGGAGGAGGCAGCTTCAAATCTATTTGTAAGTGTTTCCAGCTTGGCTGCTGTCTCCTTCAGCTGAGTCTGCAGTTTTTCATTCTCCTCTGTAGCTGCCTTAAGAAGGTTTTGACCTTCAGCAGTTCTTGCTTCATCATCTTTAACTCTTGACTCGTAGGCTGCCTCCATTTGGGAGATCTCATCAGCAAACATTGTGGAGACGTCAGCTGTTCTTTTCTGAATGAGAGTTATGTAATCTCCTATCTGATCATGGAGTGCCTCACCAAATTTGTCCTCGATGTCAAGGATTTGGTCATTAAGATGAGTCCTCTGCTCCCTAACAGCTTTTTCAACATATCTTCCAAGCTGTAGACCTAAACCTTTTTCAAAGTGCAAGTCTATTGCAGCTTTGACCT
Organism: Galeopsis tetrahit; assembly: GCA_963675135.1. Taxonomy (NCBI): domain Eukaryota; kingdom Viridiplantae; phylum Streptophyta; class Magnoliopsida; order Lamiales; family Lamiaceae; genus Galeopsis; species Galeopsis tetrahit. The sequence goes on from OY776134.1 coordinate 24,576,184, forward strand.
GGGAGCAGATGTCTGCTGTGTGATCAACAGATGGGGTAGAAGTAGAGGTTGTACCTTGAGGCTTTGGATGAACAATTATTGCTTTGCCTCTTTCTTCAGCTGAAAGATATTCTTCATTGAGGAATGTGGAAGTGGCCTTAACCAGATGTGTCATGATCTTCTCTCCTTTATCAATGAAGTGAGACAGGTCAGCTGAGGGTTTGAAGTGAGCTGGTACTCTGACTACTTCTCTTTCAATCTCTTCTTTGTCAACTGGTGCAGCTGAGTCTTCTGCAGGGGCAGTTGAGTCTTCTGCAGGGGCAGGTGCAGCTGAGTCATCTACCAATGTCGTTTCAGCTGTCTGCTGATCTGATGAGTCTTCTCGGATAGAGACATCAACAGTGGGGATTCCTAGAATCCGATTGCAAACTGCAGTCAGTGCCTCGTCTGATAGCAGCTGAGCAAAAGATCGAACTTGAGCAACTTCCTTTTGCTCCATTTCCCAGTCGAGGAAGTTTTCCTTTCCTCTCATTCCTTCCATGACCTCAAGAAGGTCATCCACATCATCTCTTCGTAGTTCAATCCAAGTACATATCCTAAGTACTTGTTCAAACTGGATTGATTCCTCATCAACTCCAGGTGTAGTAGACTTGAGCAGATTGGCTATCTTCATCCTCATTATCTTCTCTTTTGTGCACATAGGGTAGTGCACCATTTTGAACTGAGGTTGAGAGGGGCCAGCTTGATCCAGGTCTGCTGGTGCCATGTCTTCTGGAGCAGATGGGTCAGAGAGGATAGGGAATTGGGTAGCTGGGGCATTTTCCTCTGCTGTGTGAGTATCAGCAGGGATTTGGGAAGTGATATCCTCTTGTTGGGTAGAAATTTGGGATTGATCTTCAGTGATTTGTTCATCAGCAGGGTTTTGGGTCTACTGGTCTGGTTCAGTTTCTACTTGAAGATCAGTAGATGGTTGAGCTTGATGATCTTGGACATCTGCTGTTTGAATGTCAGCAGGGGTTGTGGATGTAATCTGAGTTTGATCATCAGTAGGGGGTGTGGAGGTGGTCTGTTTTTGGTTGTCTGCTGGTTGATCATCAGCAGGGTTAGGCATTTGTGTTTCAAGGGTTGATTTAGGCTGGGCTTGGTCCTCTGTTGTGTGAGTATCAGCAGGGATTTGGGTATCAGTGTTTGAAGGTTCAGATGGGTTGGACTCATCAGAAGGGTTGAAGGATGAAATAGGGGCTATGCTCATTGGAGTAGGGAGCCTGGATTTCTTGGCTTTCTTTGTGAAAGAAGAAGTGTTCTTCTTTCTCTTCTGACCCTTTGATAGTTTAGAAGGTGTGAAAGTGAGAGAGGGATTAGAAGTACCTGCCTTTTTCAAATGAGAGGCAGTGGGAGTGGCATCTGAATCAGATGGGGAGATGAGCCCTGATCTGATCAGATATCTTCTTTGTGCTAAGGTCTGATTGTCATCATCATCATCCTCAGCAGTCTTCTTTTGAGCCTCTTCTTTGGATGGCTCCTCTTCTTCTTCAGTAGCAGAGTCATGAGCAGACTCTTCTGCCTCTTCAACAACATCTTTGGAAGATGCTTCAGCTAACAACTTCCTCTTCTCTTCTTTCAACCTTGCTGCCTCAGCAAGAGCTTCCTTCCTTAAGTAATACTTGGAGATGTGGAAGGTCTTATGAGGTCCCATCTTGTACTTTCCAGGGAGTACTTCTGGAAGGATGATACTCAGCTTGTTGACAAAGCTGACTGTCGATGTCACCTTCCATTCTCTTGATTGAAGGTCCAAAGTTACCTTCTTGGCTTCAAGAGCAATTCTATCCAGAAATAGCCCTTGCCAATCTCCATCAATCTGATCCCAAATTGCAGCCATAACTCGAACTTTCAGAGTGGTAACAGCATCATGGCTGAAAGTGTTACCTAGCAGCATCTTGCCTGCTATATCCATCAGGGTTTGGAACTTAGGTTCTAATTAGGATTTCTTGAGTCCAGAGGCATCGATAGCCTTGATTCTCCCATCAGTGAACATCTCCATATACTCTTTCTCTTTTCCCATAATATAGTTGGAGATATTGATCTTCCCCATTGACAAGCCAAACAATTCCTGAAGGATTTCCCTTGTTACCTTGACCTTGGGTCCACCCATGACACTTTCAACATAAGATCCCTTCATCACAGCGTTTGCATAGAAAGCCAGCACATCTTGTTCATAAACATTGGTGGGTGCTGCTTCCAGAAAATCTCGCAGGTTGAGGTTAATGCAGTGAAGAAGGATCTCCTTGTTTTCTGCTTTCTGTTTGCCCTTGAAAAACAGAGCATTCTCTGTGAACATCTTCCCTTCCTTGGACCACTTTGCAGCATCCAAGGTGCCAGTGCTCTTGGTCTTCTCGTCGTAAATTTCAATGATTGCCATAGTAGAGTTTGAGTGTTAGGTTTTGAGAGCTTGAAAGAAATTTGCAGAACGAGAGAGCAGTTGAGTAATGTGAGCGAAAGGGTTTGGGAGAGGTTTAAGGGTGTGTATATATACTCCAACAATTCTTGATCTAACGGTCAGATTTGGGTTTAATTGTGGAGTAGAGCCCAAGATTTCCTTCTTTGATTTCGGGCCTTTCTTTAAATTTGCCGGCTGAATTTGCCATGTGGCAATTGTTGATTTGCTGGCAATATGGTAATTGAGTATTAATGACATCATTACCAAAAATAGCCGTTGTGACTAATTTTGTGGCAAGAATTGATCATCAAGGCCGTTTTTTATAAGTGAATTACATTCCTTATATAGGCCAATTTCTTTAATTACATTCAGGAATAAATCTAGAATGAATTACATGATCAAAGATAGTCATTAAACTCTAAAATCAAGTGATCTGATCAGCAGAGTGAGGTCTTCTGATTTCTTCAAAAAGTCTGCTGATTTTCCTTGAAAGTCGTCTGGTCAGCTGAGTTGGTCTTCTGATCAGCTGAGTAGAGGATAGGGGTTTGCTGTGATGATCCAACCTGGATGATGGATCTTCCAGCTTTATTGTGAGTGGTGATCCAACCTGGTTTGATGGATCTTCCAGCTCTATCTCTGAACCATGTAGGACCATCAAATCAATATGATGATCAGCCTGGATGATATCCCACTGGTTCAGATTGCCCTTACCATATGATGTTCCTCATCATCAGATGGGTTGTAGCATCTAATGTGTCCTTGTTGAATCTCTTCGCTTCTCTTGAAAGAGAAGGAAGATTGGAAGAGGCTTCAATGGAGTGTGAAGAGAGAGCCATGGACTTGGTCTTCATGTTTTGTTTAGACACAGTAGCCTTTGATAACAAGCTCTCCATGTGGAACTTCCCCCTGGAGAAGAAGCTCTGCTTGCTTGCTACTTTGTCCTCTGCATCTCTCCTTCCTCTAGTTTTCAACAAGAACTTCTCTCCTTCCTCTAGTTTTCATGGGCATACTCATGTTGAGTAAGCCAAGTATGCTGATCTGCATCATCTTCATCTTCTGAACAAATCTTCATCTCCTTCACCCATGACCTTGGTTGAAGGATGATCTCCATTCCATCTCTTCTTTCGATTGTCTCCATACCTGAAACAAAAATAATAGTTAGTGATTTGTGTTCTTAGGTGTTCCCATAACTTCCTCCTTTTATAGGGGTAGAAATGAGGTAGTGGAGTGAAAGATGACAAAACTATAGAGTTGATAGGTCTGAATTTCTGAAAAGTTACTTCTTAAGATCAACAATGAGATTCTTGATCTAAGGGTTCACATTTAAAGATATTCAGACTTTATCTTATGGAATGCAGAAATTATAAATTTTGAGCAAGAGTTATTTGAAATCCGTACAGTGCATGCATACTGTTGAGTCGGTGAGGATGGTGTATTAATCCAACCAAGTATAACTCAATAGTATATTGTATATATGTATATGAATAAAGTATTTTATGAAGAATAGTTTATTAATATACATAGATATACATTGCTTAGGGTAAAGATGTCAAATAACTTTGTTCAAGTCTGCTGGATATATATATATGTAATATGCAGTGCAGATTTTAGAGTATTTCATCAAGGATTCTTAAGGTATCATTGATTCCCTCTTGATTAGATAACTCTATGTTTTCCCTCAGCTTTATTTGTCTTCATTGGGAAAGAACTTACCTGAAGATGAGGGTGTCTATTCACCTCATCTGATCCTCCTAGTCTGCTGCAATTATATCAGCTGAGGTCTTCAGCTGATCTTTGCTCTTCATGTGCTTGGGTCCAGGAGTCCTAAGCTGTAGCATAGGGTCTTGAACCTTTCTTCAGCTAGGGGCTTAGTCAAGATGTCTGCTCTTTGGATATCTGTGTGAATTTTCTCCATCTTGATGTCCTTCTTTTCAAGGTGGTCTCTTATGAAATGGTGTCGAATGTCGACATGCTTGCACCTTGTGTGGAGGACTGGATTTTGAGTGATGGCAATGGCACTGCTGCTATCACAATAGATATGGACTTCTCTTGCCTCTACATTGTAATCCTTGAGTTGTTGAACTAGCCAGAGCAGCTGACTACAACAACTACCAGCTGCCATGTATTCTGCTTCAGTGGTGGAGGTTGCAACTGAGGTTTGCTTCTTAGAGAACCATGATATCAGCTTGTTGCCTAGAAATTGACAGGTTCCAGATGTGGATTTCCTATCAATTCTACATCCTCCATAGTTTGAGTCAGAATAGCCACTTAATTCTAGATTGTCATCAGCAGGGTACCATAGTCCTAGATTGACTGTTCCTTTTAGGTACTTGAGAATCTTCCTTGCTGCTTCTAGATGACTTTGCTTTGGGTTTGCTTGAAACCTAGCACATACTCCTACAGCAAATGTTATGTCTGGTCTGCTAGCTGTAAGGTATAGTAGAGATCCAATCAGTGCTCTATATTCAGCTTGATCAACTGCCTTTCCAGACTCATCTGGTTCCATTTTGAAAGATGTCATCATTGGAATCCTTGCAGTCTTGCTTTGTAGAGCTTTGAATCTTTCTAATAGGCTTTTGGTATACTTGGACTGATTGATGAAGATCCCTTCTGGACTCTGCTTGACTTGAAGTCCTAGGAAGTAATTCATCTCACCCATCATGCTCATTTCAAACTTTCCTTGCATAAGTTCAGAGAACTTCTTGCACATCTCTTGATTGGGTGATCCAAATATAATATCATCTACATATATTTGCACCATTAGAATGTCTTCTCCTTCTTGTATTCTGAAAAGAGTTCTATCAACTTTGCCTTTTGTATATCCATTGTCAAGTAGGAATTGTGACAATGTGTCATACCAAGCTCTAGGGGCTTGCTTTAGACCATAGAGAGTCTTCTTCAGTCGATATACTTGATCACCTTTTTCAAATCCTGGAGGCTGCTCTACATATACTTCTTCTACCAGAATACCATTTAGAAAAGCACTCTTGACATCCATTTGATATACCTTGAAGCCCATATATGATGCATAAGCTAGAAACAGTCGAATGGCTTCTAGTCTGGCTACTAGAGCAAAGGTTTCATCATAGTCAATCCCTTCAGATTGTGAATATCCTTTTGCAACTAGCCTTGCTTTATTTCTAGTTATCACATCATTTTCGTCCTTTTTGTTCTTGAATACCCACTTTGTTCCTACTACATTGTGGTTTTCAGGACGATCTACCAATTCCCAGACTTCATTTCTTTCGAATTGGTTTAGTTCTTCTTGCATAGCAGTGATCCAATTGCTATCTGTCATTGCTTCTTCTATGTCAGCTGGTTCAATGTTGGATAGGAAAGCACACCAGCAGAACATAGATGATTGTGAGTTCTGATTCAGTTGTCTTCTGGTCTTGACACCTGAGTCTGCTCCTCCTAAGATGAGGTTTGATGGATGATTATTTCTCCATGTATGCCTCACAGGAGTATCTGCATTGGATGAGCTTGGATTTTCATCTGTTCTAGTGCCATCAGGGGGGTTGACTTGATTAGGTCGATCATCATCTGTATCTTGAGTGTCAAAGAGATCATTCCCCCTTGCATTTGGGATTGGTGCATCTTGATTCTGGTCAGCTTGCACTGCTTGAGTTTGAGATCTAGTGACAGGTCTATGAGGCTTATCTTCCTCTGGTTCTTCAGGAAAAGGTTCATTGACTTCAATGAACTCATCTGGTCTGGACTTGATCACTAGTTGTCTCATCTGATCTGCAGCTGAGTTTGTTTCTACTGCACTCTTTTCACAAGATTCATCAAAAACAACATGAGGTGTTTCTTCCACAAGAAGGGTTCGTTTGTTGAGTACTCTAAATGCTTTGCTAGTAGAGGAGTATCCTAAGAATATCCCCTCATCTGCTTTGGCATCAAAAGCATTCAACTTACTCTTCCCATTGTTGTGAATGAAACACTTACAACCAAATATATGAAAGTAAGATACCCTAGGTTTTCTTCCTTTCCACAGTTCATATGGGGTTTTCTCATGGATTTTATGAATACCTGACCTGTTTTAAGTGTGACAAGCTGTGTTGATGGCTTCTGCCCATAGCTTCTTAGGAGTGGAGAATTCAGCAAGGAGTGTTCTGGCAGCTTCTTTGAGTGTTCTGACTCTTCTTTCAGCTACACCATTCTGTTGTGGTGTTCTTGCTGCACTTGTCTCATGCTGAATACCATTAGAAGTACAATAGACAATAATATAAGAGTTAATGAATTCAGTGCCTTTGTCACTTCTAATTTTCACAATTGGTTCTCCTTTCTCTACTTGGATTCTCTTCAATAGTTCAGGAAGCTTTTGCTGAGTCTCACTCTTCTTGTATAAGAAGATAACCCAAGTAAACTTGGAGTAGTCATCTACAACAATGAGAGTGTACTTTCTTCCTGTTAGTGTGGTTGGAGTGATTGGTCCAAAGAGATCCATGTGAAGCAATTCAAGAACTCTGCTGGTTGATGTTGTCTTCTTGGTCTTGAAGGAGACCTTTGTTTGCTTTCCTTGTTGACATGCATCACATACCTGATCTTTACAGTAGAATTCATTAGGTAGACCATCAAGTAAGGATTCCCTTGCTAACTTGTTCATAGTCTTAAAGTTCAGATGACTAAGGCGTTTGTGCCACAGCCAACTGACATCTTTAGGGCTCTTCACAAGTAGACATGTATCCTTAGGACAGCTGTTCCAATTTGCAAGATACATACTTCCCTTTCTAGATCCTGTTAGAAGGTCTTGTTTTGTTCTTTTATCACTTATGAGACACTCATCTTTAGAGAATTTAACTGAGTAACCAGTGTCACAAAAATGAGAAACAGATAATAAATTAAACTTAAGACCTTCTACATATGATACATCATGTACCTCAATGTCACCATTTTTAAGGGTGCCATATCCTTTTGTGTTACCGTGCGCGTTATCACCAAAGAAGACTTTTGGACCTTTCTTCTCTATGTAGTTGGTCAGCAGGGCTTTGGTTCCTGTCATGTGAGTTGAGCATCCACTATCTATGTACCATGTTTCTCCTGCTAGACCTCCTCTTCTGTATAGGTCCTTCCTTTCCTGCAAGAAAGGTTAAGTCTTAGGTACCCATTTTGTTTTGGGTCCTTGGGTGTTAGTACTACCCTTGGGAACCCACATATACATTGGTCGTTTGAACAACCTTGAACACTTGAGTTGTTTCCCTCGGGCATCACAGAACCAAATCTTACCAGTTAACACCTTGGACTGATCTGATTTGTTCTTTGTGTCAGCTAAGTAATAGTCAAATGGTTTCCCTTTATAGGAGTGTACATACATGATCTTTTGACTAGTTACATTCGGCCTGGGTGCATTAGCTGGACGATGCACACGATTATATGGACCATACTCTTCTGTTCTCACAATATCATAAGAGATAAGGGGTGCAAAGAGAATAGATTTGTTGAAAGAAGACTTCTTCTTCTTGGCTGGAGCAGCATACAGCTGAGACTGTCTCAAGCGAGATGGTCTAGGCTGTTTGCTGTTCCTCTGTACAGGCTTGGGGTTAGCTTGTCCTTTACCCTTTTTAGTTTTGGGATAGTTAGCCTTAGCTGGTACAGATGCCTTTTGGTTCATATTAGGTTCATTGTGTTTAGAACACTCACCCTTTTCATGTGTCTGAGTAGTGCACTTGTTAGGTGTACTACCCCCAGCTGGAGAGGATGTAGATGGATTAAGTTCAAAGCCAAAACCCATCTTATTGCCATTTGATCTATAATACTCAGAGATACTTTCAATAGTAGTAGAAGCTTTATTGAACTCTGATATCTTTTGATTTAGGCATTCCTTCTCGTTTTCTAAGAGCTTGTGTGCTTGGAAGAGGTCATCGAACTTGGATTGTAGTGAACGAAATTCCTTAGTTTCTAAAGCTTGAGTTTCTAACATCCCCTCATACAACTGAGTTATTGTGGTATTTTCTTCCTTAAGAAGTTCCACTTCTCTGGTCAATCTTTCATTCATTGTGACCAACTCAGGGGTGTTATCAAACTTAGTCTTTTTCAACTTAGTAATTTCTTTCCTTAGATCCTTGTTCTCCTCTTCCACTTCTATAAAAGCTCTAGTGGCAATATCCAGATCACCTTTTACCTTTCTTAAAGATTGATAATAGGTGTCTTCTGATTCGCCTTCAGATGAGTTTATCTCATCTGATTGTGAAAAAATAGGTGAATGGAAAGTTGTAGTATAGGAGTTTACCTCATTTTCACCTATGGCCATCATAGCTAGATCATCTGAATCATCTGAGAATATTTGACAGTCTGGTGATGTAGGCAGTTCATCACTTTGATATTCAGATTCTTCAGTCACCATTGCTTGCTTGTCTGAATTTCTTCTGTCTCTTCTTGGCCTTCTTTCTTCTTTGTCATCTAAATTCAGCTCAGGACATTCATAGACATAATGTCCTGGTTTGCGACAATTGAAGCATGATCCAGATTTCTGATTTGAGTTGCCTTTCCTTGGAGGAGTGGCATCTCTTCTTCTAGATCCTCGGCTGTCAGATGACTCCACATCCTTTCTAGGATGTCTTTCTGGTGTTCTTTCTCTGGAACCTCTGGAGGGTGAACTTGCTCTTCTATCTTTGTAGTTTCTATAGAATTTTCTATATTTGCTGTTGAGAGTGTTCATCCTTTCGAATCTCTTGATCATAAGAGCCATTTTCTCTTTCAGACTCATGTCTAATCCTTCAAAGTCTTCTGTTTTCAGAGAGGTCTTGCCAGATGAGGTACTTGCAGCTTTTGTATTGGCTGCCTTGAAGGCTACAGTCTTTGAGGTAGATGGAGTTGCAGTTGGCTCATCACTTCCTGAGTTTTCTTCTCTTTCCAGATCATATTCATGGGCTTTTAGGTTCTGAAATAGAGTTTGAGCAGACCACTTCTTGATATCTTGAGTATCTTTGATGATGGTCTTCTTGAGTCTCCATTTCTTGGTTAGAGAGTCTAGAATCTTTAGATTTTTCTCTCTATTAGTATATTTCTTGCCCAGAGATTCTATCTCATTGATGATCTTGGTAAATCTATTGTCTAGCTGATCAATAGACTCTTCTGGTTGCATCTTGAAGTGTTCGAACTTCTTGACTGCTGTAGACAACTTGGATTCCTTCATCAGCTCAGTTCCTTCACAGAGAAGTGCCAATGCCTCCCACATCTCTCTGGCTGACTCACAGTGGATTACCTTTGCAATGTACTCATTTGGAAGAGTTTGCATTATGTAATCTTGAGCAATGCTATCAAGATTTTATTGCTTCATCTCTTCTGGTGTGAGATCCTTCATCGGCTTTGGAACAAGTTCTCCAACTGGAACTTCTGGATCACCATTTGCAGTGTTGACTGTCATGATGGTGATTGGTCCTTCGGTGATTACAGACCACATCTTGTAGTGGACTGATGTGAGATTCTTCCTCATCCTGATCTTCCAGTAATCATAATTCTCAAGTGAAAACTTAGGTAACTTTCGCATATTAGCACTCATGCTGTATGAGTTTTCAAAAACAAGTTTTTCAAAAAGAATAGATCTGTTCAAGAGGACTACAGAAAGACGCCCTCAAGTCTTCTGATAATCTAGAGACAGTAGTCCGTTAGAACCACTGCTCTGATACCACTTGTTGGTCCCTGAACGAGTAGTGAATGGGATTAAAGTCTAGAGGGGAGGGGTGAATAGACTTTAAAACTTTTTCAAGAGAGTTGGGAACCTCTTCTGATTGCTATGTCAACTGGACTACAAGTCTGCTGGTCCAGATGACTATAGTGATCTGAATGAAGAGATTATATGCGGAATTATGGTAGGCCTTGATTAGACTCGTTCTTATAGTTTCTTAAGAAAGTGTTAACTTGTTTTCCTTAATGAAAGTACTCAGCTGATGCTGGTTTGAAAGTTGTGGCCTTGTTTTGAAGAATGTTGAAATCACAGTATGCACTATATAATAGTTAATGAAATAACAGAATTATAAAGTGCAGTAAGTAAATAACACCAGATTTATAGTGGTTCGGATATACGTTCCTACGTCCACTCTCACGTCCACACGTGATGTTTAATCCCTTTAATTTACAACAAATTACAAGGTTCTTGACCTTTATAGTCCCAAGGTTAGGACTTTGAGATCTGAGCCGTCCTAACAGCTACGGTCTCCACAAGTGATTGTAAGCACTTGCACTTTAAGGGGTTCAAAAACTTTAACCTTTCGGTGAGGGTTTGGGGTTTTTGAAGTGTATTCAACTAATGGTTCAAGCTTATAATTTGCTTAACCACTATGCCTAAAACAATGATTATACAATATGAACAGGTTTCAGGTTCTTAGGGGTTGGATAGAAATCACTTAAGAGCTATAGATATTCTAATGGTTTTCTGGCTCTTGGAGAACTCTTAGAACAGTATGGTTATTTGCTTGATTGCTTGCTTAGCTTGTGAATTCTCTCTTGTGACTTCCTTGATTGTGATTTCTCATCCTCTTATATTTATAATGGTGATTGCTTGCAACTAGCCGTTGGAGTTGACTAGCCGTTGGGGCAATCTTTCCATAATGGCTTGATTCCTTGATTCCAGCCGCTTGATTGCTTCAATCCTGGGATCATGTCAATCTTCTAAATAAGGTAGGTCTTCGTTTGAATTGCAAGATGACTTAGGAATCAGCCGAGTCCTGGAAGAGCACATAGTCTTCTGATCTGTACTTCTAGTCTTCTGACTACTCTTCTGGCCTTAGGTCTTCTGTCTTCTGATATCAGAGGAGTAACACTCTTCTGATCTGGCAATTCTTTGTGCTGCTATAGGCCATCTTCAATCTTGGACTCCATCAGATAGGTATGTATACAAGCACCTTAACTTATCTGGTCTTCAAGGATCTCCTAGTCTTCATGTCTTCTACTCTTCTCATCTTGAGGATAGGCATGTAAGCCAGGACTGTGCTGATCAGCTGATATCAATACAGTTGATCACACAAGACTAGTCTAAGCTGTTCTATACAAGTCAGCTGATCCTATTACATTTATAAACTCTAAGTGTTTTGGCCATCAAAACTATTCTAACATCAAGTGGGGCTTAGGGTGAATTTATATCCCAACAATGTACTAGAAGGTGTTCACTCATCAGACAGATAAAGCACAGTCGAAGGGGGAACTCCCCTGGTGCAACATATGAACACTCAACTGTTCCGATAAACTCGAACAAGACCAGATAAGATCTTACATAATGTATATATTCACTAAGTGTTTTAAATATTAAGGGCATTTATGTAATTTGAATTGCAAAATTATGGAAAACCTATAACTGGATTTATACACCACAATTAGTGAGGTGCATACACCCAGTTTTCCTGCCTAAACCTACTGCTCTAGGTTAGATGAGTACACTCTTCTATCCTAACCAATAGCAAAGACGGATTCCAAATTTTACAATACTAAATCACATAATATTCTAGATTACAGCAATGAATTCCAAAAGTTTCTTATTACCGTTAGATCATCTTGATTCGATCTACACCACTCATTCAAAAACCCCAAATTCATATAACCCCTCATTCCTGAAATTACTCCCCATGTTTTCCCTACTTTCCTATTTTCAAGCACTCAAGATCCTTGCATCCTACTAATCTTCTGTGTTTGAAATCTACCTTACTACTCATTTCAAAAATGTCGATCGTGTCTATTTTCGACACTGAAACTAACATGCAGGCTAGATTTAATCTTACTCATTATGCTGCTAATGGCAAAGTGCATGTGGAGAGTTCGGTGTTCTTCAAGGGAAGCCATTCGGAAGACAATAAGGAGATCTTAATAAAGTGTTTTAGGTGTGGGCTGAAGCCATTTTTGGAAGCAGTTCCAGAAACGGTGTATGAAGAGGAGGTGTTGGAATTCTATGCTACTGCGACTCATAGAGGCGAATACATTGAGGCCTTTGTTGATGGAAGAAGAATCAAAATCACCAGACAAGTTCTGGATGATGTGTTTAATCTGAAGCAGGGTTCGATTGATGTGGAACTCTAGCTTCTGGCCAAGAGCTCATATATCTTAGTATCTTTTGCGGCAAGAAACTGAAATTAAATAGCGATGGTAAGGTGCCCATTGTGAAAAAGAAGCAATTGTTGCCCAAATACAAGACCCTACTTGACATTGCAAGCAAAATGTTGCTTGGTGTCACTGGAAGTTTCGATGTAGTCACTCAGCAGAAGACGAGAGTGATGGCTGCAATTTATGATGGAATCACTGAAGGTGATTGGCAAAAGCTGTTCATGGATCGATTGATGTACTTTGTGAAGTATGTCAAGGTGGAAAGGGCTACCAGAGAATGGACAGTAGCTGCATCTGTTAGCTTCAGAAACAAGCTAAGTATTCTACTACCAGTCTTGTTGCCGAACTAGACAAGTTGGAGTAAGGGCAAGCCGTTTCACGTGTTGAAACACTATCTGAAGAAAGATGCTCTGGATAGGCAAGAAAAGCAGAGGAAGTTGGAAAGGTCTCAGTACCAGATCAATCCTCGAGATGCCATGATAGAAACTGAGTCTTCTAGTGGAGAGTCTGAAGAATCAGACAAGGCAACTCAAGAAGGTGGAACCAGTGGAGCACTGGTGGAATATGTTTCTAACGAGGCATTGATTGAGCCCGTGGATGATTCGGAAGAAATAGAAACATATGAGTCTGTGGAAGAAGAGATGGAGACTGAAGAGGAATACAATGCGAGAGTAAGTCAAATCCCAAGAGGTAACTTATCTGGACCTTCTCCTCCTACTCATCTGATGGTGGAGACAAGTGCATCACCAACCAAGAAGGCTAAAACGGTTAGTTCATCTATCGTTTCTGCACCTATTCTCTCTCCTCTTGCTATTCCTGTTAAAACCAAGGCAAGAACACTACGTTCTCGTGCCAAGCCTGATCCCAAAGCCACTCCGAAGTTTGTGCAACGTTTAAGCTCATTGTTAACCCAAGACACTACCATATATGCATCAGCTGATACTTCGACGGCTGATATACTAAACTAAGACACATACAAGCCCCCAGAAACCACAATCCAAAACTTATCCCTACCCACAACAGAAAATGTTGACCCTCCTAACCCATCTGTTTCGGGAACTCCCCAAGCTGACACTTTGGCTACTGAGCTGAGGACCCCACTCACTCAGACCCCCCCCCCCCCCCCCCCAAAAAAAACAGATTCTCATCCATGGTCGATTATCCAATGTGTATGCTTGAGAAGAGGTTGCGTGCACAAATGACCAGAAACCTTAAGAAAATTTTGTCATCAGTAGAGATCGATATGAGCTCAGAGACGTATGAGAAGCTGATCAGAATTTTCACATGGGTTGCATTGAGGAAAGGCCCGTCTGAGGACATGTTTGAAGTAATCTTAGGCATGGGTGGCATTGCTAATTTTTAAGATTGGGAAATGGAACAAAAGTAGAATAGTGGAGTGAAGAGTCACAATGATCTACTATCTTCTGATGCCTTGACTGCTCTTGTCAAGAGGATGTTGAACGTTCCAGACGAAGTCATTCTGATGAAAGAAATTGAGGAATTGGCTAAGTCAAGTGATAAGATGGATGTAAGTGTACAAGTCTCGGAAGATGAATTGATGCTGGAGTCAGAACAAGAAGAGTTGGAGTCTTCTGATCCAAGAAGTGAGTTGGAGAATCCTTCAGACCAGTTGAGAGGATTTGTGTTCAAATATCAAGTTGAACATGCTCATAGCCTGAGAACAGATGCTGGGCAGATCACAAGAGAAGTGGAACCAACATTCCCAGCAGAGACGTGTGCTTATATTGCGAGAAGTGGAACCAACGGTTATGGAGTTAGTTATCAAGAAAAGATTGTTGGATAACAAACTTATCTTGAGTTGAGAAGTCTATAAATAGTTGAAGACATTCAACGTGTGAAGACTACTGAAACTGCTATTACTGAGCGTATACTGAAGAAATTCAAAAGCAAGGAAAACTCACAGAGTTCAAAGCAAAGTTTGAAGTTTAAAGAAGAAGCCCAGAAAAGACAAGTTTTACTGAAGAAGAAGGCTACCGAAAATAGAGAAGTTTTCTTTATTGTTTTTGTTTGTTAAAACAAGGTACTAGTTACTTGTAAAATAGCTAGTTGTTAGATCGAAAATATATCTGGAGATATAGTCGAAAAGATCGAAGTCTTATTTCTTGGGACTTAAAGCCACAAGACAAGTTAATAAAATTTCACGACTAGAGTTGTGAGAGTGGATGTAGACAAGTTGTCGAACCACTATAAATCTTTTGTTGATTTACTTACTGCATTTATTGTGTTAATTGTTCTTAATTGATTACGTGAATTGTTAAGTTGACATATCTGCAAAATAGACAAGTAAGATTTTTTGTGTATAGTTGAGTATAATCGTAAGGGCTCATGATATGTTAATTCCGCATATACAATCTCTGATATTTTGAAAGATTTTAAAAGTCTATTCACCCCTCCCCTCTAGACTTTTCTAGTTTACTCAATCTTAAAACTCAACTTCTGGGACCAACATGAATTTTGACAAATGTTCACTGATAGGCGTTAACACATGGGAGCACCAGATTCAAAGTATGGCAGCAATCCTAGGCTACAGAGTAGAGAACACACCCTTCTCCTACTTGGGCCTGAAAGTTGGAGCTAACCATAGACGTATCACAGAATGGGCCCCTATCGTTGAGAAAATCAGAAATCGGCTCTGAAGATGGGATGACAAGAAAATCTCAATTGGTGGAAGGATTACGCTTCTGAATTCAGTACTCTCGTCTCTACCTATATATCATCATCCCTTCTTTCTTATCCCAAAAAAAACAGTGAGTGATATTGTGCGTTTGCAAAGAAACTTTCTCGGGGGGGGGGGGGGGAGTAATACTAGGAAGGTGGCTTGGATTGAATGGAAAAAATATGTCATGAAAAAGAACAAGGGGGGCTGGGGGTTCGCGATATAGAACTGTTTAATAGGACTTTATTGGGTAAATGGGGATGGAGATTTCTTATGGAGAGAAATAGCTTGTGGGTTAGAGTGATCACTTCGAGATATGGAGGAAATTGGGGGGAAGGGGGGGCGCTATTTCCGACTGGGCGATTGGGTATAATATCCTTATGGTGGAAAGACATTCTGAGAGTAGTGGATAGGGGAGGAGCAGGCTGGTTTAAGGAGAACTTAGAAAGGGTGTTATGGGATGGGAATGGGACGCGGTTCAGGGAGGACGATTGGATGGGGGAGGGGGCCTTTAAAGAGAAATATCCTAGGTTGTTCTATAATAACTTGGACGAGGGCAGACGAGTGGGGGAGATGGGAGGATGGGTCTTGGAAGTGGAAGTGGAAATGGAGACTAAATTTATTCGATAGAGAGACTGAATCTTTTAATGCACTCATGGCTGTGATTGACAGGTTCCAACCCATATTTGGAGTGCTGGATACTTGGAGCTGGAAGAGTTCAGCAAATGGTAGCTTCAGCACCAAGGATACATACTGGATGTCCTCCAAACGTATGAACGCAGACCCAGTTCCGGAACAATTACAGCGAGCCTTTAAACAACTTTGGAGCAACTTCGTCCCATCGAAAATAAAAGTGAATGCTTGGAGAGTGCTATGGGGGAAGCTGCCTACGAGAGTGAACCTTCGTCGACGTGGAATCTGAAACCAAGGAGACGATTCGCGATGCACATTCTGCGGTAACCAAAAGGAAACGGAGGAGCACATTTTCTTCAACTGTTCAGGTACTGAAGCTATATGGTCAGACTGCCTACAGTGGCTAAAGATTCTAACGGCACTACACGCGAGACCACTTGAACACTTCCATGGATTCACCAATCTAGGCCGAGGGAAGAGAGGAAAAGACATTACAACATGTGTATGGCCGGGGGTAGTATGGCTACTATGGAAATGGAGGAATGTAACCATATTCCGAAATGAGGTATTTTCTATTGCGATGTTCATGGCGGAATTAAAATCGAGGTTGTGGTGTTGAATTTCTATCAAATATCCAAACAGTTGCAGCCTACCTTATAAGGACTGGATTCGTAATTTTTTAAACATTATTTATGGAGTGATAGATAAAATATATAATGTTTCGAAGATACTTAAGGGAATGAATTTTTTCATATGAGAAAATATCAATTTATAGGCAAGTGATGGTTCATTTTTTTTAAAAACATATACGATTTGATTTTGTAATTAAAATACATATTTTCCTAAATATATCTTTAAGATTACACATATTTATAAATTAAAATTATTAATTATTATATTTCCATAAATATGTTAGATCGTATTATTTGCACAATTAAATTGATCTTCATATATTTTGTATTGTTATTAGCGTTATTAAATATATTTTTATTGAGTATTAATTATATTGGAATTATAAATAAAAATAATACTTTGAAAAATTTATATTGTATATATCTTATTATGATATATTTAAATTTATATAATACTATATTTTGGATTCTTATTTAAATAAAAAAAAATTGTGTTTATTTTATAAATATTAGAAAATTGTAAGAAATATTGGTATGATAATCTAATTATAAATTGTAATTTTTCTTGATTTTGTATTAATTTTTTTCTTTTAAATATAATGAATGATAATTAGGTATATATTTATATTTATATATTTATAATTTATTGTTTACATTTAAGAATATAGTAGATATATATAATATAACGGTTATAGAGCATTAGTTGTGTTATGTACGTGGGTACATAGAACGGTTAAATAGTTTTTAATAATTATTGGATACGTAACTTGTGTTGTTTTCTATGAATTTGAGAACTTGGTTTGATCAAATATCATTTTCAATTCATTAGCAAAAAATTGCATAAAAAATATATGGAGAATTCAAGGTTAATTGATATAGTTCCGAATGAATTGACATCCGAAATTTTAGAAAGGTTACCAGCCAGGGATTTGAGTTTTTTAAAATGTGTATTGAAAGGGTTGAATTTATTAATTTCGTCTACGACTTTTGTGGACAATCATTTAATTTAATATGAAAAATGGCTCAGTTTTTTCATTTATTCACCGACAGCGTGTTGCATATCCACCTGTTCGATACGTGTCATTTCCTGAAGAATATCCATATTATCCACGGGAGGAGTCTAACAATGATGAAGAGGATAAAATACTGGAAGCATAAATGGGTTAGTATTGTTTTGTGATATATATGATGTTTATTCACTGGTAAACCCCATGACAAGTATATCTCTTGTAATTCCTACATTGCATATATGTTTCCCAAAGGTTTTACTAGGGCATATGTATTTTTTGGGTTAGGATATGATGCTGAGAGTGATGATTACATAATAATGCGAATTACTCGATTTTATGTACTTAAGGGCCTTTACATCTGATGTTAAATTGTTTTATAGAAATTTGAATACATGGTATAGTGTTACCTCTTTTCCATTTGAGCACCCGCCATCTTGCAATGCACATTACATTGGAGGTGCTTTTTGACTTGGTTCATATTTTTGCACTTTGTAACAACTATACGATCCCCACAAGTGTATGGGTTCGATAGTAGTATGATAAGTATTCCAAGTTGATTTTCGTTCCAAAGACTTAATTGAGTGAGAATGAATCCCTAAAGTTGCAAGCTAACATGCTATTGTAGTAACTAAAAGTTGTTGTTTTTGTATTTTAAAAGAAGCAACGAAGTATATTAATCTAAATCAATGAATTAAGCAATTAACTAACGAAGACTAGTAGCAAGAAATTAATAGAAATATACTAAATGCAACACAATTAAGAATAACGAGGCAAATGAAGTAAACAAACTAACTAACTTTTTTTTGGAAAATGCAAGGGAAGGGTATTGCCTCGGGTGTTTCCGTTTTGTGAGCAATTAAGTGAACTAGTGAACCAATTACATGAGTTAGCTATGAATTCGGATTAAGCTAAAGGCTATCACATATGTCTGTAGACCCCCTCGAAAGGCATAGGTGAACAACGTGCATTAAATAGCAATTATAGGATCTAACCAAATACCATAAGCTCATAAGATAGTGTTTCATAAGCACTTTCAACACTGTTACTAATGCTTATGAAACACCCTCTCACCAAACTCCTACCCAACTCTCATTGCAATAAACATAATCGAACATGCTCGCTAATAAGGTTGATCAACCAAATGAATCAATCAAAATACAACTCTAGAAACATAAACACCCAAATCCTAAGCTAATCATGAAATTAATCCACAATTACACTAAACACCCATCAAAACATCCACACCCAAGGCAATTGGAGATTGCTACATGGTTCTAGAAGACAATCTCATGGCTACAACACTAGATAACATCAATTTCATGGCTAATAACAAAGAAATAGCAAAGGATGAGAAATAACCAAATTGAAATGGCAATTAAAGTAAATATCACCTTGATTATTGAAATGAAGCTACAAAATGATGTAATAGACGATGCCCGATGATAATCGTAGCTTGATTCTAAGTAAAAATCACTAATCTGTCTAGTTCTATGAAGAATTAAAACTAAAAATGAAGAACACTACTAACTATGTGTTTGTGTGTGAGAAATTGCTTGTAAAATGAGTAAGACCCCCCTCTAAAACTTAAATTGGCTCTATTTATACTCCCTCCGTCCCACAACTGTTTGCACACTTACCTTATTTGTCCGTCCCACAATTGTTTGCACACCCATAAAAGGAAACTTATTCATAAACCCCACCCTCACAATATTCACATATTTACACAAAATGTCATTACTTTTACTCTCTTTCCAATCACCTTTTTACTTTATTCATATAACTTTACAAAATTACCCCTCAACACTCCACTCATTACACTTTTTTCTTAAAAAGTGTGCCCACTTTGTGGTGCAAACACTTCCGGGACGGAGGGAGTAGTTGATAAGAAAGTCTTGGATGAAATTTGCCTTTAAGCCCTTCAAAATTGGAGAAAATTGGTCAAACCCCCCGAGAAATGGGCCATTAAAAGCGTGTACACGATTTTTCTACTCCGCAACTTGGCCGAGTTGGGCCTCTTTCTAGTCTCAGTCCATCCCTCGAGCTCGGCCGGATCTGTGCAACTCGGCCGAGTTCGAAATTTTGAGTTTTTGAGCAACTCGGCCGAGTCATTTTCGATCCTTGTTTCGTGCATAACTTTTGATTCCGATCTCCGATCGACTCAATTCTTTTTTCCATTCCACTCCATTTTTCGAGAAGAATTCAATGGTGCAATCCTCCCTTTGACTCAGTGAGATATAGACATGTTTTTTTCTCCTAAAAGCCTCGTTTTACCTACAAACATTAACAACAACATACCTTTCTCACAATTAAATCAAATCATACACAATTGGCCAATATAATGTGAAAATACAAGAAATATAAGCTCTAAATATGCACTACAGTCATGCAATTTACACCCAAATCACTTTTCACTGAAAGATTTACAAGGGAAAAGGGATTTATGCAATCACAACTTTTGAAATTAGGGATAAGACTTATGGTTTGATTGATCTACCTGAATTTGGGTTAAAAGGTTGGTCCTTAGTATTAGAATCACTTGACGATAATAATCTAGTTGTTTATGGGAGCAGACTCGGAGCTGAAATATCTGGGATTAGGAATTATCTTTTTGAGATGCATATACTATCGTACTCGAGTTCGGATTCTGCATGGAGTAAGTTTACCATTTTCAAAGAAGGTGTGTTGCAGAATAATTATAATATTGTACCGATTCAGTTCGTGAACAATGACTGAAGAAAATTGATGTTCGGAAATGATCTAGACGATAACTTTTCATCTTATGATTTTGTGACGAAGGAGATAATAGATTTGTAAGTTGTTACGAATATGTATGATATTGTTCGTACATATAAATATGTTGAAAGTCTTGTATCTTCATTTGCTAGTGTTAGAATTTGAATATTGAATGTTTATTTTTTAAAGAATTAGTTGTTGAATGTTTATTTTTTATATCAATTGATTGAAGTTATATAGACTAGCTATATATGACTATTTAAATTTTGACATAAGTAGATGTTTGCACTTTGATTGTTTTTTTATTCCATATATGAAACATATAATACTAACAATACTACATATATGTAACTATAAACTATTTGTAATTTAATTGTCTTTTTATTAGATTTTTTTTTTTTTTGTAAATGTTTATTATTTAGAAGTATCAAAATTAACCAATAAAATCAAGTTAGATATCAACGGAAAAAAATGTAAGATAGTTTAAGTATAGAAGTTTTATAAAGTATAAAATAAATTACATAATTAAATAAAATATTAATGAACAGTAATTAATTAAACCACTTTCAATATTAATGTACAAAAAATAAATTGGTAACATAATAAAAAATGTAAACATACTGCAATTCAATATCATATATAGGTCAAAATGAAATACATAAACTTATGGAAATATTCCTAATAATATCCCTAGTTTCTAATTGGTGATACAAAACTTTCTAAGTACTTGTATGTATGTTGACAATCATGCTCTATTTCGATCTCCTCGATCCTTTCTTCTTTTTGACGTCGTACGAAAAAAATGTCACATAGGGTTTAATACTAAACATTATTAAAGTCAAAGAAGAATCCATGTAGCATATTGGAGTCATTTCAAAATTGTTCGGTAGCAATTCTTCCGTGAAAATGATGACCTCTTTTACAGAATTGTTGACTCCATAATCTGTTGTGAGTATGGTAGAGAGAGTCTCTGAATTTTCTTTTTATGTTGTTGAAAATGTTGAGACAGAATTAAATGATGACCTGAATGGAGAGAAAGTTGTTATGGATGAGGATGTTGATCCTATTGAGGTTTTTGAAAACACTGAGGTGATTGAGAACACTGAGGTATTAGAGGATCAAGATATTATTGCTAATGAGGTGCAGAGCACACCTATCTTTGTTGCTGAAAAGATTTTTGAAGAAAGCACCAAAGAAAAGTTGGATGATCAGACTGTTGTTGTTCATGTTTTAGAAGAGACCAGATCTAAGGCTGCTAATCTATCTGGTGAAAGCTCAAGCTTTGAGAAGTTGAAAAAGCACAATGATTGGTTACAAGCTCAGTTGGAGTCCACTTTGAAACAGTTGCAAGAGGTAACTGATAGACTTACTAAGAGTTGGGAATAAAATGAGATTTTGATTAAGATACCAAAACCCCTTAAGACATGCAAGTAAGATAAGTAAAACATGAATGAATATGTTTCAGGAATGTTGGAACATATAGATCGGGCTAGTTGAGAAGCTGACATGTTAGGCAGCTCTTAGATGTTAAGAAGCATAAGTTGAGGGGGAACACAAGCTTAGAAGATTACAAGAATCAAGTCCCTCAAGGCTCAGAATCAAGTTGATCCCAACACTGCTGAAATACTAAATGACCAACTGTGCTGAGAATCAAGTCAGCTCAGTAAAGAGACAACCTCCCTGATGATCAATTCAGAAGAACACATCTAGAAGACCAAGTCTGCTGATGTGTATACCAAAGTTCAAAGGAGATGTCCAGCAGAATAGACCAAGCACACTTGAACCAGAAAAGTTCTAAGGCAAGGGCCAACTGTGCTGATGGGGTCAAGTCCACTGATATGGAAGCAAGGATGCTTAAGAGCTATCAACTAATGATCAGTGAAGTTAAAGAGCCAACTCAACTGAAGAGGGCTAGCCAACACTGCTGATAGGACAAATCAGTTGAAAATGATAAGCAGATCAGTCCTGATGATAAGGAGAGTTGTCCATCATCAAGGAACCAATGATCAAAAGTGATTTCCATGTTTTGAACATTGAATCTACAAGTCAGACATTGGGAAGAGTGCTTCAAAGTGAAGACAAGAAGCTTCCAGCCGTTTACTTCCCAAATTAAGGACATGTCACTTTCGAGAAACTGTCTTCAAGTTGCAAAGTTCAAGAAAGACAAATATAGACATTTTGAGGCTGTCTCTCCAACGGACATAACCTCATCTTGCTCTATAAATACTGGAGTATGGAGACCATTCAAAGAGTGGAAACTACAAGCATTCAAGCCTACAAGCCTTAAGCTTTCTCAAAAAATATTTCATTCTTAGAGTTTACATACACTTCCAGTTACCAACTAAGCTGAACTCATTGTAAATCATACAAAGCTTAGAGAGATATACTATCCTTACACAGAGCTTAATTGTAAAGGATATCTCACCCTAGTTGAAACCAACATCAACCCTTAAACCTTTCAAGGAAAGTTAGGAGGATTGTTGTAGTAGAAGTGTAAGAACTAGAACTGTCAATGGAAGAAAATTTTAGTTCTGAGTTGAGAGAGAGTACTAGGACTCTGAGTTCCTAGGGATAAAGGCACTAATGAGTAGTGTGGTTGATCAGTGCACCTTGGCACTGTAAAACAAGTTAATTCCAAGAGTGAAGGAATTATCCTATTAAATCAGGGAAAGTGGATGTAGGAGCATGAGTCTCTGAACCACTATAAACTTCTTGTGTTATTTACTTACAAGCTATTTCATTCAAGTAACACATACATACACTGCACACAAACATACTTTCAAAAGATATACATCACAAGTTGTGCAAAACTGTTTTGGGACAAGTCCCCTGAAATACAGTGAAGTGTTAAGAAAGGATTTCAGAATTAAAAGGAGTTTAAATATAAAGGGCCAACCATAATTTTGCACATATAACTTAATTAGATAGTTATTCAACTAAGTACTTCATAGTGCTTAGTAGTTTGATTATCTTAAGAAAGTTATACATACTCAGGAGAGTTGTCCAGGACAACCCTGCTGTAAGCCTGATTTGTTTAAAAGTTGAAAAAGATTTGCATACACAAGTGCATCCCCCCCCCCATACACTTGTGTCATACTCCTTTCAGGACCAACACTAAGCTTACTGATGAATCTTCTTATGAGCATATATTGGAGCACACAATTTCAAAAATTTATGATTTGCATAAGATGCATGCTCATAACCTAACCCAAGCTCTAGATGGTAAATTTGTGCAACACATGAAAGGTTTTATTGAGTTGCATGATGAAGCCAAAAAGGGGAAGGTAAAGTGATGTCAGTATTGGAGAAGACTCAAGCACAACAAGCTGAACTAGTTGTGAGTCAGGATGAATTGAAGCAAGAAATTTCTAACTTGAACAAGAAAATAAAGCTTAGGAAACAACAAGCTGCTGCTGAGAAAGTTGTTGTTGAGAAGTTTGCTGCTACTGTGAAGAAAATTGTTTCAGAAGTTAATGTTGTTGAATCTTCTGAAAAGAGAAAAAGAAAAGTCATCTTAAGTGATGAAGAAGCAGAGCATGAAACTGAAGGATCTGGAAGGATGATCAGGTCTAGAACAAAATTTAAACATGTTGTTTCAAGTGCACAGCCAAGTGAAGAGCAAATGGTTGAAGCTGCTGAAACCTGCAAAGAGTTATTAGCTAAGAAGAAAGTTGATGCAGAGCTCAAGAAGCAAAATATGAAAGATGCAGAGTTTGCTAGAAAGAGATTTGAAAGAAGAGTTACAGCTTTTAAGAATAAAAGGAAGAGTAATGAAATCTGTGATGATACTTACATTGATTTCATCATACGTCCAGATGCTGAAGTCTACTAGAGAGATATAAAGAAAAGATGGTAAATAGCAAACTTTATTGTGAGAAAGTTTGGAGTTCACTCAAACAAAGAAGATGAGTTTGTTGATTTTCAAGATTTCACGGAAAACATTGCAAGAGAATTTTGGGAAGACATTTTGTTAACAACTAGTGCAGTTGGAGTTAACATCTTGTGTCCTGAAGAGCCTATTTGGGAACCTCCTAGATTGAAATCTGGAGAACCAAATTATGAAGAAATTGCCAAGATCATTGAGAAGATTATTCAGGATGAAGGCATCACTGATCTTCAACACATGAAGGACATAAAAGGAAGGATGTATTTGGCATACAGAATTTGAAGAATGAAGATGAAGGACTCAAGCTTACAAGATAAATTTTCTTTACTTATATTTATTTCTTTATTTCATATTTGTATATTCTGTAATTATGTGAATTATCTGATCTAATTCTGATTATGAAGATGAATATAACATTTTGACTTGATGAACTGTTATGATTGACAAATTACTTAACTACTGATTTATTAACATTTAAGTAGTTTTTGCTTCATCAAAAAGGGGGAAATTGTTGGGATATGAACCCTTGAAACAATGTTCTATTTGATGATTATAAGTTTTGATGGCCAAAAAGCAACTTAAAGTTAATAATATATGTGGTTGGAAGTCATCCTAACTAAGTCATCTTGATAAGTCATATAATCTGAGTTACTGATCTTATATGTGAATATATTATGAACTGTTAGGAACTAAGCTGATGTTCATATTGTTTAGACAACTTATAGAATAGGACTTAGATATACTCTTCTGTATGTAGTTCAGTTGAAGTATAGATAGGTTTTATATTTGTAAGTTTGTATTCAGCATAGTTAGTTCAGAACAGAAGACCAGATAAAGATCAGAAGACTACAAGTCAGAACAGAAGACTCAGAAGACTACTCAGAAGAAGAAGACTAATCTTAGAAGAGTTGAAAGGAAGCTCAGAACAGAAGAAAAGAAGTGTGCTTATTGGACTAAGAACAGTAAAACTAAGAAGAGTAAGTTTACTGTGCTAAGGAAGAATAAGTTTGGAAAACTTATTAGTTAAAGTGTAACTGAATATATTTGAAGATATGCTGACTTGAAAAGAAGTTACAAAAGTTGGTTACAAGGATAAGTTACAAGAGGCGGTTTAAGAGTTAGTTGAAGTTAGTTTCACAAACTACTAACTGTCATAGTAAGTTCTATAAATATCGTATGATCTTCTACTTGAAAAGACTACTGCTACTACTGATATTCTGAAGAACTAAAGCATTCAAAGAGTTATTCAAGTATTCAAGAAAATTCTCTGAGTTGAAGGAGATCGAACCAAGAGAAGAAGCCACAGTTTTGAAGAGAAGAATGAAAGGCTACAATTCAGAGAAGTTTACTTTTTAGTTTGTGATTTTATTTTTCAAACAAGTGTGCTAGTTACTTGTAGAATTACTAGTAGATCGAAGATACACTTGGTAGTGTAATCGATAAGATCAAAGTCTTAGTCTTGGGACTTTAAGCCACAAGAAACTCAAGGAGTTAATAAAACATCACAACTGGAGTTGTGAGAGTGGATGTAGACATTTATCGAACAACTATAAACTTGTGTCTCATTTACCTGCTGTTTGATATTTGTTTAAGTGTTTACTAAGTAAAAGTTCAAGATCTAAAAAGTTGAGTATAAACTGTAAAGGCTCATATTAATATTGAAAGTACTGATCTGAGCTGACTAAGCACAATACTGTTCAAGAACACTAAATTCCGCATAATCACTCTGATATTTTAAGAAAAGTTTTAAAAGTCTATTCACCCCTCCCCTCTAGACTTTTCAGGCTTATCTTAATCTTAGACTCAACTTGGGACCAACACTATAAAATATTAAACAAATACATGTGCATATGTATTATATATAATAAATTTTGTCATATAACTTAATATATCAATTTTCAAAGCAGTCAAATAAACTCTTTGCATATATAAATAAGAGATACACTAAATGACAATCCACTCTTATTATAGTATCTAGATTATTATAGTATATTTTATATTTATAATCTAAGCATTGCTTGTCGATTACAAAATAAATAAATAAAACGTACGTTGAACATTTGTTGGTTGATTATTATCTTAAGTTAAATGTATAAATAAGAGATACACTAAATGACAATCCACTCTTATTATAGTATCTAGATTATTATAGTATATTTTATATTTATAATCTAAGCATTGCTTGTCGATTACAAAATAAATAAATAAAACGTACGTTGAACATTTGTTGGTTGATTATTATCTTAAGTTAAATGTAGAAATAATTTAAATCCAACTGTACACAATATATTACCAAATAATAATAATAATAAGGAATATATTAAATTAAATTATATATATTCAAATATACACAAACTTTTACAATAAAAGAGAAACAAAACTGATTCTGAATCTGAATCTAGATTTTTTACAAATTAGGTATGAGTTTGAATCTGGATAATATATGTGTCAACATACTGCATATGCATTCTTGTATGTTATAATTATGCATATGACCTGGTATATGTATTATTGTATGCATATGTGTTATTATATGTATTATATTCCCGCATATGATTTGATTTATATATTTTATTACATTTTTCCTGAATGTAGATTATAGAAATAAGTTAAATCAAGTTCTACACAATATATTAACAAATAACAGTAATTATAAGGGATACTTTAAATTTACGTCATTTTACGTAACTTTGTCTAATTTTAATTAATTTTAATTAAATGACATATATACAAATATACACAAACTTTTTAAATAAAAGAGAAACAAAACTAAATCTGAATCTACATTTTTTACAAACTATATATGAATTTCAATCTGGATAATATTTACTATAATTATGCATATGATATGATCTTGTATATGTATTATTGTATGCATATGATCGGTTATATGTATAAATGTCTGCATATATGATATTATATGTATTATAATTATGCATATGCATTGGTGTATGTATTCTTGTATGCATACGTCTTATAACAAATCACTCTAAAATTCATCTGCATGCAAAATCAATGATAAAACAAACCAAAATAATCTGTTTTACAAAAACTAGCAGAAGTCGTCTGTTCTAAATTCATGATATATGAATTTTTTAGTGATCCTCACAAAAAATGCATTACAATCTAAGCATTGATAATTAAACAACTCCATGATATATGAATTTTAATGTTTAATATTACATATATATATATATATATGTTACATATATTTATATATTGTTGCCAATGCCACACTATTGTACCTAGCCATGAGGCGAGCTTGTTTGAGACATCAACCATTCTTTCCTTTGAAATCGTGCATGCTGCGTACAGCTAGTCTAAGGTCCCACCGACAAAGCGTTCGGAATATTTCAAGGTATGA
Organism: Galeopsis tetrahit; assembly: GCA_963675135.1. Lineage (NCBI taxonomy): Eukaryota > Viridiplantae > Streptophyta > Magnoliopsida > Lamiales > Lamiaceae > Galeopsis > Galeopsis tetrahit. The sequence goes on from OY776134.1 coordinate 24,603,570, forward strand.
CTTAAGTAATAGTTAAAATGGTTAAATAAATATTTGATAAAATGCAGAAATTTGTTGTTTGGAAGTGTGTTGAACTCCGGTAAAAGAGTGTCATATCGAAGTGGAGGGCGACATACTGTACAAAAGTGATCAGGTAGTCGTTTATAAACGATTTGTGGCTTTCTTTGACTTCTGTCCGGGATAACAATGAATATATAGAAAAATGTTAGAAAAACAAGGTTAACCGCATAAGTGACAAGGAGGACCCGAGATTGCCTTCCATCGGGCGGGATCCCGGACCATCCTTGAGCAAGGATCGGACTTGCCATCGTTCGTATAATTAAATTCTATTAATAAAAAAAAAACTATATTAATTCATTTAGTTTTATCTATATTGATTATATTATTTATTAATGATTTATTTAATTGATATGTTAATTTGGTATACGTAATAGGAGCGAAGACGGGACATGCACCGACTCACATAGATCGGTTAAATTTGTTTGATGCTGCAACGCAAACGTCCACGGACTTGCGCACAACCCAGCTCCACATAAGTTTTTTATTTCGTAATAGTAATTAAATTAATTATTTAGTTTTAATTGCATATAATAAATTATTTTTTCTAAACATTTTAGTAGTTGGAATTGAACTGGAGGGTACGGATGCCCAAACTCAGCCTCCCCGAATCTAGACAGTTAATGTTGACCAGATCTATCTGGAGATTGTCAGGGTCAATCGAGGACGAGTCTTCGGCCTTGGCCAGATGAGCTGTGTCGTCAAGATGTCGGTATCCCAAATCTCACCAGTATTTCCAACTCCTGATATCCAGGAGTTGGTCAAACAAACGGGTAGGGGGATGATGTTAAATTTGATGAAGGATATGGTGCATACGATGACTTCAACTTTGGGGATGAATGGCGATTAGGTGCAGCATGTAGTTAATAAAGTCAACATGAGTGGGTGACGCCGACGCTAAAGAAGAAGACGACCGACGTCCCTTCCCTAGCCACGCCGCCAGTTTGCCGCTCGTGTAAGTATTTTTTAGTTCAAATCGATTTTTTTTTTTTTTTTTTTTTTTTTTTTTTTTGTAGAAGTTATAGATTTTTATTTTTCCTAAACCCTAAGGGCATGATTGGTATGATGGAATGAACTCAGTAATGGAATAAAGGTTTGGATGGAATGAGGTCTGAATGACCATTCCCATGATTGGTATTGATTAAGAATGGAAAAACAATTTTTTGATTGATTCCATTCTCATGATTGGTATACTAAAATGAAATGCAAAATAATGTATATATTTTATTTTAAATGACTAAAATACCCTTCAATATATATTTTATAAAACATATTAAATTAATGAATATGCTATTATTTTAATAACAAAATTTACATAAATAATTATTTATTTAAACCCGTATGCTCATATCTACTAATAATATAAATTAATAAATATAAAATAATTAAAATATAGAGAAAGTATCATTTTTATATCATGTATGTCCCTTTTCTGGTTTGAATTAGTCAATCAATTATCTAAAAGTAAAAATAATTAAAAATTAAGTAAATTAAATTTAAAAAAAATATGGTTCTTCTTCTCTTTCAACGGTAAATGCGTCGTTGTCTCCCACTTTTGCGCCGCCGACCTTCATGCCGTTCCCCACTCCCATATTTAATTCAGATTTGAGGATTTTTTTTTAATAAAAACCAATTTATATCTATAGAGGAAATCGATTGTTCAATTAATTTAACAAACATAAACAAGAGTGACGACGTCTTCTCTTTGCACATATATAGAGAGAAAAAAACAATACAGATTTTATTTTCTCAGCGTCTTCTCTCTTGAATTAGGGTTGAAGAATGTTGAATAATAAATGGCGTATTTAATTGTGAATTAGGGTTAGAGAAGTGGGTTAATTATTGAAAAGGATAATTATGTAAAAATAAAATTTGAGTGATTATTTTAAAAAATAAAATATAATTCGATTCCACACAGAATGGAATGGAGAAAGACAAGGGGATGGAAAGGAAATTCTTTATTTTTCGTAATCATCATTCCTTAAGGGTATGATTGGTACGGTGGAATATGTCATGAATGGAATCACCATTCATGGATCTATTCCAAATTTATTTTTGTGGAATGGTGATTCTCAAATGTATGGAATTCTCATTCCTTCCCACCCCATGGGTTTAAGGAATGAATCAAAATTTTAATAAATGTCGTAATAAAAATTAATAATAATATTATTTAATAATAAAAATATTAATATAATAAATTTAAAAAATATAAATAATAATATATTAATTTTAACAATAATATTAAATTATAAATATAATAACATAAAAAATAGTAATATATTTTTTTTAATATAAATAATACAGAGTACTATATAGTATATACAATATATTATTTTCAATAATACAAAATAATAGTATAATAATTTTTGATAATATAAATAATAATAATATTTTTTATTAAAAATCATGACAGCCCATAGAGTTTGACTATATGCACCTCCATTTCGGATAGATGCAAGCCCCGATAGATGCACCCTCCAAAATTTCTCAAGATAGATGCACCCTTCCCTCAAATTATCCTAAATACCCTTTTCTCTCTTTTATCTATAAAATACACATTTACTACACACACCCTCCCAAACCCTAATTCTATCTCCCTCACCTTCTTCTTCCTCCCCATTCCACCCGCCGCCGCACACCACCACTCGCCGGCAGCCGTCCCCTGTCGTCGGCAGCCTCCCTCTCCCTCGAGTTCACCGGCGCGAGGACTCCCCTCCATTTTTCCCCGCCCCACCACGATCTGTAAAAAAAATAAAAAAATTATGTCAGCGGTCGCGCGTGGCCGCCCCCTCCCCCATCCATCCGACGCCGTTAGCCCCGCACCCACCCCAGCCGCCGCGGCCCGTCGCCGCCCTTTTTTTTTTTTTTTCATTTTTCTGTGTTTTTTTTCATCTCAACCACTCCCCTCCTCCGCCACCACACCCACCGCCGCAGCCTCCGCCCGTAAGTTTTTTTTTTCTTTTTTCCATTTTTTCTCCAGTAAGTTTTTTTTTCTTTTTTTTTTAATTCGACCATGTGTTGTCGGCTATATACACTCTCGTCGACGAATCGTTGTCGACGGGCGTGTATATAGTCGACAACACAGGGTCAATTTTTTTTTTATTTTAAATTTAATTTGGTTCGACCTTTGTAGGTTGACCATATACACTTTCCTCAACAACAATTTGTCGACAAGAGTGTATATAATCGACACTAGTTTGTCGAAAATTTTAAAAAAAAAATCTGAGATTATCAATATTTTTTTTCTGAGATTGTGGTGGTGTTGGTGGTGGTGGTGCCGGCGAAAGTCGGAAGTGTTAGTAGCTGTTGTTAGGGCTTTTTTTTCACTGAGATTGTGTTTGTGGTGGTGGTGGCGGCGGTGTCGGTGTTGGTGCCGGTACTGGTGCCCGCGGAGGCCGGAAGTGGTGGTAAATGTTAGGGCTTAAATGTTGAATGGGGTGTAGATAGTAGTAGGATTGTATTTAGTAGTAGTATTTTATTAGAAGGGTATTTTAGATATTTTATATCATTATTTAATTAATAAATTAAAAGGGGGAGTGAATCTCTCCGAAATGGAGGTGCATATAGTCAAACCCCAGCCCATACCATTTCACCTTAGGCCCATCACAAAACTCTCAATCCAAAAAAAATCAGCAGAGCCGTGGGGATAAAAAGAAGAGATAAGCAACCGTTCATTAGATATAAATTTTAGATTTTGCTAAATTTTGGTATGTTTCTGAGTACATGGTGCTCTAGGCCCATGTGTAGCTCTACCCTACCCAATGCTTTTATCCGGCCCAATTTTTGCGATCCGACCCGCAGCCCAGTAGACTTTGACCAGTCAAATGTTGACCGTTGACCAGTCAACGGTCAAACTTTGACTTTTTTTTTTTTCGATTTTTTTTTAAAAAGTGTATGTTATTATAACTAAAAAGTGTATCTTTATTTTTTTAATTAAAAGTGTATGTTACTATATTAAAAAGTGCAACATTGTTTTTAATGAAAAGTGTATGTTATTATAATTGAAAAGTGTATGATATTATAACTGAAAAGTGTAAGTTATATATTAAATAAAAGTGTATGTTATTATAACTACAAAATGTATGATCTATTAATGAAAAGTGTATGTTTTATTAATGAAAAATGTATATTATTATAACTGCAAAGTGTATGATCTGTTTAATGAAAAATGTATGTTCTATTAATGAAAAGTGTAAGTTATATATTAATGAAAAATGTATATTATTATAATTGAAAAGTGTATGATATTATAACTGAAAAGTGTATGCTAATGATACACCTTTATAATCTAAATAAACTGTTCCTAATTTTTTTTTTAAATATTATTAATTTCACTCATTTTTTTATTTATTCTTGCACTTTTATGACAATTAAAATACACCTTTTGGTTATTAGTACTTGCACTTTTATAATCTACATAAACTGTTGCTAATTTTTTGACACATTTTATTATTTAAACTTGCACTTTTATGACTATCAATGATATACCTTTTGATTATTAGTGTTGCACTTTTATAATCTATATAAACGAGTGCTAAAATATTTATTAGGTGCGAAAATAAAAAAAATAGATGATAAAATAAAATTAAATTCAAAATTTGTTGCAATTGAGAATCGAACGCGTGACCTTGTAGTAAATGACTCAAGGGGCAACCACTAGGCTATAACAGCTAGTTGGTATATTTGCGTGGAATATATTATTTATCCACATACGTAGGGCTGCAAGTGGACTCAAGTGCACCGTGTACTTGAGTACACAGCAGCCCTACCCTTAGATTTTTAGCTTTAATTCTTTCATTTTTAGATAGGTTTTTTTTTTTTTTTTTAATGAATTTTCTTTCCTTTGTTAATTTAACCGTGGATTAAGCATCGATTGTTTGGAGTGTTGTAATTATGTGAGTAATTAGTGAATTTATGATTAATTACTTATTTTGCTTATGTCTTATTTTAATTACTTTTATTGTTATGGTTTGTTTGATTAAATTAGTTGGTCATTTTTATTAGCTAACATTTACGGTTTTATAAATTGCAACGAAAGTTTGATTTAATTTGCATGTTTGAGATGTGTGAAAAACTTGATTAATTAATTTAAATTTAATACTCTGTAGTTATTAGCTTAACCGAGAGATGGTTAATTACTAGATCGACAACATTAAACCTTAATCGAATAAAAGTTGTCTAGGGGATTAGTGAGGGGCGAATTGTAAGCATTAGCTAGTAACCGTGTTGGTGTGTTGTCGCCGACACCCAAAAATAATACCTTAACTAAACCCACTAATGTAGTAGAGTAAGTAAGGGTCGAATCCACAGGGAATAGTGAAACTCAATTGAATAAATTTGTGTACGAACGCAATTAAAATCGGGGGTTGGTTGGTTGACTAACTAACTACTAGAAAACATGAAAAAATAACAGGAAGCAATAAAAATAAATAGGAATCAAATATTACGAACGGTCTAGCCCTATTAGTGAACCCGGTAATCTCAATCTAATCTCAAATTTCATCCCTAAACTAGTGGTAAGACCAAACTAGTTCGAATTGTTTCTTATGTTTAACTAATCAAAAAGTACGGCCCCCTATTAATCTATTCATACGAATAACCCTAAAACATGTATTTAAGATTCAACTCGAGAAACGCATTAAAGAACTAAAACAATAGAATAAACTAGACTATGAATACGAGACGCTCGTTTCATAAAATCTAGACGTTATTATCCTCTAAGGTGTTCTGCCCTAATTGCTACGATATTCACAATAATATAACAATTACGGATTGTACATAGTGGATTAACTAGAATTGATAACAAATAAACTAGATAATAAATGGAAAAATTAACAATCTTCAAATTTGAATTAACAAAAATAAGAAAGAATAAAAACCATACCACCACTACTTTTCTCCTTCAGCAGTTCAAGGCCCATTTTCCTCAGGTTTTATACTCATCTTGGGCTTTTGCCTCTTTCCCAATTTCAAGGCCCATTTTCCTCAGGTTTTCAACAAATAAATTTTGGCCACGGTTATACGCACACACAGATTTATTGAGTACACCAACCAAACATTTTTTTCATCATGAAGAACATGTGAAATGTCTCATATACCCCTCGTTTGATTTTTTTTTTTAAAAGGGAAAGATGAGTACACCCACCTTTTTTTTCTTCTTTTTCAGTATAATCATCCCACCATCAACATCAAAACATCCACCAACCTAACAACATCAAATGACCACACCATCTCTCAAAATAAAAATATTCGACATAATTTCTACATAATTTTGATAACTAATGTTCGAAAAAAATAAATGAACAATGAATAAATGTTCGAAAAAAATAAATGAAAACAGAATAAGTGTTCGAAAAAAATAAATGAACAATGAATAAATGATAGAAAAAAATAAATGAACACTGAATAATTGTTCGAAAAAAATAATCGGACACAGGAAATATTTCAAAAAAATTAATGGAATTCGGCCAAAATATTCGAACAAATATAAAAAAATTGAAAAACCTATTACATTTGAATTTGTAAAAACTAAAAACCCTAATACAAAAAATTTAAATTTTTTTAAAAAAAAATCAAAACTCCAATTTTTTTTAGATCTTTATAAATATAAAATACTTACCTACAAACGACGGCGGCGACGGCATATGAGGGTGTGGGCGATGGAGGGAGGAGGTGGGGGGCAGTGGCTACTTGAAGGAAAAGGGGGTGGGCGACGGCCACTAGTAGGGAGGAGGGGGTGCGAACGACCGCTGCAGGCCGGGGAGAGGGTGGGCGGCGGCCGCTTGAAGGAGGAGGGGTGGGCGGCGGCCGCTGGTAGGGAGGAGGGGCTGCGAACGGCCGTGCAAGGGAGGAAGGGGCAAGGTAGGCGAGGGGCGGGGCTGGGGAATTAGAGGCGGCGAGGCTGGAGCGGCCAGCGACGTCGGCCGCGCCCTTCTCCAGTGGCGGCGGCTTGGGCTGCGCCCTTCTCCAGAGGCGGCGGCGTCGGCCGGACCCTTCTCCACCAGCGGCGTCGACGACTTTCTCAACCGAGTGGGCTGCGTGAAGAAGAAAAGAGAAAAGGGTGAGTGGGTGTCCTGATAACAATTGTGAGAAGAAAAGAGGAAATATGGTTTTAAGAAGGGGAGGGTATTTTTGAGTTTTCACCATGGGTGTCCTCATCTCTCGGTGTGTGCGCTTAGGCCGTGGGTGTCCTCAATAACGTTGTGTGTGTATAACCGGACCCATAAATTTTATGGGCCTAATTTGAATGTTGGAAGTAAGGGGCCCAATTGATGCCAAGTTACGCAAGTGGCTGGGTTTCTAGTGTTGGCCCAATTTATGTCAATCGGGCTCGTCTATATATTTTTAAAATGCTCCAATTTTACCTGAATTAAATAAGAAAATAAAATATCAAAGTAATTGAAAGCACATAATAAAGAGTCGGAAACACAAAATAAATACTAATTTAATTCTCATATAATATCCAATTAAAACACAAAAATATGTGATAATCCCGACTCATCACGTGTTTAAATTGTTTACAAGTTCATTATTCTAAGAGTTTGTGTTATTAATTTTATGGGTTAATTAATGCAACTGTTCACCTAAGCCTCAAAAGGGATAGCTCTTAGAACACATCAAGTTATAGATTTAATTTTACAATTAATTCAATTATTCATTAGATACCCCACATAAGAAAAAACATCTAAAGCAATTCACTTCACTTGCACTTTCATATTGACAGTTAGCTTAATTGTTACTTTAATTAGTTTGTTTTCTTTATTGATATTTGATTAATTTCCTTGTTTAGCATCTATAACACCATATCGACGTGTAGTTTACAGGCTTCACGCTCTTCTAGATCCTAGATCGATACTATTTGATAGTATACTTGCAATTCAATACTATAACGAGCTTATATGATTTTGTGCTTATGAATAAGTAAAATTACGAAAATATCAATAATCTATGTTAAATATAAACTACGAAAAAGTGTGGATCCGCCAACGTGAAATCTCTAATTTATTTCCCTCATAGAGCCGGGGATGGGGAAATTTATCTTTCATTAACGGTGATAGGGTGGGGACGGGATCATACTCCCCCCCCCCCAATGAAATTCTTGCCCTGTTCTCTACAGAGATTTTTTTATACTCCCTCCGTCCAATTTTATTATGCCCACTTCTCTGGGCACGAGTTTTAATGAATATTGATTAGTTTATTAATAAAGTAGATAAGTTGAGGGTATGATGGGGTATTGTGGGGTCCATTTGTAAATAAATGATTGTTTATGAATAAAGTGAATGGCAAAGTGGGTAAATAAGTGATGGTAGAAGGGTGGAGATAAAGTAGTATGAATAGTATTGTTTCCAAAAAGGGTATTGGCATAATAAAATTGGACAACCAAAAAATGAAAGTGGGAATAATGAAATTGGACGGAGGGAGTATTATATTTATTATATTGCTTAATATAATACGGAGTATGTATTTATAATTATTTTTAACTATAATCCTTACTTTATTTTACTTTATTGATTAATTTTATTTGTATTATAGTTTATTTTTTTAACTAGTTATCATAATATAATTAAAAAAACCACAATAATTAAAAAAAAAGGGGTAAAATGTCATCGGATGATTGTAGTTTAAACTTTATTATCCCCATTATAATGTCACTACTCAGACCCAAAAAAAAAAAAAAAAAATGGACATAGATATTTATATTTCATTCCAAATGTGCAACTTAGGAAGAAGATGCAGCTGTAGTGTGAAACGAGTTCTTCCTTACTAAGAGGCATGTAATGTCAGAGGGGTGAGCATGCGTAATATTCACCGTGCACATAACGAAATCGGGTCGATGAAGTGCTAACCCCAACCGATCTTTGCTCAGATCCAAGCCCGTTGCATCGAGAAGCACGTGCCACGAGTTTCTATGAGCTTCCGACATCCAATGCATGGACGAACGCCCTCCATTCGTACACGCCGAGTATGCGAAGAGTCCCTTGGGGCTATGCTTACATTTCCTCCTAAAATACTGGCTTAGCTGGGACCCTTTGATCCTCAAATCGAGCCACGTCTCTGGAGCTGCAATCGTTTTCGAGTCTTTATAACTGACAAATTCGCGAATCACATCATTTTCTTCGTCAAGAATCGTCATGTAATAATTCCCCTTAAAGAAAGGGTACGATTCTCCGACCATCATCATGCCTTCTCGTCCACTTGGTGTGAAGACGACGAGATAGTCGTCTTCTGTGAGCCCACACTTTTGTAGGGCTCCATTACGGGCTTGGATTTCGGGGATGGACATAAAGTTGCCTTGGAACGACGTTTTCTTAGTGAAAATATCGAGCAATTTCGAGGGTTCTAATTGGATTTTTATCATATCGGAGTTGTTGTTAGCTTGGAGTTGGATGGTTTTAGGGGACTTTTTAATGGATTCGGAGGCGTCTTCGGTGATGCAAAGGTTGTACAAATCGAGCTTCTCGGTTTGGTCCTCGACTAGGCCGTTGCAATATTCGGGATATTTGGCAAAGACGTATTGTTGTACGTATTGCATTTCGGTGGGGGTGATGGGGCCGGACCATCTGAGGTCGAGTCCATGGAGTGTTGATATGGCCTCGGCCACAAGGTGAGCCGGGATTATTGTATTCACCTTCTGTTTTAAAATTTTAAACAAACGTATATATTAATTTGATGATCACACAAAGAACAAATAAAGCAAAACTATGCAATTAAATTTGTAAATTACTGTAGCTAACTCTTTTAATGTAAAATAGACATATTTCAGGAATTTCTATGATTGTCTAATTAGATTTTTAGCTAGTCACACCATCTCTCAATAAGTCCATCAAAGTTAATTAAATACCATTCGCATCCTTAATTACAAAATTGAGTTACACTTGTTTCATATATAGTAATATTATACCCGATGCAGCTAATACTATAGCTATTCAATAGAAGAAACTAATATTGTTTCAATGAAATCAAATAGTACTATTTTTTACTGAAAACTAATACTTTGTTTTCAAAAAATGTCTTTCTTAACTGGACACAGGTTTTAAAAATAATTAATATTTAATGTATAAAATAAATATGTGGGGGTAAAAAGTAAAATATATTATCGATATATTATTAACTTTATTAATAGTAAAATAGAAAAAGGTTTTAAAAGTTAATTAATTAAATATAATGAGCAATTTTTTACAAATAAAAATAAGACTATTAGATTGTTCATTCCTAATAAAAAAGTTATTTTATTCTTTTCAATCATTCCTCATAACATTTCAAAATTACACCAAATATTATTATTTTTCTCACAAGTTAATTTTTTTTTTCTTTGTCTTATTCTTCTCAATATAATTGATCAATACACCCTTAACAAAAAAAAAAAAACTATTTTATCACTTATAATACTAATAAACAACTCTTACATCAAACTTTGTATCAAAGTCAAATGGCAAGCTAATACAAGACAATATTGTTCAGTGACACTGCTAAGACAGTTGAGTGAAAACAATTAAAACTGTTTAGCGAAAACACCAATAGTACAAGTGCTATATATATATATATATATATATACACAAGAATTTGCGGAGAAAAGAGGTAGCATATATATATATATAAAGGGAAATGATTGAACTTGCCTTAAACACCATGCTGCTAGGTCTGCTGTTTTGGTTTGGTGATGACAATGATTCTCCTTCTGCTTCTCCTTCACATTCTATAGCATTCTAGTAACACCCATGCATGACAAAAGTAAATAAGTTAATTTTAAATAAAAATGTTTTGTTTTTTAATGAATTTCATGAAATCATGACAAGATCTGATCGAAGAATACATATGTACGTGTAAAATTACAAACAAGAACTAGTTAATTAGTTCTGGAATAAATCAAACTTATTTGCAGAAAACTCTAAATTCAATGAAGAAGATTATAATGAAAACACTTTTCACCGGATATCGAACAAAAGATCTAAATATATATATTCACAAACAATATCATACCTTGGACTTTTCATTTTGATTTTGTTGTTCAATGTTTTGCAACATGGTGCCTTAATTATTAGAGAGAAGAAGCACAGAAAAGAAAAGAGAAAGAAAGGCAATAGGATTGAGAGGATTATTAGCATAAACATTTGGTACATATATGTTTATATTAATATTAATATAAGCATATTGGCAAAAACAAAAAAAATAATAAAAGCATGCGACAAGAAGTGAAACGCCGACATCGACAACGTCATTAACCTATTATTTATGTTTAATAGTTATAATCTCTCTCTTAAAACCTTCCCCACTATGCTTTCCGCAGCTTATATTAATTACAAATTATTAATGCAATAATTGACCTCATCAAGAAAATAATTTGGGGCACAAATTTCTATATATATGTATATCTAAGTATATAATGTGAAATTTACACTGTGCATATCACATTAAATAGACAACTAAAATAATTGTGGACAAACCAGCTTCTAATTCTACAATTGAATCTTTTGGAGTTGATATGCACGGTATTTGCACAAAATTATGTATGTGTATCTTCAATAGTTGTCCATTTACTTACTTTTGTCATAGACTCACGCACATATTAAATAAAATGTAATAATGAGTGGAGTTTTGAGAGGTAATTTTGTAAACTTTTATGTATAAAGTAAAAAAAAAAAGTTGACTTGTGTGTATGTGGAGCGAAAAAGTAATGACATTTGTGTAAAAATTGAGGATATTGTGATTTGTGATGGTGGAGTTTATAAAAGATTTTCTATTTTAAAGGTGTGAAAGTTATTGTAGGATGTCCTAAAAAGGAAAGTGTAAAAATTATTGTGGGACGAAGGGAGTAATATTAAATGGTTAGTGGCCAGTGGGAACTGGATAGTGTGATATGATTAAAAAAGAAAAAGAACAAAAAAAGGAAAAAGCTAGATAGAGAATGAAAAAAGTGTGGAAATAATGGTAAATTGTGGTGGCGCCCCTATTCGAACAGGAGGAGTACACCATGCTAATGTGCCTTGGATGATCCACATCTCGTGGTCATGCGTCGATGAGCACATTGAACTATCCATGTGGCTGAGAGCCCTCACAGCCCAGGCACAACGACGCAATTATCAGGGGCGCGCTTTACCACTGAGTTAATAGCCCGTCGTGCGAGCCTCCCGTAGGGGGCTCGCTATGCCAAAAGCGAGAGAAACCACATCCCTCTCTTTCCTTTTTTCACCCCCATGCCCCCACACGGGGGGCATGGGGACGTAACCGATCAATAGAAATACTACACCCGTCATATATTTCATACATCATACTAGATAGATATCATATTCATAGAATAGGGTGCACTTTCAAGATGCCTTGGTGGTGAAATGGTAGACACACGAGACTCCAAATCTCGTGCTAAAGAGCGTGGAGGTTCGAGTCCTCTTCAAGGCATAATATTGAGAATGCTCATTAAATAATCAATTCAATAAGAGAGCTCGGATCGAATCGGTATTAATATACCGACCAGCACCCGCCCTAGAGTATATGATTCAACAGGAATCACCTTGAAAGAAATGTGTAATTTTAGGTGGAATGTTCAAAATAAGTAACTATCAAAGGAACGGAGGAAGTATAATACATTTGAAAGTATTTTTTTTATGAAATTCAACCTGTTAGTATAACTAAAGATTAGTTAGGAAGTTATAACTAAATATAACCCCTAGTTAATTAGTAGAAGTTAGTCTTTCTATTACTTATATAAATAAAGGCCTAGGACCTTCATTCTTGGTTAATGAAAATTTTATTCTCATATTCATATGGTATCGGCCTAACTTGTTGAGTAAACTCATCTTATTCTTTCTTCTTAATATTCTTTAATGGCGGATCCTACTTCTTATTTGTCTTAGGTGTTCGACTTTACGCTCACCTGGTACGCCATGACACGTCTCGTTACTATCAAGCTTAAATTGACGAATTTCTTAATGTGGCGCGGCTAAATTCTTACCCCTTCTCACCACCCAAAAATTTCTTCCCTACGTTGATGGCTCTTCACCTGAACCGCCGCCCACGATCATCAAAGATGGCTCAAAAGTGCCAAATTCCGACTATGAGTCTTAGATTTCTCGCGAACAAATTGTTCATGTGTTCTTGGTTTATACTCTCTCTGAAGAAGCAATGACCCTGGTTGTTGGTTGCTCATCCTCGGGTGACATCTAGCCCTCGATCTCCGCCGCCTACAATCAATCGTCTAAAACTCGTGAGCTTCATCTTAAAGACGAACTCCAATCAATCAAGAAGGAAAATCGTTCGGTTACGAAATTTGTATCTCTATTTAAAGGTTTATGCGATCAACTTGTCTCTATGGGATGCGTTCTTCACGAGACGGACAAGTCTCATTGGTTTCTTAGAGGTCTCGATCAAGATTTTCATGGTTTTTCCACTATGCAGATCAATATTGACTTGTTACCTTCTTTTCTTGAGTTGCTCGCCAAGGCTGAGTTTCGTGATCTTTTTACTCGCTCCCTTGAAAATTTCACTACTTCCGTTCCCGAGTTCTTTGCCAGTTTTGGTCATCCCTCGTCCTCGCGTGGTCGTGACTCATCCTCTAGTCACGACCAATTCCAGGGTGGCTTACCCATTGGTCGTGGTTCTTCTCGTCAGCCTGGTCAGGGTCGGGGTCATTTTACTCCTCGTTGCCAAATCTGTATATTTGAGGGCCATCATGCAACTTCATGCCCTCAACGATATTTCGGTCCTCTTATCAAGCGAACATGGTATGTTGAGGCTTTTTGTACTCCTTCCTCACCTCCTTCCTCCTCGCTCCCTGATTGGTATGTTGACACCGGTACCTCTACTCACATATCCTCCTCGACCACTCCCCTAGACTGTTCGACTCCTTACACGGTCTCTGACACAGTCATTGTTGTTAACGGTTCTTCTCTCCCTATATCTCATACTGGTCATTATACCCATTCTTCTAATCTTTCTTTGTTAGATATTTTGGTCGTTCCCCACCTCACAAAAAACTTGGTTTCTGCAAGTAAAGTTACTAACGATCATAATGTCAATGTCACTTTCACTAATGACTCTTTTGAAATTCAGAATCGAGAGACAGGAATGGTTCTTGCTCGGGGGCGACGAGATCATAATCTATACATTCTATACCATGGTCACCCACGTGTTATTCAGGCTCTTTATAGTCATCTTTTGATCTTTGACATAATCGACTAGGACATGTGTATTTCAATATTGTGAAATTGTTAAACAAATTAGGACTCATTTCTATAAATTCCATTTTACCTAAACCTATTATCTACTCATTATGTCAACTTGCTAAGAGTGCTCGTCTTCCTTTTAATGAAAATAATGTTCGCTCATCTAGTGTGTTAGATTTAATTCATTGTGATCTATGGGGACCTTCACCTATTACTTCTCGCAATGGTTTTTGATATTATGCTATTTTTGTTGATGATCATTTTCGATTTGTATGGTTCTATCCACTTCGTTTAAAATCAGACTTCTATTATATATTTGCTCAGTTTAAGTATTTGGTTGAAACTCAATTCTCCTAAAAAATTAAACGTTTCCACTTTGATGGTGGTACTGAATTCACTAAGAATAAACTTCAAAAACTATTTCTTGAAAATGGTATATCTCACACTATATCTTGTCCATACACCCCGACTCAAAATGGCCGAGCAGAGAGAAAACATATGCATATTACTGAAATTGGCTTAGCCCTTCTCTTTCACTCCTCGGTTCCTATGCAGTTTTGGGTGGAAGCATTTCACTGTTGTTGTTCTTATAAATCGTTTACCCTCACCCGTGCTTCATCGCCAATCCCCTTTCCAAGTATTATTTTCCACCACTCCTCATTATGATACATTTCATGTTTTTGGTTGTCGAGTTTATCCATGCTTACGTGACTATGCCTCAAACAAATTTTCTCCTGAAAGTTTACCTTGCGTTTTCCTTGGCTAAAGTTCTCGTCGTGCAAGTTTCTATTGTCTTGACCCTGTCACATCTCGCATTTATATTACTCTTCATGATCAATTTGATGAGCACTGCTTCCCTTACTCAACTACTTTAACCTCATCGCCTCCACATACTTTAGATTATTCTGCTTTTCTTGATGTTGCACCACCTCCTCGTCCTCGGCCACCCACGACATCTCAACCACATCCTTCACCTTCTCATATATCACCTCCTTGCTCGGTATGTGTTTTTCCTAAAACTCCTCATGCCCGCCCTACCATTCCTCTGGCTACGCCTACACAGTCTTCATCGCCTCATGCTCGCCCCCTTCTCCACCAGTCTTCACCGCCTCATGCTCGCCCCCTTCTCCACCATCTCCTGCTCGTCTGCCTTCCCCACCTTCTCCTGCTCGCCCACCCTCTCATCGTCCTCAAACGTCTCCTCCTCCTCATCGACAGGATATTGCTCGCCCCTCGCATCCAATGCGTACTCGCTCCAAAGATGGAATTTTTAAAATTAAGCATCCACCGTCCACTTCTTTCCTTACAGTAAATGCCTTGCTCGCATCCATTCACTCGACCACAGAACCTAAGGGTTTCAAATATGTAGTTCACTATCCTCACTGAATGGTCGCCATGCAAGACGAGCTTCGTGCTTTTCAGTCGAACAACACATGGGATCGTGTTCCTCCTTCTTCCGAGAACATTATTGGCTCCAAATGGGTTTACTACACAAAATATCTAACCGACGGCACCATTGACCGCCATAAAGCTCGATTGGTCGCCCAAAGGTTTACTCAGCTTCCTGGATTAGATTATGATCTCACCTTTAGACCGGTCATCAAGGCATCCACTATTCGCATCATCTTAGCTCTGGCTGTCATGAATAAATGGTCTCTTCGTCAGTTGGACGTCAACAATGCCTTCCTGCATGGTCGTCTATCGAAACCAGTCTACATGGTTCAACCACCCGAATTCACAGATCCTCGCTTTCCTCATCATGTGTGTCGTCTGAATAGAGTTAATTATCTACGGTATAAAGCAAGCTCCTCGCACCTGGTTTCATTGCTTTTATGAGTTCTTGATCACCCTCAACTTCATCGAAAGCAAATCCAACACCTCTCTGTTCGTCCTGAAATCTGGTCGTTGTCTTCTATATATGCTCGTCTACATCGACGATATCATCATCACTAGAAATGATGATTTATACATTTCTCAGCTCGTCGCTCGGATACGAAAAAAAATTGCTATCAAAGATCTTGGTCGGCTAACCTATTTTCTTAGTCTAGAAGTCACTTACACATCAACTGGTTTGTTCCTAGGTTAAACCAAGTATGCTCGAGATATTTTACTTCGGGCCGAACTCCTCGACGCCAAACCTATTGCAACGTCTCTCGCTATCATTGATATTCTTCGTCAACGTGGGGATCCTTATCCTAATCCCACTCAATACAGATCTCTGGTCGGTGCTCTTCAATACTTAACCATCACTCGTCCGGATCTTTCCTTCGTCGTCAACACAGTCAACCAGTTTCAGTCTCAGCCGACCATCGACCACTTCTAGGCGGTAAAACGTATTCTCCGATATGTCAAAGGTTCAATGGATTACGGTTTTACCTTCAACTCTGGTCGCCCTTCTCTCCTCGCCTACACTGATGTCGACTGGGCTCGCTGCCTAGACACTCGCCGATCAACATATGGATATTCAGTCTTCATATGACCTAACTTAGTCTCTTGGAGTGCAAAGAAACAACCCACCGTTGCTCGCACCAATTGTGAATCCGAGTATAGAGCAATAGCCAATGCCACTACTGAAGTTGTTTGGGTAACCTCGCTTCTTCGCGAGCTTCACTTCACATTACCCTCATCTCCAATCTTGTTGTGCGACAACAAAAGTGCAATATTTTTTAGTCAAAACCCAGTAGCTCACAAACGAGCAAAACACATAGACATTGACTTTCATTTTGTCTGAGAGCTGGTCGCCTCGTCACTCAGTTCATTCTTTCACACCTTCAACTCGCCGACATCTTTACCAAAAATCTTCCTCGCCCACTGTTCGAATTTTTCAGATCCAAACTTTGCGTTGGTCCTTATCCGCAACGCTTGAAGGGGAATATTAGTATAACTAAAGATTAGTTAGAAAGTTATAACCACCAGTTGGTTAGTAGAAGTTAGTCTTCCTATTTCTTGTATAAATAAAGGCCTAGGGCCTTCATTCTCAGTTAATGAAAACTCTACCATCGTATTCACACAACAATTTTAATAAATTAGGATAATTAAAAGGTAGAATAATCAAATCAAAATCTCAAGACGAGTTAGGGCATGTTTTCAAGTTCATATTCACACAAACATTTTATTTTTTTATTAAACTATTGGACATAATTTTTGAAAAAAAAAAAAAGAAAGAAGAAAAAGTGCTTCTTAGATTTCTATTGTGACTGCAAACATGCGCTTATCGAAGAATAATCTTATATTATTACCAAAGTTATTCAAGCCAATATGTGAATCGATTTTTTTAAGGCCAAACTGATACCGTGATACGAGTGTGATGGATTACAAGTCAACAAATAAAAGAGTACTTCCTCCGTTCGTCCATGAGTTTTTCAGTTTATCATTTTGGTCCATTCGTCTATAAATTTCTCATATCCTTTTTTATAAATACTTTTAATTTTTTATTCTTACACTTTACTTTATATCTTACTTTGTCTTTCTATCTCTCTTCTTCTATCAATCACATGCTTGTATTATATAGGGTAACTAACTAATAAGGTCATTTCACTACTAGTTTTATCTAATAAAATTTACACCAAATTTTCTTGTCTAATAGAGTCAAATTGAAAAATCTAAGACAATTATACCCTTTTACTAATTTGACACAATTCGAAATTTTTAATTCAAATTACGGGGTCAACTAATACCATAATTATAGATTAACAGAGATTCTCGAAATAAGCGAAATTTTAGCAGCTTCCAAATTTTTAAAATTTCCTAAAAAGTAGGTATCATCATTAATTCGTTTCACTTGCTTAGCTTCGAGAATTCTGCAGTCTGCATTTTCTTCCAGCGATTATTTCATCGTTATCTACATTTTCCGGCGACTGGTACTTTGATTCACCGAATTAGGTATGGGATCATCTACATGTTTGATTTTAATGGTTTTCGGGTCAATAATGTTTCTGAGATATTGAAAATCAAACTCCAGTTCAACATATTAGTTGTAGACGATACTGGAAAAGATGGATTTCATAGTGGGTAAACTGCATGTGTTGTTTCGTAGAGTTTATTTGCAAAATTTTGAGTAAAATAAGGCATAACATTAACTTACGAAGGATGTAAACCCTAGAAAATAGATGTTTTATTAAATGGTTTTGGTGATAGCAACTATGAAATTCGTTTTTTATGAAAAAAGAACAGATTTTGGTTGGGCTGCTGAGTTTTATAAAATAATGGGTGTTTTTTTTAGAAATATGTGTAGTATGGACTGAATATTTGGAAGTATTATTTTAGTGAAATAGTAGTATGTATTACCCAGTGCATAGAAGGATTATATGTTTTGTATCAGTGCACTTACACAGATATGTATTATTTTATATGTAAAGATGGCAAGAACCAGGAAACCAGCTAATCGATCGGGTGAAGGATCAAGCAGGGGAAGTGGGAAACAAAAGAAAATTGTTGATGAGAGCGTACGGCGTGTAGAAACAAGAGATAATTTAACAACTTACACATGTCAGTACATTAAGAACGAGATGAAGATGATATTTGGAAACAGTGATTCATAACCAATTACTATTCTTATTTATTAACAGGATCTTCCGAAAAGCGTAGGAGGGAAGAAAAGAAAGATGAAAAGCGTAAAGGTTTATGTACTATGTCACTGTTTTTTGTGTTAGTGGAATTTGTCTAGTTTTCTGAATTCGTAGCTTATGTAAAATCAATATTCTGCAGGTCAACGACCGTAAAAAGGCTCTCATGTGATATCAGATTCAGGTTATGCAACTATGATATGCATTTAAACAGATTGTAGTACTATTAGTTTTTAGTAGTTGCTCATTTTTTATAATACCAATATTTTTTCTTGTATTTATAGATTTTGAGAGTGATGGTGGCAGTAAACATAGGAGTAATAATATTTGCCTATAAACGATGTTATCACCCTTCCAGAGTTTTAATTCATAAGATATTGGTGGGCTAGCAACATGGTATTTATGTATCAATGAAAAATTATTACCTGTTTTCATATTGAAGAGATGTGCTTCAACAAACCACTTGGAACATATTATTGAGTTCCATATCCTAGAAATACATTTATATTTAGATAGAATTTGGGGAAGAAGGAACAATAGAAAAGATATAGTAATTTCGTCAGGAAGAGTTTCTATCATTCTAGAATTCTCCATTTTGGTGGGGGGGATTTTTTTGAACTGGGATACAGGTTGTTAGAAGGATTGGAGAGATATTAAAGGATGACATGTAATTTATAGATTGTAAATGATAATTAGTGAAGGAGAAACGTTTTCAGGATCACGGACAGGTACATGGTGGAGATAATGTATAGCAGTTTTTTTTTTCTTAATACATATTAATATTATTTTCAGAACGTGGGTTGTAAAAAATATTAATAAGAATTTATAAAAACAATTTTTACAGTTTTTTTTTAAACAGTTAAATTATAACATTTATTAGTTACATTTCGGCTCTTTATTTCCTACTTGCATTATTTGACATGGTGTACATATATTTACGTTAATGTGATAGTGCATGTGCGACCGGTATGCAATTTGTTGACATGTGGATAGGTGTCAAACATAAGATGTATATTGATATGCATTTGCAGTCTACGATACAGAAATGTATGCATGTTATATATGTACGGAAATGTGCATAAAAAACATTGTTCATACATTTGATAAGTAGCAAAAAAAGGGTTGAACAGTAAATAATCATCCAAGTTTACATAAGAAAACTCAATAAAATATAGCATTACCCTTAATCTTATATGAAGTTCTCCATCATCCCAAACTTCTCTAGCCCAATTCAAACAATGCAGAGCGATTTGCATATGTACCCGGTATGCATGTAGGTATGCACACTATATATGCACGGAAATGTGCATAAAAAAACATTGTTCATAGATTTGATAAGTAGCAAAAAAAGGGTTGAACAGTAAATAATCATCCAAGTTTACATAAGAAAACTCAATAAAATATAGCATTACCCTTAATCTTATATGAAGTTCTCCATCACCCCAAACTTCTCTAGCCCAATTCAAACAATGCAGAGCGATTTGCATATGTACCCGGTATGCATGTAGGTATGCACACTATATATGCACGGAAATCTGCATAAAAAACATTGTTCATAGATTTGATAAGTAGCAAAAAAAGGGTTGAACAGTAAATAATCATTCAAGTTTACATAAGAAAACTCAATAAAATATAGCATTACCCTTAATCTTATATGAATTTCTCCATCACCCAAACTTCTCTAGCCCAATTCAAACAATGTAGAGCGATTTGCATATATACCCGGTATGCATGTAGGTATGCACACTATAATATGCATAAATATCCGCACTCGGCAACATACCATCGTACACAATGCATGCCATTATGCATATATATTTTGTATGATTTATGAGGTGCATTTACATCGTGCATTTTACGTGCAATATAGACATGCATGCATAGTTGCAAACCGCCTATAGGCAGTGTCGTCTGAATATGCATATCTACATGGATCGTTTTTAGTATAAAAAGCGCGGGCATAGGACAGTGCATAATAGTATGACGTATATCATGTGAATACAAAAAAATATGTGTGAGTAGGTGCATATCAGTATCGGGAGAATGTGTTTGGTAACAGTAGTAAGTGCGATTTTTATAAATACATATGGCATACAAACTGCAAGTGTATGATAAATGTCACTGTTGTATTTGGTGCATATGCACAATATTTGACATGTGAATACTTAGAATATGTGACAAGATCTGTTCTCGAACACCTATATAATTCATATCTCAAATGTGAGATAGATATAAACTCAAGTAGTAAAAATAGATACTTGGAGAAATCCGTTGTTCATTGATAAATAAAAACTGAGAACTTAGAGTTACTTGACTTAATCTAGATAAAAGTTAAATATATATTAAAGGATCTGAAATCAAACAAAGAATTACAGAATAATAACACAATGAACTATTGTGTTGACTAAATCTGAATGTTTGTCTTGTCCATTCCAAAAACAGCAACACAAGTTAATGGATCATGTCGACCTGTCCTACCACATCTCTTACAAGTTGTAGTCTTGACCCTACGAAATTCTCCGTACGAAGTGATTCTCTTTTGCTTGGGTCTACCAGGGGGTTTGTTAAGGATGGGTGGTAGTATTTTTTCAGGGTTGGACTCAGAAATGATTTCAAAACGTTCTGTATCTAGCACAGGAATTAGATCTTCTTCATAACATTGCTTGTATGTGGATGTAAAGAAACAATCCTCAATGAGGTTGGACACAGAATCACAATGCTTCTTAATAACAGCAACGACATGTGCGCACGGGAATCCTGTGATCTGCCATTGAAAACAAGTACGTATTTTACACTCCAGATCAACTGTGATAGACGTCCTTGAACGCACCTCAAACTGTCCATTAGGATAAATTGAAACACCCCACGATGCACTTATGTTTGAGAGTTCGTTCCAACGATCTTGTTTGCTAGGAACAAGCAATCCAGTCCATTTATTACTTTTTTCACGTCTTTCTACAAACCATTGTGATATCTTTTTCCTGATAGAGTCTAACATATAGGTAATTGGGAGACATCTAGCCTCACTAATCCACATGTTAAAGGACTCTGTTGCATTAGATGTCATCTCACCATAACGCTTGATGTGAGGGGAATATGCAACTGCCCATTGTTTGTAGGGCATGTCTTCCAGCCAATGTTCTGCAATCTGACCACCAATGGATTTAAAAATCTGCATTTTCTCTTTGAAAACAGTGATGGTTGGAGCATATGCGCATTGCTTGAATAGATCAGCCATGTTATCGCGATGTTGGGTGTTCCAACCTCCACGAAATTTGCCTCTGAGATTTAAAAGTAGATGGTACAGACAGTAAAAGTGGGCAGGATCATTCCAAACATCATAAAAAGCAGACATCAACCCCAAATTCCTGTCTGATATGTAAATGATCTTCTTTTGATGAATGATAAGATCGCGCAATTTGGTTAAGAACCATACCCAGTTGTTCCTGTTCTCGGCCGAGACTACAGCGAATGCAACGGGAAAAAGGCCTGGAGAAATCGCAAGAAATTGTGGTCAGTAATATAAAAGGAATTATATAATTTAAAAACAGTAAACTATTGAAATGAAATGTGCAAAAATTTGTTACCGTTGTTCTCATCCTTTGCAGTGGCAGCAAGCAATACGCCCTTTGACCTACCCTTCATAAATGTGCCATCTATGAATAGCATTGGCCTGCATTTTTTAAAACCCTCCTTGCATGCGTTAAACGACACAAAGATGCGCTCAAATCGGTTTATTGTGGTATTCTTCTCTAGGTCTACTATACTTCCGGGGTTTGTGCGCTTAACTGCCTCACAATACCAACGCAAATGGTCATAAGATTCCTCATAACTTTCAAAAATATCGTCTCTTGCTGCTTCTATTCCTCGCCACACCTTCCAGTAAGGAAGTACAAAACCACAATACCAACGCAAATGGTCATAAGATTCCTCATAACTTCCAAAAATATCGTCTCTTGCTGCTTCTATTCCTCGCCACACCTTCCAGTAAGGAAGTACAAAACTATATCCCTCATGTACATGGTGAATTACGTCCTTCACAGCAACAGTAGGATTGGATTTGACGGTATCCATAATAAGTTCCTTGACTATTTTTTGTCCTAACTTGTTCATTTTTTCACAAAGTAGGTTTCCAACACATTTATGAACTAGGTTAGCTTTAGCAACGACAAAGCCGCTATTCATAGGTATTTTTTTGGCCTTAATGAACCAGTCGCAGCTAGGTGTAGCTGTTTCACTGCACACAGCATATACATACCTAGGGAAATTCTTTTTATACTTGTACTTAAAGTTGAGTTTAGTCGAGTATTTTATCAACTCATTCCTAAATTTAGGGGCACCTCCAACGAAAACTGTTCCAACACCACCTTCCATTATATTAACCCAATGATCAGATAAATAGGTCTTTTTTTTCTCAACTGGACATATATCAAAACTAGGTATACTACCCATTCCCTCAAAATCAATTATATATTGGTTTTCTTCCTCTGAATTTTTTGAATCACTTGATAATGTGTTCTGCACTACAGATGATGGACTGACATGCAAGTGTTCACTTACTAGATTGTCATTGGCATTTGAAGACTCAACCATTTCACTGCACACTGTAACTTGGTTACTAATGACAACAGATATATTAACTATCTTTTCTGAAGTAGCCTTACAAAATTCTACCATACCATTCAAGTCGGAATCAGATTCTATGCAGATGTTATTGAGGCTGGAAACCGAGTAAGCAATCGATAGATTACCTTGAGAACTTAGAGGACGCATATTTGTTATTTCAACCAACAAATCTGCAAAGGATGACGATTCAGTCAATCGAATCAACTTGTTCTTCCCATTGAAATCAAACTTGCAGAAAATTATATAATCCATTTGAATCCTGGACGATATCGACAGTCTATCCAATGCAAATATATTCGAAAAACAATTAATTGATGTACCAGAATACCTAATCTACAATGCAAGAACTAAAAATCAGAATAATAAATTTACGATGTCATATGCGATATGAATTGTGGAGTAACAACAATGACTGCATATGATTAAGGAATTCAATGATTGGCTTCAGGATATGAACAATAATCGAACGATAAAAAAACAATAAACAAGTATTGGATACGTACCAGAATCTGGATCTATTATCAATATGCAGTTCCTAATTCTGATTTCAGTGCATAATCGAATATGACAAATTGAAATCGAAATTGATAATTCAATTTGGGAAATTTCTTAGTCTGATTTCATTGCATATCCGAATCTCGTAAATTGAAATTGAAGATGGAATTTGAAAATTTTCCTTAATTTGGTTTAAGCGCATAACAAGAAACTTCGGTTTTAATTTTCGAATTTGGAAAATCAAAAACTTTCTGGTAATCAAAACTAAGGAGGGTGTATTCAATTGAGATTCTGTTGGATTTTTTTGGACTTTAAAAAGTCAGTGGATTTAGAAAATACATAGACTCTATGCAAAGTTTGACTGACTTTTTTATTGATTTATATGGATTTTCATATATTTGACAGGATTCTAAAATACACATTTTTTATTAATTTACATGGATTTCTATAAACTACGCCCCCTAAAACGGATGCAAACGTATATCGAACACACTTGTATATAAAAAAAAAAATCTAAATTATTTAGAAAAAATATCAAAAATATATTAGTTCAAAAAAAAATTATTATTCATCATTATTATTCTCATCTTCATTTCCACCGTTATACCTCGGCTTCAGTTCAGTTCTGTGTTGTAATTGGCTTTGAGAAAGCAATTCCAATTTTTCTCTTCCATGTCGAGATGTGGTGAATCTTGATCTTCTTCATATTCGATTGGAAATTCATGACATTCTTTTCGAAGAAAGTTATGTAATCCAGCCAATACTAACTCTGCTTGTGTTTGAAATGGGAACAGATGTGGGTTTTGAAAATTGTGAATGACGATTTGAAAATACCAAAAAATCTCTCGCGAAGATTGAATAACTCAATTGCATTTATATACTATAATTTTTAAAGAGAGAACATAATTTTAAAATACAGAGATGTAATCTTTTTCACGATAATAATGATGGTGAAGAATCTGTGAGATGCTTATCGAAGAACATAGTTACGTTTCTTGATATTATTTCGTTTGAAGAAGAGGGCTGTGTAGGATTTTGTGGTTCGAATTACAGCAAGAATGTCTGTATGTGCTTTCGAAGGAGACTTTGAAATTTTGTTAGAAGAACAACAAAGTTTTTTTTTCTTATGAGAGAATCCGCTGAAATCTCTAGTTTTTAGAAGAGATTTTGAATAGTGAAATTTATTTATATTTTTTAAGGAGAATCCAACGAAATCCATAGAGTATTAAAATCCATAGATTGTTGAATACCTAAAGATTTCTAAAGACTTTTTAAAATCCGTATTGAATACCTCAAAATTTTGAAAGACTTTTAAAAATCCGGATTGAATACCCCCTGATTTTAAAAGTCCAAAAAAATCCAACAGAATCTGAATTGAATACACCCCCCTAAATTCTAGGAATTAATTTCAAAATTCATATTAGTTTTAAATCACGAATTTTTTTTAAATAATTATTTTATGGGTATCATGGGTAATTTGTCTTTGATTTGACTCTATTAGAAAATTATTGAAGTTGGTGTCTCTATTTGCTTAAGGGGTGCTAATAGTGACCTTATTAGGGAATAATCTCTATTATATTTATTATTTAATCACTTTTCTTAATGTATGTGTCAAAAGTAACGGAAAACTTATAAGCAGACGGAGGGAGTATTAGTTAGTGTTAGGAATTAATATACAAGAATTAATTCCCACCCTCTCTACAAGTTCGGACTTTTAGATGAGACGGAATTCTTTCATGGTATCAGAGCCAACTCTCTACTTCGATGTGTGGATCCACCTGTGGAACCACGTGTCGACCTGGTCCCCGTTTGAGACCCTGTCTGAGCCGTCTCACGTGAGGGAGGGTATTAAGGTATCCCACACATCGGATAGAGAGATGGTCTTGGGTACGCTTATAAACCTAGGCAATCCTCTCACTTAACACCTTGGTTTTAAGTGTAGAGTTAGGCCTTCTAATAATGAGGCTAGTAACCCAATATTTTGTCACAAGCTCATTTTCCTACGGGGAATAGGCAAAAGCCATCAAAGTAGCTCCTCCACGATGAATTTTCGATTATTTATTTCTTTCTTCATTTGTCCACAATATGTTAGAATTGTTATTGTGCTCCTCCAGTCCGCTCCCTTTCTTCTCGACCTCGATAGCACACTGATCGTTGCCAGAATAATGGTTGCTTACATCCTCTTAGCTTCTCTGCAAAGAATTTTCAATTCTCCTCTCTTCACTCGTCCACAATGCCATGCTTAACCCTAAACCCTCGACCTTAACGACACAGTTGTCGGAATAATGGTTGCTTATCTTAAAAAACGCAATCACTTGCAAGCAAGCAAGCAAGCATTCTTAAAATATTCCACTATGCAAAATTTCAAGGATGCCAAAAATAATTGTTGATACTTGTCATATGAGACACATTTGCTGTTAATTTCCTCTATTAGATTAGGTTAAAAGTTTTGAATCTTTCCAAATTTTATTGTACAATGAGATTTTAAACCTAATAATAACAATAATTTCGACCAATTGGCATTTTGCACACTGCCCTCAAAAATGAAAGATGCTTCTTGTCAATATTGCTACGTCACTATAAACTACATATAATCATTATAAATAACGACTAATTCGTGGCCCAATCACTATTTTAAAAATCTAATGCTAATAATTAATTAGTTTAATGACGAATTTTCAAATTAGGGGTTGAAAATATCCCAACCTTTTAGTAGGGAATATTATGAACAATTGTGGGCCCGATCCCTTGTACTTCAACGGTTCTCAATTAATGCTTAAATGGTCACAATCTTTAGTAACATTCGACATGTTGTGGTGTGTGGTGCGGTGACTATCATTTTTTTTAGTTTTAATATCACCTATCACTAACGGAGATCTGTAATTAAAGATAGAGCAACGCGCTATATGAATTAATTCAACTCATAAATTGTTTGCACCATTTAAATCTCAAGGTTAAAATCTAAAGAATAATACTTGTAAGTCTCAAACTTACACTGTTGGATCAATTCCGAAGATTAGACTATCATTAATTAATGAAGTAAAAAAAAAAAAAAAAAAAACCGCCTTTCCTCACATGTTGTATTAGTCAATAAACGACTTAATTGGTAGCTAAGTTTAGTTATTATATGCATTCACAAATGCAACCAGAACAAATAATTATTTGGGTCAACATAAATAATGATACATAGAGCATTATTATACGAGTCATATTTAGGTACAAGTTATTGTTATATGTAAGAAGAATTGACAAATTGTGATTGAAGAAATTGAATAGAATGAAATTGAGAGAATTAAAAAATATATAATTAAATTTGAATATTAATTGAATTGAAAATGAAAATAGATAATTAAAATGATTCTCATTCCTCTTGTATATAAAAAGGAATTAAATAGCAGTTTACAAGAGAAAAGTTACAACTACTCTAACTGAAAGAATTCCGTCTCATCTAAAAGTCCGAACTTGTAGAGAGGGTGTGAATTAATTTTTGTATATTAATTCCTAACACTCCCCCTCACTCGTGGGCCGGATTAACACCTCTTACCCTTTTTGGGGAGAAGGCCCATCGAGTGGACAATTTAAATGGGTGGAGTGCTTTCAACAGGAATCGAACCCAGGTCGTTTGCCCGGTTTGCTCTGATACCATATTAGAAGGCCTAACTCTACACTTAAAATCAAGGTGTTAAGTGAGAGGATTGCCTAGGCTTATAAGCCTACCCAAGACCATCTCTCTATCCGATGTGTGGGATACCTTAATACTCATGACGAAAAAATCGAGATATATCAATATTAGTATCGATATCGGTGAGATATTGTACAAAAAAAAAAATGGAATTTTGAGATATATATTTTGCTATATTTACCACATATACATTTTGTTTTTCTTACCTCTCATAGCAATATCAATATACATTTTTTTGGGGAGCAATACTACACTCTATACTCTCTCCTCTCCCAGTCCCTTACTTAATTACTCGTTTTGTCATTTTAATTGTTCCTTAATTAATGACTCATACTTAAAAAATAAATTACCATTTTATTTATTCCCTTAACACATTACAATATTACATTTAGGGGTGAAAACGGATCGGATACGGACGGATAGTGCTTATACCGTATCCTAAACCATATTTTTTTCTCGAATTCGGAGTCGGATACGGAAAAGCCGGATTCGGATACGAATTCGGAATATTCGGTATACGGATACGGAACGGATATCGGACGAATCCGGGCCGGATTCGAATAACTATAATCGGATAATATATTTCAAATGAAAATCATCAAAATGTGATTGAAACACATAAAAAATCAACAAACATGAAATCATCAAAATATATCCTTCGTAAACATCACCACTCCAGCACAACATAACGCCTAAGAAGACATATATAATATTATACCCAAGCATGAATAAAGCAATCAACAAACTACTCCTAAGCCAAAGAATTACAGTTCAAAGTAATTATCAATGTTTTTCAAAATCTAAAGAAAAGAACAACACAAAATCGCACCACCTCCTCGGCCATTGTCGCTACAAAAAATGGGAACAGAGCCGTATCTGTTTCTGTGGGTCGCCTCCATGGATTGTCGAAAGAGAGAGAGATAAAAGGGGGTTCTGAGAGAGTCGATTGAAAGAACAATTGAAACAAAATGTGAAACTATCAAAAGTGGAATAATTGATTTCAATCCATTTTTATGTTCTACAATTGGTTTTTGGTAAGGAAATGTACACTCTAATTCTTCTCGTAGATTACAAATTGATATGTCACAGTATATGAATATTTAATTTTTCTAATTTATTGTATGGTGCAAACTTAGATGAACCATTTTGATTTTATTATATGGAATGATAATTGAATAATTGACTATGTGTGGACATAAGTTATATTAGTAAATTATGGTTTGTTAAATTTACAACCAGGTTTCTGTGGTGTAGTGGTTATCACGTCAGCTTTACACGCTGCAGGGTCCCCGGTTCGATCCCAAGTAGTAACTTTACATTTTTATTAGGCTTTTTAATTTTTAATAAGGCCCAATAATGTTATAAGTTATAATAGAGCTTTAATAAAATTAATATAAAATATATTAAAAAATTCGAGTATCCGGATTTATTATCCGGATAATATCCGATTAAATATGGGACAACTTGAATACGGAAAATATATTAAAAAATTCGGGTATCCGGATTTATTATCCGGATAATATCCGATAAAATATGGGAAAACTCGAATACGGTCGGATATTATGTATTCCGAATTCGAATCTGAATCCGAAGTCAACTATCCGTATCCGAATCCGTATCCGCCCGGATACTAAATTTTTATACCGAATTCGTATCCGACCGGATACGGTTCCGAATCGGTCGGGAAATATCCGATCCGTTTTCACCCCTAATTACATTAAATGTCATTACTTTATTCACAATAAAAAACAACTTTATTATTCATAAAGTTGATTGAAAAGTCTTTACTACTCTTACCTTTATCTCTCTTAATATTAATAAATAATTTATACATTAAAATTCATATTCAATGCTTTAATCAATATAAAAAAAATAAAACATAAGCTTTTGAAGAGACGGGATGGAATATATATTTATTCTGACAAAAACTTGTGTGAAACGATCCCTTTTGACTCATATTCCAGAATTTTTGGTTGGACAACCCATTTTTTTTCTCCAAATTTTATATTTGTAAAAAAAGTAATAATGTTTTTAACAAAAGTAATCATCACTTTTTACTTAAACATTATCACTTTTTACTCAAGCATTATCACTTTTTAGTTACATTGAGGTCAAAGGAGACGATCTCACCCAAGACTATCTCTCTGTAAATATATCGAAAACAATGATAAGTAGTAATGTAAAATTACTAATTATACCCAGGACGAGGGAAGTGAGAAGTAGAGTAATCCCCTTCCTCAGTCTCTTCCAATGCACAAAATGTCAAAAGAAAAGGAGGCTTCTATATTAAACAAAATATAATAATAAAAGAGCTTGAAAATAGTGATGAGCGAAGGGGAGACCAGTTACATCAGTGCAAGAACTTTGACTGGCATATACCTAAACTACTTACTCCATTTGACAATCCATGTTCAAACAAAAATGAGTGAGCCATTGAATGTGAAACAATCAAATTTAAATTTTGGAGCAAAACAATATCTATATATCAGACTAAGATTCTTCATGCAGAAGCTATGCTATGGGTCGAATATCATCTTAATATGGAGTTCATGTAACATTCCTCACAAGGCTTAATTAGATAGTTAAAAGTTTGTTTGCCTAAACTTATAAGCTCTTGAAATTACTTATAAGACGTTTAAAATAAACGGGGTCTAAGTGTGGTTAAAGGGTTTTTCGGCACAAGCAATGAAATCAACTAAGAGTACATAGATGATGAGGGAATTTCAAGGTTTTCAAGGTTATATTAAATGATGAGGAGCCCTTTCTATACAATCCAAGTGGAGATAGACTTACAAAAAATATTTCATCCTATCATCTCTTCTCATAGCATTGTATACTGCTTGCACCTGGAAAAACACAATCCAACATACATTCATTACAAGCAATCCCAAATCACAACATTTTCATGAATGTCTTTTCATTCAATTTAATAGGATATGGCATTTCAGTCACTATTTGGCTTATACCCCGATTTTCACTCTGAAACTAGTGTATTGGAATAATTCATAATTGCCTTCACCCCCACCCCCAAAATACACACATACATATAATGTATAAAAGAGAGACAAGGCAAGCGTACCTGCTCACTAGAAACAACGTGAACAGGTCCAATGTTCACTGATACATATTTGCCACCTGAGGAGATCTTCTGTTTCACTTGACCCTGTATCACAACAAAAACTAACTTTGAGTGCCCTGAATTTTTATCAACCAAATCATTATATATACATAAATGAATAAGTAAAGCAAACCAGAGAGAGACAAAACAAGAATGGGCACAATATTAGAAAGTTTGTCAGGGTTATAAGAGATTCAGCCACTGCAAATAACGAGAATAATTCAAACAAAGTGGAGAATACTTTCTTTGAGATACTGCAAGAAAGTAGTATATACCTAGGTACGATTCACCTTCAAAACTAAGTGTTCCTTTGATCTAAATCTTCTTAATTTACGTACTTTGAAATTTAAAATTTCACTTTAATCCCTGATAAGGTTAAGAGAATATTATAGAAAAACTAATTCTCTGAATTTTTTGGATCCTCTAACCTATGTCCATCTAGCTTCAGTTCATGCTCGAAACCTTCTTGAGTAGGAAAGTCGAAACTGACCCTAATACACATCAGTTGATCACTCCACCTCGATATGTATTCTACAAGGAAATCTAAACAAAAAGTCACATTTAAGACATTATTACCCCAAAAATACTAATCATAACCATGGAACCAAATTCAATCATCTTTTCACATACTTCTTCATCTGTATCTACCACCAAACAACAGATTAAGTTAGCTGATTTGCCGCCATCCCTATCCAACTAGAAAAAAATCATCTAATCAATATGACTAAAAAAATGCAGGCTCTAAATGCACTGACACGAGATATTCATATAATAGACATGCATCAAAAGGTTCATAAGCTGTCAACTTTTGTTTTGATAGGTTCCTAAATTATATTTTGTTTTAAAATGACCTTTAAGAATCAAAATTTTATTACATGGCTCCCTCGAAACGAAAATTGACCAAATTTCCGATTCGCCTTAATGGTCCCGGTAAATAAATACATGTCAGCTTTATTTAATTTGCACTAGGGGTGGGTAAATATACCGAAATTTCGGTATACCGAGCTTATCATACCGAAAAATATCGATATTATCGAAATTTTCGGTATACCGAAATTTTTCGATACGGTATGATATCGTACCGAAATTTTTGGTACAGTAACGGTATGGAAAATGATCATACCGCGGTATTTCGGTATACCGAAATTTTTTCGGTATTCGATATGAAACGGTATATCGATATACCGAAATACCGAAACCTTAATAAAATAATAATTTTATATTATTTTTAAATTAAAATAACTTTAATTATTAAATTAAACATAAATAAAATAAACCTTAAATAATTAATTTCGGTATAAAATAATGCTTCAATATTTTCGGTATGAATTGGTATACCGATATTTCGATATGAAATGATGGTTCAATATTTTCGATATGAATCGGTATACCGATATGGTACGGCATACCGATATATCGTACCGAAAATTCGGTATACCGAAATTACGGTACGGTATCGGTATGAATTTTTACATACCGAAAGTTTCGATACGGTATGGATTTTTTCAATATCGAAATTTTCGGTATGATAACGGTATGGTTCGGTATGATCAGTATACCGTACCGAACCACCCCTAATTTGCACAGAACACAACTGGAAATTCGTAAAATTAAAGTATAGTATTATTTAACGGGAACATTAAGATGAATCAAAAAATTCTTTCAATTTTCGTCTCGAGGGAGCTCATGAAATAAAATATCAATACTTGAAGGGCTTTATAAAACAAAAATTAGTTTAGGGACCTATCGAAATAAAAGCTGATAGTTTAGGGATCTTTTGTGAAAGAAAAATATGTCATTCTCATTGTGATTTTGCGTTTATGATGGGGCAATCCAAACATTATTATTCTACTTAGACGTGTTCAACTAAGGAATAGAAATGTCATAAAAGGCTATGAAGAATAATTAAGCTACGCATAAGACAACCACTTCACATAATTTAAACTGTTCTCCCCAAGTATGATAGGAGATATTGCAATTTAGGCTTATGGAGTCAATACAATAGAACATTCATGTTCTTAATTAAAACAAATATAGCACCGAATTGCTTAACCAATTCTGAAAGTCAGAAAAGACTACAATAACTAGCACGACTGTTTTATGGGTGGCAAGTTAGACACATATGCTAAACATGTGGATAAGTGTGAGGCTTAGTTAGACAGGTTATAAATATAAAATTTCTTGAATTATGCGATCTTAGTTAGGGACAGGATCAAAGGAATAGACTTGCCTTGAATTAGGGGTTAATATTTTGGTAATTTCATCTTCTCTTATTTGTGTAAGCATCATATACATCAGTGTAATACAGAAAAATACAAAAATGCATTTTACTAAATTTTCCCACATGGTATCAACATTGTAAGGCAAGATTTTTAGGGGAAGGCTAGATATTAACCCTAACCTAGATTAATAGCAAAAGAAAAAGATGTCTTGACATCGAAGAAACCACCCTAACATCTCAGTCCATGGGCATTTCAGTCCTTTGATGCCTCAGGACTCAGGAGAAACACAAAATATATGAGCCTATTATGATCTCAATGGAAAAAGATTACCTCAAATCATCAACCAGCCCTGTGTCCATCCAAAAACTGACAAAAGATATCAAGTCTTGTGTAATATTTTTATCCATCTGATTATTGGATTAATGATAAATTAGAACGTGGGCCGTGAAATATATTTGAATGATGATGAAGAGAGCTCTTGTTTCTATTCTTCACCTTAACGACGGAGAAATTAATTGATAAAAATCTATTGAGTGTGACACTCTGACTCATAGTGATCATTTATGAAAGAATGAGCCTATAAGCTTCCCATACCCTTTTTGGCAAATATCTTCTAAATTTTTATCCTTACACTTCACTTTATATCTTACTTTTTTTTCTCTCTCTCAATCACATCGATTGTACTATATCTATTAATTAATCACTTTTCTTAATCTCTGTGCCCAAAAGTAGTGTGAAACTTATAGGCAGACAGAGGGGAGTATCAATTAGAGATGAGGATTGGACTTAGCAAAGAAAAGGACGAGATTTACCACCTCAACACACCGAACAACTCATCTATTATCAGTGATAGTTCATCTTTTGTCAATTTTGTCATCATCCAAAAAAGATGTCATTCAGCATCATCCTGAAATTTAGGTCATGCTCCATATTGTTAAAAGGCTTAGATATATGAAAACCTTTATTGTTCTGTGTGTGAGTTTGTGAAACATACTTTTTGTAAATCATTTCCTATTAAGGAATTTTACCCCTGTATTTATTCGATCCATAGTGATATTTGGGGTCCCGCTCCAGATCCTAACATAGTAACACATCAAGTTCTCGGTGGTTTGTTTTATTTGTAGATGAGTACACAAGAGTTGCCTGGAAAAAGTGTTAGGTTTCCATTTTTTTTTATAAGAATCGAGAAAAAATTGTTAATAATGGTAAGATTACTAAAAGGGACAAGTTCTCCTTCATGTGTTTTCACTTCAAACTAATAATAAGAGTTCAATCTCGTGTTAGTCTGAAACAGAAAAAGTCCTAAAATCTTGTGGTTAGAAACCCACCAACCAACCCTAAATTTAACCCTATTCCTCGCCTCCTCCAAGGAATCCTCATTATCCTGAAAGATTCTACTGTTTCTTTGAATAAATTGCAAAATTGATATTGTATCTATAGGGTGTTGTCGATTTTAGTCCCATACAAATCAATTTTCTCAATTAAGTCCCATAAAAAATGATGCAATTTAAGTCCTATATTAACAAGGTTGCAGGATTTTTGCACGTACCGCTCACAGAGCTGCCGAAATTCCATGTAACAACCGGAGTAATATTGTTTATGTGGTATAATAAGACCCCCAAACAGACAAACATATTAATTTCAATTAAAAAGTTCAAAAAATCACAAATTAATTATCATCCTAAAACTAAAAATTATCAATGTAGGACTAAAATTTGCAGCATTTTAAAAGTTATGTGACTTAATTGAGTTATGGGACTAAAATCGCCTACACCCAATAGAATGATAGATATGGGACCAATTTTGCAATTTACTCCTATTTCTTTCTAACCATATGGAATAACACAAGGCTCAGACAATCAACCTCCATAACACTCAATTCTTTTTTTTTTAGTAAATCCTCCAAAATCATGTAGGAACGGTTAGTGGTTGAAGATGGAAAATACACTGTGTTCCCAATTCCCACAACACTAGTTAAGGAAAATGTGGTGGAGCTCTTTGGAGTGATTTCTACACAAGATAAAGAAGCTTGGGGACATGATACACACGAAAAACGTTTTTGTAACTCTCCACAAGAAAGTAATTTACCCAAGCCCATAATCCATGAAAAAACTTGAGCCCTTGAAATACGTCTGACTCTTCACAGGTGAAGTTCCATGTTGACTTTGTCAGACAGGTAAATATGAAAATCCATTAGGCTGCACTTGGAACTTTGGATTAGAGGGTTTGGGGCTGTGGTTTTTAAATCCACGGTCGGGTGAAACACAAAATGAATGGTTTTCAAAATTCATCTCACGCTCCCAACTCTTTTTTTCACCTTGTCTCTATGTTACTAATTTTCCAACACATAATTTTTTCTCAAATTTCCTCTCATTCTTTTTATTGAATAAATTCTTTCTCACTCTCATTCTCTCCCTCTAACACATGAATCTATTTTTTCCTCTGTTTTCCATTTCACACGCAAATTCTTTCTCCCCTCACAGTCTCTCTCACACATTCCTAACTCTTTCAGTCTCTCTCATTTCTCTTTTCTTTTTTTTTTTTTCCTATTTCTATCTCTGACTCATTTTCACTCAAACAAGTGAATCTTTCTTATACTTTCTCTTTCATTTTCTCACATAAATTCTCCCTCCACTCCACTCTCTATTCCTTGTTTTCTCTATCTCTCTCACACATCTCTATCCTTTAATCAATGTGCAAACAAACAAACAGGAAGCTTTCGGAGGGACAGAAGGAGTACATAATTTTATAATTAAAAGAATTAAAATCTAAGTGTTTAATTTATTTATTTTCCAAAAATGAATTTGAAAATCCTTCAATGAATCCATAGGATCTAGATAAAGGATTTCAAAGTAGTGGATTTGAAACTATGGAATCTCAAATCCTTTGTACTTCAAATGACTCTGTCCAAACACAACCTTAAAGTATAGGATCTTAACTATCGCAGAAGAGTATGATTGAGTTTACCTTGATCTTAGGGGGTTCTGGTAGTTTGCTTTCTAATCTTCTTTGCATAAGCCGTATATACACAGCATTTTAATACAGGAAAATACTACACTACATTTTACCACAATACAAACTATTTTTTTTGTGATCTGTTATGAATTCTTATAGGAAAATGATAATGAAAAAATAGAAAGAAGAAAATACTAATATGGATATAATTTTGTTATATCTCTGGAAAAACATGTATTAATAATAACTGAAAAAGGCATATGTGAACTTGGGCATACTCTAATTTTTTAACTAGTTTGTTGGGTTTGGGGCAGACAGTATCGGTATGTATTATATAAATGGGGTCAATCAAATTCCTGTTGCACAGTTAAAGCCTGAAAGTAGCTTCATTGTCCAAATAACTCCAATGAAAAATTTCACTCTCTTAACATTTAATTTTATAGTCTTCGACCATGTAATAGATACAATTGATTTAGCTCGTCAGTTAAAGTTAAAAAAGGAAGCTATAGCAATTCAAACCACATACTAGAAATGATACTGATGTTCAAAAGGATTCTGTAAATAAGTATCAAAATTAAATCAAATAAAACACATTACATAATCAGATACTCATCTTGAACTATTTTAGCCCAAGCAAGACATACGAAACCCCCCACCCCAAAAAGAAGGGGTAAAGAAAGAAAAGTAAATGTGCTTACTTCTGGGATTTGCTGTTGAAGAACTGATTCAACAGCAACAACCATGGCTTGTACAAAATCATCACCTCCAGTTCCAATTGCTGTAAATCCTCTCACTGTTGGATAAGAGTTCACCTACAGTACATGTAAAACTTTTAAGTCAATAGTGATTCTGGAGACCTGAAAATAAGGGTGTGTTTGCAAACACAACTAGGGGATAATTTGAAAATCTACCAACTTTTAATCACTTTTTTTTTGTACTTTTCCGAATCAATTTGAAGTGTTTGGTATCACTTTTATCAGATTAAATAAGCTTCCAAAAGCTATAATCTAAAACAAGAATCACTAATTTTTTTATTTAAATATCATCTACTTTTTTTAAAAAAACACTATCAACTTTTCTTTAAATTTTTTTGCAATATTATCAACTCTTCTTTAAAATTTTTGCAAACATTATTAACTTTTCCTATTAAGCAATTTCTCCATAATCACTAATTTTAATCACTTTTTCAAAAGTATAACTTTTTGCAAACACCCCCTACACAGCTTCCAGAATCACTATTTTTTACAAGATGTGAAAGGAAGTATTGAAAAAAAAAAAAAAACATGATTCCCACTAACATTCTATTGTTTGCAAACACCCCCTAAAGTCTACACTTGAGGCCATATATGTAGTTAACAGTTAAGAGGTGAATATCTCTTCCGAATCCAAATAAAATTAAAGCATTGAAGATCTCTCTCTAATCAAGAGAAATTATTCATTTCCTTTGTTCATTAAAGATATACCCAGTATGAAGAATCAGATGCTAGTATGACAATTATGAGTACAAATTTCATCACAATGAAGCCATCAATAGGCCAATAATGTGGGGGAAACAGTATATAAGCATACCTTTTTATCTAAAGTAAGCCACTCATTGGTCGAATCGTCAGCCACTGTACCTCCAATGACTACATTAGTAGTTTGCCCCACCCTTCCTTCTGTCTTTGAAACTTCTGATAATTCCAAGAGATACATTTCTTGGTGAGCTCTTTTTAACAAAATAACTCAAACTACAAATTAAACACAAGGAAAAGGCACAAAAACTATACTAACGAAATTGTGACCCTAAAACACAAGAATACATTTAAAATCCTGATTCAAGTGTCTCAGTTCCGATATACTAAGCATTAAATAAGCCATTCCGAATTCGCCCCATTCTTGGAATACAAAAGATTAAACATGCACAGTACGAATTAGCATAACATTATCAAGCAACAAACCAAAGTAAGAGAAAATTAGCAGAAACAATTATCTGTATATATAAATAAAAACGATCAAAAGAAGAAGTAGACCTGCGATGGCCTTGAGAACGGCTTCTTGAGGCGGGTCTTGGTCAGAATCAACGCTAGATGAAGATGCGTTTTCTTTATTCGAGCAATTACTGGAGAAATTGTGAGTTTTAGCAATTTTACAACCACAACTTGGTGATATTTTCCTGCGGGATGAAATGATTGGCGCAAAAAATGAGAGTTTCTTGTTGATAAAAGGTAAAGGTCGCCATGGTTCGGTTGAGAAGACGATCCTCAAAACACTCCTACACGCCATTTTTGGGGTCCAATTTCTCGGCAAGATTTTTATGTTTCCCTTTTATACTTGAGGCTCTGTAGTTGAGAATTTCGCCCATGGTTATGAGCAATCTGTGTTTGGCTAAACCAAGTAAACGAAAAGACAAAATGGCCCTTGAGCTTTTTTTTTGTTTTTTATTTTACTTGAGAGAATATTTGGTACTTCCTTCATGGGTTTTGTTTACTGTAGTCAAATTATTTCCTTGTTCACTAAAGTGTGAGCACTTTTTTTTTATATATATTTTTTAAAAAATCATATTTTATTTATAAAAAATATATTTGGAATAACGAGTAAAGAATATATTTGATAGATACTCAATCTTTATTAAAGTAAAAAAAAAAATTCAAAAGTGAACTATTTAAATAGAATAAACGTATTTTTTGTGAACCTAAAAAAACAAGTGAGCACACTTTTGGTGGACGGATGGAGTATATAAATTGACTACCGTAGTCAATATGTCGAATTGTGTCACGTAACGTCGTATACATAGTATAAAATTGTTATCTGTTATACAGGTTTAAAAATTAATTAAATTATTTTTTAAATTGTATTTTGTTATTTACTATATTGTCCTTCTTTAATATAAATATTTTTTTCATTTTTAATTTATCAAAAATTACTATCCTACCCTTTTAATACAAATTTCATTAATTATTATTTTAAAATTAAATATATACCATTCCAACA
The DNA here is from genome assembly GCA_963675135.1 of Galeopsis tetrahit. Lineage (NCBI taxonomy): Eukaryota > Viridiplantae > Streptophyta > Magnoliopsida > Lamiales > Lamiaceae > Galeopsis > Galeopsis tetrahit. The sequence goes on from OY776134.1 coordinate 24,642,422, forward strand.
AAAATAAATTAAATAATAATAGATTATTCAAATTGAAAATAGAAATAATAATTGAAATTATGATTCTTCTCATATTCCCCCAATTTCATCGTGTGCATGTAGATTTATATACTGGTTATACTTAGATTTTTTTGGAGATAAATTCTGTTAAAAGTTATATCCATGATTTATGATTTTAAGAGATGTTGAGATGCTAGCTATACTTAGAACTTGCTAAGATAAGTTCTACTAAAAAGTATATTGGTGATTCATTTGAGAAATACTAAGTTGATTACTTAGGTAAATTTTAGGCACGATTGAGAACATGCTGGAAAAGTTGACATGTATGCTTAGAATTTTTGAGATAAATTCTCATGAAAAATATGCTTGTCCTTGATTGATGCTGTGATATTTTAAGATGCATAGTTAGAATTTTTTAGATAAATTCTATTAGAAAAGTATGTATATCTTTGATGAATGTTGGAGGTATTTCGATACCTAGAATTTACATGAGATGCGATGAAAACATTTTTAAGAATTTTTTTAGAAATTTGTATGAGCACATTTTTCCTAACACTTTAGACATGAGTTATTAGCATAATTCGATAAATTATGCTAAGAGAAACTATGTGCATTTTGAAAACATGGATAGAGGATTTGAGAAACTTATGCGAAAATATTTTTCCTAAGCATCCTAGAAACGATCATATTATGAGCATACTTTGATAAACTGTGTTGAAGAGTTATATCTCTGAAATGAGTTATGCATCGGAAAAACTATGTGAATTATTTTTCTTAACATGTGCAAACATGATATATGAGCATTGAATGAACATAAGACCTAGAAAAGATGTATTTCTATTCTAGCATCTATTGAGATTATATGCAGGAGTTCATGAGAACATGCAGATATATCACAGAATCAGAACATATGAGAAACATATGAAAAAGCAGATAAAGACAGAGATATATGGAGAAATAAAGGCATGCCTCCAATATATACTTAGGGTCCCGAGGCCCTAAGAAAAACCAAAGTAGGACACGAAGGCCCAAACCACTGTGATGAGGGTTATGAGAACCCCTCAGATTGTAGCAAAAAAACCAACAAAAAAGAAAAATTGTTCGGTGTTACACAAAAACAGCTATTAAAAAAATGTTTGATGAAGCAGAGATAAAAGAGGAACTACTTTAAGGCTGGGGAGAGTGGACAACTCCCTTCTCGGTGTGCAGGCTCGAGCCTTCGCCCTCTTCCCGGTCAGCTTCCTCATCGATTTCTTCTAGTGGATACGGAGGGGATACCCTGGGTTGCAGGTCCTCGAGCTTCAGGTCCTTGCTCTTCAACTCAACAACGACCTTCCTCATTCCTTCTAGCCACCATGGCGTAGCTACAGGCTTCGTTGGATCTCTTGGGAAGTTGGGAGGTGGCTTTACACTGCTTAGAGGGGTCTCCCTGTCATAGACCCCATTGAAGTCGCTGTCATGATGTTGGCTGACGGTGCAATCAAAGTCGTGATCTATGAAGTGCGAGAGATAGGGACCTAAAGCGCCCAGAAAGCTGGTACTCTTGTGGTATGACTCGAGGCACTCATTGTGGAGCGTTCCCAAGAAATCCTGCCCAATTGATGAGAAGAAAAGAGAGTTTACCCCATTTTTGTCCCGTCCGTCAGGCCTCTTTCACCGCCTCTGCCAAGCGAGCTTCCACGACTTGCAATTTCTTGTTGAGAGTCCTCACCTTCTCTTTCTATAGCTCCTTATCTACTCGCTACTCGAGATGAGACATTTTAGTGCTGGATAGCTCAAGGAGCACTCCGAGCTCCTTCTCGGAGTACAGGGGGTCCAAAGAGTTGTAGAGGATGTCGGCATATAAGAGACTGAGCTGTAATGAGATATGAAGAACATGTATGAGCTTTGCGAAGCACTGGCAATAAAGAGAATTGAAACGTGAATATGAGAAAACAAGTTTACCTGGAAAAGAGAGTTTGCTGCGTGTTCTAGCTTCTCTTCTAGGGGCATGCCAAGAAGAGACCATTGAACGCCAGGAGTGAGATACTTGTTGGCAAAAGTGGAAAAAGGATTGGGGTTGGACTCCACCTCTGGATCTAACTCGATGGGCTCGACAGAGGATACAACTTTCTTGCCCTTGACCTTCTTTCGAGGAGCTGTGAATTCGGGTTGACCTGGATCTGGGAGAGTTGGTGCCTTTCCGGTTGTGGACCTAGTTCGTTTTGAGACGGAGCTGGGTACTGGAGGCATCGATTGAGCTGGAATAGAGTTGAGCGGAGAAACATCCCTTACAGGGGCTGACAGTGGTTGTGCAGATTCAGCTGGTGTTGCAGGAGCACGGGTGATCCTGGAAACCCATTCCATTTCTGCAAAATACAATGAAATATGAGGTTAGGGCCTCGTATGAAAACATGCAAAGACGAGAGCAAACTAAAGAAAATTAATTACCATCACCGGCTTCCAGAGGAGCATAGGCAAGGCTGAGATCGAAGTGAGTTAATTGTTTACTATGTGAATTCATTCTATTGGCAAAGTGATCATTCTATTGACAAAACTTAATATTATTCTATTGGCAAAGTTATCATTCTATTGGCAAAGTTTGTGGCAAAGTACATTATATATTGGCAAAGTTTGTGGCAAAGTTATCTAATAGCCAGGGGCTCCAAATGGGGTTCGGGACCGACGGGTCTTCGGGTGCGACCCGCCGTGCTCACTACGTGTGGGAATACCTTAGTCATTTATTTGGCTTGGGGAAGGTCCACAAACTCTATTGGCAAAGTTGGCAAAGTATATGTGACAATGTGAATGACTTAGATCCACCGAGTGTGCTTGCATGCTCACCCCCATCAAATTATCAATTTCAGGTTGAAGAGTTGGACGGCGAGGAACTGTGATGGGAGACGACCTTCATTAATTAAGAATAAAAATTATGGATGATTTATGCTTGTTATCTCGGATTATGTTTTGGTTCTTAAGTTTTTTTAGTTATTTAAGTTAATCGTGAACTTTCCACTTGAACCCTATTATAACTATTTTTCCGCTGCTTAGTTAAACGAACTTTTTAAATAATAGTCGTTACATTCTTTATTTTACCGTTGTAAGTTTAGTAGTTAATTTTGGCACGTTAAAATTAATTATTTCAACTACTTTTGGAAATGTCCGTATTTTTAAAATTGGGGTGTGACACAAATACATAATGATCAACAGTTAATTGGAATAGATCCACATATGGTATTATTGTTGGGTTTTTTTTTTCCATCCAATAATTCACCCACAAAACTATATTGGTTTCTTCGTCTTCCATTTGAGAGTAGCGAATCAAATTTAATTAAAATCTTAACATAACTGATCGACACTAGAGATCTGAGTTTTTGAGTATTTCCTCTATTTCTTTTTGTTTATGTTATGCGCGATATATTCAGGGTATTCAACAACTTACAAATATGGCAGGGTGTGTGTCAAAGTTCACTAGTTTAAATTCTGTGCAATATTTTTTAAAATTGGCTGATGTTGAGTTGAGGTTTTGATAACCCGTTTGACAATGAATTGACCCGTCCCGTCAAATGATGGATTTTTGCAGTTTGGGCCCTTCCCGCCTTGCTGGCCCGTCTTGATAGGTCTAATCTTGAGACATTTAGTAAAGAAAAATATAAAAGGTATTATAGGATAGAATATCTATAATTTTTTCTCAAAATACATATATACACTGAATTAGACAATATAAAAGAACTAGTATGAGACTCGCGTAAATTACTTACGCTAGATTATAAAATTAAAAAGAAAATAAAAAAATAATTTAAATAAAAATTTAAATTATATAAAAAGATTAATGAAAAAGAGAGAAGTTAGAAAAGAGAGAAAGTAATTTTAAAATTTTAAAAAAATTGCGTTAAAAAGGAGAGAGAAGAGGAAAGAGAAAATTATTTTTAAAAAATTTCAAAATTACAGAAATTAAGAGGGTTAAGAATTGATGCTTTTAGAAAAGTCACTCAACCAAATTAGAGTATATAAGGGTAGATTGGTGTACTAATGTACTCTATTTTTTTTTTGAACATAAAAGGGTAAATACTAATGTACTCTATACCCTGCGAAAACACCTTCTCTTAACCCAAACTTGAGCTGAACCCCCCTTTTAGTAAACCTAATTCAAAATCAAATTTCTCACTGAAAACCCTAGAAAAACTAATTTCCCGAATTCAGATTTTTTTTTCTTTTTTTTCTCGGCATACCGCTTCTGATAATCAGTAATGTACCGATCTGAGATTACCACTGAAGAATCAGAGAGAACAGCTTTTCGCAGAGCCGAGAAGAAATACAAAATCTATTACGATAACACCAAAAAGTATGAATTCTCAACTCCCTTCTACTTTATTTTCTCCTTATTATGTAGATTTATGTGTTTTTTCCATAGTTTTCTGGACATATACTGCAGGTTGTAAGTTACGGAGTATTTTATTTTTATAAATTTTAGGAAAAGGATTGCGAGACCTGTAGATTTGTCAGAGGTCATAGATTTCAAGTCAATTTTGGAGAAGTATAATTGCAATGGTGAACTTAAGGATGGAGTTTCAGCACTCAAATGTGATTTTGATCGACCTATTTTCTGCTTGGATAGTCGACCAGGTATGTAGGGATTTGTACTATTTGAAACGATTGCTGACTTGATATTTTTTTTTAATTTCTTAAATGCTCTTGTGGAACTGATTTTGATTCCAAATACAGGTTTTTATTTTATTCCTGGTGCATTGAGCGTAGAGGAGCAATACCAATGGATAAGGGAGAGTTTAACGAGCTTTCCTCAACCCCCAAATCGAACAAACCACAATGCAATTTATGGGCCCATTGAGGACTTGTTTGTTTCAGCTAATGAGGGGAAGGTTCTGGTCTCAGAAGAGAACATTGTTGATGATGCTTGTTCTGAGATTAATGTTATTCAGAGTGATGATAGTGCTCCCAAGTGGAAATTTGTGGAGAAATTGGGTGAATCACCTGGGAAAGATGCATGCAAATCAGTGTCTGCTTCTGTTTTGCTGCGTAAGTTACGATGGAGTACCCTTGGCTTGCAATTTGACTGGTCCAAGGTCTTGCTAGAATCCTCTTTTTTGATAGTACAATTTTTTGCTATTATTGTTGTGTTGCTGTTATCGTCAAGGCATGCTATTTAGCAAGGCACCTAACTTGTATTGTGATAACAGAAATCAGATAAAGATTGGTCTAAAATGCTTTGTCTATGTGTTTATGACTAGGGTTGTGCTGTCAAAACAAGTGTGTCTTGTAATAGAATACACGGTCACCAGATTAAAAAGTTCAAACAACAAAAAGACCTATTACTTGTAACCACTAATAAATTACAACAATAGGCAATTTTGTTTTTGAGTAATTGTTTGGTGCTGCAAATTTATGTCCAATAACCAATAGGGGACTTTGTTTCACCCAAAGTCCCAATAGTATTTTTACTCTGTTTCTTCACTGCACACTTTCTCTAACAGGACTTGTTTAATCAACTAATGGTCCTATATGGTACTCCCTCCATCCCACAAAAATAAACTTACATGTTTTTTTTCACATAGCTTAAAAGTTACGTAGAAGTTCTTATAGTTAGAACATTAAATTTTTGCTTTGTTTTCCCATTTTCCCCTTTGTCTACTTGTTTCCCACGGCAATTACTAGTACCTATATTGATTTGGAAACAGACAAGATACGTTAAATAGGGGCAAAGATGGAAATGAAAAAATAATGGTATGTTATACTCCGTATATAGTAATTGGACTATCATTGTGGGACTACGAAAATAGAAAGCAAGCCTATCTTCATGGGACGGATGATGTTTTTTATTTTTCCTTTTTTTCTAAATCTAAATTTGTTGGGTTTTCAGGGTTCTTGATGTTATGTTGTTATTATGGTCACACTTCATTTAGCTTCTTCTATTTGTATTTGTATGATGAAATAAGTATTTTTCGTATTCTTGCAGAGAAGCTATAATGTTTCTCTCCCTCACAAGAAGATTCCAGATGCATTATGCCAGTTGGCCAAAAGGATGGCAGCCCCTGCTATGACATGTGCTGAAGAATTCCAGCCTGAAGCTGCCATAGTGAATTATTTTGGGTTAGGTACGGTTTATACTTTTAGCATTTCTAAAAACATGGCATGTTTTCAATTACTCAACTTAGATTTGAATTCCATGTGACTGGTTTATGTGCTCCTTAAGAAAGTTAGGAACTTATACTTTTGAAATATAGTTAAACTAATAGTTAGGGGTTTGAAAAAAATTTCCTATCGACTCTAAGACCTGAAAAATAGGAAGCTGTCAATTTGAGACCCGAAAGATTGAAATTATCATTTTGCTAAGACCATGTTCGGTATCTTATGGAGTAGTTTATAGCCTTATTTATTATAGTACATTTGTTTTTTTATTCTTACTTTCTTTTCTTATTTTTCCCACTTACGCTAAATTTATATATCTTTTTTTCAATGTAATTAATTTATAAAAATATTGTTGGATAACTAGAAACTATAAGGTGTCAAACATGATCTTAAAATGTGAGTCCTAAATTGATATTTCTGTCTTTCAGGTTTTCAGGTCCCCTAATTCATAGTCTTACTATCTTTTCAGTCCCTTAATTGATAAAACTCCTACATATTTCTTTAGCTCATCTCTTTCTCATGAGTTCCTTCTAGAAGTTTTCAGACAAAATAGGTAGTATCATGGTATCTATATTTTTCTTTAGGTGACATGCTTGGTGGGCACCTTGATGACATGGAAAAAGATTGGAGCAAACCTATTGTGAGCATGAGGTAACATAATATTGCATTGCTCAGTCTAAAGTCAGTAATTTTTGTGCTGCATATTTCTTACAGTTGACATGTGACTAAATTATCAGTTTGGGTTGCAAAGCTATTTTCCTACTTGGGGGAAAAACAAGGGAAGATACACCAATCGCAATGTTCCTTCGAAGTGGTGATGCTGTACTTATGGCTGGAGAAGCTAGGGAATGCTTTCATGGTATTATGACTTTGTATCTTTTTACTCCCCCTATAACCCTGATTACTCTGTTTCTGAATATTTAACTTATTATTATAAGGTCGAGATAATGAACTGTGAACTTATGTATGTTCTTTCTACTTAGGAATTTGAATTCATCATTTTTATATTGGTATTCTGTTCTGACTTAGAGATTTTATTGGACAATCAGGCGTTCCGCGAATATTTACTGATGCAGAAAGTGGTGATATATCTCATCTTGAATCCCAGTTTGGTGGAGAAGATGATAAACCTTTGTTTCGTTACATCAGCACTTCAAGAATCAACATCAATATTAGACAAGTTTTCTAAATACAACTCAAGTTGCAGAAGATACATGAGCTTCAGAATTTTGTTCCATCGTTTTAAGTAGATAGAGGGCATTCATTTTTACAATTACAGTACTTATGTATCCTACTGTAATGTGGATTAAGAAATACATAAGGATCTTTTGTGGCTGAGTTGAACTCTTGTGTAACAGTTGCATAGATTGTAATTTATATTCAACTTAAACACCTAGCTCATTATAACTGAAATACATGTTATATATTCATTCCATTTATGTAAATTGGATTGAATTACATGTCATGTTACAGTTATACAGGAGTATTTGGGATAACTTGTTTTCGGCAATGTTTGTGTTCACATGATTTTGGGATTATGATTCCAATAACGACACACATAAATGGTACAAACATAATAATATTAAAATGTATTTTAAAAAAAAACATGAGAAACGTTTTGGAATGAATAACTTGAACTTGATAAACGTTTTGGAAGGAATAACTTGAAAATCAACTTGGTATGTTTGTTTTTGGAATGTCAAATTAGATTTAAGATTTTGAAATTCAATCCTGGTTCTACTTTGAAATTTTAGAATTGTGATTTCAAATTCTACTTTACAAATACATATAAAATACACAAAAGTCAACCCTATAAATATTTATAAACCGTCTCTTTGTATATATATAAACCGTCTCTCTGTATATATTGTTGATGTTGAAATAAGTGTCTTCTATAATGATCCAACACATAGGACAATATTCGTCCAGTGTTGTAATTAATGTTTACCAACACTTATGACAACATAAGTATTTGCCCTTTCTTTTCTCACTAACTCCAATCTTACACTTGTTGCTCATAATGTCCCTAATGCTGTTAGAAAACGCGGATAACATCCAAGTCATGCAGTTGCATAAGAGTGAAAAGTTATTGAACATGTAATAGCAAGTTCCTACATTCAAGGAGTTGAGGAAAGATGTTACCCGTGATAAAGGCAAAATTGATTTGAGGGAGTTGAGAGCATTTCAAATATTGAAGTCTATAAATAGAGAAGCTGCCTCAACACAAGAGATACGAGTAGGGAAGCTAAATTAAATTACTATATTGAATGCACTTTCGCTTCTAGTTAGAGAAATTATTGTTTCTTCTTCTAGATTTATATATTATTGTTACCCGAACAATTAATGTATTTATCATTTCCATATCTACTAGATTATATGTATAGATCTATAAGGGAGATAGTTTCATAAAATCGTACTCCCCCTGTCCCATAGGAATTTGCACACTTTCCATATATAGATGTCCCATACCAATTTGCACACTCCATAAAAGGAAATATTGTCATAACCCTCACCCTCAAAATATACACATATTTACCCATATGCCATTACTTTTTCACACTCAACCTTTACTTTATTCATAAAAGTTTACAAAACTACCCCTCAAAACATCACTCATTACACTTTTTCTTACACATTTATTAAAATGTGTGCCATCCCAGAGGGGCAAATTCCTCTGGGACGGAGGGAGTAGTAGATTTTCCAAACTTATTCAAGTTGTGTTTTTTCCAAACCTCTAAGAGGTTGTAGACATTTTGTCACTTATTTTTAATATAGTGATCCGTGTAAATTATTTATATTCTACACAATTTTTGAATATTTCCATTTACAAAGTGCTTTTTATTTTCCGCTGCTTAATGTTGTTTGGATAGTGCCAACACAATAGACAACACCTCTGTTTTCGCACGCACACACACTTTCAGTTGGTATCAGAGCCAACTACTTGATACACTAAGCCGAGATTCTGGTTAGAGCGTGTGATTTAAAATGAAATATCCACTTTCACCCGCACTTAAACCTCCTATTCTAGATGGCACCAACTATGCCTTCTGGAAGCCTAAAATGCGTATGTACATCAAATCCATTGATGAACGAGCCTGAAGGAGTGTTCTTGCTTGTTGGACTCAACCACGAACTACGACGAATGATGATAATGAATCCTGAGTTAAGAGGTAACTCGACTGGACAAATGATGAAATCATAGCTGCAAGTTATAATTCAAGGGCCTTTAATGCTATCTTCCCCTCAATTGATGCCTCAATGTTCAAGATCATCTCAAATTGCATAACCTTGAAGGAAGCATGAGATCGACTGCAAGAACATTGTGAAGATCAGATAGTGTACGAAGGACCAGACTTAGTATGCTTGGAACTAAATTTGAAAATTTGAGGATGAAAGAAGATGAAACCATCTCGACCTACAATGAAAGATTGACTGAAATTGCAAATGAAGCTCGCCCACTTGGTGATCCAATACAAGATTAGTACATAAAATTCTTAGATTTGTTCATAAACGTTCTGATCCCAAGATATGTGTTATAGAAGAAGCTAAAAATACTAATGTTTTAAGTCAAAATGAATTGGTTGGTATTTTGAATACTTATGAAATGAATAATTTTGAAAAGTCCGAAAATGATAAGAAAATTATTGTTTTCAAAGGTGATGCCTCATCATCCAGTTCAGAAAAAACTTCTTATGTTACTGATATTGAATCTGATGATGAGTTGGATGAATGTTTCAACAATCCCGACTACATGACTTTAATCACTAAACATGTTAAAACTTTTCTGAAAAACAGAAACAATAAGTTTAAGGATAATGTTCAACTTAAAGTTCAGATCAATAATACACAACAATTGTCTAGATAGTGCTAACACAACAGACAACACCTCTGTTTTCGCACGCACGCACACGCACTTTCATATATATATATATAGCCTATAACATAAAATTAAATCTACCCTACTTCAATTCCAAAAACAAGTATAAAACATACAAGTCATTAGAAAACATACAAGTCATTAAAATTTTGTAATCCAAATTCCAAAACAAATACTCCCTCCGTCCAATTTTATTGTGCCCACTTCTCTGGACACGGGTTTTAATAAATATTGATTAGTTTATTCATAAAGTAGATAAGTTGAGGGTATGATAGGATATTGTGGGGTCCATTTGTAAATAAATGATTGTTTATGAATAAAGTGAATTACAAAGTGGGTAAATAAATGATGGTAGGAGGGTGGAGATAAAGTAGTATGAATAGTATTGTTTTCAAAAAAGGGTATGGGCATAATAAAATTGAACAACCAAAAAAGGAAAGTGAGAATAATGAAATTGGACGGAGGGAGTATAAAACATACCCGTCATAAATTTTGTAATAAAAAAAACAATTAATTGTTGAGATAGAATATTTATAATCTACACATTTTTTGAATATTTCCATTTACAAAGTGCTTTTTATTTCCCGCTGCTTAATGTTGTCTGGATAGTGCCAACACAACATACAACACCTCTATTTTCGCACACACACTTTCATATATATAGGCTATACACACTTGTATAGCCTATAACATACAAGTCATTAAAATTTTATAATCCAAATTCCAAAACAAATACTAAAACATACAAGTTATAAATTTGTAATAATAAATAAATAAATAATTGTTGAGACATAAAATTAAATCTATCATACTTCAATTCCAAAACAAATATTCAATTTCAAAACAAATATAAAATATACAAGTCATTAAAATTTTGTAATCCAAATTCCAAAACAAATATAAAACATTTTCAAAATAAATATAAAACATACAAGTCATAAATTTTGTAATAAAAAAAAAAATAAATAATTGTTGAGAGTGAAATTTGAACCCACAACCCTTTCGGACCAGAACCTTAATCTGGCGCCTTAGACCAACTTGGACATCTCAACTTTGTTATCAATTTTTTAATATTTACATTGAAGAATGTAATCTTGGAATTTTGCCAGATTTCTTTTTCTTTTTTGTGTGTGATGTTATAATGCATATTCTTTAATAATATATCTAATTGAACAAATCTTTAATGGTAAAAGAATTAAATTACCAAAATGACCATTAAATGAATTAAAAATGAAAAACAATTATTGATTCCATGAAAAATATACTATATGAAGATGCTAATGAGAAGAGAAGGGTGCTTCTTATTCGATATATTTTTTTTATCATTAAAGTGATACCCATTATATATTATTGTTGAATGAAATTATATTATTAGTTATAAGGAATTAATATACATAAATTAATTCTCAACCTCTCTACAAGTTCGAACTTTTAGATGAGAATGAATTCTTTCATGGTATCAGAGCCATAAGGCTCACGCCCATTATTTAAAAATATTATAATAATTGAAGTGATATTATATAGATTTAATTTTATGTCATACCAATATATTTGATAGGGGTGATTTTGAATGAGTTTTAAAAATTGATTTTTAAATTTCGAAGTAAAACGGTGTAGGATCATAAAATTCAAAACATAATTTTAAAATCAAAAGTAAACCGCTTGTTGAAAACATTTTAAAGCAATGGATACTCTTTATTTTTGTACAATGCCTTACGTTTAAAAATGTTTTTTTTTTTTTTTTTTTGTGTGTGTGTGTGTGTGAGAATTTATATTGCTAGAAAGGTTGTGTGACATATGTTCAAACTATATTCATTTTCTTAACTACTACTTTCTGAAAAACTGAATGACGTACGAGCTTTTTTCATTCATAGTATGAGTCAACCACTAAAAGTGTCCCTCCCTAATTAGTTACTCCCATATTACAAGTTTTTTTTGTCCTTTTTTTTATTATTATTAGATTAATAATTTTTTAAAAGGAAATATCGGTTGGAAATTATGGATTTTAACATGTTCAAACACCTGCGTTTGATAAAAATTATTTGATGGATTAAACCTTAATTTTTTAAAAAATTGAACATGATAGAGTTGTTCTACTCGCGAAACAGATGAACATGATATATTTAAAATTCCACAATCGAATTTCGATAAGTGAAAAATTAATTTTTAAAGATGGAATGTATCACCTCTTTTGAGGAAGTTAATGATGAGTTTATGTGGAAATGTGAAAGTCTCACACTATCCATAATCAAAGTATCCTAAGTGGGTGACCAACTCATAAGCCACATGTGCACACCGTCGTAGCCCCCCTAGCTCGGCACAAACCCGATTCCGAATTTGGCAATTTGTCTTTAGGGCTCATCTATCTTTTTGAAGACCCAAAAACTCTACAAATCCATTTTGCAATTGAGCCGGTCCAATTAAGCCCATTTGGATATGAGTCAAATTTCACTACAAAAAAAATTGCTTTTAAGGACACGTAAAAATGTTATAATAAAATATCTATAATCTCATTTTACTTATTATCACACTTATTTTATATGTTGTTTAAAGTCGTGTGGGAATAGACTAATGGGATATAATCACACTTCAGAATAAAGAGATAAAGTAGATGTTATCACACTCTAAAATCTACATTCATATATTAATTAAAAAAAAAAAATTTAAAAACACACCAACTGCTGCTTGGAGGTGGTCTCGACTTCTGTATCTATTGGATCTAAGGATTAGACTTTGCCATTCTACTACTAGGGCTGTCAAAACCAGCCCGGCCCACTCGACCAACAGGCCAGACTGGGCCTTAATTATAGTGGCCCAAAAAAAATCGGGTCGATTTGGCCCGGCCCAGATGGCCCGTTGGGCCAATCGGGCTCAGGACGGGCTTGGCCCAATTTTTCGGGCCGAACCGGTTCTCTCTGTTTTTTTTAATTATTTATTATAAAACTAAAATTAATTAAAAAAAAAAATCAAATTCACTAATATAACAATGCTATTTCACCCACGGTACCCCCAAATAATCAGAACCCTACCACTCTATTTCCTCCTCAATTTTGTTGGGTAAATAATAAGAAACCCTAAACTTTAAATTCAGAAAATCCCAAATTTTTATAAAATTAATACAGAAATAAAGTAGATGCCGGACGGGCGACGCACCTCCACCGCCACGCAACACCTCCTCCACCTTGCGTTCACGACGCAACTCCTCGCCACGATGCACAACACCTCGCGCTCACGGCGCACGTCTGCCTCCATTCTCTACGCGTCTGCCGCGCTCACACGCCCTATCCTCTGTACGTCCGCCCGCCGCCTTCACTATACCATCCTCTATATTGTGCCGCCTGTGCTCAATAAAATTGCATCCACTACCCACGTATTGATGAAAAATTCGATTGAAAGAAGATGCAAGTTGGGTTGCGTAGAGTAGCTGTAGGTATGTTATTTGGGTTAATTTAGGTTTTATTCTAGTTGGGCTATTGTAAAATTGGGCTGGTTTAGGCATTGCGCTGTATGAATTTTAAATAGGGCTGTTTTAATTTACTTAATTTAATTAAAAATTAATTATTGATTTTTTTTTAATTATTAAAAAAGCAGGCCAAAATAGCCCGACGGCCCGGCTAGGGCCAGGTTGGGCCAGAGATTTATAGGCCCGGCAGCATCCGGCCCGGCCCGGCCCAGCCCAATATTATTCAATAGCCCGACGGGCCGGTACCGGGCCAGCCCGGCCCGGCCCATTTGGCAGGTCTACTACTACAACTTCTTTAGTATTAAAAAATACACAAATATAAATATATTATAAATATTTTGAATATATTATGAGCCTATTAATTTAATTTAACATTTATTTTAGAAAAAGTGTGTGTATACCAGATTTTAGAAAGGAAAAAACGCTTAATTTTTGTTGATTAAAAATTTAAATTAATTTTATTTATTCTTAAAATTTTATAATTTATGAATATAAAATTTTCATCTAAGTAAAAATTAAATTTCATTAAATAAAACTGTTATTTATATTTTTTAAAATATTATTTATCAGTCAATATAAAATAAAATAAAAAATTAATATAATTTAATTTTTTTATAATTCTAACATAATAATGTGGCATTAGAGTTAATATTAACACAATTTTTTTTTTTAGTGTGGTAAATAAATATTTATTAGCACATTTAAAATATAATGTATTTAAAAGGTACTTATAAACACGTCTATTTATTTTATAATGTGATAAAAGCTATGTGGCAAATTCATCTGTCAGGTTTGTCGAACCTGGACGTTTCTTGGGCTCCACGTTTCCCTCAACTTTCCCAAGTGTGGGTTTGTCTATATATATTAGATCTCCTCCTTTGTTAGACACTGATTTTTTCGCAGCCTTTCTACCTTCCTCGTATTTCAAACCCTAATTGCTCAACTCTTACACTCATGTTTCATTCGTTGTTCTGTTACTGTCACGCCCCAATTTTCATAAATGTTAATTTTACAAAAAAATACTTACACAATTAAAAATAAAGAGCATGAATTTGAATTTTTGACTAAATAAATGAGTTTTACAAACTTACATATATTATTAAATAAATTTATGGTCCACTTTCTTGTATTTAAATTTACTTTATGAAAATTGGGGTGTGACAGTTACAGTGGTGTTACTGTATCAAGGATCGAAAGTTGTTTTACCTTTGAATACACTACGCATATCCTGTGGTGAGTACTAGCCAGGGCATAATTTGTCTTGCGAAAAAGGGAATTTCCTTGACTCGGCTTTACTATTTTTCGTGTACATTGCAGTACTACCTTATACTGGATATAACAATAACTTTATCATTTTTATTTGTTTTACCACTGTTGATGTTGAGATGAGTGTTATGATTAATGATCCAACACTGACAGCCGAGTGTTGTGTTTAATGTTCCCAACACTCATGACAACATCAGAATTTGCCCTTCCTTTTCTCACTAACTCTTATCTTACGCTTGTTGTCTAATGATGTCCCCAGAGCAGTTAGAAGACGTGGGCAACACCAAGTCATGCCACTGCGTGGGAGTGAGAAGTTATTAGGCCATGGTATAACAAGTCCCTAAATTCTAGGAGTGGTGGAGAGAAGTTTTATAACCGCATGATCTCAAGGTTGAGGCGATCATGGGAGTTGATGGCAGTTCGTGAATGAAGCCTATAAATACAGAAGCTGCCCTCAACACAAGATACACAAGAAGAAAAGCTGAAATCGACTACTACTCTATTGAACGCTATATACGCTTCTAGTTAGGAATATCTTTGTTTCTTCTTGTAGTTCTTCACATTATTGTAAACCCGAATAATAGTGTGTTAGAACATAGTCTTATTTACTAGGTTGTGTGATTAGATCTATGAGGAAGATAGTTTCATAGAACTTAGTAAATTATTATACACTTTCGTAGTGTAATTATACACCTCAAAGAGGTTGTACTCGTTTCACATATTTTTATATAGTGAACAGCATAGATTATTTTATAATCTATGCAAATTTTGAATACTTCCATTTTCACTACGTGCAATTTAATTTCCGCTGCATAGTATTGTCTAGATTGTGCCAACACAACAGACAACATCTCTGATTTCGCACGCACACACACTTTCAGTTGGTATCAGAGCCAACTACTTGATACACTAAGTAGAGATTCTTGCTTAGAGTGTGTATATTACAATGGAATATTCGATTTCTCCTGCACTTAGACCTTATATTGTGTACATCAAATATCTTGATGAACGAGCATGGAGGAGTATACTGGCTGACTGGATTCAACCACGGACTGAAGCTGATGATGATTCAGAATCTTCGACTTCTGATGTTGCATCAGATGTGCCAACATCTGCTACAACATTTGCCAGGTATCCATTATTTTCGATTACCAGTCTGAACTGTTTTAATGAATTTATTTATGATGAGACAGGTACTTCGAGAGAAAGTCACAACTGTGATTTGTCAATGCTGGATAATGTCTTAATGATTGGTAACATAAAAAGAACAGGTATTGGTTACAATGATATGTCTTTTAAACCTTCTTATGATAAAAAGCCTATTGTGTTTGTTAAGGTAGAAGTAATGGATGATTCTAATATTTCTGCTAAGACAGAAATTACTGTTGATAAGGTTGAAAGAGATTTTACATGTTTTTACTGTTCTGATAAAGGTTATAAACGTCCATATTGTGCTAAACTGAAAAGAGATATGAATTCTTTTGAAAAGTTGCCTAAAATGACACATCATTCCAAACAACATTTACAAAAAACAGAATGTGTTTCAAAGTCTGATATGTTATGTAATGTTGTTCATATATCATTAAAAGCATGTGTTCCTGATTTATGGTACTTTGATAGTGGTTGTTCTAGACACATGACAGGTCAACTTGAATTTTTATCTAATTATAAATTATATGATGGTGGAAATGTTACCTATGGAGGTGGTTCTAAAGGTAGGATCATTGGTAAAGGAACACTCAATGTTTCTGGTTTTCCAAAATTATCAAATGTTTTACATGTTGAAGGATTACGTGCAAATTTGATTAGCATTAGTCAATTATGTGATGATGATCTACATGTTAAGTTTGATAAATATTCTTGCTATGTTCTAGATAGAAATTCTTATTGTCTTATGACTGGAATTAGATCTGTTGACAATTATTACTTATTTGAATCTAAAGATATATGCAATAATGCTAAACTTGATGAGAATGTTCTTTGGCATCATAAACTTGGTCATGCTAATTATAAACATATTCACAAATTGATGAAATTAGGAGCTGTTACAGGTTTACCTAAACTTCAGTTAAGAAATACCAAAGTTTGTGATTCATGCCAAAAAGGTAAGCAGATGAACGTGTCTCACAGAATGTTGGAACACTGTTCAACAACACACTGCTTTGAACTTCTACATATGGATATTATCGGTCCAACGGAAACTCAGAGTATTGGTGGTAAGAGATATTCATTAGTTGTGGTTGATGATTACTCTAGATTCACATGGATTAAATTTCTAAAAGAGAAATCTGAAACTTTTTCAGTTTTTAAAATTCTTTATAAAAGATTCAAAACTGTTTTTAACTCTAAAGTTTGCATAATTATGTCTAATCATGGAAGAGAGTTTGAAAACAGTTCTTTTACTGAATTTTGTGAAAGTAAAGGTATCATGCAAGAGTTTTCTTCACCTAAAACACCACAACAAAATGATATTTGTGAAAGGAAATATAGGACTCTTCAAGAAATGGCTAAAGTTATGCTTTTATCCAAACAACTTTCTAAAAGATTTTGGGTTGAAGCTTTAAACACTGCATGTCATATATCAAATAGAATCTATATTCGAACAAATTCCACTGAAACTCCTTATGAAATTCTGAATAACAAAAAAACCAAATTTGAAATACTTTCATGTGTTTGGTTGTATATGTTACATTCAGAATGATAGAGATCAATTGCATAATTTTGATTCAAAAGGTGATAAAGGATTCTTCTTAGGCTATTCTAGAAATAGTAAAGCCTATAGAATTTACAATTTGAGAACATGTACTGTGCAAGAATGTCTAAATGTGGTATTTGATGATGATGCTAGTCTTACAGGTCAATATATTGAAGATGATGTCTCTGATCTTGTTGAAATTTCAAAGAGTTCTGAGAATTCTGATCAAACTCAAACTGTTGCTTCAGATGAGGCCACATCTGAGCAAACATCCTCTGAAATATCAGAATTATCAGAAAATTTGCATGAATCTCAGAAGACTCCATCTACCAGAATTTCGAAAGATCATCCATTAGACCAAATCATTGGAGAACTGAATACTGGAGTACAAACTAGAAGAAGACTGGGTATGAACACAGAAGATGTGGTAAGACCCGTATGCATGTCATCCATATGCAAAAAGGTAAACCATAAATGTTATCATTCCTTGATTGAGACTGAAAATATAATAGAAGCTTTGAATGATGAAAACAAGATATTTTGCGATAATACTAGTGCTGTTAATATATCTAAGAATCATGTGCAATATTCTTTGACAAAACATATAAGTATTAGACCTCATTTTATTAGAGATCTTGTTGAGAAAGAGATTGTGAAGTTGGAATACATATATACTGAGAAACAACTTGCTGATATTTATGCAAAAGCCCTTGATGATAAGAGGTTTTCATCCCTTCGAAAATCTCTTGGTTTATGCACTATCTGAAAAATTCTGACTAAATGTTGTATCAAATGTGGGAACATTTGAGACAACATATGGAATCGTCTATTAAATTTTTCTGGATACTTTTCTGTGTTAGATTTTAAATAATTCTTCTGTGTAAATGTTATTTGAGTCTTGAAAAAATTGTTGCAAAAATTTTTGTTCTGGACATATATCTCTTAAATGCAAAAAAAAAAAAAAGGATCACAATTTAGATGCTTAAAAATCACTGAGTAACTATGGGACACGGAGCTCGCTACTACGATGTTCTCTTTTCAAAAGGTGATTAAAAATTGCATCAAATTATTCATATATCCATTGAGTAACTATGGGGCACGGAGTTCGCTACTACGATGCACTCTTTTCAAAAGATGGATCAATGTGAAATTGTGAAAAAAAATATGTGCAACACAAATGAAGCAAATTCATGTAAAAACAGTGTTGAGATGTATGTGGGCCAACATTATGAGCGACATTGAAAATGACTCGAATTTCAGTTACCTTTATGAATTATTTATTTTCTGAATATTAGATTAATTTTTCAGAATTATTAAATTGGATATTTTCAGGTCATTATTTTTATATTTATTGCATTTTCAGTATTTTATTTAATTTGGGCAGTTTTTAATTCCTTGTTTCTCTCCCACCAATTTCACACGATCACTTACATGGGAGAAGTTATTCATTTCACTTCTTATTTTTTCGAATTACTCCCATTATGCGTACAACTTCCAATTGATATTCTCTACGTAAGTTCTTTTAATAAATTGAAATGTCTAGATATTTATATTGTTATTATATTCTATAACTTATGCACTGACTTTGAAGATATTATATGCAGTGGTATTTCACAAAGTATTGATTTTTCTTCACTGCATTTAAATTCAAAAGTGTTTAAATTTCCAAACTTTGAATTGTTCATTTAATTCGAATCTAGTTTACAGGTATTTAAAGGATGGAAAACACGACGTTTCAAACCTTAAAACATTGGTTCTAAAATGCAAAGCATTCACCCTCCTACTGAAACCAAGAACCTGAAACCACTCAAAACCCTACTGCTACTCAAAGTCTTCTGACTCTTCTTACAACAATGGCGATTTCACTGAATGTTTCAGAGAATGATGGAACAATCATGCCAGCATTACCGCAGTTCATGATCTTTTAATCTATTTATTTCTCCTTTCCACTTCAACAGGGGGAGTAGCTGACAGTTCACACAATCAGTCCACTAACATTGTTGACATTGCTCCTACTGTAGATGAACAACCGAATTCAGTTCCTGGCCGAGCTGATGAACCTGCTGTGGACACTGAAATGACTGAGGGAGATGCACAGGATATCCAGGATCTCTATGGTGATCTGGATAAATGATAAGCTTGAAGACAGGGGGAGAGCTTACACAATGGGGGAGTAAATGCAGATTATGGAGATGCAGCTGATACATTTCAGCCCAATCCTTTCCCTTGTGTTAATTTCAGTTCTTTCCTTGTTGTAAAAGCTTTGTACTTATGTTTTTATTTTCTCAAACTCTGTCTTTATTACATTCTGTAATTATTTAGGATTTACTTTTGCTCTAGTTATTTAAATCTAAACAAGTTTTTTTGGTTTAGATGTTGTTTACTTTAATTTGATCTTATACAGATTGTTACTTCAATCTTTTTGAATATCAATTGTGTAAACTTCTTAATCAATATATCTGTTGTGTGAACTTCAGTTGTGTTGGGATATAAATTCATCCTAAGCCCCACTTAATGTTAGAATAGTTTTGATGGCCAAAACACTTAGAGTTTATAAATGTAATAGGATCAGCTGACTTGTATAGAACAACTTAGACTAGTCTTGTGTGATCAACTGTATTGATATCAGCTGATCAGCACAGTCCTGGCTTACATGCCTATCCTCAAGATGAGAAGAGTAGAAGACATGAAGACTAGAAGATCCTTGAAGACCAGATAAGTTAAGGTGCTTGTATACCTACCAATCTGATGGAGTCCCAGATTGAAGATGGCCTAAAAGCAGTACAAAGAATTTCCAGATCAGAAGAGTGTTACTCGTCTGATATCAGAAGACAGAAGACCTAAGGCCAGAAGAGTAGTCAGAAGACTAGAAGTACAGATCAGAAGACTATGTGCTCTTCCAGGACTCGGCTGATTCCTAAGTCATCTTGCAATTCAAACGAAGACCTACCTTATTTAGAAGATTGACATGATCCCAGGATTGAAGCAATCAAGCGGCTGTAATGAAGGAATCAAGCTATTATGGAAAGATTGCTCAAACGGCTAGTCAACTCCAACGGCTAGTTGCAACCAATCTCCATTATAAATACAAGAGGATGAGAAATCACAAAGAAAAAGTCACAAGAGAGAATTCAACAAGCCAAGCAAGCAATCAAAGCTAAAGCCATACAGTTCTAAGAATTCTCAAAAGAGCCAGAAACCATTAGATTATCTATAGCTCTTAAGTGATTTCTATCCAACCCTTAAGAACCTGAAACCTGTTCATATTGTATATCAATTGTTTTAGGCATAGTGGTTAAGCAAATTATAAGCTTGAACCATTAGTTGGATATACCTCAAAAACCCCAACCCTCACCGAAAGGTTAAAGTTTTTGAAACCCCTTAAAGTGCAAGTGCTTACAATCACTTGTGGAGACCGTAGCTGTTAGGACGGCTCAGATCTCAAAGTCCTAACCTTGGGACTATAAAGGTCAAGACCCTTGTAATTTGTGGAAATTAAAGGGATTAAACATCACGTTAGGACGTGAGAGTGGACGTAGGAACGTATATCCGAACCACTATAAATCCGGTGTTATTTACTTTCTGCACTTTACATTTCTGCCTTTACATTCATTATTATATAGTGCATACTGTGATTTCAACACTCTTCAAAACAAGGCCATAACTTTCAAACCAGCATCAGCTGAGTATTTTCATTAAGTAAAACAAGTTACAAGAACGAGTCTAAACCAGGGCCACCATAATTCCGCATATAACCTCCTCAGTCAGATCACTATAGTCATCTGGACCAGCAGACTTGCAGTCCAGTTGACATAGCAATCAGAAGAGGTTCCCAACTCCGTTTGAAAAAGTTTTAAAGTCTATTCACCCCTCCCCTCTAGACTTTAAACCCATTCACAACTCGTTCAGGGACCAACAAGTGGTATCAGAGCAGTGGTTCTAACGGACTACTGTCTTTAGATTATCAGAAGACTTGAGGGAGTCTTTCTGTAGTCCTCTTGAACAGATCTTTTGAAAAACTTGTTTTTGAAAATCCATACAGCATGAGTGCTAACATGCGAAAGTTGCCTAAGTTTTCAGTTGAGGATTATGATTACTGGAAGATCAGGATGAGGAAGAATCTCACATCAGTCCACTACAAGATGTGGTCTGTAATCACTGAAGGCCCAATCACCATCATGACAGTCAACACTGCAAATGGTGATCCAGAAGTCCCAGTTGGAGAACTGGTTCCCAAGCCTATGAGGGATCTCACACCAGAAGAGATGAAGCAATCAAACCTTGATAGCATTGCTCAAGATTACATAATGCAAACTCTTCCAAATGAGTACATTGCAAAGGTCATCCACTGTGAGTCAGCCAGAGAGATGTGGGAGGCATTGGCACTCCTCTGTGAAGGAACTGAGCTGATCAAGGAAAGCAAATTGTCGACAGCAGTCAAGAAGTTTGAACACCTCAAGATGCATCCAGGAGAAACTATTGATCAGCTGGACAATAGATGTACAAAGATCATAAATGAGATTGAATCTCTAGGCAAGAAGTATACAAATAGAGAGAAAAACTTGAAGATCTTGGACTCTTTACCCAAGAGATGGAAACTCAAGAAGACCATCATCAAAGATACTCAAGATATCAAGAAGTGGTCTACTCAAACTCTATTTCAGAACCTAAAAGCTCATGAATATGACCTTGACAGAGAATAAAACTCAGGAAGTGATGAGTCAACTGCAGCCCCATCTACCTCCAAGACTGTAGCCTTCAAGGCAGCCAATACAAAAGCTGCAAGTACCTCATCTGGCAAGGCCTCTCTGAAAACAGAAGACTGTGAAGGATCAGACATGAGTCTGAAGGAACAAATGGCTCTTATGATCAAGAGATTCGAAAGGATGAACACTCTCAACAGCAAATATAGAAAATTCTATAGAAACTACAAAGATAGAAGAGCAAGTTCACCCTCCAGAGGTTCCAGAGAAAGAACACCAGAAAGACATCCTAGAAAGGATGTGGAGTCATCTGACAGCCAAGGATCCAGAAGAAGAGATGCCACTCCTCCAAGGAAAGGCAACTCAAATCAGAAACCTGGATCATGCTTCAACTGTCGCAAACCAGGACACTATGTCTATGAATGTCCTGAGCTGGATTTGGATGACAAAGAAGAAAGAAGGCCAAGAAGAACTTCAGACAAGAAAGCTATGGTGACTGAAGAATCTGAATATCAAAGTGATGAACTCCCTACATCACCAGACTGCCAAATCTTCTCAGATGATTCAGATGACCTAGCTATGATGGCTATAGGTGAAAATGAGGTAAACTCCTATGCTACTACTTTCCATTCACCTATTTTTTCACAATCAGATGAGATAAACTCATCTGAAGGCGAATCAGAAGACACCTATTATCAATCTTTAAGAAAAGTAAAAGGTGATCTGGATATTGCCACTAGAGCTTTTATAGAAGTGGAAGAGGAGAATAAGAATCTAAGGAAAGAAATTGCTAAGTTGAAAAAGGTTAAGTTTGATAACACCCCTGAGCTGGCCACAATGAATGAAAGATTGACCAGAGAAGTGGAGCTTCTTAAGGAAGAAAATACCACAATAACTCAGTTGTATGAGGGGATGTTACAAACTCAAGCTTTAGAAACTAAGGAACTTCGTTCACTACAATCCAAATTCGATGACCTCTTCCAAGCACACAAGCTCTTAGAAAAGGAGAAGGAATGCCTAAATCAAAAGATATCAGAGTTCAATAAAGCCTCTACTACTATTGAAAGTATCTCTGAGTATTATAGATCAAATGGCAATAAGATGGGTTTTGGCTATGAACTCAACCCATCTACATCCTCTCCAGCTGGGGGTAGTACACCTAACAAGTGCACAACTCAGACACATGAAAAGGGTGAGTGTTCTAAACACAATGAACCTAATATGAACCAAAAGGCATCTGTACCAGCTAAGGCTAACTATCCCAAAACCAAAAATAGTAAAGGACAAGCTAACCCCAAGCCTGTACAGAGGAACAGCAAACAGCCTAGACCATCTCGGCTGAGACAGTCTCAGCTGTATGCTGCCCCAGCCAAGAAGAAGAAGTCTTCTTCAAACAAATCTGTTCTCTTTGCACCCCCTATCTCTTATGATATTGTGAGAACAGAAGAGTATGGTCCATATAATCGTGTGCATCGACCAGCTAATGCACCCAGGCCGAATGTAACTAGTCAAAAGATCATGTATGTACACTCCTATAAAGGGAAACCATTTGACTATTACTTAGCTGACACTAAGGACAAATCAGATCAGTCCAAGGTGCTGACTGGTAAGATTTGGTTCTGTGATGCCCGAGGGAAACAACTCAAGTGCTCAAGGTTGTTCAAACGACCAATGTATATGTGGGTTCCCAAGGGTAGTACTAACACCCAAGGACCCAAAACAAAATGGGTACCTAAAACTTAACTTTTCTTGCAGGAAAGGAGGGACCTATACAGAAGAGGAGGTCTAGCAGGAGAAACTTGGTACATAGATAGTGGATGCTCAACTCACATGACAGGAACCAAAGCCCTGCTGACCAACTACATAGAAAATAAAGGTCCAAAAGTCTTCTTTGGTGATAACGCGCATGGTAACACAAAAGGATATGGCACCCTTAAAAATGGTGACATTGAGGTACATGATGTATCATATGTAGAAGGTCTTAAGTTTAATTTATTATCTGTTTCTCACTTTTGTGACACTGGTTACTCAGTCAAATTCTCTAAAGATGAGTGTCTCATAAGTGATAAGAGAACAAAACAAAACCTTCTAACAGGATCTAGAAAGGGAAGTATGTATCTTGCAAATTGGAACAGCTGTCCTAAGGATACATGTCTGCTTGTGAAGAGCCCTAAAGATGTCAGCTGGCTATGGCACAAACGTCTTAGTCATCTGAACTTTAAGACTATGAACAAGTTAGCAAGGGAATCCTTAGTTGATGGTCTGCCTAATGAACTCTACTGTAAAGATCAGGTGTGTGATGCATGTCAACAAGGAAAGCAAACAAAGGTCTCCTTCAAGACCAAGAAAACAGCATCAACCAGCAGAGTTCTTGAACTGCTTCACATGGATCTCTTTGGACCAATCACTCCAACCACTCTAACAAGGAGGAAGTACACTCTTATTGTTGTAGATGATTATTCCAAGTTTACTTGGGTTATCTTCTTATACAAGAAGAGTGAAACACAGCAGAAGCTCCCTGAACTATTGAAGAGGATCCAAGTAGAGAAAGGAGAACCAATTGTGAAAATTAGAAGTGACAAAGGCACTGAATTCATTAACTCTTATATTATTGCCTATTGTACTTCTAATGGCATTCAGCATGAGACAAGTGCAGCAAGAACACCACAACAGAATGGTGTAGCTGAAAGAAGAGTCAGAACACTCAAAGAAGCTGCCAGAACACTCCTTGCTGAATTCTCCACTCCCAAGAAGCTATGGGCAGAAGCCATCAACACAGCTTGTCACACTCAAAACAGGTCAGGTATTCATAAAATACATGAGAAAACCCCATATGAACTATGGAAAGGTAGAAAACCTAGAGTATCTTACTTTCATATATTTGGTTGTAAGTGTTTCATTCACAACAATGGGAAGAGTAAGTTGAATGCTTTTGATGCCAAAGCAGATGAGGGGATATTTTTAGGATACTCCTCAACTAGCAAAGCATTTAGAGTACTCAACAAACGAACCCTTCTTGTGGAAGAAACACCTCATGTTGTTTTTGATGAATCTTGTGAAAAGAATGCAGTAGAAACAAACTCAGCTGCAGATCAGATGAGACATCTGAAAGTGTGCTGTGGTATGTATATGAAGTGTTTAAGTTTAAGTAGAATAATGTTGTACTAAATGTTGTGACAATTGGTACAACACTGACTCTAACAGAATATCAGAAATTAAGATTAACACAGCGGAAGACTTGAAACACTAAAAACAAACGTGACACAATGGAAATAATTTTCACATAGATTTTATAAATAAAAATCTATGCTAGCCTTACGGCGAAAAACAATACTTATCTTCAAGTACAAATGTTGTGTGAAATGTTACAGCATTAACAATCACAACGAAACTATAAACGAGGCAGGTGCCAAGTCTAGAAAACGAACTAAGTGTATAAATTATAAACTGTCGAAATGCCTAGTCTATCTAATGATTACACTCTCAATAGATAAGAAGACACACAGTCATACGGGTGGTATACAACGTATGAACTAAAATGTAGAACTATTGGCCACAATTTCCTAACAGGGATGAACGCTCGGTCTAGGATATTGATCGAATAGAGCACACCGAATTATGAAGCCTTCAATGGGTATTTATAGTGTGGGATACGAAATTCTAGAGGCTTCCACATTGAGGTCCTATTTTTTAGGAAACTCAACTTCCACAACTTCCATGATCTTTCTAGATCCTTCTAGGCTGCTCCAGGTCGTTCCAAATGTATCTAGGCTGTTCTAGCATGTTCTCCAATGTTCTGGAATCTTCCAGGTTCCAGATCCTTGTAGAAGCTTCTAGATCCTGCCAGAAATGCGACAACATTTAGGTCAACATTTAATGTAGCATTTCAGAAAAGACTTAGAAAAAATCTCGGAAGGTCAAATTCAGATGTTGTTGATAATGTTAAGACATTTAAGAATTAACAACATCTACAATCTCCCCCAATTTGACCTTTCGACTACAACACACCTGATGCACATATATTTCTATACATACTCAGTTTTATGTACTTAGTTGAGGTTGACATCATTGCTAAGCACTAGTCAAGACAATACCTGTTGTAATCGTTGGATCAAATCGACTGAAGATCAAGGATAATTTCATAATGATCCGTGCCAAAAGATCAAGACTATTTTATCCAAAATAGAATAAGTATAAACTATACACTTACTCACAACATAAGTAACTATACTAAGATAATAAGTTAAACTGGAAGAAATTCACTTAGAATCTAAGTATGACACTAACAAAACAAAACAAACAAAAAAAATCAGAGCAACAAACATAATGTAAACAGAATATAAACAAAAACTATACACAACCTGCAATAGTAGACACATGATAATCTGCAAACAAATTAAGCAAGGCAGTAAACAAACATCAAGTGGAACCATTAAGCAAGTTGCAGTAATAATCATCCTATCATCTAGGAAAAATAAACAACAAGTGTATCAAAAATTCAGAATACTTAAACATTAATTACAAAGGTAGAGCTGAATAAACGGCTTATATTGCTGTGGTAACAGCTGCAGCATCATCTTCCTGCACCATAGCCATTTTTGGAATTCAGATCTCCCCCTGTCTAACAGCTTTCTCCAGGAAGATCAATGTTCCTGTTCATCAACTTCATCCACAAAGTAAATAGATGCAAGATGTGCAACTACATCAGTAACAGCAGCATCTCCTCCAACATCAGGTACAGCACCAGCTGGAACTCCATCTTCATTTATCTCCTCAATGACCACATTGGAGTTGGATGGTGGTGGTACTCCCCCTGTTGTAGGTGAAAGTAGGTTGGTCCACCTGTCCTTCAGGAACTGAAGTTCATCTATTATTTCCTGCAAGTGTTGGAGTTGGAGTTTGATGAATTCCTGTGAAAGATACACATTACCAGAAATGTTGACACGAATGTTCTCAACATTTGGGGGTGCATTTCTCTGATGTGTTCTGGAAGGGCCTGGTTGATCAGAAGTAGAGGGTCTGGAAGATCTCTGTGGACTATCAGTACCAGGAGCAACTGTGGGCAAATCAATGATTCTGTCCCCAATCAATAAGGCAGGAGCAATAGCAAGCAGTGGCACTCTCCCCCTCAAGACATCAGTCTTCTTAGCAGTGAAGCCATGGTGCTTCAGATAGTTTGAAATCAAGACTGGATAGGGCAGATTTCCTTTCCCAGTAGTTTTCCCAGTAAATTTCCTCATATGGTGAAAGATGGTATGTCCCAGATTGAACTTCTTAAGTATAGAAATCCTATACATAAGAATGGCTTGGTCTCTTGTGATCTTAGTGGTGTTGGTAGTGGGAATCCAATTGTATATGATCAGCTTATACAAAACAGAATGTAAGGAGGTTAAGTGTCTAGCTAGCATCTTCCTAGTCCACTTAGTCTTTCTACCCCCTGTGATTGCAGTAATCACAACATCCATATCTGGATCATCATCCTCATCAACATTAGGAGTGTGCAAGAACTCATTAATAAGTTCTGGAGTGAATGGCACATCCCTCCCCCTAAAATTAACAGTACCATAAGACCTAGAACTCCTTTTTCCATAACTTTTCTTCATACAGGCATAGAATTCATAAGACCAGTTTGTAAGAAAAGCTTCACCAAATGTAACAGCATTCAACAGATTTCTATCCTCTAAGAACTTAAGCATACCCTTACTATCAAAATCAGGCACATTTATTCTTTTCTCAATCAACAGCTTCCTCTTAGAATAAATTTCTAACCTTTTCTCAACATAAGTGGAGTGATCAGAGATACCTTCATTTTCTGCCTCAGAAGGCAGTTCCTCATCAGGATCAGTGTCTCCATCATGTGCAGAGGAGCTTTTGGATGAGCTCTTTGCTTCAGCAGATGAGCTCTTTGCCTCAGAAGATGAGCTGTCTCCACTTCCATCATCATCAGGTTCTGGTGTGGGCTCTTTTGCAGCAGCAAATGACTCAGCATTCTTCTTAAGAGATTCTTGCATGTCTCTTAGGCAAACATTGAAATCAGAATCAGAGTCTGATTCAGCAGGTTCTTCTTCAGGGATCATCTTGGCTTTCCCTTTTTCTTTAGGATCAGCAGCAACTTTCTTCCTTCGTTCAACAGCAGCTTTCTTTGGTTTCTCAGCAACAGTGGCAACTTCGGTTTCTTCATCAGATTCAGTGAACACTTGAATCGGTTCACTAGCATCAGCTCCGGCTTTCTTCTTCTTCCTCATAGATTCAGAGTAATCTATTCGGGTAAACACACGGTTTGACCTCCTCCTTTGAACAGGGCTTCTCTGTCTTTTTCCTTTCTGTGCATTCTTCTTGAGAGGAATGGGAGCAGACTCATCAGAGACAGAGAGTGAAGAATTTGTACCATCATCAGAAGCTTCAGCATCTTCCATTTCGACATCCTCAGAATTGGATGCATCAGCACTAGCTTCTCCTTCAGCAACAGTTTTCACATTCCGTTCCGGTGCAGCTGGCTAAGTAGGGTTTGAAGAATTGGGGGTTTTGGCAGCAGCAGCCATTTGGGCAGTTTGTTCGGCCAAATAGCTCGAGATATCCACAGTGATATCTCCAAACGTCATCACAGGTAGATGACCAGTAGTCCGAAGAGTGTTGGATACCTCTTCAACAGCCCTAGTGAATTCTTCAACAGTTGAGTCTTGTGGGATGTGGGTAGTTGGTGGAGTAGTTTGTGGAACAGGAGTGGTTGTTGATGGAGTTGCAGAGACATTGGTGTCGGCATTTGAGGAATTTGACTGTTGTGAGGCCATTGAAGCAAGAAGATTGAGAGAATTTTGGGCGTTTTGATCGGAAGATTCAGGAGAAGAGTGTGAGTGAGAGTGTGATCGAGGGTGGTTTCCAGCCATTAAGAAGAATCGGTTGGATTTCCAAGGTAGGTTTTTGAGAGTGTATGTAGTAAATTTGGGAAATACACGGCCAAAGAACAGTTTCTGCAAATACAGTACTTAACAAAAACTCGAAAAAGACAATTAGCAAAATAAATCACAATTAATTGAGTTTTATAGAGAGAATGAGTGTAGTTGGAGCTTAACACGATTAATTCCAGAAATAATTTGATAGTGCTCCACATTTTTAGCCACAACCTAGATCATGGTTTAATTTGTGGGAAAAATCAATTTTATTAATTAATTGAGTAATTAAGAAGTTTCTAGAATTTTTACTTAGTCCAAGCATAATCTGAAAAATAAAAAAACGTGGATTAGTGTATAGTTAAATAAATAAAATAAATCTCAATAAATAATTAAATAATTACAACAGATAAAAATAAATTCGAATCAGGCAATGTTGTGCTCAAAACTGTTACAAACACCTCAACACGGTTTTTACATGAATTTGCTTCATTTGTGTTGCACCATATTTTTTCTTTTTGTGTTATAGCATCTAATTTGTATTGATCCATTGTTCCTGTAGAGTACATCGTAGTAGCGAACTCCGTGCCCCATACTTACTTAATGGATTACAAATATGTTGATGTTTTTACCAAATATCACCTTTTGAAAAGAAGGCATCGTAGTAGCGAACTCCGTGCTCCATAGTTACTCAGTGATTTGGTACATCTTTTAGTATGCTAATAACATTCTCATTTTTATGCATTTGAGAGGTGTAAGACATGTTTATTTTTGCACTCCAAGGTTCTTAGATTCGTAGATATTTTACAAAGGAATTATTTAACTAAGTAAGAAATAAATTCAACTTATAAAATTTATACAACCCATGATGTTGTCCCAAATGCTACCGCATTTGTGACAACATCCATCCGAATTTTTCAGATAGTGCTCATCCCAAGAGATTTCCTCAAGATTGAGAATCTCTCATGGTCTAATGCCTTAGTAAAAATGTCAGCATTTTGTTTTTCAGTAGGTATATACTCCAACCTCACAATGTTCTTCTCTACTAAATCTCTCATAAAGTGATGTCTTATGCTAATGTGCTTTGTGAGTGAGTGTTGTACATGATTCTTAGAAATGTTAATAGCACTAGTATTATCACAAAAGATTGTAAGTATACCATTCTCAATACCATAGTCATGGAACATCTTGCTCAGCCACAAGAGTTGTGTACAGCAGCTTCCAGCAGCTATATACTCAGATTCTGCAGTAGATTGTGAAACACAATTCTGCTTCTTGCTGTGCCATGAAACAAGATTGTTTCCCATGTAGAAACATCCTCCACTCGTACTCTTTCTATCATCTATGTCTCCAGCCCAATCAGCATCACTATAGCCAATCAAAATGTTGTTGGTGTCCTTAGTATACCAGATTCCAAGGTCACTTGTTCCTGAAACATACTTGATGATCCTCTTCACAGCATTCAGGTGAGATTCCTTTGGATTAGCTTGGTACCTAGCACAAACACACACACTGTACATAATATCTGGTCTACTAGAGGTTAAGTACAGTAAACTACCTATCATGGATCTGTAAAGTGTTGGATCAACATCTGTTCCAGCACTGTCTTTGCAAAGTTTCAAAGAAGATCCCATAGGAGTTTTCATTGGTTTTGAATTCTGAAGACCAAATCTTTTAACCAAGTTCTTAGCATACTTACTCTGAGAAAAGAAAATACCATCACTGCATTGTTTGATTTGAAGACCTAGAAAACAGTTCAAGTCTCCAACCATACTCATTTCAAATGTTGCAGTCATTGCCTCAACAAATTTACTCAACATTTTATCACAAGTAGAACCAAACACAATGTCATCAACATATATTTGAGCAATTAGTATATTATTTTCAGTGTGCTTAATGAACAAAGTTCTATCTGCCTCTCCTCTAATAAATCCATATTCCAAAAGAAAGTCAGTAAGCCTACCATACCATGCTCTAGGAGCTTGTTTAAGGCCATATAATGCTTTCTTAAGTTTATATACATGATCAGGATACTGTGGATCTTCAAATCCTATAGGTTGTTCAACATATGCTTCTTCATTTAAAATGCCATTTAGAAATGCAGCCTTTACATCCATTTGATGAAGCTTAATATCAATAAAACATGCAATAGCTAGCAGTAATCTAATAGATTCTATCCTAGCAACAGGTGCAAAAGTTTCATCAAAATCGACTCCTTCAACTTGGGTGTAACCTTGTGCTACTAACCTAGCCTTGTTCCTAACAATATTACCAGATTCATCAGTTTTATTCTTGAATATCCACTTTGTTCCAATGACATTAGTATGACTAGGTATTGGAACAAGTGTCCATACTTCATTTCTTTCAAACTGACCAAGTTCTTCATGCATAGCATTAATCCAGTTTTCATCAGTTAAGGCTTCTTTAGCACTCTTAGGTTCAATTTCAGATAAATAGCATTCAACATTTACAACATTACACATAGAAGACATGCATATTGTTCTTACCACATCTACCTTGTTTGATCTTACTCTTCCTCTTGTTTGCACTCCAACTGTAGCATCGCCTATGATCTGGTCAGAAGGATGACTTTTACCTATTCTTGAAGAAGGATTCGTTTTGGGAATGTACTGGTCATTCTGTGAAGTTACAACTGTCTGTTCTGTCGATGTTGACCCAGATGTGTTAACATTTGGTGCAACATTCTCAGACTTCAGTGTATTCTCAGAAGTGTCAGTAACCTGTGATACATCTTCTTCATCTTTGTCATCTGTAAGACCTTTATCATCATCAAACACAACATTAACAGATTCTTGAACAGTGTTAGTTCTAAGGTTATAAACTCTATAAGCTTTACTATTTCTAGAATAGCCTAAAAAGAAACCTTTATCACTTTTAGAATCAAACTTATGAAGTTGATCCCTATCATTCAAAATGTAACACACACAACCAAATACATGAAAATATTTCACATTAGGTTTTCTGTTGTTCAAAATCTCATATGGTGTTTGATTAGTTCCAGAACGAATAAAAACCCTATTAATAATATGACATGCAGTATTCAATGCTTCTCCCCAAAATTTCTTAGCAAGACATTTGGATGTAAGCATAACTCTAGCCATTTCTTGTAAAGTTCTATTCTTTCTTTCAACAATTCCATTTTGTTGTGGAGTTTTAGGAGATGAATATTCTTGCAAGATACCCTTTTTATCACAAAAATCATTAAACATGCTGTTTTCAAATTCCCTACCATGATCAGTTCTAATACGGCCAACTTTCAAGTTAAACACATTTTTGAACCTCTTATAAAGAATTTTAAATGCAGCAAATGCTTCAGATTTGTCTCTCAAAGACTCTACCCAGGTATATCTAGAAAAATCATCTACCACAACTAAGGAATACCTCTTTCCTCCAATGCTTTCAGTTTCCATAGGACCCATCAAATCCATGTGCAGTAATTCAAAGCATCGATGTGTAGTACAATGTGACAGCATTTTGTGTGACATTCTTACCTGCTTACCTTTTTGGCATGGTCCACATACAGTGGTGTTGTGAAACCTAAGTTCTGGAATTCCTTTTACTGCATCTGCTTTGATTAGCTTTTTCATTGCTCTGTAATTTGCATGACCCAATCTTTGATGCCATAGAACATTTTCATCATGTTTTGACAAGTTACACATATTTGTTCCAATAAGATAACAATTATCAGCTGACCTAGTACCAGTCATGACACAAACTTCATCTTTATTAAGAACATAACATGAATCTTTATCAAATTTCACATGCAAATTATCATCACAAAGTTGACTAATGCTAATCAGATTTGCAAGTAAGCCATCAACATGTAATACATTTTTAAGCTTAGGAAAACCTTCAACATTCAAAGTTCCTTTACCAACAATCTTTCCTTTAGAACCTCCACCATATGTAACACTACCACTATTCAAGGTCACATAATCAGATAAGAAATCAATACGACCTGTCATATGTCTTGAACAACCACTATCAAAGTACCATAATTCAGGTAAACATGCTTTTAAGGAGGTATGAACAACATTACAGGTAGCTTTTGGTTTCCATGCAGATTTCAAAAACTGTTTACCAGGATGTGACAGTTTCTTATGCAGCATTTTCAAGTTTTTCTGTTCTTCAAACAACTTTATACAGTAAGGACGAATGTGACCAATTTTGAAACAGAAATGACATATATACTTTCTCTTAACCTTGTGAGACTCTGTTTCTGCAGATGTTGACCCAGATGTGTCAACATTTGCCTTAACAAATTTCACAGGTTTTCTAAATTTATCAGAAATAGAAGCAGTAGTACCATCATAACCTAAACCATGATTATTAGACTTACCAGTAGCTATAACATTATTTACCTCAGAAGCACTCTTGGAATATTTCTTGAAACATAAAGTAGAATTTATCAATTTCTCCTTTAAGTTACAGATTTCCAGATC
Organism: Galeopsis tetrahit; assembly: GCA_963675135.1. Classification (NCBI taxonomy): domain Eukaryota; kingdom Viridiplantae; phylum Streptophyta; class Magnoliopsida; order Lamiales; family Lamiaceae; genus Galeopsis; species Galeopsis tetrahit. Next base: position 24,675,905 of record OY776134.1, read on the forward strand.
TCTTTTGGTAAGAATAACTTCTAGCTTGGTGATTGTGTCTGTCAAATCCTCATTCCTTTTATTCAGAGAATCAAGGGTGAGTTTTTGATTTTTCCAATCATCTAACAACTTTTGGTATTCATTGTCATCATTCCCTTTTCCTGCATCATCAACTAAACCATTAAAACAGTTCAAATCTGGGTGACTCTGTTCTGATGTTGCTGTAGATGTTGAAACATCAGGTACAGCATCAGAATCTGTTTCATCCAGATCATCATCTGAGGAATCATTATAATCAATTCTGGTAAAATTAGAATATTCATTCTGATTTAATTCATCAAGATCATCATCAGAATCATCACTCAAGGTAGCACTAAAATTCAGTTTTTGCTTAAGTCTAGTATTGGCACATTCATTTGCATAATGACCATAACCAGAACAAGCATTGCATTGAACTGATTTTCGAAATTCAGGATCATACCTTGGTTTACCTTCACTCTTTGATAGTCTTGGTGTGAATTGACCTTTCCTCCTTTCTGGTTGAGGTGTTGATGTGTTGATTTGAATCTTAGGCTGAATATTTCTAGATTTGTTCACAGATTTCTTAAGAAACTTATTAAAGTGCTTAGTGAGCAAGGCAATGTTGTTAGGATTGTTGAGACATTCATCAAGCAATTCTTCATCAGAATCAACTTCAGTAATGATAGGTTGAGACTCAGAAATGTTTGATGTTTCTCCTTTAAAAACCACAACTTTCTTATCAGCATCATTTTCATCAACTTGATTAGTGTTTATTTCATATGTTCTAAGAATACTCACTAACTCATTTTGACTTAATGTATCTGTATTTTTTGCCTCTTCAATAGCACAAATTTTAGCATCAAATCTTTTAGGAACAGATCTTAATATCTTATGAACTACTCTAACATTAGAAATAGGGTCACCAAGAGAATGTGATTCATTGATTATCTCACTTAACCTTTCATTGTAGGCTGAAATGGTTTCATCTTCCTTCATTCGGAGATTCTCAAACTTTGTTCCCAACATTCGAAGCTTAGTCCTTCGAACACTTTCTGAACCCTCACAATGCTCTTGCAACCTGTCCCATGCATCTTTAGAAGTAGAACAGTTAGATATAATTTTAAACAATGAAACATCAACAGAAGTAAAAATAGCATTTAAAGCTTTAGAATTGTAGCTTGCTGTTGTTATTTCATCAGCCGTCCAGTCAACTTCTCTCTTGAGTTGTATTTCACCATCTGCGTCTGCTGGTCTTTTTGGAGCTTCCCAACGTGTAAGTACAGTCCTCCAGGCACGTTCATCAACTGACTTGATGTACATACGCATCTTAGGCTTCCAATAAGCATAATTCGAACCATCTAAAACGGGTGGCCTAAGTGCCGTGGATATGTGATGTGTTTCCATTGCTAACCTACACTAAAAACACACTTGACCAAAGATCTAACCTAGTGTCGTCAGGTATCAGCTCTGATACCAACTGAAAGTGTGCTGTGGTATGTATATGAAGTGTTTAAGTTTAAGTAGAATAATGTTGTACTAAATGTTGTGACAATTGGTACAACACTGACTCTAACAGAATATCAGAAATTAAGATTAACACAGCGGAAGACTTGAAACACTAAAAACAAACGTGACACAATGGAAATAATTTTCACATAGATTTTATAAATAAAAATCTATGCTAGCCTTACGGCGAAAAACAATACTTATCTTCAAGTACAAATGTTGTGTGAAATGTTACAGCATTAACAATCACAACGAAACTATAAACGAGGTAGGTGCCAAGTCTAGAAAACGAACTAAGTGTATAAATTATACACTGTCGAAATGCCTAGTCTATCTAATGATTACACTCTCAATAGATAAGAAGACACACAGTCATACGGGTGGTATACAACGTATGAACTAAAATGTAGAACTATTGGCCACAATTTCCTAACAGGGATGAACGCTCGGTCTAGGATATTGATCGAATAGAGCACACCGAATTATGAAGCCTTCAATGGGTATTTATAGTGTGGGATACGAAATTCTAGAGGCTTCCACATTGAGGTCCTATTTTTTAGGAAACTCAACTTCCACAACTTCCATGATCTTTCTAGATCCTTCTAGGCTGCTCCAGGTCATTCCAAATGTATCTAGGCTGTTCTAGCATGTTCTCCAATGTTCTGGAATCTTCCAGGTTCCAGATCCTTGTAGAAGCTTCTAGATCCTGCCAGAAATGCGACAACATTTAGGTCAACATTTAATGTAGCATTTCAGAAAAGACTTAGAAAAAATCTCGGAAGGTCAAATTCAGATGTTGTTGATAATGATAAGACATTTAAGAATTAACAACATCTACAACATCTAGTGATCAAGTCCAAACCAGATGAGTTCATTGAAGTCAATGAACCTTTCCCTGAAGAACCAGAGGAGGATAAGCCTCATAGACCTGTCACTAGATCTCAAACTCAAGCAGGACAAGCTGACCAGAATCAAGATGCACCAATCCCAAATGCCAGGGGGAATGATCTCTTTGACACTCAAGATACAGATGATGATCGACCTAATCAAGTCAGCCCTCCTGATGGCACTAGATCAGATGAGAATCCAAGCTCATCCAATGCAGATACTCCTGTGAGGCATACATGGAGAAACAACCATCCATCAAACCTCATCTTAGGAGGAGCTGACTCAGGTGTCAAGACAAGAAGACAACTGAATCAGAACTCACAATCATCTATGTTCTGCTGGTGTGCTTTCCTATCCAACATTGAACCAGCTGATATAGAAGAAGCAATGACAGATAGCAATTGGATCACTGCTATGCAAGAAGAACTAAACCAATTCGAAAGAAATGAAGTCTGGGAATTGGTAGATCGTCCTGAAAACCACAATGTAGTAGGAACAAAGTGGGTATTCAAGAACAAGAAGGACGAAAATGATGTGATAACTAGAAATAAGGCTAGGCTAGTTGCAAAAGGATACTCTCAATCTGAAGGGATTGACTATGATGAAACCTTTGCTCCAGTAGCCAGATTAGAAGCCATACGACTGTTTCTAGCTTATGCATCATATATGGGCTTCAAGGTATATCAAATGGATGTCAAGAGTGCTTTTCTAAATGGTATTCTGGTAGAAGAAGTATATGTAGAGCAGCCTCCAGGTTTTGAAAAAGGTGATCAAGTATATCGACTGAAGAAGGCTCTCTATGGTCTAAAACAAGCCCCCAGAGCTTGGTATGACACATTGTCACAATTCCTACTTGACAATGGATATACAAAAGGCAAAGTGGATAGAACTCTTTTCAGAATACAAGAAGGAGAAGACATCCTAATGGTGCAAATATATGTAGATGATATTATATTTGGATCACCCAATCAAGAGATGTGCAAGAAGTTCTCTGAACTTATGCAAGGAAAGTTTGAAATGAGCATGATGGGTGAGATGAATTATTTTCTAGGACTTCAAGTCAAGCAGAGTTCAGAAGGGATCTTCATCAACCAGTCCAAGTATACCAAGAGCCTATTAGAAAGATTCAAAGCCCTACAAAGCAAGACTGCAAGGATTCCAATGATGACATCTTTCAAAATGGAACCAGATGAGTCTGGAAAGGCAGTTGATCAAGCTGAATATAGAGCACTGATTGGATCTCTACTATATCTTACAGCTAGCAGACCAGACATAACATTTGCTGTAGGAGTATGTGCTAGGTTTCAAGCAAACCCAAAGCAAAGTCATCTAGAAGCAGCAAGGAAGATTCTCAAGTACCTAAAAGGAACAGTCAACCTAGGACTATGGTACCCTGCTGATGACAATCTAGAATTGAGTGGCTATTCTGACTCAGACTATGGAGGATGTAGAATTGATAGGAAATCCACATCTGGAACCTGTCAATTTCTAGGCAACAAGCTGATATCATGGTTCTCTAAGAAGCAAACCTCAGTTGCAACCTCCACCACTAAAGCATAATACATGGCAGCTGGTAGTTGTTGTAGTCAGCTGCTCTGGCTAGTTCAACAACTCAAGGATTACAATGTAGAGGCAAGAGAAGTCCCTATTTATTGTGATAGCAGCAGTGCCATTGCCATCACTCAAAATCCAGTCCTCCACACAAGGTGCAAGCATGTCGACATTCGACACCACTTCATAAGAGACCACCTTGAAAAGAAGGACATCAAGATGGAGAAAATTCACACAGATATCCAAAGAGCAGACATCTTGACTAAGCCCCTAGCTGAAGAAAGGTTCAAAATCCTATGTTACAGCTTAGGACTCCTGGACCCAAGCACATGAAGAAGGAAAGATCAGCTGAAAACCTCAGCTGACCCAAGTGCAGCAGACTAGGAGGATCAGATGAGGTGAATAGACACCCTCATCTCCAGGTAAGTTCTTTCCCAATGAAGACAAATAAAGCTGAGGGAAAACTTAGAGTCATCTAATCAAGGGGGAATCAATGATACCTTAAGAATCCTTGATGAAATACTCTAAAATCTGCATTGCATATCATATCATATATATATATAGCAGACTTGAACAAAGTTATTTGATCTCTTTATTCCCAGCAATGTATACTATGTATAATAATAAACTATTTTTCATAAAATACTTTATTTATATACATAAATACAGTGTACTATTGAGTTATACTTGGTTGGATTAATACACCACCGACTCAACAGTATGCATGCACAGTACGGATTTCAAATAACTCTTGCTCAAAATTTATAAATTCTGCATTCCATAAGATAAAGTCTGAATATCTTTAAATGTGAACCCTTAGATCAAGAATCTCATTGTTGATCTTAAGAAGTAACTTTTCAGAAATACAGACCTATCAACTCTATAGTTTTGTCATCTTTCACTCCACTACCTCATTTCTACCCCTATAAAAGGAGGAAGTTATGAGAACACCTAAGAACACAAATCACCAACTACAATTTTTGTTTCAGGTATGGAGAAGATTGAAAGAAAAGATGGAATGGAGATCATTCTTCAACCAAAGTCTTGGGTGAAGGAGATGAAGATTTGTCCAGAAGATGAAGATGATGCAGATCAGCATACTTGGTTTAACCAACATAAGTATGTCTATGAAAACTAGAGGAAAGAGAGAAGTCCTTATTGAAAACTAGAGGAAAGAGAGATGCAGAGGACATAGTAGCAAACAAGCAGAGCTTCTTCTCCAGGGGGAAGTTCTACATGGAGAGCTTGTTATCAAAAGCTATTGTGTCTAAACAGAACATGAAGGCTGAGTCCATGGCCCTCTCTTCGACTCCATTGAAGCCTCTTCCAATCTTCCTTCTCTTTCAAGAGTAGCGAAGAGATTCAATTAGGACACATTTGATGCTACAACCCATCTGATGATGAGGAACATCAGATGGTAAGGGCAACCTGAACCAGTGGGATACCATCCAGGCTGATATACATATTGATTTGATGGTCCTACTTGATTCAGAGATAGAGCTGGAAGATCCATCAAACCAGGTTGGATCACCACTCACAATAAAGCTGGAAGATCCATCATCCAGGTTGGATCATCACAGCAACAATGAAGGATCCATCAAGCCAAGTTGGACCTTCAAAGCACAGAAGATTTACTCAGCAAATCTCAATCCTCCACTCAGCTGATCAGAAGACCAACTCAGCTGACCAGAAGACTTCCAAGAGAAATCAGCAGACCTTTTCAGGAAATCAGAAGACTTCACTCTGCTGATCAGATCACTTGATTTTTGAGTTTAATGACTATCTTTGATCATGTAATTCATTCTAGATTTATTCCTGAATGTAATTAAACAAATTGGCCTATATAAGGAATGCAATTCACTTATAAAAAACGGCCTTGATGATCAATTCTTGCCACAAAATTAGTCACAACGGCTATTTTTGGTAATGATGTCATTAATACTCAATTACCAAATTGCCAGCAAATCAACTGTTGCCACATGGCAAATTCAGCCGGCAAATTTAAAGGAAGGCCCAAAATCAAAGAAGGAAAATCTTGGGCTCTACTCCACAATTAACCCAAATCTGACCGTTAGATCAAGATTTGTTGGAGTATATATACACACCCTTAAAACTCTTCCAAACCCTTTCGCTCACAATACCCTATTGCTCTCAATACTCTCTCGTTCTGCAAATTTCTTTCAAGCTCTCAAAACCTAAACACTTAAACTCTACTATGGCAATCATTGAAATTTACGACGAGAAGACCAAGAGCACTGACACCTTGGATGCTGCAAAGTGGTCCAAGGAAGGGAAGATGTTCACAGAGAATGCTTTGTTTTTCAAAGGCAAACACACAGCTGCAAACAAGGAAATCCTTCTCCGTTGCATCAACCTCAACCTTCGAGATTTTCTGGAAGCAGCACCCACCAACGTTTGTGAACAAGATGTGCTGGCTTTCTATGCGAACGCTGTGATGAAGGGATCGCATGTTGAAAGTGTCATGGGTGGACACAAGGTCAAGGTAACAAGGGAAATCCTTCAGGAACTATTTGGTTTGTCAAGGGGGAAGATCAATATCTCCACCTACATCATGAATAAGGAGAAAGAATACATGGAGATGTTCACTGATGGGAGAATCAAGGCTGCTGATGCCTCTGGACTCAAGAAATCCCAATTAGAACCTAAGTTTCAAACCCTGATGGATATAGCAGGCAAGATGCTGCTAGGTAACACTTTCAGCCATGATGCTGTTACCACCTTGAAGGTTAGAGTTATGGCTGCAATCTGGGATCAGATTGATGGAGACTGGCAAGGGCTTTTCTTGGACAGAATTGCTCTTGAAGCCAAGAAGGTGACTTTGGACCTTCAATCAAGAGAATGGAAGGTAACCTCAACTGTCAGCTTTGTCAACAAGCTGAGTATCATCCTTCCAGAAGTACTCCCAAGAAAGTACAAGATGGGACCTCATAAGACCTTCCACATCTCCAAATATTATTTAAGGAAGGACGCTCTTGCTGAGGCAGCAAGGTTGAAAGAAGAGAGGAAGAAGTTGTTAGCTGAAGCATCTTCCAAAGATGTTATTGAAAAGGCAGAAGAGTCCACTCATAACTCTGCTGCTGAAGAAGAAGAGGAGCCATCGAAAGAAGAGGCTCAAAAGAAGGTTGCTGAAGAGGATGATGATGACAATCAGACCTTAGCACAAAGAAGATATCTGATCAGATCAGGGCTCATCTCCCCATCTGATTCAGATGTCACTCCCACTGCCTCTCCTTTGAAAAAGGCAGGTACTTCTAACCCCTCTCTCACTTTCACACCTTCTAAACTATCAAAGGGTCAGAAGAGAAAGAAGAACACTTCTTCTTTCACAAAGAAAGCCAAGAAATCCAGGCTCCCTACTCCAATGAGCATAGCCCCTATTTCATCCTTCAACCCTTCTGATGATACCAACCCATCTGAACCCTCACACACTGATGCCCAAATCCCTGCTGATACTCACACAGCAGAGGAACAAGCCCAGCCTAACCCTGCTGATGTTCAAACAGCAGACAACCAACCTCAGACCATCTCCACACAACCTGCTGATGATCAAACTCAGATTATATCCACAATCCTTGCTGATATTCAAACATCAAATGTCCAAGATCATCAAGCTCAAACACCTACTGATCTTCAAGAAGAAACTGAACCAGACCAGCAGACCCATAACCCTGCTGATGAACAAATTACTGAAGATCAATCCCAACCTCCTACCCAACAAGAAGAAATCACTTCCCAAATCCCTGCTGATACTCACACAGCAGAGGAAAATGCCCCAACTACCCAAACCCCTACCATCATTGTCCCTTCTGCTCCAGAAGACTTGGCACCAGAAGACCTGGTTCAACCTGGTCCTTCTCAACCTCAGTTCAGAATGGTGCACTACCCCATGTGCCAAACAGAAAAGATAATGAGGATGAAGATAGCCAACCTGCTCAAGACCACCATCCCTGGAGTTGATGAGACTTCAATCCAGTTTGAACAAGTGCTTAGGGTATGCACTTGGATTGAGCTCAGACGAGATGATGTAGATGACTTTCTTGATGTCATGGAAGGAATGGGAGGAAAGGAACACTTCCTCGACTGGGAGATGGAGCAAAAGGAAGTTGCTCAAGTTCAATCCTTTGCTCAGCTGCTATCAGATGAGGCACTAACTGCAGTCTGCAACCGGATCCTAGGAGTCTCCACTGCTGATGTCCCTATCCCAGTAGGTTCATCGGATCAGCAGACAGCTGAACAAGCAAAGATGAAGGAATCAGCTGCACCAGCTTTGGTGGAAGACTCAGCTGCCCCTGCTGAAGACTCAACTGCACCAGCTGACAAAGAAGAGACTGAAAGAGAAGTAGTCAGAGTACCAGCTCACTTCAAACCTTCAGACGATCTGACTCACTTCATTGACAATCAAGAGGATGCAGGCAGACGAATCATGACCCATCTGACTAAGGCCACTACCTGCTACCTCAATGAGGAGTACCTATCAGCCGAAGAAAGAGGCAAAGCAATTATTGTTCATCCAAAGCCTCAGGGTACACCCTCTACCTCTACCCCATCTGTTGACCTTACAGTAGACATCTGCTCCCAGGTCAAAGCTGCAATAGACTTGCACTTTGAGAAAGGTTTAGGCATGCAGCTAGGAAGATATGTTGAGAAAGCTGCAAGGGAACAGAAGACTCGTCTTCATGACCAGATTCTTGATGTTGAAGACAAGTTTGGTGAAGCACTTCATCAGCAGATAGGAGAATACCTGAGTACCTATCAGAAGTCATCAGCCGACACCTCCAAAAGGTTTGCTGATCTTTACACTGAAGAGATGCACCGCATGGAGACCACCTACAAGACACGAATTGAGGATGCTGAAGCAAGAGCCACTGAAGGACAAGCTCTTCTTAAAACAGCTGCAGATGAGAATGAGAAACTGCAGATTCAGCTGAAGGAAACAGCAGCCAAGTTGGAAGCTCTTACAACTAGATTTGAAGCTGCCTCCTCCTCCAATTCACATGCTGGAGTTCTAGAGCACAGCATAACCCATCTGACCCAAGTTGCCAAGGTCAATGCCATGGCACTGAAACAAACTCTGAAAGTGGAAATCATGAATTCCATGAAGCCTTTTGCGGCTGCACTTGCTGAAGCCAAAAAGGGGGAAGATATGTTGATAAAGGCTCTAGAGAAGTCTACTGCCCAGCAAGCTGAACTGATAGTAGCACAAGATGACTTGACTGAAACCTTGGGTGGTTTAAAGAGCAAAATCAAGAACAGGCAAGGCAAAGACAAAGAAATTGCTCTAGAAGATACTCAAGCACCCACTCAAGCTCCTGCCAAGAGTCTACAGATCACTGCTCCTGTAGAACAAGTTTCTGAAAAGAGAATGACAAGGAAAAGAAAGGCAGATGAGCAAGCTCAGTCAGCTCAGACCAGCAAGAAATCAGCTCCAGCAGAGCCTACTGCAGAAGAGAAAGAGGCTCTAGAGTTGAAGAAAAAGAAATTGCTTGAAGCTCAAGAGCTTAAGCAAAAGAAGCTGAATGATGCGAAGGCAGTCAAAGCCAAATTTGAAAGAAGGATTGCCAAACTCAGGAAAGCAATGAAGGACAAAGCACAAGAAGACAGTGTCCTAGTGTTTGACAGCAATTATGTGGATTACTTAGCCCTTCAAGATGAGCTACCAAGATGGTATCCCCTGAAAAAGAAGTGGCAAAATTCAACACCACATAGTAAGGAAATTTGGCCCTCTCCCTTCTTATGAAGAAGAATTTCTTCAATTCTCCCAGTTCATGAACATTGAAGATCCAGAGTTCTGGGAAGAAATTGTCAAGACAGCCAAAGGACTTGACAACTGCAGAATCCTAACTCCTGAAGAACCCAAATGGGATGCACCCCTTCTGGATTCAGGAAGAGCCAACATGATAGAAATCAAGAAGATTCTGTACAAGATCTATGAAGAGGAGAATGTTACAGATGTACAACACATGGAAGAAGTTCGAGCTCGTCTGTACCTTGCCTACCGCATTTGAAGATCAGAAGACCTGATGAAGACCAGCTTAGAAGTTTAAAGAAACTATTACTTGTAATCTGTAAAAGTTCTATCTATATTCAAGTTCTAGTTCTTTTTGCTTACAAGAAAAACTCTCATTGTCTTCATCAGATGCTTCAGTCTTAGCATGTTATAAACTCTTATCTTATTTCATTAAGAGCATTTATCAAGTATAGTTTTGGCTTCATCAAAAAGGGGGAAATTGTTGGGATATAAATTCATCCTAAGCCCCACTTAATGTTAGAATAGTTTTGATGGTCAAAACACTTAGAGTTTATAAATGTAATAGGATCAGCTGACTTGTATAGAACAGCTTAGACTAGTCTTGTGTGATCAACTGTATTGATATCAGCTGATCAGCACAGTCCTGGCTTACATGCCTATCCTCAAGATGAGAAGAGTAGAAGACATGAAGACTAGAAGATCCTTGAAGACCAGATAAGTTAAGGTGCTTGTATACCTACCTATCTGATGGAGTCCCAGATTGAAGATGGCCTAAAAGCAGTACAAAGAATTTCCAGATCAGAAGAGTGTTACTCGTCTGATATCAGAAGACAGAGGACCTAAGGCCAGAAGAGTAGTCAGAAGACTAGAAGTACAGATCAGAAGACTATGTGCTCTTCCAGGACTCGGCTGATTCCTAAGTCATCTTGCAATTCAAACGAAGACCTACCTTATTTAGAAGATTGACATGATCCCAGGATTGAAGCAATCAAGCGGCTGGAATCAAGGAATCAAGCTATTATGGAAAGATTGCTCAAACGGCTAGTCAACTCCAACGGCTAGTTGCAACCAATCTCCATTATAAATACAAGTGGATGAGAAATCACAAAGAAAAAGTCACAAGAGAGAATTCAACAAGCCAAGCAAGCAATCAAAGCTAAAGCCATACAGTTCTAAGAATTCTCAAAAGAGCCAGAAACCATTAGATTATCTATAGCTCTTAAGTGATTTCTATCCAACCCTTAAGAACCTGAAACCTGTTCATATTGTATATCAATTGTTTTAGGCATACTGGTTAAGCAAATTATAAGCTTGAACCATTAGTTGGATATACCTCAAAAACCCCAACCCTCACCGAAAGGTTAAAGTTTTTGAAACCCCTTAAAGTGCAAGTGCTTACAATCACTTGTGGAGACCGTAGCTGTTAGGATGGCTCAGATCTCAAAGTCCTAACCTTGGGACTATAAAGGTCAAGACCCTTGTAATTTGTGGAAATTAAAGGGATTAAACATCACGTTAGGACGTGAGAGTGGACGTAGGAACGTATATCCGAACCACTATAAATCCGGTGTTATTTACTTTCTGCACTTTACATTTCTGCCTTTACATTCATTATTATATAGTGCATACTGTGATTTCAACACTCTTCAAAACAAGGCCATAACTTTCAAACCAGCATCAACTGAGTATTTTCATTAAGTAAAACAAGTTACAAGAACGAGTCTAAACCAGGGCCACCATAATTCCGCATATAACCTCCTCAGTCAGATCACTATAGTCATCTGGACCAGCAGACTTGCAGTCCAGTTGACATAGCAATCAGAAGAGGTTCCCAACTCTGTTTGAAAAAGTTTTAAAGTCTATTCACCCCTCCCCTCTAGACTTTAAACCCATTCACTACTCGTTCAGGGACCAACAAGTTGTGTTGATGTAGAAAGGTCAAATTGGGGGAGATTGTTGATGTTGAGATGAGTGTTATGATTAATGATCCAACACTGACAGCCGAGTGTTGTGTTTAATGTTCCCAACACTCATGACAACATCAGAATTTGCCCTTCCTTTTCTCACTAACTCTTATCTTACGCTTGTTGTCTAATGATGTCCCCAGAGTAGTTAGAAGACGTGGGCAACACCAAGTCATGCCACTGCGTGGGAGTGAGAAGTTATTAGGCCATGGTATAACAAGTCCCTAAATTCTAGGAGTGGTGGAGAGAAGTTTTATAACCGCATGATCTCAAGGTTGAGGCGATCATGGGAGTTGATGGCAGTTCGTGAATGAAGCCTATAAATACAGAAGCTGCCCTCAACACAAGATACACAAGAAGAAAAGCTGAAATCGACTACTACTCTATTGAACGCTATATACGCTTCTAGTTAGGAATATCTTTGTTTCTTCTTGTAGTTCTTCACATTATTGTAAACCCGAATAATAGTGTGTTAGAACATAGTCTTATTTACTAGGTTGTGTGATTAGATCTATGAGGGAGATAGTTTCATAGAACTTAGTAAATTATTATACACTTTCGTAGTGTAATTATACACCTCAAAGAGGTTGTACTCGTTTCACATATTTTTATATAGTGAACAGCATAGATTATTTTATAATCTATGCAAATTTTGAATACTTCCATTTTCACTACGTGCAATTTAATTTCCGCTGCATAGTATTGTCTAGATTGTGCCAACACAACAAACAACATCTCTGATTTCGCACGCACACACACTTTCAACCACTTTAAATACTATTAAATACATTATTTATTTTAGGGATTACATTTTTTTATCCATTATATTGACCTGTTTTTTTATTTTTGTCCAAACATTTTACATTTTTTGATTTTGGTCTTGTAAATTTGTATAAATTTTGAAATTGGTCAATCAACCTGTAATAACAGATAAACTAACATGCCAATGCTAAAGTGTCGTGCAATTTAAATTTTCATTTATTTTCTTTACACAGATGTCATGTATTTGTATATTTTGTTTTACATTTTCTAGTTATGTGGACATTTGGTAATAAAACTGAAAGTGTGCTGTGGTATAGTGTTTAAGTTTAAGTAGAATAATGCTGTACTAAATGTTGTGACAAATTGTACAACACTGACTCTAACAGAATATCAGAAATTAAGATACACAGCAGAAGACTTGAAACACTAAAAACAAACGTGACACAATGTAAATAATTTTTCACATAGATTTTATAAATAAAAATCTATGCGAGCCTTACGGCGAAATTCAATACTTATCTTCAATTACAAATGTTGTGTGAAATGTTACAGCAATAACCTTCACAACTTAAACTACAAACGAGGCAGGTGCCTTGTTCTAAAAATGAACTAAGTGTATAAAATATACACTGTCGAAATGCCTAGTCTATCTATGATTACACTCTCAATAGATAAGAAGACACACAGCCATACGGGTGGGATACTTCGTATGAACTAAAAGGTAAAACTACTGGCCACAATTCCTAACAGGGATGAACGCTCGGTCTAGGAGATTGATCGAATAGAATACACTGAATTGAGAAGCCTTCAATCGGTATTTATAGAAGTGGGGTGCTGATTCTAGAGGCTTCCATATTGAGATCCTATTTTTTAGGAACTCAACTTCCATGATCTTTCTAGATCCTTCTTGAATGCTCCAGGTCGTTCTAAATGGTTCCAGGCTGTTCTAGCATGTTCTTCAATGTTCTGGAATCTTCCAGGTTCCAGATCCTTGTAGAAGCTTCTAGATCCTGCCAGAAATGCGACAACATTTAGATCAACATTTAATGTAGCATTTCAGAAAAGACTTAGAAAAAAATCTCGGAAGGTCAAATTAAGATGTTGTTGATAATGTTAAGGCATTTAAGGATTAACAACATCTACAATCTCCCCCAATTTGACCTTTCGACTACAACACACCTGATGCACATATATTTCTATATATACTCAGTATTATGTACTTAGTTGAGGTTGACATCATTGCTAAGAACTAGTCAAAACAATACCTGTTGTAATCGTTGGATCAAATCAAATGAAGATCAAGGATAATTTTACAATGATCCGTGCCATAAGATCAATATAAATTTTATCCAAAATAGAACAAGTATAAACACTACACTTATTCACAACATAAGCAACTTTACTAAGATCATAAGTTGAAGTGGAAGAATTAACTTAGAATCTAAGTAAGACACTAACAAAAAACAAACATCAGAGTAAAAACAATAAACAACAAAATGAACAGACACTAACACTATACAACCTGCAGTAGAACACATGATAATCTGTAAACAAATCAAGCAAGGGCAGTAAACAAATATCATCAAGTGGAACCATAGTTAAGCAAGTTGTAAAGACAATAAACAGCCTATCATCTAGAAAAATAAATAACAAGTGTATCAAAATTTCAGAATTCAAACTTAAACATTAATTACAGAGATTGAACTGAATAAATGGCATATATTGCTGTGGTAACAGCTGCAGCATCAACTTCCTGCACAATAGCCATTATGAAATTCAGATCTCCCCCTGTCTAACAGCTTCCTCTATGGAGATTACCATACAAGGTCTCCATCTCAGCAGCATCATCATCATCTCCTTCATCAACAAAGTAAGTAGATGCAAGGTGTGCAACTACATCACTCACTACAGCATCTCCAGCATCAGCAGCAGCTGGAACTCCTTCATCATTCATCTCTTCAATGACCACATTGGAGTTTAATGGTGGTGGTACTCCCCCTGTTGTAGGTGAAAGTAGATTTGTCCACCTGTCCTTCAGGAACTGGAGCTCATCAATTGTTTCCTGCAAGTGTTGGAGTTGGAGTTTGATGAATTCCTGGGAAAGATACACATTACCAGAAATGTTGATACAGATGTTCTCAACATTTGGAGTTGCATTTCTCTGTCTTGATCTGGATGATTCAGGATGATCAGTAGTTGAGGGTCTGGAAGGTTCTGGTTGAGCAGAAGTAGAGGGTCTGTGCTGATGTTCAGTACCAGGAGCAATCAAAGGCAGATCAATTACTCTATCCCTAGTGAGTAAGGCAGGATCTATGGCCAATAATGGAACTCTCCCCCTCAACACATCAGTGTTCTTGGCAACAAATCCATGATGCCTCAAGTAATTGGAAATCAGAACAGGATAGGGTAAATTGCCTTTCTCAGAAACTCTCCCAGTAAATCTCATCATATGTTGGAAAATTGTAAGACCTAAATTGAATCTCTTAAGAACAGATATCCTATACATGAGAACAGCTTGATCCTTTGTGATCTTGGTAGTGTTTGTGGTGGGAATCCAATTGTAGATAATGAGTTTGTATAACACAGAATGTAGGGAAGTGAGGTCTTTGGCTAGCATCTGTCTAGTCCACTTAACTACCCTACCAGCAGTTATTGCAGAAATTACCACATCCATGTCAGGTTCTTCATCCACCTCAACATTGGGAATTTCCAGAAACTCATTTATCAACTCAGGAGTAAAAGGTACATCCCTCCCCCTAAAATTAACAGTCCTATACCACCTAGATGATCTCCTACCAGTGCTCTTTTTCATACGGGCATAAAATTCATAGGCCCAATTTGTCAAGAAAGATTCACCAAAATTCACAGCATGCATCAAATTTCTTTCCTCTAAGAAACTAATCATGCCTTTACTATCAAAGTCAGGTATATTAATCCTCTTCTCTATCAACAATTTTCTCTTAGAATAAATGGCCAACCTATTCTCTAGAGTTTCAAGAGAATCAGAATTACCTTCCTCTTCAGAAACAAGGTCATCTGAGCTTGGTGTAGAGCTTTTAGCAGAGCTCTGATCAGGGCTGCTCTCTGCACTGGAAGAGCTATCACCACTGCCACCATCTTCAGGTTCTGGTGCAGCTTTCTTTGCAGCAGCATAATGCTCAACATTTTTCTTTAGAGACTACAGTATGTCTCTCAAGCATCTCTCAGAGTCAGAATTGGAATCTGATTTAGCAGGTTCATCTTCAATGATCATCTTTTCTTTGCCTTTTGGTTCAGCAACAGACTTTCTTTTTCCTTTCTCTTCAGCAACAGCCTTCTTTTTGGATTTCTCAGCAACAACAGTCTTTGCTTTCTTGGGTTTCTCAGCAACAACAAGAGCTTCTTCTTCAGAATCTGTGAACACTTGGATGGGTTCACCAGCATCAGCTCCAGCTTTCTTCTTCTTCCTTATGGATTCAGAATAATCCACACGAGTGAATACGCGGTTTGATCTCCTTCTTCGTACAGGGCTTCTCTGTCTTTTGCCTTTCTGTGCATTCTTCTTGAGAGGAATGGGGGCAGACTCATCTGAAACAGAGAGTGAAGAGTTTGTACCTTCAGAGATGTTTGCTTCCTCCATTTCAACGTCTTCAGGGTCAGACGTAGCAGTAACTTCTTCTTCAACAGAAGCTTCAACATTTCCAGTTTGCGGTTCGTGAACAGTAGGTGATTTGGGGCTTTTTGAAGCAGAAGCCATTTGGGCGGTTTGATCAGCCAAATAGCTTGAGATATCCACAGTGATATATCCAAAAGTCATCACGGGCAGATGACCAGTAGTTCGAAGAGTATCAGACACCTCTTCGATAGCCCTAGTGACTTGTTCGACGGTTGCATCTTGAGGAAAGGTTGTTTGAGGAGCAGTTTGAGGAGTGGTTTGAGGAGTGGGAGCGGTTGTTGATGGTGTTGCAGAAACATTCGAGTCAACATTTGACGAGGTTGAGTTTTGTGAAGCCATGGAAGCAAGAATTTCGAGAGGATTTGTGTGAGAGTGGGATGAGTTTTTCGAAATATAGTGAGATTGTGAGTGGGATTGAGGTTGGTTTCCAGCCATTTAAGGGACAGTTGGATTTTCAAGGTAGGTTTGAGGAGTGTATACACAAACTTTGAGAGATACACGACCAACACAATTTCTTCAAACTTAGTACTCAACAAAATCAAAAATCACAATTAGCAAGAGAATTAATCTTATGATCGATATTTATAGAGAGAATTATGGAGTTGGAGGTTAACACGTTTAATTCCAGAAATAGTTTGATAGTGCTCCACATTTTTAGCCACAACCTAGATCATGGTTTAATTAGTGGGAAAAATCAATTTTATTAATTAAATAACTAAATTAAATAATTAAGAAGCTTCCAGAATTTTCTTAAAATCGCATAATCTGAAAAAAATAAAGATGTGGGTCAGTAATTAATTAAATAAATAAAATGAATCTCAATAAATAATTAAATAATTACTACAGATAAAAATAAATTCGAATCAGGCAATGTTGTGCTCAAAACTCTTACAAACACCTCAACACGGTTTTTACATGAATTTGCTTCATTTGTGTTGCACCATATTTTTTCTTTTTGTGACAAAGTGGGATAGCTCAAGTGGTTAGAGCACCACTAACTAGGCCTTACATCCTGGGTTCGAGTCATGGGGAGGGGAAAAGGGATGGGTATTTAATGTAATTCAAAAAAAAATATTTTTTCTTTTTGTGTTATAGCATCTAATTTGTATTGATCCATTGTTCCTGTAGAGTACATCGTAGTAGCGAACTCCGTGCCCCATACTTTCTTAATGGATTACAAATATGTTGATGTTTTTACCAAGTATCACCTTTTGAAAAGAAGGCATCGTAGTAGTGAACTCCGTGCTCCATAGTTACTCAGTGATTTGGTGCATCTTTTAGTATGCTAATAACATTCTCATTTTTATGCATTTGAGAGGTGTAAGACGTTTATTTTTGCACTCCAAGGTTCTTAGATTCGTAGATATTTTACAAAAGAATTATTTAACTGAGTAAGAAATAAATTCAACTTATAAAATTTGTACAACCCATGATGTTGTCCCAAATGCTAACGCATTTGTGACAACATCCATCCGAATTCTTTTCAGATAGTGCTCATGCCAAGAGATTTCCTCAAGGTGGAGAATCTCTCATGGTCTAATGCCTTAGTAAAGATGTCAGCATTTTGTTTTTCAGTAGGTATATACTCCAACTTAACAATATTCTTCTCTACTAAATCTCTCATAAAATGGTGTCTTATGCTAATGTGCTTTGTGAGTGAGTGTTGTACAAGATTTTTAGAAATGTTAATGGCACTAGTATTATCACAAAAGATAGTAAGTATAACATTCTCAATACCATAATCATGGAACATCTTGCTCAGCCACAAGAGTTGTGTGCAGCAGCTTCCAGCAGCAATATACTCAGATTTTGCAGTGGATTGTGAAACACAATTCTATTTCTTGCTGTGCCATGATACAAGATTGTTTCCCATGTAGAAACATCCTCCACTCGTACTCTTTCTATCATCTATATCTCCAGCCCAATCAGCATCACTATAACCAATCAAAATGTTGTTGGTGTCCTTAGTATACCAGATTCCAAGGTCACTTGTACCTGAAACATACTTGATAATCCTCTTCACAACATTCAGGTGAGATTCATTTGGATTAGCTTGGTACCTAGCACAAACACACACACTGTACATAATATCTGGTCTACTAGAGGTTAAGTACAGTAAACTACCTATCATGGATCTGTAAAGTGTTGGATCAACATCTGTTCCAGCACTGTCTTTGCATAGTTTCAAAGAAGATCCCATAGGAGTTTTCATTGGTTTTGAATTTTCAAGACCAAATCTTTTAACCAAATTCTTAGCATACTTACTTTGGGAGAAGAAAATACCATCACTGCATTGTTTGATTTGAAGACCTAGAAAATAGTTCAAGTCTCCAACCATACTCATTTCAAATGTTGCAGTCATTGCCTCAAAAAAGTTACTCAACATTTTATCACAAGTAGAACCAAACACAATGTCATCAACATATATTTGAGCAATAAGTAAATCTCCTTCAGTGTGCTTAATGAACAAAGTTCTATCAGCCTCTCCTCTAATAAATCCATATTCCAAAAGAAAGTCAGCAAGCCTACCATACCATGCTCTAGGAGCTTGTTTAAGACCATACAAGGCTTTCTTAAGTTTATAT
Source organism: Galeopsis tetrahit (assembly GCA_963675135.1). Taxonomy (NCBI): domain Eukaryota; kingdom Viridiplantae; phylum Streptophyta; class Magnoliopsida; order Lamiales; family Lamiaceae; genus Galeopsis; species Galeopsis tetrahit. The sequence continues at coordinate 24,694,586 of OY776134.1, forward strand.
ACATGATCAGGATATTGTGGATCTTCAAATCCTATAGGTTGTTCAACATATGCTTCTTCATTCAATATGCCATTTAGAAATGCAGCCTTTACATCCATTTGATGAAGTTTAATATCAATAAAACATGCAATAGCTAGCAGTAATCTAATAGATTCTATCCTAGCAACAGGTGCAAAAGTCTCATCAAAATCAACTCCTTCAACTTGGGTGTAACCTTGTTGTAGATGTTGTTACTCTTAAATGTCTTAACATTCACAGCAACATCTTAATTCGACCTTTCTTATTTTGTCTAAGTCTAAATTCTGTTTTCTAGTTGATGTTGCTTTGGATGTTGTAACATCGCAGGTTGAAGATCTAGAACATTCTACACAGTTCCAGACTGGAAGGATCTGGAAGCTTGCAGAAGTATGTAGATCATGCGGTTGCCTTTGAAAACGTCCAGAATAGGCTGGAAGGTGCTAGAATTCATTGGAATGAAGAGTGGGCTAAAAAGAAGGGATGAGATCCTAAAAAATAGGATATGGATTATGAAGCTTCTAGAATTCGTTTTTTCCACTATAAATACACAAGGAAGTCTTCATTATTCAGCATGGAGAATTAAGGGTAATCACATAATGTCTATGTGAAGTGTTCGTCCTACTTAGACATTATCGTGATTATTATTTCTTCTTCATCAGATTCTCGTACAACATGAAGAAATACACATCAGATCCGAGAGTCACATATTTTACGAAGTGCTATTCTTTAATTCCTAAACTAGTGTTCATCCTGTTAGGAATTAATTGTCATTAGCATGTTCATGTCGTTGTGCCGAAGAGTCCAAACTTCCTGTACAACATAGACTTTTCTATACTTCTTTGATAGATAGATCATAGAGTTAGATTAGTTTTTGGTAGTGTAATTTTTACACTTAAGCCGTCTTTAGACTTGGTAGATTATCAAGTCTTATTTCCGTTGTGAATATTTGTTCACACACCATTTGTATTCACATAATTATTAGTGAAAGTTTCGCCATGAGGCTCGCATAGATTTTAAATTAAAATCTATGTAAAATTATTTCCATTGTGTTCTTTTTTGTTTTTAGTGTTTTAGTCTTCCGCTGTGTCTGTCTTTTCTGATATTCTGTTTGAGTTTATGTTACACTATTTGTCTCAACATTCAGTGTAACATCGTTCTGTTTTTCACTTAAACACTAGTAATACCATACCACACACTTTCAGTTGGTATCAGAGCCAATACCTGACGACACTAGGTCTAGATCCTTGTTTTAAGTGTGTTTTAGTTTATGTTAGCAATGGAAACACATCACATATTCACTGCACTTAGGCACCCGAACATATTATCCATATTTTAAGCCTAAGTTGTGCATGTATATCAAGTCGAAAGATGAATGTGCTTGGAGGACTGTGTACTTACAGGTTATAATGTACTAAAGATCCAAATCAACACATCAATACATCCACCAGAAAGAAGGAAAAGTCAATTTCAACCAAGGTTATCAAAAAGTGAAGGTAAACCAAGGTATGATCTTTAATATAGAAAATCAGTTCAATGCATGTTTTGAATATGGTCATTATGAAAATTAATGTGCCAATATTAGACTTAAGCAAAAACTGAATTTTAGTACTACCTTAAATGATGAATCAGATGATGAATTTGATGAATCTAAAGATGTTGAATTCACTTTTCATACCGAGATTGATTATGATAATTCTTTAGATGATGATCTGGATGATACAGATTCTGATGTTGCACCTGATGCCATAACATCTATGGTAACATCAAAACAAAGTCACCCAAATTTGAACTGTTTTAATGGGTTTGTTGATGATGCAGGCATAAGGATTGATGATTCTAAATACCAAAAGTTGTTAGATGATTGTAACTTTCAGAAACTCACTCTTAATTCTTTGAATAAAGAGAATGTGGATCTGAAAAAGAACAATTACCAAGCTAGAAGTCATACATTTCAGAAGAGATTTTGAAGTTTGTAAACTGAAGGAGAAATTGATCACCTCTACTTTAAGTTTCATAAAATTTTCTATGAGTGCTTCTGATATGAATAATGTTATAGCTATTGGTAAATCTGATAATTGTGGTATACGTTATGATGGTTAAACTGCTTCTATTTCTAAGAATTTTGAAAATGCTGTGAAATTTGTGAAGGCAAATGTTAAAACATCTGTTGTAACATCTGCACAAACAGATTCTTACAAATTAAAAAACATTGAAAAGAAGTTTGTATGTCATTATTTTTCGAAAATTGATCATATTTGTCCTTACTGCATAAAAATGTTTGATGATCTGAGATATGAGAAAATGTTAGCTAAAAAGATGTCACATCCTATGAAACATTTTCTAAAATCTGCATGGAAATCTGAAGTTACCTGTAATGTTGTTCACACCTCTTTGAAAGCATGTTTACTTGGTCAATGGTATTTTGATAGTGGTTGTTCTAGACATATGACAGGATAAATTGACTACTTATCTAATTATGTGACCTTGAATGATGGTAATGTTACATATGGTGATTGTTCGAAAGGACAGATTATAGGAAAATGAACTTTGAATGTTGATGGTTTTCCCGAGCTTAAAAATGTTTTACATTTTGATGGCTTGCTTGCTGATTTGATTAATATTAGTCAACTTTGTGATGATAATTTGCATGTAAAATTTGACAAAGAATCATGTGTATGTTCTTAATAAAGATGAAGATTGTCTAGGGCAGAAGATAATTGTTATCTCATTGGAACAAATGTGTGTAATTTGTCAAAGAATGATGAAAATGTCTTATTGCATAAAAAATTGGGACATGCACATTATACATCAGTGAAGAGACTAATCAAAGTCGATGCACTGAAAAGGATTACCAAAACAGAAGTTTCAGAATACCACTGTATGTGGACCATGCCAAAAAGGTAAGCAGGTAAGACTGTCGCATAAAATGCTGTCACATTGTTCTGCACATCAATGTTTCGAATTGTGTTGCACATGGATTTAGTTGGTCTTATGTCTTTGCTGTAAGAAAGAATATAAATCTACAAGAAATGGCAAGAGTCATGCTTACATCTAAAAGTCTTGATAAGAGATTTTGGGTTGAAGCATTGAATACTGCATGCCATATCATTAATAGAGTTTATATTCGATCTGGTTTTAATCAAACACCTTATGAGATTTTGAACAACAGAAAACTAAATGTGAAATATTTTCATGTATTTGGTTATGTGTGTTATATTCTGATTGATAGAGATCAACTTCATAAGTTTGATTCTAAAAGTGTAAGGTTTCTTTTTAGGCTATTCTAGAAATAGTAAAGCTTATAGAGTTTATAACCTTAGGATTAACATTGTTCAAGAATCTGTTAATGTTGTGTTTGATGATGATAAAGGTCTTACAGATGATAAAGATGAAGAAGATGTATCAGAAGTGACTGACAATTTTGAGAATTCACTGAAGTCTGAAAATGTTGCAACTAATGTTACAACATCTGGAGCAACATTTACAGAACAATCAGTTGGAATTTCACAGAACAGTCAGTATGTTCCCAAAATGAATCCTTCTTCAAGAATTGATAAAAGTCATCAATCTGACCAGATCATAAGTGATGCTACAGTTGGAGTGCAAACAAGAGGAAACGTTAGATCAATAAGGTAGATGTGGTAAGAACAATATGCATGTCTTTTATTTGCAATGTTGTTAATGCAGAGTGTTACTATTCTGAAATTGAACCTAAAAATGTTAATGAAACAGTTTCTTATGAGTTTGGTAACATTGATAGGAACAAAGCTAGGTTAGTTGCACAAACATACACTCAAGTTGAGGTTATTGATTTTGATGAAACTTTTGCACGTGTTGCTAGGATAGAATCTATTAGATTATTGCTAGCAATTGCATGTTTTATTGACATTAAACTTCATCAAATGGATGTTTAAGCTGCATTTCTAAATTGCATTTTGAATGAAGAAGCATATGTTTAACAACTTAAAGGATTTCAAGATCCACAATACCCTGATTGTTCTGTTAGAGGAGAAACTGATATAACTTTGTTCACTAAGCACACTTGAGAAGATTTACTCAAATATATGTTGATGACATTGTGTTTGGTTTAACTTGTGATAAAATGTTAACCAATTTGTTGAAGCAATGACTGCAACATTTGAGATGAGTATGGTTGGAGACTTAAATTATTTTTCTAGGTCTTCAAATCAAGCAATGTAAGGATGGTATATTCTTCTCTCAAGGTAAGTATGCTGAGAACTTGGTTAAAAGGTTTGATTTTGAAAGTTAAAAAGTAATGAAAACTTCTATGAGATCTACTTTGAAACTTTGCAGAGACAATGCTGAAAAGGATGTTGATCCAACATTGTATAGATCTATGATAAGAAGTTTTACTTTATCTAACCTGTATTAGACCAGATATAATGTACAGTGTTTTTGTTTGTGCTAGTTACCAATATTATCCAAAGGAATCTCACCTGAATGTTTTGAAAAGAATTATCAAGTATGATGCAGGTACAAGTGAACTTGGGATTTGGTATACTAAGGACACCAACAACACTTTGATTGGATACAGTGATGCGGATTGAGCATGAGATATAGATGACAAAAAGAGTAAGAGTAGAGGATGTTTCTACATGGGAAACAATCTTGTTGTTAAACAAGATATTTCATGACTATGGAATTGAATTGATATCCTTACAATTTTCTATGATAATACGAGTGCATAAACATTTCTAAAAATTCAGTACAACACTCACTCACTAAACACATTTGCATTAGGAATTATTTTATGAGAGATTTAGTGGAGAAGAACATAGTGAAGTTGGAATACGTATCTACTGAAAATCATAATGATGATATATTTACTAAGGTTTTGACCTTGAGACATTCTTATCTTTGAGAAAATCTCTTGGTATGTGTAGTATTTGAATAATCCTAGATGGATGGTGTTACAAATGTTGTAGCATTTGGGACAACATCATAAGGTTGTATAGTTGTTATAGATTTAATTTATTTCCTATTTTCGTTGAATAATTCCTTTGTAAAATATTCTTGAATCTAAAATTTGTTGTGCAAAAATAAACATGTCTTACACCTCTCAAATGCATATAAATAGAATGTTGTTAGCATACTAAAAGATGTAGTTAATCACTGAGTAACTATGGAGCACGGAGTTGACTACTACGATGCCTTCTTTTCAAAAGGTGATTAATAAAATACATCAACATGTTCATAATCCATTGAGTAATTATGGGGTACGGAGTTCGCTACTACGATGCACTCTTCTAGAAAAATGGATCAATATGAACTAGGTGCTACAACACGAAAAGAAAAGAAAAAATGGTGCAACACAAATGAAGTAAATTCATGTAAAAACCGTGTTGAGGTGTATGTAACAGTTTTGAGCATAGCATTAGATGATTCAATTATATTTTTATAAGTAGTAATTATTTGATTATTTGTGGAAATTTATTTCATTTATTCTGATTATACTAACCCACGTCTTTGGTTTATTTTCAGGTTATACACATTTAAATGTTAAATATTCTAGATTGTTCTTAATTTAATTAATTATTTAATTATGATTTTACCCACTACTTACCCATGATTTATTTTTGTGGCTAAGTTTATGGAGTATTATCGAATTCCTTCTAGAATCCTCCTTAGTTAGTTCTTTTTTTACACGTATTACTTCCAACTATGTATTCTCTCCTATATTCTTCTCATAACATGATATACTAAGCATTGCATTTTTTCGAGTGATTTGAGTATTGCGTTTTATGATTTGCTAAAGCCTTGTTTATCTCAGTTATTGTGATTATCTTTTCGATTTCTTGGTGCTTAAATGACAGGAAACTACCTCACCACACTCAAACTCCCACGAAACCGTCATCTCTATCTCTCTCCAATCTTAATAGTTTCGCTTTCATGGTCGCTTTACACCAAAACTCACCAACTGCTACAAGAAAAGCTGAAACACTTACCCAAACAACTCCAGTTACACCCATTCCTACAACTGTTCACATTCCACTCGATACGACCCTTAACGAGCTGAACCAAACTGTTGAGAATATGTCTCAATCGAATGTGAATTCTAAGAATCTATTTCTACTCATTGGAAATATGTCCATTGACATTTCTCATTACTGAAAACCCAAGAAACTCACTACTACACTTGGTTCGTTCACCTCATAAAAGCCTCAATTTCCAAGTCATAATACTGTAACAATGGTAGCTGCCCTAATTGCTTCCTCTATGGGGGAGATTGAAAAGGAAATTGATGATTTTCCTGTTGCTGAGCAGAATGTGTTTGCAAATGATGAGACATCCGATTTTGAGGATGCTCAAATGAAGGAGACCGACGCGAATGCTAACTCAGGTGAAACTAACTCTTATCTTTTTAATACTGATGAATCTGAATAAATTGCTTTTTGGAGGAATTTTGAGAAAGAAAAGAGAAAGAGGATCCCTGTTCAATGAAGGAAATTCGGTTGTGTGTACGAGTTGATTACTCTAACTCACTGAGGAGAAGAAGAAAGAAAGTAGTGTTGCTGATGAACCGATTTAAGTTCTTTTCTTAATCGGAGGAAGAAAATGTGGTTATTGAGAAATGAGTCAAAAGGAAGTATAATCCAAAGGGAAAGAAGGTTGCTGCTGAACGAGACTTGCCCAAAGGAATTGAAAATTCTGATCCAGAAGATAATCCCATTGTGTATGAGATTAAGAAGACTCTGACGAAGAATGCTGCATCAAATGCTGAAGCAAGTGCCGCAACACCAGACCCTGATGACAGTAGAAGTGATGATTCTGAGCAGTAGTAAAGACTCTGAATCAGCTGAGGAAACAAATTCTGATGGAGGTAATTCTGATCCTGATAATAATTTTTAGACTGATAGGTTAGTTGCTAAAATAACTAAACTGTTTAGATGAAAGTTGTTAATAGAAAAGAGAATTAACACTGCTGATTTTGAGAGTAAAGGTTTGATACAATTTCTGATTAAAAGGAAATTGTTGAAATCTATAACTTTGAGTGATACTTTTGTGTGTGATTGGGTATATGTACTTTATGCTTGACTTAGGAAGAGTACGGGTAGACGTAGCTCTAAATGATATGGGAATGTACAATTTAGGGGGAGATCAGTTTCATTTACTCCGAAATTGATTGATGACTTCTTAGAGATAGAGCCTGTGATTGATTAATATGCACTTGATTTGAAACTTGGTTGCTACTTCTATAACTGAGGGTAGATTAACTAAGTGGAAAAATATTATGCTTGTTAAAGATCTCACATCTCTATACTCTGTACTTCATAAATTGATTGTCTACAATTGGTTACCCTATACAAATTCCACTAAGGTGAATAAGGATTAAGCTCTATTGTTGTATAAGATGATTGTCTTGAAGAATTTCAATCTGGATTTAATTATTTTCACCACATACAGTTTATTGTGATATTTATTATAAAGGGATTTTACCTTATCATTTGCTGATATGTTCATATCTCAAGAGGCATGAATTTTTAAACCTAAGGAAACTGAGGTTATTAGAGGCAAGGTACCCTTGATGACTATCTCACCTGCTCTGTTACTTGGTGAAAGGACTGTTGATTTGCTTTGTTACAAAATTCAAATGGTTCTGATCACAGAGATGCTCTTATTCCAGCTCGACCAGCTTCAGCAAGACCTGAACAGAGAAATGCTACACCGAATGTGAAACACATTGGTGGTCACATTGGTCAAATATTTTCTGTTTCTGAATCTTTTATTTTACTTCAACTAAAACGTTTACATGACTCTATTGATGGCCTTCAGTTCCTTAAAGTCCAGTGGTTATAGACGCTTTCTACTACCACAGGGGGAGAAACACCATCAACTTCTGAGATTCGAAGTGAAGAGATCCATGAAGATGTACCAGAAGCTGATTGTGTACCTGATGCTATTGATGAAGAGATTGCTGAACTAGATGTTGTAGTTCACTTTGCTACAACGTGCACTGTTGTTGAAGAGGAGGAGGTTCAGTTTGTTGATGCTGATGAACGTATATGGATGTTCTTTATGACATCTAAACAGGTTATGATAACAACTGAACAGGTTGATACAAGACAGGGAGAGGGCTGAACATTATATGTGATTATGTGCAGGAACATGATGCTGCAGCTGTTGATACAACAATATATGTCACATGTTTAGTTTCTTAAGTATTTGTGCCTTTTATACTTCCCTTGATCTTATTCATTGTTGTTATTATGTTTAAGTTGATTTACAGATTCTGTTTTTCCTTCCTAGTTGATAGGTTGTTCTTTATTCAACGTGCTTAAATTATTTGCATTGATGATAATAGTTTACTGCTTTATGCTTAAATTGTTTTCATACTTATTATCATTTGCTTACTGCATGTTGTATATGTTTATGTTTATGTTAGTTGTTGTCTATTTTATTTTTCTAACTTTCTTTATTATTCAATTTGCTTAAATTGTTTGCTTTGAGGATAATATAGAAGTACACCTCTTTTTAATTATCATGTGCTTACTACTTAAATTGTTTGCTTTGATAATAATATAATTTAGAAGTACACTTCTTTTTAATTCTCAGTTGCTTACTGCTTATTGTTTAAGTCTTTGTTAGATATTGTTGTTTTTCACATGTTTTGCTCTGTTTTTTATTTTTAGTCTTTGCTCTGTTTGTTTTTCTTTTCTTCATTATTGCTCTGATTTTATTTTATTTGAGTCATACATAAGTCTTAGGTTGATCTAGTACATATTCATATATGCTCTGATTTAACTTATGATTTTTGTAAAGTTTATATGTTGTTCAGATAAGTATATTGTTTATACTTATTGTTGTCTTGAGTGAGATCACATTGCTCTTATGGCACGGACTATGTGAAATCATTCTTGGTCTTTCTTACTTTGATCCGGAAGCTACAACATGTGTTGACTTGACTAGTACATGGATATGATGGTAATACTCTAGCATGTACATAATATTGAGTATATATAGAAATATATGTGCATCAGGTGTGTTGTAGTCAAAAGGTCAAATTGGGGGAGATTGTAGATGTTGTTACTCTTAAATGTCTTAACATTCACAGCAACATCTTAATTCGACCTTTCTTATTTTGTCTAAGTCTAAATTCTGTTTTCTAGTTGATGCTGCTTTGGATGTTGTAACATCGCAGGTTGAAGATCTAGAACATTCTACACAGTTCCAGACTGGAAGGATCTGGAAGCTTGCAGAAGTATGTAGATCATGCGGTTGCCTTTGAAAACGTCCAGAATAGGCTGGAAGGTGCTAGAATTCATTGGAATGAAGAGTGGGCTAAAAAGAAGGGATGAGATCCTAAAAAATAGGATATGGATTATGAAGCTTCTAGAATTCGTTTTTTCCACTATAAATACACAAGGAAGTCTTCATTATTCAGCATGGAGAATTAAGAGTAATCACATAATGTCTATGTGAAGTGTTCGTCCTACTTAGACATTATCGTGATTATTATTTCTTCTTCATCAGATTCTCGTACAACATGAAGAAATACACATCAGATCCGAGAGTCACATATTTTACGAAGTGCTATTCTTTAATTCCTAAACTAGTGTTCATCCTGTTAGGAATTAATTGTCATTAGCATGTTCATGTCGTTGTGCCAAAGAGTCCAAACTTCCTGTACAACATAGACTTTTCTATACTTCTTTGATAGATAGATCATAGAGTTAGATTAGTTTTTGGTAGTGTAATTTTTACACTTAAGCCGTCTTTAGACTCGGTAGATTATCAAGTCTTATTTCCGTTGTGAATATTTGTTCACACACCATTTGTATTCACATAATTATTAGTGAAATTTTCGCCATGAGGCTCGCATAGATTTTAAATTAAAATCTATGTAAAAATTATTTTCATTGTGTTCTTTTTTGTTTTTAGTGTTTTAGTCTTCCGCTGTGTCTGTCTTTTCTGATATTCTGTTTGAGTTTATGTTACACTATTTGTCTCAACATTCAGTGTAACATCGTTCTATTTTTCACTTAAACACTAGTAATACCATACCACACACTTTCACTTGTGCTACTAACCTAGCCTTGTTTCTAACAATATTACCAGATTCATCAGTTTTATTCTTGAATATCCACTTTGTTCCAATGACATTAGTATGACTAGGTCTTGGAACAAGTGTCCACACTTCATTTCTTTCAAACTGACCAAGTTCTTCATGCATAACATTAATCCAGTTTTCATCAGTTAAAGCTTCTTTAGCACTCTTAGGTTCAATTTCAGATAAATAACATTCAGCATTTACAATATTACACATAGAAGACATGCATATTGTTCTTACCACATCTACCTTGTTTGATCTTACTCTTACTCTTGTTTGCACTCCAACTGTAGCATCGCCTATGTCTGGTCAGAAGGATGACTTTTACCTATTCTTGAAGAAGGATTCATTTTGGGAACGTACTGGTCATTCTGTGAAGTTACAACTGATTGTTCTGTAGATGTTGACCCAGATGTGTTAACATTTGGTGCAACATTTTCAGACTTCAGTGTATTCTCAGAAGTGTCAGTAACCTGTGATACATCTTCTTCATCTTTGTCATCTGTAAGACCTTTATCATCATCAAACACAACATTAACAGATTCTTGAACAGTGTTAGTTCTAAGGTTATACACTCTATAAGCTTTACTATTTCTAGAATAGCCTAAAAAGAAACCTTTATCACTTTTAGAATCAAACTTATGAAGTTGATCTCTATCATTCAGAATATAACACACACAACCAAATACATGAAAATATTTCACACTTGGTTTTCTGTTGTTCAAAATCTCATAAGGTGTTTGACTTGTGCCAGAACGAATAAAAACCCTATTAATAATATGACATGCAGTATTCAATGCTTCTCCCCAAAATTTCTTAGCAAGACTTTTGGATGTAAGCATGACTCTAGACATTTCTTGTAAAGTTCTATTCTTTCTTTCAACAATTCCATTTTGTTGTGGAGTTTTAGGAGATGAATATTCTTGCAAGATACCCTTTTTATCACAAAAATCATTAAACATGCTGTTTTCAAATTTCCTACCACGATCAATTCTAATATGACCAACTTTCAAGTTAAACACATTTTTGAACCTCTTATAAAGAATTTTAAATGCAGCAAATGCTTCAGATTTGTCTCTCAAAGACTCTACCCAGGTATATCTAGAAAAATCATCTACCACAACTAAGGAATACCTCTTTCCTCCAATGCTTTCAGTTTCCATAGGACCCATCAAGTCCATGTGCAGTAATTCAAAACATCGATGTGTAGTACAATGTGACAGCATTTTGTGCGACATTCTTACCTGCTTACCTTTTTGGCATGGTCCACATACAGTGTTATTGTGAAACCTCAGTTTTGGAATTCCTTTTACTGCATCTGCTTTGATTAGTTTTTTCATTGCTCTGTAATTTGCATGACCCAATCTTTGATGCCATAAGACATTTTCATCATATTTTGACAAGTTACACATATTTGTTCCAATAAGATAGCAATTATCAGCCGACCTAGTACCAGTCATGACACAAACTTCATCTTTATTAAGAACATAACATGAATCTTTATCAAATTTCACATGCAAATTATCATCACAAAGTTGACTAATGCTAATCAGATTTGCAAGTAAGCCATCAACATGTAAGACATTTTTAAGCTTAGGAAAACCTTCAACATTCAAAGTTCCTTTACCAACAATCTTTCCTTTAGAACCTCCACCATATGTAACACTACCACTATTCAAGGTCACATAATCAGATAAGAAATCAGTACGACCTGTCATATGTCTAGAACAACCACTATCAAAATACCATAAATCAGGTAGACATGCTTTTAAGGAGGTGTGAACAACATTACAGGTAGTTTTTGGTTTCCATGCAGATTTCATAAACTGTTTACCAGGATCTGACAGTTTTTTATGCAGCATTTTCAAAGTTTTCTGTTCTTCAAACAATTTTATACAGTAAGGACGAATATGACCAACTTTGAAGCAGTAATGACAGATATACTTCCTTTTAACCTTGTGAGGATCTGTTTGTGCAGATGTTGCACCAGATGTGTCAACATTTGCCTTCACAAATTTCACAGGTTTTCTAAAATTTTCAGAAATAGAAGCAGTTACACCATCATAACCTAAACCATGATTATTAGACTTACCAGTAGCTATAACATTATTTACCTCAGAAGCACTCTTGGAATATTTCTTGAAACATAAGGTGGAATTTATCAATTTCTCCTTTAAGTTACAGATTTCCAGATCTCTTTTGGTAAGTATAACCTCTAGCTTGGTGATTGTGTCTTTCAGATCCTCATTCTCTTTATTTAAGGAATTAAGAGTGAGTTTCTGATTGTTCCAATCATCTAACAACTTTTGGTGTTCATTGTCATCAGTCCTTTTTCCTGCATCATCAACCAAACTATTAAAACAGTTCATGTTGGTCCTGAAAGGAGTATATAACAAGTGTATGGGGAGGGGGGGGGAATACACTTGTATGCAATTTATTTTCAAACTTGATCAAACCAGAGATCAGCAATGTTGTCTTGGACAACTCTGCTGAAGATGATTAACTCTTTATAGATAATCAAACTACTAAGTACTATTGAGTACTTAGTTGAATAACTATCTAAGGGAATTATATGTGCGGAATTAGTGGTTGGCCCTTTAATTTAAACTCCTTTTAAGATCTGAAATCACTTAGTCAATCAATCCAGTTTTCAGGGAACTTGTCCAAGTTGGTTTTGCACAGTCTTTGAATGTTTGTCCTTTGAAAGATCAGTTTTGTGTGCAGTGTTGAATGTATGAAAGTACTTTGAAAGTAAATCAACACAAGAGTTTATAGTGGTTCAGAGACTCAAGCTCCTACATCCACTTTCCCTGATTTAACAGGATAATTCCTTCACTCTTGGAATTAACTTGTTTTATAGTGTCAAGGTGCACTTGATCAAGAACACCACTCCTTGGTGAATTGATCCCTAGGATGTCTAGAGTCCTAGTACCCTCTTCTCAACTCAGAACTGAACTGTTCTTCTCTCAACAGTCAACTCCTACCACTTCTACTACTACAACCTTCTCACTTTCTCACTTGAAAGGGGTAAGGATTGAAGTAAGGTTCAAACTAATGAGATATCCTTTACAATGAAGTTCACTGTATAAGGATAGAATATCTCTCTAAGCTTTGTATGGATATACAATAAGGTTCAGCTTAGAAGAAGTGTTTGAAGACTAAGATAGTCTTTTGAAAGCTTGAAAGCACTCTTGATATTCTTCTCAAGGTTGAGGTCAGTTGGATATTGTTGAGGTGCTTCAAATGGTCTTCACACTTCTGTATTTATAGACAAATGAAGGATTTGCCCGTTGGAGAGGCAGCCCCAAATGTCCATAAATGTCTTCTTTGAGTTCTTCAACTTAGAAGACAGATTCTTGATAGTGACATGTCCTCATTTGGGAAATAAACGGCTGTATAGACTTTGTCTTCATTCTGCAGCACTCTTTCCAATGTCTGACTTCAAGATTCACTTGATTAAGCTTGGACATGGCTTTTGAAGGTTGCTCCAATGATAGGACAACATTCCTTATCAAATGGACAACTCTGCTTATCACTATTAGCAGACTTGCTTATCAGCATAGTTGGCCTGCTCTTTTCAGATGACTTGGCTCTTTCCCTTTACTTCACTTGGAAGTGATCTTAGCATGATTCATTGAAGGTTTTTAGGGTATAGTTGTCTTGAACTCTTCAGCATAGTTGATCTTTAAGCTTCAGAACACTTGTTCTTATTTAATTGTGCTGAGACAACCTTTCTGGACAATTCTCCTGATCAGCATACTTGTCCATCAAAGGACTTGGTGATTGTTCCAGAATTTGAGCCTTGAGGGGACTTGATCTTAATAGACTTCAAAGCATACGTTCCCCCTCAAATTGTGCATCTAATCAACTAAGAGCTGCCTAACATTTCAGCTTCTCATCTAGCCTTATGCTATATGTTCTAACATTCTTAGAACATAATCATCTTTGACTTAGGCATGTCTCAGGGGGTTTTGGTATTAAATCAAAACATATCTCATTTTATTCCCAACAATTTCCCCCTTTTTGATGATGCCAAAACCTATACATTTTATGCAAAAGTGACTTGACTACACCTATTACATTTATCTTCAGAAGACATGACTAGGGTCAATTTTCCTGAAAAGCAATGTGTTAGTGTACTCACCATTCATGTTGCAAATAGGTTTCAAAGATAGGCATAGAGAGATTTCTGTATCAGTGTTTCTTGATTCAAAATAGGTTCAACTATCATTCATTTGAAAATCCTTACAAGCATGTTGATAGTTGAATTTAACATATCAGAGCATGAACCTAAAACACTATTACATAGTTCCCAATAGATCAGAGCATATATACTTATCACTTAATAATATCTTGATCTTTGAGTATCAGAGCAAAAAGCATGTCAATGTAGAGACAGATTAGAGCAATCATATGACAGCATTCTTGAATAACTTCAGCATAGATGACCAATTAAAACAAATCTTCAGCCAAGATAAGTTTTCAGAAAGGTCAGAAGACTTAGCCATTTCAGAGATCATCCTCCTTTGGTGGCACCATCCCATATTGTGCCCACACTCTTCTTTTCAGCTCCATGGCTTCTTGGTTAGTTCCCTTGGGTCCAAGAACCATCTTGTTTAGCTTGAGGATTTCCAGAAACTCCTTCAGAATTTTTGACTGGTCAATCCATCCATCAAGCTTTGGAGGCATGTATATGATTGGCTTAGGGGCAGTGAGTTCAAATCTTGCAATGTCAGCAGCTGCAAGCAGTTGTTGATATAGCTCTCTGTGATATTCTATCATGAACTCAGCAAAGGTGGAGTTGGCATCTCTTCCATTCCATCTGTCAATGACATAGAAGTCATAGACAAACTCCCTTTTGGCCTCTTCCCATGAGTCATTCAGCTGAATTGGCACCCATTTATCCAAGTGAGGATATTTGGTGTCCATGGGAATCAAAAGATGTGGCTTTAGCTTGTTGTAGGTTGCTCTTTTCCTTCTAGGCTTTTGGAAATCTGCTCTTCTTTTGTCTCTTGCTCTATTGGCTTCATCCATCAAGTCCATTTTCTCTTGGGCCCTCATCATGGCCAGTTTCTGTTGGGTTTCAGGGTCTTTGCCATACCCTTCATGAAACAGCTTAGATGGATCAAGAGCTAAGACAGTTGTCTTCTTCTTAGGCTCAGGTCCAAATCCTTCAGCAAATAGCTCTTCAACATCTTCAGCAACTTTATCACCTTCAGTGGACTTGGTTTCAGTAGACTTGTCAGTTTCAGCAGTCTTGGACTCTTCAGCAGCTATGTCCTTTTCAGCATTCTTGGCTTTCTTGGAAGTAGGCTCATCATCATCAACTCTGAACTCAGGGGGCAAATCAAGGCTGTTGGGAAAATCAGTGAATGTTTCAGCCTTCCTCTTGTTTCCCTTGGCCTTCTTGATTTTTCCTCTAGTTTGGACACCTTCATCATCTTTTTCCAAACCAGACACTTCACCTCCTGGTCTTTGCTGTAGCCTAACTCTTTCCTCTTGAGCTGAAGCCATTGAGTTTTTCAAGGCTATGGCTAACTGCTCCTCTTCATCCAAATCATCCAAGTTCAGCACTGCTGGCTCTTTTCCTTTCTCTTCAGTGACCTTGTCCTTTCCCTTGACTGGACTTCCAATTACCAAGGCACCTTTTGCCCTTGCTCTTTCCCTTTCCCCCTTTTTGGCAGCATCAAAACACTGAGGTTTGAGCTCACTCATTGTGGATGCCATTAAGGACTGGGCTTGGGTTAGGGACTTCATCTCCTCCAACAAATATACATTCTCATCATGTATATTCTGCATTCTATCACTGCTTAGGCTTAAGAAAGCTAAGACAGGCTTCATCTTTTGTTGGACAACCTCCTCCATGGTTGCTTTCAGAGATGCATCAAGTTGGTCTTTAAGAAGCTCAGTGAGGTTGGCCACTGCACCTTCAGCAATGTTGGCCATCACCTCTTGGGAAAATTTCTCTGAAGCTGCTTTCACCATTGCAAGCCTCATTGCCTCTGCTCTTTTCTTCTGCAAGGCAGTTTTCTTGCCAAGTGCTTGCTTGATAGTCAGCCTAATAGCCTTAACATTGGCATTGTGATTATCTCTGAGCAGCTTCTGTTCCTTCTTGACCTCTTTTGAGATTGACTCCATACTGGCTTTGGCTTTTTGGACTTCAGTGGAAATGGTTTGAAGACCAGATTCCACTCCTCCTATTCTTGCTTCCAATGTGGGTAGCACCACATCTTCAGAGCCAGTTAATCTCATTTCTACAGATGCTAAAGTTCTTCCTTGCTCATCCAAGGCCCCAGATGTTTCTGCATGAGCTGTCTGGACTTGATAAGCCAAGGAGTCCAACTTTGTTGATTGCAAACCGAGTAGGGCTTGTGCTGATCCAGAATCAACATGGATGCGAGCATCTGTTAAGAGATCATCTGTAAAAATTTGGTCAAAAGAAATACCTGCAAATTCAGAAAAGTCAAAAGGGTTAGTGAAAGCACACTCATCACCCTCAATTTCTTTTGCATAAGACTCTGATACATCAACAGTCTTCTCCTCATTTTCAACTATTTCTTTTCTCCCTTCAATATTGATTTCCTCACATAAAGGAACATGCCTCCTCTCCTCAAGGGATTCTTGAAGTTCAGATTTGACTTCAAGAATAACCTGTCCTTCCTCACTTATACCACCCTCAGTTTGTGGTACACTCACTATCTTAGTGATGACTACATCTCTCTCATCTCCTTCTCCCTCTAGTTTTTCAACTAAGTTCTCCTTTTCAACACCTTCACCTATACCTGCAATATCTCTACCTTCAACAAGGTTCAAAGATGGCAGTTGTGGGGAGATCACAGTGCTTATTTCAGCAGCCACTGAGTCATCCTGAATGATTAAGGGCTGATCAGTGTCCAACTCTTCTGACACTGAATAGGCCTTAACCAAACCAGCCTCTATAATAGGAACCTCAACATCTTTAGGCTGTGCCTTGGGTTCAGAAGAACCTTCATTGGCAGATGTATCTTTGGTTGTGTTACCACCCTTGGTCAACACCTCTGATGACACAGAGCCTTTCCTATGATAGGTTAAGAGAGGGGTTGAAGGCAATTTGGATTCAGGAGGGTTGGGATTAGTTTCAGGAGGGTTGGGATTTGAGGGATTCGAGGGATCATCAGGGGAATCATCATTATTTGAGCTACTATCAGGGTGTCTGATGCCCTTAGCTTTTCTCTCCTTCTCCTCAATGATCTTTTCATCCACTAACTTTGCAAAAAACTCCTCATTAATGAGGAATCTTGTCTTTAATACACCAGCAAAGTGTAGCAGTCTACTTTCCTCCACTTGCCACCAGTTTGCACCTTGATCTTGAATGACTTGTGATATCTCCATAATTGTTTTGTCTTTTACATCCACAAGCATCCTTAAATCACGGAACATCTTCTGAATTCTAGGAAATTCAGCAAGTTGTGGGTACAAATTGTCCACAGTAGCCTTGGCTCCACCTCTGAGCATACTTTCATAAGTATACTCCTCCTCATCTCCACTGGAATGGGGACTTTGGGTTATAGGGGAGTTGGCTCTGGCTTCTCCTAAAGTGGCTTCAGGGAGTTTAAGTTCAGGGGGGTTGGCTTCAGAAGGGTTGGAGCTTATTCTCCTTGATTTTTTCAGTACCCTCACACATTTCTGCAAGAGTATCCCAAATTTCTTTGGCAGTTGTGCAGTGGTAGACTCTTCCCATGATTGCATCTGGAATTGTTTGGTAGAGGGTGTTCATGGCAAGATAATTCAAATTATCTTTCCTCTTTTCTTCAGAGGTGAAGTCATCTTCATCCTTGGGGAGCACATCTCTTGTATCTGCTCTTTGAGCTTCCATGACCCTGGGGTTGGCTTGAGTGAACACAAAAGGACCTCTTGTGATCACTCTCAATATATCAGTATGTAGAGATGCAAGATGAGCCCTCATTCTGATTTTCCAGAAATCATAATTGTCTATTGAGAACATGGGTAATTTATGATGTGAGATGTGGTTGACTGGATTTGTGGCCATGTTGTCCAATCCTTGAACAACAGGAGGTGGAACAGCAGCATTGTTGTTGGCCATATCTCAAGAACAAACAGTTAGTCAACAATTGATAGGATTTCAGATAGATCAGTTCAGTGACCACACCAAATATGTGATTTTGAAAATCAAGATGGATTTTCAGAAGCAGTGGTCTTTGAACCCCTGCTCTGATACCACTTGTTGGTCCTGAAAGGAGTATATAACAAGTGTATGGGGAGGGGGGGGGGGGAATACACTTGTATGCAATTTATTTTCAAACTTGATCAAACCAGAGATCAGCAATGTTGTCTTGGACAACTCTGCTGAAGATGATTAACTCTTTATAGATAATCAAACTACTAAGTACTATTGAGTACTTAGTTGAATAACTATCTAAGGGAGTTATATGTGCGGATAGGATATCTCTCTAAGCTTTGTATGGATATACAATAAGGTTCAGCTTAGAAGAAGTGTTTGAAGACTAAGATAGTCTTTTGAAAGCTTGAAAGCACTCTTGATATTCTTCTCAAGGTTGAGGTCAGTTGGATATTGTTGAGGTGCTTCAAATGGTCTTCACACTTCTGTATTTATAGACAAATGAAGGATTTGCCCGTTGGAGAGGCAGCCCCAAATGTCCATAAATGTCTTCTTTGAGTTCTTCAACTTAGAAGACAGATTCTTGATAGTGATGTAGGTCCCCAAAGTTGAGTTAATATCGAGTAAGCTAGTGAAAACGTCTAGAGGGGGGTGAATAGACTTTTCAAAATTCTTTCGATATATCAAAGTACAATGCGGAAATCAGAATATATCAATGAGCCCAATTCAAATTTATACTCAACTTCTTAATTCGAGAACTCTGTTCTATGAATACTCAACTTATCTTGTTCAGATATGTATGTAAACAGTTAAGCAATTAAACAAAACAGTAAAGTAAACAACACAAACAATTTATAGTGGTTCGACAACTTGTCTACGTCCACTCTCACAAACCCAGTTGTGATGTTTCTACTAACTCTTCCAATCGAGTACAGTATGTGTATGTTCTTGTAATTTTAAGTCCCAAGAAAAAGACTTAGATCTTCTCGACTATACTACCAAGTATATCTTCGATCTTACTAGAGATTTACAAGTATCTAGCAACTTGATAACAGTAAACAAAAACTAAAAACTTATTCAGTAGCAGTCTTCTGGTTTCTTCACTTGTCTTCTGACTTGCTTTCTGAACTTCAAAAATAACTCTGAGAGTAACTTGCTTCTTTGAATCTTCAATATCACTTCAGTATGCAGCTTATCAGTATTTCAGTAGTCTTCAATCAATAAACACCTTGAGGTATTTATAGACTTCAACTTCAAGAACTTAGTCAGTTGTAACCAACCTTTCTTGAAAACTAACTTTATCCTTTCATACTTATCCTTCCACGCGTTTAAGTAGTTAATTAGTTATCTCTAACTAACTCTTCAATCCTTATCTTCACACTTATTCAAAACGCGTCGAATAACTAACTTCAAGTTGACTTGTCTTGTTGAGTCTTGTTGTCTTGCGGTCCTGTCTTCATCAGTAGACTTCATCCTTCTTGTCTGGTCTTCGCAATCTTCAGTAGTAGACTATTCTAATCCTGATAAGACTATTACATTACTTTAAACTCTTTTGTTATAAAGCTTAGTCAACTTATAAAACTATACAACGAATATTACATATGAAAAACAATGAGCTTCTATACAATGTTTAATATAGCTCAATAACAACCTAAACATTTAATATAAACAGTACTTATAACTTCGTACTTGTCTTTTCTTTTATAACAATACTTGTCTTATGTGAACTCTACTAGTCTGTTCAAGATGACTTCTCTTAACTAGACTAGATCAGTCAACACTTAGAAAATATTCAAACTACTTTTGGCTTATCAAAACTTCATCTTTATCTTTTAATCATCATTTAGGACTTGTTCTAGGATTCATATCTCAACAATTTCCCCCTTTTTGATGAAGCCAAAACTACTTGAATCTTTTCTTAATAGTAGACTAGTTAAGTAGTTATCTTGTCTTTAAACATCAAATAGTACTTCAAAAATAAAAAACAATCAAAAACTAAGTATCAGAGCAAACAAAACATAAACTAATCTGAGAGAGTACCTCCTTCTGGATTTGGAACACAGAATGCATCTAGGAGTCTCTTGTGAATCACTCTGATATGATCTTCATCTTCTATCTTCTCCTTGTCAAGTAGCTCTTCTTCATACTTCTTGATCTGGTTAAGATCAACTCTTTTACCTGAGCTTGTCATAGGAGTCTTCCACTTCGGAAAGATAGGAACTAGAATGTTAAAGTTTGCAGCAGCTGATATCCTCATGATCAAGTTCCAAAGCATCCTATGCTGTCCTTCCATGAACTTGTCAAACATCGAGTACAACTCATCTGGACTTTCAGTATCACCAAATTTTCTAATGATCCAGTGGTCAAGCTCCCATTGTCTCTTCACTTTCATCCAATCAGCTCGATGCTCTTTATCAATGAAATAATCAATGAACTGATCTTCCATTTGATCTTCATCAGCCTTCAACTTCTGCAATCTTTCAATATGTTTACCTATCTTCTTCTGGCTTGCATAATGACTTTCATCATTAGGATCAACAACCTTCTGCTTCTTCACAACTGCAGTAGGTTCTTCAGTTCCTTCAATAGCTAACTTCCTTTTGGTTCGTCTGGTCTGAACCTCAACTTTAGCTTATGGAGATGCAATACCTTTACCTTTCTCCAGTCTCTTCTGCTCTTCTGCTCTAGCTAGCTCAAGATCAGCAGTTTTCACCAACTTGCCTCTCTTAGGCCTCCTAAGATCTTGCATAGCTTCTGCAGCTTCTTTCGCTTCTGGTTCAGCACTGGACTTAGCTTTTTCAACTTTAAAAATTTTCTCAACTTTCTCAACTCTACTCGCCTCTTCCCCCTTTTTGGCTTCATCATTCGCCTTGAGAGTGAAAAGACTAGTAAAGCGAGTCATTTCTTCCTTCACAGCTTCCTTCATGGCTTTAGCAGCTAGCTCTATCTGCTTTTGATGCGTCTTGTCGTGACTTATCTTGTCAAGACGATCAGTATCCAACTCCAGCTTCCTTGAACTTGAGACTAGTTCATCTTTGAAATATGTAGCTGTCTGTCGAAGGAGTCTGTTCTGCTCTTTAGATCAGTAAGAATAGCTCGAGAACGCACCAACTGGTCTTGTGCTTCTCTTCTCTGTTCATCAGCAATTTCTATCTTTACTCTGTAGAGTCTTTCCATCTTGCTTGACTCTTCAGCTAAAGATCTAGCAAAAGTAATCGACCTCTTCTCCGAGAAATCAAATTGCTTTTTCAAGAAGTTTTCAATTTCAACATACATCTCTTCTCGAAAAGCTGAGTCCATCTTGTTGACCTCACCAACAATCAATTCTCTAGAGCTGTCAACAAGCGACTGATTTTGCTCAACTAACACATCCTTCAATTTTGAGTTTAAGAACTCATCTATTGCAGACTGGACAACAAGTTTCAAGTTCGTCTTCAGCTCTTCAAGATAGCCTTCAGGAAATGCTTGAGTAGACGACTGAGCTTCAGCAATAACTTCTTCTTGAATTTTTTTCAACAAGTTCATCTTCATCAAACATGATGGCTTCAACAAACTCATCGTCTTCTTCTCCAAGCTCAACCAATTCGACTTCTTCAGCAGCACTTTCAGCCTCTTCTTCAGCATGATCAGGGGCATCTTCTAACTCCAATAATGGTTCCGAGGTCTGAATAGCAGCATCAACAAGTTCTGCTTTTAGCTCTTCTTCCACCAGATCAGTCTGAGTTCCAACGTCAAATGAGAACTCTTCGCACAGAACGCCATCTGGAATGCTTAACATCTTCTTCACAAGATTAGTTAAGGCTCGGCGAGGGAATAATTCAGAGTGGTCTTGAACGCCACTGTTCTCTTTCTGCTACATCTCCCAATCCATGAAATTGGGATCCCTCCCATGCCTAAGATGACTTCGAAAAGGCCATCTGTTGGAGACTTCTTCAATGCAACCCATGTGCATATTCTGAGAAGTTTCTCAAACTGTTCTGACGAGTAGTCGACTTCGATAGATGAGAGTTGCTTCTTCAAGTTGTTGCTCATCTTCGAACGAATTCTCTTCTCCCTTAAGCTCATCGGGTAATACACCAGGGTTTCGAATCTAACTTCAGACGGGGTCTGAGCAGGTGGGGTCCCTGTCTCAGCTGTTGCAGTGGCAACTGGCGTCTTATCTGAAGTAGATGGGTTGATGGGTTCAACATATTCTGTTGAGGGTAAGGAGAGAGTTTGGTCTGTGGTTTCTGGGGGCTGTGATGCAGCTTGGTTTGGTGTGACAACTGTCGGAGTATCAGTTGTATCAGTTATGGAAGTGTTTTGGGGAATGCTGGCTCTCAGCGGTAATGCTGCCAGCACTTGCGAGGTTGGGGGTATAGGTCTAGGCCTAGATCGATGTGATCTTGCCTTGGTTCGGACAGGAGGAAGAGAGAGAGGAATTGAAACAGATTGAGAAGAAGTACCAACCTGAGGACTCGACTCGTCTTGTGTAGGACTAGGCACTTGAACAAGACGATAGAGTTGAGGAACGTCAGCACCTATCTCCTCAGCTTTCTCGGACTCCTCATCAGATTGAGTCTCCTCTGAGTCTACTGCACCAGATCCAGCTTGTGCAACATCTTCCGATTCTTCATCTTCTGACTCGTCTTCCGAAGAACTAGACGAGTTAGCATATGGCAATGCTTCCATAGGGTCAATCTGGGTTTGCCTAGGTGCAGTTGGTCTAGCAGCGACCTGCTTCTTCAACGCCTCCTTCTTCAAATAAAATTTCAAAGGGTGAAATGGCTTCCCTTTGCTCCATTCCGTCTTGGTTGGCATCAACACGGGTAGAAGAATTGATAGCTTATTTCCGAATCCAACTACATTGGACACCACCCAATTACAAGTGTCGGTGTCGACTCTAACACTTTTCTCGAAATACATGATTCTATCAGCCATTAATTTGAACCAATTTCCTTCTGTA
Organism: Galeopsis tetrahit; assembly: GCA_963675135.1. Classification (NCBI taxonomy): domain Eukaryota; kingdom Viridiplantae; phylum Streptophyta; class Magnoliopsida; order Lamiales; family Lamiaceae; genus Galeopsis; species Galeopsis tetrahit. Next base: position 24,717,737 of record OY776134.1, read on the forward strand.
ATTCCATCATAGATGGCAGCCATCACTCTCGTCTTCGATAGAGTGACCGAATCATAAGAACCGGTGGAACATAGTAGCATCTTGCTAGCTATGTCGAGTAGAGTTCGATATTTCTCCAGCAACTCCTTCTTCTTCACAGCTGGAATTTTGCCATCACGATTCAATCGAATCTTCTTTCCACAGAAAACACTCAAATATCTCAGCTCTTGGCCATTAGCATAGTTTTCCACATCAATCGATCCGATGGGCAACTTCAAAACCTCAAACACTGCCTCACGAGTGATTTCCACTCGACTTGCTCCAACAAACGATTCGATTACATCTTCCCGTCTAGTGGCGTTGGCATATAACTCCAATACTTCTTGTTCTAGCACAACCTCTGGAAACGCCTCCAAGTAGGGTTTCAACCCACAGCGAATGCACTTGTTCAGAATTTCCTGGTTTCCTTCAGTGTGTAGCCCTTTGAAGAACATCGAGGGCTCCACATGCACTTTGTTCTCAGAAATGAACTTGCCTAGGTCGAACCTAGCCTGCATGTTAGTCCTTACATCGAAAAGTGAGATGATCGACATTGTAGTAGTGTGAGTAAGAACCAATAGCTTGGATTTGCAAGAGAAATCAAGTTCGTGAAAGTAGGAGAGTTAAGAAAATGTGAGTAGAGTGGAGTCTAACTGTTGGGTTTTGTTAGAACTGAATTCACAAATCAACGGCCAAGATTGAACGAATTGATCCAACGGTTGGGGCTTTTGGTATTCAGTTACGGAATCGAGAATATTATGTGATTTGATATTGTAAAATTTGAAATTCGCCACTTCTATTAGTTAGGACAGAGGAGTGTACTCATCTGACCTAGCGTAGTAGAGTAGAGTGCGAACTGGGTGTATACACCTCATTAAAATGGGAGTGTATAAAAATCCAATTCTAGGGTTTTCCAATTTTAGCATTATCGAATTACTATAATACCCTTAATTCGATTTGATTAAACACTTAGAGTATTTGAATCGAAAGAACACTTATCTAGTCTGTTCGAGTCAATCCAGAACAGACGAGTAGACTTATGAACACAAGACGAGTTCCCCCTTCGACTGTGCTTGTCTATTCTGAATGTCGAACGACTTCATGTACCTATCTTATCATATGCAACGTATAATCGTAGGTACAAGTAGAGTAAAATAATTAAGATGAATATCAATCTAAAGCAATAGTCAAGGTTTCGAACAAGATGAATTATAACAAACATAAGAGTCAACATAAGGATATTTAAGAAATCAAAGATTCCCCCTTAAATGTATATTCCCTTAGTATTACCCTCAGCTTTACCAGCTTCCTCATCGGGTTGTTTGGTCATCTAGTCTAGCCTTGTATACTTGTCTGTTGCGTGAGTAGACGAGTGCTCTGTTCTAATGATCTTGTCTCCTTATTTCTTTGATGTACCTGTCTGGTTAGTACATAGCTATAGGCAAGTAGGGTCTAAATCAATTAGCCCTAGACTAATGCATAACTCACGAAAACGAGCCTCAGCTAATGGTTTTGTGAAAATATCAGGTCTTTGAAAATCAGTATGAATCTTTTCCATGCGAATATCCTTCTTTTCTACATGATCACGTATGAAATGATGCTTCACATCAACATGCTTACAACGTGTGTGCAAAACAGGATTTTATGTAATGGCAATGGCACTATTACTATAACAGAAAATAGGAACATTTGATTCATATATGTTGTAATCTCTAAGCTGTTGCATGAGCCAAAGTAGTTGACTACAGCAGCTACCAGCAGCCATGTACTCGGCTTCGGTAGTAGAGGTAGCCACACTAGTTTGCTTTTTCGTAAACCATGAAATGAGTTTTGTGCCTAAGAATTGACAAGAACCAAATGTAGATTTCCTATCTATTCTACAGCCACCAAAATCAGAATCTGAGTAGCCACTTATAGATAAATCATCATTTGAAGGATACCATATACCACGATTGTTGGTTCCTTTCAAATATTTCAATATCCGTTTAGTGGTTTCCATATGACTCTCTTTTGGATTAGCTTGAAAACGAGCACAAACACCAACAGAGAATGCAATGTCTGGTCTACTAGCAGTTAAGTACAGTAATGAACCAATAAGACCACGATAATATGTTTGATCAGCACATTTACCTTGTTCGTCTGGATCCATCCTGTATGTAGGTAGCATAGGTACGCCAGTAGACTTGCATGTCTTAATACCATACTTGTCTAGAAGATTTCTAGTATACTTTGCTTGATTTATGAAAATCCCTTCAGGGGTCTGTTTTACTTGAAGTCCAAGAAAGTAATTCATTTCACCCATCATTGACATCTCAAATTTACTTTGCATGAGTGTTGAGAAACTTTCACTCAGCTTTTTGTTAGGTGAACCAAAAATGATATCATCTACGTAAATTTGGACGAGTAAAATGTCTTTCCCTTCTTGTCTTCTGAACAAGGTTCTATCGACCTTGCCCTTAGTAAAATCATTTTCTAATAGAAAGAGAGAGAGAGTATCATACCATGCTCTTGGAGCTTGCTTTAGTCCATATAAGGCTTTCTTCAATCTATACACCTGGTCGCCTTTGACTTCGAAACCTGGTGGTTGTTCAACATACACTTCTTCCGCAAGAATACCGTTAAGAAATGCACTTTTGACATCCATTTGATATACGGTAAATTTCATATAAGCAGCATATGCAAGGAACAAACGAATGGCTTCTAGTCTAGCAAAAGGAGCATATGTTTCATCATAGTCTATGCCTTCAGCTTGTGAATAGCCTTGGGCAACTAGTCTAGCCTTATTTCTAACGACTACATCATTCTCATCTTTCTTGTTTTTGAAAATCCATCGAGTGTCAACTACATTATGATGTTTAGGTCTATCAACAAGTTCCCAGACGTCGTTTCGAACAAACTGGTTCAACTCGTCTTGCATAGCGATGATCCAATTACTATCAGCCAATGCCTCTTTAACAGTGGTAGGCTCGATAGAAGAAAGAAACAACACCAGCAAAATATAGTTGGACTAGGCTGTTCTTGCAACTCAAAGAGTTGTCGTCTAGTCTTTACACCAATAGTAGAGTCACCAATAATATTTTCAGTATCATGCGCAGATTTCCATGTTTTTCTATTCTTAACAGGAATACTATCATCATCTACATCATGTACAGCATCATGCATGTCAACATCATTTGTATCATCAACAGATTTACCAGGAGTAGTAGAATCAACTATAGCAGGCATGTCAACTGGTCTAGAAGACTTACCTTGAGCACTTACCTTCTCTTTATCATCAGACTCGAGAGCTTTCATGAATGGATTGTAGGCTTGAACGGATTCATATACCTCTGATTCTTTGTCAGATTCGATCGATAGATCAGTCACTTTCTCACTGATCTTGTTGGCAGACGAGTCCTGTCGAGATTCATCGAAAACCACATGTGGTGTTTCTTCCACACAAAGAGTTGAGTAGTTGAATACCCTAAATGCCTTGCTAGTCGAGGAGTATCCTAAGAATATCCCCTCGTCTGCTTTGGCATCGAAAGCATTCAACTTGCTCTTTCCATTGTTATGGATGAAACACTTACAACCAAATATATGGAAATATGAAATTCTGGGTTTTCTACCTTTCCAAACCTCATAAGGTGTCTTGCCTAATGCTTTGTTGATCACGCTTCTGTTCTGTGAATGGCATGCAGTATTGATAGCTTCAGCCCAAAACTTTTGAGGCGTGTTGTACTCGGCTATCATGGTTCAACAGGCTTCTTTGAGAGTTCGATTCCTTCTTTCAGCTACTTCGTTCTGTTGTGGTGTCCTGGCTGCACTAGTAAGATGCTGGATACCACGTTTAGCACAAAAATCTTGGATATAGCAATTAATGAACTCAGTTTCCTTGTCACTACGAATTTTGACAATAGACTGGTTCTTCTCAACTTGTAACTTCTTCAACAGATCAGGCAGAAGTGTTTGTGTATCACTCTTCTTGTGTAGGAAGACTACCCAAGTAAACTTAGAATAGTCGTCTACAACAACAAGTGTGTACCTTCTACCATTCAAGGTTGGAGGAGTTATTGGACCATGAAGATCCATATGTAGGAGTTCTAGGACTCTACTAGTTGAGAGTGTAGGAATTGACTTAAAAGAACCTTTCACCTGTTTACCCTGTTGACAAGCAGAGCATACATGTGACTTGTAATAGACTTCGTTGGGAATACCTTCCACAAGGTAATCTCTGGCTATCTTATTAAGAACCTTAAAGTTTAGGTGGCAGAGGCGTCTATGCCAGAGCCAACCAAGTTCTTTAGGATTCTTAGTAAGTAGACAAGTGTCCCTCGGACAGCTATTCCAGTTCACTATATACACACTACCTTGTCTTACGCCGACTAGTAGGACTATGTGTGTCCTTTTGTCAATGATCTGACATTTGCGGCTTTTGAACTGCACCTCGTATCCACGGCCACAAAACTGTGAAACAGAGAGTAAATTGTATTTCAAACCTTCAACATATGAGACATCTTGAATCTCTACGTCTCCATTCCGGATGTAACCAAATCCTTTAGTGACAGCAGTGGAGCTATCACCAAATATCACTTTTGGTCCTTCCTGCTCATGGTAACTTGATAAGAGAGCCTTGGTACCAATCATGTGGTGCGAACAACCACTATCAATGTACCAAGTTTCTCCTACGGAGCCACCCTTCTTATACAAGTCAAGTCGACCCTGCAATGAAGATATTCAATAATTTAGGTACCCATTTGTTTATTGGGGTCCTGGGGGGTTACTCGAGTTCAGCGGAATCCAAATATACATTGGAGTCTTGAATAAGTTCGATCTCTTAAGCTTCCTGCCAAATTTGTTGCAGAATAAGACCTTGTTGTCCTTCTCTGGCTATCATTCGAGTTCGGGTCTACTCGTTTGAGATAGCCTTTCGACTTGATCTCTACTTGAGCAGGCACTGGTCTATGATAGTCAGAGTAGGGTTTATATGCATTAGGTCCATACGGTTTATAAACTCGTTTAGGTCTTTCCTCACTAATAATATCATATGACAAAGGTGGAGGATATAGAACAACTTGTGTATGATATTCTGGAGCAACCTGTCTAGGCCTAGATGAGTAGAGCTGAGACTGCCTTATGCAAGGAGGTCTAGGCCCTTGTCGTCTAGTCTGTATCTGTCTAGTACTTGTCTCCTCAGGATACCAGTCCTCGTATCTGACCTGGTTGGGTCGTCCACGATTAGTGGTCCTTTGAAGATTAGTTCTAGATGGAACAGGCTTGTTGTTACCATTCTTTTTACCACCCTTGGTAATCGGAATGTTAACTCGAGTCTGTTTAGGTGCAGTGCCTTTAGACGGAGTTCCAATATCGTAGATCATTGGTCCTTTTCCTTTATCATTTGGCAAAAGTCTTGAGTTAGTAGTAGTAGGGTTCTTATTGACTCGAGTAGACGAGCTAGATGACTCAGCACCTATGCCTGTCTTGTCAGTTGGATCTCTGTACCTATCTGACAATTCAAGGTTAATCTTAGAGGAGTTAACCAGGTCAGTAATCTTGAGATCTAATGTGACAACCTCGGTCTCTAAGAACTTATTACGTTCTTCAAGTCTATTGCACTTGCTCTTTAAAACATTGAATTCATTTCTCTCAGTTGCATGTGTCTTGAGTAGGTCTTGATATAACCTGTCTGTCAATGCACACTTTTCTTTGAGTTGTCTCAACTCTTCAGTCAAGCGTTCATTTAGGACTGTTATATTAGGATCTACTTTAGACTGAGCTTCCTTAAGATCAATGATTTCTTGTTTTAATGCAATATTCTCGTCACTGACTTCAATGAATGACTGGTTAGCTAGTAGGAGGTCGTCTTCAACAGCACTAGTAGAGTGATGAAGACTACTCCCTACTTCACTACTGGCAGTATCACTTTCATCAGCATCAGAATCATCACAAGATTGAAATGAAGTAGCAGATGATACCTCTTGATCGATTTTAGCCATGCAGCAACAACAAAATCAGTGAGGAGTTCCTTATTTCCAGTCATGTGCCTTGAACATCCACTGTCAAGGTACCATGCTGACTTTTTGCTCATGCTCCTCTTCTTGTGGCCCAGTGGTACTTGCAATTAGATAGGTTTAGGTACCCTTTGAGTTTTGGGTCCTGAGAGGTTAGCTGTACCTTTAGGAACCCAAACTTGCCTAATGACCCTAATTGATTCAAGGTGGCTAAGTTGTTTTCCTCTAGCATCAACATAAACTGTCTTTCCCTTAAATGCCTTAGGGAAAGTATGTGTGAAAGTGTTAACTCTATAAGTTTCAGGAGAGTTGTCAAATCTCCTGAACTTATGAGTTATTTGTGCTACTTGAGGGAATCTTTGAGGAAAGGCATTCTTATGACCATTACCCTTTGGCATGTAGGGTTTTGGTTGTCTCATTTTATTTTGCCTTTGAGGATGGTTGTCCTTAGGTCTATTCAGCTGAGGCTTTCTTAGTAGAGTTGGCCTAGGCTGATTATACCTTGGATAACTCCTCTGAATATTGTTCAGGAGAGTTGCCCTACCATTGGGTCTACTCTGCTGACCAACATTTCTCTTGTGTTCAGGGACTTTGGCCTTTTCCTTAGGTTTGGGCCTAGTCTCCTGAAGCACTTGAGTTGGCAAATCATCCATTTTGCCCTTTCCTTTGTTTAGTGGCTGAATCATTTCATTTTCAGCTTGTTGTGCCACTGATTTGACAAAGATTCTCTTAGTGTTACTTGTAGAAGCAACACTAAGACAAGGTGAAGATTCAAATGGATCAAAACCTAATCCACTTCTTTGAGCCATAGGTCTTTGGTAACTCTGAATTTCCTCTATTGCTTTAGTGGATCCTCTCAGAGCAGACATCTTTAATTTCAGGCTCTCTTTACTTGTTTTAAGAATGTCATATTCATGTGAGAGGTTTTCAAATTTGGCTTGAAGAATTTTTAGTTCAAAATCTTTTCTCTTCTGAGATAAGAGTTGATCATCAATCTCCTTTTGTTGGTCAACTATCCTGAGATTTGCTTCCTCAAGCTCTCTCAAGACTTGTTGATACAACTCAGTAGACTTGACATCAACAACTAGCTCAGAGTTTTTAGCAAGCTCAATTGATAATCTTTCATTTTCTCTCACACAATTATCATGAAATTCTTGTAACATAGTGAAATCTTCCATCAACTTTCCAAGAGAAAGTTTCAAGTTGACTTCACTAGTGTTTTGTGAAATGAATGATGGTGAGCTAGAAGTAGAGGATACCTCATCATCCTCAATAGCCATGTTGCATATGTCATCATCATCATCACTGTTGGAAAATAGTCCATCAGAAGAGTTGAAGCTTTCAGCATTTTCAGATTCTTCACCAGCCATCATGGCTTTTCTATTGGTGAACTTTCTGTCTCTTTTAGCTTGTCTTTCTCTTCTTTCCTTAGAGCTCAATTCAGGGCAGTCATACTGGAAATGCCCTTTCTTCTTGCAATTATAGCACAAGTCTTCATCATCTTCCTTCTTGGGTTCATCTCTTCTTCTTGATGATGAAGGTTCAGCTCTACTGGACCTTCTCCTATCAGAGAACTTATCCTCTGATCTTTTCTCTTCAGGCTTCTTGACCTCAGCCTGAGCTTCAGGAGAGTTGTACCTTCTCCTGAATTTGTTGTCTTGGTAGAATTTCTTGTATCTACCAAACCTTGAGTTTAACTTTTCAAACCTTCTAGCCATCAAGGCTAGTTCCTCCTTCATTTCAGTCTTGGAGACTGACTTTGATGATCTGGGAGTGGACTGCATTTCTGGTTCAGCAGTTTTGGCTTTGAATGCCACTCCCTTTGTGGGAATTGAAGGTTCCTCAACAGGCTTTCTTCTGTTGAGATCGAACTCATAAGCTTTGAGTTCAGAGAAGATTTGTTGCATGGGCATGGTTGTTGCTTGTTGTTGCTTCATCGTGGTCTGGATCGGACGGGTAGCTAGATGAGGATGATGGCAACTCGTCTGAATCAGAATCAGAGTCATCATTGGCCATCATTGCCTTCTTGCCACGGTTGTATCTTCTTTCCCTTCGAGCTTTGCGTTCTTCTCGATCGTCGGTGCTCAGGTCTGGACATTCATAAATGTAGTGACCTGGTTTCTCACAGTTATAACACAAGAGATCATTAGTAGCCTTTTTAATAGGAGATTTATCCCTACGCTTATCACGTCTATCAGAACGTTGAATCTTCCTATCATCAGACTCTCTATCTCGTGTATTACCTTTCGAGACTTCGTCTCTCCTTTCGGACGAGTTTCGGTCTCGTCTGGTCTCAGACGAGTTCTTAGAGGCAGACCCTCTATGATCTCTATAGAACTTCTTGTATCTACCGAAACGCTTATTCAGCCTATCAAAATTTCTAACCATGAGGTTCACCTGATCCTTCAGACTAAGATCAGTATCTAACTCATCTTTCACAGAAGCAGACTTAGTCTTAGACTTCGACCCGTCTACCTTAGAGGACTTAGACGAACTAGACTTAAAGACAACGTTCTTAGACACATCATGTTCTCTGTCACTACTGACTATGGGTTCATCTTCGTCTAAATCAAACTCATGAGCCTTTAGAGTTTGAAACTTGGTCTCTGCACTCCACTTGTCTATGTCTTGGGTATTCTTAACAAGCATCTTTACCATTTTCCATCGAGGATCTAAGCTCTTAAGAATCCTAAGATTGATTTCACGAGGAGTATATGTTTTACCAAGAACTTCCAGATCATTCATAATCTTAGTAAAGCGAGTATCCAGCTGGTCGATAGTTTCGCCTGCTTTCATCCGAAATGATTCAAATCTTTGGACAGCAGTGGATAATTTGCTCTCTTTGATCAGGGATGTCCCTTCACAAATGATAGCTAATCTGTCCCACATCTCTTTGGCAGTTTTACATTTTAACACTTTTCCTAGATACTCGTTAGGAAGAGTGTGTAAGATGTAATTCTTCGCCAAGCTATCCAAATTATTTTGACGCATTTCTTCTGAGGTTAGATCTGACCTTGGTTTCTTGACGAGGGTGCCAATTGGTTTGTCTTTGTCAAGAGTAGCAGTATTTGGGACCATTGTCACGATCGGACCCTCGGTCACAACAGAGATCATTAGATCGTGCGTGGAGCTAAAAATCGCTTCCATCCGCAGCTTCCAGTAGTCGTAGTCCTGAACCTGGAACTTGGGTAACTTGTTAGCACTTATTTCAAGAGACGTTTTGAGCAAGTAGATTAGTGCTAATCAGTTTTATGATCAAGAAACAGATAAGTCAAGAACAGGGATCAAGAGACAGATATAACAAGAATGTTGATCAAGAACACGTAAGCAAATACAATCACGGACCAAGACTTCACCCTAAGTCTTAAGTCGGTTATCAAGAAACAGCAGTTCGTAAACTACTACTCTGATACCACTTGTAGGTCCCCAAAGTTGAGTTAATATCGAGTAAGCTAGTGAAAACGTCTAGAGGGGGGTGAATAGACTTTTCAAAATTCTTTCGATATATCAAAGTACAATGCGGAAATCAGAATATATCAATGAGCCCAATTCAAATTTATACTCAACTTCTTAATTCGAGAACTCTGTTCTATGAATACTCAACTTATCTTGTTCAGATATGTATGTAAACAGTTAAGCAATTAAACAAAACAGTAAAGTAAACATCACAAACAATTTATAGTGGTTCGACAACTTGTCTACGTCCACTCTCACAAACCCAGTTGTGATGTTTCTACTAACTCTTCCAATCGAGTACAGTATGTGTATGTTCTTGTAATTTTAAGTCCCAAGAAAAAGACTTAGATCTTCTCGACTATACTACCAAGTATATCTTCGATCTTACTAGAGATTTACAAGTATTTAGCAACTTGATAACAGTAAACAAAAACTAAAAACTTATTTAGTAGCAGTCTTCTGGTTTCTTCACTTGTCTTCTGACTTGCTTTCTGAACTTCAAAAATAACTCTGAGAGTAACTTGCTTCTTTGAATCTTCAATATCACTTCAGTATGCAGCTTATCAGTATTTCAGTAGTCTTCAATCAATAAACACCTTGAGGTATTTATAGACTTCAACTTCAAGAACTTAGTCAGTTGTAATCAACCTTTCTTGAAAACTAACTTTATCCTTTCATACTTATCCTTCCACGCGTTTAAGTAGTTAATTAGTTATCTCTAACTAACTCTTCAATCCTTATCTTCACACTTATTCAAAACGCGTCGAATAACTAACTTCAAGTTGACTTGTCTTGTTGAGTCTTGTTGTCTTGCGGTCCTGTCTTCATCAGTAGACTTCATCCTTCTTGTCTGGTCTTCGCAATCTTCAGTAGTAGACTATTCTAATCCTAACAAGACTATTACATTACTTTAAGCTCTTTTGTTATAAAGCTTAGTCAACTTATAAAACTATACAACGAATATTACATATAAAAACAATGAGCTTCTATACAATGTTTAATATAGCTCAATAACAACCTAAACATTTAATATAAACAGTACTTATAACTTCGTACTTGTCTTTTCTTTTATAACAATACTTGTCTTATGTGAACTCTACTGGTCTGTTCAAGATGACTTCTCTTAACTAGACTAGATCAGTCAACACTTAGAAAATATTCAAACTACTTTTGGCTTATCAAAACTTCATCTTTATCTTTTAATCATTATTTAGGACTTGTTCTAGGATTCATATCCCAACAAGTGACATGTCCTCATTTGGGAAATAAACGGCTGTATAGACTTTGTCTTCATTCTGCAGCACTCTTCCCAATGTCTGACTTCAAGATTCACTTGATTAAGCTTGGACATGGCTTCTGAAGGTTGCTCCAATGATAGGACAACATTCCTTATCAAATGGACAACTCTGCTTATCACTATCAGTAGACTTGCTTATCAGCATAGTTGGCCTGCTCTTTTCAGATGACTTGGCTATTTCCCTTTACTTCACTTGGAAGTGATCTTAGCATGATTCATTTTAGGTTTTTAGGGTATAGTTGTCTTGAACTCTTCAGCATAGTTGATCTTTAAGCTTCAGAACATTTGTTCTTGTTTAATTGTGCTAAGACAACTCTTCTGGACAACTCTCTTGATCAGCATACTTGTTTAATTGTGATTGTTCCAGAATTTGAGCCTTGAGGGGACTTGATCTTAATAGACTTCAAAGCATATGTTCCCCCTCAAATTGTGCATCTAATCAACTAAGAGCTGCCTAACATTTCAGCTTCTCATCTAGCCTTATGCTATATGTTCTAACATTCTTAGAACATAATCATCCTTGACTTAGGCATGTCTCAGGGGGTTTTGGTATTAAATCAAAACATATCTCATTTTATTCCCAACAGTTCAAATTTGGGTGACTCTATTCTGATGTTGCTGTAGATGTTGAAGCATCAGATACAGCATCAGAATCTGTTTCATCCAGTTCATCATCTGAGGAATCATTATAATCAATTCTGGTAAAATTAGAATATTCATTCTGATTTAACTCATCAAAATCATCATCATCAGATTCATCACTCAAGGTAGCACTAAAATTCAGTTTTTGCTTAAGTCTAGTATTGGCACATTCATTTGCATAATGGCCATAACCGGAACAAGCATTGCACTGAACTGATTTTCGAAATTCAGGATCATACATTGGTTTACCTTCACTCTTTGATGGTCTTGGTGTGAAATGACCTTTCCTCCTTTCTGGTTGAGGTGTTGATGTGTTGATTTGAATCTTAGGCTGAATGTTTCTAGATTTGTTCACAGATTTCTTAAGAAACTTATTAAAGTGCTTAGTGAGCAAGGCAATGTTGTTAGGATTGTTGAGGCATTCATCAAGCAATTCTTCATCAGAATCAACTTCAGTAATGATAGGTTGAACTTCAGAAATGTTTGATGTTTCCCCTTTAAAAACCACAACTTTCTTATCAACATTAGTTTCATCAACTTGATTAGTGTATATCTCATAAGTTCTAAGAATACTCACTAATTCATTTTGACTTAACTTATCAGTATCTTTTGCCTCTTCAATAGCACAAATTTTAGCATCAAATCTTTTAGGAACAGATCTTAATATCTTATGAACTACTCTAACATTAGAAATAGGGTCACTAAGAGAATGTGATTCATTGATAATCTCACTTAACCTTTCATTGTAGGCTGTAATTGTTTCATCTTCCCTCATTCGGAGATTCTCAAATTTTGTCCCCAACATTCGAAGCTTAGTCCTTCGAACACTGTCTGAACCCTCACAATACTCTTGCAACCTGTCCCATGCATCTTTAGAAGTAGAACAATTAGATATAATTTTAAACATTGAAACATCAACAGAAGTAAAACTAGCATTTAAAGCTTTAGAATTGTAGCTTGCTGTTGTTATTTCATCAGCCGTCCAGTCAACTTCTCTCTTGAGTTGAACTTCACCATTTGCATCTACTGGTCTTTTTGGAGCTTCCCAACCTGTAAGTACAGTCCTCCAAGCACGTTCATCATCTGACTTGATGTACATACGCATCTTAGGCTTCCAATAAGCATAATTCGAACCATCTAAAACAGGTGGCCTAAGTGTCGTGGATATGTGATGTGTTTCCATTGCTAACCTACACTAAAAACACACTTGACCAAAGATCTAACCTAGTGTTGTCAGGTATCGGCTCTGATACCAATTGAAAGTGTGCTGTGGTATAGTGTTTAAGTTTAAGTAGAATAATGCTGTACTAAATGTTGTGACAAATTGTACAACACTGACTCTAACAGAATATTAGAAATTAAGATACACAGCGGAAGACTTGAAACACTAAAAACAAACGTGACACAATGGAAATAATTTTTCACATAGATTTTATAAATAAAAATCTATGCGAGCCTTACGGCGAAATTCAATACTTATCTTCAAGTACAAATGTTGTGTGAAATGTTACAACAATAACCTTCACAACTGAAACTACAAACGAGGCAGGTGCCTTGTTCTAAAAACGAACTAAGTGTATAAAGTATACACTGTTGAAATGCCTAGTCTATCTATGATTACACTCTCAATAGATAAGAAGACACACAGCCATACGAGTGGGATACTTCGTATGAACTAAAAGGTAAAACTACTGGCCACAATTCCTAACAGGGATGAATGGTCTAGGAGATTGATCGAATAGAATACACTGAATTGAGAAGCCTTCAATCAGTATTTATAGAAGTGGGGTGCTGATTCTAGAGGCTTCCATATTGAGATCCTATTTTTTAGGAATTCAACTTCCATGATCTTTCTAGATCCTTCTTGAATGCTCCAGGTCGTTCTAAATGATTCCAGGCTGTTCTAGCATGTTCTTCAATGTTCTGGAATCTTCCAGGTTCCAGATCCTTGTAGAAGCTTCTAGATCCTGCCAGAAATGCGACAACATTTAGATCAACATTTAATGTAGCATTTCAGAAAAGACTTAGAAAAAAATATCGAAAGGTCAAATTAAGATGTTGTTGATAATGTTAAGGCATTTAAGGATTAACAACATCTACAAAAACAACAATATATTTTTTTTTCTATTTATGTAGCTTTAGTTAACTATAAGAAAATAATGAATACTCTATAAATTAATAAATAATTATATTATAAAATAATAAAAATTTATATTTTAATATATATTGAAAATATAAGGTCAAACAACAAATATCTATAATTACAAAATAAAATTAATTGCCATCTTATTTTAAAGATAATTTTTAATAAGAAAATCCCAAATAAAAACTGTCCTTATTAAAACTATATAAAAGAAAAACTTATTAAACCCTTACTTATATTTAATATTTAAATATTTTAAATAAATTCAAAAAAAAATCTTATTAAAACCTTACTTTTAACCGAATAAATTTCCTTTGAGATAAATTTAAATTATTTTCAAATTATATTATATTTTAATTTAATATAAGAATTATATATTAGATTTTTATAATTATTTTTTCAATTTTATGATAATCAAATAGTTAAAAAGCTTGGGAAAGACTTGTGTGAAAATTCCTTACGTGTACTTATGTGTAAAATGGTGTAAAACATACAAAATTTGCATATATTAAGTAAATCACAATTTTCGCGGGTCAACTTTTAATTTCGCGGGTCAACCCATTTTTAATGGATCATGAATATGCAGAAAATAGTTAAAATTGAATGCAATAAACTATTTTGTCCTAGTGGTATAACTTTATTTTCTCCATTAATAGGTGGTTCAAACCTCAATGGAACTTTTTTTTTTTATCAAAATTAAATAACACGCATTAAATCATAAGAACTTTTTTTTTTTTTTTTTTTATCAAAAGCACATAATTATAATACAAAGCCTTTTTTTTTCTAACACACAAAAAAAAAAAAAAAAAAACAAGAGATTAACATACAAAATATCAATAGAATCACACACATTAAATCATACATTAAATCATGTCGGTAGTAGGAAGAATTATATTACAAAGTCTTTTTTATTTTAACACACAAAAAATAAGAGAGTAACATACAAAATATAAATAGAATAACACACATTAAATCATGTCGATAGTAAGAAGAATACACAAAATACTAAGACAATAGCCCACAATTTTAATGTGTGTTACTAGCTGTTTTATAAATTAATGTAACATTATCACAATTTTTATGTAAAATAGAATTGTACCCTAACACTTGACACATTATTACAATTTTTATGTAAAATAGTATTGTACCTTACACTTGACAGTACTACATTATTGCACTTGACAGTATTACATATTGAAAAACCTAATTTTATCACCAAATCATCATTCTCTTCTTCTCTAAGGAGGGTTTTCTCAAGCAAGGTTTTAATGGCGTTCCGACCTGGCTCGACATGTGAGTTTATGGTCCTAAAGTTTCTTTTCTTTTATATTATCTACCTTTTATTGTCATTCTCTTCTTATCTAATCACATTATGCACCACTTTACCATCCTCTCATTCCTCTTACACATTCATTGTCTTTTTTTTTTCATCACGAGTGCACCTTCTCTTAACAGCATCACACTTGAAAGGCATAAAGTATAACGACATTACTTGATAGTATTACACAATTACACTTGATAGTGTTACATAAATTACACTTGATAATGTAACAATGTAACGATTTTTTTAGGATATTATTTACAACATTACACTTGATAGTATTACACAAATACAGTTCACAGTATTACACAATTACACTTGACGGTATTACACAATTACAATTAAATATCAACTCATTAGCTAAGGTGAACATATTACACATAATATCAACAATATGTCAATAACACACATTAATCCACCTCATTATATAGTAAAACTCCCAAAAACACATTACACATACATTAATGCATGTCAGGATGATATAAAATACTAAGACAGTAACACATATTAATACATGTCAGTATCATATAAAATAACAAGACAGTAACACATATAAAAAATGGACATAAGACCCGAACATCTGATTTTGAGTTCTAGACTCTATACAAAATCGAAATTAAAATCAAAACCGAACATCCCACCTGAAAGGTATACAATATAACAATATTGTTTGACAGTATTTAACAATTACACTTGACAGTGTAACAATATAACAATTTTTATGAGATAGTATTACAACATTACATTTGACAGTATTACGCAAATACACTTGACAATGTAACATCATGACAATTTTTATGGAATAGTATTATGACATTACACTTAACAGTATTACACAATTACAACTTAATATCAACTCAGATGAATACATGTCCAATTTATAATAACCAACCCACTGTTAAACTAGTACTATCCAATTCCAATGTAGAATTAATTGTTGGTGCAACCAACTATTAGCTCCCATTTAGAATGAATTACAAGATAGAACACTAGAGTAGAATAAAAAATCTCGTATCAACCAAAATCTGATGTTCTAGATCAAATAACCTAGTCCATGCTGTAAAATCAGACCAAAATAAGAGAATGAAATAACAAGATATTTACAGCTACATGACTTCCTATATCATCTCATTTTTCACGAACAAGCTAGTCTTGCAAGAGGTAACACAAAACATTGCGAAAGCTTGATAACACATTATAAACCAGACTTAAGTCTATAACACATCTTACATCTACGCATTTCAAAGACAAGAAAATAAATTAAAAGGTAAAAATAAACAATTTGTTGACCCTGCAAACTTCACGTGATGCTTCAGCTATGTCTCCCTGAGCACCAAATACTCAACATCTACTTCATACAAATTTTGCAAACACTTAAAGCAATTATTCTCACAAACATAATATTTTGCAAAAAGCCCCTAAGATGTGTTTTCCAATTACTAAAAACAGCAATACCAATTCCATTGTATCCTAAATTGTCTCAAAACATTTTCTATAACCACCATCCAAATGCCCGCCTAGTCCCTACATATTACTACTTGTTGTTAGAAAAATGACGATCGAAATGTGTTTTCTCAACCGCAGATCAAAAGAGGATTCAAAGACAAAAATAATTACTCTTGCGAAAATTTGTCAGCTTAATAATTAGGAATTGATTGAAAAACGCAGTTTCTTTAGATCAATATAAATATATCACGACAAAAAATAGAAATTGCAGAGAAAAGAGAATACCAAATGAAGAGCAGAAAAATGTGCATGCATCAAAATAGAAGAAGAGTTATAATCAAACTATCATATCCGACTTAAATCCTTGTAATTCATCAGACTAACGAAAAAAAAGTCTTATCTAATTCAATCGCAAAATTAAATCAAAACGAAGCAAACCTGGGTGAAAGCATCGGGATCGTGAGGAAACTCATTCACAACTTCAATACTATAAATTCGATCGATATTTGGCTTTAAACCAATCGCGCTACCCATGTTTGATGAAACGCTATAAAAAACCAGAACAGACAGAGATAAAACAGCTGAAATCCGTTGTTGGACAATGCCGCCATTTTCTTCCTCCTTCTAGGGCTCGACGATGAAGAAATTGGAAGAGAACAATCACTACAAGAAAACAGTGAAATTCCAACAGAAAAATTCCAACGGATTTTTGCAATTTTTCTGTTGGAATCAATGATTCCAACGGAAATTCCAATGAAAATACGACCGTTGGAAAAGTGGGCGTTGGAATTGAAAATTTCCAACGAAAATTCCAGCGGAAAAAAATTCCGACGATACATTCCAACGGATTTTAATCGTTGGAATTTTGAACTGTTGAAATATTTTTCAATGAAAATTCCATTGACAATTCCAACGATAATTTTCCGTTGGAATCTTTTCCAATGGATTTTGACCCTTGGATTTTTAACTGTTGGAAAATTATCCAACGCAAATTCCAACATAATTTTTTTTGTTGGAATTTAAACTCCAACAGATATTTACCATTGGAATATACAATTGTTGGAATTTTTTCCATCACAAATTTCATTGTCAATTCCATCCATAATTTTCTATTGGAATTATCCAACGGATTTTGGTCATTGGAATTTCAATTGTTGAAAAATTATTTATCTCAAATTCCTTTATTAATTCCAAAGGCATTATTTCATTGAGATTTTACATATATCGATGGAATATTGAATTGTAAAAAATTAGCATATGCAAATTTCAACGGGTACATAATCTTTGTAAACAAATCTATAATAATTCCAAAGTCTAAGTACATATCTTAAACAAATAACATTACAAACATAAACAATACGTTTTGCGTATCAAAATCATATATATCAATTCGTTGATCAACCTCTTAATTCTCATCAACAACAAAAGAAACTAAAATCATTACATAAATATTTAGTCCTATGAATCACCATCATCATCAAAGTTTGTCTCCCATTTGGTTCAATGTGGCCCAAGCACTCAAAGTGGCAAGCTTAACGCACAAGAGCTAGCGTTTTATGTTTTCATACTCGCTTTATCTCATCTTCATGCTCAGGTTCCCATCTACAATAATTCAACCAAAAAAAAAAAATCAATAACCCTTTTAGATTTATTTATAATCATGAATTATCAAAAAAAATTCAAGTAGAATGCAACTAAATAGTATAAACATTAGCAATCAAATAAGTTTATAAGCTTTTGATATTACCTGAAATAGTATAAACCACATGTTCTTCACATTTTCAGGGATCTCGCTTCATAAGTTCACATTGTTCATATTTAATCTTGATGGCTGAAGGTAAGAACCTGTTAAATAATAATTAAGAAAATTAATGTTCATCTAAACAACATCCAATACAACCCAAGTAATCCCAACCACAAGCACAAACCAAAAATAAAATCCAAACAAAAATTCCTATACTACTCTGCCCTCCAAATAGCAAAACTCAGCAAGAAATTCAGCAGGTAATTGTCAAAATAAAATGAAACATAATCAAAAGGACCAGATTGAGATTCTTCACTTTCACATTATGCTTCTTCGTCTTATTCTATACGCTCATCGACTTTATTA
Organism: Galeopsis tetrahit; assembly: GCA_963675135.1. Taxonomy (NCBI): domain Eukaryota; kingdom Viridiplantae; phylum Streptophyta; class Magnoliopsida; order Lamiales; family Lamiaceae; genus Galeopsis; species Galeopsis tetrahit. The sequence goes on from OY776134.1 coordinate 24,736,160, forward strand.
TCTTGAATGGTTTTAATCTTCTGGACTATATAGTTTTCATCTTCTAGAAAAACCTACTTATAGGATCAACACACTGTACTATAGACCACTTTAGAGATTTTGTTTCAAATTATTTTTTATTTTTTATTCACAATCTATTATTCATGATATTGAACCTTGATAATGAACCTGTTAGTACAAGAAACATTATCAACTTAACAACAATTTCATATTTGTAAAGAAATGTTACACATTAACAACTGAACCAAGCAGGGTAAGAACTCGAGTTTGTTCATCCAATGGCTGGTCATACACTTTTAAGTTGAGTTTGTTCTACAATATGCAACAAACTACATAACTGTTATGTAACAAGAATCGTGTACATACATTTTAAGATGGAGACTTTATGATTCCCCTTCAGAAAGAAAATAGTAACAAATTACGTTCCCTTTTATCATAAGAATGAACGATAGTCAAGTCAATGTATTCTTCATGTAATTCTATGTTTATCATGCTAATCAGATTTGATATAAGACAACCTACCTGAATACAATAATTTAATCAATACCTAAATTTAGGGTCCAAGGATCAGTTATTCCAAAATCCTAGAAATACTCACGATTCAGATTTAAAAAATCAGATTTTAAAAAATTAGATTTTAAAAAATCAGCAAGATGAATGATAACCTCACCACATAATAGAACACAACTCAACTCTACCTAACTTCACCATTATATCCTAGATTCTATATTGGCAAAACCATACATGAATAGCAACTTCATACAATTTTTTTTTACACTCACTCACCTAGCTGCTCAAACTCACAAGGAATGCAATACACTTCAGAAATGTAGTCGAGAATTACATTCCGATTGAAGCATAAACGAATATAAATTATGAAGCGATACACTTTGTTCTGAACAAGAAAAAAATTACAAAATGATGGAATACTACATTTGAAACTATTCTGGGTCAAGTTGTCAACAAACTTTGAAGAGAGCTGCAGCCAAAAGGGAGAAAATGAGAGTGAAAATCCATGTGGACCAATAATTGGTGATACTAAGCTACCTATTATTTTCTCTCTAAAGCAGACCTATTAAGAGAAACAACTAATCAGAGTTGTAGTAAATAAGATAATGCCATAAGGAGAAAAAACTCTAAATATTCTCTACTAAGATGGCATTTCTCTGCTTTAATACACAACTCTTAAATTAGATTATTGGTAAAATCTTAACCACAAAGCAAGATTCAATCACAGTTTTTGAGTAAAGTGCCAGTAACTAAATGAACCCATGTTTATCTAAAAGACTCCAAAACTGAATAATGGGAAATAAATCTACATATATTATTTTCTGACTAAAAACAGAGATTTAAACATCATATATTGTGAACCTCAAGGATGAGCGCCGGAAAGCTTCTTGGTATTTAGGATAAATGTGTGCAAATATTTGTAAGAAATAATAATGGTGTGTGATTATTTAACATTGTAGCCTGTAACATACCTTTAGGCGAAGAATGGAGGTGGGCGACTGGCCGCTGGGGAAGGGAGGTAGGCGACTGTGTGCGGCGAACGGGCGAAGCCGCGAATGGGAAGGGAGGCTGACCGCTCTGTGCGCTCACCGCTAGGTGCGGCCGTGCGGCGTCGGCAGGCGGCGGAGTGATAAGTAGTTTTTTTTTTTACTAAGGCTTGAGGTTGGGGACGATTGAATCAGCAGAAAGCATGGATAATCTGAATTTTTATGATCTCTTATTGCGGTACTGGGAGGAGAATTTCATATTGAAAGTAGTCTAGGGTTTTTCTTGTTTCTGCGTGAGATATGAGGAGCGGGAGTTGAGATTTTTTTTTACCGCCGAAATGTTCCTCAAATTTTCAGTATTTTTTTTAAATAAAATCTTTTGTAAAATGAGAACAACCTCTTTCCATCCTTAATTTTCAAAAAAAATAAAAAATAATTAATATCACTCTGTCCAAACCAAAAGTGTGATCATTTTTTATATATATATATACTTTAAAAAAATCATATTTTAATTATAAGGAATATATTTAATATAAGAGTAAAAAATATATTTGATAGATACTCAATCTTGTTAGTAAAGTAGAAAAAATATTCAAAAGTTAAGTACTCCCTCCGTCCGCCTATAAGCTTTCCATTTTACTATTTTGGTATGTCCGTCTATAGGCTTCCCATACCTTTTTTGGTAAGTATTTTTTCTTACACTTCACTTTATATCTTACTTTTTCTCTCTATCTCTCTCCTCTCTCAATCACATCACTTGTATTATATCTATTATTTAATCACTTTTCTTAATCTCTGTGCCAAAAAGTAACGTAACACTTATAGGGGGACGGAGAGAGTATTTAAATAGAATAAGCAAGTTTTTTATGGACCCAAAAAAAGAAATGAGCACACTTTTGATGGACGGAGATAATAACTTTTTCTTCAAAACTATTTCCTCAAATCATATTCAATAATTTATGTGTAGTTACAATATGTGTTATGGTTTTATTTAATAACAAGATGCATACATCTTTTTTAAATATTTATATTTTAGTTATACTGTTTTTCTAATTTCACTAAAGTAAATATATATATATATATATATATATATATATATATATCAATTTCACATTTAGTTATACTTAGTTATCATAAAATGTACTAATGTTTTTATTAAAGTGTCAAGTTATACTCGTCATTCTAGAATATAATTGTATGGTTAACAATGTAGAATTTAACTCTGATTTCTGATTATCGTTTTGCAGCGAGTGACCACTTAAAAAAATTTACGTATATTTCTTGGATGCCGATGAATAGCTATCTAATTCTTCAAAAGGCACGAGATCAGAGCCCTGAATAATCTCATTGTTTCATGAAGAATAATAAATCATTTTAGTGCTCACTTTGTCTTAATTTTTTATTATACCATTGAAGGGGAGCCAGTCTACAAGAGTAGATAGAAACGGAAATGCAACTGCCCCACATAAATATTTTGAGAATCGTTATATGATTCTATCCTAAATTGGGGCCTTACTTTTTCTTCCACTAGCAATTTGCATACGGACTTGAAACGAAGTCTTAGTTTATATGCAATGTATGTTATTATTCATTCTAACTCGCAAGACTTGACTTACCATAATCCGTACTCTTGTACTTAATTTTTTTCTAAAACAATTATAAATAATAATATTACATTTTAATCATTACATTATTTTTTGTAATTGTGAGTTAGTCTCTTCGTATTTTACTATATTACATGTTTTTTTACTAGATTACTCATTTTTGAAAATAAAGTAATCTTATCATTTTAAATACTATTAAACACATCATCTACACTATCACTTTAAATATTATTAAATATTTTTTACATTAAAAATCGTATCAAAGTTAAATAAGTAGTTAAGTAAAATATGGAGGGTGTATTTATCATATATAACCTTTTCTAAATGAATTTTTTTTTTTTTCTAAATGAAAATAAGTAGGAGTAATAATGTAATATTGTATAATTAATTATAGTGCATCTCAAAAATAAAATAAAATAAAAGGCGGGCACCTTCCCTCCAATTCTCGTGATCTTTCCCAAATTCAGAATTGTATTTTGTTTTCTTGCTCCATTTCTTGGAGAAATTCCTGTTTGAAACAACAAGAGAGACAAAGGGGGTGGAGAAATAATGCAAGGCGTTTTACAATCAAAAGGGCTTCTTTCAATGCCTACAAACCCCAGACCCCAGAATCAGAGCTTTTTCTCCTCCGTCGCCGTCGCAGGGTTTAAAGGTATCGATTCAATCCGATAAACCCTTCACTCAAATCAGGGCTACGCAATCAATTTTCATTATCTGGTGATGGATTTTTCCAAACTCCATGGATTTGTGATGAAGCCTCAATTGATTGGTCAAAAAGTATAGGTTTCAATTACTTTAATTCCCAATTTGATATATACGCCTCCCCTGCAACTCTAATTCGCGGATTCTTCTACTATGCCCACCGTCTTCTTGTCTCGCTCTTGCCCCGTCTGCTGTCTTGCTCCCTTGAAGCTGTTCGTTTTCAACTATTTTAAAGTTAAATTTGTTTTTGTTGAGTATTCGTTTGCAATAGATTCATATTTCTTGTTTTTTAATTTATTAGAGTCATTTTGTTGTTTCTTACGATTTTATTCACTGATTACGTTCTTGAGTTGATTTCGCGGTGCAGAGCTTGCGATTTACTTGACAAAATCCAGTTTCTGGTATGTAATTTCTTGGTGTTTGATGGATTCCTACTTCTTAGTTCTTGCTGAGAATTTTCTTAGTTTGATTGGGAGCAATTCAATTTATGTTGTTTTTGGGGATTGAGTTTCACTGATTAATATTTTGGGGATTAAGTTTCACTGATTAGTGTTCAGATTTACTGGCCCAGTATGCTTATTATCCCTTTTTCTTGACAGCCTGATAACATATAGTTCATATATACTAGTAATATATACGGAGTAGATTATAATGTATGTGGTTTTAATAGAAAGCCAAAGAGTGTTCCTCATGTAATGTATGTGGTTTTGATAGAAAGCTAAAGAGTGTTCCCCATATTTTCACAGGTAAGGGCATTCACATTTTCTCCAAATCCTGTATGTTGCTTCTCATTTTTTGTTCAAGATGTCTATTTACGAACCATCTAATCTTGAATTCGTAACCCATATTTTTAGAAAAATGCCTAAGCATTTTTTCAAAAAGTGTGGATGTGTACTAGTTTTACATTACTTGCATACTATATGATTTAGATTTCTTATGACCTGAGAGCTCTGCTAGGTAGGTTTTTTTGTTTTTACCTATTGCTACATTTACTTGCTCCCGACTGGTAAAAATTTGTAGTGAGTCTTTGATAGTTAAATCTTTTGTATATTTCATAACTTTCTTCTGCAGCCAGCTTTCAGTAGATTATTTTCAATGGGACAATAACTAAGTCATTTGTTAGTCTAATTAACTTTGATAATTTGTAATTAACAATGTTTAATATAAGACATTTATTAGTGCAGGATATGAGTTCTTAGCCTTATGTACTGCTTGTAGCAAGATAGATTGGAGCACAGCCTGGTTTTATTGGAAACTGGACAAAAACTTATGAGTCTGATTCATACTCTCCCTTTCGATTCTTTATTTATTTTATTTTAGCTTTATGAAACATTCTTAATGAATTGTTACAGAGACATTCAAGACACATCATTACATCAATAATGGAGGATCTTATTCCCGCTGTAATATCCCAATTGAGAAACTTGAGAGAGAGTGGTAAGCCAGCTATTAATTCCCTCAATTAGAGTGTTGTGTAGTTTTTCTTCCAAATAAAGAAAATGGTCAAATATGTTTAGTTTTTAATCATTTTTTAGGAGGTTGTCTGATCTCAAGGGAACAACCAGTCCATGAATTTCCCTGAAACTTGAGATACATGAAGGTATTGTGAGTACAATACAGTTGTATAAAAATAATCCTCTTGATAATTTTATTAGGGGAAAGGTAATGTTCAAGTCATTGTGTTGTGATGCAGGATTTAAGAAAACACCACATTCTAAGAGAAATGTGATACTTTGAAAATTGAAATGGCGTTTTTCACTTCTATAAAGTTGTCGTTTGGAGGCAGTGCTACCATCCTAATACCAATTTGCTGCTGGTAATGCTCACTATCCTAAATCATTGTTGTAGGGCTTGTGAGTCATAAGTTCTTCAGGATTTCCTGTTTTTCACCTAGCCTCCCAATTGTGTTCAGTGGAATATTTTTTGTTTACCTTTAGTGGCATAATTATTATCCTCCCAATTGTGTTCAGTGGAATATTTTTTGTTTACCTTTAGTGGCATAATTATTATGAGTGCAGAGATTTTGTCGCGTGATGTACTATTTCATAAGATTTATTTACTTATCTCTGTTTATAATCTTATGGATAATTGACAAATCTCTTTATGTATGATTTTAGGGGGTTTGATTTGGTCCAATTTAAATCTCTTTATTTTTAAAATTGTCACTCATTTTTTAATTTCCTTTACACTTCACTAAATTGTTCAAAATATTCCTAATTTATTTTACCCTACACACCACTAAATCTCATTTTATTAAAAGTGTGTCGAACAACCTGTACAAATTATTAAGGGATGGTGGGAGTTAATATTAATGTTGGGCTAAAGTTTGTTTTATGAGAGGGTATCTATAATTTAATTATAATCGTACAATGAGAATTTTTATCACGAAAATATGAGAACCATTACAACTATTTAACATAGTTGAAAATTTCGTTGGACAATTAATTAAAAAAATCTAACAATCTCAGTTGGATAAGGGGAACTATTCCAACGGGTCAACATCAATTCCACAAGTCATTAGAAATTCTGTTGGAATTGGATGTAAAAATATTATTTTAATTTAGGAAAACCATTCCAACGGTCTTGTGCAAGTGGAATTTTCGTTGGAATAACTAAAATAAATTCCAACGGCATCATGTCGTTGGAAATTTTGTTGGATATTATATACAAAAATAACATTTGATTAGGGGAACTATTCCAACGAACTAATGTCAATGGAATTTTCGTTGGAATAATTAAAGAAAAATCCAACGATAACAAGCCTTTGGAAATTCTGTTGGAATTAGATGTAAAAATATTACTTAAATTTAGGGAAACCATTCCAACGTTCTAGCACAAGTGGAATTTTCGTTGGAATAATTAAAATAAATTCCAACGGCATCATGTCGTTGGAAATTTTATTGGAATTCGGTAAAAACATATCATTTGATTTAGTGTAACTATTCCATCTGTCTAGTGTCATTGGAATGTTCGTTGGAATAATCTATTTTTAAATTCCAATGAATTTTCCAATGGTAAATTTCAATGGTTACTGTAATGTGTTGGAATCTCTGTTGGATTTTTCCAACGGTTGTTTATGTCGTTGGAAAAACTGTTGGAATTTCGAAAATTCCAACAGTTTATTTCTCGGTTGGAATTTTTTCATTGGAATTTCACTGTTTTCTTGTAGTGAATGGTTGTTCGAAAGAGGAGAGTTTTACAATTACAACTTTTCCTTTGGGTCTCACTAGGGCGGCGGGCAAGGGGAGGGTTTGGCGCGGTCGGGAATGGAGCAGGGGGACGCGCGGAGGAGGACGGCGACTCACTGTGTGTAAATCGCACACAGTGAGAGTGTGGGATTATCATACTGAAGGATTTGCATAAAAGTTTTTGCAAAAAATTTATTTTACTTTCATTTAAATTTTCAAATCAAATAAAAAAAACTTGTTCCTAGTTATCTTAATTTTAAGCCACAAACCTATTATGATTATTTAAAACCACAACCAACCTTCATTAATATAGTATAATTAATAAATGAAATTAAATAGCATTTTCAGCACGTATAATTCTCATTCTAAGATTTTATATTTAAGTCTTATATTCTCTTGTTATTTTTGAATATATTAAGAAAATTAAATTTTAATTTATGAAGATAATTTAAAAATAAAAAAATATTCAAGTAAATATGAGGTTTAATAATTTTTTTTAAAATATTAAAATATAAGTAAGGTTTAAAATAAATAAATAATTGGTAGTTTTAATAAGGTATTCTTATTGTTTGGGAATTTTATTTTAAAGATATTTTTTTATTTGATTATTTTAAAATAATTAAATATTCTGATAATATTTATTTTTTAGTTATAATTTTTTTTTTTGTATGAAATTACCATTTTAATATATATTTTCAAATAATAATATAATTATTTATTAATTTATAAACTATTAATTATTTTTCTGATAGATAACTTTTTTTAGTTAATTAAAACTACGTAGTTAAAAAAATATTATTATTATTTTTTGTTGTTTTATTCTCAAATATCCACATACAATAACTAGAGAATGTCAAACAAAAAAAATACAAAGACATGAAGGAAATATAATAAAATTTAAATTGCATGCCACATCAGGATTGACATGTTAGTTTTATCCAATGACGAAAAATTGTGATATTTCATCAAAACATCACCGAAATTTTAGTATTTTGGCCCACCAATATGGATATTCACTTGAAAGAGATTTTTTCTAAGATATCGGTGAAATATCGATATTGGTATCGATATCATTTGGACCTAGTACAAAATTTCAGAGATATATCGCCGATATCGAGAAATATCGATATCATTTGGATCTAGTACAAAATATCTGAGATATATCGCCGAAATATCAGTGGAATATCCAAAATATCGAGTTGCTTGTTTTTTTTTTTTTTTTTTTTTTTAAATTAGCTGAATTTTTGTCCATGGGTACAAGTCCTTTGCAATTGAGTTGTCTTTTCGATCATTTTTATGTCATTCAAATGTTACTTTTGCAGTTTGCTCACAATGAATTATTGAGTAGAAAATAAGAAATATTTTGAATCACATTCACACTAACTTCATCCTCCAATATTTCGTTGCAGATATGATATTTCACTCATTTCTCATCTAACTCTTTTCTTCCTCATTTAACCACTTAACCTAAAAAATGGACCATCAAAATAATTTACTCTTTTATTATATTTTATAATTATGTGAATACTTCTTCATATTGTAGATTTCACTTAGAATATATTAATTTAATGAAATCATATATTAGCTTGTATAATATTATACCTTATGGTGTGTGAGTGTGTTTATATAAAAATTGCGTGTTTATTGGAAATTTGGAATATGTGTGTGCATGTGTGCCAAATATGTGTATTGATTAGAATATGGGGTGTTTATTGCACTTAATTTCTTATTATTAGTGTGTTTATTTGTTTTGGCCAGTAAAAAATGTGTGTTTATTGTACTTAATTTCTTCTAATTAGTGTATTTATATGTTTTGGCAAGTAAAGAATATTCGTGTTTATTGCACTTAATTTATTCTTATTAGTATGTTTTAATTTAGTAGATTTCACTTAGAATATATTGATTTAATGAAATTATATATTAGCTTGTGATAACTTACAATTTATTAATTAAAATATAATGTATTTAAAAGGTACTTATAAACACATCTATTTTTAGTGTGTTAAAATATGTGTGACAATAGACAATGTTTATTATCTTGTGTGGTAATTGGTATATATTCACACACTTATTATTTAATGTCGTTATAAAAACACATATTAACACACTAAAAATTTTAATGTGACTACATAATACTTTTTACAACATTTATTTTATAGTGTGATAAAAAGCGTCTGACAAAAGGCATTTTTTTTTATAGTGTAAGTCGAACAAGCATGGGCAAGACACTAGAACAACAAGTTCTTGATCACACATTTTGGGGTCATGTACAACACGTGGTGGCTATTTATGAGCCACTATATAATGTTCTTCGAGTGGTGGATTCTGGGGTGTTTCCTACACAAGATGAAGACCATGGATCTAGGGCAGGAGGTTCAGGGATAGGTGCCATCGATAAGGAATACATAAGAAGGCGTGCTTGGAATCAAGATGGGAGCTCAAGTACTGATATAGAATCATTTGCTTATAGTCTTGATTCGATGAGTATGGACACTGATCGTAGTGATCAAGAATCCTATGGTCACAACACTCGTGGGAGTTCACAATTCAATTGGAGCACTCCTAACAATTTTAATCACTCTCCCTCTCTCCCTCTCTCTCTCTCTCTCTCAGATGTCATATGAAGGTTCAACCTTGTCTCAACAATACGGTGATTGAGTAAGTCCACACCATCAAATTCATGGTCGAACAGTTGGACAAGATAGAACAACATACTATTGACATGTCCAAAACGATGTTCAGAATTGCTATAGCTTGATTGGTATCAGTATTGTTTAGACCAAGATGAAATTTCTTCATTTACACTTGAGCTTATAGCCATGTCATCATTTTGGTATTAATTGTCTTGTGTTAAATAATTATGAACAATTACTATATCGTTTTAGACTGATTTTGTATTTTGTTAATTGTTATTGATAGATTTGTCATTAAAAAATCATTTTGTATGGATTTTAGCCTAAATTTATGTATTAAAGTTAGTTATCATATTTTCTAAAATTTCATGTTAAATTTCCATCAACTTTTTATTTTTTTACCGATATCGATATTTTCCCCGATACATCCGATCCGTAAATTTAAGGTACTGATATTTTTGTCCTTGAGTTTACCTGCTATAGCAGATCGATAAACCAATTTCAAAATTTATAAAGACTTACAAGACCAAAATAAAAAAGTGCAAAACGTCTAGATCAAAAAAAAAAAAAAAAAAGGCCAAATTAATGGATTAAAAAAAACTTTAATCTCTTTTAATGAAAATATAAAGTAAGCTATTAAAAAAAGATTTTTTTTTGTAATTGTTTTTCTAGCTTAAACATCTCTAATGACTGAAAATTGAATATTAATTTATAAAATTTTAACATTAATTACTCCATCTGTTCCAAAAAACCTTTATACTTACTGTTCACCCATTTTTTAAAAAATATTATAATAAATAGAATTTTGAGATATAATTTTATAAAATAAATAAATAAGTGAGTTGACTTGTGTGTATGTATGGACCATAAAAATAATGACATTAAATGTTCTTTCGGACGGAGGGAGGAATATTTAAAATAAAAAGTTAGCAATTAAAAATATCCAAAAGACGATAAATTTTTATATAAGAAAATTGACATTTAATGAAAGAAAATTGACATTTAATGAAAAAAATAAGTTATACCATTTTGATATATAATTTAATAGTAAAATATTTCAATTCGATACACCAAACTTAGTTTCAACCAGCTAAAGATGATGTGATAGCCAACTTTGCATCGAACGACGTCTCACATCTTTGTCAAACTTTGTGGAATCCTAAAACCATTCTCATAATTGAGATTCAAAGATCAACAAACAAAGAAGAACTTGTAATTGAATTTTAGGAAATGGAAGTGATGATTCGAATGATACAAAAGCCCTTGATAGTCTTTATAGACTAATCAAGTTTAACAATTAATAAATCTCTCTTAACTGCCTAACCAACTATATTTTTAACAATACAAGATAAGGGAGTGTATCTACCAATACTGAGGGTGTATTGGTTTTTAACTAGGGGGTGTATTTACTAACCCTTTATACCCCCTTAAAATGAGAATATATGTCTAACAGTCCCATTTTGGCTTTATGAGTGATGAAGGCAGCAGGAGGAAGTGGTTTTGTGAGAATGTATGTCAAGTTCACTTGAGTTGGTATGTGGATCAAGGTGAGTAAACCTTCTCAGATCTTCTCTCTTGTGAAATGATAGTCCAAGGCAATATGTTTGGTCCTTTGATGGAGGCATGGATTTTGAACAATGGAGAAAACACTCTTGCTATCTATATACATAGTTGAGGGGGTGGTATGTTGGATCTTCAAGTCAGCAAGGATGTAGTGCACCCATTGTAGCTCATATGTGGTGGAAGCCAATTAATGCCCTGTACTTAGCTTCTGCAGATGACCTGCTAACAGTGGATTGTTTTTTATATTTCCAAAAGATTAGTGAATCACCAAAGTAAATGCTATAACCAGTGATGCTTCTTCTAGTTTGAGGACATCTCCCACAGTCAGAATCAGAGAAGACATGCAATTTAAAGACATTGGTTTTAGGATAAAAGAGACCAGTGCCAGGATTACCTTTAATGTACCTGAGTATTCTGTGAACAACAACAAGATGTGATTCAATGGGAGCTTGCATATACTGACTCACAATTTGTATTGTATAAGATATGTCAGGTCTGGTGACAGTAAGATAGAGAGGTTTGCCAACCAATTTTCTGTAGTGTTCAGGGTTTTTGAGAGTGGGAGATTGTGTATCACATGTGATTTTAGAGTCCATAGGGGTGGAGCAAGGTTTGCTCCCCAAATAGCCAGATTCATGCTACAAATCAAGGGTGTATTTCCTTTGTGAGAGGGTAATACCAGCTTTGTTTCTAGCAACTTCAATACCTAAAATATATCTCAAAATACCAAGATCTTTGATAGTAAACTTGTTATGTAGATAATGTTTAATAGATTGAATATCATCAAGGCTAGTGCCTGCCACAATCAACTCATCTACATAACATAAAACAACAGTAAAGGCATAACTTGTTTGTTTAATGAATAAAGAAGTATCAACTTTAGATTGTATGAAACAAATGGATATTGAATAAATGGTTAATTTGGTAAACCATTTCTTATAGGCTTGTTTCAGGCCATAAAGACTCTTATTCAATTTACAGACTCTCCTATCATTATTAGAACAGTATCCAGGGGGAGGCACCATGTATATTTCCTCAGCTAAATCACCATGTAGAAAGGCATTTTCTAACGGTAGTGATTTTAGCCACAAGAGAAAAGGTGTCAAAGTAGTCTATTCCCTCTTGTTGGGTGAAACCTTTAGCTACTAATCTAGCTTTGTATCTTTCAATGGTGCCACCAGAATTGTATTTTACTTTGTATATCCATCTACAACCAATGCAATGTTTGTCTTTAGGTAAGTCAACAAGAGTCCATGTGTTGTTTTTGTTTAAAGCATCTAATTCTTGTTTCATGACATTGACCCAATTATTATTTAGAGCAACTTGTTTATAAGATTTGGGCTCCTGTATTTGAGAAATAGATGCAGTAAAATTTCTAAAAGAAGGTGACATCTTATGAGTAGATAGAAAATTTTGTATATGATAATGTGTACCAGAAAAGAAGTGTTAAGTTTGGTATGATCCACAGAAGCAGGTAAAGTAGTTTCATAAAGATGAAGATAAGCAGGTTGAGTTTTGATTCTAGAAGGTCTTGAAGTAGATTCAATGATAGGAGTAGAATTATTAGGCTCAGTATCCATGTTAACTTCATTATTATGAGTGGGTGGATCAGTGGTATCATTAATAGTAGAGTCATTAGTATGAGTGTGTATTTCATTGGATAAATCAGAGTGGGTATACAGATCAGTGTTATCATCATCAACAAGATCATCAAAAGTATTAGTAGAAGAGTTTTCTTTAGATAAAGAATGTATATTGTTATTATTATTTTGAACTTTGTCAGTAAAAGGGAATATTTGTTCAAAGAATTTAACATTTCTGGATATAATGAATTTACCAGTATTGGTGTCAAAAAGTCTGTAACCTTTGGTCCCAATGGGGTATCCAATGAAAATACATTTAGAGGCTCTAGGGTCAAACTTATGTCTGTGAGAAACCAAAGTATTGGCAAAGCATAAGTACCCAAAAGTTCTAAAGCATGAGTAGTCAGGTTTTTTGTTATATAACAACTCAAAAGGGGATTTGTGGTGGAGTGTGTGAGAAGGGATTCTATTAATGATATATGCAGCAGTTTTAATACACTCATTCCAAAATTTAAGAGGTAAAGAGGACTGAAACAAAAGGGCTCTAGCCACTTGAAGGAGGTGTTGGTGTTTTCTCTCCACAATCCCATTTTGTTGGGGTGTTTCAACACAAGAAGTTTGATGAATGATGCCCAAATTATGATAAAAATCAGAGAGAATGAATTCAGTACCATTATCACTCCTTAAAGTTTGTATTTTAATGCCAAATTAAGTTAAAACCATGTTGTAAAAGTTTTGCAAAGAAAGGCAAACATCGCTTTTAGCTTGTAAGAGATAGATCCATGTGCATCTACTATAATCATCCACAATAGTAAGAAAAAATATATGGCTAGAAATAGAATGAGTAGAGAAGGGACCCCAAACATCACAATGAATCAATTGAAAAGCATGATTTGCAACATGCATTTCTTAGAAATATGTCCCAGCCTATTATGCCACCACAAATCAAAAGTGCAAGAACTATTGTTAGAATGAACAGTAGATGTAGAGAATCCTAAGGCAGAATTGCTAGCAGGATGAGCAGTTTGTTAGAGGTAAATGCCTCTAACTTGATCAGCAGTACCAATCACCATCTTGGTGGTATTGTCCTGTAAAACACAATGTGAGGAAAGAAAACTCATAGTACAGTTGGAGTATCTAGTCAAGTGGCTTATGGATAAAAGATTAAAAGTAAAGTCAGACACATATAAAACATTATACAAGGTTAAATGTTCATTAATGACAATGTTGCCCATGTGTGTGGCAATGGATATAACATTTTAGGCAAAGAAATCTTGATATTAGACATGGAGGGAGGAGTGGTGAACAAAGAAAGATCAAATATCATGTGATCAGTAGCACCAGTGTCCATAATCCAAGTAGAGACTCTAATAGAATCTAAACAGGTACTAGGAAGCATACCTGGATCAGAGGTATTTTTTAGCTCTTCAATGTGGACAACAGAGGCTCCTACACCACAGAGTGAGGCATGTCCCTGCTCTCCCATGTTTGCTGTATCTTAGAGAAACTCACAAATTTATCATATAGAGCCTGATAAATAAGAGGATTTGATTCCAAGGGTGTGTTCCCAATGGAAAGGTTGGCAGCTTTGGGAAGATCTTTATTTGGGGGACCCCTAGAGCCTCTCTATCCAGGGGGAAAACCAAAATTTGGAAGCATCTATCCACAGTATGACCTAGACCATCACAATGACTACACTTAAGTGGTTTTTTTCAATCCTTATAGAATTTGGCATTCCTTGCTGCCATAGCAATGTAATCAGGGTGAATGGGGTCAGGGACAGTATTCAAATTTCTTTGAGACTCTTCTTGAAGTAAGAGGTAATAAATTTTGGACAAAGGAGGGAATGGGGATTACAACAAAAACTGGCTTCTAATGGTGCTATAAGAATCATGTAAGCCAACCAAAAATTTCATAACAACATCTTGTTCTAAAGTGGTGGTCATCAATTTTGGGAGACCACAAGTACAACCATCCATGGCACTACAAGAGCATTTAAGAACAGGAATAAATCTAAGATATTCATCCCATAGAGATTTGAACTGATTGTAGTATGAAACTAAGGATTGTGAACCTTGACTGATAGCACTTAAAGATTTTTCTAAATGGTAAACCCTAGTGCCATCAGATTGGACATAATGAATTTTGAGTTCATCCCAAACATCCTTGGCTAAAGAAAAGTACTCTAAGGTTTTTTTAATATCAGGTTTTATGGAATTTAGAATCCACATTAAAACAAGATTATTAGCTCTTACCCAAGCTGCGCAGATGGCTGGATCTTCTTCTTCAGAGGGGATCTCCAGTGAACCATCGATCAATCGAGCTTTGTTCTTCATGCTGAGGCCTCGTTTGATGGCGTGGCTCCAGGAGACAAAATTGGTGCCGTCGAGGGGCTCAAGAACAATTGAGACTTTAGGGTTGTCATTCTGATGAAGCGCTGTAATACCCATAAAATATGTATATATATATATATATTATCTAATTTATTCTACTATATTATAATTTCAAGATTTTTATTTTATTTTTCTTTCTTCTTCTCTTGAAATAAGTATTAAAACCCGTTTAATACTTAACACTTTAATTTTTTTAAATTTCTAGTCAAGCCCATACTAATTGTTGGTCCTGAAAGGAGTATATAACAAGTGTATGGGGGGGGGGGGGGAATACACTGGTATGCAGTTCTTCTTCAAACTTTGATCAACTTAACCAAATATGACTCTAGCAAGGTTGTCCTGGGCAACTCTGCTGAGATGTATAACTTCAGAGACTCAAGCTCCTACATCCACTTTCCCTGATTTAATAGGATAATTCCTTCACTCTTGGAATTAACTTGTTTTATAGTGCCAAGGTGCACTTGATCAAGAACACCACTCCTTGGTGAATTGATCCCTAGGATGTCTAGAGTCCTAGTACCCTTTCTCAACTCAGAACTGAACTGTTCTTCACTCAACAGTCAATTCCTCACACTTCTACTACTACAACCTTCTCACTTTCTCACTTGAAAGGTATAAGGGTTGAAGTAAGGTTCCAACTAATGAGATATCCTTTACAATGAAGACCAGTGTATAAGGATAGGATATCTCTCTAAGCTTTGTATGGATATACAATTGGGTTCAGCTTAGATGAAGTGTTTGAAGACTAAGATAGTCTCTTTGAAAGCTTGAAAGCACTTGAGCTTGTAGGATAGTTGGATATTGTTGAGATTGTTGGATGCTTTCAAATGGTCTTCACACTTCTGTATTTATAGACAAATTTGAGAATTTGCCCATTGGAGAGGCAGCCCCAAATGTCTATAAATGTCTTCCTTGAGCTCTTCAAGCTGGAAGACAGATTCTTGATAGTGACATGTCCTCATTTGGGAAATATTCCTTATTTCTTGGACAACTCTGCTTATCACTATCAGAAGACTTTGCTTATCAGCAAAGTTGGCATGCTCTCTTTAGATGACTTGGCTCTTTCTCTTTCCATGACTTCTTAGAACAGTTCATTGATCATTCATGGATTGGATAAGTGGACTTGACCTCTTCAGCATAGTTGGCCTTGAGTTCCAAAGCTTGTTCTGGTTCATTAGTGTTGAGACAATAATGTTGGACAACTCTTCTGAACTTTGACATTTATGTAGTAGACTTGATCTTTAGGATCTATTCCACTTAGTTGGTCTTCAGACAAGTTGTTCCATTATGGTTATACTTGATCAGCATACTTGTCCATCAGCAGACTTGGGGTCAATCCAAAACTGAGCCTTGAGGGGACTTGGAACAGAAATAAACTTCTAAGTATGTGCTCCCCCTCAACTAGTGCATCTATTATTCTAAGAGCTGCCTAACACTTCAGCTTCTCTACTTGTCTTATACTACATGTTCCAACAGTCCTGAAACATGTTCATGCAATCTGTCTTAACTAGTTGGCATGTCTTAAGGGGGTTTTGGTATCATAATCAAAACTCATTTTATTCCCAACAATTTCCCCCTTTTTGATGATGCCAAAAACTATACAATCTATGCAAAGGTGACTTGACTACACTTATTACATTTTTCTCTTCAGTAGGTTGACTGAAGTCAAGTTCCCTGAAAGAGAATGTGTTAGTGTATTTTCTGATTTCATTTGCATATAGGTTGACACATCAGACAAGTTGAGATTATGTAGCAATATTTCTTGATTCAGAATAAGTTCAACTATCATTCAATTAAAGATCATTACAGGCATGTTGATAGTTGAGCAAACATATCAGAGCATGAAAAAGTACATCAGAATCACTAAATAAAGTAAATGATCAGAGCAATATTTAACAAGATAATCTAACAGAACATTAATCCTTAAGTATCTGAGCAAAAACATATCAGCAGTCTTGATCAATTTCAGCATAGATGACCAATTTCAACAGATCAGCAACCAAGATAAGTTTTCATCCTATTCAGCACATAAGGGTCAGAAAACTTAGCCATTTAGAGATCATCCTCCTTAGGTGGCACCATCCCATATTGTGCCCACACTCTCCTTATCAACTCCATGGCTTCTTGGTTAGTTCCCTTTGGTCCAAGCACCATCCTGTTTAGCTTGAGAATCTCAAGGAACTCTTTGAGAATCTTTGATTGGTCAATCCATCCATCCAGCTTGGGAGGCATGTAAATGATTGGTTTAGGGGCAATGAATTCAATTCTTGCAAGGTCAGCAGCTGCAAGAAGTTGCTGATATAGCTCCCTGTAAAACTCAATCATGAATTCAGAAAAAGTGGAGTTAGTATCCTTTCCATTCCACCTGTCAATGACATAATAGTCATAGAAAAACTCCCTTTTTGCCTCTTCCCATTTGTCATTCGGCTGTATTGGCACCCATTTATCCAAGTGTGGATATTTGGTGTCCATGGGAATCAGTAGTTGTGGCTTCAACTTGCTGTATGTAGCTCTTCTTCTTCTTGGTTTCTGAAAATCAGCCCTTCTCTTGCTCTGTTTGCTTCTTCCATCAGATCCATCTTCTCTTGAGCCCTCATCATGGCTAACTTCTGCTGTGTTTCAGGATCCTTACCATATCCTTCTTGAAACAACTTTGATGGATCATTGACCAGCACTGTTGTCTTCTTCTTTGGTTGAGGTCCAAAGCCTTCTTCATACAGCTCTTCAACATTCTCAGCTGCTTTGGCACCTTCAGTGGACTTAGTCTCAGCAGACTTGTCAGATTCAGAAGACTTTGCTTTCTCAGCAGTCTTGGTCACTTCAACATTTTTGACCTTTTCAGCAACTTTAGATTTTTCAGCAGTCTTGGTCTTCTTGGAAGTAGGCTCATCTTCTTCAATTCTGGACTTAGGAGGGAGTTCAAGGCTGTTGGGAAAGTCAGTGAATGTTTCAGACTTTCTTTTGTTTCCCTTGGCCTTCTTGATTTGACCTCTAGTTTGGACACCTTCAGTATCTTTGGCCTTCTTGTGCTGAAGCCATTGAATTCTTCAATGCTATGGCTAATTACTCTTCTTCATCTAATTCATCCAGGTTCAGCACTGTTGGTTCCTTTCCTTTGCTTTTAGCAACCTTGTCCTTGCCTTTGTCTGAGCCACCAATGATCAAGGCACCTTTTGCCCTTGCTCGTTCTCTTTCCCCCTCTTTGGCAACATCAGAGCATTGTGGTTTGAGCTCACTCATAGTAGATGCCATCAAGGATTGAGCTTGGGTCTAGGACTTCATCTCTTCTAGCAAGTATACATTTTCATCATGTATATTTTGCATCCTATCACTGCTCAGGCTAAGGAAACCTAGAACAGGCTTCATCTTTTGCTCAACAACTTCTTCCATGGTTGCTTTCAGAGATGCATCTAGTTGTGCCTTTAGAAGCTCAGTAAGGTTGGCCACTGCACTCTCAGCAATCTTGGCTATGACATCTTGGGAAAACTTTTCTGAGGCTGCCTTCACCATTGCTAGCCTCATTTCCTCAGCTCTTTTCTTTTGCAAGACAGTCTTTTTCCAAAGAGCTTGCTTAACCACCAGTCTTAATGCTTTCACATTCTTGTTGTGGTTACTTCTTAGCAAGGTTTGCTCCTTCTCGACTTCTTTAGAAACTGAATCCATGCTTGCTTTTGCTTTCATGACTTCAGTGGAGATGGTTTGCAAGCCAGTCTCAACTCCACTGATTCTTGCCTCAATAGTGGGAAGAACAATTTCTTCAGATCCAGTAAGCCTCATTTCAACAGCTGCTAAGGTTCTACCTTGCTAATCCAATGCTCCTGAAGTTTCAGCATGAGCAGTTTGGACTTGATGAGCAATAGAATCCAACTTAGCTGACTGCTCTCCAAGAATAGCTTGAGCAGAGCTGGAATCAACATGGATTGGTGCTTCAGTTAGAAGATCATCTGTAAAAATTTGGTCAAAGGAAATACCTGCAATATCAGAAAAGTCAAAGGGGTTAGAGAATAAACACTCATCACCCTCAGTATTTTTTGCATAAGACTCTGATACATCAGCAGTCTTCTCCTCATTTTCAACTATTTCTTTTCTCCCTTCAATATTGATGTCCTCACACAAAGGATCAGGCCTCCTCTCATCAAGGGATTCTTGAAGTTCAGATTTGACTTCAAGAATAACCTGTCATTCATCACTTATTCCACCCTCATTTGGTGGTACACTCACTATCTTAATGATTACTACCTCTCTCTCATCTACAACTCCCTCTTGTTTTTCAACTACTTTCTCATTTTCAACTCCTTCTCCTAAACCTGCAGCATCTCCACCTTCAACAAGGTTCAAAGTGCTTTTATCACAGTTCTGGGGAGATCACAGTGCTTTTATCAACAGCCACTGAGTCATCCTGAATGATTAAGGGCTGATCAGTGTCCAACTCTTCTGACACTGAATAGGCCTTAATCAGACCAGCCTCTAAAATAGGAGCCTCAACATCTTTAGGTTGTGCCTTAGGTTCAGAAGAACCTTCATTGGCAGATGTATCTTTGTCTGTGTCACCAGCTTTGGTTAACACCTCTGAAGATACAGAGCCTTTCCTATGATAGGTTAAGAGGGGGTTGAAGGCAGTTGGGATTCAGGAAGGTTGGGATTGTATTCAGGAGGGTTGGGGTTTGATGGGTTTGAGGGATCATCAGGAGAATCATCACCATTTGAGCTGCTATCAGGGTGCCTGATACCCTTAGCAAGTCTCTCTTTCTCTTCTGCAATTTTGATATCTACCAACTTTTCAAACACATCCTCATCAATGAGGAATCTTGTCTTTAGTACTCCAGCAAAGTGTAGTAGTCTACTCTCCTCTACTTGCCACCAATTTGCACCATTTTCTTGGATGACTTGAGAGATTTCCATAATTGTCTTGTCCTTGACATCAACCAGCATTCTCAAGTCATGAAACATCTTCTGAATTCTAGGAAATTCAGCAAGTTGTGGGTATAAGTTGTCCACAGTAGCCCTTGATGTAATATTGGGTATGGACTGGTTGATTAAGAATCAAGCTAAAATCAATTGTCAAAGAAAAGAAGTAGCCCTACAGACACCCGAAGGGGATGAATTCACTTTTTTCGGGACTAATACCGGTACTAGACCTCGAGTAATTTCAGCAATGTTGGCGCTAAAGATGTTGAGAAAGAAAGGATGTCAAGGGTATCTTGCTAATGTGATGGGAACTAAGGCTCAAAAAGTTGCTATTGAAGAGGTTCCGATAGTCCGTGAATATCAAGATGTTTTCCCAGAAGATTTGCCAGGTATCCCACCAGATAGACATGTGGAGTTCACCATAGATTTGGTACCGGGATCTGCACCAGTGTCCAAAGCACCATACCTAATGGCACAGAAGGAGTTAGAAGAACTCAAGGTACAATTGCAGGAGTTGCTGGATAAGAAATTCATCCAGCCTAGTGTGTCCCCTTAGGGAGCACCAGTTCTATTCGTGAAGAAGAAAGTTGGGTCTATGAGGATGTGCATTGATTATAGAGAACTAAATCGACTCACAATCAAGAATAAGTATCCGTTGCCACGGATAGAAGATCTTTTTGTTCAATTGAAGGGATCCAGCGTCTTCTCTAAAATTGATTTGAGGTCCGGTTATCATCAAGTGAAGATAAAGGAAGGAGTTATACCGAAGACCGCATTCAGGACACGATATGGCCATTACGAGTTCATAGTGATGCCTTTTGGATTAAGTAATGCACCTGCAGTATTCATGGATTTGATGAATCGAGGTTTTCATCCGTTCTTAGATCAGTTCGTCATCGTTTTCATTGACGATATATTGGTCTACTCAAAGGATAGTGACCAACATGTGGAGCATTTGAGCATTGTATTGGAGGTACTTCGTAGGGAGAAGTTGTATGCAAAGTTCAAGAAATGTGAATTTTGGTTAGATCGAGTTGCGTTTCTTGGTCATGTGGTTACAGCTCCTGAAGAGATGTGGACAAGTGTCCTGAATTTCAATGGACAAGTGTCCTGAACATTTGACCAAGTCTGCTGAACACCACTTTTAGTTCCCCCTCAACTTATTAGCTTCTAATGATTTACTTGTCCAACTTTCCTGGATCAATTAATCCCAATTCTGCTGATAGCTCTAGAAATCTTACCTCTGCAAGTGGCTTTGTCAAAATATCAGCTTTTTGATGGTCTGTGTGGATTTTGATCAACTTGATATCCTTCTTCTCCACATGATCTCTGATGAAGTGATGTTTGATGTCCACATGTTTGCATCTTGTGTGCAATACTGGATTCTGTGATATTGCAATGGCACTATTGTTGTCACAGAAAATTGGCACTTCAGTAGAGTTGACATTGTAGTCCCTTAATTGTTGTCTCAACCACAGAATTTGAGCACAACAACTTCCAGCTGCAACATATTCAACTTCAGTGGTGGAAGTTGCCACTGTGTTCTGCTTCTTGGAGAACCAAGATATGAGCTTGTCATCAGCAGGGTACCAAAGGCCTAGATTTTCAGTGCCTTTGAGATACCTCAAGATCCTCTTAGCAGCCTCAAGATGGCTTTTCTTAGGATTGGCTTGAAACCTTGCACAAACACCTACTGCAAAGGTGATGTCAGGTCTGCTGGCAGAGAGATAGAGGAGTGAACCAATGATTCCTCTATACTCAGTAGAGTTGGTTGGAACACCACTCTCATCAGGATCCATCTTCCAATTGGTGTTCATTGGGGTCCTTACTGGCTTGCTAGAAGTACACCCAAATTTCTTGATCATTTCTCTTGTGTACTTAGCTTGGTTGATGAAGATTCCTTCTTTTGATTGCTTGACTTGAAGTCCCAAGAAGAAGTTCATCATCCCCATCATGGACATCTCAAACTTGCTTTGCATAAGCTTTGAGAACTTCTCACACAACTTCTCATTGGGGGATCCAAAAATTATGTCATCAACATAAATTTGGACAAGCAAGATGTCCTCTCCTTCAGAGATTCTGAAGAGAGTTCTGTCCACAGTTCCCTTGATGAATCCATGATCCAAGAGGAATTGTGAAAGTGTATCATACCAAGCCCTAGGGGCTTGCTTGAGTCCATATAGAGCTTTCTTCAGTCTGTAGAGTTGATTTCCAACCTCAAAACCAGGTGGTTGCTCCACATAGACTTCTTCCTTCAAGACTCCATTCAAAAAGGCACTCTTGACATCCATTTGGTACACTTTGAACCTCTTGTGAGCTGCATAGGCTAGAAAGAGCCTTATTGCTTCCAGCCTTGCCACAGGTGCAAAGATCTCATCATAGTCAATGCCTTCAGATTGACAATAGCCTTTTGCCACTAGTCTTGCTTTGTTTCTTACAATCACATCATTTTCATTCTTCTTGTTCTTGAACACCCACTTTGTTCCAATAACATCTTGATGTGAAGGTCTATCCACCAGCTCCCATACATCATTTCTGGTGAATTGGTTCAGCTCTTCCTGCATTGCTGTGATCCAATTGGCATCTTGAAGTGCTTCCTCAATGTCACTTGGTTCTTGTTCTGACAAGAAACAACAAAATAGAGCACTTTCACCATGGAATCTTCTAGTTTTGACTCCTATACTTGGATCACCAAGTATCAGATCAGTAGGATGGTCAGACAACCAAGTCCTTCTTTTTCTGATCTCTTCAGTGGAATTGTCCTCTACTGAAGTTGAGTCATTTTGATCATAGAATTCAGGAAAGTTTAATGCAGGATCTAATTCAGGATCATAATCAGGGGTGTTGTCCGCAATGTCAGGGACATTGGCATTTTCAACATTATTGATTCCCCCTTGATTATTTAATCCATTAACTACCTCAGCAGGAACTGCTTCTTCATTGGTAGTTGTTACCTGAGTGTGAACTGGGATTGGGTCATTCAGTTTACCATTTCCTTCAGTGGGGTTTGCCTCAGGAAGATTGACTTCAGGATTGTTGTCCAGTGTGATATTTTCAGGGAGGTTGGCTTGGACAACATCTAAGAATTCAGTGTCTTTGTCTTTTAGACTCAATCTGGTTGTTCTTTGTGTGATTTCCTCTGTATCCAAGTTCTTGTTCCTGAACTCATGAATAGATTCATCAAACACAACATGGGGCGTTTCTTCCACAATAAGGGTTTTACAGTTGTAAACTCTGAAAGCTCTACTGATTTGGGAATATCCAAGAAATATTCCTTCATCAGCTTTTCTGTCAAAAGCTTTCAACTGTTCTTTCCCGTTGTTGTGAATGAAACACTTACAACCAAAAATATGGAAATATGACACTTTAGGCATTCTTCCTTTCCAGAGTTCATAGGGGGTTTTTCCTTGCCCCTTAGTTATCAAACATCTATTTTGAGTATGGCATGCAGTGTTTATAACTTCAGCCCAAAACCTCTTAGGTAGATTAGAATCAGCAATTAAGGTTCTAGGAGCTTCTTTTAAAGTTCTATTTCTTCTTTCTGCAACTCCATTCTGCTGAGGAGTTCTAGCTGCTGAGGTTTCATGAGCTATCCCATTTAGTGTGCAATACTCATTGATGTATGAGTTTATGAACTCAGTGCCTTTATCAGATCTTATCTTGATAATGCTAAGGCTTTTCTCATTTGACAATCTCTTTAGAAGTTCAGGGAGTTTGACTTGTGTTTCCTTCTTATTAAGGAGAAATACTACCCATGTGAACCTAGAGAAGTCATCAACTACTACCAATGTGTATTTTCTACCATTTATGCTTGCAGGGGTAATTGGTCCAAATAAGTCCATATGTAACAGTTCAAGTACCCTTTCAGTAGAACTGACTGGTTTTCCTTTGAATGAGGCTTTAATCTGTTTTTCTTCTTGACATGGTTTACACACATGTTCTTTAATGAAAACTTCATTAGGTAGTCCTCTTACTAATGCATTTTTGGCAAGTTTGTTCATTGACTTAAAGTTCAGGTGGTTTAGCCTTTTATGCCATAACCAACTTTGTTCACTAGAGCTCTTGGCAATGAAACATGCAGCATCAGTAGACTTGTCCCAGTCAGCAAAATACACATTTCCTTTCCTAGTACCAGTCAGTAGAGTTTGTTGAGTCTTATCTTTGATTAAGCATTTTCCACTTGAGAACTCAACACTAAAACCTTTATCACAGAACTGACTTATACTTAGGAGGTTATATTTGAGACCAGCCACATAAGACACATTGGATACCTTGATATTACCAATTATCAAGGTACCACAACCTTTTGTTGTAGCTTGTGAACTGTCTCCAAATGTGACATTTGGGCCTTATTTTTCTATGAAATCAGTGAGGAGGTCCTTGTTTCCAGTCATATGCCTTGAACATCCACTGTCAAGATATCATGCTGATTTTTTGCTCATACTCCTCATCTTCTTGTGGCCCATAGGTACCTGCAATTAGATAGGTTTAGGTACCCTTTGAGTTTTGGGTCCTGAGAGGTTAGCTGTACCTTTAGGAACCCAAACTTGCCTAATTACCCTGATTGATTCAACGTGGCTAAGTTGTTTTCCTCTAGCATCAACATACACTGTCTTTCCCTTAAATGCCTTTGGGAAAGTATGTGTGGAAGTGTTGACTCTGTAAGTTTCAGGAGAGTTGTCAAATCTCCTGAACTTATGAGTTCTTTGTGCTACTTGAGGGAATCTTTGAGGAAGGGCATTTTTATGACCATTACCCTTTGGCATGAAGGGTTTTGGTTGTCTCATTTTATTTTTCCTTTGAGGATAGTTGTCCTTAGGTCTGTTCAGCTGAGGCTTCCTCAGTAGAGTTGGCCTAGGCTGATCATACCTTAGATAACTCCTCTGAATATTGTTCAGGAGGGTTGCCCTTCCAATGAGTCTACTCTGCTAACCAACATTCCTCTTATACTCAGGGACTTTGGACTTTTACTTAGGTTTGGGCCTAGTCTCCTGAAGTACTTGAGTAGGCAATTCATACATCTTGCCATTTCCTTTGTTCAGTGGCTGAATTATTTCTTTTTCAGCTTGGTGAGCCACTAACTTAACAAAGATTCTCTTAATGTTACTTGTTGAAGCAACACTAAGACAAGGTGAAGATTCAAATGGATCAAAACCTAATCCACTTCTTTGAGCCATAGGTCTTTGATAACTTTGAATTTCCTCTATTGCTCTAGAGGATTTCTTCAAATCAAACATCTTTAATTTCAGGCTCTCTTTACTTGATTTAAGAATGTCATACTCATGTGAGAGGTTTTCAAATTTTTCTTGGAGAATTTAGAGTTCAAAATCTTTTTTCTTCTGAGAAAGTAGTTGATCATCATTCTCCTTTTGTTGGTCAATCATCCTGAGATTTGCTTCCTCAAGCTCTCTCAAGACTTGTTAATACAACTCAGTAGATTTGATATCAACTAATGTCTCAGCAGGTTTTGAAAGTTCAATTGAAAGCCTTTCATTTTCTCTCACACAATTATCATGAAATTCTTGTAGCATAGTGAAATCTTCCATCAACTTTCCAAAGGAAAGTTTCAAGTCGACTTCACTAATGTTTTGTGAGATGAATGATGGTGAGCTAGAAGTGGAGGATACCTCATCATTCTCAATGGCCATGTTGCACACATCATCATCATCTTCACTGTTTGAGAACAGTCCATCAGAGGAGTTGAAGCTTTCAGCAGAGTCAGACTCATCACCAGCCATCATGGCTTTCCTATTGGTGAATTTTATGTCTCTTTTTGCTTGCCTCTCCTTTCTCTCCTTAGAGCTGAGTTCAGGGCAGTCATACTGGAAATGCCCTTTCTTTTTGCAGTTGTAGCACAGGTCTTCATCATCATCTTTCTTGGGCTCATCTCTTCTTTTAGATGATGAAGGCTCAGCTCTACTGGACTTTCTCCTATCAGAGTACTTGTCCTCTGATCTCCTTTCTTCAGGCCTTTTGTCCTCAGCCTTGGCTTCAGGAGAGTTGTATCTTCTCCTGACCTTGTTGTCTTGGTAGAATTTCTTGTATCTACCAAACCTTGAATTCAGCTTGTCAAAACTTCTAGCCATCAAGGCTAGTTCTTCCTTCATTTCAGCCTTTGAGACTGTCTTTGATGATCTTGGAGTGGACTGCATTTCAGGTTCAACAGCTTTGGCTTTGAAGGCCACTCCTTTGGTTGGTAATGAAGGTTCCTCAACAGGCTTTCTTCTGTTGATATCAAACTCATAAGCTTTGAGTTCAGAGAAGATTTGTTGCATGGGCATGGTGGAGAGATCCTTGGTGTTCTGCATCAATACAATATAAACATCCCACTTTTGAGTGAGACTTCTCAAGATCTTCAGACCAACTTCTCTCTTGGTGTACACCTTGCCCAAGGTGTTGATTTCATTCATCACATCTGTGAATCTACCAGCAAACTTGTCAATGGACTCTTCTGAATCCATTGTGAATTGTTCAAATTTTTGCACTGCCACTTGGAGCTTGTTCTCCTTGATCTTTTCAGTACCCTCACACATTTCTGCAAGAGTATCCCAAATTTCTTTGGCAGTTGTGCAATGGTAGACCCTTCCCATAATTGCATCTGAAATGGTTTGATAGAGAGTATTCATGGCTAGATAATTCAGATTATCTTTCCTCTTTTCATCAGTACTGAAATCATCTTCATCCTTAGGGATCATTTCCCTAGTGTCAGCTCTTTGAGCTTCAGTGATTCTGGGGTTGACTTGAGTGAACACAAAGGGTCCTCTTGTGATTACTCTCAGCATGTCAGTGTGTAGAGATGCAAGATGAGCTTTCATTCTGATTTTGTTGGCCATAACTCAGAAAAAAGAAAGGTTAGTCAACAATCAATAGGATTTCAGATAGATCAGTTCAGTGACCACACCAAATATGTGATTTTTGAACACCAATATGGATTTTCAGAAGCAGTGGTCTTTGAACCCCTGCTCTGATACCACTTGTTGGTCCTGAAAGGAATATATAACAAGTGTATAGGGGGGAATACACTTGTATGCAGTTCTTCTTCAAACTTTGATCAACTTAACCAAATATGACTCTAGTAAGGTTGTCCTGGACAACTCTGCTGAGATGTATAACTTCTTAAAGATAACTAAACTACTAAGTACTATTAAGTACTTAGTTGAATGACTATCTAAGTTAGTTATAAGTGCGGAATTAGTGGTTGGCCCTTTAGTTTAAACTCCTTTAAGTTCTGAAATCTCTTCAATCAAACAGTCCAGTTTTCAGGGAACTTGTCCAAATCAGGTTTGCACAATCTTAAGTATATGTCCTTTGAAAGATCAATTTTGTGTGCAGTGTTGAATGTATGAAAGTACTTGAAAGTAAATCAACAAGAGAGTTTATAGTGGTTCAGAGACTCAAGCTCCTACATCCACTTTCCCTGATTTAACAGGATAATTCCTTCACTCTTGTAATTAACTTGTTTTATAGTGCCAAGGTGCACTTGATCAAGAACACCACTCCTTGGTTAATTGATCCCTAGGATGTCTAGAGTCCTAGTACCCTTTCTCAACTCAGAATTGAACTGTTCTTCTCTCAACAGTCAGTTCCTCACACTTCAACTACTACAACCTTCTCACTTTCTCACTTGAAAGGTATAAGGGTTGAATTAAGGTTCCAACTAATGAGATATCCTTTACAATGAAAATCAGTGTATAAGGATAGGACATCTCTCTAAGCTTTGTATGGATATACAATTGGGTTCAGCTTAGATAAAGTGTATGAAGACTAAGATAGTCTCTTTGAAAGCTTGAAAGCACTTGAGCTTGTAGGATAGTTGGATATTGTTGAGATTGTTGGATGCTTTCAAATGATCTTCACACTTCTGTATTTATAGAAAAATTTGAGAATTTGCCCATTGGAGAGGCAGCCCCAAATGTCTATAAATGTCTTCCTTGAGCTCTTCAAGCTGGAAGACAGATTCTTGATAGTGACATGTCCTCATTTGGGAAATAAACGGTTGTAACCACTTTGTCTTCATTCTGCAGCACTCTTCCCAATGTCTGACTTCAAGATTCACTTGATCAAACATGGACATGGCTTCTGATGATTAGTCCTATGATAAGGACAACATTCCTTATTTCTTGGACATCTCTGCTTATCACTATCAGTAGACTTTGCTTATCAGCAAAGTTGGCATGCGCTCTTTAGATGACTTGGCTCTTTCTCTTTCCATGACTTCTTAGAACAGTTCATTGATCATTCATGGATTAGATAAGTGGACTTGACCTCTTCAGCATAGTTGGCCTTGAGTTCTAAAGCTTGTTCTGGTTCATTAGTGCTGAGACAATAATGTTGGACAACTCTTCTGAACTTTGACATTTATATACACTACTACAAATATGGGCTTTGGAGACGCTCAAAAGTGTCACTAAAATTAGTGTTTAGTGACGCTTTTGTTGTAGTGACGCTATTGTCAAGCGTCACCTGATTTGGCGTTTCTTTAAGCAGTTATAGTGACGCTTGCAAAGTGTCATTGTAGATGGTCATAGTGACGCTTTTATGCGTCATGGAAATACTATTTGGTGACGGTAATCAGCGTCATGATGGTGTGCTTTAGTGATGCTTTCTCGCGTCATGAAAAAGTTCTAACAAACTTAACGACCTCCTCTAATGATGCCTTTATGCGTAGTAGTAACACCATTTGGTGACGCTTGTTCACAATTGATTTTAACTAACTTAACCACCTCGTATAATGATGCTTTTATGCATCATAGTTACACTAACCGGCGTCACGACGATGTGCTTAAAGACGTTTTCTTGTGTCACGAAAAAAATTATAACTAACTTAACCACTTCGAATAGTGACGCTTGTATTCTTCACAGTAATACTATTTGGTGATGCTAACCGGCGTCACGCCGGTGTGTTTTATTAACGCTTTCTCCTGTCATGAAAAAGTTTATAACCAATATAACTACCAAATTTATTGATCTTTTGATTATCATCTAAAATATATTTCATCAGACAATAAACACCATTACCATACCAAAACCTATGGTGTCACTATGAAATTTCATGCATGAATCGTCTGAGCAAATTCCGTAAACAAATATCAGAAAGATGAATTAAAATTCGCTCAAACAGAAACGTGTACAAGTATAGAATCAGGAATTAATAATGTTAATTTCAATTTAATAGCCATTACACACCTTGTTACATCAAAATTGGCATGTTTTTAGCTCTATTCTTGCTTCTATCAGATGTAAGAAAAAAATTGTACCTACAGCTCATCCTTGCCAACACTGTCATCTCCCATTAGTTCAAGGGAAAACTCATCTTCTTCAATTATCTCCCCATCTTTGCAATTCCAAGGTTCAGTCTTCACAATTTCAGCACTGCCTTCCAATGGCAGAATTCCTTTTCCGCCTAATCCAGCTTCTCTCACAAACCCTCTGAGAAAACAAATAGAAATTTGATCATACCTTTGTTTCCATTGTGTGAGTGAGAGAGAGAGGGGTAAAGTGCTTACATAATCTGGTCACGCTCAAACGCGTTCTTAAGAGGGGCATATAAACTTTCTTTTTCAGATTCAGGACTATCAAAGCTGGATATCCATAACCTCCAACTCCAATGTGCTTTTCAAGATCAGGCTGTGCTTACCAGCAGCAGCCCAGAGGTAACTGCAACATTACAAAACTTCAGAAAATCATTCGAATAGAAAGGTTAACTAAAGATATTGTTACTTTAATTGATTTTAAGGATGATGAAGATGATGAGATTAGGGAGCATTTTTTCACTTGCCTGTAAGGGCTCTTTTTTTAAATTTTCTGCAACTGATACAAAAATCTCAAGGTACTTATATTCCTACCCTCTGCCTTGGAGTCCAGAATATCGGGAAGGAATGCGACAAAGAAGATAGCAGCTGAACCACACTTCTCTTCCCAGACATCCTAAACAATCACACGGGAATTATAGTTTCATCAGTAAAGAACCAAACAAATGTGGTACAGAAATGTGAGGAGACGAGTTTGGGAAAAAAGAAGTATCTTACTGGGCTAGTCAATTCAGTTATTTCAGGAGGGGCAGCACTCGTTTCGAGGTGCTCTAAAGCAAATGATTCGATTGCTGATGTTGATCGTGCACCTTCATATGGAAATGGGCTGTCTTTGTCTGCACCAAACACCAAGATAGTGGGAAATCCTTGAACACTAAACCTGCTCACCAAAGACTGGCAACATTGCTTGGTTAGAATTGTGAAATATATTGATTATTGATCTCAAGAAACAATGACCAGGATTAATATGCTACAAATAATGTTATCAAGCAAGGTATGTAGTTGGTATGCTAAAATACAGGGGTATAAATCATAGCATTATACTGTAGAGGCTTTTCAATCACCAGTTTTCAACAGTTAAAACAGATTTATAACTCATGCCAAAATCGGTTACACAATCATTTGGAGGAAGCATATAGTAGTAGTCAGCCGACTAATAGACTATAACTACCGGATTTCTAATAGAAAGAACAAGGTATGCTGATCAATGTATTCAAAGATAGTGATTGAAGAATCAAAGAGAGACCCCCTCCGAAGTTATTGATGGCTTGTGACTTACTTTAATTTTCTGCATCACAATCAACATGACCCAACTTCACATGGCCTTTGAGACTGTTGGTTGCCTTCTTCCACTCAGGAGTCAGCTTTTTGCAGTGCCCACACCTTCACAATATCAATTGGGTAACAATCCAAATGTTGAAACACAATAAAACATTTCATAATAGAACAGACAAGTATATATGATAAACTAGAAAGAGCAATAGAGAACTGCTTAGAAAACAATTGGAAGTTTGTTAGCATTTGATATTAACAGGCCAGAGTTGCCCCAAAATCACAAAATTTAAGCAAACAAATATATCAAGCACGAAACTTAATTACCAAAGAGCAAAGAACTCCACAATATAGAGTTCCTTGCTTTTGAGTACCAACTCATCAAAATTACGTGAGTTCAGCTCCACTGATGCACTAGGTTCTGACTTCTGACTGGAACCTCCTCCTGATTTACCATTATGACGTTCCTTCACGAGTTCTTTGACCTTTCAAGAATTCATTAAAATAAACTATAATTATATGTGCTTTAATCCCGTTATTTATAATACTATACACATGCAAAGCAGAAATGAGGAAACATCCCTTGAAAATTATACTAGTAAATTTCCGGTATACCCACGAGAGGATCTTCTTTTTTATTAAAATCAATGCTTTATATAGTTACATAAATAGACCTAATAATGGAATAAACAACTCCGATCTGTGTAGTATGCTCCCATATTTCTCGTACTTACAGTGAGATTACATTTCTAAAAAGAAGCCAAATGATATAATGAAGCAAATGAAACAAGAAATCACTCATGCATATTGGACAAAAAGAAAAAATTGAAACACTGCAAAAAAGCACATGAAACAACAGATACCTGTATTTGTGACTATCACGTTTTCTGTCTCGATCCTTTTCCCTCGTTGTACTTTGTGGTCGATCAGTAGTAATTCTGAGGTACAAAATAAATTAAGAACTGATCACAGAGCTACTAGCAATACACATTAATCAATAAAAAAGAAACACAAAAGACTATGCATCTAACTTGTTGAAATTCAAATAATTATATACCAAATAGACATCAAAGCAACGTTATGAAATCTGGAATACAAATCTTAAAAGCAATCCAGGATATAGGAAAATTATCCTATGCAAAATTTCTCCATCAACAACAAATTTGAGTATGATAAGAAAATACCTTACTTAAAAAAAAATAACATAGCAAACAAGTAAAAAAAAATACCTTACTTAAACAACCTTGACATGTATACAATCCATTTGACCGGCATTTCATCTAAAAAATGAAACACTTAAAGCAAATTACCAATGATTTAATTCTAGTACAAATAATAATACAAAAAAAAAAAGTTATAAGATAATGAATACAGAATATGAGATTTTATGCTTGAATTCTTTTAAAACAGAAATTCCAACAGCAGTTTTGACCCTTCTTTCTCATCATGGAAATCTTGTGGTCATATCCTAACATACATTTTATTTTTCTTTCTGCAACCCTTCTCCTCGCCTTTCCATATTCCACTTATAATTAAATATATAAAAAATAATTCTCCGTTTTAATTTGCTTTCATAAGTTTTAGTATGAT
The DNA here is from genome assembly GCA_963675135.1 of Galeopsis tetrahit. Taxonomy (NCBI): domain Eukaryota; kingdom Viridiplantae; phylum Streptophyta; class Magnoliopsida; order Lamiales; family Lamiaceae; genus Galeopsis; species Galeopsis tetrahit. Next base: position 24,768,403 of record OY776134.1, read on the forward strand.
AATATGAAATGTAATTTTAAAATAGAACAAAGATAGTGTTTATTTGGCTCATAGACAATGCAATTCATATAACACCCGCATACTTACCCGTCTCAGATGAGTCAAACAAAATACTAACAATACAACATTGAAATAAGAGTGAATACCGGCCAACAAGAACCCATTTGGGATCGCAAAATTAAGAAACTAACAGATTGAAGAATACCCAACAGATTCAACAAACTAACAGATTCAGGAAACATACCCAGCAGATTCAATAAAATAACAAATTGAAGACCCAACAATAACCCATTTGGGATCGAAAAATAAAAAAACTAACAGATTCAAGAAACTAAAAAATTGAAAATCAATAACCATTTTAGACAAAGAGGATTTTTCTGCAAAACATGAAAAAAAAACGTACCTGAGTGTCGGGAACTAGTCTTTTAGACTTACAAACAATGGGACGCATTATCTAGAAGAGTAATTCATCGCAGTGGTACACAGACGAAAAAAAGATTTTAGAGCTAACTTCCTCCAAGGATTAAGGAAGCAGATTATGAGGAGGACAAAATCACATAATAGGCGGGATGGGAGAATAATGAGAATTTGAGAAAAGATTTAGTGAGAATTTGAAGATAGATTAATTAGAATGGACGGGTCTAGTTAGAAGAAAGATTAATTATATTTTTTTTTATGGAAAATAAAATTATGGAAAAGAATTATAAAAGTTTGTTAAAATGTGAAAGAGCAGCACATACCAAAATTTCAAGAAACATCGAGTTTGTTAAAATCGAAGAACATATCCTGCAGAAACAAGTAGAGAAACAACAGATTCTTTAGAAAATCAAGAAACAGGGTAATTATGAAACCCAAAAGAATAGTGAAGATAGGTACGCCCTTTGTATGAAAAGAAAGGTCGATTATACCTATACCTACTAAATTAGGGTGTGGTTGAGAATATGTTCTAGCATATCAAGCATATTAGTCTGAAAAACGTGATCCACGGTTTCCACACTCACCCGACACCCCAGTCACGCACGTTATACTCGTCCACAAACCCAATTAGCATCTAACCCATTACTTCCATCGGCACCCAACTCTACCTGAAAATAGCAACGAACACACAGTGAAATCCCTAATTTTTAAAAAATTACAGAAGATTTCAAACAAATTAGGTTAATCACGATGGTTGAGGAAACCCTAGATTTACTGTGTTTGAGGATTTTGAGAAGGGTAAGAGATGAGATATAGACTTACTCGGAGAAATCAAGGGTGGGAGAGTCTGGTGGCGGGCGACCAAGGATGCCGCCGGCGAACAACCGGTGTAGTCTTTCTCCATTTTCACACAACTTTTCTATTTCTTGCTTTTTTTTTTCTGTTTGTCGATGGGTTTATTGGTTTTAATGGGCAGAAATTGAAAAACTAATGATAGAGCACATTAATACTGGAGTAACAAATTATAGAAAAAAAAAAACTATGGAAAAAAAAAGATTCTTGGGAAAAAAGAATTATAAAAAACGTGAGTATTGGGGATTGAACACGAGACCTCTTACACAAAAATATTATATACAACCACTTGGGCGTCACTACATATATATAAGAAAGGAGAGCGTCTTTATATATGAAATGTTATGTCGCTTTCTTATAAGGGTCACTAAGATAGCGTCACTACAGGAGGTATTTTTTAGTAGTGATAGCAGACTTGATCTTTAGGATCTATTCCACTTAGTTGGTCTTCAAACAAGTTGTTCCATTCTGGTTATACTTGATCAGCATTCTTGTCCATCAGCAGACTTGGGGTCAATCCAAAACTGAGCCTTGAGGGGACTTGGAACAGAAATAAACTTCTAAGTATGTGCTCCCCTCAACTAGTGCATCTATTATTCTAAGAGCTGCCTAACACTTCAGCTTCTCTACTTGTCTTATACTACATGTTCCAACAGTCCTGAAACATGTTCATGCAATCTGTCTTAACTAGTTGGCATGTCTTAAGGGTGTTTTGGTTTCATAATCAAAACTCATTTTATTCCCAACAATTTTCCCCTTTTTGATGATGCCAAAACCTATACAATCTATGCAATGGTGACTTGACTACACTTATTACATTTTTCTCTTCAGTAGGTTGACTGAAGTCAAGTTCCCTGAAAGAAAATGTGTTAGTGTATTTTCTGATTTCATTTGCATGTAGGTTGACACATCAGACAAGTTGAGATTATGTAGCAATATTTCTTGATTCAGAATAAGTTCAACTATCATTCAATTAAAGATCATTACAGGCATGTTGATAGTTGAGCAAACATATCAGAGCATGAAAAAGTACATCAGAATCACTAAATAAAGTAAATGATCAGAGAAATATTTAACAAGATAATCTAACAGAACATTAATCCTTAAGTATCTGAGCAAAAACATATCAGCAGTCTTGATCAATTTCAGCATAGATGACCAATTTCAACAGATCAGCAACCAAGATAAGTTTTCATCCTATTCAGCACATAAGGGTCAGAAAACTTAGCCATTTGGAGATCATCCTCCTTAGGTGGCACCATCCCATATTGTGCCCACACTCTCCTTTTCAACTCCATGGCTTCTTGGTTAGTTCCCTTTGGTCCAAGCACCATCCTGTTTAGCTTGAGAATCTCAAGGAACTCTTTGAGAATCTTTGATTGGTCAATCCATCCATCCAGCTTGGGAGCCATGTAAATGATTGGTTTAGGGGTAATGAATTCAATTCTTGCAAGGTCAGCAGCTGCAAGAAGTTGCTGATATAGCTCCCTGTAAAACTCAATCATGAATTCAGAAAAAGTGGAGTTAGCATCCTTTCCATTCCACCTGTCAATGACATAATAGTCATAGAAAAACTCCCTTTTTGCCTCTTCCCATTTGTCATTCGGCTGTATTGGCACCCATTTATCCAAGTGTGGATATTTGGTGTCCATGGGAATCAGTAGTTGTGGCTTCAACTTGCTGTATGTAGCTCTTCTTCTTCTTGGTTTCTGAAAATCAGCCCTTCTCTTGCTCTGTTTGCTTCTTCCATCAGATCCATCTTCTCTTGAGCCCTCATCATGGCTAACTTCTGCTGTGTTTCAGGATCCTTACCATATCCTTCTTGAAACAACTTTGATGGATCATTGACCAGCACTGTTGTCTTCTTCTTTGGTTGAGGTCCAAAGCCTTCTTCATACAGCTCTTCAACATTCTCAGCTGCTTTGGCACCTTCAGTGGACTTAGTCTCAGCAGACTTGTCAGATTCAGAAGACTTTGCTTTCTCAGCAGTCTTGGTCACTTCAGCAGTTTTGACCTTTTCAGCAACTTTAGATTTTTCAGCAGTCTTGGTCTTCTTGGAAGTAGGCTCATCTTCTTCAATTCTGGACTTAGGAGGGAGTTCAAGGCTGTTGGGAAAGTCAGTGAATGTTTCAGACTTTCTTTTGTTTCCCTTGGCCTTCTTGATTTGACCTCTAGTTTGGACACCTTCAGTATCTTTGTCCAAACCAGAAACTTATCCTCCTGGTCTTTGCTGCAATCTTACTCTTTCTTCTTGTGCTGAAGCCATTGAATTCTTCAATGCTATGGCTAATTACTCTTCTTCATCTAATTCATCCAGATTCAGCACTGCTGGTTCCTTTCCTTTGCTTTCAGCAACCTTGTCCTTGCCTTTGTCTGAGCCACCAATGATCAAGGCACCTTTTGCCCTTGCTCGTTCTCTTTCCCCCTCTTTGGCAGCATCAGAGCATTGTGGTTTGAGCTCACTCATAGTAGATGCCATCAAGGATTGAGCTTGGGTCAAGGACTTCATCTCTTCTAGCAAGTATACATTTTCATCATGTATATTTTGCATCCTATCACTGCTCAGGCTAAGGAAAGCTAGAACAGGCTTCATCTTTTGCTCAACAACTTCTTCCATGGTTGCTTTCAGAGATGCATCTAGTTGTGCCTTTAGAAGCTCAGTAAGGTTGGCCACTGCACTCTCAGCAATCTTGGCCATGACATCATGGGAAAACTTTTATGAGGCTGCCTTCACCATTGCTAGCCTCATTTCCTCAACTCTTTTCTTTTGTAAGGCAGTCTTTTTCCCAAGAGCTTGCTTAACCACCAGTCTTAATGCTTTCACATTCTTGTTGTGGTTACTTCTTAGCAAGGTTTGCTCCTTCTCGACTTCTTTAGAAACTGAATCCATGCTTGCTTTTGCTTTCATGACTTTAGTGGAGATGGTTTGCAAGCCAGTCTCAACTCCACTGATTCTTGCCTCAATAGTGGGAAGAACAATTTCTTCAGATCCAGTAAGCCTCATTTCAACAGCTGCTAAGGTTCTACCTTGCTAATCCAATGCTCCTGAAGTTTCAGCATGAGCAGTTTGGACTTGATGAGCAATAGAATCCAACTTAGCTGACTGCTCTCCAAGAATAGCTTGAGCAGAGCTGGAATCAACATGGATTGGTGCTTCAGTTAGAAGATCATCTGTAAAAATTTGGTCAAAGGAAATACGTGCAATATCAGAAAAGTCAAAGGGGTTAGAGAATAAACACTCATCACCCTCAGTATTTTTTGCATAAGACTCTGATACACCAGCAGTCTTCTCCTCACTTTCAACTATTTCTTTTCTCCCTTCAATATTGATGTCCTCACACAAAGGATCAGGCCTCCTCTCATCAAGGGATTCTTGAAGTTCAGATTTGACTTCAAGAATAACCTGTCCTTCCTCACTTATTCCACCCTCATTTGGTGGTACACTTACTATCTTAGTGATTACTACCTCTCTCTCATCCACAACTCCCTCTTGTTTTTCAACTACTTTCTCCTTTTCAACTCCTTCTCCTAAACCTGCAGCATCTCCACCTTCAACAAGGTTCAAAGATGGCAGTTGTGGGGAGATCACAATGCTTTTATCAACAGCCACTGAGTCATCCTGAATGATTAAGGGCTGATCAGTGTCCAACTCTTTTGACACTGAATAGGCCTTAATCAGACCAGCCTCTAAAATAGGAGCCTCAACATCTTTAGGTTGTGTCTTAGGTTCAGAAGAACCTTCATTGGCAGATGTATCTTTGGCTGTGTCACTAGCTTTGGTTAACACCTCTGAAGATACAGAGCCTTTCCTATGATAGGTTAAGAGGGGGGTTGAAGGCAGTTGGGATTCAGGAAGGTTGGGATTGTATTCAGGAGGGTTGGGGTTTGATGGGTTTGAGGGATCATCAGGAGAATCATCACCATTTGAGCTACTATCAGGGTGCCTGATACCCTTAGCAAGTCTCTCCTTCTCTTCAGCAATTTTGATATCTACCAACTTTGCAAACACATCCTCATCAATGAGGAATCTTGTCTTTAGTACTCCAGCAAAGTGTAGTAGTCTTCTCTCCTCTACTTGCCACCAATTTGCACCCTTGTCTTGGATGACTTGAGAGATTTCCATAATTGTCTTGTCCTTGACATCAACCAGCATTCTCAAGTCATGAAACATCTTTTGAATTCTAGGAAATTCAGCAAGTTGTGGGTACAAGCTGTCCACAGTAGCCCTTGCTCCACCACTGAGCAGTGACAGAATGCAGAATATACATGATGAGAATGTATATTTGTTGGAGGAGATGAAGTCCCTAACCCAAGCCCAGTCCTTAATGGCATCAACTATGAGTGAACTCAAGCCTGAGTGTTTTGATGCTGCCAAAAAGGGGGAAAGGGAAAGAGCAAGAGCAAAAGGTGCCTTGGTAATTGGGAGTCCAGTTAAGGGAAATGACAAAGTTGCTGAAACAAAAGGAAAAGAGCCAGCAGTGCTGAACTTAGAAGATCTTGATGAAGAGGAGCAGTTAGCAATTGCCTTGAAGAACTCAATGGCTTCAGCTCAAGAAGAAAGAGTGAGGCTACAACAAAGACCAGGAGGAGAGGTGTCTGGTTTGGACAAGGATGCTGAAGGTATCCAAACTAGAGGAAAGACCAAGAGGAGCAAAGGAAACAAAAGAAAAGCTGAAACATTCACTGACTTTCCCAACAGCCTTGATCTCCCTCCTGAGTTCAGAATTGATGATGAGCCTACTTCCAAAAAGGCCAAGAGTACTGAAAAGGATAAAGCTGCTGAAGTATCCAAGACTGTTGAAATTGTCAAGTCTTATGAAACTGACAAGTCTGCTGAGACTAAGTCCACTGAAGGTGCCAAAGCTGCTGAAGATGTGGAAGAGCTGTATGAAGAAGGCTTTGGACCAGGACCAAAGAAGAAGAAAGTTGTGATATTGAATGATCCATCAAAGTTGTTTCATGAAGGGTATGGCAAAGACCCTGAAACTCAACAGAAACTGGCCATGATGAGGGCCCAAGAGAAAATGGACTTGATGGATGAGGCAAATAGAGCAAGAGACAAAAGAAGAGCAGATTTTCAAAAGCCTAGAAGGAAAAGAGCAACTTACAGCAAGTTAAAGCCACAACTTTTGATTCCCATGGACACCAAATATCCTCACTTGGATAAATGGGTGCCAATTCAGCTGAATGACTCATGGGAAGAGGCCAAAAGGGAGTTTGTCTATGACTGCTATGTCATTGACAGATGGAATGGAAGAGATGCCAACTCCTCTTTTGCTGAGTTCATGATAGAGTATCACAGAGAGCTATACCAACAACTGCTTGCAGCTGCTGACATTGCAAGATTTGAACTCACTGCCCCTAAGCCAATCATATACATGCCTCCAAAGTTTGATGGATGGATTGACCAGTCAAAAATCCTGAAGGAGTTTCTGGAAATCCTCAAGCTAAACAAGATGGTTCTTGGACCCAAGGGAACAAACCAAGAAGCCATGGAGCTGAAAAGAAGAGAGTGGGCACAGTATGGAATGGTGCCACCAAAGGAGGATGATCTCTGAAATGGCTAAGTCTTCTGACCTTTCTGTGCTAACATGGATGAAAACTTATCTTGGCTGAAGATTTGTTTTAATTGGTCATCTATGCTGAAGTTATTCAAGAATGCTGTCATGTGTTTGCTTTAACCTGTCTTGCATTGACATGCTTTTTACTCTGATACTTGAAAGATCAAAATGTTATTAAATGATAAATATATAATCTGATCTATTGTGAACTATGTAATAGTGTTTTAGGTTCATGCTCTGATATGTTAAATTCAACTATCAACGTGCTTGTAATGAATTTCAAAAATGAATGATAGTTGAACACATTTTGAATCAAGAAACACTGATATAAAAATCTCTCTATGTCTATCCTTGAAACCTATTTGCAACATGAATGGTGAGTACACTAACACATTGCTTTTCAGGAAAATTGACCCTAGTCATGTCTTCTGAAGATAAATGTAATAGGTGTAGTCAAGTCACTTTTGCATAAAATGTATAGGTTTTGGCATCATCAAAAAGGGGGAAATTGTTGGGAATCAAATGAGATATGTTTTGATTCAATACCAAAACCCCCTGAGACATGCCTAAGTCAAAGATTATTATGTTCTAAGAATGTTAGAACATATAGCATAAGGCTAGATGAGAAGCTGAAATGTTAGGCAGCTCTTAGTTGAATACATGCACAATTTGAGGGGGAACATATGCTTTGAAGTCTATCAAGATCAAGTCCCCTCAAGGCTCAAATTCTGGAAAGATTGCTAAGTCTACTGAAAGACAAGTATGCTGAAGAGATGATCAGCAGAATTGTCTCAGCAAAGTTCAACCAGAACAAGTCTTCTGATGTTTAAAGATCAACTATGCTGAAGAGATCAAGACAACTAAACCCTAAAGATCTTCAAAGAATCATGCTAAGATCACTTCCAAGTGAAGCAAAGGGAAAGAGCCAAGTTATCTGAAAAGAGCAAGCCAACTATGCTGATAAGCAAAGCCTGCTGATAGTGATAAGCAGAGTTGTCCATTTGATAAGGAATGTTGTCCTATCATTGGAGCAACCTTCAGAAGCCATGTCCAAGCTTAATCAAGTGAATCTTGAAGTCAGACATTGGGAAGAGTGCTGCAGAATGAAGATAAAGTCTATACAGCCGTTTATTTCCCAAATGAGGACATGTCACTATCAAGAATCTGTCTTCTAAGTTGAAGAACTCAAAGAAGACATTTATGGACATTTGGGGCTGCCTCTCCAACGGGAAAATCCTTCATTTGTCTATAAATACAGAAGTGTGAAGACCATTTGAAAGCATCCAACTACATCAACTATTCTGAAGCTCAAAGCTCATAGAACATTCAAGCTTTCAAAAGACTATCTTAGTCTTCAAACACTTCATCTAAGATGAACCTTATTGTATATCCATACAAAGCTTAGAGAGATATCCTAATCCTTATACACTGGTCTTCATTGTAAAGGATATCTCATTAGTTGGAACCTTACTTCAACCCTTACCCCTTTCAAGTGAGAAGGTTGTAGTAGTAGAAGTGGTCGGAGCTGACTGTTGAGAGAAGAACAGTTCAGTTCTGAGTTGAGAAGAGGGTACTAGGACTCTAGACATCCTAAGGATCAATTCACCAAGGAGTGGTGTTCTTGATCAAGTGCACCTTGGCACTATAAAATAAGTTAATTCCAAGAGTGAAGGAATTATCCTGTTAAATCAGGGAAAGTGGATGTAGGAGCTTGAGTCTCTGAACCACTATAAATTCTTGTGTTGATTTACTTTCAAAGTATTTTCATACATTCAACACTGCACACAAAACTGACCTTTCAAAGGACACATATTCAAAGACTGTGCAAAACCAATTTGGACAAGTTCCCTGAAAACTGGATTGATTGACCAAGTGATTTCAGAACTAAAAAAGGAGTTTAAACTAAAGGGCCAACCACTAATTCCACACATATAACTCCCTTAGATAGTTATCCAACTAAGTACTCAATAGTACTTAGAAGTTTGATTATCTATAAAGAGTTAATCATCTTCAGCAGAGTTGTCCAAGACAACATTGCTGATCTCTGGTTTGATCAAGTTTGAGCAAGAAATTGCATACAAGTGTACTCCCCCACCCATACACTTATTATATACTCCTTTCAGGACCAACACTCAGGTTTCAGGCATTGTGGCTTCAGGAACTTTGAATTCAGGAGGGTTGGCTTCAGAAGGGTTGGGTGTAGTAAAAGGTACTTCAGTTGCTTTTGAGAGCAATGTATCTGAAGGGGCCTTGCTCAGGGGGGGTTGGCTCATGAAGTACAACTTCTAGGAACTTAGAGTAGTTGAGCATGGATGAGTCAAGTGGAGATTGTAGTCTTGTCTCATCTACAGCAAGATCAACTATCACATCAATTCCACTTCTTTGCACACTCTCTTCTGGAGAATATCTCGTTGTAAGGTTAAGAGGGGTAATGGGTTGGTTTGTGGGGGTAACATGGGTTTCAGGGGAGTTGGGCTCAGGATTTTGGGTTTCAGGAAGGTTGGGCTCTTTGGGTTGACCTTCAGGGACTTTGGACTCGGGGGTTCCAGAACCAGAAGAGTTGGTCCTGGACTTGGATTTAGTCCTACTTTCAGCCTTACTTTCCTTCAATGCAAGTTGGAGAGTCCTATCCTCCTGAAGCTCTAATATATTCTCAGTAGGCTTGGCCCTTCTCTTGCTAGCCCTACTGCTCCCACTTCCTTCCAATTCTTTCTCAGGGACAACTTCCCTGGACCTCTTTTCACCCTTCTTCTTCTCCCTTGTTTCATTGTACTTTTGCCTTAACTCTTCTGAGTGATCAGAAGGAACTTGCACTCCTTCTTTGGCAACTTCCTCTACCTCAGTAGATGCTTCTGAAGTGTCTTCTGATGGAATTTGAGACACCTTTCTTGTTTTGACCACCCTTGCCTTAGTCCTCTTCTTCAATTTAGATTTCTCTTCAACCTTTACTTCAGCAGGTTTGGCCAATAACATCCTTCTTTGCTCAGTCTTCTTGCTTAATTTCCTGAACATTATTTTCTGAGCTGGGAGGGGCTTTGCAAAAGTTTGCATTTGAGAATAATGGGAGAATCTCTCAATCAGTAAGCTTGCCCTGGTGCAATACTTCAATTTCCCTTCCAACACAACCTTGTTGTGAGCTTTCACCTTAAACTTAGCCTTTTCCTTCATCATCTTAGACAAGATGAAGGTCCTCCAATCAAATTTGAGGAATTGTGGCTTAAGAGTTCTTTTGTGTTGAGTTAAGGAGATGGGACCAGGAACCAATAGCCATTCTTGGGCTATTTCCTCTTCATGTTCAACTCCATAGAACTCTGGATTTCTTCCCTCGGTAGATACCATCGGGTAAAACAATCTTAGTTGATAGAATGGTTAAGGGTGTTACTTTGGATATTGATGGGAGGAACTTGGATGCGGATTTGCATGTTATCGACATGAGAGACTTTGATGTAATATTGGGTATGGACTGGTTGATTAAGAATCGAGCTAAAATCAATTGTCAAAGAAAAGAAGTAGCCCTACAGACACCCGAAGGGGATGAATTCACTTTTTTCATGACTAATACCGGTACTAGACCTCGAGTAATTTCACCAATGGTAGCGCTAAAGATGTTGAGAAAGAAAGGATGTCAAGGGTATCTTGTTAATGTGATGGGAACTAAGGCTCAAGAAGTTGCTATTGAAGACGTTCCGATAGTCCGTGAATATCAAGATGTTTTCCCAGAAGATTTGCCAGGTATCCCACCAGATAGACATGTGGAGTTCACCATAGATTTGGTACCAGGATCTGCACCAGTGTCCAAAGCACCATACCTAATGGCACCGAAGGAGTTAAAAGAACTCAAGGTACAATTGCAGGAGTTGCAGGATAAGAAATTCATCCAGCCTAGTGTGTCCCCTTGGGGAGCACCAGTTCTATTCGTGAAGAAGAAAGATGGATCTATGAGGATGTGCATTGATTATAGAGAACTAAATCGACTCACAATCAAGAATAAGTATCCGTTGCCACGGATAGAAGATCTTTTTGTTCAATTGAAGGGATCCAGCGTCTTCTCTAAAATTGATGTGAGGTCCGGTTATCATTAAGTGAAGATAAAGGAAGGAGATATACCGAAGACTGCATTCAGGACACGATATGGCCATTACGAGTTCATAGTGATGCCTTTTGGATTAAGTAATACACCTGCAGTATTCATGGATTTGATGAATCGAGTTTTTCATCCGTTCTTAGATCAGTTCGTCATCGTTTTCATTGATGATATATTGGTCTACTCAAAGGATAGTGACCAACATGTGGAGCATTTGAGCATTGTATTGGAGGTACTTCGTAGGGAGAAGTTGTATGCAAAGTTCAAGAAATGTGAATTTTGGTTAGATCGAGTTGCGTTTCTTGGTCATGTGGTCACAGCTAATGGGATAGAGGTCGATCTGGCAAAAGTGGAGGCAGTTAGCGAGTGGAAAACACCTACAAATGTTAATGAAGTTCGAAGTTTCCTAGGGTTAGCTGGGTATTATAGGAGATTCATAGAAGGGTTTTCAAAAATTGCATCGCATATGACTAAGTTAACAAGGAAAGGAGAAAAGTTTGAATGGTCAATGAAGTTTGAGGAAAGCTTTCAGGAGTTGAAGGGGAGACTAGTCTCAGCACCTGTATTAACGATTCCAGATGCATCTGAGGGATTCGTCATTTATAGCGATGCGTCAAAACAGGGTTTAGGATGTGTTTTGATGCAACGTGGTAGCATATGCCTCAAGACATTGAAGATTCATGAGATGAACTACCCCACTCACGACTTGGAGCTCGCCGTTGTGGTTCATGCTTTGAAGATTTGGAGGCATTACTTGTATGGTACAAGGTGTGAGATTTACACATACCATAAAAGTCTGAAGTACTTTTTCACACAAAAAGAATTGAATATGAGGCAAAGGAGATGGTTAGAGTTGGTCAAAGATTATGATTGCACTATTAATTATCACCCAGGCAAGGCCAATGTGGTAGCTGATGCTTTGAGTCAGAAGAGTAGAGGTGAATTGGCCTTCTTGTTGACAGAACAAGAGAAGTTAATTGAGGACCTTGCCAAATTGAAGGTAGAAGTCTTGGAACCAACAAATAGTGTTATAGCAGTGATGTCAGCAATGATGATTAAACATTTGTTGAGAGATAGAATCAGAGAAGCTCAGAAAAAAGATAAATTCTTGAGTAAGATGATAGAACTAGTGAGAACCGGGAATGCAAGAGGTTTTGTTGTGGCATCTGATGGCGCACTTGTCTATGAGGGAAGATTGTGTGTACCGAAGGATGAGGATTTGAGAAGGGAAATATTAGAAGAAGCTCATTGTACCCCGTACACAGTCCACCCTGGAGGGACGAAGATGTACCGAGATCTAAAGCCAATGTTTTGGTGGAGGAATATGAAGGGTAGCATCGGTACTTTTGTGGAAAGATGTTTGACGTGTCAACAGGTAAAAGCTGAACACCAACGACCGTCGGGACTACTAAAGCCACTTGATATTCCACAGTGGAAATGGGAGCACATCGCAATGGATTCCGTAGGGGGTCTACCGCGATCAACGAGAGGGAACCATGCAATATGGGTCATCGTCGATAGATTGACAAAGTCTGCACACTTTCTACCAATCAAAATGACTTTTAGGATGGAGCAGTATGCACAAATTTATATTCGGGAAATTGTGAGGCTTCATGGAGTACCAGTCTCAATTGTTTCTGATAGAGACACTAGATTCACTTCACAATTTTGGAAGAGTTTACATGTAGCCTTGGGGACAAAGTTAAATTTTAGTACAACATACCACCCGCAAACCGATGGCCAGTCCGAGAGGACAATTCAGATCTTGGAAGATATGTTGCGAGCATGTGTTCTAGATTTCAGTGGAAGTTGGGAAACCTACTTGCCACTAGTAGAGTTTGCTTATAACAATAGTTATCAAGCAACCATTGGAATGGCCCCCTATGAAGCTTTGTATGGGAGGAGGTGTAGATCACCGATTTATTGGGATGGAGTCGGCGAGAAAAAGATTTTAGGACCCGAAATCATCGAACAGACAGTTGAAGTGATAAGAAAGATACGTGAAAGAATTGCAGTTGCTCAAGATAGACAAAAGTCTAATGCTGATAAACGAAGAAAACAATTACAATTCGAAGAAGGTGGGAAGGTGTTTTTAAAAGTATCACCAACGAAAGGAGTTATAAGATTCGGTAGAAGAGGAAAACTTCAACCAAGATACATTGGTCCTTTTGAGATACTAGAAAGAGTTGGTGACCTAGCCTACAGACTTGCTCTACCGCCAATTCTTGCTACAGTGCACAATGTTTTTCCCGTGTCAATGTTGAGGAAGTATATGAATGATCCGAGTCACCTTGTTAACTACTCCTCATTGGAGATCAATAGAGACATGAGTTGTGAGGAAAATCCAGTAGAAGTTTTGGAGCGGAAGGTTCACAAACTAAGAAATAAAGACGTCATGTTTGTCAAGGTTCGATGGAGCCGACATGGAAATGATGAAGCTACATGGGAACGCGAAGATGAGATAAAGGCAAAATATCCGAACTTTCTAGTTGATGGTAAGTTGTTAAATTTCGAGGACGATTTTTTTTTTAGTAGGGGAGGATGTAATACCCATAAAATATGTATATATATATATATTATCTAATTTATTCTACTATATTATAATTTCAAGATTTTTATTTTATTTTTCTTTCTTCTTCTCTTGAAATAAGTATTAAAGCCCGTTTAATACTTAACACTTTAATTTTTTTAAATTTCTAGTCAAGCCCATACTAACTAAGCCCAATTTTACCCTAGTATATATATATATATATATATATATATATATACGAGTCTAGCCCTAAAACTTTTGAAACTCACCTACCCACACTCCTGTCGGCCGCCTGCAGAACGGTAACACCTATTCATTTCATTTTGTTTTACTCTATTGAGCTTCTCCTCTCTCCTTGTCGATTAATTCAAGTAATCTCTCTAATACTATTAATTCTTTTTACAAACTTCGTATTTTCTTACTGTCTCCACCCTTTCGCATCATGTTGTACCTAGTTGTGCATAGCATTGTTTAAAATATTAAACTAGGATGGTTATAATTTTTTGGGAATGTGTGGAGTTAGTATTTAATTAAAATATCATCTATTTATTAGTTTAGTGTTGTGAAATAAGTTGATTTGTTTGGTCATTTGAACAACAAGTCTAGTGTATACATTAAAAGAACTAGTTAATTAATATTTTCATGAACTTAGTTAAGATAATGATTTAATCAGAAATTTTCATTGGAGTCATTTTTTAATATACACATATGTTAAATTAGTAGCTTTACATTAGGAGTGGATTTGTGAATTAAATTGGAGTCTTTTTGCTGTTGTTTCCTAAAGTCAGAATATAGTTTGGGGGGTTTTACTTTTACATTTAACTTAGAACTTTAATTATTCGTATTTCTAAATTTTATTTCAATTCCTAAGATCCCAACCCCAAATCCATTTTTACCACCAACCACTTCATTATTCCATTTTTCATCTCTCCATTATTTCTATATATGTACATATTTATAGTTACTTTTAATTCTAAGAGTATATGTATATGATTGTAAATTACGTGAGTTTATTTTCTAAGTAGATTTAATTTTATGATAGGTGATGATAATCGCGAGAAGTAGGCTATAGCACTAGTGCATTCATTCATCCACGATCTACATTTCGAGGTGGGACTTTTATTTCATTCTTCGACTACAATAAATAGTAGAGCTAAATTAGTCATTGCTAAATGTTATAAATTTGATGTGTTGGATGTGTGTCTATGTGCTTTGTTCCATGTAATCTATGTTACCAAATCTAATAGCCAGGGACCATCACATGGGTCCGGGACCGTAAAAGTTGTCCTCGGGATTACTAAAGTCATTAAAAGGGCTTTGGGAAGGCCCGCAGTGCTCTATGACAAATTACACGAGGCGAGGTTTAAGCTTGGCAATGTATCCATTGTTTTTTTTTTTTGTATCGATATGTTTATCTATTTCTTTATATTTAACTCCGAAAAGTTGGTCCTACTGAGTGTGTTTGCATACTCACCCCCTTCTAATTTAACATTTCAGATTGAGGAGCTAATGGCGGAAAGGTGATGGATGTCAAAATTATTGCGGTGTCATTTTAGTAAAACTTATTAAACTAGTTCATTTCCTTATCAAACTTCTAGTTGTGGAGTATTTTATGAGATAGTTAAAATTGGTATGACTTATATTTGAGATGGCTTTTGAGATTTCTACTTAATATTTATGTTTTCAATGATTGTTCAGGGAGATTATTATTTTAAAATTTAGTTCACGCCAATTATGCTCATACTCCTAGATGTTTTCCCATAAATTAATCATTTTGAAAATTGGGGCGTGACAAGCGCCAAAGGAGAAAAGGGATTCTTTGCTGGGTCCAACGAATCAGGATCGATAACCGTAGGAGCCATGGAACCAAATAAAAATAACGAAGCACAAAACTTGGCAAGAAACGAATCGTAAAGGGAGGAGACGTGATAAAACACGAATCAACAAGAAATAAGGGTTGGCAATATCATCAAGAAACTGATACCATGTAAAATCCTAAAACCATTCTCATAATTGAGATTCAAAGATCAACAAACAAAGAAGAACTTGTAATTGAATTTTGGGAAAATGGAAGTGATGATTCGAATGATACAAAAGCCCTTGATAGTCTTTATAGACTAATCAAGTTTAACAATTAATAAACCTCTCTTAACTGTCTAACCAACTATATTTTTAACAATACAATATAAGGGAGTGTATCTACCAATACTGAGAGTGTATTGATGTATCTACCAATACTTATTAACCTACTATGTCATTATCTTTTGTTACCCAATAAATTTAAAAGAACCTCAATGCCATTATTATTTTTATTTTTTTAAAAAAAAAATCTTGTTCAATTATCAATTTTCATACTAAATTTAGGTAGGGTACCTATGCAATTTAGTATATATAAAATTTTTGTAAATTTTGAGACGGGATAAACGTATAATAAAATAATAAGTAAAAATATAAAAATCTTCTCATTGTGTCTAGGAACTGGGTAAGGTTATCGAACAGAGGCCTACGGTTCAGCTTAACTCGTTTTATAAATAAGTCGGACTCAAGTTTTTTTTGAAGCCTATTTAGTTAAATAGGTCGGGCTCAAAAATTTTCATAGGCCTTTTAAATCCAACGTGTAGACCTATTTAATTTAATTTATATATAATATATAATAAATATATAATATATGTGACAATTAAATAAAGTAAGAAAGTTTAGTAATACTACCTACTTTATAATTATTTAAAAAAAAAAATTGAATAATTTTTTAAAAATATTTGATAAATTTATTATTGCTTTTATTTTTTTCATTTTGAGATTTTAAGAGTCTATTTTATAATATATATATTTTTTTAAATATAGTAGTAGAACTAAAAGGTGAGACCAAGCCTTTAAAAAAAAGGTTTTTATCAAACTTGGACGAGGAAATTTTATTTTTAGTCATATAAGTTTGAGATTTTCCAAAATAAATCCTTTAAGTTTCAACTTTACAAAATACGTCATTTACCTTTCAATTTTAATCCTTTTTTACATTAAATTTAATTCTTTATGTTTTGAAGGAATTAGAATTTGCCACGTATTAAAAAATGCCACATCATAATGCCACATCACTCTCTCCTCTATATATATTTAAAAAAAGGAGAGCTAATAACACCCCAAAATATTCTATACACACCCCATAATTTTAAATACAAAAATAGATGTATATAAAATGACTAAGTAACTCTTACATAAATAAAGAGTAAAATATTTTTAAAAAAATAACTTGAAAAAATATAAAACGAAATCAAAAAGAGTTTTGCAGTTATGAATGATCGATGTTAATTATGTCAATCTTATTTTTCTTTATTAATTGAAACGTATAACTAAATTTAATGATAATATCATCATTTTATCAAATACTTATAAGAAATAAATATATTTCAAATAAATTAATTAATTAGTTTGGAATAGATGTAGTGAATTTTTTATTTTTTTCATATATATAGAAGAATGATTAATTAGTTTGGAGTAGCATATAATTTATTTATTTTTTTTGTGAGGCTACTAACATCCCATAAAATATGTATACAAACCTCAAATGTTATACACACCCCACTACTCCGTAATATTTAAAAATCAATTTTTATTGCTAAACACATCCCAATTCTTTTCTAATTACCCTTTATCCCTCAAAACAAATTCAAATTGAATAAAAACTAAAAATATAATTTAAAATTCAACCAAATCATTAAAACTATATATAAATTTTAAAAATTAATTAAAAAAAATATTCAATAATACGAAAAACTAAAAAAAAAAATTGAAAATAATTTAAAAAATCAGCCAAATATTAAAAATATATGAATGGGAAAATCAATTAAATCCAAAAAAACTAAACAAATCAAATAAAATTTATAAAATAATTAAATTAAAAATATCAATTAATGATTCAATTTTCTAAAAAACTAAATAAAATAAAAAAATAAAAGAAAAACAACTCAATCAAAAATAAATAAAAAATAAAATCGTACATTTTTATTGATTTTTATAATTTTTTTTTTTTTACGTTTTTGTTCAATTATTTCAATATTTTTAATTTAATTTTTTTTATTTTGTTTTGATGATTTAATTTTTTATTTCAGATTCTATTTAACTTTCTAAGATTTTTTTTTAAAAAAAAATTAATTAATTTTAAATATTTAGTTAAATTTTTAAAATACTTTTAAATTTTAATTACATTTTTTCAAGTTATTTTTTTAAATTATTTTTCTCTTTATTTATATAAGGGTTATTTAGTCATTTTATATACATCTATATTTGTAAAATTATAAAGTGTGTATAGAATATTTTGGGGGTGTTATTAACTCTATTTAAAATATATATTAAAAAGGATTAAAATTGAAAGTTAAAGGACGTATTTTGAAAAGTTCAAACTTAAAGGATTTATTTTGGAAAATCTCAAACTTATAATAGGATTAAAAATAAAATTTCCTCAACTTGGACTTAAGAATTTTGTAACAATCAAATTTATTTTTATATGAAGTTTACATAGGCCTGACGAATTACAACCCCCTAATCTAGCTTTCTCTAAAATTTAGAAAAAAAATCTACCAAAAGAAATGGAAGAGAGAAAGAGATCCACATCCTCAAACGGGCATAAAAGGCGAAAATCCAGAGTCCTCTATTCCTCAAATCTTGACTAAACCACAAACGAGCCACCACCACCAACTTGCACCTATTCCTATTTCTCCTCAACTAACGTGTACTATTGCTCCACCACTCCCCACACACTAAATCCCTTAAAACAAAATAAAATAAAAAAATCCCCAAACCCACCCAAAAATCTCCCCCCTCTTTCCCAATTTCCATTTTCGATTCAAAAACCCAGTTATGGGTCCGATCGTGTTGACTCAGTTGGCCACGGGCCTCAGCGTTTTAGCAGGTGCGGTTCTCGTCAAACAAGTCATGGATCAGAACCCGATGATGGGTTCGGGCAGAAACCCTAGATGTCCCAGCTGTAACGGCACGGGCCGGGTCACGTGTATGTGCACGCGCTGGTCGGATGGCGATTACGGCTGCCGGACTTGTGCCGGGTCAGGCCGAATGGCCTGCAACAGATGCGGTGGAAGCGGAACCGGCCGCCCCATTCCGGTTCAGATAGCGGTTCGCCCTTCCAACCAGCCTCCCTGAAGAAGATATTATCTTCGGGTTTGTTCGGTGTATATTGGTAATTGTTGGAGAAGATGAGAGACAAATTTCCTCGGGTTGTAACTAAACTTATAAGGATTTATGAAATCATATAGTTTTATTAATTTATCTTTTTAGGATTTATGAATAGATTATGCTTTAAAATATATAAAATTTAGATATATCTTAATTTCTGCCATTAAACACGACTTTATTGTTACTTTGCTAAAACTTGGTTTTTTTTCAGATTTTTACCTTCTTTTTTGTGTTTCTTAATCTTTGTTAGTTATTATCTGAGTTATTTTGATTGGAATTTTTGGTGACATTAATTGTTGCAATAGCTACATACTTCCGCTTACATTGATGGATAATTAGGCTCAAGATATGCCTAATACTAATAGAGCCTAAAATAAAATTTTGTCCAAAATGCAGAACATACTCCCCATCCCGAAGTCTAATACTCCGTATGTGTTTGCAACTTAAAATGAGCATACTTTTGTAGAAAAAAAATTGTAATTAGTGGATTGTTGATGTGTAATTTTGTAAGAAGATACTCCCTCCGTCCACCATCCACCAAAAGTGTGCTCATTTTTTTTTTGAGTTCACAGAAAACGTGCTTATTCGTGCTTATTCTATTTAAATAAAATAGTTAACTTTTGAATATTTTTTCTACTTTACTAACAATATTGAGTATCAACTAAAATATATTTTATACTCATTATATTAAATATATTCTTTATAATTAAAATATGATTTTTTTAAAAATATATATAAAAAAAAGTGAGCACATTTTGGGGGAGGGAGTAATATTTTATTATGTATGTACCAATGATGGAAAGACATATTATATCCTATTAATTCTGAATTACTTGAAATATCTCAACCGATTATATATCAAACGGAGAATTGTGGTCTTCCAAGTTTTAACCAACCAGTTTTTTGTGGTGCTTGCATCTTTGAGCATTCCATCTTGTGTGTATTTCATTGTCTTTAATACACTATTTGATGATAGGGTTAATACCAATTTTTTTATGTTAGGTTTAGGTAGCGGTACTCTAACCACTTGAACAGGGTTAATACAATTTTAACACATGTACATAACTTTTTTATCATAGTGGTATGATATATGTACAATTTTTTCCTAATTCATCTGTAACCATTCCAGATTGATCAGTTGCAATCTGCACAAATGTTTTCTGCAAAAAATTACCCAAAATGAAGAATTTGGGAGAAAAATGGGCAACTTCAAGCTTTAGATGAAGAATTGCTTTATTCGATGCATTAGATGAAGAAAAATGGGCATGCCAGTTATACGCTCATCTTTAATCAATTTTTTACAAGTATCAATTGTAATGGGACAAATTTTTGTATACAATTGAATACAAACAATTTGAATATATTTTTAATTGTTCAATATCGATATTTTCACCTATATATCTCTAAATTTAAGTTTGGTTTCAAGTAACAAGGCCCAAATATATAATGCCCCTGTCAAATTCCATCACTTGAAACGTAATAAAGTTGTCTTGCATTGCAAACTATTTTCACAAGATTGAAGCTTACAAGAAGCAACACAGATAAGGACATTATCGAAGGAGCTTGCCTAGATAACCAACTTACTTGTACACGGCATTCTGAAATTTGAAAACGAGAGTTTTGGAATTGAGAGAAATTAAGCTTATGCAATCATATATGTCAATTTCAGGACCTTGAATCTTTTGAAAAATGTTGATTTTGACCACATTTTATTAAATATTAAGTGACAATTTTATAATCTATTTTACGTAAATTGATTTAGTCGACTTGATTTCTTAAAATCAAATTTTGGGTGAATGAGAAATTAATATTAAAGTTATTCATTTAATGTGTGGATAAATACACAGTTGAATGAATTTATAATGATAATAGCAATGGATTGTGATATATAGACTATAAATATGAAATGTCATGTCTTAGTGAAATGATTATATTCCAAAGGTTGTGTCCTTTAGAATTATTGTATTAATTTAAAAGACATGTCTTTTGGTGAATAGTTGATTATTTCAAAAGTTGTGTCTTTTAAAATTATTGCATTAATTAAAAAGACATGCCTTTTAGAAAAGTTGTTTATTTTCAAAGGTTGTAATTTTTGGAAAAATGAGATTATTGCGAAGAGTCACAACTATTATCATAAAGACTTTTGGAAGTTTATAAATAGATCCCTACATTTGCATTTCAAAATCACTCAAACCTAAAGCCTTCTTGCATTATTATCCTCCAAAGCATTTTAGCATTTTAAGTTCTTACATTAGAGTTTGGTTGAAAGTTCCGGATATCCATTTTGCGATTCTCCGATAGCTTCTGATTTACAGTGTAGTAGTCGTAAAATTTTGAAGTCGCTGTATCTTGGGGACGGTTTCCAGTGATCCGTATTTCACCTCTATACGGGGCAATAACGTCTTACAAAGATAAAGCCAAACACTAGCCTCGACTTATGTGTATCAGTCAATGTCTGCATTTAATCTTCGTCTACACATACCTCATTTTCTAACAATCGTAAGACGTTTTTTTTTTTTGGTATTCGAAGATGTTTACTTCTATTATTCCTGTTGCTCCTACTTCTCATGTTCACTCTGAAAAATCACCAAAATTTGTCGGTAATGATTTCAACAGATGGCAACAGAAAATGTTGTTCTATCTGACTACTCTAAACCTTACACAGTTCTTGAGGGAGATCCTCCTACTATAGAGAAGGATGACTATAGCGACCAACAGAGGTTGACTGCTCTTGACAATGGAATCATAGTGATTTCATGTGTCGTAATTACACTCTGAATGGGCTAGACGACTCGTTGTACAGTGTACAGTGTCTACGCTACTTTTAAGAGAACCAAAGAATTGTGACAATTTTTGGAAAAGAAGTGTAAAACGGAGGATGCCGGATTGAAGAAATTCATTGTCGGACAGTTCCTCGACTTCAAAAGTGTTAACTCGAAAACTGTTTTAGACCAAGTTCGAGAGTTGCAATTGATCCTACATGAGATTCATGCCAAGGATTTCAAGAACTACCTTCAGCACAAACGCAAGGAAATGGGCATTGTCAACTTGATCGTGAGACTGAGGATTGAGGAAGATAACCGAAAATTCGAGGGTAAAAGTGATAAGAATAGTGAAGAGGCGAAAGTGAACCTGACTGAGTCCGGAAAAGGCAAAAAGTGCAGACGCGTTGACAAACAATAGAAACCTCAGAACACTTAAAAGTTCAAAGGTAACTGTTACAATTGTGATAAGCCCGGATGCAAGGCAAGTGAATGCCGCCAGCCAAAGAAGGCCAACCAGATCATGCTAATATTGTGGAACACAAATCCCTCCCTAAAGAAATGTTTGAACTAGATCTATCCGCTGTCATGTTCGAGGCGAACTTAGTGGATAACCCGAGGGAATGGTGGATAGACACTGGTGCTACCCGTCATATCTGTTCAAACAAGGAAATGTTCTCCTCTTACCAAGCGATCAATGGCAGCAAACTCTTCATGAAAAACTCTGCTACATCGAACGTGGTTGAATTGGGGAGAGTGGTACTGAAAATGACCTCAGAAAAAGAACTAACTCTTGTCGATGTGTTGCATGTACCAAACAATCGAAAGAACTTAGTCACTAGCTCATTGTTGAACAAAGACGAATTTAAATTAGGTTTTGAAGTTGATAAATTTGTACTGACCAAATGTGGTCAATTTATTAGGAAAGGGTACCTCGAGAAGGGCCTTTTCAAGATGAATGTACTAACTGTCAAGTGTGACATTAAACGAAGTATTAATAATGTAAATTAAAATGCCCTAAAACGTGTAGACATTAACTTTTTTGAGTGTTTTAATTTATGGCATGGTAGATTAGGACATGTAAATCAAAATGCCCTAAAACGTTTAGTGGATTTAGATTTACTCCCCCACAATGGAATTTGATTCACAAAAGTGTGAGATATGTGTTGAGGTAAAAATGGCAAAATCAGCATTCCATTCGTGGAAAGAAGTACTACACCTTTAGAACTTATCCATACATATATATGTGATTTAAAGTTAGTGCAAACTAGAGGTGGTAAAAATTACTTCATAACGTTTATTGATGATTGCACGAGATACTGTTATGTATACCTCTTAAAGAGCAAAGACAAAGAAATTGAGACTTTTAAAGCTTATAAGAATGAGGCTAAAAATCAACTTAGCAATAGAATTAAAATGATTTGAAGTGATAGAGGTGGAGAATATGTAGCCCCGTTCGAAGAATTTTACTCCCAAAACGACATCATTCATCAGACAACGACTCCATACTCACCTCAATCAAATGGCGTTGAAGAACGCAAGAATAGAACTCTAAAAGAGACGATGAATGCTATGTTGATTAGTTCAGGCTTACCACATAACACGTGGGGGGAAGCCATACTTTCAGCCAACTATATTCTTAATAAGTTACCACACAAGAAATTGGATAAAACTCCATATGAATTATGGAAGGGTAGAATCCCATCGTACAATTACCTTAATGTGTTGGGGTTCCTAGCTAAGGTTGAAGTACCTAAGCCAAAACAAGTAAGAATATGAACAAAAAACGGTCGATTGCATCTTCATTGGGTATGTACATAATAGTAGTGCATATCGATTTCTGGTGCACAAATCAAACGTTCTTGAGATGAAGGTAGGAATGACTATCGAGTTAAGAAATGTTGTGTTCTTTGAGAACTTATTCCCTAAGAATCAAAGGGAAGAAGTAAGTTCACATAAGAGAAATAAAATTGCAATTGGTTCATTAGTGGTTAATGCGGAACCTAAGGTTGATGAAGAACCAAGACGTAGTAAAAGGGCCAGAAAAGAAAAGTCATTTGGGCCAGATTTTCTGTCATACATGATGGAAAATGAACCCCGGACAGTTCAAGAGACATTGTCTAGTCCAGATACTCCTCTCTGGAAAGAGGCTATAAACAACGAAATTGAGTCTATCATACACAACCATACTTGGGAGATAGTCGATCTTCCACCAAGTTGTAAAAAATTAAGATGAAAATGGATCCTAAAGAGAAAGTATAAGGTTGATGGATCAATTGATAAGTACAAAGATTGTTTAGTAGCAAAAGGGTTCAAATAAAGGGAGGGATACGATTTCTTCGACACGTATTCTCCTATAACGAGAATTACATCCATTAGAGTTCTCGGTGCTATTGCAACATTGCACAACCTTGAGATACACCAAATGAATGTAAAAAATGATATTTCTAAATGGGAAATTAGATGAGAAGATATACATGAAACAACCTGAAGGGTTTTTTATACTTGGCTAGGAGAACAAAGTGTGCAAACTTGTTAAGTCTTTTTACGGACTAAAACAAGCACCTCTCCAATGACATGCAAAATTTGATACAGTGATGCTATAAAATGGCTTCAAAACGAATGAGTGTGATAAATGTGTTTTCATTAAGGGCACACCCAAAGATTAAAATGTGATAGTATGTCTACACGTGGATGACATGCTTACAACGGGAAGCAATCAAGATACAATCATGAAAACTAAGGACATGTTGAAATAATATTTCGATATTAAAGATATGGGTCTGACAGACATCATACTACAGATAAAGATCTATAGAACTCCTGATACAATTGTCCAAACACAAGCTCATTATGTTTAGAATGTGCTTAGGAAATTTGATGTTTTTTATATTCTCCCAGCTAACACTCATGTGGATCCAAATGTGCATTTAGCCAAAAATAAGGGAGACCCAGTGGATCAACCGAAGTATGCTAGAATTATCGGAAGTCTGATGTACTTAATGAATTGTACACGACCTGTTAAAACATACTCTGTTAGTAAGCTCAGTAGATTCAAGAGCAACCCCAACAGGATTCATTGGAAGGCTCTAATGAGAGTCCTTATGTATTTGAAACATACGCTAGGTTTCGAAATCTTGTATACAAAATATCCAGCAGTGTTGGAAGGATACATTGATGCCAACTGGATATTTGACTCAAAAGACTCCAAATCCACCAATGGATATGTATTCACTATAGGTGGAGGAGTAGTGTCATGGAAATCCTCTAAGCAAACTTGCATAGCTCTTTTCACAATGGAATCAGAGTTCATTGCATTGGACAAGGCTGGTGAAGAAGTAGAATGACTTCAAAACTTCTTAGAGGATATTTCCGGTTGGAACAAACCAATGCCTCCAATGATGATACACTGTGATAACATGTCGACTATTGGGAGGGCACAAAGTAATATGTGTTACAGTAAATCTCGACACATTCGTCGGAGACACAACACCGTTGGACATTTGATCTCAAATGGAGTAATCTCCATTGACTATGTGAAGTCAAAAGAAAATATTGTGGATCCACTTACAAAAGGCATTTACCGAGATCAAATGTATAGTGCAGTAAGGAGAATGGGGTTAAAACGAGACAACTAAGTTATGAAACACTCAGATGTGCACTTGTGAAAACTTAAGAAACCCATTCTCGATTCCCTTCAAGTGCAACCTTGTACCTTCGGGTGTAGAAAACCTACTGACGTGTGATGAGGTTAAGCTTAACAACTTTTAATGATTCCTATATTCCAAGTGTGGAGTATTGCAGGGTATTCTTGATAGGAGATCACCTATATAAGTGTGAAGTGGGGCCGCTTCAAATGGAAAAAAACACTTATGCATCCAAGATATGGTCCAGGGCCGAAATGGACACAACATGAGAACCAAAGGGTATCGGAGTCATTGTTGTGTATATGTCACTGTCTTGGTTTACACAAAACGCCAACCAGTTCAAGACATCATGTTCACTAAGTGGTAAGTGAATCCAATGACATTTTACTAGGGAAGTTTCAAAGCCTAAAGCTGTCACGACCACATTTACCAATCTAAACATAATGTGAATTTAAAAGAAATACAACATGTAAACCTACTATATGAGTATATTTTTCTTTAATAATAATATTACATCATCTCACACCCAGCAACCACCTATCTGCATTCATTTATTTTCAAATACCAGCAAAACATAAAACCTTTAAATCGATAAACTAGTATGTCCTAGATTATACACTATCATACATATTCAAAAGGAACACAATATATAACAACGAAAGAAAAATAAGCCACGGTCCTGCCCAACAGGTCGTCATCTATGTACACAAATACTCAAAGCCTTGCAAGAGCTCCACAGCTTGTCCAATAGGTTCACGCAGTCGCATCTCATCAAAGTTACCTACAATGCATAAACTACGTGAGATAAATCTCAGTAAGCAGAAATTATGCATGATAATATGATCTTGTAAATATCCACCATGTATATTTTGTTTCGAAACCACCTAGATCACTTTCTAACACTTGCCCAATTCAATTTCTAACACTCGCCTATTTCAATTTCTAACACTCGCCTAAATCAATTTCTAACACTCGCCTAGTTCGATTTCTAACACTCGCCTAAATCAATTTCTAACACTCGCCTAGTTCGATTTCTAACACTCGCCTAGTTCGATTTCTAACACTCGCCTAAATCAATTTCTAACACTCGCCTAAATCAATTTCTAACACTCGCCTAATACATTTTCTAAACAATTGCTGGGAACCCCAGACTTACCAATATACACTGGCTACAGACCATCACATGGCCAATATAAATATAACCTGAATTTAAAACTTTATTCCTTTGCGGCTAAAACACATCATTTACTTTCGTGGTATGCTCAATGGAATGCAATTCTATGCAACGTATGATATCTCACATTATCACATATCGTTGAACTCACAGGTTCAATTCACAATAACCATTGAATTCACAGATTCAACTCAAAATAATTACGAAACTCAAAAGATAATCTAAAACTCAAATTTCTTAATTAAAGAATACTCACATATATATCACCAATCAAAACAATTAATTCAAAATATACTATGTTTATGCATTGTAGTTGCAAATGAATTTCTACTTACCTCAAGTTGCACAAGTGGTACTAAATTGAATTCATTGTTCACTTCACCAGCTCCCTACCCCAAATCCAGAACATACGCGCACAGTATCTCGCCTTAATAAGGTTTCGTCTCAATTACCCCATACTAATTAGTGTGTATATGTGTTTAGAATAGAATGATTGAAATGTTTATCCATCTAACCCACCGCATGATGCTTTTCCCTTTCTTCCTCTCGCTTCTCCTCTCCTCTCCTTGCTTTTTCTTTCAACTAATTAATTGCACTAAATTTACATATGAGCCCTGTATATTTAATTGAGGCATATTGACATACACATCCAAACCCACCGCCTTTGTATAGCTTCCCTAGTAAGCTTCTTTTATTTTATTTTATTAACTAATATCACACTCACATATATTACTATAATATTATCTTACTTATTGTCTACTTCTTCACACATATGCACCTAGTATTAATAGATTTATATATATGCACTAATGTACACGTACACACATACTTATAGAGTATAACACGTACACACATACTTATAGATTTATACTCATGTGGGCACTAAATATATTACCCTTATACTTATTTATAAGAAATTAATCATTTTTATATATTTATTTATTTAATGAGTTTCATTACTTCTAAATTAATTATATGATACACTTAAATTCTGGCAAATCACTAATCACATAAAAGCATATAAATAATTCTCAATATTTAAAACTAATTTAAAAATAAAATAAGATACTGCAAAATTATAATTAACACATACACACAATTAAACGCATATTATACTCAAAGTATATTGGTAAATGAGTATTGAGAAGTCCGGGTATCACATCCTCCCCTTCTTATAAAAATTTCGTCCCCGAAATTTAATTTAGTACTGCACTCAACTTAATCTACTATTTATGTGATTAATAGAACTTTTTTTTTTTT
Organism: Galeopsis tetrahit; assembly: GCA_963675135.1. Classification (NCBI taxonomy): domain Eukaryota; kingdom Viridiplantae; phylum Streptophyta; class Magnoliopsida; order Lamiales; family Lamiaceae; genus Galeopsis; species Galeopsis tetrahit. The sequence continues at coordinate 24,795,877 of OY776134.1, forward strand.
CCAACCACTATTTATTCTGTAATTATTCTACCTAGTTATTTTGGTTTGCCTCGTAACTCTATATACCCCTATAGACTTGGTTTGCACATTTTGGGGTCAAATACATTCATTAATCTTCTCTAATGATTGCAAAACATGGTATATTATTCAATATAATATGTTGCTTGAGGTATTACAACTATTAGATATATATGCAGCACATTAATTTTCCTTGAAAAAAAATCAAATGAAACATATATACAGTGTAAATAACTAAACATCACAATGCAAATAGTGCTGAAATTCCACATAAAATTCATGACATGCAGAATATGCTTCACTTTTGTGACTTTTGTGATTATGAGAGAATTCATTTTGAAATGATGAATAATAATGATAGTGAAATTCTATACTAACCCATTATGCTGTGAAATATTGTGGTTTAGAGAATACAAATATTTTTTAGAAATTAGGACAAGGACCATGTAACACAAATATTCAAGCAACTTTACAAAATTTTCTACTATATATTATGGGTACATGCAGAACTGTCTGCACAATATTTATATTATTGTCAAGACTCAGAATTCTAGTTTTCAATAAGAGAAACAGAACTCAAAAATATTATTTCTACAGAAAGTTATAATCATTTTACTAGAGCCTAACACATGGGGTGGTGTCTTATGAGAATTAAGAAGTTTCATCAACTTTTTTTTAATATCTTTCTTTTATGGTTCTATCATCCAAATACCTTCGCAAATGATAGTCATTGAGTTCTTAACACTTATCCACCAGATTCATCATTTCTAAGTTCATTATTTTCATTTTCAAGACTCTAAATATTTAACTTCTCATCTTTTACCACTACCTTATCTTTGAAAATTGCTTCGCGTTATCACCTATAGACTGACATCTGTTGTAACATTATAAGATAAAATTTTCAAAATTAAATATATTTGGCCATATGGATTTGTTTAGATGTACTCCTCTTATATCTTGCTCTAAAATATTTGGTGGGTTCTATAGTGGTGAATGCAGAGTTACTATATATCACTTTTTTTTTTTTTTTTTGAAGTCATACATTGAACATGCTGATGATGGAGAGAAGACTGGACATAGCTAAAAAGAAATATTACAATTTAAATCATGCAAATATTTTAGAAAGAGGGAACATTATGTTGCAACAAAAATATAGATAAGACAACATATGAATAAAACGGTGTAAATACAACGTAATCAATTTCAGATAACAAATAAGGAATCGTAACTGCCTCGACATGGATTCTCAGGAAAATTCTTATAATCACTTAGTTTTATTTCTTTTTCCAGACCATCATGTAATTTACTCAAGTAACATTAGTCATTGTAATCCATAGGGTTTCACCACAACACAACTTCACATATCACATAACTTATGCATGTAGGATAAACTGAGTCTATCATATTAAAGGCTTTAGTATAGCTGAGTAAGTGATTTCTCAGGCGTAACATTCACAGTTCTGCATTTTGTATCAAATACAATAGTTTTCTATTTTCTTTTCTAAACTTTTCACGTCAACCTAAAACCCTAGATACCATGACTACCACACACATACCACGCGCTGATACACATGTACGACCACACACGTTCACAAGCACACGCTGCTGCAGTCAACGGCTCAGGCGGCAATCAGAACAATAACGTTATGCAGAAGTAGGGTAACATGAGACACTCTATAGTATATCATCCTTGTCTTATGCAGTTGAACAAAGTCCTATTTAATAAGTGATGTAAAAGAAATAAGAATTTCTCCTATTTGAACAATCAGGCTAGGTTCTTATAAACTACTTATTTCAAAAATATTATGAATCTAATATATCTCTTTAGGATTTGTAGGACATTCAAAATTTCTCAAACATGGAACTAGTTATCATTTCATTGTACAATCATTCACATATCAGTTGTGCACTATTAAATTTCAATACTAAGACAGTACTATTTAGTCTAATAGTAAAACCAAACAACAGAGATAAGTACATTTATAATTCAAAGTCGCGGGTCCTTCAAACACTATTGGCTCATAGCAACAGTAATAGTTTTCATTTGGTGTAACGAAAATTTTATAATAATAACAACAAAGCAAATATCATGTAGATCATTAAGTTACATCATCAAATTAAGTAACACACACATGGATTTGCATCACATAAAACTTACTGGCATAGCTGCGCTCCCCCAAGTTTTGAGCTCGTGTACATAGACAGTCTACAGGACACAAACCATGCTCTGATACCACTTTGTCACGACCACATTTACCAATCTAAACATAATGTGAATTTAAAAGAAATACAACATGTAAACCTACTATATGAGTATATTTTCCTTTAATAATAATATTACATCATCTCACACCCAGCAACCACCTATCTGCATTCATTTATTTTCAAATACCAGCAAAACATAAAACCTTTAAATCGATAAACTAGTATGTCCTAGATTATACACTATCATACATATTCAAAAGGAACACAATATATAACAACGAAAGAAAAATAAGCCACGGTCCTGCCCAACAGGTCGTCATCTATGTACACAAATACTCAAAGCCTTGCAAGAGCTCCACAGCTTGTCCAATAGGTTCACGCAGTCGCATCTCATCAAAGTTACCTACAATGCATAAACTACGTGAGATAAATCTCAGTAAGCAGAAATTATGCATGATAATATGATCTTGTAAATATCCACCACGTATATTTTGTTTCGAAACCACCTAGATCACTTTCTAACACTTGCCCAATTCAATTTCTAACACTCGCCTATTTCAATTTCTAACACTCGCCTAAATCAATTTCTAACACTCGCCTAGTTCGATTTCTAACACTCGCCTAGTTCGATTTCTAACACTCGCCTAGTTCGATTTCTAACACTCGCCTAAATCAATTTCTAACACTCGCCTAAATCAATTTCTAACACTCGCCTAATACATTTTCTAAACAATTGCTGGGAACCCCAGACTTACCAATATACACTGGCTACAGACCATCACATGGCCAATATAAATATAACCTGAATTTAAAACTTTATTCCTTTGCGGCTAAAACACATCATTTACTTTTGTGGTATGCTCAATGGAATGCAATTCTATGCAACGTATGATATCTCACATTATCACATATCGTTGAACTCACAGGTTCAATTCACAATAACCATTGAATTCACAGATTCAACTCAAAATAATTACGAAACTCAAAAGATAATCTAAAACTCAAATTTCTTAATTAAAGAATACTCACATATATATCACCAATCAAAACATTTAATTCAAAATATACTATGTTTATGCATTGTAGTTGCAAATGAATTTCTACTTACCTCAAGTTGCACAAGTGGTACTAAATTGAATTCATTGTTCACTTCACCAGCTCCCTACCCCAAATCCAGAACATACGCGCACAGTATCTCGCCTTAATAAGGTTTCGTCTCAATTACCCCATACTAATTAGTGTGTATATGTGTTTAGAATAGAATGATTGAAATGTTTATCCATCTAACCCACCGCATGATGCTTTTCCCTTTCTTCCTCTCGCTTCTCCTCTCCTCTCCTTGCTTTTTCTTTCAACTAATTAATTGCACTAAATTTACATATGAGCCCTGTATATTTAATTGAGGCATATTGACATACACATCCAAACCCACCGCCTTTGTATAGCTTCCCTAGTAAGCTTCTTTTATTTTATTTTATTAACTAATATCACACTCACATATATTACTATAATATTATCTTACTTATTGTCTACTTCTTCACACATATGCACCTAGTATTAATAGATTTATATATATGCACTAATGTACACGTACACACATACTTATAGAGTATAACACGTACACACATACTTATAGATTTATACTCATGTGGGCACTAAATATATTACCCTTATACTTATTTATAAGAAATTAATCAATTTTATATATTTATTTATTTAATGAGTTTCATTACTTCTAAATTAATTATATGATACACTTAAATTCTGGCAAATCACTAATCACATAAAAGCATATAAATAATTCTCAATATTTAAAACTAATTTAAAAATAAAATAAGATACTGCAAAATTATAATTAACACATACACACAATTAAACGCATATTATACTCAAAGTATATTGGTAAATGAGTATTGAGAAGTCCGGGTATCACAAAAGCTACCTATCATTATATAGTAACGGTTCGTCAGAACTTTCATAGGGAGTCACATCCATTAATTTTATTCATGTGGCAGATTGTTGGAAAATGTTGGTTTTGATCACATTTTATTAAATATTAAGTGGTAATTTTATAATCCGTTCCGCGTAAATGGATTTAATTGACTTGATTTCTCAAAACCAAATTTTGGGTGAAAGAGAAATTAATATTAAAGTTGTTCATTTAATGTGTGGATAAATACATTGTTGAATGCATTTATAATGATAATAGTAATGAATTGTGACCTATAGATTGTGACCTATAGACTATAAATATGAAATGTCATGTCTTAGTGAAATGATTATATTCCAAAGGTCGTGTCCTTTAGAATTATTGTATTAATTTAAGAGACATGCCTTTTGGTGAATAGTTGATTATTTCAAAGGTTGTGTCTTTTAGAATCATTGCATTAATTTAAAAAACATGCCTTTTAGAATAGTTGTTTATTTTCAAAGGTTGTAATTTTTGGGAAAATGAGATTATTGTGAAGAGTCACAACTATTATCATAAAGACTCTTGAAAGTTTATAAATAGATCCCCACATTTGCATTCCAATATCACTCAAGCCTAATTAGCCTTCTTGCATTATTATCATTCAAATCATTCTAGCATTTTAAGTTCTTGCATTAGAGTTTGGTCGAAAGTTTCGGATATCCATTTTGCGATTTGCAGTGTAGTAGTCGTCAAGTTTTCAAGTCGTTGTATATTGGGAACGGTTGCTAGTGATCCGTATTGCATCTATGTACGGGGTAATAACGTCTTACGGAGATAGAGTCAAAGTTTAGCCTCGACTTTTGTGTATCAGTCAGTGTCTACATTTAGGGGTGTAAGTGAGTCGAGCCAATTCGCGAGTTATTCGTGTTCGACTCGAAAAAAGATTGAAATCGCCTTAAAGTTAATCGAGTCGAGTCGAGTTTGGAGCTACTCAAGTAGCTACCGAGTTCGAGTTTGAGCTTATAAATACTCGGCTCGAAAGGCTCACGAGCCTAATCAAACTTGAAAAATATTTACTATTTTACCATTAATATATAATTTATATTTATATACAAGTAATCGAGTCAAGTCAAGTCAAGCCGAGTCGAGTTCTAGTTTATTTTAGAAAAAAATATGTTTTACAATTAATTTTGAAAATTATATAGGTAATCGAGACGAGCCAAGCTCGAGTTTATCGAGTTTCTTATCGAGTCGAGCTCAATTTTTAAAATTTTAGGCTCGACCGAGTCGAGTCGAGTTTCGAGTATAACAATCGATTCGAGTTTCAAGCTCAACACTACTCGACTTGACTCGTTTACACGAAGACATTTAATCTTCGTCTACACATACACCTCATTTTCTAATAGAATCTTGGCCTATTGGTTGTATTAGTTTATATATTTGTACATAATCGACTGCATAACCCCACCAAAGGAGATCGATCTATCACGGAATACATGTTCGACATTAAGGTCATGTTTGTTTTGGGTCTCACACATCCTGATATGGGACGTAGCGTCCCCCGTCTTTTTCTAGTTTGTGATTTAACATTCGAATTTCATCATCCAACTACATTCACCTATTATAACAATAATACAACATCATTCACTCTTACACAATTGATTTGAAATAAGGTTACATTAGATAATACAACATCACTCACTCTTACACAATTGATTTGACATAAAGTTACATATTAACCTATTTAAAATCCCAAAAAACACACACACAATCACTATTCATCACAATTTTTTCATCCATAATTTCTCCATCCGAATTTTCCCCATCCTACATATTCCCAAAACAAACATGGCCTAAGGGTGTTGTCGAAGCCCTCTTTGGTGTTGTGTTGGATCATCACGACTTAGCCTTGCCTTGAAGGTCCTTAATGGAATTGATGAGTCCTACAAGGAGATTTCCCATGTCATCCAGACTTGTGAAATGTCTGTCTCTTTTGACTGAGTTGCATGGGAAGCTATTGAGAATGGAGGCTAAAAAATTGGCCTCTCGGTCTCCTACCCCAACACCCTAGCCGACCACGACCTTTTATTGCTCTCACCAGCCTGCTCAGGGCCATCAGTTGAAATCCAACGCTGCTCAGACTAAGCAGTCGCCCGCTTCTCATGCAGCTCCCCGTGCCCAACAACCGTCCTCGGCGCCTCCTCAGTCCGGTGGATAGTGCCTGTACCAAGGCAAGTGCCAACTATATGGAGAACATGACCATGCATCCAAAAGGTGTCTATTCTCCACGTTCTTTCTGATTCGTCTCACAGCTCATGCGCCAGCCCCTACTTATACGTCTCTCTCGGTGCAAGTAGCTCGTTCCAGTCCGTCCTACTCTGATGGATCTTGAAAATCTGTCCATTCATGCTCTGTATGACGGTAATGACGGTGTTGTAATCGGGAATGGTACTAGTAGGGGTGGGAATGGGTCAGGCCTAGGTAGGCTTTACAAAAAAAGTCTGGCCTGTTACATAATTTTTAGGCCTAAGCCTGACCCATGGCTTGTCATAGGATTTTTTTAAGGCTTAGCCTGGCCTTTTAAATAAATCGGCCTAGATCGAAAGCCTTTTTAGTTCTATTAGTGCATTTAAATAAATTATACAAATTTTTATTATCATCAAATCATAAAATCGACTCTATAAATCTCAAAACGAAGAAATAAAAACAATAACAAATATATCAAATGTTCTAAAAAAATATTCAAATATCTTTTTCAACTATTACAAAAGAAAATATAATTACGGAGTAGTTAGTATTACTAAACTTCTTTAAAATATTTAATTATCACACATATTATATATTTATTATATTTTATATAATATGTATTTATATATAAATATAGTTAAATATGACGGCCTTTTCGGCTTAAAAGGCCTAAGAAAAAGCTTGAGCCCGACTTAATTAACTAAATAGGCTTTAACTTGAGCTCAGCTTGTTTATTAAATGAGTCAAGCCAAGCTTTAATAGGTCGAGACGTAGACCCTATCGGTAGCCTAACTCATTCCCACCCCTAAGTACTAGCTTGCATATTATTAATGTTGGGTCCATCAGCTTTTCCAATGTCAATTCTTTGAAATGCTCAGATACCCTCCATGTGTCTATGATTTCTTATAATATTCTAACCTCGCTTTACCCGCCCATTTCAAGAGAACTGTGTTAATGTTGTGTTTTCTAACTTTGAATTTTAGGTGTTGGATCGTCGCACTATGGAGGTTTACTTACGCGGTTCACTCATTAACGAACTCTATCTTTGGCCATTTGATGGTGTGTATGCATCACTTATTCCCTATCCATGGCCCTAACCTTGATTCGTCAACTTCTATCCACGTGGCACGCCAGGCTAGCTTGGTTACCCTTCAGTCCTTCTCCCATTCTCAATTCTATTATTTCTTGTAATAACTTTCTCGTACTTAAACTGTTTAGTTTGTCTTGCAATTCTTGTAAGTGCATTAAGAATCACAACCTTTCGTTTATATGATTCGAGTCTTACGTCTTATGTGCCCTTTGAATTAATTTATTCGTATGTATGGACATCTTCCATTTTTTCTGTTGATGGTTTTAAATACTACTCACTTTGTCCACCAAAACTGTGCTCATTTTTCTTATTTGCTCGTCCACCAAAAGTGTGCCAAATTTTATGGAAATAATTACTCTATCTTTACTTCACAATAACTCCATAACACCCTTACTTTATTTATTTTTTCTTAAAAACTGTGCTAAAAATGTGAGCACACATTCATGAACAAATGACGTATTTGATTTTTGTTGATAATTTTATTGGGGTGTGTATGGGCATGATAGGCGATGAAGGATCCCATGTGCTCGCATAAAGACGGGCTTGTCGAAAGACGGCCCTTCCATTTTGCTAGGGTGTGTATGGGCATGATAGGCGATGAAGGATCCCATGTGCTCGCATAAAGCCAGATACCCGAGAGTTAACAAATTTCGTTCCTCCGTCACTCTGAAAGACTTTCATAGATGAAGAGAACTGATTGCAGACAAATGTATGAAAACTCTCCAACACACCAAAAAGTCACTCTTTGCTCGTAAGGGATAAATCCAAGAGAAACGAGAGAAATCATCAATAAACACAGCATAATATCGATACCCTTCTGAAGTAGAGACAGGGGCAGGACCCCATAAGTCACAATGCATCAAATCAAGAACACTTAAAGCACGCTTTTCATTAATGGTAAATGTCAAACGTTTGCTCTTGGCCAACTGACATGAAGAGCAAACAACAAGATTTGGTAAAACAGAAGTGACATAAATAGCTCACAGTCCATTCAACTGCTTTAAAGTATCGAAAGGAACATGCCCCAATCGTAAATGCCATAGGTCAAAAGATGCCTTCGAAACAGTAGTCCGAACAGCTGCAACAAAGGCTGGAAGGGCAGAATCCAAAACATAAAGGCCTTGCTCATATCTCCCCCGAGCGACCACCTCTTTGGTGCTCCGCTTCGGAATTAAAAAAGAACAATCGGAAAAAATAACATCAACAGACAGGTTAGAGGTAAGCTTGCTGATAGATAACAGGTTCTTCGTAATATTTGGCAAAACAAGCACATCACTAAGTTGAATATTACGAGAAAGAGAACGAGATCCAATATGCAAAATAGGGAGAGCAAAACCGTTGCTGACAATTACCGAACCATTACCGGAAAATGAGAGTATGAGTCCAGGTCATAAGAGCGAGAAGTTATGTGAGCAGACACCCCAATGTCAACATACCAATCAGAAGTGGGTGAAGAGTTGACCGAGCAGGCGGACTGGAAGGCTTGAACTAGATGGGCAGTGGATTGTCCGGCAGGACGGTCAGGCTGACGAGCATAACGATTTGGGCACCTGTCAGCATAGTGCTCGCCCTTGCAAATTTAACAACGAGGAACATAAGGTTTGCGGTCCCTGCGGCTAGAGCTATGACGACCACCCCTGTACGACGAGGAGCCACCGCCGCGGGGGGAAAAGTGGCCACGAGACTTAGAGGTATGGCGAGGACGATCATGGGCGGCAAAGGCAGCAGGAGGCGGTATAGGATCAGCAGGCTTGTTCATGATCTCAAAAGCAATAGCCTGATGGAGAAGATCGCAGAAGCCTGGCACCGGAGTGAGGGTCATACGAGTGTCCGAGAAACCTCCAAAGTGTGGACCTAGACCACGGAGGAACCAATGAGACTTGTCGGAGTCATCAACGGGTTTGCCGATGGCGGTGAGTTGATCGCAGAGGAGCTTAAACTTGCGACCATATTCTGCAACAGGGAGTTCATTGCGCTTGAGGAGCAGAAGTTCCTCGCGGAGTTGAGTGATCCGATATTGCGAGGAGTGGCTGAAGGCAGTCTCAAGAGCAACCCAAGCATCGTGCGAGGAATCACAATCGATGACTTCAGAGATAGATTCTTCAGTGAGAGAAGATAGAAGAAGACCAAGAACCTTCTGATCCTTGGCATACCACCGAGTGTAGGCCGGATTGGTGGCCTCTTTGACGGTGGATGGAGGAGCGACGGTGGATCCATCAACAAAACCCAATAGATCAGCGCACAGAAGCATTGGGAGAACTTGCTTCTTCCATAAAAGGTAATTTGGGGGGGTCAACTTCACAGTGGCCATATGAATGAGGACATTCATGGGAATGGCAGAATCGGCCATTGAAAGGGATATCGAGGGGGACTGGCTCGACGGGAGAAAGAAGAGACGAGGGGGGCCCACTCGTCAGGGGAGGAGAAGATTTGCCGTGAGGGCGGTAGGATTAGGGTTTCTTAGGATCGAAGAGAGGCTGATACCATGTGAACAATGAGACATGATCATCGTTGAATTGGTGAGTGTTGAGAATATTGTAGTTATAGGAGTAATTACATTGTAACCTAATTACATGAATTTAGGAAATGATAGGTACAAAAGGAAATACAATAAATACAACATCATATATACAAAGAATATTTGACTTATTCCTTAATAGGTTATATCCATTGAAACGTAAATCTGATGTGCTACCCACCATCGTTGCCTTCAAAGCCCTAGTTGAAAACTTCCTTTAACACCAAATTAAATTGTTACACTATACACATGTAATGGTGGCGAATCCATTGCCCTTCGCTCCCTCCTCAACTCTCATGGAATAATTGACCTTACTACACCACCCTATACCCCTGTGTAATAGTTGTGGGCTTGATATATGAATTAAGAGTGGAGGTTAAACAATACCTCAAATTCGGTTGTACGACGGAGGTGATGCATCCGTACAAGGGGCCAGAGACAGCAGAGTAGGTGGTGAGTGATCGAGAACATGCATCATGGGAAAATGAGTGGGAACATGGTTATGGTGAGAAGGACCTTGGGCATGCGGGATGAGATACAGAGAGTTATAGAAAGGGAATTTGTCCTCAACAACGTAGACGTGACGAGTGGTGACAAACGCTCCTCCATTGGGGCTTACATCGTCTCTTTTAGAGCTAATCCCATATCTGGAGCTCTCGTAAACAACAACACTCCATGACTCGTTCCTCCACCGAGGCTGAATATAAATTAATTGATGTTGTTGCTGCTAAGGTTCAATGGATGCAGTCTATCTTTGGTGAGCTTTGGGTATCGTTATTCTCTACTCCCATCATCTAGAATGACAACATTGGGGCCACCAACATATGCTCTAATCCGATGTTTCACTCCCGCATGAAGCACATTGCGATCAATAAACTACCATTTTGTTCATGATCTTGTACATAAATCTTCCTTGCGGGTGTCCTAATGTCTCCTCTTGCAGATCAACTTGCTAATGCTCTCATCCAGCCCTTGTCTCGAGCTCTTTTGCTACTTATGTCTAAGATTGTCACTAATCGTTCTCCACCTTGAGGGAGACTATTTTTTGTATTAGTTTATATTATAGTACATAATAGCTTTGTAACTATCCCACATTGTATATCCTCACATGCAATGTAAACACATACGTGTAGTATGTATTCTGGATCAATGAATATAATTATCAATTCAATTCATATCTACTCTACATGGCCAATTTATACATGAATTTAATTAGTGGTTCATGGCATGTGATTATGTATGATTAATCACATCATACATCACAGTAAGGGCTAAAATTACAAGAGGGGTTCTATAATTTATTGACATTCGCTAAATTAATTATGTTGTGTTTTTATGATATGGTTTTCGTTCATCAATAATAGAAGTAATTAAGATTGAATGAAGTAGATTTATGGACATGATTAACAGAGTTAGGATGACTTGGAGGTATTTGTACAAGGCATAAGCTCTTAAATTTCTACGCTTATATATAAAGATACAGCAACACACAATTACATTAATTAATGGAAACACACACACTCACAATCTCTCCCTTCATCTTCATCATGTTTGCTGCTCTTTCTCCAACCCTAAATCAACTTGGTTGCTTCACTCACTTAGGTGAAAATGCCTGCATAATGCAACAAAATCATTAGTTCACAACTCGTTAACGTTTATCTATACTATACTCTTTTAGTAAAACAACTAATACTGATCCGTTAATTGACTTACGGAAAATATGGTAGCATGGCCTGGGTCAGCAAGATGAGCAAAGAGGTTATCAATGGGCCCTGTTCCGGTGTAGATGTGTTGGAACCACGCTCCCATCACCGCCAACATCGCCAACCGTCCATTCTTGATCTCCTTTGTCCTCAGCTCCTTAATTTTCACCGGGTCACCAGCTCCCCATCCGAGCGGGTCGAACCACAACCCACCCGGATACCCGACGTCCGTTCCGGTCAGCTTGTTGTTGGGGAAAATGGGGTCAGTGTTAACGCACCCGGGCTTCAGGATGTCGGCCCATCTTCTTCCCTCGGCCCACCCGATGAAAAACAACTCCACGACGAAGAGTGTCGTTGTGTCGGTGAAGTAGTCTTGCTCGCCGGCTGTGTACCACGACGGCGTGTTGAGGATGCCGATCTTGGTGAGGAACTCCGGGATGAAAATTCCGGCGGCACCCAGCATCGCCCATCGGCAGTGCACAAGCTCCGCCTGCACGTTCCATCTCAAGGTCTCAGGGTCGGATCCTAGCCCAAGAGGATCGAATCCGAAGTCTCCGGGCAGGCTGCATAACAGGATTCATATTAGCTTTTACTCTCTACTTGAATATTTACAGTGTAAAATTTGTTTATTTGGGAGATAATTTTTAGTAAGTGCCTAAAAAATAATAGCATGTTTAAAAATAAAGGTTCAATTAATAATGAGATGGATGTTTTTTTTACAAATGTTAAAATAATAATGGAACAGAGGGAGTACAACATTGTTTAAAAGTTAATATCAAGAATCCGTGCTCTGTTTATGTGGTGTTCAATTTTAGTTCCGTATGTTTTTACTTACTTTATTTATTTGTTCATTTTAAACACAAAATAAAAAATAAAAGTAAAACATACGGGATCAAAATTGAACACAAAAATGACCAAAATGGACAAAGAGCAAACCTTCCATCAAGCCATGGGGGAGGGGCTTTCCCAGGGAACCAAACTGGTCGGTTCGGATCAGTCGCTGTGCAGACGGCGACTGATCTTTTGCTCGACGGTGCTACAAACTTGCTGACTCTCAACTTCCTTCCTCCCAAGAAAGAAGCTTTTGTTGCTCCCACAATGGATCCATTTTTCTGGGAACTGCATTTCAATTTCAAATACACATATAACTAACTTTGGTCACTAGTTTATGACTTTGAAGCACAGTCATCTGCTATTCAATAAACGAGAAAATACTTGCCTTGGGGAAGAGAATGCAACAGCAGCAATGGTTGATGAGGCACAGGCAGAGGCCATGATGACAATTTTTTGTTGCAGGGGGACGTGTGTTTGTGTGTGATTGTAATAGAAAATGGGATTTAATTAATTAATGTAAGAAATATGGGCTTATCTTGTTAGGATAGGAGTGGAGATATGTGATTGGTTGGTGAGGATGCCATGTGGCCACAACAATCTAATATCTCCTCTCTCTGCCTTGGGTTCTTCGATCTTACCTCCTAAAATCTCAAACTAGTGGTGCTTCTTCTTTGTTATTATATGCCACCTCCCCAATCTTTCTTGCCTAAATTTAATCTTTTATTTACTTTTTTTTCCCCACCAATTGCTATTGAGTTTTGACCACAATTCCTCGTTAATACTCCCTCCGTCCTAGAATAAATTTCCAATTTCTTTTGAGTGTTTTGATTAAAAAATATAATAAAATAATAAATGTAGTATAAGTGTTGGGATGGTGAGAGAGAAAATAATAGATTAGTATGAGATAAAACATAATAAAATAATAGATAAAGTATAAGTGAAATGACTTGGAGAAAAAAAATAATTTTTTTCAAAAAATGTGTTGGGGAAATTGATTAAAAATGATTAATTTTAATTAATTAATTAATTTTAAATTAGAGTGTGAGACACTCGTCTTCGACCAATTTATTGAAGGGCTATAAATGTAATTTCAGAGAAATTAAATGATATAAAATCGTTCTACTCTCGGAGTAGATGATCGTAGTGTATTTAAAATCTCAAAATCGAATTTCGGTGAGTGATAAATTAAGGGAGAATTACACTATAGACCATTTCACCCTAAGTTTTTGTAATTCAAGGAAAATTTTATTACAGTTACAAATCAAGCCAAATTAACAAATTAAAGTACAATTCTACCCCTATTGTTTTGATAAGAATTTCAATTTTGAAATAAGAAGATTTAATTAATTTAAGCAAAGGAAAGTCAACTAAATCCAAAACCTTTAATAAAAATTTGAAATATTTCTTTGCTCGATAATCACACCCAATTCTTAATTCAAATAACATTCCTAACAACTCATCCAACATTAATTCCTAAAATATTTTTTATTCTCTCTCCATTGAAGCTAGAAGAAGAAAACGAAAAGCAAGAACAACGCTTGTGCAGAGAATCATTCAAGGTATTGAGTGGAAAAATCATTTCCTGCATATTATTGTTGTTCGATTATCTGAATAAATGATATTGGGTTTATGGAAAAAATCTGATTTTTAGGGCTTTGCATATACTGGGTTTTTCGTTGATTTTAGGGATGATTAAAAAAAAATTCTACTACATGCATTTTATAGGATGTTTCCTTCGTTGATTATACTGGCTTTGCATAATATGTTTCCTTCTCTGTTTTCTTAGTTCTAACGATCTCTGTTTTTTGCATTTTAGAGAAACATAAGTAAATAGCATATGAGGTATATTCGATTCGATGATTAGATCATTTTATAAAATCATAGAAACATATTTTACTATAATTTTTCTGTATTTATAAGAAAATCTATGTATTTAGTATGGATGGGGCATATTCGTTTAAGATGTGTTTGCATGTGGCTAAAGATTTTAATTTCCATACAATTTGGTAATATATTTTTTTGCAGATGACTAGACGGAAGAGATCCGACATTCAGATTATTGAAGGAGGAAGAAAAATTATGAAAAAGCGCCTAAAGAAAATAAATAGCAGACTTAGTGAGTAAAGAAAGATGCATACATATAGTGTTATTTTGTTCAAGTAGTACATATTGACATGTTGTTTGGGTAAAGTTTTTAATTTATCATATGACACTGAGAAAGCATGATTTGCATTTGATTACATTCGGTTTCATCATATGATACAATACATATAAATTATATTTTATTGGTTTGTTTGGTTTGTTTTATCATTGATTTTTGCTTGTGGTTGAATTAGAGGTATTTGTTAATAATCATATGCATAAAATAAATCATATATTAAAGAGCATGCACACATACAATACATATAATATAGTATATGCATACATCAATACATATAAATTATATAATACATAAATTATTCATATTAATATTCAGTATACACAATCATACGGATAAATACATAAATTATTATCCAGATTGAAATTCATATATAGTTCTCTTTTAGTTCAAAAGTTAAAGTTTATTTGAATATATGTTTCTTTTAATTAAAATTAATTAGAAACATAAAAAGAAACCTACAAAAGGTATAAACACTATTATTTTTTTAATATAATTACTATACAACAAATATGCATAGCAAACTAAATGCAGTATAATATATGCACAAAGTAGTTCATATATAAGTTAATATGCAAAAATTTAATACATATAATAGCATATATGCATTAAAAATACATATCATATAATATGCATAACTATAATACATAACAAGATCGAATATATATCCTTTAATTTAATATTTTCATTATTGTTATTTGGAAATATAAACAATAGTAATATAGATGCTATAATAAAGGATATTTGACTATTTTGAAAATTGATATATTAAGTCATATGACAAAAAAGTATTAGAATTTATTTATAAAATGATACAAAAATTATTAGAGATATGTCAAAATTATTAAAAATAATACATATTAAAAATTATTTGTTTAATATTTTATAGATACTGAGGATATTTTATTAAATTACGTGTAATTGTTGTTAGAAGCTTTGAAAAATTAATTAATTGAATAAGAATAAATAAAATATTAAAAACACATTTATAACTATTAAAAGAGAATTTATAATTAATTTATTCGAACAACATTGCAGTTAAAAAGCTTTTAAATATGATAAATGTTATTTAATTGTATAATTAATGTTGAATAATTTAAAGAGATGTTGCATTAATTGAGGAAGTAATAAAAACAATGAATTGAATGAGTACATTCGGTTTCAACCGTAAATGGAAAGACCAACTACAAATAAGGAAAACTTATTCAAATTGTAACCTCCAGAATTGAGTTGAGGGCATATTAGGAATGTAAAATATAGATTTGTCTTAAACTGTAATATCCAGAATTTTTGCCTTGAATTAAAAGATGGGCTTGGATTCTGGTCTATATTGTTAATAAACTCATAAATTAATTCACGAAGTTGAACATAATTGTCCCACATTGAAACTTTGAATGTTTAACGGAGTTAATTACTCCTTATAAATAGGAGTATGTTACAATAGTTCAAATCATAATGACTAAGGAGCAATCAAATAGTCTATACGGATGCACGTGTGTGCTCGTCTGGTTAAGCTTGGGCCTAGTCTTGGGCTCGTGACTCTTGACTTTAAATTTGAGCTTTCAAATACCTCTATAATTTTTGGAACTTGAATATTTGGGTTTGGCCCATACAAATCAAGTTTTCAGAAAGTTGAAGCCCAATTCAAAATGGGTTTAACCCAATTGAATTTAAGTTGAATTTGAACTATAACGAATTTGGACATGGGGGATGTTTAGGTACTTGATGTTACAAATTGTGATAAATTTGGACGTTTGAGTATCCAATTCATGGACGTTTCATAAATGAAATTGTAACCACAAAGAGTTACAAAATCCATGAATGTTGTAATTAAATGGGAAGACCCCTCACATGTTGGAACATGCCTATAAATAGGGTGCATATTTTATGTTGCATACACACTCATACACAAAGACACAACACTTGAAGCACTTGAGATTTTTGTTGGAAAATCACTTGAAATTTTCTAGAAAAAATCATAACATCATACATATTTGCATCGAGCATATGGAGTGCAGTCCTGTTTTCATGTCGATTCAGTTCATTGGAACTCTATACGTTGTGGTGCTGCTCGTATAGAGACGAAAGTTGTTTTACCTTTGAAAATGTTATGTCAAACCGTGAGCACTAGTCGGGACGTATTCGTTTTGCGGAAAAATGTTTTTTCCTTGACTCGACTATAAATTTGTTCCTATTGTTCGTGAGATGGGCCGTTGCTGCTGATTTCGAGTACCTGCCTGTTTTGGAAAGCTGCTAAAAGAGGAAAATCGAAGACTTTGTGTAAATATTAATTTAATTGTATTTACAATTTTGTTATTTATTTCTGTTAATTTTGTAAAGTCATTATTGGGTGCTCATAAATTCCAACAAAATGGAATGAGAAACTTATTGTGGGACATCTAAAAAAGGAAAGTGAGAAACTTATAGTGGGATATAGTGAGTAATATTTCATAATTCACAAATACTTGTATGCATAAATAGTTATCCGTATAAGTTAATTTTATTCATTTCTTTGAGCACGAGTTTTATTGAATATTTATTAGTTTATATATATATATAGTAGATAGGTTGAGGGTATAATATGATATTGTACGTGTGGTCCACTTATAAGAGCATCTATAATTGGGGTGAGAAGTTTCATATGGATTCCTACCTCTAACTCAAATTAAGGATAGAAGAGGTTGGAGGAAACTTATGTGGAGAGAGAGAAATAGAGTAGAAAAATTTCTACAAGTAGAAGAAAAAAATTGAGGAAAAAGAAAGAGTGAGATAAATGGAGAGCGAACAAAAATGAGAAAAAAAAAAAGAATAATTTAAAAAGAAAAGTGTAACTCACTTGCACGATTTGGACTTTAGTGTGATCCCAAATCGTTTTTATTTTATTTTATTAATTGTGTAACTTTTTACACATATTATTGCTTCATTGAATTTATTGTGCATGCTTTCATAATATATAGGTTAACATTAAATTATGATTCAATATAAATCTATTATTTACATTGTTATTTATTTATTCTCATTTTAAAAAGTTTTTATTTTCTTAATGACATGCATACTTTTCTGCATAATGTTTTAACATTAAATTATGTTAATTGTAAACCTATTTTTTAGGTTATTATTATTTTTTTATTCTTAATTTAGATATTTTTTTTTTCTTAATTGCTTGGATGCATATGCATGCTTCCCTGCATGTTAACATTAACAATAAAACTATTTTTTTGCATGTTTTTTTTTTTAATTCTCAATTTAGAAAGTTGGGTATTATATTAAATTTGAATACCATTCTATGTTTTTCAACAATATTATTTTAGGTAATAAGAACCATTTTTTTTATCATTTTTTTTTTTATCTTTCATGTATTAATTAATTTCTTTATTATATACTCCCTCCATCCCACTATAAATCCCACAATAAGTTTCTCATTCAATTTTTTTTTTCATATTTCACTTATACTTTATTTATTATTTTATTATATTTAATCTCATACTTATCTAATATTTTTTTCTCATCAATTTATTTCTCTCATCTTTTAATATTCTAGTATCAATTCTTTAAAACAGAATCTCAAAACAGAAAAACCCAAAAATTACCTTGACTTAAATTCGGTGGAGACAATTGATAATCAACAGGCGGCGGCGAAGAGGCGGCATCCGCGATATCTTGAGAACAGGGACGAAGTCGGAGTCGTCGCGACTAGAGCCGACAATTTGGGCCCAACCCGATGGGCCGACTCGGCCAACCTGAAACCTAGTATGGGTCGCGCTCTAAAATTAGAGGCCCATATAGAACTGGGTCTATTTGGCCTGATCCGATGGGCCTAATGGGCTAGGCTGAATTTGGCCCGTCGGCCCATGGACATCCTATTTGGTCCGATCAATATTTTTTCTTTAGGCAAATAGACAATTAAAATAAGTAAAGTATTTTATATTTAAATATTATTGTGTTTTTATTTTATTTTATTTTGACTTTGAAATTTGAACTTATGAATTATTTATAATTTTATTTGAAGTTGTTATATAGTGTAATGTTATACTGATTATGACCGTTTATGAATTATGTATAGTTAATACATTAGTATTGCATATTTTTTATTATAATTATTTGTATAAATAACAATTATATGTGAGTATGTTAATACAAGATTTATATATATAATCTTTGTTAAACATATTATTTTTAAAATTATTTCATGGGCTAGGCCGGCCCGCTAGCCCAGTGGGCTAGGATGGGCTAGGTTGGGCTCACATTTCATAGGCCTGAATAATTCATGGGCCGGCCCGACCCAGCCCACGAACATCGCTTGGCCCGATGGGCTTGGCCGGGCAGCCCGATTTGCCAACTCTAGTCGCGGCGGGAGAGCAAGAGAGAAACGCGCGCGAGTGAGGGCCGTGAGAAATTGAGTAGGGTGAAAGTGAAAGAGGCGGTACAAATGAATTAGGGTTTATAGACGGGTTACAGACGGGTTTATAAATGGGTTAGAGACCGTATTCATAAAACAGTCTCTAAATGAGAGGGTAAAAATGGCGGTCAAAATAAAATTTGGAATTGGAATTCTTAATACCAATTAAAGACCGCTAATACGGTCTCAAAACAAAATTTAAAATAAAAAATTTAATTTCGGATTAGAGACCACCAACACGGTCTCTAAACGGTCTGAATACATAAAATTAAAGACTGAAGTGAAATCGGTCTCAAAATTCGTAATTTTTTCAAAACGGTCTCAAATCAGTCTTTATTTGAGACCATTTTATGACGGTCTCAAAACCTTGGTCTCTAATTTAGGCATTTTTTGTAGTGAAGAAAATGCAGGAAGTTGGAAGGAAGGATGTTGAACGGACATTTGGAGTTCTTCAAGTTCGTTGGGCAATGATAAGGGGTCCAGGCCGTTTCTGGTATAAGAATAATTTGAAAGAAATTGTAATTGCTTGCATTATTTTGCATAACATGATAGTCGAGCATGAAGGGAATTAGCTAGACAATAGATTGGTCGGATGATCCTAACACGAACAACATCAACAATCCATATATACTTCAAGGATTAATCGAAACATTCAACCACTACCTCCAAGCAAGATCTAAGCTTCGTGATCAACGTAAGCATCAACAACTCAAATTGGACTTGATAGAGCACGTATGTGCACGATACATAAGAAATTAGTAAAATTATTTGAATTTATGAAGTATTTAGTTGTTATTTTTAATTGTTATTTTTATGGTGTTCTCATTATTCTAATTCTAATGAATTTTCAATAATATTTTGTCAAAAAATATATTAACATTAATTTATTTTCTTAAATTAAATATTACTTATAATATTTAAGTTATAAAAATAAATTATAAATAATTAATGAATGAATGAATATGAAGAGAATATATATATATATATATAGAGAGAGAGAGAGGTTGATTGATTTTGACAGTGAGACCCATCAATTGTACTTTTGGGGTAAAATGTATTGGGAATGTACGTATAAAATATAAAGTTATTTGAGATAGAAGTAAGAAACTTTTGAAGTGGCACACATGTGACTAATTTAAAACTTCAAAATCATCACCCACTGAGTGCTCTAACGTAATTATGTATAAATAAAGTAAATGATAATTTAAATAAATAAATGATGATTAGCGGGTGGAGATAAAATAATATAAATTATATTTTTCTAAAAATGAAATCGACAAAATAAAATTGAACAACAAAAAAGAAAAGTGTAAATAATGAAATTTGATGAAGAGATTATTAGTTATTTTCAATTAAAAAATATATATTAATTGTGCAATTGATGTACCCAGATGTTACGTTTAAGAGTTGGAGATATTTTTTTTTAAAGAAAACACCCATTCAAAATTTCATTAGAAATCGTTAAGAAAACAAATTGAGAAGATTATTTTTAAAATCTGGAGGCTCGACCGAAAATAAGAACTCTTAAAATGACGAGAATTTCTAGCAAGTGTTGCAAGTAACTTTTTCAACAGAAAAAAGACTGCCATTGACTTTCTTGAATTTGTAAATGTTTTGGGTTGTTATCCTAATGTCTTTATTGCGTATAGAATATATGTGACTGTGGCATCTGCAAAAAGAAGTTTATCTAAATTTCAATTGGTAAAAACATATCTATGGTCTACTATATCAGAAGAAAGATTAAATGGATTAACAAGTTTTTGTATTGAATTAAAGAGATATGCTAGAACAAATTAACTATGAAGATATTATTGATGAATTTGCTTCTCATAATACTAGAAGAAGTCATTTTAAATAATTTATTTTTAAACGTTCATTTGCTTTTAATATGTGCATATGTATGTCACTTACAGCAGAATTTTAGGGCCGACTCTAGCAGAATTTGTCCAGCCTTTTTAATATAATCTCCAAATGATGATGTGTTGTTTCATGTCCATCTCTATTATTTCCCTTTCGAAACCCATATCCATTGCCTATGAGAGAGCCTTGACACGAGAGTGATACGTAGAAGATAAATGGTCTTCATACGAGAGAATAAAATGTATTCATTAATACTTGAAATTTGATTGAATACATTGGAAAAGTGGAGAGCCATTCAAACTATAATTAAAGATAATTAAAAGAAATTGTGGAAAAATATAAAAATGGTTTAAAAATCGGTTACCCAAATCAACCCTGTTGTATATTTTACCCATGTCAAACTTCAAAGCGGCATACCCATTTCTGTTCTTGTTGAACTGAAGCCAATGCATGTGCTCAAACCGGACCAAAATATTGTCGATAATAAGCATTTCTGGAACATAAGCACTTTACGTTGGATATATGATCAAACGTAACACCTTAAAAAAATCTTTTAGTAATGGCTCTCGCAACTATTTTGTTCACCGAAGTACATAAACTAATAGGCCTAGTAATATTTCATTCTCATCGACTAATTAATCTTCTGAATAAGGGTGACTAGCATTGTATTCTAGGCATGCCAAATCTCCACCCTCGTTGAACATATCCAACACAATTCGTGTGACATCATCACCCACTAGAGGCTAGACTTTTTGGAAAAATATTGCAGTGTAACCATCCTCTTCGGATGCCTTTTCAGATTCATGTCAAACAAAGCGTTCCCAACCTCCAAATTAGAAAAAGGTGTCGCCAAAATATCATCCATCTCATCCAAAACCACAATTTCAAACTATCAATGATTCCTTGAAGTTCAAGCCTGGGGGGTTTTGTAGACATGAAAAGGTCAAAATAATATCTTGTGACAACTTCGAGGTTACCCGTTTGTGACTACTATATGTTTCCATTTATGTCCATCAACGACACAATCATCTTCTTCTCCTTTCTTAGAGTAGCAATTATATGGAAGAATGTGGCATTTATGTCCCTATGCTTCAACCAATTGTCCTCAGATTGTTGTTGCCAGAATATCTCCTCCACAGTGGATAATTTATCCAGCATAAACCCAATTCCTTGAATCTTGACAACATCGTAGTTGTGACAATCAGTTTTTGTAGGAGCTCTAATCTCTTTCTTGTTTCTTTAATGCTTCGTGACAGTGAACCCAAAGAAGTCCTAGGCCGGCGATATAGGCCCACCCCAACTTCAATGAGTCGATTAGCCAAGGACGTAATACCGGGATTCATATTCCATAAGGAATGCAGTATTTAATTGTACCCCCTCCTCCACTACCCACAAGTGTTCGAAAGAAAAAGTAAGCATTCTCTTGCACCATTGTTGATTGTGCATATGTGCAAGACTTTCTTCCATAAATAGTAATATCAGACGATGGTACGAACTAAAGAAACCGAGGTTATGACAAAAGACATTCGAGTATAGGTTGCCCTAACTCTGATTCACCAAGAACCTGTCCACCTCTCTGTGATCAGATTTGATCCTCGTCTTTTGTTGACCCAAGTGAATCTTGACCCCTTACATTCTACGTCAAACAACCTCAAGTCATTTGCTACCTTTCAGAATTCCCCATAGCTCGAGGAGAACATAAGTCACCCCCTCATTTCTCAAAGCCAGAGAAGATCTCGTTGAAATCTCCCCCAATCAACCAACTCATATTCTCCCCTATAATAACCACTGCCAACTTTCTCAAAAGATTAAAAAAAAAAAGTCGTTTTAAAGAGTGAACAAAGTTCACATAGAATCTTGTAAATCTCCAATTAATGAATGTTCTAAACATAAACAATATAGTCAATATGGCCAATGGAACGCAACAACACATAAACTGACTTTATTAACCTAAAATAACATGAGTACTATTTAAGATTGGAACTTTATCCATTTTGAATAATCTTCACATACTCCTTTGAATTTAAGATGAAAATGTAATTTTTTTTATAAACCAAGTAAATAAAATAAAACAACAACAATAAAAGTGTTTATGAGGGAGAGGGTAGTGTTGAAAAATGAGAGGGGGTGAACTCAACCGTGAGGTGTGAACTCATCGAAGGGATGAACACAACAAAAAATCGAGGGTAAATAACTGTGGCCTAATAAAAATGTGTTGAAGCCTAGAAGACCCAAATACACTAAAAAGTAAAGCAAACAGATATAAACAGATTAGGCGTAGCTCAAATACAAAAGGTGTGGGTTATATACCCCTCCAACTTTGTTAAATATACTCCCCTAATACACGTACCCCCTTAAAGTGGCATATGTTAGATGTACTCCCCCAAATTACCTATTATACCTTTTCCTCCCTCAAATACATTTGGATACATGTACCCCTTAAAACCCTAATTTCTTCTCATTCTTCCCCACCTTCTTCTTCCTCACCACACCCCCACCACTCCAAACCCACCTTTGCCCTATGTCGCCGCCTCCTCCCCCGTCATCCTTAATCCTACCCAAGGTCGCGTCCCTCCTCTCTCGCTCAGCCGCCGCCTCCTGAACCCTAAACACATGTTTTTTTTAATTTTCGACATAATATGCTCGAAAATAAATACTACCATCGATAGTGTTTATTTTCGAGCACATTTTGTCGAAATATTTCAAATATTTTTAATTTTTTCTTTCGATGAGAGTTTTTTTTTCAACACATTATAGTCGACCATATGTCAATTTTTTTTTTTTTAGATTTCTATTGATTATTTGTTGGACTTTTGGTTTTGATTTAATTATCGGAGATGGCGGCGATGAGAGTCGGAGGCGTTGCAAAAATTAAGGTTAGGGTTAGATTTTTAATTTTAGGGGAGAGTGTATCTATTTAATAATATTTTACTAAAAAAGTAAATTAAATATTTTACATATATATTTAATTAATAAATGGAGTGGGTTATATAACTCCCACCATACAAAATCCACAAATGGATAAAAAGGAATACTATTGTTTTATACACCTCCATCTTTGGTACATAAATCTCCTTAAAAATTAAAAAAAAAAATACAAAAAACTTGCATTTATGGAACAAAGTTTAAAGAAAAAGTGTAATAATTAGAGTTTTTAAGGTAATTTTGTAAATTTTTATATATTAAGTAAATAAAGTAGTTTGATTAAGTGTATGGTGGACCCAAAAAAATATTGCAGGTAAATATGTATATATTGTATGGATGAGTATGCAAACTTCTACCATTCCATCTTTAATAGATACACCCCTCCAAATAAACTGCAACCGTCACTATTGTCACCTCTGCCTGAAAATGCAAAATTTTTAGAAGTAACTTGAAATAACAGACAAATTTCGAAAAGTGTTTTTTCTTCGAGAAAAACAAATTTAAGCCCGTTTACAAAATTTCAAAATGAGACTAAAACTTTATAAATAATCCAAAAATCATACAAAATCTACATTTTTTTGTATCCAACAACCACCCAAAAAAAGGAAAAAAAGAGAGAGAAAAATATACTAATAAAATCACTACATTATTGACACTTTTTTCCATTAGGACTCTTTTGCATTAGCACATCTATTATTAGACTGAAGAGTCCAAACCAGATTGAAGGCATCGGGGGTAGGGAGGATGGGATGTGCATTAGAGTGTTTTTTTTTAATGGAATGTGTATCTACTAAACACAAAATTGTTGATGGATGAACTATTTTAAAAAGTGTACTGAGTAAAGATAGAGGTGTATATAACAGTATGCTAAAAGGAAAAGTGATACTCCCTCCGTTCCCGTTCCGCAATTACTTTCACACTTTTCTTTTTGAGACGTTTCATAATAACTTTCACACCTTTAAAAATGGAAAACCCTTTATAAACTCCACCCTCATAATATTCCCAATTTTACACAAATGTCATTACTTTTTTTCTACACAAACATAAAAGTCAACTCATTTTTTTACTTTATACATAAATGTTTACAAAATTACCCTCAAAATTCTCGCTAAATTCATTTTTCTTATTTTATGTGTCACTTCACATTTGAAAAAAAAAATCATGAGAAAGAGGGAGTACAATTCAAATTGAGGTAAAAATCATTGGAGCAAGGTAAATGGGTTTAACCCAACATTAAGGCCTTGTTTGCTTGTGGTAGGGTTGGGTTGAGGTGGGTTGAAATGTGTAAACCTTATATTTAAGAACTTATCTTATACTCCGTATTTGTTTATTTTTGGGTTTGAGTATTTACACCTCCATTTCGGAGAGATGCACTTCCCCAATCAGTTTATTAATAAATTGATAGGGTAAAAAATCAAAAATACCATTCATTAAAATATAATATACTAAATGCACCCTCCCTACTAAATGCACCCCTATTGTCATTTCTTTCACATTCCCCCTAAGCCATAACTTCAGGCCGCCGCCGACATCATTTCTGGCGACTATCAAACCAAAAAAAAATTCAGAAATTCCAAAATATACTTAAAAAAATCACATTTTTTTTATAAATTTCGACCAACCAGGATTGATCATATACACTCCCGTCGACAACGATTTGTCGATGGGAGTGAATATGGTCGAAAACGATTGGTCGAAAAAAATAAATAAAAAATTTAAAAATTCGACCATGTATTGTTGATCAATTACAATCTCGTCGACAACAATTTATCGACGAGAGTGTTTTTGATCAACCCTGATGTGTCGAAATTTAAAAAAAAAAAAAAAAGAAGAAGAAGAGAGAAACCTGGCCGTGCGATGATTTGTTTTGGGAGAGGGGGGAGAGCGTGAGAGTTTTATTTTGGGGGATGGTGGGCAGTGAAGGGGTAAGGCCGTAAGGGGAGAGAGGATGGGGTAGGGGGAGGAGGAGGGGTGGGAATTTTTTGCAGTAAAAAAAATTAGAAAAGAGAGAGGGGAGGAAGGAGGGAGGAGAAAGAGAGCGGTTGTTGGTGGGTGGCTGTCTGGGTGAAGGGAAGAGAAGGAATGGAGGGAGGAAAAAAAGAAAAAAAAAATCAGGAAGAAGGGGGGAGGAAGAGAGAAGAGAGAAAAGAGAAAGAGTGTGCGGCGGCGGTAGGCGGCGGCAGTGGCAGTGAGTGGTGGTTAGGTGAGAAAGGAGAAGAAATGGGGTGGGGAAGGAGAAAAAGAGAAGAAGGGAAGGGGAAGAAGAGAAATTAGGGTTTGGAGGGTGTGGGTAGTAATAAAAATTTTATGAAGAGAAGGGTATTTATAACAATTAAGGGAGAGTGTGACCCAATTTTGGAGGAGTGTATAATCGGGGGAGTGCATCTCTCCGAAATGGAGGTGTAAATAGTCAAACCCTTATTTTTTCATGTATGGATATAAAAGTTAAATACTACCAATGCCTTTCAGGAATGTTGGTCAGGATGATTGACCATGTGGGACCCAGTCAACAACCTTTGGACCCACTCAGGCATTTTGGTCGGATCATTTGACTAAAATAAAGGTCAGATCACTTATCAGGACATTTGTCCAAACTGATAAGGTGATAAGTGCTATTTTTAGCATTGATTAGACATTTAAAGGAATTCTTGGGAGAAGAGTAGCCTATTTTTAGGATAGCGTGAACAATTCAAATCTTTGCCTCCAAATGGTCATTCCAGCATTTAATGCAAAATCCTTTAAAGATTGCATTAATTACCGAGTCTCTCATCAAAGTCATTGATTATCATCAAACCTACATCTACATGTTCTTAGTCTACTACCCCACTTTATCCATCATGCCTAGAGAATTGACATTCTTAGCATTCCTTTTGTCTAACGGTTAACACAACCTCCTTGATATATAAACCCTCGGTTTTTAGCCTTCGTTTTTACGCACAAGACTCCCAAAACCCTTAAACAAAATTCTGAAAACCTTCAAACTTTAAAACCAACACAGCTTCCTACCCATCTTCAAAAACATCCATGGCTCCCAAATTGAAAAGAGAAAAGCATGTCAACTTCAATGATCCCTCATTGGATATTGACTTCACTTATCTTAGCAACTCAAAATCTTTATGGTTTGAGAAGATAGTGGCATTCAATAGTCCAGATGAAGAAGTTCATCCAGTTCTTAAATGGCTAAGAGATGCATGGCTCGAGCAATTCTTAGGCACCAAACCTGATTCCTGCCTAAATTCTTACATGGCTGAATTCTTTGCCTATCTCAGATGGAAAGGCAAGAAGGGATATGTCTGCACAAAGCTCACATATGCAGAAGAAGGAGAAGAGGGGGAATCACAACATACTATCATCTTCACTTCTGAAGACTTGGATTCTTGTTTTGGATTGCCCTCAGAGGGAAGCAATCCAGAAACTTACAGAGAAGGAGAAGAGCAAGAATTCTCAAATGAATGGATGATAGTGCCTCAGAAGCTTACCAGTGCCCAACACAAGAAAACCTTGAAAACAAGGTATGAACACTTGTTTGATATTGTGGTGAAAAGTTTAATGAGTCATCCACGGAGTGTAGAGCAAATTAGTATGCCCAAATTGAGAGTGATGGCAACTATTATTGACTCTGCTAAAAGAGGAGTAAAAAAGAGGAGTAAAGTTTGACTGGAGAACATTCATCTTGGGAAAAATGATGAATGAAAAGTTCAAATTCAAGGAGAAGGCGCATCACAAGGTGGTGGTGGAAGGAAAGCTACAATTCTGCACAAGAGCAAGCTTGCTCTTGGAAAAAATTGCTCATTACACCCATCTGCAAATCAAGCCCAAGCCTCTTCTAGCCCAAAAGATAATGTTCAGGAAACTCTCCACAAAGACTGAGAAAAGAAAGCAAGGTGTTGCAGCCAAGCAAGCTATGGTAGTTGCACGTGTACCAAGATCTTCTCCAAGAAAAAGTAAATCCCAACCCACAAAAGCTCAACCCAAGATGAAGAGGATGAAGCAGATTTTGAGTGAGTCTTCACCTGAAAGTGGATCCAAGAGTGGTGGAGATACTTCTGATGAGATTGATCGAGTATAGAAAGAAGAGGTCAACCTGAAGCTGTCACAAAATTCAGAGATCTTGAAAAGCCAACAAGAACTGAGAGGAGGAAGAGGATCATCAAAACCTCTGAAAAGAAGCAGATGATGGAGGAAGAGAAGAAGAAGAAGGAATTCTTCAAGGAGATTAGACAGGCTAGTAGGTCTAACTCCAAGTCAAGATCAAAGTCCAAGAGTCCTGGAGCCAACTCCCCTGATATTCAATCACAAAGAATATCACCAACTCATGACTCTCCAAAGCCTGAAGAGGAGGAGTGCAAAACTCCTGAAGATTCTCCAATTATTGCCAAAAAGACATACTCTCCTGAAGGTGCTCATGACAGAGGGGCAATTGATGTGTTGGCTGATCTTGCAGATGAAGAAGATAGGCAGTTCTCCCCCCTTGATCCTAGATTGATCTCCTATACCAAATTTCTTGAAAATGCAATTCTTGAAGGTGATCAATCTACCATACCCCCTATCCAGCCTATTCCCATCCATCTTCCTTCTACCCCCTCAGGAACATTGCTCTCTACAACAACTAAGTCTCAATTAATACTAATCTCTTCACAATCCAACCCATCTGAACCTCAGCCCAACTTATCTGAATCCCAGCCCAACCCTTCTGAAACCAAAGTCAACTCCTCTGATGACAACAATGATGATGATGATACAAAGGAGTATACATATGAAGGGATGTTGAGGCAGATTGCAAGGGCGAATATTGATCAATTGTACCCAGAGCTGAAAGATTATCCCAGACTACAACAACAATTCTATGATCTCAGGGCACTTGTTGAGATCAAAGATAGAACTATAGTGGAAATAGCACAGGCTATTAAGGACAAGGGAGCTAGTTGGTGGCAATGAAGAGAACATACTCTTACACTTTGCCAATGTCAAGAAGACAAGTGTCCTGACCACTAAAGCCTTATTCTGCACAATTTTGCATGAGAAAGTGATTGCTGAAAGAGAGAGACTTGATAAAGGGATCAAGCACCCTGATAGCACTTCAGATGATGCAAATGATGATGACACCAACCCCAAACCTCCTGGACCTAATCCTGCAAAGGTACATTATTTAACATATCCCTCAATTCAGGACTCTGAGAAATCAGAGGTGTTGACCAAAAATGGTGACACAGTCCAAGAAGCATTGGCCAAGGATGGTTCTTCTGAGCCTGAGGCACAATTGAACAATGCTGAGACTTCCCTAGGAGAAGCTGGTTTGATTAAGGCCTCATCAGTGTCAGAAAAGTTGGACACTGACCAGCCCTTAATCATTCAGGATGACTCAGTGGATTTGGGAAGCCCAAACACTGTGATCTCCCATCAACTGCCCTCTGTGCATCCTATTAAGGATATATAGGTGTCAGGTTTAGGGCAAGAAGGAGTTGAAAAGGATGATAGCACTGAAAAATCAGAGGGAGGAGTTGGTGAGTGTGAGATAGTAGGTAGTGTGAGTGCACCACCTAAAGAGGGAGAGGAAGTTGAAATGTTAGGTGAAGCCCAACATGAGAGTCAGGTTATTCTTCAAGTCAAATCTGAACTTGATGAATCCTTTGGTGAAAGGAGGCCTGACTCTCCAGTGAATGAGAGTTTATCCATGGAAAATGAAGAAAAGAAACAAGTTGAAAATGAGTTCAAGGATGCTGATGTATCAGATCCTAAGGGAGATGAAAAGAAAGAGGGTGATGAGGGTGTTTTACCTAACCCTTTATGCTTTGCAGGTTCAGAAGCTGTAACCCTTGAAAAGATTTTTGTTGATGATACTTTGACAGATATTCCAGTCAACACCGATGTTGATCTTGAAGCCATATCAGCAAACATGTCCACCTTGTCCAAAATCTATTTTGAACAAGCCAATGCCACTGAAGCAGGACTGCAACTTGCTTCACAGACTGCTACAAACATTGAGGCAAAATTAGGCAAGTTGGACAACTTGGTCAGGGAAGTTGGAAAAGCACATGTTGAAACTACAGATGCCTTAGATGGTCAAGGAAGGACTCTTGCATCAGTAGAAATGAGGCTCACAGGATCTGAAGAGGTTGTCTTACCAACTCTTGATGCCAGGATCAGTGGAGTTGAGACTGGACTGCAAACAGTCTCCACTGAAGTCACAAAAGCAAAAGAAGCTATGGCCAAGTTCACAAAGGTTGTAAAGAAGGAGCAGAAAGGCTTGGTTAATAGTTACAAACATAATGTACTGGCCCTACGGAGGACAATCAAAGATGCCTTGAGGCAGAGGACTGCAGCACAAAGAAAGAAAGCTGAGGAGTGGAAGGCTGCAATGGTCAAAGAAGCTGCTGAGAAGTTCACCCTTGAACTTATGACCAAAGTCTCTGATCAAGTTGTGACCAACCTCACTGACCTACTGCAAGCCAAACTTGATCAATCTTTGAAGTCCACTTTGGATGAGATTGTTGCTCAGAAGATGAAGCCAGTTCATGCCTTCTTGAGCATGACTGATGATAAGATGCAGAATATACATGATGAAAATGTATACCTTCTTCAAGAAATCAAATCCCTCAATTATGCTCAGGCTCATCTCTCAGTCACCATCAGTGACTTAAAGCCCCAATATTTTGATAATGCCAAAAAGGGGGAAAGAGAACGAGCAAGGGCCAAAGGAACCTTGAAGATTGGTGAGTCCAAAGGAAAAGACAAGATGCCTGAAGCAGAGGAAGAAGAAGATATTGGAAAAGGCAAAGGGCTAAAAAGTGTTGAAGATCTGACTGAAGAGAAGCAGATTCAAATTGCAGTAAAGAAGTCTATGGCTTCTGTGATAGAAGATCAGGCCAAATGGGAGCAAAGGGCTGGGGGAGGATCTGCTGGATTAGATCCCAAGGAAAATGACATTCAAGTGAGGGGGAAGGTTTCAAAAGCTACTGGAAGGAAAAGAAAAGAGAAAACCTTCACTTCATTCCCAACAAGCCTGACCTTGCCTGCTGAGTTCTAAGTTGAAGAAGAAACTCAGGTCAGAAAATCTAAGAGACTGAAAAAGATAGCCAAATTACCTGAAATTCAAGAAGAAGAGATAGAAGAAGATGCTGAAGACAAACAACCTGAAGTTAGAATGCCCAAACTTGCTGATGATCCATCAAAGCTATTTGAGGAGGGTTTTGGCAAAGACCCTGAAACACAAGAGAAGTTAGCTCTTCAGAGAGCTAAAGAAGGGATAGAGCAGTTGGTTGAAGCCAACAAGGCAAGAGATGCAAGACGAGCAAACTTCAAAGCCCCAAGAAGAAGAGCTTCCTACAGAAAGCTGAAATCACAATTGTTGCAGAGATGGGATACTCAATATCCTCATCACGATAAGTGAGTGCCTATTCAGCTGAATGATGAGTGGGAAGAAGCCAAAAGGAGATTTGTCTATGACTTCTATGTTATAGGCAAATGGCTTGGTGAGAATGTTGAAGAAATCTTTGCCCAGTTCATGTTTGACAACTATAGGGAGTTGTATCAAAAGCTATTTGCAGCAGCTGACATTGCTAGGGTAGATTTCAGGGCACCAGGTCCCATTCTATATATGCCTCCTAAGTTCAGTGGGAACTTAATTGATGAGCAAAAGATTCTGGAGGAATTCATCTCCATAATGAAGATGGAGAAGATGAAGCAAGGGCCTAAGGGAACAAATCAGGAGGTTTGGGAGCTGAAGAAGAGAGTGTGGGCTCAGTATGGCATTGCCCCACAAGTTGATGGCTCCTTCTGAATGAATAAGTTCATTCATCCCTTATCTATCTTTATCTTGTTGTTTATCTATCTGTTTTTCATCTCAGCATAGTTAGTCCTTTCAATTTTCTGATTTGTAATGCTCTATGATATATATGAAAAGGACAACTTTTTTATCAAGAGATAACAACTCATTATCTCAACTAGCCTGACCTAACCTATATACTTGATTTATTTTTGTGCTTACAGTTTGTTTCAGGAAAATTGATCAGATCAACATTCCTGAAGACAAGTATAGTATAAGTCAAGTGTCCTTTGTAAATAGGTTTTGACATCATCAAAAAGGGGGAAATTGTTGGGAAATAAATTGATTTTGATTAAGATACCAAAACCCCTGAATGATGTTGGTCAGCTTAGTTGAGATAGATAAAGAGTGTATCAAGTCTAGTTGTCTCAGGATAGTTGAGATAGCAAAATTGCTTAAGTCTAAATACTCAGAGTTGTTGAGTTACTTAGTGTTCAGGTTAGTTGTCCCAAGCTGAAATGTTAGGCAGCTTGTTAGTCTTAGTCTATTAGCTCAAGTTTGCTGAAATACATGAAGACAAGATTACTGGAAGGACAACATGGCTGAATGACCTAAGCTCAAGCAAGTAGCCTGAACTTATAAGGCACTGATAAGGGCTATGACAGATCAAGTTGAAGTCTTAGAAGATCAAGAGCATTGAATGTTACTATCTCAGAAGACAACATTAATGAAGCATTAAAGCCATCAAGCCTGAGTAAGCATTGAAGACTTAGAAGCATTAAAGACTGAAGAATTGAATAAATGGAAGAACATTCCACATCCAGCAGGAATGTTCAGATAACTTGTCCCATCTGACCGTTGAGAAAGTACAAGTTCTGCCAAAATCAATCTTGGAAAATGTGCAAGTTTGGAAACTGACACAAGTCTACTCAGCCGCATTTTTCAGAAGTCAACACATTCATTTAAGCAACCATTGAAGAACCTTCTTACACAGCGGTTAAAAGAAAGGTGCCTTCATAGCCGTTTCAATGGAGCTGCAAATAGACAATTTGAAAGTCTATCTCTCCAACGGATAGATGATCAAATTGATCTATAAATACAGAAGTGATCCAAGGATTCCAGCATCCAACTATCTGTTATCAAACTACTATCAAGCATTCAAGGAAACCAAAACTAATATCTTAGAATCCGAAGTTTCCTGATCACTTCTAGCTAAGCCAACCTTGTAAAATTCAAGTTTAGCATAGAGATATCCTAACCCTTTACACTGTTCTTACTGTAAAGGATATCTCACTTAGTTAGAACCAAACCTCAAACCCTAACCTCTTAAAGTGAAGTAGTGTTTGTTGTAGAAGTGAGGAGTTAAGGACTGTTAAGAGTAAATACAGTCTTAACTCAGAGAAGTTGAGCACTAGGACTCAGATTATCCTAGGGATCAAAGCACTAAGATAGTGTTGTTGATCAGTGCATATTGGCACTATAAAACAAGCTAATTCCAGGTGTTAAAGAATTATCCTGTTCAATCAGGGAAAGTGGATGTAGGAGCTTGAGTCTCTGAACCACTATAACTTGCTGTGTTATTTATCTTTTGCATTCTTTTATTAACTCATACTGCACACAAAAACTTTGTTGAAAGAGTTAATTTCAGCAAAATTAAGTTAAACAGTTTTGGACAAAGTCCCTGATAAACTGGTTTTTCAGAAACTAACTAAGGAGTATTTTTCAAAGTAAAGGTCAACCACATTCCGCACTTAATAACTCTTTTAGATAGTTGTCCAACGGATCACTTCATAGTTTTCAGTAGGTGGATTATCTATTAAAGTTAAATACTCAGAAAAGTTGTTAGACAACTATCCTGATAGATAAATTTGTTGATAAAGTTTAAATTGCTATACACAAGTGCATTCTCCCCCCCCCCCCCCCACATACACTTGTGTCATACTCCATCTAGGACCAACACACATGAATTATTAAAAAATTTATTTGTTCATCAAGTTGATGTAAAAAACAATTTATTTGTTCATTAAGTTGATGTAAAAAAATAAGTTGTGAAATAGTATGGGTGGTCAATTATTAAATGATAGTTTGGTTACTTTTGTTGAGAATGGTGTATTTCTACAAATTTGCAATGATGATATCATAGACCGTTTTCAAAACATGAGGATTCGTCGGTCTCAGTTGTAATTGTAATTTGATTTGAACGTTATATAATTTTTTTTAATTCTCGAATCGTATGACTTTTATTATTATAGTAGTATTTTACTTAATATTTTTCGTACCCCCAAAATTAAAATTCTGGATCCGCCACTAGTTTTATGAGGCCCTGACTTGGATCAAGGCGACGGGGCTTGATAATATTATGATCCAGTGAATGCTAAAATAGTAGTTGATGTGATTAATTCTACGAAACCGATTCACTCAAATTTTGACTACTTTATACTTGCTTGTAGGGCCTTGAAGGTCACTTTTATAAATGTCATAACTTAGAGATGTTTATATGACTGACCCTATCCCTATAGAATTTAACGGGTTAGGATCTTAATGGTTCACTCTTAAATAATCATACGATAATTGAAACTTTAACCTAATCTTAGTCGACCACGGACCATAAAGGGTTAGTACTATTTATTTATTTTTTAAATAAATTCTAAAATTAAAAACTACATGTGCAACAATATTTTGTCAGCTAACAAGGCTACGGTACTGTTGGTAATATTTAAATTATACAGTATATGATTAATTATTTCATATATAATCTACTAATTGATGTCGCGATATACGTGTGTGGGAATAATGGGCTGACTATAATTTATGAATCTATATTTTGTATTTATGGGCCAATAGAGTATGGACAAAGAGTGGATGACCATCTTTTAATAATTGAATTTCAAGGCAGCGACCATGAGTAAATCCATTAATCCGATCCGAATAAACATCTTAATGGATCCGGATAAACATCTCTAATCAATTTCCTCCAAATGTGTCGTTACTACGGTGGCAAATTGGTAGGTTGACTCGGTGGATCCCTATTTTTCTAGTTTCCTTTTTTTTTTTTATGATTTAGATTCTCCATTCTCCTCAAGGTCCCTAGTTGTGAAATATTCCACGTCTTTTGCGACTCTCTTCCCTTATATGTGGTTCTCTACAATTTTTTATTAATTTTTTTTAACAGTAAAATATTTATATACATTAATCCACGAGTACAAGGGATACTCAACTTGCAAAGTATACAAATGTGAGTAATTTATACAATATTTAAAATGATACAATTTAGTTGAAATTGCTTCATGAGACATAAATGCGAATTGCAAAACCACGCCTAAATATAGTAGATGAGTTTGGAACAAACATATTATGTCCTCCTAACCATGACCACAACTTGATTTTAGCATTCTTGATCCCTTACAATATCAAACTTGCGAGTTTCTACTGTACAATCAAGTGTGGGTTACTTTCCGATGCCTTCCCAAAAAGGTTGTGTTGGAATTAATTAATTGAATAATTAGGATTAGAATTACCAACCTGTAATTCTCAATGCAGCGGAAGATTGTAGAACCCGGTTGAATTCCACATACGTACTGTGATCCTCGTAGTCAGAACACGATCACATGAATTGCACGAATCGCTTCTTATATCCACAATCTAAGTGCCCTCTAGATGTATTTATGTTATGCTGTATTATACAGAACACAGAATACCCAGTTTCTGTATTTTGTCTCAGGAGGGAAGAGAACATAATTCTCTCCGTCTTAGTCTGTTGGAAAATCCTGTTGAATTTTCTTATATATAGAAGGTTATGCAATAACTGCTCCTACCTTTATCCACATTCATGTGTGGATTAAATATGAATAATTAATATTAATTAATTATTATTCTATTTAACTTTCATCTCCCACTCACACATGAAGTTTGAGTCTTACACTCCTTTACTTCACTTATGTATACCATCACATAACACATTTCCATACAGGCAAATAAATCGTGTGACCCTCGAGAATATGAGTTTTCATGTTATACACTTGTTAAGGATACATAACAACTCAACCAGTTTTATATGAAGATTTTAAAACTCGTTATACCCCAGAACTCTTTCAGTTTAATATAAGTTGACACATCTCTTTCAATCCCTTGAACATAAGAGCATATTCAACCTTTTATCAAATCTATGTATTCATAATCAAGTTCCGAACTTGATTGACCGGTCAATGAATCACAATAGAACATGTTAATAAAGACGTCCCACTATAGCTGCTTTCCTAGGCATGCACCGCATTGCCATATAACTTATAGATATTGGTAACATGCTAAAGTAGCAACACTAGAGTGAAGACTTAAGAATATAGTAAAAAGTCTTAAGGGTACTTATTAGAGGATTTCTTAACCCTCAAGGCCTCATACAATGAGAAAATATGGATATATTTCTCATTTCCTTATGGTCATCTTAGCACATGTGGTATGAAACACATGTCACGATATCCAACTTCCCAGAATGGAAGCGTATGTCATTCTTTTATTTGACATCGTGTAAATCACAGTTCAAGTGTATCCTCGATACTTAACTTGAATTTCCTCCCACTATAGTCCAGAAAATCCGTTGATTTAGCTTCGTAACAAGTTAAATAGATTTGTGGTAAAATCTATTACGATTATTCCTAAATAATCTCATCTCTGCACATGCCTCGATGTCAAAGGCAATTGCTCGTATGAGAGAGCCAATCTTTACTTGTCAACATACTATTATATGAAACATCATATAATTCACAATACATAAATGTTCAACAACATTAACAACTACAACGCACTATGTTCAAATCCACACAAACCCAAAACCTTAGATGTCTAAAACATCTCTCAGGAATATATTTGACAAGAGGATCTGCAAACATCAAGTGAGTAGTCATGCATTTAAGAATCACCTTTTCTTCTTTTAAAGTTTACACAAAGTTAAAACTTTGTATTGTTTGGTTTTTCATGAAACTCGGAATCTCGAGTGTAAGCTTTAACTACTTTGATTACTACAATGAATCACTACAACTTCCACTGAAGTGTTTGATTCTGTAGTAAATTACCTCAACTCCCACTGGAGTGTGAATCATTACAACTCCCAATGTAGTGTAAATCGTTACAACTCTCCCACTAGAGTGTTTGATTCCACAGTGAATCGTTACAACTTCCACTAGAGTGTTTGATTCAATAATGAATCGGTATAAATCCCACTAGAGTGTTTGATTCCACAATGAATTGTTACAACTCCCACTAGAGCGTTTAATTCAACAATGAATCGTTACAACTCCCTAGGTAGTGTAAATCGTTACAGCTCTCCCACTAGAGTGTTTGATTTCACAGTGAATCGTTACAACTTCCATTAGAGTGTTTGATTCCACAATGAATTGCTACAACTCCCACTAGAGCGTTTAATTCAACAATGAATCGTTATAACTCCCACTGAAGTGTTCAATCCCATAGTGAATCGCTACAACTCTTACTAGAGTGTTTGATTCCATGATCAATCGTTACAACTCCTAATGGACTGATTACTTTTCCAAAAAAAATTCAATAAATTTCTTACCCAAACTATTTCTCGTACTTACAGATGCACTTTCCACAAGCTCAATTTGCACAATGGATAGTACATGTCTATATATACCCTTTCAGGTTCAAATTAATTTGTAGTACATTTCTGATATCTTACAATCCCTTACACTGTCACTAGTGTCTATTCTGAATTGAATTGATATATGCTAACCAAACCAACAACTCATAATACGTCTGGATGTTCACTCATCTTAGCATACATCAAACTTTCAATTACATTCGCATATAGTACTACTAACATTCCTTCTTTGAGTCTTTGGACACTTATCACAAATCAATAACTCGTCTTTTACAACAAGGGTATCAATAGGCTTTCATGCATCCATTCTGAATCTGTTCTAGAAGTCTCTTTCTGTGTCTCTTGAGACAACCCAAGTAACTTCCTTGAACTATCTCTATGAATATGTTCACCAAATATACTCATTATCGTTTTCCAGCTAACATCGTATCAACATACATAGGATAGAATTACAAAAATACTTAGGACCGTTTAACGTAAGCACAATGGTCTTTGTCTATCGTCACAAAGTTATATGAGACAATAATTCAATGAAGTCAAGTACCATTATCTTGAGAATTGTTTAAGTTCGTAAATCGATCTCATCAATTCACAAACATTATCCTCTTCTTTGAAGAATGAAATCCTACTTGTCTCAACATGTGGATTTCTTCTTCCAACTCTCCATTGAGAAAATACAGTCTAAACGTCCATTCTAATGTAATTCTAAATCTAGCCAGAAGTAGATGTATCAAGGTAAATTTCACAACATGCGGAAAAAGGTTATATACCCACACTTGAGTATAATATTTTCTACCATGTAAACTTTTCTACCTCACTATAGACCCATTAGTCTCTTTAATAATCTGAGAATCCATTTATTCTCAATTTCTTTGTGTCTCGATGAAAGATCGACAAGTTTCCAAACTTGATTTGATCTTATCGACTCTGTCGTTTCTTCCATTGCTTTCTTTCATTAGTTTCTTGTAGAACGAGCTAGAACCTCTGAAACGTTTGTAGGTTCTTCCTCATTCACTAAAACTTATCTTATTTTCTGAAGATACATAGAAGACATGTCCTTCAATATCATGATGTCTCTTAGACACACGTTTCCTAAAAGTTTCAGATTGAAACTCTGTGACATCTTCTCTAGATAATTACTCTCATCAAGATCCATCCGATCTTTAATGGGTAAACTTCTATCAAATATCACATTAAGTAAATCACTCTCACTTGGATCTGATAGAGAGTGATTATTTCAATCACAAAAATGGTTTAGCATACCAAATGCTTCCAATACTAGGAAATTCTTAGAAAAATGGTATTATATGATTCTATCTCATGTCACACTCCCAACTCCTCGATCTTCGATCAACATGTATCATTTAGATTTAGCACAATATCTTTATGAAGATACGTTTCTAAACCCCTAAAACCCAACTTTTCACACTGACTCGTAGAATCAAGTATATAAGTTGCGGATATTCAGATACAAAAAAAATTACTCAAGAACATGTATTCCACTCGTTCAGAGTTCTAATGGAGTTGAAGTAAATATCTACAAATAACTTTATTCATAAAACATTGACAATTATTAACAACTCATCTTCCAAAGATGATAGTTAAAGTTTTGCCATCATGGATCTTATTATATCCAACAACGTGTACTCCTTCTTACAGTCACATCCTTGTGTAACGGTATTAGGTTTTGATAATTGTCGGATTATGTCGTTTTCATTACACGATTCCTTGAACTGTTGGATAAACATTCACGCTTTATAAGTTCTTAAAACCTTTAAAATTGTGCCTTTTATTCTCAACCTCTATTAGGTAATGTCTAAAGCAATCCAAATGCCTAGACTTTGAGAAATTGTATGGACGAGTCCAACACGTGAAAAATTATCGACGTAAGAAGTGAAAACAACCAGCTCCATGTTATTTGACATTTACAAAATCACATTTAACATAACGAAATATATGCAATGAAGAATTAGCAATAATCAAATGGTTTTTCAGTCACTTATGAGCAAGACAATATCAACGTGTTAAAAACTCAACTTATAAAGACGAACATTGTAGTCCTTCTTTCACAAGTCAGTTCTCCTAATCTTGCACAACATGACATAATCTAGCATACCGAATTTTATCAATAATTCAAGCATTGCTAGAGGAACAAACCTTTAGTAACTATGAACTCGCTTCATAAAACTAATTGTTGTGCTCATACAAACCAAAATCATATAAAACTTAGAAAAATGTTTAGTACCATAATCCACACTTTTTATACTAATCATAACCATCTCTAAGAGGAAATAATAAATCACATCTCAATCATAGAAGAACATGGTCTAGAGGTGAGATCCCGAGTGATCTTTAGAGCAAACTAGATATCATGCATTATGAAACATTGACCTTTGTCAATCTCAAGTTTTACGAGTCTTTAAACTTTAACTCGAGCTCGGTTTCCTACACAATTCAATCTCGTCTTTCGTGGAATAGACAGAGATCTAAAAATTCTCATATGTCTATAGTCAATGGTCTGTCATTCCCGTGTCTATAATCCTCATTCATAAGATTCAGTCGGAAATACAATACTAAAAACATTTATGCCACAACCAAAAATCAGAATGAACTACCTTGTCCATCGTGGACTCAGGATATTAACGAGTATAATGACCACGCTTTTTACATTTGTAGCATGTCATCTCACTCTCATCCATTTTCAGTTTAGCATATTTCTTATCCTTATTCTTCTTAGCATTAAGATTGATATCTATATTTCTAGTAGTGTGCCCAATCTTAGGCTACTAGCTATGTCCTTTCTTTCCAATATCTCTTTTGTTTAGAACTGGATTCAGAAATGAGAACATTAGATGTAGACTTAATCAACTTCAAGTCACTCATCATATAACTCAATGTTTTAAGTTGTCTAAGTGAAAGTCTCAATACTTTCATCAAATAACGTAATGAACCTCAAGTGTTCCCAATTTTCACGAAGTGACGGATTCGATCCCAAATTTTATGTTTCTCAGAAAATGAAGTATCACCATACTTGTCCTTCAGATATTCCCAAATATCATAGGCAGTACGGTGTTGTTCACAATTATAGATCATGTCGTCAATGACTGAGTTTACCGGTATTTCACAAGCTATGCAAATACCTTTCAATTGTGGTAAGTCTCTTGACCCTTAATAATCTGAGTCTCCATCCTAACTTCAGGATCATCCATAATATGGTTGATAGTATCTAATGAATCATGTTCTTCCAAGAACATTAAAAAAAAAATTAATTATGACACCATGTGTCATTATTATCGCCTTTGAGTTTTTTTTTTTTTTAAATAACTCAGCGATCATTGTGTTTGTCTGGTTTTTAATCGAAGTTATTCAACAAGTTAATGTTCATTTATGTATCACTATGTTCAATGTTAAGCTAACTGACATCTGAAAAAATAGATACAAAATTTGATATCGAAAAATAACTTAAAGCTATTAATCATCAATCTCACTAAGTATCCTCATTTAACAGATTCAGCTCCAAAACATGAACAATATTAGTTCTAGCATTTAATCAAAAAAAAAAATAGCTAAAACTCCCACTCTACAACATGAATCTGCATGCTTAAACATTTATCAACATAAACACAATAAAGCACAATCATGTCATAAGTTAAAACAACCCAAAGTAGTCCAGGTAATAAAAAAAACTACTGTAAGTTTAATAAACCAACTACAATGGTTATTTTAGAAAGATCTCGTTTCAGCTACACTATTAAGCAGTTAACTTGAAGATTTCTGATAACCTTCAATGTATTTTATGCACTCTTGTAGTACTACTTTAGTACCAATATTATGAAGAATAATGGGAAAAATTACAGATCATGGTTCTCCATCCGAATGTTGCCCCAGCTTCTCAAGCTAAGAACGTCGGATCCCCGAAATCATTTGCAGCACGTAAACAAATCGTTCCAACGACTAGTTTACTAGTATCTTTTTACCCAATTTATGTCAACAATTTTCATAAAATTATCACTTTCCAATCTAGACATAATTCATCTCAGAAAACTACAATAAGTTCTCTTGAAATTGTCATAGCTCGAGTTTTAACTCCAATTAAATCACGAGCTTTGCAATCGGAATATCCTTACGTGATAATAGAAGAGCGACAAACTATAAATCTCCATTAATTAACGTAAAGTTTCCAAAAAATGTAGTGACTTTTAATCATGTAATTCTTAAAATCACGGAGCTTAACTTCATTATCTCGAATTTATTGAACATTAAATGTTCTTATTATTTTCGAGTCATACCTATAAAACGAGCAACCATTAAAACTTATTTAATGCTTACAAACTCGAACACATGAATTTCAAGCCCATAATTACGCAAAGAAAATTAATTCAATGCGTATAGCTAATTCACAAGTGAAATAAGTCCATACCAATGTTCTCATTTCTATAGATAAATAAGTACTTAAACTTTTCATTGTTCAAATACCTTCATACTATGAAAATTAAGAATCTACACGAAAAACGGAGTGCACATCAATTTTCAGAATTAAAAATGGAGTTATAACGAGCCTAAACGAGCCGAAACAAGTTTAAAAGAGCGCACAACTACTAATTGCAGAATGGTCCTTAGAGAATATCTAATTCTCATTTAGCCACCCACAAAGTTTCTGAAACTTACCAGAATTACCCCAAAAACGTGAATTTTTCAAAAATTCATAACTCACTCGTTTCTTGGCCAAAATGAACGAACATTATATCGATGGAATCCTCATTCAACGTACATCAACCCAGTAACAAGAATTAATCATGATTCCCTATATATAATTCGTAATTTCCAGTCAAAATTTATGTAAATTTCCAAAGACTGATTTTTTTCTCCCAAACGTTAAGGCCGAAAAATCTGAAACTTTCCAGATATCATCTACACTATACTACGCATGTACAGTAAAAAAATCAGCCTCTAATTCAACCATTTGAAAAAATTAAATTTCTTAAAAAAATACAGATTCTCATTTATGCGTGCATAATCAACAATAATTACAGGCATGCATTTAAACGAGAAATTCACATTGAAACGTACGAGAATCCAACTCATTGACTCTGATACCAATGTTGAAATTAATTAATTGAATAATTAGGATTAGAATTACCAACCTGTAATTCTCAATGCAGCGGAAGATTGTAGAACCCGGTTGAATTCCACATACGTACTGTGATCCTCGTAGTCAGAACACGATCACATGAATTGCACGAATCGCTTCTTATATCCACAATCTAAGTGTCCTCTAGATGTATTTATGTTATGCTGTATTATACAGAACACAGAATACCCAGTTTCTGTATTCTGTCTCAAGAGGGAAGAGAACAAAATTCTCTGTCTTAGTCTGTTGGAAAATTCCGTTGGACTTTCTTATATATAGGAGATTATGTAATAACTGCTCCTACCTTTATCCACATTCATGTGTGGATTAAATATAAATAATTAATATTAATTAATTATTATTCTATTTAACTTTCAGCTTGCATAACATCTCCTTGTTTGCTATTTGTACTCCCCTCTTTCTCAGATTATCCGTAGTTGCTAGTCTACTTCTAACTATGCTTTTGTTAATACCTATCAAAATATTAATCAATTCAAGTAGCAAAACTTTGTCCCGCTCGCTTAATTCCCTCTTTCATACCCACTCTCATTCCCACCAGAATTATCTATGTTACTAATTAGATAATCA
The DNA here is from genome assembly GCA_963675135.1 of Galeopsis tetrahit. Taxonomy (NCBI): domain Eukaryota; kingdom Viridiplantae; phylum Streptophyta; class Magnoliopsida; order Lamiales; family Lamiaceae; genus Galeopsis; species Galeopsis tetrahit. The sequence continues at coordinate 24,838,844 of OY776134.1, forward strand.
TTCTGATCATTTCAGGATTTAGAATTTGGGGTAGGGAAGGTATTAGTTTATTTTAGGTACTTAAAATATCAAAAAATGTCCATCCTCAATTTTGTTTGGGGCAGACCGATGATTTCTTTACAGATCTAGTTGTTGACCATTATGACTGTTGTGTTGACTGAAAAGAGAAGAACACGGTAAAAATAGTGAAAGACACCTTAGTGTTGAATGTATTGAGGTGGAATGACACCCCTCAAGATTTTTTTTTTTTTTTTAAATATAGTAGTTATTAAATTAGTTTCTTAAGTTAATTTTGTTATTGTATTAGCAATAAATAGACTTATTTCTTAATTACTAGTTGGACCATCAGATTTTCATGCACTTTTTAAGTCTCAGGCACTTAGCCCAAATATTAATAGTAGAATATATTTCAATTTTTTATATTTTAATTGTATAAATTAATAGTTTTTAAAAGAAAAAACATCAAATATTAATTATTATATATTTCAATTGACAAATTCTTGTATATTGTAATTGCATACAATTAGATTTGAAGTGATTTTAATATATTTTCAATTGTTCAATTGATTTTTTGATCCCCACATTATAGCTACAATAAAATTGTGGCCTAAATGCACTTAATATATTAGTTATTAGAATTAGAATGAGGGATCATAATTTATTTTTCACTAATTAAATTTATTTTTCTCATTTTAACAAGTTCACATAGAGATGTTTATCCGGGTTGGGCTAACCGGACCGGCTCGTTTAACCCTGAAAAATGTAGGGTTAGGGTTCATGAATCATAGACCCGTTTAAATCCGGGCTTCTTTTACCCGGACCGGGCCCGCGGGCTAAACCGGGCTAGCCCGCAGGTCTACAGGGCCAGCCCGAGTTGTTACCATATATATTTTTTTTAATATATAACATTCAAATAAATTTTGGGTTATTTGGACCATTACCATAACTATAATCATTAAGCAACCAATTACCATTCATTAGTCATTATTACTATTTAAATTATACTTTTATTTTCTATTTAATGATCATCAACTTAATTATATATTTTTCTATTTTATTTTCTTGTTTGACGTGGTGTCAATTGGGACCTTTAATTTTAAAAGTAAAAAAATCATTGTAGCCTGTTAGTGACCCGTTTAGCCCGTGGCCCGCTAGGGTTAGGGTTAGGTCCCAACAATTGTAGGACCGTTAATTATGAACCGGATAAGACCCTAATCCATTTAGTCCGTAGCCCTGTAGGGCTGATCCTATAGGACTAGGGCCAGCCCGATAGACATCTCTAAGTTCACATAAATACATATTCAATTCTTCAAAACTTCGTATTCTTCTCAATTTTTCTATATTTTTATTTACCATACATTATGGAGTAATATTTTTATTTTCAATTCAGATGATTATAGATTATAGATTTACATATTTTGATATATTTAACTGTAAATAATGATATAAGTATAAAATATTTTAATAACAAATATATAACTGTCAACTGCTAAAAAAAATTGATTTGAAGTCAACTACTAAAAAATATACTCTTTTTAACAAAACTATAAAGTAGTCCTTGAAATCCAATACTTGGTTTATTTTGTCTCTATTCAAATAACAAGTACTGAATCGTGTTTAAAAAGTAAGGCGGTGTTTGGTTTGGGATTGGCCAATCCGAATTTGGATTGGCCCAATCCCAATCCAATCTCTTTCAATCCATCTCAATCCAAATACAAATTCAAATATCAATCCACCCCTATAATACACTTATACACCTATTTTTATACAATCAAATCACTCTTTTCAACCACTCATTCTCTCTCCTACTTTTTTCTCTCTCATACTTTGATTTGACATAAAAATACATCTACCCCTACTTCTCAATCCTTAACCAAACACAACTTACAAATCTCAATCCAATCCACCTCAATCCAAATCTCAATCCAATCCACCTCAATCCAAATCCAATCCAAATCAATCTCAAACCAAACACCACCTAAGGGAAAAGTGTTTTTACTTCATCTCATTTACTCCTCTTCATACATTGCATCTTATTTTAATATATTATTTTCAAAGTTATGATTAATAATTTTATAAATGATGTTTAGTCCCGTCAAGTGACGTAGTTACGATTAATTATTCCTTATTTTAAAGTTGTTGCTTCCATTTTTATTTATTTTTTAAAAATTTCTTAGAACAGTCTAATTGTTATAAAATAATATATATAATGGATGTCCTTTCAAATACTTTTAGATGATTCTAGTATAAGCACATATGATGATCACTTATGATGATCTTTATGTTAGAATTCTAGGAGCTTCTCTTGCTCCCTATAAAAGGGTGGTATGCCACTCCATTTTGTACACTCGATGAAAAAGGAATAAAAGTATTAGTTTCACAACACGTTATCAGCACGAGTCTCTACGTTGAGCCAAAATAATATTTTCAAGTATTATATACTTGAACCTCTTCAAGGTAGATTAAGGTAGTGTTTTTTTTTTCTCCTTTCTCATTTCATTCTTCATTATGGCTACTTTCACAAAACTTGAATTTGCACCACTTGATATCACCGGAAAAAATTATTTGTCATGGATTTTAGATGTTGAAATTCATCTTGAGGCTATGGGTCTTGGTGATGCTATTGTTGAAAATAATAGTGCATCAAATCAAGACCGTGCCAAAACAATGATTTTCCTTCGTCATCATTTGGATGAAGGATTGAAAACTGAATATTTAACAGTGAAAGATCCACTAGTTTTGTGGAGAAATTTAAAAGAAAGATACGACCACCTGAAGATGGTCGTCCTTCCAAAAGCCCGGTATGATTGGCTTCATCTACGTCTGCAAGATTTCAAAACTGTCAATGAATATAATTCGGCTATGTTCAGAATTACTTCACAATTAAAGTTATGTGGTGAAACCATAACTGAAGATGATATGCTTGAGAAGACATTCTCTACTTTTCATGTCTCGAATATGCTCCTGCAGCAACAATATCGAGAAAAAGGTTTTAAGAAATATTCTGAACTAATTGCATGCCTTCTCTTAGCCGAGCAAAATAATGAATTATTGTTGAAAAATCATGAGTCCCGACCCACCGGTTCTAGTCCATTCCCTGAAGCGAATGCGACTCAATCTCAAAATTCTGGTCGTGGTCGTGGACGTGGTCGTGGACGTGGTGGTAGCCGAGGACGTGGTAATAATCGTGGTCGCGGTCGTGGTAGATTTACTCCATATAATAACAACAACCATGATCGTGACAAGAAACAAGCTGTCTCCCAGAAGAGAGACAATGGAGAAAAGAATGGAGAAAAGAAGAAATATGAGGAACATTGTTACCGGTGTGGAATGGAAGGTCATTGGTCCCGCGTGTGTCGAACAGCGGATCATCTTGTTGAGCTTTATCAAGCTTCTTTGAAAAATAAGGCAAAAAATGTTGAGACAAATTTTATTGATAACAATATTGCTCTTGATGGTGATGATGTGGTTATGACCCATCTTGATGTAGTCGATTTCTTTAACGATGTTAACTAAGCATATGATGAATACCCTATAAGTATTTCATGATGAATAAAATATTTATATATTTTGCATCTTTTATTAATATTAATTTCTAATTTATGTTTTTTTTTTTTATGAAGAAGCAATGGATGCCAAACATTTGGGAATGAATAGTGATGGTGATATTTGTCTAATTGATAGTGCTACTACCCACACTATACTTAAAAATGAAAAATATTTTTCTCATTTGCAAAAGGGGGAGACAAATGTTAACACTATAAGTGGTAGTGCAAATTTGATTGATGGCTCCGGAAGAGCCACAATATTTCTCCCTCAAGGAACTAAACTAGTTATAAATAATGCACTACTGTCTCCCAAGTCTCAAAGAAATTTGTTAAGTTTTAAAGATATACGCAAAAATGGGTATCATATCGAGACTCTAAATGAGAAAAACAGTGAATGTCTATTGATTACACAAGTTGTTTCTGGAAAGAAACGTGTGTTAGAAAAGCTGTATTCACTCTCTTCTGGCCTATATTACACGAATATAAATACAGCTGAAACATATCACCTAATAGACCAGAAGTCTATTACTCCCAATGATTTTATGGTTTGGCATGATCGCCTTGGACATCCTGGTTCCACCATGATGAGGCGCATAATTGAAAATTCACATGGCCATTCATTAGAAAATAAAAAGGTGTTAAATTCTAATGAATTCTCATGTGTTGCATGCTCTCAAGGGAAGTTAATTGTTAGACCTTCACCAACTAAAGTGGGGATTGAATCCCCTGCATTTCTAGAACGAATTCATGGTGATATTTCTGGGCCTGTAGATCCACCATGTGGACCATTTCGATATTTTATGGTGCTAGTTGATGCATCAACGAGATGGTCACATGTATGTCTCTTATCCTCTCGCAACTTGGCATTCGCAAGATTACTTGCCCAAATAATAAAGTTGCGAGCACAATTTCCAGATCACCCAATAAAGAAAATTCGTTTAGATAATGCTGGTGAATATTCATCACATGCTTTTTATGATTATTGCATGTCGATTGGAATAAGTGTTGAACATCCTGTAGCTCATGTTCACACACAAAATGGTCTAGCCGAATCATTTATCAAACGTTTGCAATTAATTGCTAGACCATTGTTAATGAAATCAAAACTCCCTTTATCTGGTTGGGGACATGCTATACTACATGCAGCAACACTTGTGAGAATTCGGCCGACAAGTTATAATAACCTTTCTCCCCTTCAATTAACATTTGGTTATGAGCCCAATATCTCCCATTTAAGAATTTTCGGGTGTGCGGTTTATGTTCCAATTGCACCGCCTCACCGAACTAAATTGGGCCCCCAACGAAGGTTGGGAATATATGTCGGGTACGAATCACCTTCTATAATTAAATATATTGAACCATTAACAGGTGATTTATTTACTGCTAGATTTGCAGATTGTCATTTTGATGAATCTCATTTCCCGACATTAGGGGGAGGTAAGGATCAACCGAAAAAAGAAATCAATTGGAAAATTGCATTAGATTTCCTTGATCCTCGTACAAAAGAATGTGAACTAGAAGTTCAAAGGATCATACATTTGCAACAAATTGCAAATCAATTACCAGATGCATTTAGTGACTCCAGAAGAGTTACTAAATCACATATTCCTGCAGAAAATGTTCCGGTTAAGATTGATGTCCCTGAAGGACAAATAACAAGTGCTAATGAATCTAAAGCACGTCTGAAGCGTGGTAGACCTCTTGGTTCCAAAGATAAAAACCCTCGAAAGAAAAGAGGAATAATTAAGATCGACGAGTCAAATGAGGATGAACAACTCGCACGTAGTGAGAAAATTCAGCTTCCTGAAGAAGTTGTCTCAGAAGATGTTGCTCCTGAAGAGCATGAGGTTGTAGAAACTTCAATAAATTATATCACTACGGGAAAAAGTTGGAACCGAAGAGAAACAGTCATTGACAATGTTTTTGCATATAATGTAGCACTTGATTTTTTGGAAGAATTTGAGGATCATGAACCCAGATCGGTTGATGAATGTCGGCGTAGAAATGACTGGCCAAAATGGAAAGATGCAATTCAATCCGAGTTGGATTCACTGGCAAAACGAAAAGTATTTGGACCTGTAGTCCAAACACCTGAAGGTGTAAAGCCAGTGGGATACAAATGGGTATTCGTGCGAAAAAGAAATGAGAAAAATGAAGTTGTGAGATATAAAGCACGATTGGTAGCCCAAGGTTTTTCACAAAGACCTGGATTTGATTATGATGAAACATACTCTCCTGTGATGGATGCAATTACATTTAGATATCTTGTAAGTTTTACCGTGCATGAAAAACTTGAGATGCGTCTAATGGACGTAGTCACTGAATACTTATACGGTAATCTTGAAAAAAATATCTACATGAAAGTCCCTGAAGGATTCAACATGCCTGAAGCATGTAAATCAAATCCAAGAGAAATTTATTCTATTAAATTGCAAAGGTCTTTGTATGGGCTCAAACAATCTGGACGTATGTGGTATAATCGTCTTACCGAATGTCTAGTCAAGGAAGGTTATACCAATGATCCAATATGTCCATGCATTTTTATAAAGAAAAATGGATCACGTTTTGTGATAATTGCAGTGTATGTTGATGATCTCAATTTAATCGAGACTCCTGAAGAACTCGAAGAGGCAGTTGCATATTTAAAGAAAGAATTTGAGATCAAGGATTTTGGAAAGACAAAATTTTGCCTTGGTTTGCAAATTGAACACCTCGAAGGTGGAATTTTTGTCCACCAAACTGCTTACACCCAAAAGGTTTTAAAGAGGTTCTATATGGAAAAGTCACATCCACTAACTACCCCAATGGTCGTCCGGTCACTCGATCCTAATAAAGACCCTTTCAGACCGCGAGATGAAAATGAAGAGATACTTGGTCCTGAAGTACCATATCTCAGTGCAATTGGTGCACTTATGTACCTTGCTAACTGCACAAGGCCAGATATATCATTTGTAGTTAATTTACTAGCAAGATTTAGTTCATCTCCCACAAGGCGACATTGGAATGGTATAAAACACATTTTTCGCTATCTCCAAGGAACAGTTGATCTTGGCCTATTTTATTCAAATAAATCTCGACCTGAATTGCTTGGTTATGCTGATGCTGGGTATTTATCTGACCCACATAAAGCAAGGTCTCAAACTGGATATGTATTCACATGTGGTGGTACAGCCATTTCATGGCGATCTACAAAACAGTCACTTGCTGCCACTTCTTCAAATCATGCTGAAATTATAGCAATTTATGAGGCCAGTCGGGAATGTGTTTGGTTAAGGTCAATGATTAATTATATTCGAAAGAATTGTGGATTGTCTCATGACAATAAAAATCCTCCAACTTTATTATATGAAGATAATGCAGCTTGTATAGCTCAACTAAAAGGAGGATACATTAAAGGAGATAGAACTAAACATATTTCACCAAAATTCTTCTTTACTCATGAGTTGCAAAAGAATGGTGAGATCGATGTGCAACAAATCCGCTCAAGTGACAATTTAGCAGATTTATTTACCAAGGCACTACCTACTGCAACATTTGAGAAGCTGGTGAAGCGTATCGGAATGCGTCGATTAAAGGATTCCGCATGATGCTTGGATTAGGGGGAGATTGAATACACTAAGTAATATGTACTCTTTTTCCCTTGCTAGGTTTTTGTCCCACTGGGTTTTTCCCTAGTAAGGTTTTTAACGAGGCATATTCTTTGTGTAATGACGGACATCCAAGGGGGAGTGTTTATAAAATAATATATATAATGGATGTCCTTTCAAATACTTTTAGATGATTCTAGTATAAGCACTTATGATGATCACTTATGATGATCTTTATGTTAGAATTCTAGAAGCTTCTCTTGCTCCCTATAAAAGGGTGGTATGCCACTCCATTTTGTACACTCGATGAAAAAGGAATAAAAGTATTAGTTTCACAACACTAATGCTTTATTTCACTACATCGATTATTATTTCAATTTTCAGGAAACAGTGTCTTCTAGGCTATGGGCCCAACACAGAAATGGACTACTTCCAGTTTGGGCCCAACTTCTATTCTATTTTATTTTAAAAGCTTTTTGTAAACAAGAAAGCATTTGCAAATTGCAATGTTAAACAAATTCATGTTATTATATAGACTAGTTTCTTGCCTGTGCATCGCACGGGCCTGTTGTAATTTTATTTTTCGTAATTTATAAAAAAATAAGTGCATATATATATATATATATATATATATAATATATATATATATATATATATATTAATATTTTAAAACATTGTGACATAAAATTTGGAGTCAATCTTATTATCATTGTTTTCTTGCTTTCAATAGGGTATATATAAAATCTATTAAATTTAACCAAACAATATTCGCAGAAAAAAAAAAAACCAATTGCTAGTATTACTGTATTAGATTGTTTTTTCTTTTGTTTGGCATTTCTCATGCCTATATATCTGTAATCCCTCTTTAAATTAATGAAAACTTTTTGCAATATCAAAAAAAAAAAAAAAAAAGACCTACTCAATAAGTTGAAAGATTTCTGGTAAAGAAAATCAAAACAGCTGATACTCCTATTAGGGTACTGGAGTATTATATTTTGTGTATACTCTTGTTTGTACCAGGTCGGTTTATTGTACCATTACATTGAAAATACATTTGTTAATATCGCAATCAACTCTGGCATATTTTTTTATATAATAAATTAAGCTATTAAGAGTGAAAGTGAAATACTGTCAAAAAACCTGTCAAAAAAAAAAAAAAAAAGTGAAAGTGAAAGTGAAAAAGTTCTAAGATATTATGGTAATGGATGAGTTACGCCTGAGTATTGAAGTATTTCAATACCTTCATGGCCTTCTGGGGATTTTTTGCTGAATGTTTTCCACCTGTTAGTAAAAAGAATCAATAAAAATAGAACAACATGATCAATTGCAATGTATATTAAAAATTTGTCATATAGGTGAGTAGTTTCCTTGTATCATTGCCTCATCGATATGTAAGATCTCAGTGTATACACGTTCCAAGATATCAGGAGTTCTAGCAAAAACGAACAAACCTGTTCAAAGTAGCAAATATAAGTGTTTCTCATCTACCATAAAAAATACCCACACGCCGACATAAATCACATAAAATAATACAAAATAAAATGACAATAACAAAGTGGCCTAACAAAATCCAGGGCGAAACAGATACTGAACTTAGTTTCGGCTTCATTTATTCGAGTAACTTCCCACACCAGCGTTTCAGATCTCACCAGAGAAAAATGTCTGCAAGCAATTAATCAAAATACAGTACAAAACGCATAATCAATCTTAAAAGGAACAGGCCCAAATATTCCATCTGGTCATGAAGTAAAACTTACCAGGATAACGATCCACATCAAACTGCATTTTGGTAACCACCCAAATCAGATTCTGTTAACACATCACAGCAAAGCAGGGGTTGCGCAATCTAATCTGGTTCGCAAAAAAAAAAAAAAAAAGGGATATTGTGTGAAGAATAAAAACAAGTCAAGCAAGATTATTAGTTATAGTAGTTAGTGGAGTAGTTCATTTGTTAGTTGTAACTCCTCTTTTGTAGAAGAGGGGTGATAATTCAATTTGATCATGTAATTCTCTATTCAATGTGATTCTTTCAATATGTCTTCTATTAAATTTCTTCTCGTTATGAAATTCCACAGATATTTTGCCTTTGGTGAAGTTTTAAGTTTCCATCAATTAATTTGAAATTAAATAACAGCTTTCAGATTTGCAAAAGGTGATTAACAGGACAACCAAAATTAGCTAACTATCATCCATTTAAATACTTTACTTGAGATAATTGTATGGCAAATGTGAAGTTATACAAAACCTCATCAAGGACAACCCCAAATTAGCTAACTATCATCCATTTAAAGACTTAACCTGAGATAAATGTACGACGAATGTGAAGTTATACAAAACCTCATCAAGCACAGGGTTAACAAGAAGTAAATAAAGTTGAATCTACTTCATCTCACAAAAGTCCTATTTGCTCATAACACAATTATCACCAAATGCCCAATTCACTTTCAAATCTAGAAAATCAACTCACAAAAAAATTCTAATTTTAGTTGAATTTAAGAAATTAAGTCAAAATATTAACCATTATTCATGTATATAGTTAAAAACTATATCTAAAAGAATCAACAAAATTTTATTAAATAATTGCTTTTTTTTTTAATAATGAAGAATAAAGGCAGCAGAAAGGATACCAAATGGGAGCTTCGACATTGAAAAGGCAAGAAATCCAATGATTGCTTTGGTGTATTTAGGGATACTTTGGTGACTGTTGTGGTAATGACCCGTCTCTCATGTGCCCCTTCTTCTTCAATGCCCAATTTGAGTTTGTAAAAGTAAAATTGTTTCTATTTGGCACAGTCAACTAACATACAATTGGAAATTTATTGCAAGATGATGATCAAGAACTTGGAATATACAGAAATAATTAAACAAAAAATACTAAATAGAATTACAACCCCTTATACTCCCAAGAGAGAATATTGAGGAATATAAGCAATATATGTTTTTTGATTAGGAAAGATTAATTAATATTTACCAGAAGTAGAGAAATGATCCAAAGAGAGCCATTCAAAAGCCTTTAAAGTCTGCGAAAAACTTAGCAAAAGAGAAACAAAAAGATTGAGATAAACCATCAACAATGGGCTTACATATTCCTAACCTATTCAACTTATTCTTGGCATATGCTCCCCCTTCGTGTCCAGCATACATGAAAAGTGACCCAGAGTGCTTGAGCACCCTTGATCGATTTAATGTTACAACAAATCCTAAATGCAAAATAGCGAGGCAGTAAAGGTTGAAGTTTGATAAAGAAGAAAAAACGAATTTCAGCAAGGAGAGAAAGAATCAATACCAAACTACCCAAAAGATATTCCATGACAAAAAAAAAAAAAAAAAATTGCTGAAAAAAACCAGCAAAGAAATTTAATGTACTTGCCTCCATTGTAGCTAAGCCATTTGAAACCATCTCTATCATCTTTGCTCAAGTCTGCAAGAATTGTATCATAAAAAGTTAAGCATGTAAATTATTCAGAAGGCGTACCGATCAACTCAAAAAATAAAAATTTTATCAATCAAAACTTTAACATCAATATCTGGATCGCAAAGGACTTAAAACATATGAACCTTCCGAATAACATAAGCATTCCTAAACATTTCCTTTCACAAATATTTTTGTGGCTCGAGCAATTGTAAGACTCCTCCGAATGTTTTTTCAACATATTCGACAAAGAAGATTTTGAGTGAACCGGTGGCACTCCATCGCCTAGGAAATGATCACTACGTGCGGAAAGAAGTTGAAACGACGATGAGAAGATGGAGAGAGATGTCAGATTAATGACACGTAAGATGTACAATAAAAAAAAATAGAGAGATGGAGACTTAATAGCATTAGTAGGGGTGGGAATGGGCCAGGCTACCCGACAGGGGCCTACGGCTCGGCCTTCTAAAACTCGGCTCGACTCGGCTTGTTTAATAAACAAGCCAGGCTCAAGCTTTTTTAAAAGCCTTTTTAACTAAATAGGCCGGGCTTGAGCTTTTTCGTAAGCCTTTTAAGCCCAACAGACCGGCCTATTTAACTCTATTTCTATATGTATAAATATATAATATATATAAAAATACAATAAATATATAATATAATACATGATATGTGACACATGATAAATAATATTCAATATAATATAAACATTTGCATTTGAGTATAATTTTAAGGACCTTTTGATTACTTTTTTATTGTTCTTATTTCTTGATTTTAAAAAGTTAGTTTTTATAATTTAGTGGTAATACAGTAAAAAATAATTTTGAATAACACTAAAAAGGCCTTTAAAAGGCTTTCGGGCCAGGCCTATTTACTAAAAAGGCCAGACCTATCCTCTTAAAAAAACCTATAATAGGCCACATGCCAGACTTGGGCCCATATATTTTATACCAGGCTCAAACTTTTTTTTCTTAAGGTCCGGCCTGGCCTATTCCCACCCCTAAGCATTAACAACACAATTAGTGAGGAGTTGGAGCAATCAGAGCCTCCATATCATGAATGACACTCACTAACAGGCTTATCATTATCATCCCAATCCATCTAAATAAATTATTCCATGTCCAGAGCATAATCTTGCAGCAACAGCAGCTTCTGCTTCTACTCTAGCATTTCTGCTCCAGAACCACGTTTAAATAAATAAAATATTGACAATTAAAATTCTGCACCTTTACCATGAAATTTCTTTTCATACGACTAATCTTGATGTGTAGATCTAGCTTCGTGGCCATAAGCTGAAAAGCCAAAGAGATCTGTAAAGAGAAATGATGATTTGCATTCAAAATTAAAAAACCCTTCCCTTCCTGGGCGTTTCTCTTCTTCTTTAATGGAGAGTGTGAAACTGCCGAAACAAATTCTAACACTCTTTCACTGGTATGTGCGTTTCAATTTTTCATGTGACTCTTTGTCTCTCGATCTTTTAATTATACCATTTAAAATAATTTACATTGTGTCACGTGTCAGCGGAATATAGTAATATAATCCAATCACGTGACACACGGCAATGAGTTATCCACGTGGCAACAGCTGGAGAGCCACGTGTCAACCCCAGGTGAGAACTATCTTACTTTTATTATACTCCCTATGTCCCACAAGTGTTTGCATCACAAAGTGGACACACTTTTTAAAAAAAAAGTGTAATGAGTGGAGTATTGAAGGGTAATTTTGTAAAATTATATGAATAAAGTAAAAAGGTGATTGGAAAGAGAGTAAAAGTAATGACATTTTATGTAAATATGTAAATATTGTGAGGGTGGAATTTATGAATAAGTTTCCTTTTATGGTGTGCAAAAAATTGTGGGACGGACAAATAAGGTAAGTGTGCAAACAGTTGTGGAACGGAGGGAGTATAAGATTATTCCAAAATAGATGGATAATCGAACTTAAAATATAAGTTTAATTAAATTTAAAATAAAATTTATTTTCAACACCTAAAAAGGAACTTAATTGTTGTGCATAATGAACAGAGAGTATAGGATATGGAGTACAACGGTATCCTAAATGTTTCTTTTTTTATTTTACTTAAAAAGAAGAAACTGTGACCCAATTTTTTTTTTACCTCCATCTCGTTCCAATTCTCCAACTCAAATTAAAAGGCTCCAGCAACAACTTTTGTTTCCAGCAAAATGAAAGATTCGAGTCCAACCTTTTAAAACTGTTTCAATTCTCTCACAGTCTCAAAAGTTACACATTAATAATCAATTTCACGGACTAAATGACATTATGTAAAAAAATTATTTAAGTTGCATCAAATTGTATTACTTTTATTATTAAATACTTCATTTGTTTCAGTGAAAGTTAATCAAATTTTCTTTTTCATTCGTCCCAATGAAAACTATTCATTACCTTTTTAGCAAACAATTATTTCTCACATTTAAGTATATTCTTCTCTCTTTCAATGACCAACGATAATTGATAGCTTTTAGTCTTTTACTAGGATAAGAGAGTATATTTTACTTAATAGCATGATAAGCCCACAAATAGTTAGTGTAGAAGTGGATGGAGCCTTCAATAGTGAGCGTCGTCGCTACGGAGTGGGGGTATCCTTCATAGACATGACGGTTGCATCATTGATAAAATCTGCACAAGGTTAAGGCCTCAACGAAATCCGCTTGGAACTAAACTTATGGCTATATGGCATGGGATGAGTAAAGCTAAATCGAGAGGTCTGACACATGTGATGATCAAATCAGACTCTCAAACAGGAATTGCCTTATGCCTCAGAAATAAGAGTACCATGGGACCAGATGCCAGGATCATAAGGGACATTATAGAATTATCTAAACAATTTGTAGTGTGCAAATTTCAATACAGCCCTAGATCCAAAATGCAGGAGGCACATAATCTGGCACAGACGAGTGCTGACTCTACCACGTCACCAGGATGAAGTGGAGTAGTCGTTGGTAATCCAGGAGCGTAGATTTTATCGTCCAAACTTTACCCTGGTAGTATGAACCAACACCCCCTCCCCAAAAAAAAAAAAGAGTATATTTTACTTAATATCTTTTCTGTACCTCTAAATGTTAAATTCTGAATCCGTCACTGATATTGAATGATCAAAAGATACACCATTTTGTATTCAATTCTTGTTAGTTAAATATTCGAGTCTAACTGTAAATATCTCGATATATTTACCAAACGACCTAAAAGACTATGCGTAAGTTTATTATTCAATAATGCTGAAAGAAAAAAAATATTGGAACTAATTTTATATTTTCGTAAGAAATACTCAATTCGTCCACGAAAAGTATGTTTAGTCTTATTTTTTTCATTCACAAAAAATTTGCTAATTATATTTAAGTAATTAACTTTTAAGTACTTTTTTTACTTTACTAACAAAATTAATTATTTGCCGACAATATTTTTTACTCTTTACCCCATATCTACTTTATATATTAAAATATGAATTATTCTTAAAACTTTTGTCCAGCCAAAGAGATATATTTTTTATGAACGGAGGGAGTAGCATAATAATACTGGTGGGGAAGGCTTACGTTAATCAGATATGCATCACCAAATTTCTATAGAAATACACATCCGTCCGTCTATAAATTTTCCAACTTTTTGGCACATAAATTAATGGTTAAATAATATATATTGTACTAGTGATGTGACTGAGAGAGAAAAAATAAGATATAAAATGAAGTATAAATAAATACCCTTCCACAATTTTTGGACACACACATTAAGAAGAAAAATGATTAAATAATAAATATTGTACAAAATGATGTGACTAAAAGAAGAAATCGAAAAAAATAAGATATAAAGTGAAGTATAAGAATAAAAAAATAAATAGTAATTTTCTTTAAAGGGTTTAAAAAATTTATAGACGAACGGATTAAAATAATAAAATAAAAATTTTATAGACGGACGGAAGAATAATACATTTTTTATTTTATTTTTATTTTGTGTGTGCGACTATGCGAGAAGCCGTGTGTAATTTGGATTGGATTGGGCTGCAAGATAAATTTAAATTAAATTTTACTCACTGTTCTATTGACTATTCATTTGATTCAAATATAAATTTTAATGTTAGAGTAATAAAATAGATAAAGTAGATAATGTGTTTAATAATATTTAAAATGATAGATTACTTTTTTTAAAAATAATAATTTAATAAAAAACAGAAAATAAATAAATTGATAATCTAGTAAAAATTGTAAAATATGGAGTATATCATTATTACTTTATTCACTTTAATTTATAAATCTTTGATTCGTATCACGTGAGACAGTTCAACTATTCATTAATCAACTCGTCAATTATGAGAGTGGTGTGATTTCTTGTTGTATTGTAAAAAAAAATCAACTCGTCGCTAAAAAAAAATAGAATACTTATATTTTTATTAAACAATATTAGTTGTTTTCACCCAATAATATTAATAATTTTATTAAACAATAGGCCTCTAGCTCCTATCATATAAGTAGTTTTGACCTTTTATTTTTTTTACAAATTATATGACATTTGTACTTTTTAATGCAAATTAATTACTTTTCTTCTAAATCTACCCTTAAAATTATAATAGATATTTACATAAATGTGTTCTTCTTTTGATGTAAAGTACGAGTATTAATTAAGGGTGAAATGAAAAAGTCAATTAAATTTATAAACTAGACCTGCATAGGTTGAGTATTTTTCAATTTGTCTTTGCCGTGGATTGGCCCGCCAAAACTTACGAATTAAAGGATTGAGGTGGATGGTGAACAAAACTTGCAACTAAAGAAAATAGGTAACGCTTACTTTTAATTCAAATCTAAATTAATCTCCTCGAATAATCTCATCAAGAATGTGTTAAACAAATTATTTGATGGTAAGTAGTTTGACCATATAAAATTAAGATGTATTTTAGTTTGGTGAGTGTAGATAAAAAAATACCCCACCACCTCAAATCTTATCCTCAATATGGAAATGATCCATCATTTTAGGATCGTAATTGGGTTAAACACTTTGATTAATTCTCCACCCAAGACACTTGCTTTTAATTTGAATCCTGCAATTATATGATTTAACTGAAACGTGTGACGAGTGCATCATGTGTATAATTGTCCCAAGTTCATTTATTAATCGTGTTCATTTCAAGAATTTCAAATTTATATATTTCTAATTGCATTTGAGAAAATACAAGTAAACTTTTGGCTTCCCTAATACTTTATTCCACATACATACCAATATTGAACTAAATAATCAAGTGTATATATATATATATATATATATATATATATATATATATATATATATATATATATATATATTATGATGTCCTAAAGTACTTCATATTTAATATTAATAGTACAAAATTACACAAACGTCCAATTGATTAAATGTTGTCTAGATATGTTTGTATCAATCTTAGGGGCTTGGGGAACAAAATCCTTGATATTATTGAGAGAAGGATGGAGTGGGGGTGGGGTCAAATCGTAGGGATATTAGGGCATTCACAAACTTCATTAATGACGCGAATCTCATCGATCTCCCTTTACACGGGAGAAAGTTCACTTGGTACAAAGTAGATGGAAAATGCAAAAGCAGGCTGGATAGAGCAATGGTGAACCAAAATTGGCTTGATCAGTGGCCGAGCACGCATCTGAAAGGGCTGAGACGAACGGTATCCGACCACTGCCCGGTTCTTCTAGGGATCAAAGTGAAGGACTGGGGGCACAAACCTTTCAGGTGTCTCAACGCGTGGCTCTCCCATCCGGAACTTAAATCTTTTGTCTCGGAAAAATGGAAAGGTTATGATATTCAGGGATGGGGAAGTTTCGTCATAAAAGAAAAAATGAAGGGCTTGAAGGCAGACATCATGACTTGGAATAAGGAGGTGTTCAGACGGGTTGAAGAAAATATTGAGAATCATAAGGAAGAAATCAGAAAGTTGGATATTGTGGATGAAGTTTTTGGCCTCGAAGAAGAAGAAAACATTGAGAGAAACAGGAGGACAGCCCTTCTTCTTAGGGATTTAAAGAGAAAAAACAGCATTGATTATCAGAAGGCAAGGAGTAGATGGTTAAAAGAGGGGGACTGTAATTCCCGATTCTTCCACAATCAGATAAACAAACGAAGAAAGAGGAATGAGATTCTTGGGTTGAAGATAGGTGGAGAATGGAGAGAGGAGGTAGCAGAGATAAAAAAGTGAGTGTTCGAGCACTTCCAACAACATTTCAGAAAAGAGGGCCATAGGAGATCTTTTCCAGCAGATGGATTCACCGATAAAAAAATATCATAGGAGGAAAACGAGAAGCTTATTGCCCCGTTCTCAGCGGAAGAGGTTAGAGAGATTTTGAAAGAATGTGATAATACAAAGAGCCCTGGTCCGGACGGATTTAATTTTGGTTTCATCAATGCAAATTGGGAAGTTCTCGAGCCAGATGTGATGAGAATGTTAGGGGAATTCCACTGCAATGGCAGACTTGCAAGGGGTTCAAATGCGACATATATTGTGTTGCTTCCTAAAAAAGAAGTGTGCAGTGAACTAAATGATTTCAGACCCATATCGTTGATCGGAGGAATTTACAAAATACTGTCCAAAATTCTGGCAAGAAGATTGAGGTTAGTCCTTGAGTCAATTATCTCTGATACACAAAGTGCTTTTCTGGGAGGTAGATATATTTTGGACAGTGTGGCTGTCCTAAACGAGGCCATTGATGAAGCCAAAAGGGATAAGATCGAGAGGGTGTTCTTCAAAATAGACTTCGCAAAGGCGTATGACTCGGTGGATTAGAATTATTTAAACATGATGATGACGCGGTTTAATTTTCACCTGTAACATCCCGAAAATTTAATAAAAGCATAAGATATTTTTTTAATATAAATAAAATATGATAATTTGATATTGTTAATTTAACATACATATAAGATTTAATTATATACATATAAGATTTAATTATAATGTATGCGTACATATTTATAATCTGCATATTAATATTTTATTTTTATTAAATTAGATTAGATTTTCTTATATAATTATTAAAGAATATTTAAAACTCAATTATTCGCATGAAACCTTATATCCCATATTTATCTCAACCGAAATACTATTCCCAAATCTACTAATTGAAATTTAAAGGGTGTTTTGCATGTACAGATCACGATATACACATATATAAATTGAATTCCTAATTTTTCTCAACTAAAATTCTACACCTTCTTCTATTATATAAATTATTTTTATTGGTATTTTCTAAAGACCGAATCACAGAAATATTATCAGCATAAAAATAAGTTCTCTCTAGATTAGAAAAAATCAGTGTGTTCCATTCTTCATTCGCTAAGACTAACGTGATTTTTGGCATCCAAGATATTAATCGAGGTGGGATTTTCTTACTATTTGATTGGATATATTTGTCACCTTTAAATGTTCATTTGAATGACATTGTTACTTGCTACATGAATTTTACAAGCTAATCGTTAACGCATGTTATGACTTCACAAGTTATTCGTTAACGCATGTTTTATTTCGCGGGAAACCGTGCATCGTTGGTTCAGCCAGCGCATCGTTGGTATAGCCAGCGCATCATTGGTATAGCCAATGAAAAATAAGTATTTTATTCGCGGGAAACCGTGCATCGTTGGTTCAGCCAGCGCATCGTTGGTTCAGCCAGCGCATCGTTGGTATAGCCAGCGCATCATTGGTATAGCCAATGAAAAATAAGTGTTTTAATATGCATGTTTGTGAGTTTATGATTTTATTCATATGTTATATTTAACTGTGACAAAGTTGATCCCACTGAGCTAGTTGTTTTGCTCACCTCAATCTACTTAACATTTTACAGATTTAATGAGTTGCAGTGGAGGGCCGGTGAATTTGGATGTCTAGAAAGTAATTATTATTTTAAAAAAACTGCGATTTAATATAGTTCGATCATATGTTATTTAAAGTATTTCGTTTAATAAAAAAAGTCATATCTTTTAATTGTATTAAAAATTACGTTTACCTTTAAAGTAAATTTATTTATTTTCGAGTGATTGGTGTTAAGTTTTCAAAATTGTCATTATTTAATATTTACTTCCGCTGCACATCTTTTTATAATTCATAAATTTGATCTACTTCAGTATTTCAAAGTCTTTTGAAAGTCAAGATAAGACAGTATTTTATTTAGTTGGCCTTCAAAAGTAAAAATATGGTGTTTTCATCTAGGCCCCTAAAATCGGGATGTGACAAATGGTATCAGAGCAGGTCTACGTTCTTGTAGACTTGTTAAAATAAAAATCTTTGAGTCAAAATTATTTAAAGAATTTTGTTTAACGAAAACATTTAAGATCATTCATCACCGCCTCCCACTTCAACTCTACGAGGTACGCACATTATACATTTTATTATACTCTATGATGTAAGACTCTATGCTATTATGTTTCATGTGCATGCAAATTTTATCAAGTAAATTATGATTTTCGAGGACGAAAATATTTTAAGGAGGGAAGTATGTAACATCCCGAAAATTTAATAAAAGCATAAGATATTTTTTTAATATAAATAAAATATGATAATTTGATATTGTTAATTTAATATACATATAAGATTTAATTATATACATATAAGATTTAATTATAATGTATGCGTACATATTTATAATCTGCATATTAATATTTTATTTTTATTAAATTAGATTAGATTTTCTTATATAATTATTAAAGAATATTTAAAACTCAATTATTCGCATGAAACCTTATATCCCATATTTATCTCAACCGAAATACTATTCCCAAATCTACTAATTGAAATTTAAAGGGTGTTTTGCATGTACAGATCACGATATACACATATATAAATTGAATTCCTAATTTTTCTCAACTAAAATTCTACACCTTCTTCTATTATATAAATTATTTTTATTGGTATTTTCTAAAGACCGAATCACAGAAATATTATCAGCATAAAAATAAGTTCTCTCTAGATTAGAAAAAATCAGTGTGTTCCATTCTTCATTCGCTAAGACTAACGTGATTTTTGGCATCCAAGATATTAATCGAGGTGGGATTTTCTTACTATTTGATTGGATATATTTGTCACCTTTAAATGTTCATTTGAATGACATTGTTACTTGCTACATGAATTTTACAAGCTAATCGTTAACGCATGTTATGACTTCACAAGTTATTCGTTAACGCATGTTTTATTTCGCGGGAAACCGTGCATCGTTGGTTCAGCCAGCGCATCGTTGGTATAGCCAGCGCATCATTGGTATAGCCAATGAAAAATAAGTATTTTATTCGCGGGAAACCGTGCATCGTTGGTTCAGCCAGCGCATCGTTGGTTCAGCCAGCGCATCGTTGGTATAGCCAGCGCATCATTGGTATAGCCAATGAAAAATAAGTGTTTTAATATGCATGTTTGTGAGTTTATGATTTTATTCATATGTTATATTTAACTGTGACAAAGTTGATCCCACTGAGCTAGTTGTTTTGCTCACCCCAATCTACTTAACATTTTACAGATTTAAAGAGTTGCAGTGGAGGGCCGGTGAATTTGGATGTCTAGAAAGTAATTATTATTTTAAAAAAACTGCGATTTAATATAGTTCGATCATATGTTATTTAAAGTATTTCGTTTAATAAAAAAAGTCATATCTTTTAATTGTATTAAAAATTACGTTTACCTTTAAAGTAAATTTATTTATTTTCGAGTGATTGGTGTTAAGTTTTCAAAATTGTCATTATTTAATATTTACTTCCGCTGCACATCTTTTTATAATTCATAAATTTGATCTACTTCAGTATTTCAAAGTCTTTTGAAAGTCAAGATAAGACAGTATTTTATTTAGTTGGCCTTCAAAAGTAAAAATATGGTGTTTTCATCTAGGCCCCTAAAATCGGGATGTGACAAATGGTATCAGAGCAGGTCTACGTTCTTGTAGACTTGTTAAAATAAAAATCTTTGAGTCAAAATTATTTAAAGAATTTTGTTTAACGAAAACATTTAAGATCATTCATCACCGCCTCCCACTTCAACTCTACGAGGTACGCACATTATACATTTTATTATACTCTATGATGTAAGACTCTATGCTATTATGTTTCATGTGCATGCAAATTTTATCAAGTAAATTATGATTTTCGAGGACGAAAATATTTTAAGGAGGGAAGTATGTAACATCCCGAAAATTTAATAAAAGCATAAGATATTTTTTTAATATAAATAAAATATGATAATTTGATATTGTTAATTTAATATACATATAAGATTTAATTATATACATATAAGATTTAATTATAATGTATGCGTACATATTTATAATCTGCATATTAATATTTTATTTTTATTAAATTAGATTAGATTTTCTTATATAATTATTAAAGAATATTTAAAACTCAATTATTCGCATGAAACCTTATATCCCATATTTATCTCAACCGAAATACTATTCCCAAATCTACTAATTGAAATTTAAAGGGTGTTTTGCATGTACAGATCACGATATACACATATATAAATTGAATTCCTAATTTTTCTCAACTAAAATTCTACACCTTCTTCTATTATATAAATTATTTTTATTGGTATTTTCTAAAGACCGAATCACAGAAATATTATCAGCATAAAAATAAGTTCTCTCTAGATTAGAAAAAATCAGTGTGTTCCATTCTTCATTCGCTAAGACTAACGTGATTTTTGGCATCCAAGATATTAATCGAGGTGGGATTTTCTTACTATTTGATTGGATATATTTGTCACCTTTAAATGTTCATTTGAATGACATTGTTACTTGCTACATGAATTTTACAAGCTAATCGTTAACGCATGTTATGACTTCACAAGTTATTCGTTAACGCATGTTTTATTTCGCGGGAAACCGTGCATCGTTGGTTCAGCCAGCGCATCGTTGGTATAGCCAGCGCATCATTGGTATAGCCAATGAAAAATAAGTATTTTATTCGCGGGAAACCGTGCATCGTTGGTTCAGCCAGCGCATCGTTGGTTCAGCCAGCGCATCGTTGGTATAGCCAGCGCATCATTGGTATAGCCAATGAAAAATAAGTGTTTTAATATGCATGTTTGTGAGTTTATGATTTTATTCATATGTTATATTTAACTGTGACAAAGTTGATCCCACTGAGCTAGTTGTTTTGCTCACCTCAATCTACTTAACATTTTACAGATTTAATGAGTTGCAGTGGAGGGCCGGTGAATTTGGATGTCTAGAAAGTAATTATTATTTTAAAAAAACTGCGATTTAATATAGTTCGATCATATGTTATTTAAAGTATTTCGTTTAATAAAAAAAGTCATATCTTTTAATTGTATTAAAAATTACGTTTACCTTTAAAGTAAATTTATTTATTTTCGAGTGATTGGTGTTAAGTTTTCAAAATTGTCATTATTTAATATTTACTTCCGCTGCACATCTTTTTATAATTCATAAATTTGATCTACTTCAGTATTTCAAAGTCTTTTGAAAGTCAAGATAAGACAGTATTTTATTTAGTTGGCCTTCAAAAGTAAAAATATGGTGTTTTCATCTAGGCCCCTAAAATCGGGATGTGACAAATGGTATCAGAGCAGGTCTACGTTCTTGTAGACTTGTTAAAATAAAAATCTTTGAGTCAAAATTATTTAAAGAATTTTGTTTAACGAAAACATTTAAGATCATTCATCACCGCCTCCCACTTCAACTCTACGAGGTACGCACATTATACATTTTATTATACTCTATGATGTAAGACTCTATGCTATTATGTTTCATGTGCATGCAAATTTTATCAAGTAAATTATGATTTTCGAGGACGAAAATATTTTAAGGAGGGAAGTATGTAACATCCCGAAAATTTAATAAAAGCATAAGATATTTTTTTAATATAAATAAAATATGATAATTTGATATTGTTAATTTAATATACATATAAGATTTAATTATATACATATAAGATTTAATTATAATGTATGCGTACATATTTATAATCTGCATATTAATATTTTATTTTTATTAAATTAGATTAGATTTTCTTATATAATTATTAAAGAATATTTAAAACTCAATTATTCGCATGAAACCTTATATCCCATATTTATCTCAACCGAAATACTATTCCCAAATCTACTAATTGAAATTTAAAGGGTGTTTTGCATGTACAGATCACGATATACACATATATAAATTGAATTCCTAATTTTTCTCAACTAAAATTCTACACCTTCTTCTATTATATAAATTATTTTTATTGGTATTTTCTAAAGACCGAATCACAGAAATATTATCAGCATAAAAATAAGTTCTCTCTAGATTAGAAAAAATCAGTGTGTTCCATTCTTCATTCGCTAAGACTAACGTGATTTTTGGCATCCAAGATATTAATCGAGGTGGGATTTTCTTACTATTTGATTGGATATATTTGTCACCTTTAAATGTTCATTTGAATGACATTGTTACTTGCTACATGAATTTTACAAGCTAATCGTTAACGCATGTTATGACTTCACAAGTTATTCGTTAACGCATGTTTTATTTCGCGGGAAACCGTGCATCGTTGGTTCAGCCAGCGCATCGTTGGTATAGCCAGCGCATCATTGGTATAGCCAATGAAAAATAAGTATTTTATTCGCGGGAAACCGTGCATCGTTGGTTCAGCCAGCGCATCGTTGGTTCAGCCAGCGCATCGTTGGTATAGCCAGCGCATCATTGGTATAGCCAATGAAAAATAAGTGTTTTAATATGCATGTTTGTGAGTTTATGATTTTATTCATATGTTATATTTAACTGTGACAAAGTTGATCCCACTGAGCTAGTTGTTTTGCTCACCCCAATCTACTTAACATTTTACAGATTTAAAGAGTTGCAGTGGAGGGCCGGTGAATTTGGATGTCTAGAAAGTAATTATTATTTTAAAAAAACTGCGATTTAATATAGTTCGATCATATGTTATTTAAAGTATTTCGTTTAATAAAAAAAGTCATATCTTTTAATTGTATTAAAAATTACGTTTACCTTTAAAGTAAATTTATTTATTTTCGAGTGATTGGTGTTAAGTTTTCAAAATTGTCATTATTTAATATTTACTTCCGCTGCACATCTTTTTATAATTCATAAATTTGATCTACTTCAGTATTTCAAAGTCTTTTGAAAGTCAAGATAAGACAGTATTTTATTTAGTTGGCCTTCAAAAGTAAAAATATGGTGTTTTCATCTAGGCCCCTAAAATCGGGATGTGACAAATGGTATCAGAGCAGGTCTACGTTCTTGTAGACTTGTTAAAATAAAAATCTTTGAGTCAAAATTATTTAAAGAATTTTGTTTAACGAAAACATTTAAGATCATTCATCACCGCCTCCCACTTCAACTCTACGAGGTACGCACATTATACATTTTATTATACTCTATGATGTAAGACTCTATGCTATTATGTTTCATGTGCATGCAAATTTTATCAAGTAAATTATGATTTTCGAGGACGAAAATATTTTAAGGAGGGAAGTATGTAACATCCCGAAAATTTAATAAAAGCATAAGATATTTTTTTAATATAAATAAAATATGATAATTTGATATTGTTAATTTAATATACATATAAGATTTAATTATATACATATAAGATTTAATTATAATGTATGCGTACATATTTATAATCTGCATATTAATATTTTATTTTTATTAAATTAGATTAGATTTTCTTATATAATTATTAAAGAATATTTAAAACTCAATTATTCGCATGAAACCTTATATCCCATATTTATCTCAACCGAAATACTATTCCCAAATCTACTAATTGAAATTTAAAGGGTGTTTTGCATGTACAGATCACGATATACACATATATAAATTGAATTCCTAATTTTTCTCAACTAAAATTCTACACCTTCTTCTATTATATAAATTATTTTTATTGGTATTTTCTAAAGACCGAATCACAGAAATATTATCAGCATAAAAATAAGTTCTCTCTAGATTAGAAAAAATCAGTGTGTTCCATTCTTCATTCGCTAAGACTAACGTGATTTTTGGCATCCAAGATATTAATCGAGGTGGGATTTTCTTACTATTTGATTGGATATATTTGTCACCTTTAAATGTTCATTTGAATGACATTGTTACTTGCTACATGAATTTTACAAGCTAATCGTTAACGCATGTTATGACTTCACAAGTTATTCGTTAACGCATGTTTTATTTCGCGGGAAACCGTGCATCGTTGGTTCAGCCAGCGCATCGTTGGTATAGCCAGCGCATCATTGGTATAGCCAATGAAAAATAAGTATTTTATTCGCGGGAAACCGTGCATCGTTGGTTCAGCCAGCGCATCGTTGGTTCAGCCAGCGCATCGTTGGTATAGCCAGCGCATCATTGGTATAGCCAATGAAAAATAAGTGTTTTAATATGCATGTTTGTGAGTTTATGATTTTATTCATATGTTATATTTAACTGTGACAAAGTTGATCCCACTGAGCTAGTTGTTTTGCTCACCCCAATCTACTTAACATTTTACAGATTTAAAGAGTTGCAGTGGAGGGCCGGTGAATTTGGATGTCTAGAAAGTAATTATTATTTTAAAAAAACTGCGATTTAATATAGTTCGATCATATGTTATTTAAAGTATTTCGTTTAATAAAAAAAGTCATATCTTTTAATTGTATTAAAAATTACGTTTACCTTTAAAGTAAATTTATTTATTTTCGAGTGATTGGTGTTAAGTTTTCAAAATTGTCATTATTTAATATTTACTTCCGCTGCACATCTTTTTATAATTCATAAATTTGATCTACTTCAGTATTTCAAAGTCTTTTGAAAGTCAAGATAAGACAGTATTTTATTTAGTTGGCCTTCAAAAGTAAAAATATGGTGTTTTCATCTAGGCCCCTAAAATCGGGATGTGACACCCAGGTGGAGGAAGTGGATTATGGAATGTGTCTCTACAGCTTCAGCCACAGTCCTCGTGAATGGCAGCCCCTCGGGAGAGTTTAAGTTAGAAAGGGGATTGAGATAGGGAGACCCTTTATCTCCCTTTCTCTTTCTGATTGCAGCAGAAGGACTCAGTATTCTAATGCAACGAGCGACGGCTCTGGGCCATTTTTCAGCGGCATTGATCGGCCGAGAAGAGGTAAAAATATCACACTTACAGTACGCGGATGATACAATTTTAATGGGGGCAGCGAGTGTTGATAATGCCAGAGTAATGAAGGGGGTACTGCAGAATATGGAAATGATGTCTGGTCTTAAAATCAATTATGACAAATGCTCTTTAATGGGAGTGAACGTCGAGGAGGTTGGTCTCCAGCGCATGGCAGAAATACTCGGCTGCAAAGTAGGGAGTGTCCCCTTTGTTTATCTAGGCATGAAGGTAGGGAACAAACATAGAAGGGTGGCCGAATGGGCTACAATTACAGAAAAGGTCAGGAGTCGTCTTAGGAAATGGAGTGACAAGAAAATCTCGATGGGGGGCAAAGTCACGCTTCTCAATTCGGTTCTCTCTTCGATACCTATTTACTATCTTTCCTTTTACCGTATCCCAAAAAAAGCCTTGAGAGAAATTGTGGGTCTGCAGAGAAATTTCCTTTGGGGTGGGTGGGGGGAGAATAACAAAAAAATCGCATGGGTGGAATGGAAAAAAATTTGTAACTCAAAATACTTGGGGGGTTTGGGGGTAAAGGATCTGGATTTATTTAATAAAACTTTATTGGATAAATGGGGGTGGAGGTTTTTGTATGAACACCAAAATCTATGGTCAAGGGTGGTTAACTCGAGATATGGGGGGAAGGGTCGTCGGAGTTTAGCAGATTGCCTAGGGGTAGGAGGGGGAAGATGTCTTTGTGGTGGAGTGATATTTTCAGGGTCACGAGCTATGGAGAGGGGGGTGGTTCGAGAGGAGGTTGATGAAGATTATGGGTAATGGTAGAAACACCCTGTTTTGGGTATAGAATTGGACTGGGGAGGGTTGTTTGAAAGAAAAATTTCCTAGGTTATATAATCTCAATTTAGACCAAGGTAAGATGGTGGGGGAGATAGGGAGATGGGTGGGTAATGAATGGTTTTAGGTTTGGAATTGGAGGAGGCCACTTTTTTATCGTGAAAATAATAATCTGAATGATATGTTACTTTTGTTGAGTAAATATTGTTTACAGCAAACAGGTGAAGACACTTGGAGATGGAGATTCGCGAAGGCTGGAATGTTCACGACGAAGGAGACGTATTTGCAACTACTCGGTGAAGATCGACAGGTGCAGCTTGAAGAGAACTCAGTAGCTGCATTCTCACTAATTTGGAGGAATTTCGCACCTCCGAAGGTCGTCGCTCACGCCTGGCGACTCTTGTGGGGCAGGCTCCCAACAAAATCAAATCTGCACAGAAGGGGGGTTTCAATGCCAAACAACGACGTTAGATGCGTTTTTTGCGGCCTACACGAGGAAACGGAAACACATGTCTTCTTTGAATGCACATACACACACAAGCTGTGGATGGATGTAGTCAAATGGCTGGGAATCTCGACTGTGTTACATTCGAACACAACCCAGAATTTGCTTAGCTTTAGTGAATTAATCAGGAAGAAAAGGGGGCGACAAAAGGCGGTGTGTGTTTGGCTGGGTATGGTTTGGTTGATCTGGAAGAAGAGAAATGAGATTATATTCAGTAGTGGGATCTTCAATCATGCAAAGACTTTGGAGGAATTGAAGGCAATGTTATGGAGTTGGTTTGCAATGAAGTACTCTTTACGTGATAGATTTTGTTTTAGAAGTTGGATGAATAATCCTTTGTTATGCATTGAAGGAGTCTAGGTTATGCTCTGTTTTTATTATTCTGATTCAAAGAGGTATAAGGAGGTTGTAATACTTTGAGATAGGATATTTCTTGTATCCTGAACTGTTGAATGGAAGAATACTTTTACTGATAAAAAAAAATATAGGTTATATTCACTTACAAACACAAAATTAAATAGATCTTTTGTGTATTTGTGTACGAGTGTAATCCATTCAATTTTGATAAAAAATTTTTAAAAAGAAAACAAAATTTACTTTTATTTTCATTTTAGAAAAGGACTTACATATGGACTGAAAAATGTGCAATTTAATTAGGGATAGAGGGAGGACCTTATTTCTGCTCTCATTTAACTCGTAGCTCATGGTATCATTTCTTCACATTTTAAAAGCAAACGAATTATTGATGTTTTGATTGGATAATATCATGTGTTGATGAATGTTATTCATTTATATTTTTTTTCTTTTTATTTGGTTAACATTAATTATATTTGGTCTAATTTGAAATTATGATTTATTTATTCACATATAATCAAATTGCAATTGAATTAGAAGAATATTGAGGAAATTAATGCATTTATGAATATTGATTGTTAATTTATTATTTACTTTCATTTTTTTTTTTATTGTAGATAATGGAGCAATACTATAAAAAAATCCACTTTAAAGTCGGATGAATGAGATTTTTGAAGAATTGTTTAATACTCCCTCCATCCACCAAATGTAGTCCCATGGTGGAGGGGCACAAGTTTTAAGAAAAAATGTAGATAAAGTAGATAAAGTAAGAGTATTATAGGGTATTGTGGGGTCCATTGTGAATAAAGTGATTGTTTGTGAATAAAGTTGATGGCAAATTGAGTAATTAAGTGATGGTTGAAGGGTGATAGTTTCCATAAAGTGTATGGGACTACATTTGGTGGACAAAGAATATAAGGCAAATGAGACTACTTTTTTATGGACGGAGGGAGTAGCATGTATTGAAAAATATTGTTTCAAAATGCCGATAACAAAGTTATTATGCAATGGTTTTAAAATATAAAAATAAAAGAGATGTTGTAAATGGAAATATTTTTTTTATAAATATTGTACTTTTGAAAACTGATCTTCAAAATGCAACAAAAAGGAGGTTTAACGTTTTAAGCATAGGCGTGGCTGCACCCACGTCTATGATTTAAACAAAAAAAAAAAACTCAAATTTTGCTCATTTCGAAGAGTCTATTTCAAAAATACAATATTAAAAAAAAATCTGTCAATTAATTTTTAGTTAGCCCCCCTAAACTAATATATAATTGTGTGTCAGCCACAATGTACCATATGTCCAAGTACTTGAATGGCATGTGTCTCCAGCAACGTGAGTTCTTTGATCGAGTTCTTCGTCTTTTGCCATCTAAGTGCAACCACGTGCCCATGTTTTATGACGGCAACCCCCTCTAAGGTGATAGTGTGATCAACGTGGGGAGTACTCGCCTGATCTTGAGAATTTAGACGACTTCAACACCTACTTTATTGCGAATTTCTCTAGCTTGCCTTTGCAAATGACGCGGAAACACGAATCGTTATTTCTTAGATTATATAAAATTGAGAAAGATAAAAATTGTTTGGTGTCGGATAGAGTTAGATGGTCGGATGGCGTGTGGAATATTGCTTGGAATTGGAACAGGTTTTTATTTGAGAGAGAGAAGAGTGTCGCTAATGAGATATATGAGACTATTGGCAGGTTTATTTTTTTCTCCAACGAGGAGGACTACTGGAAATGGGAGCACGAGAAAGGCGGTCGTTATTCTGTCAAGTCAGCTTATAAGCTGCTTCTCGATTCCCAAGCAGAGGCCAACTCAGAGTTAGAGGAGCTAGGAAACGTGTGGACGAATGGAGTTCCTTTGAAGGTTGCTGCTTTTTCTTGGAGATTACTTCAGGACAAGATTCCTACGATTATTAACCTGAGAAAGAGAGGGGCTTACAATGAGAAATTCTCTTGCCTTTGCAAATGGTGCAGAAACGGTGATGAAGACTCAGCACATCTATTCTTCTGCTGCTCGGCTTCTGTTAAAGTGTGGAAGAGAGTCTACAGGTGGTTCGGGGTTGATAACCAGAATGTGTCGATCGGTAGGGAACATTTGAGGAGGCACGAAGATTTGGCAGATTTGCAGTGGAGGCTAGCATGGAAACTAGTTTGGCACGACACAGTTTGGAAGTTTTGGATCAGTAGAAACGATACAGTTTTCAACGGGACAAGCTTCAACGAGGATATCATATTCGGAAGGGTTAAGCTTACTTCTTTCAAATGGCTTAAAGCCTTATCCAAGATAAATTTTTGGAACACCTATGATGACTGGAACAGAGAGCCGAGGCACTGCCTAGGTTAAAGGGGAAGGTGTTGTTGTACATCTGGTCCTTTTATTCTGTTGTGTTTCTGGTTTTTTTCTTTTTTGTTATTGTACTGAGTTGATGTTTGTTGAGGGCATTTCTTATGCCTAGCTTAATAATATTTTTGCCTTTCCCAAAAAAAAAAACTCATGTATGATACCGATGTAGGTGAGTTATTTACAGTTTATAATATGGAGCCCGCCAAATTCTATTTTCAATTTATTATACGGAGTCAGATGAGTCTTTTCCGATTTATGATACGAATATAGACAAATCGCTCCCAATGGTTCGTCTAAGTGGTGTTGTGGGTTTGTGTTTGGTTCTTGAGCGTTCATGTCTTGAGCCACACATTGATTTTCTCTCCCAACATATTTATTATTTTTATGTTGATCGTGGCACTTATCATATGGGCAACTTTCAGATAAATCCCCCCACCTACATTTCAAGGAAAATAAACTTTTTATATTAAAAAGGAAAAGAAAAAACATTTAAAACCATAAATCTACATGTCGGACTAGAGGCTGGGGCGCCGTTAAAATCTTGTCTAGGAAAACCCTCCTTATGGATAAAACTCGGGTCAAGAAAAAAGGTACACCCCTCTAGGGGTGGGAATGGGCCAGGCTACTTGACATGGACCTACGACTCGGCCTATTAAAGCTCGGCTCAGCTCATTTAACAAACAAGTCGGGCTCAAGCTTTTTTTAAGCCTATTTAATTAAATAGGTCAGATTCGACTTTTTCGTACGCTTTTAAGCCCAACAGGTCGGCCGATTTAACTTTATTTATATAAATATATTATATGAAAATATAATAAATATATAATAAATATAAAATATATATGATAATTAAATATAGTAAGGACATTTTAATAGTTGAAAATTCATTATTTGATTATAATAAAATGTAGAAAAATGTTGATTTTTTTTATATAAATTATATTTTCTTTTGTAATAGTTGAAAAAAAATTATTTGAATATTTTTTTTTGGGACATTTTATAAATTAGTTATTGCTTTTATTTCTTCATTTTGAGATTTAAATAGTCGATTTTATGATTTGATTTTAAATGCACTAATAGAACTAAAAAGACTTTTAAAAGGCTTTCAGGTCAAACCTATTTATTAAAAAGACGAGATCAAGCCTTAGAAAACCTATGACAGGCCATGGGCCAGACTTGAGCCTAAGGATTATGTAACGGTTCAGACTTTTTTTGTAAAGCCTACCTAGGCCTGGCCCATTCCCACCCCTATACTCCTGTAAGTAGTAGTCTTACTAAAACGAAAGTATTCACGATACGTATCAGTAAAGATGAAAGGTAAAATAAACTTTGGGCATTGGCCACTCCAAACAGAAGAGGTGGCCCGGGTCTTCGCAATGTTATTTGTTATCTGGTTCGCTTTCCGGATATATGTTTTTTTTTTTTTTTTTGAGGATAACATAGGAATAGATCAGTGAAAGAGCAAAGAGATAAATTTCCTATGAATCTAGAAAAACTGCTCCATCTCAATCACGAGAGATGGTAGAGTTCAGCGTTGCTTGGGCCAATGCATGCGCTTGCCGATTCCTACTCCTAGGAATGTAAATGAATTTGCACACTACAAATTCCTTTGAAAGTCGTTGTATCCTAGTAGCATAGCTCACTTCAGGGCCCGCTCCAGAACAAAATTTTGAGCAAAGGCCTATTGCCTGTTGGGAGTCAGATTGAATCACAATTTTTCTCCAATTTAATCCTTTTGCCTTCTTTAAGGCTCTTTCAATGGCTTGTAATTCAACCACTAAATGCCCTCTCTGCGGAGCAATTTTGTTTGAGAAAGTAAACTTTACTTCTCCAGTTTCATTAAAGCCCACTCCATCGATACCATACCGGCGCAAGTCCACATTAAAAGCTCCATCGACCTCAATATTAGCCACCTCCTTATCATCCATCTCCCCTGTGGAGCCAAGATCGCCCTCCCCTCCTGTTAACTTACCATTATTTTCCGATGACATATGGCGGAAATTGTCTAAATACACAAGAACTTTCTCCCCCACCGACTTGTGACATCGACACCGATCTCTATCTGTATTATGGGTAATCTTACACCTCTCCCGCCATACCCCCCACGCAATTATAATCATCTCTTCCAATCCAGCCATTTTCCTCTCTTCATACACCCGACCTAGGAATTGTACAGTTGCTAAGAACTTTCCTTTAACAGTCAATTCCCACCATCCAAGCCCCTTCCAAATATGACGAACACCCACACATGTGAAGATTGCATGCATCGTATCTGGTATATAAGTCCCACACAGATCACAATTGGGATTTATTCCATCAATTCTCTTGGCTAAATTACCTTCAGTAGCAATGTAATCCCATCACATCTTCCATCCAAAAATACGGATTTTTTGGGGCAGCTTAAGTTTCCAACATATTTTCCACCATCTTGTCCATTTGTCCGCCTCCGAGCATGTCGTTCTATCGCCTTTCACGTCCCTATCCGCTCTAATTGCCCAGTATCCTGATCTGACAGTATATTGACCTTTTGTGTCATAGGCCCAAAAACATCTATCTTCTTCTTCTTTTAGTCCTATAGTCGTACGCAATATTCCTTCTGCTTTGAAGGGCAAAAAGGCCTGCGTAACCAGATCTTCCTTCCACTCTCTCTCGTCATCTAGAAAATTAGTCACCCCATGTCCAGAAACAATGTGAGATCGGATGAATCCTTCCTGAAGGCCTAGGACCCACGGATGTTTATGCATGGAAATCTTATCACCCTTACCAATAACCCACCTAGTTCCCTTTCTAACCACGTCACGACTGGAGCACATAGATCTCCAAATGAAAGACGGATTCGATCCAATCTCCGCCTCCATCATATCTTGATGCTTGAAATATCTTGCTTTCATCACTCTTGCCACTAAAGATTGTGGATTATCAATGATTCTCCAAACTTGTTTCGCTAGGAGAGCTTCATTAAATTTCGTCATCTTTCTAAAGCCCATTCCCCCATCCGCCTTAGCTTTACACAAGTTATCCCACTTCATCCAATGAATACGATTATGTCCCTCAGACTGACCCCACCAAAAGTTGGCCATCAAGGATTCCATCTCCTTACACGTCTGGATAGGAAGTTTGAAGCATGTCATTGCATAAGTTGGTATAGCTTGTGGAATGGATTTAATCAGTGTTTCCTTTCCTCCTTCCGAAAATTCTCTATTCTTCCAATCATCAATTCTTTTTCTCATTCTATCTACCAAATACGAGAATTGCATTCTTTTTCCCCTAACAGAAAAGGTGGGCAAGCCCAAATACACCTGATGACCTTGAGAAGACCTGATGTTTAAAACCTCTTGAATATCCCGTTTATTTTGCTCTTGAGTTAACGGGCTAAATAAGATTGAGGATTTATCATAATTAATCTGTTGCCCTGATGCAACCTCATACTCCTTCAGAATATCACGTAAGGATTGACCAAACTCCTTTTTAGCTTTGAAAAAAATCACACTGTCATCAGCAAAGAAAAGATGCGTAATCATGGGAGCATCCCTTGCAACTCGGATTCCTTCCAAACCACCTTTATGCACTCTCGCTTTCAGACAAGATGATAATCCTTGTGCACACAGGACAAACAGAAAAGGGGATAGCGGGTCGCCTTGCCTAAGCCCTCTAGTGGGAGTAATATCCCCTACAACCCTCCCATTAACATAAAAAGCAAACTTTATGTTGGTCCTGAAAGGAGTATATAAAAAGTGTATGGGGGGGGGGGGGGAATACACTTGTATGCAAATTCTTTTCTAACTTGATCAAACCAGAGCTCAGCAAGGTTGTCTTGGACAACTCTGCTGAAGATGATTAACTCTTCTAAGATAATCAATCTACTAAGTACTATTGAGTACTTAGTTGAATAACTATCTAGGGGAGTTATATGTGCGGAATAGTGGTTGTCCCTTTTAGTTTAGACTCCTTTAGTTTCTGAAATCACTTAGTCAATTCAATACAGTCCTGTTTCAGGGAACTTGTCCAAATCAGTTTAGCACAGTCTTCGAATGTTTATCCTTAGAAAGATCAGTTTTGTGTGCAGTGTTGAATGTATGAAAGTACTTTGAAAGTAAATCAACACAAGAGTTTATAGTGGTTCAGAGACTCAAGCTCCTACATCCACTTTCCCTGATTGAACAGGATAATTCCTTCACTCTTGGAATTAACTTGTTTTATAGTGTCAAGGTGCACTTGATCAATAACACCACTCCTTGGTGAATTGATCCCTAGGATGTCTAGAGTCCTAGTACCCTCTTCTCAACTCAGAACTGAACTGTTCTTCTCTCAACAGTCAGCTCCTACCACTTCTACTACTACAACCTTCTCTCTTTCACTCTTGAGAGGGGTAATGGTTGAAGTAAGGTTCCAACTAATGAGATATCCTTTACAATGAAGATCAGTGTATAAGGATATGATATCTCTCTAAGCTTGTGTATGGATATACAATGTAGTACAGCTTAGATGAAGTGTTTGAAGACTAAGATAGTCTTTTAAAAGCTTTGAAAGCACTCTGGCTTGTAAGAACTTGAGATTAGTTGGATTGTGTTGAGATGCTTTCAAATGGTCTTCACACTTCTGTATTTATAGACAAATGAAGGATTTGCCCGTTGGAGAGGCAGCCCCAAATGTCCATAAATGTCTTCTTTCAGTTCTTCAACTTAGAAGACAAAATCTTGATAGTGACATGTCCTCATTTGGGAAATAAACGGCTGTTAAGACTTTGTCTTCATTCTGCAGCACTCTACCCAATGTTTGACTTTCAGATTCTCTTGTTAGGACTTGGACATGACTTCTGAAGGTTGTTCCAATGATAGGACAACATTCCTCATCATTTGGACAACTCTGCTTATCACTATCAGCTCACTTGCTTATCAGCAAGGTTGGTTTGCTCTTCTTCAGATGACTTGGCTCATACCCTTTGTTTCACTTCAAGGTGATCTTAGCATGATTCTCTAAGGATCTCTAGGGTGTAGTTGTCTCTTCAGCATGGTTGACTTCAAGCTTTCAGTACACTTCTTCTGGATTGATTGTGCTGAGACAAATCCTCTGGACAACTCATCTGATCAGCATACTTGTCCTTCAGTGGACTTGATCATTATTCCAGAATTTGAGCCTTGAGGGGACTTGTTCTTGATGGCCTTCAAAGCATGTGTTCCCCCTCAAATTGTGCATCTAATCAACTAAGAGCTACCTAACATATTAGCTTCTTATCTAGCCTTTACTATATGTTCTAACATTTCTAGAACATACTTAACTTGACTTAGGCATGTCTCAGGGGGGGTTTTGGTATTAGATCAAAACATATCTCATTTTATTCCCAACAATTTCCCCCTTTTTGATGATGCCAAAACCTATACAAATTATGCAAAAGTGACTTGGCTATACCTATTACATATATCTTCAGAAGACATGACTAAGGTCAATGATCCTGAAAAGTAATGTGTTAGTGTATTCACCATTCATGTTGCAGATAGGTTTCATAGATAGGCATAGAGAGATGAGTGTTTCTTGATTCAAAATAAGTTCAACTATCATTCATTTGAAGATCATTACAAGCATGTTGATAGTTGAAATTAACATATCAGAGCATGAATCATTAACACTAATTACATCAGAGCATTTTACTATAACAATTCAAAGCATATTCATGATTTTTAATAACAGAGCACAATGCTTAAGTCAGAGCTTCCAGATCATATCAGAGCAATCAAATAATCATAGCACACCACATCAGCAGTCTTGACCATATTTAAGCATATTTGATCAATCAATCAAAGTAAAGGTCAGAAGACTTAGCCATTTCAAAGATCATCCTCAGGAGGTGGCACCATCCCATATTGTGCCCACACTCTTCTTTTAAAGGCCATGGCTTCTTGGTTTGTTCCCTTAGGTCCAAGAACCATCTTGTTTAGCTTGAGGATTTCAGTGAA
Organism: Galeopsis tetrahit; assembly: GCA_963675135.1. Lineage (NCBI taxonomy): Eukaryota > Viridiplantae > Streptophyta > Magnoliopsida > Lamiales > Lamiaceae > Galeopsis > Galeopsis tetrahit. The sequence continues at coordinate 24,874,437 of OY776134.1, forward strand.
TTCTCTCTGGATTCTTGCTTGGTCAATCCATCCATCAAGCTTTGGAGGCATGTATATGATTGGCTTGGGAGTTGTGAGTTCAAATCTTGCAATGTCAGCAGCTGCAAGCAATTGTTGATAGAGCTCTCTGTAGTACTCTATCATGAACTCATCAAAAGTGGAGTTGGCATCTCTTCCATTCCATCTGTCAATGACATATTGATCATAGACATACTCCCTTTTGGCTTCCTCCCATGAGTCATTCAGCTGTTTTGGCACCCATTTATCCAAGTGAGGATATTTGGTATCCATTGGGATCAGTAGCTGTGGCTTCATCTTGTTGTAGGTTGCTCTCTTCTTTCTTGGCTTATGGAAGTCTGCTCTTCTCTTGTCTCTTGCTCTTTGTGCTTCATCCATCAAGTCCATCTTTTCTTGGGCCCTCATCATGGCTAGTTTCTGTTGAGTTTCAGGGTCTTTGCCAAACCCTTCATGAAACAGCTTTGATGAATCATTAGCTAGGACAGTTGTCTTCTTCTTAGGTCCAGGTCCAAAACCTTCTTCATACAATTCCTCTACATCTTCAGAAGTTTTGGCACCTTCAGTGGACTTGGTCTCAGAAGACTTTTCTTTCTCAGAAGACTTGTCCTCTTCAGCATTCTTGGGCTCTTCAGCAGCTTTGGCTTTCTTTGAGATAGGCTCATCATCAACAACTCTGAATTCAGGTGGAAGATCAAGACTGTTAGGAAAATCAGTAAATGTTTCAGCTTGTCTTTTCTTTCCTTTTGCCCTCTTGATTTTTCCTCTAGTTTAGACACCTTCAGCATCTTTGTCCAAACCAGACACTTCACCACCTGGTCTTTGTTGTAACGTCACTCTTTCCTCTTGAGCTGAGGCCATTGAATTCTTCAAAGCAAGTGCCAATTGCTCCTCTTCATCTAGTTCATCCAAGTTCAGTATTGCTGGCTCCTTTCCCTTTCCTTCAGGGGCTTTGTCCTTACCATTTCCCCCTTTGACTGGGCTTCCAATCACTAAGGCACCTTTTGCCCTTGCTCTTTCCCTTTCCCCCTTTTTGGCAGCATCAAAACATTCAGGCTTCAATTCACTCATAGTGGATGCCATCAAGGACTGGGCTTGGGTTAGAGACTTCATCTCCTCCAACAGATATACATTCTCATCATGTATATTTTGCATCCTATCACTGCTCAAGCTAAGGAAAGCTAGAACATGTTTCATTTTCTGTTGGACAACCTCCTCCATGGTTGTCTTTAGAGATGCATCCAGTTGGGCCTTAAGAAGCTCAGTGAGGTTGGCTACTGCACCTTCAGCAATGTTGGCCAATACCTCTTGGGAAAACTTTTCAGAGGCTGCTTTCACCATAGCTAGCCTTTGTTCTTCAGCTCTTTGCCTTTGCAGGGCAGTTTTTCTTCCAAGAGCTTTCTTCACCACTGACCTTAATGTCTTCACATTCCTGTTGTGGTTGATTCTTAGCAAGGACTGCTCTTTCTTTACATCCTTTGATACTGACCTCATGGTGTTTTTAGCCTTGATGACTTCAGTGGAGATGGTTTGCAAACCAGTCTCAACTCCACTGATCCTTGCTTCTAAGGTAGGTAACACCACATCCTCTGAGCCAATTAGCCTCATTTCTACAGATGCCAAAGTTCTTCCATGCTCATCCAAGGCTCCAGTGGTTTCTGCATGAGCTGATTGGACTTGATAAGCCAAGGAGTCCAACTTCTCTGATTGCATCCCAAGCAAAGCTTGTGCTGATCCACTATCAACTTGGATGGGTGCATCTGTTAACAGTTTATCTGCAAAAATTTGATCAAAGGTTATACCTGCAATATCAGACAAATCAAATGAGTCAGTAAAAACACATTTATCTCCCTCCATTTCTTTTTCATAAGACTCTGATACATCAGCAGTCTTCTCCTCATTTTCAACTATTTCTTTTCTTCCTTCATTCAAGATTTCCTCACTTAAAGGAACAGGCCTCCTCTCATCAAGGGATTCTTGAAGTTCAGATTTGGCTTCAAGAATAGCCTGCCCTTCCTCACTTATATCACCCTCATTTGGTGGTACACTCACTATCCTAGTGATCACCACCTCTCTATCATCTACTTCTCCCTCTGGTTTTTCCACTAAGTTCTCCTTTTCAACTCCATCACTTAATCATGCAGCATCTCCACTAAGTTGTGGGGAGATCACAGTGCTTATATCAACAGCCACTGAGTCATCCTGAATGATTAAGGGCTGATCAGTGTCCAACTCATCTGACACTGAATAGGCCTTAACCAAACCAGCCTCTAGTATAGGAACCTCCACATCTTTAGGCTGTGCCTTGGGTTCAGAAGAACCTTCATTGGCAGATGTGTCTTTGGTTGTGTTACCACCCTTGGTCAACACCTCTAAAGATACAGAGCCTTTCCTATGATAGGTTTTAGGAGGGTTGGATAGTCTTTCAGATACAGAAGGCTTAGGGAGATTGGCTTGAGGGGTTTCAGGAGGATTGGGTTTTGAAGGGTTTGAGGGATCATCAGGGGAGTCATCATCATTTGAGCTACTATCAGGATGTTTGATGCCTTTTGCTATCCTTTCCCTCTCCTCATTGATCTTATTATCCACCAACTTTGCAAAAACTTCCTCATCAGTGAGGAATCTTGTCTTTGAAATTCCAGCAAAGTGTAGCAATCTGGTTTCCTCTTCCTGCCACCAGTTGGCACCCTTATCTTGGATGACTTGTGATATCTCCATCATAGATTTGTCTTTTACATCAACAAGCATCCTAAGATCATGAAATGTCTTCTGAATTTTTGGAAATTCAGCAAGGTGTGGATAAAAACTGTCCACAGTAGCCTTGGCTCCTCCTCTGAGCATACTTTCATAAGTATACTCCTCCTCATCTCCACTTGAATGGGGACTTTGGGTTATAGGGGAGTTGGCTCTGGGTTCTCCTAGTGTGGCTTCAGGAAGGTTTAGCTCAGGAATGTTGGCTTCAGAAGTGTGGGGTGCATTTGAAGGTACTTCAGTTGCTTTTGAGAGCAATGGATCTGAAGGGGCTTTACTCAGGGGGGTTGGCTCAAAGAGTGCAGCTTCTAGAAGTTTTGAATAATTGAGCATAGATGAGTCAAGGGGAGATTGTAATCTTGTCTCATCTACTGCTATATCTGCTAGCACATCTATCCCACTTCTTTGCACACTCCCTTCAGGAGAGTATCTCTTTGTAAGATTGATGGGGGTGATAGGTTGGTTGGTTGGGGTTATATGGGTTTCAGGGGAGTTGGGCTCAGGATTCTGAATTTCAGGGATGTTGGCCTCTATTGGTGGACCTTCAGGGACCTTGGATTCTGGAGTGCCAGAGCCAGATGAGTTGGTCCTTGACTTTGATTTGGTCCTGCTTTCAGCTCTGCTCTCTCTTAGAGCAAGTTGGAGAGACCTTTCCTCCTGAAGCTCCAACACTTTGTCAGTAGGCTTGGCCCTTCTCTTGCTAGCCCTACTGCTCCCACTTCCTTCACCATCCCTCTCAGGGACAACCTCCCTGATCCTCTTATCACCCTTAGACTTTTGTCTAGTCTCATTGTATTTCTGCCTCAACTCTTCTGAATTATCAGAAGGCACACTCACTCCCTCTTCAGCAACTTCTTCAATCTCAGTTGAAGCTCCTGAGTTCTCCTCTGAGGGGATTTGAGACAGCTTCCTTGTCTTCATCACTCTAGCCTTTGTCCTCTTCTTCAATTTTGGCTTCTCCTCCACCTTTTCTTCAGCAGTCTTGGCCAGAAGCATCCTCCTTTGCTCAGTTTTCTTGCTGAGCTTTCTGAATAGAATCTTCTGGGCTGGGAGGGGCTTTGCAAAGGTTTGCATTTGAGAATAATGGGAAAACTTCTCAATCAACAAGCTTGCCCTGGTGCAATACTTGAGTTTCCCTTCTAGCACAACCTTATTGTGAGATTTTACCTTGAATTTGGCCTTTTCCTTCATCATCTCAGACATGATGAAAGTCCTCCAATCAAATTTGATGCCTTTATCACAGGCATCAATTACTGCAGCCATGATTCTGATTCTTGGATGGCTGACCTGCTCCAAGCTCCCAGTATTGCTCATGAGACTCTTGGTGATTACCTCAAATAGATTGAGAAATTCTGGCTTGAGAGATTTCTTGTTTTGTGTTGAAGAGAGAGGGCCTGGTACTAATAGCCATTCTTGAGCTATTTCATCTTCATGTCCAGTACCATAAACTTCTGGATTCCTTCCCTCAGAAGGCAATCCAAAGGCTCCTTCAAGATCTTCTGAAGAGAACTTCACTCTATGAAATCTCTCTTCCTCCTCTTCTTCACCCACATAGGACAATTTGGTGGAAAATTCACCATCTTCTGGCCCGCCTCTCCACTTAAGGAAGGCAAAGAACTCAGCCATGTAATTGTCCAAACAAGAGCTTGGTCTTTCCTCCATGAACTTCTGAAGGCCTGCTCTTCTTAACCATCTCAGGGTTGGAGTGATTTCAGGATCTTCACTCTCAAAGGATACTATAGGCTCAAAATGAAGGCTATTTTTGTTGCTTAAATATCCAAAATCAAGGTCTAGAGCCTTGTTGGAGAAATCTATGATCATCTCTGGTCTAACTTTGGGGGCCATTGAAGATTACAGAGATGAAATTGAGAGAGTTTTGAGAGAGTTTGAAGAAAATGAGCTAGGGTTTCGAATACTTTGGGAATAAGAGTGTGTGGGGGTGTTTTAAGACTTGGGGATATTCTAAAAAGAATGTTTGTCAATGAGTTGGTGAGTTTTGTGTATTTTCAACGGTTGTCAAAAATGGAAAAATACACTTGGACGGCCAGGATGAATTTTAGGGGAGTTGGCCAGTTTTGATCCAATGGTTAAAAACCAATGTAACAGTGAGTTATTGGATTTATTCAAAACGTGGAAGTTATTTAATATTTGTTAATGGTTGGGGAGTTTTCGAGATAGATCATGGCTTGAAAAGTGTAATGCAAACAAGAGTTAAATCTTGGCATTTAATGCATGGAAAGTGACCTTTTGGGTGGGGGACAAATTAAATCCTTCAGTGATGATATCTGTAATTGGGACAGGTATCAAGATAGACAATGATTACCCAAAATAGGTGCTTATCAAACTAAGGGAATAGTTTGATAGCCAAGACAACTTATCTGACCCCACTAGGATAAGTGCCCTGAAGAGATGTGGACAAGGGTCCTGAATTCCAATGGACAAGTGTCCTGAATAATTTGAGCCATCTCTTCTGAACTTCAGTAGACTTAATCAAGTCTGCTGAAATTCTTTTTAGTTTCCATACCTCCCATTAACTCCAATGAGTTTTACTTGTCCAACTTTCCTGGATCAAGTAATCCCAACTCTGCTGATAGCTCTAGAAACCTTGCCTCTGCAAGTGGCTTAGTTAGAATATCAGCTTTTTGATGATCTGTGTGGATCTTGACCAACTTTATATCCTTCTTCTCCACATGATCTCTAATGAAGTGATGCTTGATGTCCACATGCTTGCATCTTGTATGCAGCACAGGATTTTGTGATATAGCAATGGCACTATTGTTATCACAAAATATTGGCACTTCAGTAGAGTTGACTTTGTAGTCTCTTAGTTGTTGTCTCAGTCAAAGGATTTGAGCACAACAACTTCCAGCTGCAACATATTCAGCTTCAGTGGTGGAAGTTGCCACTGTGTTTTGCTTCTTGGAGAACCAAGATATAAGCTTGTTGCCTAAGAATTGACAAGTCCCTGAAGTGGACTTCCTATCAATTCTGCAACCTCCATAGTCAGCATCTGAGTAGCCAGTTAACTCGATGTTGTCATCAGCAGGGTACCAAAGGCCTAGGTTTTCAGTGCCTTTGAGATACCTCAAGATCCTCTTTGCAGCCTCAAGATGGCTTTTCTTAGGATTTGCTTGAAACCTTGCACAAACACCTACTGCAAAGGTGATGTCAGGCCTGCTGGCAGTGAGATAGAGGAGTGAACCAATTATTCCTCTATACTCAGTAGAGTTGGTTGGAACACCACTCTCATCAGGATCCATCTTCCAATTTGTGTTCATTGGGATCCTTACTGGCTTGCTAGTTATACATCCAAACTTCTTGATCATTTCTCTGGTGTACTTAGCTTGATTGATGAAAATTCCTTCTTTTGATTGCTTGACTTGAAGACCCAAAAAGAAGTTCATCAACCCCATCATGGACATCTTAAACTTGCTCTGCATTAGCTTGGAGAACTTCTCACACAGTTTCTCATTAGGTGATCCAAATATTATGTCATCCACATAGATTTGGACAAGCAAGATGACCTCTCCTTTAGAGATTCTGAAGAGAGTTCTGTCCACAGTTCCCTTGGTCAATCTATGATCCAAGAGGAATTGTGACAGTGTATCATACCAAGCCCTAGGGGCTTGCTTGAGTCCATATAGAGCCTTCTTCAGTCTGTAAACTTGATTTCCAGCTTCAAAACCTGGTGGTTGCTCCACATAGACTTCTTCTTTCAAGACTCCATTCAGAAAGGCACTCTTGACATCCATTTGGTATACCTTGAACCTCTTGTGGGCCGCATAGGCTAGAAAGAGCCTTATTGCTTCTAGCCTTGCCACAGGTGCAAATGTCTCATCATAGTCAATGCCTTCATGTTGGCAATAGCCTTTTGCCACAAGTCTTGCTTTGTTTCTGACAATCACATCATTTTCATTCTTCTTGTTCTTGAACACCCACTTTGTTCCAATAACATCTTGATGTGAAGGTCTATCCACCAGCTCCCATACTTCATTTCTGGTGAATTGATTTTGTTCTTCCTGCATGGCTGTGATCCAATTGGCATCTTGAAGTGCTTCCTTAATATCACTTGGTTCTTGTTCGGACAAGAAACAACAGAAAAGAGCACTTTCTCCATGAAATCTCCTTGTTTTGACTCCTATACTTGGGTCACCAAGTATTAGATTAGTAGGATGGTCAGACAACCAAGTCCTTCTTTTTCTGATCTCTTCAGTAGAGTTGTCCTCTACTGAAGTTGAGTCATTTAGATCATAAAATTCAGGGTAATTGAATGCAGGATCTAATTCAGGATCATAATCAGGGGTGTTGTCCTCAATGTCAGGGACATTGGTATTTTCAACATTTTGAGTTCCCCCTTGATTATTTGATCCATTAACTACCTCAGCAGGGACTGCTTCTTCATTGGTAGTTGTTACCTGGATGTGAACTGGGATTGGATCATTCAGTTCACCATTCCTTTCAGTGGGATTTATCTCAGGAGGATTGCCTTCAGGATGGTTGTCCAAGGAGAAGTTTTCAGGTAGGTTGACTTGGACAACTTCTATTAGTTCAGTGTCTTTGTCTTTTAGGCTCAGTCTGGTTGTCCTCTGTGTGATTTCTTCTGAATCCAAGTTCTTATTCCTGAACTCATGAATAGATTCATCAAACACAACATGAGATGTTTCCTCCACAATAAGAGTTTTCTTGTTGTAGACCCTGAAAGCTCTACTGATTTGAGAATATCCAAGGAATACTCCTTCATCAGCTTTGCTGTCAAAGGCTTTCAGCTGTTCTTTCCCATTATTGTGAATAAAACACTTGCAACCAAAAATATGAAAGTATGACACTTTAGGCAATCTTCCTTTCCAGAGTTCATAAGGGGTTTTGCCTTGCCCCTTAGTGATCAAACATCTATTTTGAGTATGGCATGCAGTGTTTATAGCTTCAGCCCAAAACCTCTTAGGCAAATTTGAATCAGCAATTAAAGTTCTAGCAGCTTCTTTTAAAGTTCTATTCCTTCTTTCTACAACTCCATTTTGTTGGGGAGTTCTAGCTGCTGAGGTTTCATGAGCTATTCCATTAGATGTGCAATACTCATTGATGTATGAGTTTATGAACTCAGTGCCTTTATCAGATCTTATTTTGATAATGCTAAGGCTTTTCTCATTTGACAATCTCTTTAGTAGTTCAGGCAGTTTGACTTGAGTTTCCTTCTTATTAAGGAGAAATACTACCCATGTGAACCTAGAGAAGTCATCTACTACAACCAGTGTGTATTTTCTACCATTTATGCTTGCAGGGGTGATTGGTCCAAATAGGTCCATATGTAGAAGTTCAAGTACCCTTTCAGTAGAGATGACTGGTTTTCCCTTAAATGAGGCTTTAATCTGTTTTCCTTCTTGGCATGATTTGCAAACATGCACTTTAATGAAAACCTCATTAGGTAGTCCTTTAACTAATGCATTTCTAGCAATCTTGTTCATTGTTTTGAAGTTCAAGTGGTTTAATCTTTTATGCCATAACCAACTTTGTTCACTAGAACTCTTAGCAATGAAGCATGCAGCATCAGTAGACTTGTCCCAGTCTGCAAAATACACATTTCCTTTCCTAGTTCCAGTCAATAGAGTTTGTTGAGCCTTATTTTTTATTAAGCATTTTCCACTAGAAAACTCAACATTGAAATCTTTATCACAGAACTGACTGATACTTAGGAGATTATACTTGAGACCAGCCACATAAGATACGTTGGATACTTTGATGTTACCAATCATCAAAGTACCATAACCTTTTGTAGTTGCTTGTGAGCTGTCTCCAAATGTGACATTTGGGCCTTCTTTTTCAATAAAATCAGTGAGGAGTTCCTTGTTTCCAGTCATGTGCCTTGAACATCCACTGTCAAGGTACCATGCTGACTTTTTGCTCAAGCTCCTCTTCTTGTGGCCCACTGGTACCTGCAATTAAATTGGTTTAGGTACCCTTTGAGTTTTGGGTCCTGAGAGGTTAGCTGTACCTTTAGGAACCCAAACTTGCCTAATAACCCTGATTGATTCAAGGTGGCTAAGTTGTCTTCCTCTAGCATCTACATACACTGTCTTTCCCTTAAATGCCTTAGGGAAAGTATGTGTGAATGTGTTAACTCTGTAAGTTTCAGGAGAGTTGTCAAATCTCCTGAACTTTTGAGTTCTTTGTGCTACTTGAGGGAATCTTTGAGGAAAGGCTTTCTTATGACCATTACCCTTTGGCATGAAGGGTTTTGGTTGTCTCATTTTATTTTGCCTTTGAGGATAATTGTACTTAGGTCTAGTCAGCTGAGGCTTTCTCAGAAGAGTTGGCCTAGGCTGATTATACCTTGGATAATTCCTCTGAACATTGTTCAGTAGAGTTGCCCTTCCATTGGGTCTACTCTTCTGACCAGCATTCCTCTTATGTTCAGGAGCTTTGGCCATTTCCTTAGGTTTTGGCCTGTTCTCCTGAAGCACTTGAGTAGGCAGATCATCCATTTTTCCCTTTCCTTTATTCAGTGGCTGAATTACTTCATTTTCAGTTTGTGCCACTGATTTAACAAAGATTCTCTTAGTGTTACTTGTGGAAGCAACACTAAGACAAGGTGAAGATTCAAATGGATCAAAACCTAATCCACTTCTTTGAGCCATAGGTCTTTGATAACTCTGAATTTCCTCTATTGCTCTAGAGGATTTCTTCAGAGCAGACATCTTTAATTTCAGGCTCTCTTCACTTGATTTAAGAATGTCATATTCATGTGAGAGGTTTTCAAACTTGGCATTTAGAATTTTGAGTTCAAAATCTTTTCTCTTCTGAGAGAGAAGTTGATCATCAATCTCCTTTTGTTGGTAAACTATCCTGAGATTTGCTTCCTCAAGCTCTCTCAAGACTTGTTGATACAACTCAGTAGACTTGACATCAACAACTGCCTCAGAGTTTTTGGCAAGTTCAATAGCCAATCTTTCATTTTCTCTCACACAATTATCATGAAATTCTTGTAACATAGTGAAATCTTCCATCAACTTTCCAAGGGAAAGCTTCAAGTTGACCTCACTATTGTTATGTGAGATGAATGATGGTGAACTAGAAGTAGAGGATACCTCATCATCCTCAAGAGCAATGTTGCAGACATCATCATCATCATCACTGTTAGAGAACAGTCCATCAGAAGAGTTGAAGCTTTCAGCACTGTCAGATTCTTCACCATCCATCATGGCCTTTCTATTGGAGAATTTTCTATCTCTTTTAGCTTGCCTCTCTCTTCTCTCCTTAGAGCTTAATTCAGGGCAATCATATTGGAAGTGCCCTTTCTTCTTGCAATTATAACATAGGTCTTCATCATCATCTTTCTTTGATTCTTCTCTTCTTTTTGATGATGAAGGGTCAGCTTTACTGGACCTTCTCCTATCAGAGTACTTGTCCTCTGATCTTTTCTCTTCAGGCTTCTTGACCTCTGCCTGAGCTTCAGGAGGGTTGTATCTCCTGAATTTGTTGTCCTGGTAGAATTTCTTGTATCTACCAAACCTTGAGTTTAGCTTTTCAAACCTTCTAGCCATCAAGGCTAGTTCCTCCTTCATTTCAGTCTTTGAGACTGACTTTGATGATCTTGGAGTGGACTGCATTTCTGGTTCAGCAGTTTTGGCTTTGAATGCCACTCCCTTAGTAGGATTTGAAGGTTCCTCAATAGGCTTTCTTCTATTGAGGTCGAACTCATATGCTTTGAGTTCAGAGAAGATTTGTTGCATGGGCATGGTGGAGAGATCCTTGGTGTTCTGCATCATTACAGCATATACATCCCACTTTTGAGTGAGACTTCTTAATATCTTCAATCCAACTTCTCTCTTGGTGTAGATCTTGCCCAATGAGTTGATTTCATTCATCACATCAGTGAATCTACCAGCAAACTTATCAATGGACTCCTCAGACTCCATTGCAAACTGTTCAAATTTCTGCACAGCAACTCGGAGCTTATTCTCCTTGATCTTTTCAGTACCCTCACACATTTCAGCAAGAGTATCCCAAATTTCTTTGGCAGTTGTGCAGTGGTAGACTCTTCCCATTATTGCATCTGGAATTGTTTGGTAGAGGGTGTTCATGGCAAGATAATTCAAGTTATCTTTCCTCTTCTCATCAGCAGTGAAGTCATCTTCATCTTTGGGAAGCATCTCTCTTGTGTCTGCCTTTTGAGCCTCAGTGACTTTGGGATTGACAAATGTGAACACAAAAGGACCTCTTGTGATCACTCTCAACATATCAGTATGTAGAGATGCAAGATGAGCCCTCATTCTGATTTTCCAGAAATCATAGTTGTCTATTGAAAACATGGGCAATTTGTGATGAGAAATGTGGTTGACTGGATTTGTGACCATGTTGTCCAATCCTTGGACAGCAGGAGGTGGAACAGTAGTATTGTTGTTGGCCATATTTCAAGAACAGGTTAGTCAACAGTCAAATAGGATTTCAGATAGATCAGTTCAGTGACCACACCAAATATATGATTTTGAAAACCAAGATGGCTTTTCAGAAGCAGTGGTCTTTGAACCCCTGTTCTGATACCACTTGTTGGTCCTGAAAGGAGTATATAACAAGTGTATGGGGGGGGGGGGGGGAATACACTTGTATGCAAATTCTTTTCTAACTTGATCAAACTAGAGCTCAGCAAGGTTGTCTTGGACAACTCTGCTGAAGATGATTAACTCTTCTAAGATAATCAATCTACTAAGTACTATTGAGTACTTAGTTGAATAACTATCTAGGGGAGTTATATGTGCGGAATAGTGGTTGGCCCTTTTAGTTTAGACCCCTTTAGTTTCTGAAATCACTTAGTCAATTCAATACAGTCCTGTTTCAGGGAACTTGTCCAAATCAGTTTAGCACAGTCTTCGAATGTTTATCCTTAGAAAGATCAGTTTTGTGTGCAGTGTTGAATGTATGAAAGTACTTTGAAAGTAAATCAACACAAGAGTTTATAGTGGTTCAGAGACTCAAGCTCCTACATCCACTTTCCCTGATTGAACAGGATAATTCCTTCACTCTTGGAATTAACTTGTTTTATAGTGCCAAGGTGCACTTGATCAATAACACCACTCCTTGGTGAATTGATCCCTAGGATGTCTAGAGTCCTAGTACCCTCTTCTCAACTCAGAACTGAACTGTTCTTCTCTCAACAGTCAGCTCCTACCACTTCTACTACTACAACCTTCTTTCTTTCACTCTTGAGAGGGGTAATGGTTGAAGTAAGGTTCCAACTAATGAGATATCCTTTACAATGAAGATCAGTGTATAAGGATAGGATATCTCTCTAAGCTTGTGTATGGATATACAATGTAGTACAGCTTAGATGAAGTGTTTGAAGACTAAGATAGTCTTTTAAAAGCTTTGAAAGCACTCTGGCTTGTAAGAACTTGAGATTAGTTGGATTGTGTTGAGGTGCTTTCAAATGGTCTTCACACTTCTGTATTTATAGACAAATGAAGGATTTGCCCGTTGGAGAGGCAGCCCCAAATGTCCATAAATGTCTTCTTTCAGTTCTTCAACTTAGAAGACAGAATCTTGATAGTGACATGTCCTCATTTGGGAAATAAACGGCTGTTAAGACTTTGTCTTCATTCTGCAGCACTCTACCCAATGTCTGACTTTCAGATTCTCTTGTTAGGACTTGGACATGACTTCTGAAGGTTGTTCCAATGATAGGACAACATTCCTCATCATTTGGACAACTCTGCTTATCACTATCAGCTGACTTGCTTATCAGCAAGGTTGGCTTGCTCTTCTTCAGATGACTTGGCTCATACCCTTTGTTTCACTTCAAGGTGATCTTAGCATGATTCTCTAAGGATCTCTATGGTGTAGTTGTCTCTTCAGCATGGTTGACTTCAAGCTTTCAGTACACTTCTTCTGGATTGATTGTGCTGAGACAACTCCTCTGGACAACTCATCTGATCAGCATACTTGTCCTTCAGTGGACTTGATCATTATTCCAGAATTTGAGCCTTGAGGGGACTTGTTCTTGATGGCCTTCAAAGCATGTGTTCCCCCTCAAATTGTGCATCTAATCAACTAAGAGCTACCTAACATATTAGCTCCTTATCTATCCTTTACTATATGTTCTAACATTTCTAGAACATACTTAACTTGACTTAGGCATGTCTCGGGGGGGTTTTGGTATTAGATCAAAACATATCTCATTTTACATTTTATTCCCAACACTTTACAGTTGTCACACAGTTCATAATAAGACTAATCATTTTGTCCGAAAAACTCATCCTTTCCATCTGTGATTTGAGAAAGCCCCATTCGATACGATCATATGCCTTACTCATATCTAACTTTGCCACGACATATCCACCTTTACTTTTATTATGTTGAAGCCAATGCATACACTCATAGCTAAGCACGATATTAACGAAAATTATTCGGTCCTGGATGAAAGCACTTTGATTCTCATCTATAATGTGGGGAAAACCACCTTGAGACGACCAGCAATAACCTTTGTTACAATTCGATAGCAAACATTACTAAGACTAATGGGTAGATAATCATTCACATTTGACGGCTTCTTTTTCTTAGGACTCAGCGTAATTAGAGTTTGATTCCAATCCCCGATTTCCTTCCCTTCATTTAGAATTCCTAGCACCTGTCTAGTAACCTCTTGTCCCACCACATCCCACATATCTTGGAAGAACCTAGCATTGAAGCCATCCGATCCTGGTGCCTTATTCGGGTTCATTCCGAACACTGATTCTTTGACCTCCATTCCCGAAAAAGCTCGACTTAAAACCCGATTCAGATCATGGGTTACTACTGATTGTGTATGCTTAGTAATAACCTCAACTTGGGCCGAGGAGGGGTTTGTAGATTGGTATAATGATCCAAAAGTCGAAGTGAGTACATTAGTAACTCCTTCACAGCTTGTTTGCCAAATCCCATTCTCATCTTGTAGCTCCATCATAACATTTCGATTTCGTCTCTCAGTTGCACGCTTGTGAAAATACGATGTATTCATGTCCCCACATCGCATCCAATTGACTTTCGATCATTGATGCCATATATCTTCTTGTTGTGTAAAGAGTTTCTCCAATTGAATTTCCAGCATTAAACTCTCGTCCTCCTTATCTTGCTCCTCTAAGTACCGAATTTCCTTCGAAAGTGTGTTAATCTGATGCTCAATATTGCCAACTGTTCTCCCCGCCCATACTCGAAGAGATTCACCAATAATCCGAAGTCGATGTGGTATACTCAAACTTTTCTCAAATGAATCCCAGGCGCTCCTCACCTCGTGCTTAAGAGATGTTTCATGTAACCAGGCATTTTCAAACCGAAAAAGGGGGAGATTACATCTCTCCCATCTCAACCGTTTTGTAGTGACATTAATAGCAATGACTCTATGGACCGATCCAAAAAATTGCAGATTATCAACCGAAATAGATTCAAACAGGTTAATCCATTCCTTTGTTGCCACAAATCTATCCAATCTCTCCTTAATATTAAAAGGATGTTTTCTTTTGTTAGTCCAAGTAAACAAGGGACCCTTACATCCCAAATCATTCAAACGAAGCTCAAAAAGAGTCTCACGAAAACACTCCATATTCCTTCTAATAGTACTGTTAATAATACCTCCCTTCTTCTCATTGTAAGAAAGAAATTGATTAAAATCACCTCCCACCATCCAAGGTTTCTCCAAACCATGCGTTCCCCGAATCCTTTTAAGAAGATTAAAGGAGTTTCGACGGAGGCTACCATTAGGGTTTCCTTGAAAACCCGTAAAATACCAAGACAATCCATTCCACGTAACACACACATCAACATGATCACAAGAATACGATTGCACACAAATATTGACATCACTAGTAGCAAAAAGTATCAATCCACCTTTCATCCCAATAGCATCCACCACAAAACAGGATTGAAAATTTAACAAAGTCCTCCAAGATTTCACTATCCTAACAGGGACTTTTGATTCAAGTACAAAAAATATAGAAGGTTTATTTAAAGCGACCACACGCCTTATTTTATGGAACGCGTTCGGCCCCTTCATACCTCGTGCGTTCCAGGACATCAGCTTCATATAGTATCGCAGATCTGGGACAATTTCAAGAACCCCAGAAAATATTTTTCCAAAAGCACCACTCCACAAGAACCCAGATTACATCTTCGCAATTCTAGAGCAATATCACACAAAACCAAGTGACAATATCTATCACATTAATGCTTACAATAGCAAATTCCAAACCAATTTTATGTTCATCATCAAGACTGATTTTTGTGAACTGCAGAATTCAACACTAAACAAATCCACAAATTTTCACATTCTTGAATACCTGAAATAGTTGCTACGCTTGAAACCTGTACAGAAATAGCTGCTACGCTTGAAACCTCAAGTGCCAGGACCTTTTCAATGGTTGTTATATAGTATCCTTCTAAGTTACAATGAGTACAAACGACTCCAGAGAGGATCTTCACCCGTACTAGAAATGGTGAAATACAAGCTGATGTTTGCCCTAATCTTCGAGTGTGAGGGAAGATAGCGGCATAGCGAAAAAGAGAACACGCACAATTTTACCGGTGAACATTCGACTGTGATGAACCAGCTCGGGAAACACTCTCGGCGAGCCTAGAACCCCTTACGGTGGCGAAAAATAGACGACCAGGCCACAGTAATAGAGACACTCCACCGCGTCGTAGATCTCAAAATAAGTATGTAAAGAAAGCTGTTGACGAGAGGAACCAAAGCCCTCAGTTGTAATATTGATCGACCTCCGATTTGGAGGTCAATTTTGCCAGCGAAAATCAGAGTTGCGCTGAAAATTCTATCAGGAAGGAGAGAGAGAAACTAAAAAACTCAAAAGGAAAAAAAGTGAAATTCGCACCTTTCAAAGGTGTAAATCGCCCACACCTACATCCTCGCCTACTTCCACTCCGCTTTCCAGATATATGGGTGAAGCAGACATACATGTCTCCTAACAAGTGACAGATTGTGCTCCTGGGGTTTCCAAGAAATGATAGGAATAATCATCTGCCAAGTCTTAAAAGCCTGTACAGAATCCGATTTCATCCACAAGTGTCTCTATCCATGACTGTGGGCGAACAAAATAGCATAAAGACCAGCCGCAATCTCTACCTCTAAAGGAAATCCCCAACCAGCCTCCCGGGCGTAGGGAGTGACAAAGAACCCCCTTGAGTTTCGGAATAATGCACCAACAAAGATAGGACTAGGGGAGGAGAGACAGCTACCATCCACATTCACTTTGTACCACCCAAGGTCCGGAGGGAGCCATCAGATCGAAATCGGAACCCGCGGGGCTCGAGGGAAGACAGGAACCCCCAAGGAGTGGCACACCCACAGGTCCCTAATAGAGCCATCCATGCGACCCTTGGAGAGGACGGATGACTCAGGAACTCCGAAAGAATCAGGGTCATGTATCTATGAATTGAGGGCACCTGCTCGTTAAATAACGCCCTATTACGGACATGCCAGATAGACCAAACTGCAGTGTTAAAGGCCACTCTCCAGAGATCTAAAGCTTGAGGGCTATAAGACATCCCTAGGGCCTAAAGAAACATAACATGGAAACCCAACTCAAAGTAAAGAGGAACTTGAAAGTGTGTACCAATAGTGGAAAAAATCTGGCGAGTGAAGGCACAGTCGCACATGATGTGGTCGGTAGATTCCTCCGCAACTCTAAAAAGGGGGGAAATGGTGGGACCCAAAATCCCAAATCTCTACAGCTAGTCAGCAGCAGGCAGCTAGTCAGCAGCAGTCAGCTTGCCTAAATAGCTCTCCATATGACAGTCGAACGACACATCAGAATAAAGTTGTACCAAATTCAAGATGACCAATTGACCCGAGGAAGCGGATGTCTACGGAAATCATAAGCCATGATCAAAGTAAGATTTTATGACACTGAGGAAGTCCAAACCAAACGATCCAGACCTCTAGAAATATGAATAGCCAGAATGTCCTCAACAATCTCTGTAAACCCCAGGACAAAGGCCAGAGAGAAATGTCAACCATCATCAAAGTAGAAGTCCCCCCACCTTACCAACCAGAGAGTCCGCCAGAGGCCCCTATAAGTCAAGCCGTTCCAAAATAATATACCCAAGAAAATTGTCATATCAAAAACTAACTTTGGAATTGGTGTCCACCAACCATCCCGGAGACGGGGGAGGTGCATACGGATACCCGGGCCAATCGAAGAAACCCTCTCATAAGAACGCGGCTAACAGGTAGGCGTGATAAAGCGACGATGTAGAATATCCATATAAGTAGAAGAATTCTACAGAACGTCCCAGTCAATCTTGCAAACGAAGTCGGACGGGAAGTGGTGTTTCCAGTGGCGGACAGGTGAGTAACGAGTAAGAACCTGCCCTTGGGAGGGGAACAACAGCTGGAAACGGCTGCTAATACCCCGTAGGCTGAGGAGCAAAAGGAGGAATCCGCCCGAGGAGGGGCTTGCGTCTGATTAGTTAGTTGGTGAGGCAATAGCTTACCAAGGCGATGATCAAAGGTCTCATTGTCTAGTCGTAGAGACCGAACCCCAAGGCCACCCTCCTCAAGAGGGGTACAAAAGCGCTACCAACTCTTCGAGTAAGACGTGTTCCTTTTGTTCACATCCCTAGTCCATAAGAAGTTCTTCATGACCCTCTCAACTAATTTCTGCAAGGGCCTGGGCCATCTATATATAAACCATCGTGGTATGAACAAGAGAAGCGGTGATAACCGAGTTGATAAGACAATGACGACCGACAGGAGATAGACAGCTGCCCTTCCATCTGCTAAATTTCCCAATAATCGAATCAACCAACTACTGGAGATGGGCTCTACGAGGAGCGCCCATAAAGATGGAAACTCCCATGTAGACGAAAGGCATAATGCCAACAATAACGCCTGTCTCCCTATCCATACGACGTCGGACTCGGGTGGTGATAGAGGAACCATAGAAGACCCTCGACCTCAACGGGCTGAAAATCTGACCAGACATGGAGCCACCTACACCTCAAGGTGTTGAGTCACATTCGTTCTACAAATGTTTTTAAACTTTGAAGATAAATTAATAATTAGAGTTGTTGTTTAGTATAATTACATTGAAGAAGAGATCAACTTCTATTCGAGACAATTAAATACGAAAATCAAAGAAAATATTGATGAATATAAATATTATATTATTGGATTTATATTATGTTTAAAATTAGATTATAGTTGATTTGATTATATTTAGGATTTATGTTTCATGTTCTCTGAATCATTTAGGGGTGTATTGGTTGTGGATTCTGTAGAATTTTTTTGGACTTTTAAAGTTTGGGGTATTCAATTCGAATTTTAAAAAGTCTTTAAAAATCCTGGGGTATTCAATACGGATTTTAAAAAGTCTTTAAAAATCTTTAGGTATTCAAAAGTCTATGGATTTTAATACTATTTTGTTGGATTCCCCTCCAAAAATATAAATAAATTTCACTATCCAAAATCTCTTCTACAAAGCAGAGATTTCAACGGATTCCCTCAAAGAACTCTGAAGACAAAAGATCAGAAGTAGGAATGACAATATTGACTCTATCCGCGGGTACCCACCCACCCCGCGAGTTTTGGGTCAGGTCGAATCCGTCCCATATTGAGTATGGCTCGGGTTTGGGTCTTATGTTCGATCCGCGGGTATTCGACCCGTCCCGAATTAATATATAAACTTTATATAGTATATATATATATATATTTTTTTTTTTATAAAATATTTTTTATATATATAATATTAATTTTAAAAAAAAAACTCTTCGCATACCGAGTTTATGAAAATCTATGTAAATCATTAAAAAAAGTATATTCCACAATCCTGTCAAGTCTATGAAAATCCATATAAATCAATAAAAAAAATCAGTCAAACTCTGTATGGACTTTATGGATTTTATAAATCCAAGTACTTTTTAAATTAAAAAAAAATCAATAGAATCTCAATTGAATACACCCCTAGTATTGTAGGTGTTTTTATTATTACCTATTTTATGTAGTTAATTATTGGTTAATATTATTAAGAGTTTTTTTCTAAGCTCCTCGTGTTGTTGACACTTCATTTTGCATGAGATACTTATAAACTCTACGCATAATTTTTATCTAGTCTTCGTATAATTACAACATCATATAGAGTTATATATTAACCAAAGATACGTGGTTAATTACACTTAAAATAGATGTTAGGTCCAAAATAAATTTTATATCAACATGAAAAAAGAGACTCGATTGTATTATGCATACTAAATGATAAAAAAATACATCATCTATCATTTAATGTGAGTCAGTTGAAATATTCTAATTGACTATAGACAACTCCATATGTCTATCATACGGGATGGCAAACTTTTAATCATAAATTAAAAGTTTTTTTTCTTAAAAAAAAGACTAGAATTTCAAAATCCCCTTAAATCAATTTTCAAATTTCCTCTCATTTCTCGATTTATGTGTGTCATCCGAATTTCCTCTTTTGATGGTGTTACGGGTACACCATTTGAGATGCTTCTAAGAAAGTTTGATTGTAACTTCGCCATCGTCACTAAACTCCAATTCAGATTTTCAAATTTATGGAATGCTATTTTATGAATTGCGATTAGTCAAATTAAGCGAACTGCAATCTAATTTAAATTTCTACAACATAGTAAATGAAATTTTAATTTTATTTACTATAATTTAAAATTTTAAACCAATTATCCGAAATAATGATTAATTATTCGTTGATTTCAAACTAACCCAAACATGTTAATACAATTAATTTAAATTCATTGTCAAGTAGATGATACAAAGACAAATGTACCTGTTAATTTGAATTTCATTATTTTTAGATTGAGGTTTCGTTTATTAAAATTCAAAAGTTTAGATTAATTACAGTTTAAAAAAAAATTGTGATTTTATCTCAATTGAGAGTGACTACTTTTAATTTTTCATTACATGTGAAAGCATGTTCTCCCACTTTTGGAGACATTTAGTTTCCACATGTAATAATTACTCAGTACAAGTACTTCTGTCCAATTTATTTTCTTATTTAGTTGCTGGGTCAAGAAGCCAAAGTGACTGCTTTGAATTATTGCATGTGTGGGAATTATTGATTTATTTTTTTGTTTTCAAACTACACATAATTCGGCAGATTGTTGCAATATTATATTATACGAGTAATTATTATGACTATGTGTGTCCAAATTTGATGGACCCAGAAACATCACTATTGTTCATCGATCTGTTTGTGTTTATCTTGACAGATTATTAATTAATTATACTCCATCCATTTATGACTTACCCAATTTCACCAACACACTTTTAAAAATTGAGAGGTAGGAGTAATTTTAAAAATAAAATTATGTTGAAAGGATATTAATTTTATGGGGCTATATTAAGAGTAAAAATAATTTTGAAACGTACCAATAAAAAAATATGTAAATAATCACGGAATGAAGAGAGCATATGTTTTTCTTTTCACATGCTAGTGGAAAGTGTGAGGATAAAGAAATAGAGATTTTTGTATAAAATGTAGCAACACTCGTTACAGTATTAATTTTCCACCTTTCTACAAGTTCGAACTTTTAGATGAGACATAATTCTTTCATGGTATCAGAGCAAACCAAGCAAAACGACCTGGGTTCGATTCCTGTTGAAAGCACTCCACCCATTTAAATTAGTTCGAACTTTTAGATGAGACGGAATTCTTTCAGAGTGGATACAAAAATGTGTGAAATGTTTTTAAAATTATAAGGTTAAGCGTAAAACGCGATCAAAGTGAGATCAATATCAACTATCAACAATCTCTCTATTAATTAACACAATAATAAATTATAAATCTACGGTATTCAAAATGTTGTTAACACTTGGAATATGAAATATGACCTTATTATCTAATTAGGATCAACTCAAGTAAATCATATTTGAAATTTCATTTCCAATAAAAGAATGAATGTGCTCAACCTTCATCATGTAGATCCTACATTTTAGAAGTTGAGATAACTCCCATGATAACTTCTCTTGATCTTTCAATCTAGTTGCAAATATTTCTTATAAAACGTTTTAAATATTCAATTTACATGTCAATTCATTCAATACAACACCCGATTATAAATTGTGGTCAAATAAAGAAAGAGTAAAATTCGATGTCGTGGAAAATGTGATAACATCACATACACCTAACATCAAAAGTACTGACGTGGTGGCATGTATAAAAAGAAAAACCCATTAATTTGATCTATATATAGATGAAGGATGAATATCTTATATGAAAATAAAATAATTGTATGATTGCAATAATCGTATTGATGAAGAAAATGGCGAGAAATTGATGAATCATTCTTATTATACTATATCCCCTATATTATCGATGGGGAGTTTTATTTGTTAACGTGTAGATTTTTCATTAAGTTTAATGTAATAATGTCGTCTCATTCTAAACACATGTTATTATTTTAATGAATCCAAAGGTTACTACATTTATTTATTTATATATATTATTAAGTTTCCATGTGTACCTTGCATTGATTTGTATAATTAAAAAGACATGTTTTACTTCAATTTTCTAATTTCAAAATATTTGTTTGTCATTGATGTAAATCAGAATTTTTCAACACGTGAAAATATGCGAGTGACAAAAATAAAGAGGTAAACATATTTTTCATTAGGAATTTACGGGTTTCAACGACTTAGTCCGAATTTTTACCATAATTTGGTAAAAGAACTTGAACTACAATTTGGTAGTTGAGTTGATACGGTTTTGTGCGACTTATTTCATTTGACTACTAAACTCTATTTTTACCGTCCCATTTATACTAGACTAGTGACCTAGAGAACAAGTAGAGGGTATTTCAAAATCTTAAGAGTTAGAGAAATAGAGAATACCCGATTTTAGAGATATTATTTTATCTTATGATCTACAAAATGGGCAAATAATAAAGGTTTTATGTTGAAAAGAAAAAGAAAAAACATATGTTCACAATCAAAATTAGAGGTTTGAGCGACATTAAAACTTTGTCCGAAAAACTCTTCTTAAAAACACATGTCAAGAGAAAATGTACACCCCTCTAAGAAACAAAATTACAAAAGCGAAAGTACTTTTTATTCATGTCACTAAAAATATAAAGAAAAATGAAGTACGGACATTGACCCCTCCAGATAGAGGCAACACGGACTTCACAATGGCATCAGCAGCCTGGTTCGTTTTAATTACGTCCCATACTTAATGACTCATACTTAAAATTGTAAAAAATAAAAATTTAAAACTATTCCCTGGAAATATCACAATATTACATCAAACATTACTACTTTATTAAAAAGTAACTTTTGTTGGAATTAATGGGATTAATTGGGTTTTGACACCCTTATCTAATTTAATTAATTAGACGGACTAAACGTTAATTAAGAAATAATTGAACGTGACATAGTCGATCTACTCGCGGAGTAGATGAACGTGGTATATTTAATATCTCAAAACCGAGTTAAGGTGAGTGAGAAATTAATTGTTGAAGTTGAAGAGGTTCAACTTGGAAGTTTGAGAATGTGGAAAATTGTCCCACATAGGAAACCTACAAAACATTTATGATGTATAAAGGTATTGAAGTAGCTTGGTAGTTCAACTATGTAAAAGAGGTACACCCCTCTAAGAGCCACACGCGCTCGTCCTATCGGCTGGCTCGGCTTCGGATTTGGCAATTGGTCTTTGGTGGTCTTTGGGGCCTGCCTATCTTTTTGCAGACCCAAAAACTCCGAAAGGCCAACTCAGGAATGGGCTTGGCCCATTCGAACTACTTCAAGAATATTCCAGAATTATCTGGAAGTCTCAAACTTGGTCTTCAAGACTTATCCACGTGCGAGATATTATCTCAACCGCTGCGATATCAGACTCTTCCCTCATACATCCTTACGCTGAAATTAGTAATAATATTTTTAGTCATAGTGATTTACACTTTTTAGTAATATTGTATTGTACTTTTCAGTTTAATAACATACACTTTTCTTTAGACTAGGTGCACAACATGCAGTAGAGTGCATACTAGACTTTACCTTTGTGGTATTATATTTGTTATCTGAAATCTTCGATATTGCAGGTTGCAGTTTACACGGCGTAAGCAGTTTCCAACCATCGCAGAACAAAATATATATTAATTGATTAATTTAATTTTTTGGATAATTAATTAATTAATTAAACTTTTGGATAACTACTGCAAATATTGAAATTTAAACAGTAATTAATCATTTGACTTAATTATTTACTGCAATATCATAAGAGAGAGAAAACATATTTTAATTGGTGTATTAATTTCTGTTGAGATTGATATCATGGAGAAGAAGCATGGCTTCGTTGGAGCATGTCTTCGCTGATATCATGGAGAAGGAGCATGTCTTCGATTGGAGCATGGCTTCGTTGGGCAGAATTGATAATTCTGAGAGCACGCCTGGAAATCCAATTAAATTGGAATTATCCATTGAGCTGCAGGCGCTTACTCGCGAGATGAGATTCGTGAGGATTATTATGAGATCCAATTAAATCTGAATTATCCATTGAGCTGCAGGAGCTTACTCGCGAGATGAGATTCGTGATTCTATGAATCAAAGATTTGAGAGTTTTGGTGATTCTGAGAAAAGACTCTCGCCCCAGGATTATGAGATCCAATTAAATTGGAATTATCCATCTGCAGGCGCTTACTCGCGGGGCGTGCCTGGAAATCCAATTAAATTAAATTGGAATTGCACATCAATTAATCTATAGGATTAAATTAGAGGATGTGCTGATAAATTGATTAATTACCGTAATTAATCAAAGAGGATTAAATTGGATTTAATTAAATCAATTAATCGAGAGGATTAAATTGATTAATTACATCAATTAACCAGGAGTATCAAAGTATATTTGATATGGAGCATGGCTTCGTGGGGAGCATCTCCGGCTTGGGCAAAATTGATGTATTCTGAGAACAGAATTGACTTTGTCAATTAATTACAGAATAAAATAAATTAATAATTAATTAAATTTTAGATAATTACTGAGGAATATCCAAATTTAATTATTAATTATTTTTGGGAATTAAATATTTGTGCTCGAGAGCATAAATTTTTTTTGAATTTAGTTCAAAAGATTTTGACTAGTATAATTTGATCGAAAATTATGCTCGAGTCACGGGTGACAATAAAAGCCACATTTGAAATTGAATTTAATTTTGGTATGTTGACCAAAGATTAAATTAATTTTTAAGTTGGAAATAATTCCAATAAAAGAAAAATCAAAGATCGATTTTTTAATGTATCGAGGCTGTGTCCAAATTTGATGAATAAGAGAAATTCACAAATAAAGTGGCAAGCAACTCGAATGTGGGGATGTGCATCTCCTCACATGGATACATTCAAATGTGAGGGAGAGAGGTCTCCGTCGACATGTTTGAATGAAAAGGGTAGCTAAGGTGTGACCTTAAAGTTAAATATGGAAAAACCTAAGATGGTTGAATTCAGTGGAATGTTTTCCACAAGTAATGTGGATTTGTTCATTTTGAAAAATCACATTCGAGTAAAAACTCCACACGAGGAGTGAAAAAGTACTTTATTAATTTTATTGATGATTGTACACGATTCTGCTACGTTTATCTTTTAAGAAGTAAAGACGAAGCTATAGAAGCTTTCAAACGTTACAAAAATGAAGTAGAGAATCAATTGGACACTCAAATTAAATCAATTCGTAGTGATAGAGGTGGAGAGTACGTAGCTCCGTTTGAACAATTATGTATTGAATCAGGGATTATACATCAAACGACAGCCCCTTACTCACCTCAGTCTAATGGTGTTGCGGAAAGGAAAAACCGAACACTAAAAGAGATGATGAACGCAATGTTAATCAGCTCTGGTCTACCTCAGAACTTGTGGGGGGAAGCCTTCCTGTCGGCTAACCACATTCTGAATAAGATTCCTCATAAAATTAAGGATCAAACTCTTTATGAAATATGGAGGAAATGAAAACCTTCATACAACTACCTCAAAGTGTGGGGGTGTTTGGCTAAGGTTGAAGTATCGCTTCCTAAACAAGTTAAAATCGGCCTTAAAACCGTCGATTGTATCTTTATAGGATATGCTTCAAACAGTAGTGCCTATCGATTTCTAATTCACAAATCCGAAGTACCGCATATGACAGAAGGCACTACAATTGAGTCAAGGAACGCAATATTCTTTGAAAACGTATTTCCTCTTAAGGAAAAAGAGGAAGATAGCTCGAGTAAAAGAACTCTCGAAGCAACAGACGACATTGTTAGTCCTTCCACTCAAGAGAGTGAAGAACCGAGACGCAGTAAGAGAGCTAGAATTGATAAAGATTTTGGTTCAGACTTCATTACTTATGTTTTGGAGGAAGAAGAACCTAAAACTATCAAGGAAGCAATGGGAAGACCAGATTCACACCTCTGGAAAGAAGCCATAAAAAGTGAATATGAGTCTATTCTCTTAAACCACACATAGGAGTTGGTTGAGCTCCCTAAAGGTTGTAAGCCCTTAGGATGCAAGTGGATCCTTAGAAGAAAGTACAAAGCAGATGGATCTGTTGATAAGTACAAAGCTCGTCTAGTTGCAAAGGGTTTTAAACAAAAGGAAGGGTATGATTTCTTCGATACATACTCACCAGTGACAAGGATCACCTCCATTCGGGTGTTAGTCGCTATTGCTGCCTTGCACAATCTCGAAATACACCAAATGGACGTTAAGACGGCGTTTCTTAATGGTGAGATGGATGCTGAAATATACATGGAGCAACCTGAAGGATATGTTGCTCCTGGAAACGAGAAAAAGGTGTGCAAACTCGTTCGATCATTGTATGGACTTAAGCAAGCTCCAAAACAGTGGCATTTGAAATTTGACAGTACAATGCTGTCAAATGGGTTTCGAATTAACGAATGTGATAAGTGTGTATATGTGAAGGACACACCAAATAGATATGTTATTGTGTTCTTATATGTCGATGACATGTTAATCATGAGTAACAATCACGATATCATAGTTAATACGAATAACATGTTAAGTAGAAACTTTGACATGAAAGACATGGGATTAGAAGATGTGATTCTTGGAATCAAGATAGAGAAAACGTCCAATGGAATTTCCTTGACACAATCTCACTATGTGGAGAAGGTACTAA
This sequence comes from Galeopsis tetrahit, assembly GCA_963675135.1. Lineage (NCBI taxonomy): Eukaryota > Viridiplantae > Streptophyta > Magnoliopsida > Lamiales > Lamiaceae > Galeopsis > Galeopsis tetrahit. The sequence goes on from OY776134.1 coordinate 24,900,314, forward strand.
AGCAATTTAAAGCCTTTGACGATCCACCTGCTAAGACACCTTTGGAACTCAATGTTCACTTGAAAAAGAATAGAGGAGAATCAGTGGCTCAACTGGAATACGCAAGGATCATTGGAAGTGTGATGTACATCACGAACTGTACACGCCCTGATCTTGCATGTTCGGTAAACAAGTTGAGTCAATACACGAACAATCCAAGTCATGAGCACTGGAAAGCGTTGAAAAGGGTATTAAGATACTTAAAGTACACCCTTGATTATGGGCTTCACTACACAAGACATCCAGCTGTAGTCGAAGGATAAAGTGATGCAAATTGGATATCAGACACAAAAGACTCGCTGTCCACTAGTGGATATGTATTCACTATTGGAAGAGCAGCAGTGTCGTGGAGGTCCAAGAAACAAACATGTATTGCTCGTTCCACAATGGAATCAGAATTTATAGCGTTAGACCTAGCCGCTGCAGAGGCTGAATGGTTGCGTAATTTTCTGGAAGACATTCCATGTTGGAAAAAGTCGGTACCATCGGTGACGGTACACTGTGACAGTCAAGCTGCCATTGGGAGAGCTACGAATGTCATGTACAACGGAAAGTCGAGACACATACGTCGTCGACACAACTCCGTTAGAGAATTGATCTCCACTGGAGTAATGTCCATTGATTATGTCAATACTAAAGACAATATAGCGGATCCGCTCACGAAGAGCATAAACCGAGATCAATTGAACAAGCTGGTAGAAGGAATGGGTCTAAAACCCACAAGAAAAACTAAAGCAGTGGTAACCCAACCATGATGACTGGAGATCCCAAGAACTTGGTTCAATGGGAAAACGAAGCTGTGGAAGTTAGTGATAAAACACTTGAAAAATACGACTATTCCGGACAGCACTATCTCAAGTGTTAACGACCCGTAAGATGTGGTAAAGGCTGAGTCTTCGACTCTTAATGATTCCTAGAGTATAACGGGATACTCAAAAGGAAGTTACCTATATAAATGAGAAGTGAGGGCCGCTTCGACCAAACATTTATGAATACAAAGGACGACCATGGCCAAAACGGACAAAAACGTGAGAACGTTACAAAGACGAGATTGAAGTGTGCTGACACTGTTGACTAGATATACACTATGGAGGAGTAGTTCAAGGCATCGCGTCCACTAAGCCGCCGGTATATCCGATAGTGTTTGGCTACGGAAAGTTCAAGGCCAAAAACCACTTATCCGGACGCACGGAGATCTCACTCGAACTGAACACTGAGTCTGATGTTGTATAGATACGATTTTCACTCATGTGGGGGATTGTTGGAATTAATGGGATTAATTGGGTTTTGACACCCTTATCTAATTTAATTAATTAGACGGACGAAACGTTAATTAAGAAATAATTGAACGTGACATAGTCGATCTACTCGCGGAGTAGATGAACGTGGTATATTTAATATCTCAAAACCGAGTTAAGGTGAGTGAGAAATTAATTGTTGAAGTTGAAGAGGTTCAACTTGGAAGTTTGAGAATGTGGGAAATTGTCCCACATAGGAAACCTACAAAACAATTATTATGTATAAAGGTATTGAAGTAGCTTGATAGTTCAACTATGTAAAAGAGGTACACCCCTCTAAGAGCCACACGCGCCCGCCCGTTCGGCCGGCTCGGCTCGGCTCGGCTTCGGATTTGGTCTTTGGTGGTTTTTGGGGCCCGCCTATCTTTATGCAGACCCAAAAACTCCGAAAGCCCAACTCAGGAATGGGCTCGGCCCATTCGAACTACTTCAAGAATGTTCCAGAATTATCTGGAAGTCTCAAACTTGGTCTTCAAGATTCGGTCTTCAAGACTTATCCACGTGCGAGATATTATCTCAACCGCTGCGATATTTTCGCGATATATTCCCAAGAATCGGGCCTGGGCCCACGCGTTTTTCCAACCTTCCTCTGTTCTTTCTTGTGCCAGATTTATATCCGAGAGTGTTCAGTTCGTACTAAGTACATTCGCCGAGGCTTCTTTAAGTTTCCCTTGACTCGACTTATTTGTGGTATTATATTTGTTATCTGAAATTTTCGATATTGCAGGTTGCAGTTTACACGGCGTAAGCAGTTTCCAACAACTTTATTATTATTTATTATCCCCACTTTATCTTTTATAATAGTAATAAACAATTTATACATTAAAATATGTGCAAGTTATGGTTTTCTTAAGTAAAGGATGGAGGGAGTATTAGGTTTAAATTTATATTTTTTCTAGCTATTAATAATATTGTAAATTGCAAATATATTCAAGATTTTTTTTTTACCTTTTTATGAATAAATAATACTGCTATTTATTATGATTTAAATTTACGGAAAAAACTTGTGTGAGACCGTCTCACGGATCTTTTTCTGTGAGACGGATCTTTTTAACCCATATTTCAAAATTTTGGGTAGGATAACCCATATTTTTTTTCCAGATTTTGGTTTGTTAAAAAAGTGACAATGTTTATGTAAAAAGTGATAATATTTTTAACAAAAGTGACTATCACTTTTTGCTCAAACACTATCACTTTTTGCTCAAACATTATCACTTTTTATATATAAGGGCCGTCTCACGGATCTCATTATGTGAGACGGTCTCACCCAAGACTAGCCCTAAATTTACAATTTTTTTATAGGTATTAATAATATGGAGTACATACATTCTAATTCTTTTTTTACCATTGATGCATGCACTTTTAATTGACGTGGCAGTGAATTTTGATTCCCACGTCAGCAGATCGGACTTTCGGGGTAGATAGTCATATAAAAGGCAAAAATATTAAGAAAGAAAAATAGTAAATTTATTAACAATTTACCCATAAAAATATAACATTATTCTGGATTCTGGAAGCAATAAGTAACTTAATTAATTTAGAAAATAATAAAAGGTTGGTACAAGCTATATCCACTTCATTAGTACAACTGGTCCACAATAAGCAAAATAAAATTGGAAAGGATTATCAAGATATATATTCCACCCACTTCTCATCTTCAATCTTATCCAATTTTTATTAATTAAAATGGAATTAAAAATGGATATTTATAGAGACCCACCAATTAAAGAATAATATGAAAACTCGTAACTTTATCACTTGGTTCACATTAAGAAAATTGTTGCAAACGAATTTGAACTACGCCTTTTACCATATTACTTGAGGGCTAATGTCAAAGAAACATTCATGTCTATTCAAAATGTCGCACGAAATCTTTTTGTTGTTTAAAAATGATAGAGTACTCCCTCCATCTTTTAATAAGTGTCATTTTAGTTTTTTTCAATAAATTAAGATTATAAATTGTGGTCGATATCGCCCTTCATTAATTATAACTAATTTTAATATAGAAATTTTATTTGATAAATAATGTAGTTAAGAATGTAGCTAGTATTCATAAATCAAATTAATTTTGGTATAAACAATTTTTGTGGAATTTATTAATGAAAAATATTTATGGTAAATGAATAAGGATAAAATAGTCCAAATTAAAGAAAAAACTCTAAAATGACACTTATTTTAAAATTAGTTAAAAAGTCAAAGTGACACTTATTAAAAAACGGAGGGAGTATATAATATCTTTATATTAAGTGAAACTTTATCTTTTTCAAAAATGAATTTACGATTTTATCTATTTTAAAAAAAAAAAATTGTATCTTTATTTTCAAATACTGAAAATTTTAAGACTATAATATGAAGGATATAACATGAAATAAATAAAATTATTAATTCGTATAAAGAAAAAAGAATTCACTTGATTTAAAAATCGGAGGGCAGGCATGAATTTTAAATAACATTTGTACACTTTCTTTGAAAAACCTAATTAGCAAACGCAAATAAGACAAATATTGTGTCGATGCATCAACAATTGGTAGGAGATGCTCATTCAGGTGTCCAACATAATAGGTCCCTCTCTATGTATTAATATTAATTGTCTAAATTTTCTCTAACCAATTTTAAATAATAGTAATTATTTAGATTATGTGGGTTTACAAATTTTTTTTGGGTTGAATTAAATGTTATGAATGTTTAATGGGTTGGGTTAGGCCACCACTAGTTTAGGAGGTCGATCCCATGTGATGAATGTGTTATGAGGGGTCATTGATATGCAAATTGTGATGATTTTGTTTAGGCGAACACTTGGTAGATTCACCTAGATTAGGAGGTTTACTTATATGTTATACATTAATCCACTCATTACACATTAACCCAATGACGAAATTATTTTGAGGGCATACTTACATAAACATAGAAGAAACTTTGTAGAGATTTCTTAATTTTGGAGACTTAATTGTCAATAATAGTCACCAACTAAGAAACCACTCCTAATTTTTTTAGTTTAGGAGAATTGTTGGGAATAAAATGAGATTTTGATTAATTTTTTTAGTTTAGGAGAATTGTTGGTAATAAAATGAGATTTTGATTAAGATAATGTAATACCCGTAAATTTTTAATATAGATATATATGTTTAATTATTTACTTTATTTAATTTAAATTTATATTATAATTTTTAATTAATTTATAGAGATAAGTATTCAAAGCCCATTTAAATATATATTACTCTCCCTCAAGTCAAAGCCCAATCATAATATGCATTATAAATATGTGATTTACCCTAATCTTTTACTTCAAAAAAAAAAAAAAAAAATACGGCGCCTCTCAATTTCTAGTGTTTATTCATTGTGCTTTTCGGCCGTCAACTACTCACGGTGACGGTAATTACGAGAAGAATTAAAGCTACACTTTCTTCATCAAAAGTATTTCAGTAAACTTTGAGGTGAGGATTTCTATTATTTTGTTTGTCATTATTAAATGTAATATGTGATTAAATTGATATTTATTTGAAATATGATTTCTAACTTATTATGTTTGCCTCCACTAAATTCCATACATAATTATTTTAATATTCATGTAAAAGATGTACGAGGATAGGTCATTTGACCTTTATAAACGAGGATAGGTCATCTGACCTTTATAAACAAGGATATGTCATTTGACCACACACATCTGCTCTAATATCAATAGACGAGTTTGAGAGAGAAGGGGTACCTTGAGAGATTCTTGGTGTCATCTGAAGAGGATTTGGTCTGAAAACTACCAATGCACGTCATTTCTCTTCTGCAGTCAGATGACCTTCATCTAGAAAGGTTGTTGTAACATCCACCAATCGAGTAAAGAGGCTCTTCTCCTTTTGGATTGGTTGAGAGATGAAGTGCTCAAAATCTTTTCTAGGCTTGAAATAGGCCGGAATCTTCAGTACCTCTCTTTCTACCTCTACTATCTCAGTTGCATCAACTGACCAATCCAAACTTTGAAGTCCCTGAGCTACTGAGACCTGGGGTTGTGATAGCTCAGCTGATACCAATTCAGGTATCTGACTGGTTGGATCGTTTGAAGGAGCTAACTCATCTGCCAGCACAGTGTCAACTGTCTTCAGCTGGCTTTGAGTTTGTTCCAAGGCATCAGAGATTAAGGTGTTCTCTGGCGCTGGAACTGTTAAATCCTCAGCAATTGACTGCGAGGTTGTGGTAGGTGCGTATCCTAGGATCCTATCACATACTCGTGTCAGTGCGTCGTCGGACAACAGTTCAGAGAAGGTCTTCACTTGAGCAATCTCATTTTGCTCCATTTCCCAATCAAGGAAGTGTGCTAAACCTCACATTCCTTCCATGACCTCAACAAGGTCATCTACATCATCTCTTCTGAGCTCGATCCAGGTACAGACTCTGAGTACTTGCTCAAACTGAATCGAACTTTCATCAACTCTAGGCACATAAGTTTTCAGCAAGTTTGTTATTCTCAATCTCATCAGCTTTTCTCGAGTACAGATGGGATAGTTGACCATCTTGTATTTTGATTGAGACTGGGTTGTGTCTTCTAGTGCCGTCTTCTCTGGGACAGAAGGGTTTTTAGGTTCAGAAGATTGGGTTTTCTGGGTTGATTCCTCTGCTGTGTGAGTATCAGCAGGGATTTGGGCAGAAGGGTTTGTGGGGTCAGATGAGTTCAAAGGATCAGAGGGGTTCAAGACTGAGATTGGAGCTATGTCCATAGGTATGGGAAGCTTGGATTTCTTGGTGAGATTGGATCTTGTTTTCTTTCCTTTCAGACTCATAAATAGTTTGGAAGGAGAAATTGAAGTAGAGAGAGTTGAGATTCTTGCCTTTTTCAGTGGGGATGCTGTAGGAGTTGCTTCCGAATTAGAAGGAGATATGAGTCCTGATCTAATCAGCATCCTTCTTTGAGCTAGAGTCTGGTTGTCATCTTCATCATCAACAACCTCCTGAGGGGTATCATTCTTGGCCTTTTCTACTTTTCCTCAGCAGACTCAGTCTGCTCCTGTACAAGTTCCTCGTCCTCTGCCTCTGGGTTAGCTGCCTCAGCTAACCTTTTCTTTTCAGCCTTTTGTCTTGCTGCCTCAGCAAAAGCTTCTTTCTTTAGATACCATTTTGAAGAATGGAACTTCTTGGCTGGTCCCCATACATAATTTTGAGGTAGAAGCTCTGGAAGAATGATGTTCAGCTTGTTGACAAAGCTGACAGTAGCTGTGACTATCCATTCCTTCTTTTTCACATCTAAAGTAACCTTCTTTGCCTCTAGAGCTAGTCTTTCCATAAAAAAATCATTGCCAGTCTCCATCAACCTGATCCCAGATTGCAGCCATGACTCGTACTTTCATTGTAGAGACTGCATCGTGACTGAAAGTGTTTCCCAGAAGCATCTTTCCCGCAATATCCAGCAAGGTTTGAAATTTCTCCTCTAGTTGAGGCTTCCGAACACCGGTAGCATCCTTGGCCTTGATCCTTCCACCAGTAAACATCTCAATATATTCTTTCTCCCTATCCATTATATAGGTAGATATATTGACTTTCCCACTTGGAAGATCAAAAAGATCCCTGAGCACTTCTCTGGTGATTTTTATTCTATGACCACCAACATAGCTTTCCACATAAGAGCCCCTAAACACTGCTTTTGTGTAGAAAGCCAGTACTTCCTCCTCATACACATTAACAGGTGCCGCTTTGAGAAATTGATGAAGATTTAAGTTTATGCATCGAAGAAGAACTTCTTTGTTTTCCGTTGTATGTCGCCCTTTAAAAACATAGCATTCTCAGTGAAGATTTTGTGAACCTTTGACAATTTAGCAGCATCAAGAGTTCCAGTTATCTTGGTCTTTTCATCGTAGATTTCGATAATACCCATCTTGAGTTGTGAGAGTAGTAGAGCTTTGTAGATGGTTATCAGCAAGAGGTTTATCGAATTTGAGATTTTGAGACCGAAGGGTTTGCAATGAGGGCTTCAGTGTTTAATTTATACTCTCGGAAATTTCGAAAGGAGGGGTAAGAATTGCTTTATTTCAACGGCTCAGATTAGGGCTTGCAAGGGTAAAAATCGAGGCGGGACCTTTCACCTTCAGCCCATCAAAATTAATGTGCCGCCTTAATCAGCTATGTGTCTAACATTGATTGCTCCGTAAATTTTGTAATTGAGAGCAAATGTCGTCATTACCAAATATAGTCGTTGTGACTTTATTTTGATAATTACTACAATTCTCCAATCAATTAAGGTTGTTTTCAACATATGTATGTATAATACATTCCTTATACAGGCTTTTTCCATAAATACATTCAGAATTAAATCTAGAATGAATAATTGATGCACTCAGTCGAGTCTTCTGAACAGTTGAGTATTAGTCATCTGATCAGCTGCGTGAGTCTTTTGTTCAGCTGAGTAGGTCTTCTGATCAGCTGAGTAAGTCTTCTGATCGGCTGAGTTCTGAGTCTTCTAATGCCTGATTTGACTTCTAATATTCTGAGTCTGGATTTTATTCCCCCTTAACCATGTGGAACCTTCTTAGCCATATAAAGCTGAACTGCCTAGATGACTTTCCACTGGCATAAGTTGTGTTTTGCATTAGATGGGATGTAGCATCTAATGAGCTCTTGTTGAATTTCTTCGCCTCAACTTCATCTCTTGTAGGAGGAAGGAGAGGGGAAGGTGCTTCAATGAAGAGCTTGTGAGAAAATTAAGGAGGGGTGCCCTCTTGATTTGTGTGGGCAAGGCCTCTCAGGAGAAGAAGCTCTGTTTGTTGTCTCCTCTTAACACCTTGTCTCTTGCACCTCTTATTTCTTTTCTATTTAACGTAACCTCCTCTTCTTTCTTTTCTCTTTAACGCATACTTATGTTGGATGATCCAAGTATGTTGGGTTTTGATGTCTCCGTGTGTTGGGCATATCTTCCTTGCCTTCACCCATGACATTGGTTAGAGGATGATATCCATTCCTTCCTTCCTTGCGATTTTCTCCATACCTGAAAAAGAGATAAATATTAAGAGTGTATGCTTCTTCAAGTATTCTCATAAGTAGCTCCTTATATAGAGGTAGAAATGAGATGGTGAGGAGTAAACGACAATAATATATGAAGTGATAGGTCTGAGTTTCTGAAAAGGTTACTTGTCAAGATCAACAATGAGATTCTAATCTGAGGGTTCAGATTTAAAGATGCTCAGACTTATCTTGTGGATTGCAGAGTTTATAAAATTGAACATGAATTATTTAAAGTCCGTATCCAAAGTAGATTTGTCTACAGTTGGGTTTGCTAAGGTGGTGGATTAATCCAACTTAGAGTTTATCCAATAGTAGAGTATATATATATAAGAACATAATATTTTACAAAGAATATTCATATGTATATACATATACATCATTATTTGAATAAGTGCATCAAATAAACTTGTGCTACGTAATTTTAAAATTGGAACCCGATCAGCTGTGTTCTGTGAACAACTGATATGTATAGTTGCTTGACTTCCACTTTTCATATGTGAATTTGCAAAATGATCTAGCTGTGTTTCTAGTTTGAGTAACTTCGTTCCTGAAAAGTTTAGAGCTAGATAGTTCCTGAAAAGATCAATATTTATATCTTATACGTCTATGAGAAACATAAGAGTAAAGTGTTTTCATCGAGGATTTTTAAGGTATCATAGATTCCCCCTTGATTGAGTAACTCTAAGGTTTTCCCTCAGCTTTATTTGTCTTCATTGGAAAAAAAAAAACTTATGTGATGATGAGGGTGTCTATTCACCTCATCTGGTTCTCTTTCCTCCTGATCTGATCTGCTGCATTTGCATCAGCTGATGTTAGCTCAGCTGATTTCAGTTCCTCAGAAGGATGGATCAAGTAGTCCTAGGTTGTAGCAAAGACTCTTGAACCTTTCTTCAGCCAGAGGCTTAGTTAAGATATCTGCTCTTTGAATATTTGTGTGAATTTTCTCAATTTTTATGTCCTTCTTTTCCAAGTGATCTCTTATGAAGTGGTGCCTGATATCAACATGCTTGCACCTTGTATGGAGGACTGGATTTTGATTAATGGCTATAGCACTGCTGCTATCACAGTAAATGGGAACTTCTCTAGCATCTACATTGTAGTCTTTTAGTTGTTGAACCAGCCATAATAGTTGACTGCAACAGCTCCCAGCTGCCATATACTTTGCTTCAGTTGTGGAGGTTGCAACAGATGTTTGCTTCTTTGAGAACCAAGATATCAATTTGTTGCCTAGAAATTGACAGGTTCCAAATATAGATTTTCTATCTATTCTGCATCCACCATAGTCAGAATCAGAGTATCCACTCAGTTCTATGTTGTCATCAGCAGGGTACCATAATCCTAGGTTGACTGTTCCTTTTAGATACTTCAGGATCTTCCTCGCTGCTTCTAGATGACTTTGCTTTGGATTGACTTGAAATCTAGCACATACACCTACAACAAAGGTTATGTCTGGTCTGCTGGCTGTAAGGTATAGGAGAGATCCAATGAGTGCTCTATACTCAGATTGATCGACTGCTTTTCCAGACTCATCTGGTTCCATTTTGAAGGATGTCATCATGGGAATTCTTGTAGTCTTGCTTTGTTGTGCATTGAATCTTTCGAGTAGACTTTTAATATACTTGGATTGATTTATGAAGATCCCTTCTGGACTTTGCTTTACTTGAAGTCCTAGGAAATAATTCATTTCGCCCATCATGCTCATCTCAAACTTTCCTTGCATTAGTTCAGAAAACTTCTTGCACATATCTTGATTGGGCGATCCAAATATGATATCATCCACATAGATTTGTACCATTAGGATGTCATCTCCTTCTTGAATTCTGAACAGGGTTCTATCCACTTTGCCTTTATTTTACCCATTGTCAAGAAGGAACTGAGATAAGATGTCATACCAGGCCCTTGGTGCTTGCTTCAGGCCATAAAGTGCCTTCTTCAGTCGATATATTTGATCACCCTTTTCAAAGCCTGGAGGTTGTTCTACATATACTTCTTCCACAAGTATTCCATTTAGGAACGCACTCTTGACATCCATTTGGTATACTTTGAAACCCATGTAGGATGCATAAGCTAGAAATAGCCTAATGGCTTCAAGTCTGGCGACTGGAGCAAAGGTTTCATCGTAGTCAATCCCTTCGGATTGTGAGTAACCCTTAGCTACCAATCTAGCTTTGTTTCTACTTATCACATCGTTCTCAACCTTTTTGTTCTTGAACACCCACTTTGTTCCAACTACATTGTGGTGTTTAGGACGATCTACTAGTTCCCACACTTCATTTCTTGTGAACTGATTCAATTCTTCTTGCATGTCAGTGATCCAGTTACTATCTTGCATTGCCTCTTCTATGTCATCTGGTTCTGTGTTTGATAAAAAGGCACACCAGCAGAACATAGAGGTCTGAGGATTCTGATTTAACTGTCTTCTGGTTTTAAGACCTGAGTCTACTCCTCCTAAGATGAGAGTAGATGGATGGTTAGACTTCCATGTATTCCTTACACGTGTTTCGACGCCAGATGAGTTAGGATCCTCATTTGTTCTAGTGTTGTCAGGAGAGTTGACTGGATTTTCTCGATCATCATCTGTATCTTGAGTGTCAAACAGTTCATTCCCCCTTGCATTTGGGATTGATGCATCTTGAATAGGGGATGTTTGGTCAGCTTGAGTCTGGGATCTAGTGACAGGTCTATGAGGTTTGTCTTCTTCTGGATTCTCGGAGAAGGGTTCATTAACTTCAATAAACTCTTATGTTTTCTCTTTAGATCTGATCACTAGTCTTCTCATCCTTTCTGCTGCTGATTTTGTGTCATCTGTACTCTTTTCACAAGATTCATCAAATACAACATGAGGTATTTCTTCCACAAGAAGGGTACGTTTATTAAATACTCTAAATGCTTTGCTGGTTGAGGAGTATCCTAGGAATATTCCCTCATCTGCTTTGGCATCAAAAACATTTAATTTACTCTTCTCATTGTTGTGAATGAAACACTTACAACCAAATATATGAAAGTAAGATACTCTTGGTTTCCTACCTTTCCATAGTTCATAGGGAGTTTTCTCATGAATTTTGTGAATACCTGACCTGTTTTGGGTATGACATGCTGTATTGATGGCTTCTGCCCATAGCTTCTTGGGAGTGGCGAACTTAGCTAGAAGGGTTCTTGCAGCTTCTTTAAGTGTTCTGACCCTCCTTTCGGCTACACCATTTTGTTGAGGTGTTCTACCTGCACTCGTTTCATGTTGAATACCATTAGAAGTACAATAAGCAATAATATGAGAGTTTATGATTTCAGTGGCTTTATCACTTCTAATTTTCACAATAGGTTCTCCCTTTTCTATTTGAATCCTTTTGAGCAATTCAGGAAGCTTTTGTTGAGCAAATAAGGAAGCTTTTGTTGAGTTTCTACTTGGAGTAATCATCTACTACAATTAGAGTGTACTTTCTTCATGTCAGAGTTGTTGGAGTGATTGGTCCAAATAGATCCATGTGGAGCAGTTCCAGAACTCTGCTGGTCGATGCAGTCTTCTTAGTTTTGAATGAAACCTTTGTTTTCTTCCCTTGTTGACATGCATCACATACCTGATCTTTACAGTAGAGTTCATTAGGTAGACCATCAACTAGAGATTCCCTTGCTAGTTTTTTTAAAGTCTTAAAGTTCAAGTGACTAAGGCGTTTGTGCCATAGCCGGCTGATGTCTTTAGGGTTTCACAAGCAGACGGGTATCCTTAGGATATTTGTTCCAATTTGCAAGATACATACTACCTTTTCTAGAACCTGTTAGAAGGGTTTGTTTTGTTCGTTTATCACTTACGTGACAATTATCTTTAGAGAATTTACTGAGTATCCAGTGTCACAGAAATGAGATACTGAAAGTAAATTGAACTTCAAACCTTCTACATAGGATACATCGTGTACCTCAATGTCACCATTCTTTAAGGTGCCATATCCTTTTGTGTTACCGTGCGCGTTATCACCAAAAAAGACTTTTGGACCTTTCTTTTCTGTGTAGTTGGTCAGCAGGGTTTTGGTTCCTGTCATGTGAGATGAGCATCCACTGTCTATATACCATGTTTCTCCTGCTGATCCACCCTTTCTATATAGGTCCATTCTTTCCTGCAAGATAAATTAGATCTTAGGTACCCTTTTTTTTTTTATCAGTAAAATTAACTTGTATAAATTGCAGAATAGTTTTTGGGTATAGATTAGGTACCCATTTTTGTATAGATCTTAGGTACCCATTTTGTTTTGGGTCCTGGGGTGTTAGTAGTAGAACCCTTGGGAACCCACATATACATTGCTCTTTTGAACAACCTTGACCATTTGAGTTGTCTCCCTCGGACATCACAGAACCAAATCTTACCAGTTGACACCTTAACTTGGTTAGATTTGTTATTTGTGTCAGCTAGGTAACTGTCAGGTGATTTCTTTTGATAGGAGTGAGTGTGGATTATCTTCTGACTAGTTACATTCGTCTTGGGTGCATTAGCTGATCGATGTACATGATTATATGGACCATACTCTTCTGTTCTCACAATATCATAAGAGATAGGGGGTGCAAAGAGAACAGATTTGTGTGGAGAAGACTTCTTCTTCTTGGGTGGAGCAGCATACAGCTGAGACTGTCTCAGACGAGATGGTCTAGGCTATTTGTTGTTCCTATGTGCATGCTTTGGCGTACTCAGCTGAGTTGGACCCAGATGAGGTTGCCTTAGCTGTATAGGCTTGGGGTTAGCTTGTCTTTTACCATTTCTGGTGTTAAGAGAGTTAACTTTAGCTGGTACATGTACAGATGCCTTTTGATCCATATTATGTTCATTATGTTTAGAACATTCACCGGTCTCATGTATTCGAGTAGTAAACTTGTTAGGTGTACTACCCTCAGCTGGAGAAGATGTTGATGAGTTAGGTTCAAAACCATGTCCCATCTTGTAGGCATTAATTTGATCTATAATATTCAGAGATATCTTCTATAGTAGCCGAGGCTTTATTGAACTCTGATATCTTTAGATCTAGACTATTCTTCTCCTTTTCTAAGAGCTCTTTTGCATGAAAAAGATCATTGAACTTAGATTGAAGTGTTCGAAATTCCATGGTTTCTTGGGCTTGAGTTTTGAGCATCCCCTCATACAACTGAGTTATCGTGGTGTTTTCTTCTTTAAGAAGTTCAATCTCCTTATTTAGACGTTCATTCATTGTTAATAACTAAGGGGTGCTTTCAAACTTGGCCTTTTTCAACCTGGTAATTTCTTTTCTTAAATCCTTGTTCTCTTCTTCCACTTCTATAAATGCTCTTGTTGCGATATCGAGATCACCTTTTACTTCCTCCAAAGATTGGTAATAGGTGTTTTCGATCTCGCCTATAGATGAGTTACCCTCATCTGTGTGTGAAGAAGCAGGTAAATGATAAGTTGAAGTATACGATTTTACCTCGGTTTCAGCTTTGGCCATCATAGCTACGTCCTCTGAGTCATCATTTGAGAAAAGTCCAGAATCAGGTGATGAGGGCAAATCATCACTTTGGTACTCAGATTCTTCGATCGCCATTGCTTGTATGTCTGAGTTTCTCTTATCTCGTCTAGACTTTCTTTCTTATTTGTCTTCTGAACTCAGATCTGGACATTCATATACGTGGTGTCCAGGTTTGTGGCAGTTGAAGCAAGTACCTGATTTTTTATTTGAGGTACTTCTTCTTGGAGGTGTAGCATCTCTTCTCCTATAACCCCTGCTACCAGATGTCTCCTTATCCTTTCTGGAGTCTTTTCTCTCACTTCTCTAGTGGATGAACCAACATTTTTGTCTCTGTAGTTTCTATAGAATTTTCGATATTTGTTGTTTCTGTTATTCATCCGTTCGAATCTTTTGATCATTAGTGCCATCTGCTCTTTCAAACTCATGTCTGGCCCTCCTACTTCTTCAGTGTTTTGAGAAGTTTTTCCAGATGAGGTGCTAGCAGCTCTTGCAATGGTAGATGCCTTGAAGGCTACGGTTTTGGTGGCGGATGGAGTTGGAGCTTAATCTTCATTTTCTGAGTTTTTGTCTCTCTCCAGATCATACTCATGGGCTTTAAGGTTCTGAAACAAGGTCTGGGCTGTCCAGTTCTTGATATCCTGAGTATCTTTGATAATGATCTTCTTGAGTATCCACTTCTTAGATAGAGAGTCCAACACTTTTAGATTCTTCTCTCTATTAGTGTACTTCTTCCCTAAAGACTTAATTTCATTGATAATCTTGGTGAATCGATTATCCAACTGATCGATGTTCTCTTCTGGTTGCATTTTGAAGTGTTCAAACTTCTTGACAGCAGTTGAGAGTTTGCTTTCTTTTATTAGCTCCGTTCCTTCACATAGGAGTGCCAGGGCATCCCACATCTCTTTAGCTGAATCGCAGTTGAGTACTTTTCCTATGTACTCATTCAGAAGAGTCTGCATAATGTAATCTTGAGCAATGCTATCAAGATTAACTTGTTTCATCTCTTCTGGAGTGAGATCTTTCATCGGTTTGGGGGCAAGTTCTCCAACTGGGATCTCTGGATCACCATTTGCCGTGTTAACAGCCATAATTGTAATTGGCCCTTCGGTGATTATCGACCACATCTTGTAATGGACTGAGCTGAGATTCTTCTTCATCCTTATCTACCAGTAGTCATAGTCTTCAACTGGGAACTTAGGAAGCTTACGCATATTAGCACTCATGCTGTATGGATTTTCAAAAACAACCCTAAAAAAAAAAAAATAGGAACTTAGCTTCGTTTTCGTCGATTATAAATATTTTATCCCATTATTATAGAATATTTGTAACTACTCCTTATTCTTTTTAAAATCTCCCTTAAACATCTATCTCTGTTACAAAAATCAATCTAAACAGTCGTTTAGACGATGCCTAGACGCTAGACGATCCTTGACCTACTCAATTTTGCCTCTCTAGACGACCCTCGATTTTGCCTCTCTAGACACCCATATTTTTTTTTTTGGTTTATAAGTCCGGTGTGGACAATCAATCGTACACACTTTTTCAAGATAAAAAAATGGGAAAAATGCATATATCTACAATTGGCACTAGTGTATGACATATATCTACAATCTTAAAATTGTAATACAAATACCTTCAAAAGTGTAGTTAAATTGACAATGTTGCCCCTTATTTGAAAAATCAACATATTTGACCAAATCAAATCAATTTTTTGTTTGAAAAGTTACTGATATGTCACATCAAACTGAATACTTCACTTACCCACCTCCTTTTCCCCCTTCTTTCTCCCTTATTCATTTGTAAAACATTGGGTTTGTCAAAAATTGGGTTCATCGACCAGTGACCAAGAAATAGTCTGTAATTTTAAAAAAAAAATCATCAAAGAAATGGCTTGTTTCAGTCAATATATCTCGAAAATATTTATAGCTTTTTCTTCAAAATTTTTAGGTTATATTGTTAGTTTTGGTTGTTTAGTTCATTGTTTAGGTTATTAATATTTTTAATAATTATTAATATTAATTTAGTTATTTAATTATTATTTAATATAATATTACATTATATTGTGTGTGTATTTGCATATTAGCAACAAGTAATGCATATACGCATTGCATACTAGCAATAAATAATGCATACACACATTGCATACTAGCACCAAATAATTCATATACCGAGTAAAAGGTGCATATTTACAACACATTGCATACTAGCAACAAACAATACATAAAGTAAATTGTGCAAAAAAAAAAAAAAAAAAAACAATTTTCTATCGTACTCCAATGCTTAAAACATGGTTAATATAGACTCTTTGAAATGAGCAAACTCTGAAAATTCAAGTTAGAGTAATGCTACCATCGATTTCTAATAAAATGAAAATTGACATTCTCACATTATTCATTACAATTTAAAGTCTTATTAAATGATGAGATTGAAACTCAACGTAGCAGTCTCAATCTTCAAGGATGAGATCGAAACTCAACGTAGCAGTCTCAAATAGGCAGCAACGTGTTCTTTGAGTTTGTGTACAAAACATAATGATTTCGTATCCTCCTTCCTCCCTCGTAGATTTGGTGTTGAACGAGAATTAAGATATAACATTCAAATAAACAGAGTACATAACATCAAGAAGGTCCATTCACATCAATAAAGCTTGAGAAAACACAATCAGCTCCAAGGGCAGCCAAATATGATCACTAAAAAATTTTACACACCAAATTATGCTGTCAAAAGACAATAAAAGCAAGCAGTAAAAAAAAAAAAATTCACCAAAGTTTTGTAAATAGAATAGTTGTGTAAATCTGTGTTTCCACTTATATCAATAATTTGGAAATTTGGAATGCTTGAAAATGTGGAACTCAGATTCCTTTCTAAAACCAGGAATGTTTTTATGTATTTTTACTCTAAATTAAAATATTTCAAATTATCATCCTCTTCTGAATAACACACAAAATGAACACTGAATTCTTCATTTTGCAAACCTTGAAACTCAAATCAGAACACAACCCTGTATTTAAATATTAATCTAAATAAAACAGCTCTTAGAGGAAATTAAAGTACTGTTATTCAGCATAAGTATTTCTAACTTATTAACAAAAATTTAAAAACTATTCAAATAGAACAATCTCTTTCACCAAATCACAGAAATCAGACAGTATCTAAAATCCAATACAAGAATCTCAAAACTATTTTAATTAGATGCTAGAATTAACCCAATTTCAGTTCATGTGCTTACATCCATCAAAAGAAACAACAAACTTATAATAAATCGAGCAGCAGAACACAAGAGCATCACAAATTAAGAAGCCCAATCCTTTTCAATATCACATTTCTTTTGCAGAAGAAGATATGACTAATGATAATTCTTGTGACATATACAACTGTCTCTTTGTTCTTCATTCAAGTAACTTAAACTTACCACATCACAAACATGATAAATTAACAATAATCATCAAGAACTTGAACTTTTAGCCATTATCCTTTTACATTTATTCAACTCTCTTTTCATTAACTCAATTTCAGTTCATGTGCTTACATCCATCACCAGAAAACAAACAACAAATTATAATACATAGAGCAGCAGAACACAAAAACATCATAAATTAAGAAACCCCATCTTTTTTCAATATAGCACAAACATGAATAGAATCATCAAGATTTAGAAATTTGACAAACCAAATTATTAAGAGTATCTTCAATCCCACTGTCTCCAAAGGCCGGAGACTCTTCTTGCACCAAAGATTCCTGCTCAAAAGCTTGAACACCTTCGTCACTCGTACTCGCACGATCCCAATTAAAACCCTTCATAATTCTCTGGTTTTAACTACAAAAATTCCAAGAAAGAGGCTTTCTGAAAAGGAATTCGCCCCCAAATTCCAATCTTCTGGGAAACAACTTTGTGGGCTCCTGGAATTTACTCAATTTAAACAACTTTTTGGGCCCCACCCTAGACGTGCGCGTCGTCGCACAGAGAGAGAACTGGGATGTAACAAGGATGAGCTCTGTCGCCGTGAACCCAAATCGAAAAACACAGAAGCCGCAGATCGACCACCCGTACGACCATCTCAAGCATATCGGAAGAAGAATCGGAAAAATCGTTTAATAGAAACCCTTCCGACGCTGATCTATGGTTCTGCCTATGTCGACGGCGACTCTAGCTTCAACTGCTCCTCTCGTTGAAGGCCTTCACAGGAGGAGTGATTTTAAATGACAGCAGCGATGATGACGGAGTAATCCATCCTCTACGGTAGATAAAATACGGAAACAGAGCAACTTTGAGGTAGATGAAGAATTGACCGTATCCTAAAATTGAAGAAAACACTGCTAAAAACGACTGGAATGAAGTGAAAATTGAAGAAAAAACAACTAAAGAATGAACCCTGAGTGGGGATATTCGAATGAAACATAAAATTGAAGCATATTTCACGAATTAGAGAGAATTTCGATGATAAAATTGACGATTCAAAGAAAAAATACAAAAAATGGGGTTTTGATACAAACCTTAAAAGAGGCGAAAATGAAGAGAGGGAGGATTTGAACAATAGCATACAGATGAAAATCGAATTTGAATTTGAATTCTTGAAGCTCAGAGAGTAGGTGAGGGAATGGGAGATTAGCCTTTTGCATTTTGGGAACTGTCTGCGACGAAATTGATTGAGAGAAGATGCACAGTGTACTATTGAGAGGAAATGGAAAAAATCAACTTAACACGAGGGTATACTTGACTTTTCACGCCGATTTCACATGTTTTGGTAATACCGGAAATTTGTTGAAGATTTGGGTGATGCTCTATTATTTCTCGTAGGTTAGAGTAAAAAATCACTAAAAAAATCCAGTTAATATTACTAATGACTTTGTCATGATGTACAATGTTTTTTTTACCAAATTCTATCAATTAAGGGGTGAAAACTGTGTTTATATATATAAAAAAAAAAATCTAGGCAGCTAGGCGGTGCAAATTCGTCTGACTATCGATTTTTTACTTCTACAAAATTTTGTTATTTACATCACATGTCATTACTTTTTACACACAAACAATAAATTTTCTCTCCATTAAAGTAGAAACGCTCATAATCGTCCTCCTAAAAATTAATTTATCACTTTTAATGTCAATAAACAATTTATGCATTAAAATTCTTTCATTAAAATTCTTGCAAACAATAAATATTTAATTAATAATGAGATAGAGGAAGTAATCAATACTCACCTAAATGAATACAATCTCTTTTCATAACTTTTCATATGTTTTAAAATAGTTCCAAAAAAATATAAGCGTATGAATTTAGTTTTAATTATTTTAAAAAATGTGATAAGTTAGAATATCAAAAAAAATTATATCCCTGACTTACCACTCTTTTTTATTCTCACCTGCTATTTTATGGACAATATTCGGATCCATGATAAAGATAAAGTTTTGCCTCTTTTATCGTTTCAGAAAACAATAATTTACACTAAAGATTTGGTACATAAATTGTTTATTGACATTAAAAGTGATAAATTAATTTTTAGGAGGACGATTATGAGCGTTTCTACTTTAATGGAGAGAAGATTTATTGTTTGTGTGTAAAAAGTAATGACATGTGATGTAAATAACAAAATTTTGTAGAAGTCAAAAATCGGTAGTCGGACGAATTTGCACCGCCTAGCCGCCTAGATTTTTTTTTATATATATAAACACAGTTTTCACCCCTTAATTGATAGAATTTGGTAAAAAAAACATTGTATATCATGACAAAGTCATTAGTAATATTAACTGGATTTTTTTTATCTTGAAAAAGTGTGTACGATTGATTGTCCACATCGGACTTATAAACCAAAAAAAAAAAATTAAAAATATGGGTGTCTAGAGAGGCAAAATCGAGGGTCATCTAGAGAGGCAAAATTGAGTAGGTCAAGAATCGTCTAGCGTCTAGGCACCATCTAAACGACTATTTAGATTGATTTTTGTAACAGAGATATGTTTAAGGGAGATTTTAAAAAGAATAAGGAGTAGTTACAAATATTCAATAATAATGGGACAAAATATTTATAATCGACGAAAACGAAGCTAAGTTCCTATTTATTTATTTTTAGGGCAAAGCACGCCCACCTGGCAATTGATGAGCCGCATGCAAGAATTAATTGTATGCAATATAATTATGGCTTTAATTTACTTATTATTATTATAAAATATAAATCTTGAAGAAGTTGAGGTGCACGTTTAGTAGTTTTTTTTTTTTTTGAAATCAAAAAGACCATTACAAGGAGAACAAAAACAGTATTACAATTCAAATATCACAATTCTCCTTTAAGTCTTGAATCAGTCCTTCTCCAACCCACTCTTGATGATTTGAAGAATGAAAAGCTTTTCGAGCCAAGTTATGTGCCAAGGTATTCGATTCTCTGTAAACATGTTGACAATCCCACACTAGGATTGATCGTAAAATTGATCTGATTCGAAGAACGATACCCTTTTCAAAGCCATCCAAAAATTTAACCGAGTTAATTGCATCAACAGCCGTAGCAGAATCTAATCGCACACCTTTTATATCCATTTTAGCCGCAATGCTTCTCTGCAATCCAATCTCCATAGCCCTTAACTCCCCTGCTACAACAGTGCCTGGATTAGGAATTCTTTTGAAACCTGCCAGTAAAAATGACTTCTCATCCTTGATTAAAATATAACCAACACCAAATATATGCTGATCCAAATTATAAGACACATCTGTTAATAAAATATGACCCCATTCTTTACAATCCATCTGGAACCCCATCTTCTTACTATGGAAGACATCAATACCTCCCGCCTGGCTGCTACTCAAATACTCTTTCCAATAATCAATGGCCCATTGTGCATTAAAATCTTGTTCAATCCAATCATCCCCTGGCTTATTTTGATGAAGTACTTGGCATCTCTGCCTCCAAATAGCCCAAGAAATCATTAGAATTTCCTCCACCTTCTCAACTCCCTCCTCTCGAAATAAAACAAACAGAAGATCCGAAACAGAGCCCATTAGCAGGTTGTTCCAAAAACCATGTTTTTTCCATATTCTTTTGGCAAAAGGGCATTTGAATAAGACATGAATCGAATCTGCTCCATAATTACCACAACATAAGCAAACAGGTTCGATCGGGACATGATGACGGGCCAAATTTCCTTCTGCTGCAAACATATTTTTGAGCAATTTCCATCCAAATATTCGAATCTTCGGAGGTACTCTTAATTTCCAAATGTTATTGTACATCTTGCCAATCTCCTTCCCGTCCGAAGTTCCTGCATTACTAGCCTGACATCGTAAAGCAATCTGATTTACAGCAGCAGTATATCCGGAAGCAACTGTATACTGTCCAGACGAGTGGTGAGGCCAATACCGTATATCCTCTTTGTCCTGCCCATAGAGAGGGACTTTCATAATGGCAGCCACCTCATGCGGTAAAAAGGCACGTTGCAACAACTGAATGTCCCAAACATAATCCGGAGTAATAAAGCGATTAACCTTCGAAGCACTTGCAAACTTCGAAGACGGGACTCCATCCTGCAAATCCGTTACCCACTTATCACGAAATATATGCACATTATCTCCCTTTCCAACCTTCCAACGCATGCCTTTTCCAATAATTTCTCTACTCCATACCAACGAACGCCAAACAAAAGAAGGATTGGTGCCTAACTCTGCTTCCAGAATATCAACATGCCTGAAGTACCTTGCTTTAAATAACTTACTGACCAGAGTATCCGGATTACACATGATGCGCCACACCTGCTTAGCTAGAAGAGCCTTATTAAAAGCCACCATACTCCTAAAGCCAAGCCCCCCATCCTCTTTTGTTCTGCACATATCTGTCCATTTCATCCAATGCAATTTCTTTTGATCAACTTTATCTCCCCACCAAAACCGTGCTATCAGTTTCTCCATATCCCCACATATAGTTGTTGGAATTCTAAAACACGACATGACATATGAAGGGATAGCTTGAAGCACTGATTTAATTAATACTTCCTTTCCTCCTTTCGAGAAAAAATGATGATCCCAAGCATTAATTTTTTGCCTGACCCTGTCCACCAAATACCCAAACTGTAATCTTTTTGCCCTGATGGAAAAAGCTGGGAGACCTAAGTAAAACTCATGGCTTTGTGATGATCTGATCCCCAGAATATTTTTAACACAAGAAATGTTCTCCAATTTCGTATGAGGGCTAAAAGAAATGTTTGACTTATCCAGATTAATCAACTGCCCAGAAGCCTTTTCATAGAGAGTCAAGCACTTTTTCAACCCAACACCATTCTCCTTATCAGCTTGAAAAAACACCAAACTATCGTCAGCAAAAAATAGATGAGATAAAACTGGGGCTGACCTTGCAATCTTAATTCCCGTCATAACTCGATCAGAAATGGCTTTAGTAATCAATGATGAGAGGCATTGAGCACAAATGACAAATAAAAAAGGAGAAAGGGGATCACCTTGTCTAAGACCTCGAGTGGGTGTAAAAAACTCAGTTTGGCTTCCATTGATGTTAATGTTGTACTTGACCGATGAGATGCACTTCATCACCAAACTTCTCCAACGCTGAGAAAAGCCAAGTCTTTCCATTGCCGCTCTGAGAAAAGACCATTCCACTCGGTCATACGCTTTGCTCATATCCAATTTAAGTGCAGCATAGCCCTTTTTACTTTTTGATGCTTTTACCCAATGGAAACCCTCAAAGGCAGCTAGTATGTTATCTGTGATGAGACGCCCTGGAATGAAAGCGCTTTGGAATAGATCAATAATCTCATTCATCACTCCTTTAAGCCTATTAGTAATTGTACGCGCCACAATTCTGTAGCTAACATTACATAGACTAATATGCCTATATTGAGTAATCTTTTTTGGACATTTAACTTTTGGGATAAGAATGATCACTGTATGATTCCAAGACTCCAAATCAGCATTGTTATTAAGAGCTGCCAGAACATGGCCAGAGATATCATCACCAATTGTTGACTAATTTGTCTGATAAAACGAGTTTGTTAATGGTCATGTTCGTGGCTTCCTTGCCGACCACGACATTCATCATCGCGTCTCCTGTCCTTACACTCCTCAGTAGAATGGTCGCGCTGAACGCAAACATCGTCATGTCACTGAAACTGGGCTCTCTCTATTATTTTAGGCGAGCATGCCCGCCCACTTCTGGGTTGATGCCTTCTCCACGGTTGTCTACATTATCAACCGTGTGCCCACGCCTGTTCTTGGGGATAGGTCGCTCTTTCAGGTTTTGATCGGCTCGGCTCCGAACTTTGCCAACTTCAGGACATTTGGTTGTCGAGTATTTTCATATCTTCGTGACTATGCTCTCCACAAGCTTGCTCCTCGCAGTGCTCCATGCATCTTTATGGGTTACAATTCCTCCCATAAGGGGTTTCGGTGTTACGATCTGATCGCTTCCCGTTTCTACACTACTCGTCATGCTCAGTTTGATGAATTTGTGTTCCCGTTCTCGGCAGCTCATGCTCCGTCCTCGCTTGTTGACTCCCTTGAAATCAGCTCATTTGTGGAACCATCAGTTGTTGCTCACCAGTCTCCATGTGGTCTCTGCCCTGAACCACCTGACCCGATCATGCCCCCTGCTCGCCCAGCTGTTCAGCAGCCTCCTGCTCGCCCGACTGCTGATCCGCCAGATGCTCGCCCACTTTCTGTCCTGACTCATCCGATGGTTACTCGTGCCAGATCTGGGATATTCAAGCCTCGACACATTGCCGACATTGTGACCACCGGACTCCTATCCGCCCTCTCGGTCTCTGATGAGCCTTAGGGTTTCAAATCGGCCCTTAAGCATCCACACTGGTTAACTACAATGCAATCTGAGCTCGATGCCCTGCATGCTAATCAAATTTCGGATGGTTTAGTTGATCATTACAAAGCTTGCCTGGTAGCCCAGGGCTTCTCGCAGGTTCCTGGCCTCGACTTCTCGCACACATTCAGTCCTGTCGTCAAGGCCGCTACTGTTCGCATCATCTTGTGTCTGGCTGTTCGGAATTAGTGGCACATGCACCACCTCGATGTAAACAACGCTTTTCTTCTTTGAAAATTGACGAACACTGTTTACATGGCTCAACCTTCTGGTTTTGTTGATCCTCGCTTTCCCGACTATGTTTGTCGCCTCAAAAAAGCACTTTATGGTCTTCGGCAAGCCCCCCTCGCCTGGATTGTTCGTTTCAGTGGCTTCCTTAAGACTTTGGGTTTTTTGTGCAGCCGAGCAGATCCTTCCCTCTTCTACTTCAGACGTGGTAAAGTCACCCTATACCTCTTACTTTATGTGGATGATATTATTGTGACAAGGAGCGACCATGATGTCATTTGGCGTTTCATTCGCCGTGTCAACAAGGGATTTGCGATCAAAGTTCTTGGTCGCCTCAGCTACTTCCTCGGCCTCGAGGTCACTCACTCAGCAGATGGTCTCTTTCTCAGCCAGGCGAAGTATGCTCGCGATGTCTTTTCTCGAGATGAGTTGCTTGACTCGAAACCTGTCTACACTCCCCTCGCGGCCGGGGAGTCCTTGGTCAGTACAAGTGCCCCTTTTGCCGACCACACTCTATATCGCTCGCTCCTCGGTGCTCTACAGTATCTGACGATCACTCGTCCAGATCTTTCATATGCTGTGAATCATGTTAGTCAATTTCTACATTCGCCGACCACCGACCACTTCCTCGCGGTCAAAAGGATCCTCAGATATGTTAAGGGCACTACTCGCTCGTTGGTTATTCAGATGCGGATTGGGCGCGTTGCACTGAATATCGTCGCTCCACTTATGGTTATTCGATCTTTTTGGGTGGGAACTTAATCTCTTGGAGTGCGAAGAAGCAACCCACTGTTGCTTGCTCGAGCTGTGAATCCAAGTATAGGGCACTCGCGAACACAACTCAAGAAATGATTTGGGTCACTCAACTTCTTCGGGAGCTTGGTCAGCTTCCTTCCTCGGCCCCAACACTGCTTTACGATAACAAGAGTGTCTTGTTTTGGAGTCAAAACTCAGTTGCTCATAAGCGAGCAAAACACATCGACATTAACTGTCATTTTGTTCGCGAATTGGTCTCATCTGGTCGCCTCATTACCAAGTTCGTCCCATCCACTCTTCAGCACGCCCACGTCTTCACCAAGAGTCTTCCTCATCCCATCTTCGAGTTGTTATGTTCCAAGCTCTGTGTTCGATTGCATCCACAACATCGCTTGACGGGGGTAATAGGGAATAATAATATACGAATAATATATTTTAATTTAGTCCATATCTTTTGTATATATCTTTGATATGATTGTTGTATGTACCTTAATTATTTCATTGTAAATACTTATATTTATATATAGTGGATTATTTTTATCACCCACCTCATTAACGGTGATCACATACCTATTCTCACCCAACCTAAACAAAAAATTACGAAATAATTTATTACTGCAAATATGAGAAAATCACAAGCATGAAATTATTTAACATTTCTTGATTAATTAAGTAAAATTGTCATTTACGGAGATTTAATTATTACTCAAAACCACATGATTATTTGATAATTTGAACAAACGTTGTGGGGAGTTTTTTAATTTACTAAAATATATTAAGCGTCAAAACATGAGAAAATCATGATTATGTTAATACATGGTGAAATGAAATAGAAGTGTTGTATTCAAAATTCTACAATGTTCTAGGTACACTTTATTTTTAAGTTTCTAGTGCTATAATTTTGAAGAAATTTTATATGAATCAACAAAGATGATTTTA
Source organism: Galeopsis tetrahit (assembly GCA_963675135.1). Classification (NCBI taxonomy): domain Eukaryota; kingdom Viridiplantae; phylum Streptophyta; class Magnoliopsida; order Lamiales; family Lamiaceae; genus Galeopsis; species Galeopsis tetrahit. The sequence continues at coordinate 24,925,824 of OY776134.1, forward strand.
TGGGGAAATAATTCTTTAAAACATTATACATCAAATGTGGTGTTAAAACAGAGTGGAGTATTACTTTATATTATGTCGCATGTCGTCTTTTAAGTAGTGTATGTACTGAGTTTGCGAACACAAACTTATTACAAAAATGGTATGCAAACAAAAAAATCTATCACATGTATTTGTTATTCTAAAAGTAAATATGTTTTACTCTAGAAATAGAACACAAATTTATCTTTATAGTTACACATATTTATTAGTATAGTAACACATATAAAGTATTGAAAAATTAAATTACTATATAAATACAAATGAATTAATTTATAGAAAAAATTGTGTTAATATATGAATAAAATTACAAAATTTTAATGGGGAGAGAAGTGAAGGGACACCGTTTAACGTCATTTTCTCCATATATATATTTAATTAAATTATTTTTTATTCTAAATAAATAAATTAAATATATATAGATAAACGTTTTAACGACTCCCTTTACTTTTCGAGCTAGCCTTACTTTTCGAGCTAGCCATGACTCTCTTCTTTATTTTATTAAAATGCTAAGTATTATTATTTGTGATATTATACTATTTCTAAGTTTATAAGATACTATATGACTTCAAAAAAAAAAAATTGATAAGATATAAAAAAAGATAAAGAAAGAGTGTAGCCCTCTCGATGCCGCGGCTGACATCTAAAATAGGTGTATATGAAAACTGACATTTAAAATAGGTGTATATGAAAATTGGAGCCGCCAAATTATAAGAATATTTTTAATATAAATATTATATGTACCATTTCATTATTTATGATTCAAGGACTGAATTCAATGTTGAAAATTTTAGATTCCATAAATTGTACTAACATTTTTTAATGATCAAAGAAAAAATCTCCATATTTAATTGACACTTTTTAAATACATGCATTCAGTATTTTGTCTTTTAGTAAAGATCATAGACTTAACTTAAATTTAAATTTTCTAATCAGACAAAAATATTTATTATTAATTTTGACTGTAAATGGGTGACGGTAAATTTTGTCCTCTTATATTTTATCTTAGATTATCAAATTCCAATGTATTTATTTTTTTTGGAAACAATGAATTAAGGTGAGTATAAAGTATACTAAATCCTTACAATTAAAAAGAACGATATACGAGTCACAAAATTTCAACTCAATACATATACATTCTCTAACCATATGCTCGAGTTCGTCGTCCAATTCCTATCATATTATGAGAACAAATCATTACTTTATATATATACCCAAAATTTGGTTCGATTACGGTTAAGCAAAATATTTTTTTCATAAAATTGAACTATTCAGTAATCGAACCAATATCTGAATTCGATTCGATTCAATTTTCAATTAAAAACTAAAATATGCTCACCCCTAATCGAGGTATCGTGCAACAGAAAACTAGTTTGCATAGAATTGTGACTAACCATCCATGTTAATGTCTATCCATCTCCTTTCTAAAAAAAATGTCTATCCATCTCCAAAATTTTGACCAAATATCATGAGTAAATTTATCAGATTACAATATATATACTATACCAAATTTATCAGATCAAAATTTTCACTGTATACTATTGACTTTCTTTTTTCAACTTACAATTTATAAAATAAAAAAGAAATGATATGAAGTTAACATGTTAAAACTTAACTCTATTTTGGTGGTGTTTTCCGCCAATATCAATGTTATATTTATCCATTTAAATTCATTAAATTTTTAAATTGTCCATTCGTAATCGTGTTATATACTTGTGGCATTTACCAATTGTTGATTTAGACTATTATAATCACACAAAATTAAATGTTTATTTGAAAAAACACAATCAAAATAACTTTAAATCCAAAAAATACTATTTTATTTATCTCGTAATTACTTGTACACTTTTTATATTGAAACGTTCAAAAATGATTATATGCACATTCTCAATATAGAAAGAACTCATAAAATTAATACCTCACATCATTGTTTTATTTTTAAGATTTTCACTCATTTTGACCCACATTTCCCCGCGACTTCCTCTCCCTTTTATTTGGTCAAATATTCCACTAAATTCATTTTTCTTAAATAATTGACGGATTAAGATATACAATTCATTATACAAAAATTAAGTTTAAATTATGATTGTATCAATATTATTTGTGAATCTGTTTCACTGTAAATTTTCCCCTTTTCTTTTTTATTGTTCCTATATCACACAATAATTTATTATTTTATCACTCATAATCACATCAACAAGAGTATATATTGTTATTCTAAAAAAGAGAGGAGTAGGACGGAGGCGAGGATCGGGTCAACCATGATGTTTAGGTGAATAAACCGAAAAAGGTGAATCGAAAGAGGGGTAAGTCCGTAATTTAATGACCCAACTGCCCACTTCCCTCATAAAATTTGATTTCTTTCACGTCGCCTTTGCTGTTGAATTGCAGTTGCTTTTATTTTCACATCCGCGTCTCTTTGTGTCTATATATTAACCCCATCTCATTTCGCATTTCCCCTTTATTTGTTCTCCTCTCAAACCAAGAATCTGCACCCAAAAGTATAGAATGAGAACCAGAACAGGGATTTCTTATACCAAGAGAAGGAAAGTCGAGGAGGTCGCCGACGGTGACCGAATCGGCTGCCGGAAAAAAGTGAGAGTTTCCGCGGATATCGACGCCGGAGGATGTGATTTCTTTGATGCTTTGCCGGACGATCTGGTGCTCTCTATTCTCTGCAAGCTCAGCTCCACCGCCCGTTGCCCTGCCGATTTCATCAATGTTCTCATAACGTATGCTTTATTTCCTTTTAGAAATTTCAATATAGTAACATCGTTTTTCACGCCTTTTTTTTTTTTTTTCCGTTGAAATCCGTTTTGTTTGCATTGGTGGAAAATGGAAATATTGTTATGGATTTGTGTAAAGTTTGTTTAGTAAAACACACAGAATATTTTTCCAATTTCACGGTTTCTCCATGAATCTGACTTATTGCAATTATCAACAGTTGCAAAAGACTGAATGGATTAGGCCTCAATTCACAAGTGTTATCCAAAGCCTCGCGAGGAATGCTCGCCGTAAAGGCTAACAACTGGTCGGAATCCGCTCACCGCTTCCTCAAACTCTGCGCCGATATGGGAAATGTCGAAGCCTGTTACACTCTCGGAATGGTTAGCATTTTCATTCTGCTTCAAATATATATATGTACATCGAACGCTGAGATTTATCACAATTGGCACAGATTCGATTCTACTGTTTGCAAAAACGAGGAAGCGGAGCATCGTTAATGGCGAAAGCGGCGATTGCCTCTCACGCGCCGTCACTCTACTCTCTCGCCGTCATCCAGTTCAACGGGAGCGGAGGTTCCAAAAACGACAAGGACCTGCGAGCCGGCGTCGCATTGTGCGCACGCGCTGCCTTTTTAGGGCACATCGACGCTCTCCGGGAGCTCGGACACTGCCTGCAGGACGGATACGGCGTGAAGAAAAACATCAGCGAGGGGCGGCGATTTTTAATCCAGGCGAACGCGCGTGAGTTGGTGTCCGTCTTAGGTGCGTGGCCGTCGTGGAATGACGGAGGCGCGTGTCCATTGTTGAGTGATTTCGGGTGTAATGTGCCGTCTCCGGCGGTTCACCCGGCGAATGAATTTTTATCGGAGTGGTTTGCGGACCGGAGTGGACCGGTTCTCCGGGTGTGTTGTCACTCGGGTTGTGGTAGACCGGAGACGCGGAGGCACGAGTTTCGTCGGTGTAGTGTGTGCGGAGTAGTGAATTACTGCTCACGTGCTTGTCAGGCGCTGGATTGGAAACTGCGCCATAAGGTGGAGTGCGCACCCGTGGATGACGACGAGATTGACGGTAACGGCAACAATGGGGAGCCTATGGAGGAGAGTTAACGGCGGAGTGCAGGACTGTGACGGTAACGGCACGGGAGTCTTCTTGAGGGAGATTTGGGGGAATTGAATTATATTTTGTCTTGTTCATTTAATTGAATAGCGATTAACGAATGTGAAGCGGTTTTTAGCAACATTTTACTCTGCCCGCTTATCTACATTTTTATTTAAATACTTCTACCATCAAAAGTTTTCTTACTTTTTTATTATACTTTTTTAAAAATATTTTTTTTAAAAATTATATTTTAATTATAAAATATATAAAATAAATGTACTCTTTAGTCTTTATGAAATATTAAAAAAAGAAAAAGAAGAAATGAATATTTTAAATATTAGCAGATTAGCAGGGTATGGATCATAACACACATTTTAAATATTTTTATACTAACAAATTCATTCTACTTTGTTGCTAGATTAAGTAAGAAATAATGGGTAGAGTTTTTTTGAGATATAGTTTTATAAAATTATATAAATAATGTAAATAAAAAGGTAGATTTTAGCTAGACATGTTCAACGGTTAAAAATCGTCGGTTTTGAAAATTATGAATTGAAATCAAATCGTTTTCATTCATATTTAAAAAAAAATAAACTACTATATAAGAATTAGAGAAGTTAGTGTGTAAAAATGAGTTAAAATTAAGTTATTTATAGAATAATATTAAAAAAAAAGTCAAAATCGTCGAACCACCAATTTCGATTTTGAATTTTCAAAATTGAAATCCAACCTTAATTTTGAGGTTTTGGTTTGATTTATTAATTTGAAATTTTGTATTCTCTTAAAAAAATGTTTCTGCAATGTTTTTTTTATGATTTAAAACATTTATTGTAGACCTTCATCAACTCGTATATGAACTCAATTTTTTTTTTTAGAAATGCATTGAAGTGGGGAACTCAATTTACAAAAAAATGAACGAGATACATGAGATATTCACTCTTTTATGTATAAAATAAAAAAGATGGAGTTGATTTGTGTATATGTGTTAACCTAAAAGTAATGACATTTTTATGTAAAATTATAAATTTTGTGAAGATATAGTTTATTAAGAGTTTTCATTTTAAGGGGGGCTAAAGTTATTTAAAAAAAAAAAAAAAAAAGTATGAAAGTTATTGTGAAATAGAAGGAATATAATAATTGAATTTGGACTCTATTAAGAAATGAGTCAAACATTTATTATATTTAGAATTGCATTTATTTGTAAATATATTTTCCTTTTATTGTGTAAATCAATTACTTGTAATTATCACTATATATACAAGTTATACCCCACTCACCAATTCAACAGTGATCAAATTAATTGTTCACATGATATCAGCCTAAACACTACACCAAAAACCCTAACCTTAATTTCTCTCTGCCGCCTCTCTTCTCTGTCGAGCTCATCCCTCTCCCCCGACACCTCTTTGCCATGGCAGAAACACATATCCCCATGAATGTTCTCATTCATATGGTTACCGTAAAACTCTCTTCCTCCAACTATCTCATGTGGAAAAAGCAGGTTGTCCCCATGCTTATTTCTGTCGATCTTTATGGTCTTGTCCTTGTGGATGGTACATCCGCAGCCCCTGCCACCACCACCCCCACCTTTGCCGCCTGAAAACCAAAGGACCAGAAGGTCATTGTTCTTCTTTTTTCCTCTCTCACCGAGGAATCATTGGCGGAAGCCTTTGATTGTGACACTGCTCGTGATACATGTCTTGCGCTAGAGGATGCTTTCAGCCACTCCTCTCAGTCCCGTACCACTTAACTTCGTGAGGAACTTCTCCTCCTCAAATGTGATTCCCTCTCCGTTGTTGAATATTGTTTGTCCCTGAACGAGTAGAGAATGAGTTTAAAGTCTAGAGAGAAGGGGTGAGTAGACTTTAAAACTTTTTCTAAACAGAGTTGTATGTTACTCAGCTGATATACTTAGTCTGTTGGATTGGCTAGTGTGTTGAATGCTGATCCAACTTACTGAATACTCTGTTGAATATAGATTGCGGAATAGTATGGGCCCTTTGTTTTGACTCGTTCGTTTAATAATGAAAAACCTTTTAACCAATTTAAGATGCTCGACTGACTTGATGTCTGCTGGTTTTGAACACTTCTTGTTTGACTATTTTCAAAATCACTTGTAAAACAGTATGCAGTATGAATAATAAGAGTATTGAGTACATAATTGAAATTACAATAAAGTAAATAACACCAGGGGTTATAGTGGTTCGGATATTCAATTCTACATCCACTCCCACGATCTGCTCGTGGTGTTAATCCTTTAATCACCAAATCAAAGGGGCTTGTCCTTTATAGTCCCAAGGGGAGGACTTTGAGACCTGAGCAATCACCAAATTGCTACGGTCTCCACAAGTGTTTATGAGCACTTGTACTCTTACAAGTTTTACAACTGAAACCTTATACTGGTTAGAGTGTTTGGGTTTGGGTTGTTTTGATCTATCTCCAACTAATGGTTCAAGCAACGTATTGCTTAACCACTATGCCTAAACCAAATGATATGTAGATTACAATCTGGGTTCGATTTGTTGTTGGTGAGGAAACTAGTAAGTTTAAAACAGGCTTGAAGAACTTCTCTTGAATGCTCTTTGCTTCAGTCAGTTGGGTGTGTTCTTCATAAAGCTTTGATAATTGCGTATAGTTTCCGTGATCCTCACTTTGAATTGATCTTGTATTTATAGGACTAATTCTCAATCAACTAGCCGTTTGGAGAAACTAGTCATTGTGATTATCCTTAATTGTAGCGTAATCTCTTGATTGTTTCTTGATTGATACTGATTCCACCAAATTTGGAACTTGCCTTCTTTGGATGTGGAAAGTCAATGTATTCGAGATTTACACTTAGTTTTTCATGCAGATTTCTAGTCGGCTGATCTTGTACTCGTCTGATTTTAGTACTCGTCTGATCTGGTACTTGATCTCGTCTGATACATTATCTGATTTGATCTTATAAGTGCAGTAGCCTATCTGTCATGAAGTAATCTTCTGATCTGATTTTGATATCAGCTGAGTATAACTCATCTGATTTTGTATGTGTATTCTCTTCTGAATTGAATCATTCTAAGTCTTGAGAACTTAGATCAGTAGATATCTTTTAACAAGCCCATATCAGCTGACAAGGCATACAAAGGCCTTCTCATCTGATTCTTCAAACTTGGTCTTCTTTCAATCTTCAAGGTCTTCTTAGTCTTCTACAGTTCTACTCTTCAGATCTTGAGTGAGCGCGTGTAAAACCAAATATGATATCACATGATATACATACAGCTGATCTCACTGAGACTAGACTAAGGTTATGTTTACTTTTGGTTTTAAACACCATGTTTTGGATTTCAAGATCCAAAACCTGTTTTACTTCGGGATTTAAAAATCAGTTTTTCAAAATCCACTTAAAAAGCCACCCCTATCAAACATATTGATTTGACATAAAGTTATATCTATATAATATCACTTCAATTATTATAATCTTTCTCAACAATAATACTCCCTCCATCCACCAAATGTAGTCCCATGAAGGAGGGGCACAAGTTTTAAGAAAAATGTAGATAAAATAGATAAAGTAAGGGTATTATAGGGTATTGTGGGGTCCATTGTGAATAAAGTGATTGTTTGTGAATAAAGTTGATGGCAAATTGAGTAATTAAGTAATGATTGAAGGGTGATAGTTTTCATAAAATATATGGGACTACATTTGGTGGACAAAGGATATAAGGCAAATGAGACTACTTTTTGTGGACGGAGGGAGTATAATAATACAATAATATAATACATTCAATCATTACACCATCAACTAATCATTATAATCTCACCAAACAATAATATAATAATAAAAACTCATTCAATCTTACAACTTGATTTGACATAAAGTTAAATCATCTACTATTCCAAAACCCAAAAAAACCACTCATATTACTATTTATTAGGATTTAAAAAATCCAGTTTTTAAAACCACTCAAAACCTAAAGTAAACATAACCTAAGAGTTTATAAGCTTACCTATACAACCTCAGCTTAACCTATCAGATGACTAAACTATTTAAGTGTTTTGGCCATCAAAACTATTACATCATAATCATCAATACCTAAGGGGTGGGTTCATATCCCAACAAATACGGTTGTTTCTTCAAAGTCTTGTGCGACCAACTTGCCGCGATCGGAAAACCTATTGACGATTCTGACATATCGCACTTGTTCTTGTGGGACCTAGGTCCCAAATTCAGTAGCTTTGCCGATACCCGGATGACCTTCTTGCCCATCCCCTCATTCCATGACTTGTTGCATATGAACAAGCCCGCTGATCCAGTTGAGCCTTCCCTAGTTGCCTTATATGCTCGCGGTTAGCCTCCTGCTCGTTCTCAGTCTCGCGACCATGCGGGTGGTCGCTCTTGTGACTATCACCGTGGCGGTCGCGAGAGGCGAAAATCGTACGTCCCTCGCTATCAGATCTGTCGTGGAGAGCATTATGCCAACAAATGTCCCCAGCGCTTTGTTCGCTCTTCCGATTCTCGTCATGTCGACTCTCCCTTTGGTCGCTCCTCTGCTCGGCCATCCGAGGACTCATCTGCCAGCCTTGCCCAAGCTTTTCACTCGGCCTGCACTGTCTCCTCGCCGTCCACCTCAGACTGGTATGTGGACTTCGGGGCATCGGCCCACATGACCTGCAATGTATCTAACCTCGACTCCTCTACACCCTATACTGGTAATGTCCAAGTGATTGTCGGTAATGGTAATTCTTTACACATCTCTCGTGTTGGGTCACATACCTTTTCTAAAGATATTGGCCTCTTGGATGTTCTTGTTGTTCCCCATATCACTAAGAATCTGTTATCTATTAGCAAACTCACGTCTGATTATCCAGTTGATGTTTGCTTTTCTAATAAGTCGTTTTTCGTTCAGAATCGGGCTACGAAGGAAGTGGTGGCTCAGGGTCGATGTGAATAGGGACTATACGTGTTGGAGAGGGCATTCCCAGTCTTGATCGTTGCTTTGAAACCTAGTGTTGCTAAAGCTTCTTTTGATTTGTGGCATTCTCATTTGGGGCATGTCCCGTTTGATGTTATTAAAGACTTGAATAGACTAGGCCATCTATTTGTTATTTCCATTTTGCCATACCCTACTGTTTGCACCTCTTGCCAGTTGTCCAAGAGTAAACGATTGTCTTTTGTTACCAATGAAAAACGTGCTTCTGTTATTCTTGACTTGGTACATTGTGATCTTTGGGGTCCCGCTCCCGTTACTACTTTATTTGGTTTTAGATATTATGCTGTGTTCGTCGATGATTACTCTCGTTTCTCATGGTTGTATCCTCTCCGTGCTAAATCTGAATTTTTTGACATCTTAGTCACTTTTCACAAGTTTGTGTGCAACCAGTTCTCCACAAATCTAAAAGGCTTTCAGAGTGATGGTGGTATTGAGTTCATTAACAAGGTTGTTCGCTCCTTCATGGCACAACATGGCATCTCGCATCGTGTCTCGTGCCCATACACACTACAACAAAATGGTCGAGCTGAGCGTAAGCATTGTCACATCATTGAAACCGGCCTCTCCATACTTTTCATGCTCGCGCCCCGTCCGAATTTTGGTTCGATGCTTTTTCCACTACAGTTCACTTTGTAAATCGCCTTCCCTCCTCGGTTTTGGGTGGCTTATCGCCATTTCAGGTCCTATTCGACATTGTGCCTCTCTATGGGAATTTTATGCCATTTGGGTGCCGTGTGTTTCCATATCTCCAAGACTATGTCTTGAACAAGTTATCTCCTCGTAGTCACCCGTGCATTTTTTTGGGTTACAGTAGTCAACACAAGGGTTTTCGGTGCTTTGATCCTTCCTCATCCCGACTCTTTTTTACTCGTCATGCAAAATTTGATGAAGGGTGCTTTCCTTTTTCAGGTTCTGATCGACCTTTGCCGACCACATCTATGGTCACGTCTTTTTTGGACATTGAGTTAGACTCCTCGCCTAGCCCCTCGGACATAACCGGCCATGATCGGCCCATGCCGACCACCCTTTGTTCGGCTTGTACATCTGCCCCTGGCGAGGACCGACAAACTCCTCTTGCTCTAATCGAGGTACAACCTTCCCCTCCTGCTTCGGACGAGCACCCTCTACCGACCACTGATCTTCCGGCGCTGCGACCATCTCCCTCTCATCCGATGGTCACGCGAGGAAAATCTGGGATTTTAAAGCCTAAGTATCCGATCAACTTGGCTTCCAAAACTTTAATTTGTGCTCTCTCCGCCTCCTCGGAGCCTCGTGGTTTTAAGTCCGCTGCTAAATCACCCGATTGGTTGGCTGCAATGTAGGAGGAGATTAACGCGTTGCGCGTCAACAATACTTGGGACCTTGTTCCTCGCCCTCGGGACGCGAACATCGTTGGTTCTAAATGGGTTTTTCGAACCAAGTTCAAATCTGATGGCTCGATTGAGAGACACAAAGCCCGCTTCGTCACTCAGGGGTTCACCCAGATTCCTGGCACATATTTCTCTCACACTTTCAGTTCGGTTGTCAAGGCGGCCACCGTCCGTGTCATCCTAGCCCTTTCTGTTCGCCACAACTGGCCGCTTCACCAGCTTGATGTCAAGAATGCTTTTCTCAATGGCTATCTTCAGAAACCAGTATTTATGGCACAACCCCCTGGATTTGTCGATCCTCGGCTACCGGATCATGTCTGCAAATTAAAGAAGGCCTTGTATGGTCTTCGCCAGGCCTCCTTAGCTTGGTTCCAGCGGTTCAGCTCCTTTCTGCTCGGCCTTGGTTTCCACGAGTGTAAGTCTGATTCCTCGCTATTTTACCCCTTTAAGGGATCTTCTGTAGTATATCTCCTTCTGTACGTGTATGACATCACTATTACGGGTAATGACCCATCCACTCTTGCTCGCTTCATTCATCGATCACACAAGGAGTTCGCCCTCAAGGATTTTGGTCGGCTTAACTACTTTTTGGGGTTGGAAATATCTTATTCTTCTTCGGGTTTATTTGTTGGGCAATCCAAATATCCTCTAGAAATTCTTCAGCGAGCAGATTTTTAGGACTCTAAGCCCATTGCTACTCCCTTGGCTACGGGCGAGACACTTGTCAGCACCGGTCAACCCTTCTCGGATCTTACTCTTTATCGCTCCCTGGTCGGCGCGCTGCAGTATCTCACAATTATTCGCCCCGATCTCTCGTTTTCAGTGAACCATGTCAGCCAGTTTCTCCATGCGCTTACCATTGATCACTTCTCGGTAGTAAAGAGGATTCTCCGCTTTGTCAAACACACCATCAGTTACGGTCTCTCTTTTACTCGCCGACCAGACTCCTCCATGGTCGCATACTCCGACGCTGACTAGGCTTGTTGTGTCGAGACTCATCGTTCCACTTATGGTTACTCTATCTTCTTAGGTGGAAATGTTGTGTCTTGGAGTGCCAAGAAACAACCTAATGTTGCTGGCTCAAGTTGTGAATCGGAGTATCGCACCTTAGCCAATGCCGCTGCCGAGGTTATTTGGCTCACTAACCTACTTTGCGAGCTTCGTGTTCCTTCACCTGCTCGCCCAAGACTTCTCTCGGACAACAACAATGCTCTCTTCCTCAGTCAAAATCCGGTGGATTACAAACGGGCAAAGTACATCGACATCGACTATCACTTTGTTCGCGAACTTGTAACCGCTGGCAAGCTATCGACCCGGTTTGTTCCCACGCATCTTCAGTTGGCCGACATCTTCACGAAGAGCCTTCCTCGCCCGGCATTTGAGTTTCTTCGTTCCAAGTTTTGTATTTTTCCACATCCCACGTAACGCTTGAAGGGGATATTAAGGAATGAGTCAAACATTCCTTATATTTAGAAATCACATTTATTTGTAAATATATTTTCCTTTTATTGTGTAAATCAATTACTTGGATCACTATATATACAAATTATACCCCACTCACCAATTCAACTGTGATCAAATTCATTGTTCACAGACTCTCTGTTGTACATATGGGTCCAACATATCCAATGTAAATCTTCAACCCTATGTTTGTTTTGGAATGGGAAATCCGGATTTGAGATTTTGAGATTTCACCCATGTTCTAGTTTGAAATTTAGATTTAGGATATTAAAATCCTATCCTACAAATATGTATAAATCCTACAAAAGTCAACCTTATAAATACCTACTGAAAGTGTGTGTGCGTGCGATATCAGAGGTGTTGTTAGTCGTGTTGGCACTGTCCTAACAACATTAAGCAGCGGAAGTTAAAATGCACTTTGGAAAATGGAAGTATTCAAAATTTGCGTAGATTATAAAATAATCTACGCTATTCACTATATAAAAATATGTGAAACAGATTACAACCTCTTAGAGGTGTACAATTATACTTCGAATGAGTGTATACGATTTACTAGAACCTATGAAACTATCTCTCATTGATCTATGCATAAAACTCTAGTAAATAAGATTATGATCTACACACTATTATTCGGGTTTACAATAGTATGAAAATCTACAAGAAGAAACAATAATATTCCTAACTAGAAGCGTATACGCATTCAATAGACTAGTAATCAAGATTTAACTTTTCTTCTTTTGTGTCTTGTGTTGAGGCAACTACGATATTTATAGGCATCATGGACGAATTGCCTTCAACTCCTATGATCATCACATCTGTGAGATCAAGCGGTTATGAATACCTATGTTTAGTAACTTTTCACTCATATACAACTGCGTGACCTGGTGTTGCCCATGTCTTCTAACTGCATTAGGGACATTACTAAACAACAAGTGTAAGATAGGAGTTAGTGAAAAAAGGAAGGGCAAATTCCTATGTTGCTATAAGTGTTGGAAACATTAGTTACAACACTCGACTGTTAGTGTTGGATCATTATACAAAACACTTATTTCAATATCAACACCTACAAACCCTATATAGATACATATAAAACCTATATAAACACTTATAATTATATACTATAAAGTTAAATCATATCATACTTAAATCCCAAAAAGAACACAAAGCACATGAAGCATTAGGATTTGAAATCCACTAAATTTTGAAATCTGGATTTCAAAATCCTCAAAATTTCAAAACAAACACCCCCTTAGTATCTCATTCAATTCAATCCAATGATTATAAAAATAAAATTCAAGAGTCCCCCCTTCCCAAAAAAAAAAAGATTTTGTCTTGACCACAAAGGGAATTCAAATCCATAACAAATATGGCATTTTTGAATTATTTTGAAATAATAAAAATTTATAAATATCTAGATAACGTAAAAGAATTTTCATTTTTTCATTGGAAGGGGATTATGAGGGCTTCTTCATGGGCATTCTTTCAATTTTGTAGATTTTTTTCCACCATCATGTGTAAGCTCGACAATTAATAAAAAAAAGAAAGAGGTTATTTGCATTTTGATGTGAGTAGAGGTGTCATCACACTCGTATGCCAAAGTCTTGAAGTTCTTTAGGTAAGAGATCATCTAGGACCTCTTGCGTGAAAGAAGAACCTCCCGGCCTAACACCATGAGATGTTGTCTTTTCATACCCTTTCTTCATCTCCTCCATTTCTTTCTTTAGAGCAATGATTTATGTATCAACACTTTCTCTAGTAATTAATTGAATGTAATCTTCCTCCGAACTATCCTCATCCTCGGCCCCTCACTGGATCAACAATATTATCTCTTTTTTCCTCCAACTCTAAGGGGATCTAGTAGAGGGACGAAAGTTGATTCATCCATCTGGACTACCTTTGTAGCAACCAATAGGGGCTGGTAACCCCTCCATAGATGGATCATTACTAAGAGGCGGAGTGGACAACTCCGTTCTAACATTCATAGTTTGTGGGGTCAGAGAAGTTCTCATACTGGCCAGAGCGTGATTAACAAACACTTAATCACAAATTCACTTTCTTATGGCTAAGAGGAAATATCAGATCACTAAGTTGTCAAGTGCATAGGAATGTAGACCATATTTTCAAAATCCTCCCTTAGACCTCGAGGTGTTTTGTCTTCGTCTGAATAACGTTGACCTACAAAATAGGGTTGGAGAGAGCTCCTGCAACGACCCTTTGATTCTCAAGTCAATAAAAAATGCTAGAGAGAGAGAGAGAAATATAGAGTAAGAAATAATATCATCTTGTTTCCTTAGGATATTCCACAAAGTAACACTTTCCACCTTTGAATTCCAATTTATCATTGAGCATCTTCTTCACATATGCAGGACAACCCCACGTCTTGATATGTGAAAATAATGACTTCTTACCATACCATAAGTCGTATCGTGTCCGATCAATTAATTTAGATGGAATCCTATTCAAAATGTAGATTGAAGTTTGGAGTGTGCAACCCCAAAAGGATGTGGGAAGAGAGGAGAAACTCATCATTAACCTTGCCATGTCTAACAAAGTTCAGTTCCTCCTTTTAAACACACCATTCATCTGTGGTGTTCCGGGAGGTATCCATTGTGATTGGACTTCATGTAACTTTAAATAATCTAGGAACTCATGGATAAGGTATTCACCCCTTAAATCCAATTGAAGAGTCTTAATATTCTTACTAAGTTGTTTCTCTACTTCCGTTTTGTACTCCTTAAAGTTCTCAAAGGCATTAAATTTGTGTTTGATAAGATACATGTATTCATACCTAGAAAGGTCATTAGTAAAATGAATGAAGTATCTGAAACCACCCATTACTAGAGTGGGTAGCAGTCCATATATATACACTATTGTGAATTAACTCTAGTGTTTCATTGGCTTATATCGACCCTTTCCCAAAAAAGGGTTTGTTGTTCATTTTCCTTTGAGACAAGATTCACAATTTCTGTATGAATCCAAGTCAAATAGGGTTAAGTAGTCCAACTTTTTTAACCTTGCAATTCTATTCTCATTGGCATGAGTCCAACTTTCGTAATCCAAGTCTCATGTTTTATGTGCATTAACAATATAATATCCATATTTTAAAAAATATAAACCATTCACAAGAGAGTCATTTCCACAAATATTACTAGTTCATGTAAAATAACAACTACTATTAGAAAAAAATGGATTGAAAAAAATTCAATGTCTAGCATTGGAATGAAAAATAATGTTTCTAGTAATAGATGAAATGAAATAACAATTTTTAAGTTCTAATCTAAAACCACTAGATAAGTCTATACTATATATATCCTTACACATTCATCAACAAGTCGTGCTCCACTTTTCACGCATAGGCCGAGTTCACCCGGTCTAACCTCTCTACTTTTCCTAAGGCTACACATTCGTACAATGTGTGAGCCACATTCGATGTCTAATATCCAACATGTAGAATTGTTAGTTGACATATTTATCTAAATAACAACGTGTCTTCCTTCATGCAACTAGAACCTTGCAATCTTTCTTCCAGTGTCCATTGTCCTTACACTAGAGGCGTACATCCTTATCTACCACTTTCTCTTTCTTCTAAACACTACTCTTAGGCTTTAAGGAATTGGACTTAACATTATTTGTTTGCCTTGTTCCTCAGCTTCTTCTTCATCTTAAGGTCAGATCTAGTAGATGATGAGCTCACCATGAGCATAATCCTTTACTTAGAAGTAATTTGGTTCATTTTATAGTTCGCTATGAAGAGATAGAAAATGAATCAATAAATGATTGAAGAATAGTATAAATGGAAACATCGTCCCCTAGGTTGATGCTTAGGGTTCCTAGTTTCTCAATCAACCCTATCATTTTCAAAACATAAGGTGAAACCTTATCTCCTTCAGAAATTCTAGACCTGAACAGATCTCTCATGAACTTATATTTTTTAGAACAAGATTTAGAGTTAAATAGATCTTAATTAAATGCTTGAGCATCTAAAAGGAATTCATGTTCTCATATTGCCTCTAAAACTCAAGGTTAATACCAAGCAATATTACACATTGCGACTGTCTTGCATCATCTTGATGCCAAACAAAATAGCTATCTACATACATGGGCTCTAAAACCCATGTATCTATTTTATTTCACTATATAAACACCTATAGATAAAAATATTACCGTCATAATATTTCTTCACTTCTCTGAAGGAGTTCACTTAGAGAATCTCAAACAGAATTGTGAGAATTGAGAATTTTGCTTACAAAACATTGTAATGATTAATTATCGTTTTAATTATCCTCGTTTTATGTTATACAACCATATCAGATTCGTTGTTGGTGATTTTTTTAACTTCTACTAGTGTTCGTATTTTGAGAACCCAACACTCCTCATGCCCGAGCTATCCTGCACATCCCCTTCAACCATGTCAACATCTCGCACACGTTCTGTAAGCGAGCCGAGACCAACAACTCCCCTGTAAATTTCAAGATCAATCGTAGTTCTCCGCAAAAGTGACCATCCTATCGACTGTGAACTATTTTGTTACCGCTCTACAGTCGGGCATAAGAGATAGGCGTGACCGGATAGTCGATAAGTACACCTCTTTCAAAACTGTGTGAGCCAAAATAAAATTCCCAAATTAAGCCCTAATGCACCATGATTTGAGATGAACCCCGCATAAACACCACCACGTAGAAATTCGAAGACTAACGAATCATAGCATTTTCTACAAAAACTCTCCAAGACGGCTCACTTTAGGTAAGGATCCCTTATCAAATGGAGAAGGGACACAAAATTTTCTTAATTGCATCTACTTTTATTCAACTTATATGTTTATGAAAATAAAAAATCAAGTTGATGATATATTTTTAAGTGAATAAACAGGAGAGGAGATGATAAAGAAAGAAACTATGTTGTATCGATGTTGGGGGTATAATTGAGAATAAAAAGAGCATATCACATGAAGTGTGGTCATGTTTTGATTTTCATGAAGAGAAGCATAGATTCTCCCATTGTGTTGTACATATACTTGTGTCCTCTATGTTTGATGTGTCATTATATTGTCACTTATTTGGTGTAAGAATTAGATATTATAATTTTCTTGTGTACTATTACTATGCCAAATTAAATTCAGTATAATTAGTACACCATCACTAAGATTCTTGGAGTTTGTATATTTGATTTATATATATAGGAAGAAATGCTAAAAGAAAGAGTTTTTTTTTTCTTTTTTATGTAAATCAATTTTATATTTTTAGTAAAATAGATTTACAACTCTTACTTTATAATATACTCCTAGTCTCTTACTTAAAAATTTATAACTTTTGGGCATGCATTTGAATATATGAATTATTTATTAGTATTTTGAGAGATAAAGTGAAGGTAGTAAATTTTTTTGATGTAATATTGTAATATTTTAAGGGGATAATTAAAATGTTGTTTTGCTATTTTAAGTATGACTCATTAAGTAAGAGACGTCAAAAATAGAAAAAAACGGGAATAAGTAGGAGACGAAGGGATTAACAATTAGTACTTTTGAATAAAATTTGTACTCCCTCCGTCCCGAATTAACTTTCATACTTACTGTTCAACCCCTTTTAAAAAAATATTATACTCCCTCCGTCCCGTGATTATTTGCACACTTTCTTTATTTGGACGTCCCAAAATTACTTGCACACTCTTAATATGGAAATACCCCACAAAATTAATACCCTCCCAACATCATTTTATTTTCAAAATTGCCACCATCTTTTTACATACATTTTACTTTACACCTCATCATATCCACTTTACACCTCACCAAATCACCTAAAATACCCCTCCTTTATCTTACATCACCAATCACAAAATTCACTTTTCTTAAACAACGTGCCGATCAAACCGTGCAAGTAATCCTGGGACGGAGGGAGTAATAAATAGAATTTTTAGATATAATTTTATAAAAAAAAATAAATAAGTGAGTTGACTTGTGTGTATGTATGTATCATAAAAATAAGGACATTAAATATAATGTTTTAGATATCGTATGGATGGAGTTTCTAAAGGACCGAAAAAGTAGGTGTGAAAGTTAATACGGGATGGAGGGAGTAATAAATTTTTAACGAAATAACTACTACATTCGTCTCAAGACGACTTGTACAATTTGACCGACAAAATTTTTAAGAAAATGGGATTTAGTGGTTGGTGATGTAAGATAAAAGAGAGGTATTTTAGGTAATTTGGTGAACTGTAAAGTGGGGTGAGGTGTAAAGTAAAAAATATGTAAAAAAATGCTTGATAATTTTGAAAATAAAATGATGTTGGAAGAGTATTAATTTTATAGGGTATTTTCATATTAAGAGTGTACAAGTAATTATGAGACATTCTAATAAAAAAAGTGTGCAAGTAATCACGGGAATCACGAAACGGAATGAATACTTTTTTTAAATACACACGTATAAAATGAAAAAAAAGGACGTAAATGCTATATAAATTAGACAAGAAAGAACGTAAATTTAAAAAGTAAAAATAAGAAGGATACAAACTCGATCGTCATAAATTACAGGACGTAAAATAATATTTTCTATGTAAATATTGATTTCCAAAAGAAAAAGAAATATTGAAAAATGAGAAAAAAAAAATGAAAAGGGATCCTAGGTTGCAAGTAGAGTGAAGGGAAGTTGGTGTTTCTCTTTTCAGCCGTACCACTCTATGTTTGGTCCAAAAATGTGAAGTAGTAATAAGTGATTGACCAAAGCATCATATCATATTATTAATGAGGTGAGAGGGAATAATAATAATAATAAAAAATGGATTGAAAAGCAGGTAAAGGTAAAGTTGAAGATTGAGAGAAGAGAAGTGCATTTTGGTTACTTTATCCCCTCAAAATAAAGCAATCAAAGAATAAAGGCAAATTGCTTATTAGATGTGTAATTGTCGATAGATTTAAATCTCATTTTTATTTCATAAATACTTATATGAAATATTTTATAAAAAAAATATTGATAAATTTGAAGCAAATTTTTGTGTGTTAAATTCGAGGCAACGCAGGTTAAATTAATTAAAATATACTATAATTTTACTAAATAATCAAAACTATGTTACTACATTATTAAAATATTATCAATACAAGGCCAAAAATGTATTACAACAAGTCCAAAAATATTTCGAACACCTAATTTTTTAGGTAAATTCTCCATAATATTTTTTGACATTTAGTAGTACACTTTTGTTCTTATAGTGATAATGCTTTGACCTTTTAGTAACAATATATTAATCATGTAGTAAACCACCTGCATGCAATCCGTAAAATTTTTGAAAATTCGAATCCAAACTTTTAATCCACGATTTTTCTTTTAAAATATATTAATTAAAGATATTTTATGTGAAATATTTTACGCAAGTGTTCCTCTTTTTATTTTTTATCTTCTATTATTTCACTTGAGATCGTTTTTGCTGCTTTTACTTTTTAATTTCGAAAAGTTAAAAAGAAAGAACCCTAGCGAGAATTGTCTAACAACGTGAAGGTAAAACAAGTGTTTTTAAATAGATGTTAAGAAAGTAAAGACATCCATCGTCATAGAGTTTTAGAGAGAAGGAGAGCTTCTCTCTAGAGAGTTGCTCCTCCCCTTCTCCGTCGCCGATCCGTCTTCGGTCCGTCGTCTCCGTCATCGTCTCTGTGCCGTTCATATCTCCGTCCCTGTCTCCGTCATCGTTTCTATTCCGCCGTTGACCAGAAGTCGATTCGCCGCCGCCATCAGCCTAGTCTCTGATTTCATTTTTTTTGGTTTTTCTTGCAAGATCTAAGACCAGATCTTCAGATCTACGCTTTTCTTCGCCGGACGCCGTCGTCGTCGCCGCTCCGCCGCCGCCATTTGCCGCCGCCGCTCCGCCGTCGCCACCGGCGATCTGGTTGTTCCAGTTTTTATTTCTTTCTTTTATGTAGATATTTGCTTTTTCTTGTGAGGGATCAACACAGAAAATATTCTAAACACATAAAATATTCTAACGGAGCCACGGTGACCGTTCGGGTATTTCTGTGTTGATCTCGTTTACTGTTTTATAGGTTTTTTTGTGCTTGATTAGTATAGTGTTTTAGTTGTTGCTTTTTGTTTCTGCTGCTGCGTCTCGTTTTTTCAGTTTTCGTGTTATGGGTCTTTGTTGTAGTTGTGGGTCTGCTTTTTTTTATGGTTGGGCTCGTCGAGATGGTTTCGAGAGCCCTGGTATTCTGATTCGGATTCTAGGGATACAGTACTTGGTGGAACTTTGCTTGTTTCTTCTGTTTTCTATTCTTGACATGAGAACACCTTAGTGTGGGGTTGTCTCGTTGAAAGATTGAAGACCTGGGCACCATTTTAGAAGGCAAAGGGAAACTCGTCTTTCCTCTTCTCATGATAGGAGTGGACGGCGATACTAAGGTTTGAAGATTAAGAGCTTGAGTTAGGGATTTGTAATCTAATTATTGTATGATCTTGTAAACCCCCCATCAAAAAAAAAGAAAAAGAAAGTAAAGACATTCACAAACACCTCATATATATATGTACTAATTTATTAAAATATTTTATTTTTCGAATCTCATAATCTGTTACTATAATGTCAAAGTATTATCACTACAAGACCAAAAGTTTATTACTATATGTCTAAAAATATTTTGACAAATTCATCCAAAAAAATTACGGCATGATTGATATGATTGAATGGAATTGTGGCTGAATGGAATGAACTCGTGAATGGAATGAAGGGCTGAATGGAATGACATATGAATAGTCATTCTTATTGGTATGGATCAGGAATGAAATGGGAGTATTATATAAATTTCAAACAATAATAATATTATTATTAATTATAATTATTACTAGGTCTTTAATACTCACATATATTTTTATTATTTTCGATTTTTAATACTCCGTATAATAATAATATTTATTACTTTTATATATTTTTATTATTTTTATATTGGTATTTAATAATAATATCTATAATTTTAAATATATTTTTTATAATACTTTTTTTTTATATTTAAATGATAATATTTTTATTAAATAATAATATTATTTTTTTATAATTATTTAAGATAATTAATATTATATAAAATATTTTTATTTTTATTAATATGTTGTGAATTATTATTTATATTATTAAAATATTTTTTTATTTTTTTATTAAATAATGTTATTATTATTTTTACAATTATAATTATTAATAATTATTGTTGTTTGTTATTTTTTGGAAGTATAAAATAATGTTGTTAAAATAAAAAAATAAGTTATGATATTTTTGTAAATTTTTTTTTTTTAAAAACTAATTCCAAAAGATATAGGAATAGCTAAAACCACGGGGTATGAGAGGAATCACCATTCCCTAAATTGAGGAATGATCATTCCATTTGGAATGAACATTCCTAATTTAAAAACATACCAATCAGGACATTTGGAATAGAATTAAAAATGGTCATTCCATTCCCACCTCATTCCTGCATACCAATCATGTCGTTAAGTGTCTAGAATATTATTGGACATGGAGTTATACACTTTTGACATTTTAGTTATACAATTTTGGTTATGTAGTTTTAGTCATGAGTCAAAAATATTCTAGCAATTTTGCAAAAATAAATAAATATATAAGTGTCAAGAATATTTTTGAACTTGTACTAATACACTTTTGATCTCGTAGTAATAAAAATTTGGTTTTGTAGTAACACAGTTTTTCTCATGTAGTAAGATAATATTTGAAAGAGAAAAAATATTTTAATTAAAATTGAAGCGCTTTTACTCACAAATTTTAATTTAAATTTATCTTAATTGATCAATATATTACATACAAGTTTTCGTGAAAAAAAAATTAAGTGCTCTCCTACTTTGTAGGCATTTAAATTCAACGCTTGTGAGGAGCTTACTAATTGTAAGCAGATTATTTGGATGGGACATGTGATTTTAAATAATTACGGAGTAATTCATAAATTTTATTTAGAATATTTAATAATCGTTATATATATATATATATATATATATATATGTGTGGGACTAGGGGTGGGAATGGGTCAGACTATCCGACAGGGGCCTACGGCTCGGCCTATTAAAAATCGGTTCGGCTTGACTCGGCTCGTTTAATAAACAAGTCGGACTCAAGCTTTTTTAGAAGCCTATTTAGCTAAATAGGCCGGGCTCAAGCTCAGTGACGGACCCAAAATTTTAAAGTTGGGGGTACGACGAATAATTCAGAAATATTTTTATATAATATATATATATATATATATATATATATATATATATATATATATATGAAATTTCATAAAGTACAAACAAATTTACAATTACAAGTTACAAGGGAGTTCGTCGAGTCTTCGTTTTTTAAAAGCAATCTATGACACCATTGTTGAAAATTTGTAGGAACAAATATTTCTCAATGAAAGTGATCAAACAATCATTTAATAATTAAACACCATGCTATTTCACAACCTATTTTTAACATAAGTCGTTAATAAAAATATTCTTTTCGCACCTACAATAGTGATAAGGAGAATCAACATTAATTGATTAGTAAATAAATTGTCGAATAAATTACATGCTTCTTGTTACTCACAGGAGGTTGTCTGAAAAAGTTTTTTTAGCTCTTGGAAATTGGGGTAGATGAACATGCAAACTCACAGGAGGATGCCCAAGCACTTATACGAGAAAAGGAAAAAGGTAAGGAGATTTTTGTTGACATTGAGGGAGATGTGACACACTCACAAGAGAATGCTCAAGCACTTCAACGAAAAAGGAAAAAGGCAAGGAGATTCTCGTTGACCTTGAAGGAGATGAGCTTTGCCTTGGAATAGGAATTAAAGAAAGACAAGTTGTGCACACGTTTGATGATCTGATAGTTCGAAAGGGAATTTCTATCCGTGAAGGAAAAATCCCACAAGATGTCAGGTGTGGACGCATAGATCCTCGGACAGGTATGATTCTTAAACCACTCTCTTTTTCTGTCCCTTTTGGTTTTGAACACAGCTTCATTAAAGAACCACTTTTGGGGTTTGAGAATGGAAATGACTACCGGATTATACACTATGTCGGAAAGGATCTTACAACCTGTGATTACACTGCTTATACTGAGATCATTTATAAGGGTGAGAATCCATATGTTCCGGTGTTTGAAAAAGTAGACCTGTGATTACACTGCTTATACTGAGATCATTTATGAGGGTAACCAAGTTTCACTTATTTAATATATAATGAACCGTGTAGATTATTTTATAATCTACGCAAATTTTGAATACTTCCATCTTCCAAAGTACATTTTAATTTCCGCTGCTTAATGTTGTCAAGATAGTGCCAACACAACTGACAACACCTCTGATTTCGCATGCACACACACTTTCACCTTTGTACAGCAGGGAGATTGAGGATCAACGATTTTGACCTAACAATTCGTCAGGAAATTACTTAGTAGCCTCTGGATATGAACTTGCAAGAAAGAACGAAGAAAGAAACGCCACTCTTCAAAAAACAAGCCAATCATACAAGAATTCCCATAGGAAGATGTACCAATTCATCTGGAAGTTTAAGGTGCCTCCGAAGATCCACATTTTTAGCTGGAAGATTCTTAGTAGCACTCTTACCACTGAAGGTAATCTTTTGATCCACCAAATTCCCATTGATCCATTTTGTAGTTGTTGTGGAGCTTTCTTTGCGGACACTATCCATGCCCTTTTTACATGCCCTTTTGCTAAAAAAGTTTGGAAACGGGTTGGTCTCTGGACTCTTCTAAAAGACTGGATTAAAGGCTCTGCTATTGTATAAAGGAAAAGATTAGCACTGACCAATTTACTTTGATTTTGGTTATTGCCTGGGCCATTTGGAAAGAAAGGTGTAAATGGTCTCATTCTAGTGATCTTAATGCTAAAAGATTCAGGGCAGATAATTCCTCTGAAGTTGATTGGGCTATTGAGTACTGGTATGACTTTATTAATACTGAATCATTTTTGGTAGACCTCAATCAGTCTTATAGTAAGAAGTATGTGCCCTTTAACAAAAGGAATATGGGAAATTTGTTGTTCACTGATGTAGCCTTTGATAAGGAGAGGGGTTTCTTTGCAACGGGTTTTGTGCTTTTTGACTCTGTGAGAAATATCACATTTACTGGCGGACGTAGGATTCTAAACCCAGGTTCTTCTTTAGACGCATAATTGTTAACCATCAAACTCGGCCTTGAAGAATGTATAAATAAAGGTTTGACGGTTAACAATATTAGAACAGATTCTGCAAATGCTTTAAACGCTCTCTGGTCCGACTAAATGTTTGATGGATATGAAAATTCCATTGTTGATATCATCAAGGACATTCTAAGAACAATCCTTGTGTGGGATTGTCAACACATCTCAAGAAATCATAATGGAGCTGCTCATGCGACTGCACAATATGCTCGTAACACTTCAACAACACCTTACGATTGGTTTGAAGATAATGTTCCCCAATGTATTAAGGAGACCTGCTTTATTTCATTCTAATTACCCTCTTTGTACATTTTCAAAAAATAAAATAAAAAATACTTAGTCCACATTCTAAAAATTTGAATTTGAGGTAAAATGTTCAAATTTTATCTCTATCTTTTTACACCTTTTTTTTTACGGGTGATAATATTGTGTTGCACCTTTTAATTATATAATGTTACACTATTTGGTAATATTGTGTTGCACTTTTCAGCTACAATTCGTAGCAACTTTCCTTAATATTACATGGTCGTTTTTATTAAATTTCCCGATTAAATAAAAAAAAGACAAAAATAAAATAAAATGGGGGATAAATGCAAACCGTGTAATTCGACCTTATAAAAATGTTTATTTATTATCTAAGTTGTTGACATACTCAATAAATAAATAAGTTTCTTTTGTATATATCATATTAATTGCAAAAAATAAAGATGATCACTTGTCATCTAAGTTGTTGTCATACTCAATAAATAAATAATTTTCTTTTGTAAACATTAGTGAGAGAGATGAGTTTCGAACCATGTAAATGAACCTTAGAGACATGCTCACTTACCATTTAGACGACCGTCATACTCAATAAATGAATGATCACCTTTAGTATATAAAATAATCAATAATATTGTATTGCACTTTTAAGTTGCAGTGACTTAAAACTTTTCAGTAATATTGTTGGGATATTCATCATATCCCTAAACTTATTTTAATATGTATTAGTTTTGATGGCCAAAACCGATCATGTAATCTAATGTTAGAATATAATTTGTAATCAGAGTAGGTCATATAAGTTGTTTGTATAGAACTTATTAGTCTATGTCTTAGTTGTGTCGATCAGTTGTATGTATATCAGCTGATACCATATTTGGATTAACATGCGCTTGCTCAAGACGAGAAGAGTAGAATATTGACGACCTAGAAGTTCATAGGTGAAATCAGATGATAAGGTTCTTGTATACCTTAGTCAGCTGATAGTAGTTTCATGAGATCAATCGACTACCTATGCCAGTTGATATGGACTTCAAGCCTTAGAAGATCTTGTCAAATCTAGTACTCAAAAGGACTACTCATCTAATCGGATCTGAAAAGAGTATGCATTAAAGAGAACGCAACAACCTTAAAGACAAAGAGAATGTCGAAGCTAATTTGACAAACTCATCTGAAGACAAGACTGATAGTTTAATCAACTCAAGTTGACGTGGACCAATGAAATCATGCCAACACAACTAGTGAGTTGACTCAATACTAGGGCTCCCATGTTCGTACAATTGCATTAAATGCACATTCCTTTTATGAGAATGTTTGTACCTGAATAAGTATGAATGATCAAATCGACAAAGATGATGGCCATACTTAGAAGATTTGCTTGCAACAACTATTTTATCCAACGGCTAGTTCGTGCTCAAATCATCTATAAATACAAGGTGTTATCTAAGTGATAACTACAAAAACTTTACAAGCAATTACTCACATTAGACGAGAAAAGTTCTTCAATCAGCTTACTAAAATCTTTTAGAGTTCTCATAGAGCCAGTGTTTGATCCTGAATATCATGAGCTCCAAGTGTTGATAAAATTTGTTGTTCATCACACTAGTTGGTACTCATATAAACCAAACTATACTTCCTAAACACTAGTAATTAAGTTTTTTTTTTATAACAACCAAATTGTAAAAGTACTTGCTCTTACAATAACAAGTACTCCCTACGTCCATGAAATGTAGTCCCATTGGAGTAGGGCACATATTTTAAGAAAAAGGTAGATAAAGTAAGGGTATTGTACGGTATTGTGGGGTCCATTGTGAATAAATTGATTGTTTGTGAATAAAGTTGATGGCAATTTGAGTAATTAAGTGATGGTTGAAGGGTGATAGTTTCCATAAAGGGTATGAGACTACATTTTGTGGACAAAGAATATAAGGCAAATTGAACTACTTTTCATGGACGGAGGGAGTATAACCAATTACACTTTGGAAGTGTATTGAGATCAAAGTCTTCTCTTGGGACTATAAAGTAGCAAGCCTCCTTAAGATAAGGAATTAATATCACAATTGTGAGAGTGGACGGACGTAGGACTGGGTTTCGAACCACTATAAATCTTGTGTGTTGATTTACTTGCTTTACTTTCATATTTGTTTATCATCTGATCAAGTATTATAATATTTCATTGATAAACATAAGTTTTAAAAGAGTAAAAATCACACAAGTAACTTTTATTCACAATCAACTAATATCAAGTAAACTCTTAGCTCATACATCGATTTATAAATCATACTTTGAAAAGGTTTTCATAAAAATCACGAGTTTAAACATTTAAGGCCTACACAATTCCGCATTAACAACAAATTAGATATTTGTCCAACTGCTAAGCTAACAAGCAATCAGTAGGC
Source organism: Galeopsis tetrahit (assembly GCA_963675135.1). NCBI lineage: Eukaryota > Viridiplantae > Streptophyta > Magnoliopsida > Lamiales > Lamiaceae > Galeopsis > Galeopsis tetrahit. Next base: position 24,952,302 of record OY776134.1, read on the forward strand.
TAGTTATCTATACTTGTTGTTATATACTCGCACTCTTGAAATCAGGTCGTATTTATATTCATTAGACGACTTAACACTTCACTAAGTCTGTCACCACATTTGATCACACAAGAAAAGTTTTAAAATAAGAAAGTCTACTCACCCCCACTCCCCTCTAGACTTTCTCCCCATCATACTCATTTTAAGGTAAAGGCCCCTTAAAGCCCAAACCTCTTTAGACCACTAAGGCATTTATTCCAGGTAAGCCCACAAAGCTTAATTACCTTATTTTCAGAAATGGTGGTAGGACTAATAACCATAAAACTAAGCATGGAAAAAAAGGTTGTGATCAGCTAGGACCTTCTCAGTCAAGACAATCCCAGCCGAATGCAACCAAACCTAAGCTGAAGTTACATTCATCTCATCGTAGACCTGTTCAGTTTGCACCACCAATGTCTTATGATGTTGTGGACAAGGATCTATAAAGTACTCAAACTCAACTAAATCAGCTGACGTGGACCAATAAGAATATGCCAGCACAACTATTGAGTTGACCTTGACTAAGGTTTTAGAGATCGTACGGAAGCATTTAATGATCATACCTAAAATAGGCATGATCGTACCAGAATTGCATGAAACATCCAATCCATGAAGATCTCAAGCCCACTCTTAGATTATTTGCAACGGCTAGTTAATCTAACGGCTAGTTCCAAGCTCAAATTTTCTATAACTACAAGATGTTATCTCAGTGATAACTTACGAAAACTATACAAGCAAGAACTTACAATCATTCGAGTACCAGTTTATCAATCAGCCGACTGAAGTCATTAAAGTTCTTATAGAGCCAATGTTCGATCCTATGAATCCTATAACTCTAAGTTTCCTAACAATATAAGCCAGTATTAATATTCCATATACTTATTCTAAGCTTAGAAAAGTGTTGATTGAACTTGTTGTTCATCACACCAGATGGTACATCTATAAATCAAACCCTTCTATCTTAAAACCCTAGAAGTCTAGTTTATAACTATCCAAATTGTAAGAGTACTTGTTCTCACAATAACAAGTAGAGCCAATTGCACTCAGGTGGTGTATCGAGCTCAAAAGTCTTCTCTTGGGACTATAAAGTAGCAAAGACCTTTTTATAAGGAATTAACATCACAGTTATGGCTGTGAGAGTGGATGTAGGACTAGGGTCCGAACCACTATAAATCTTGTGTTCTTTACACTGCTTATTTGCTTATCATTTGTTTACATTGTCATAATATTTCATAAACATAAGTTTCAAGAGAGTAAAAAATCACAAATTAAGTTATCCATAATCAGCTGATATCAAATCAGTTGATAAGCTCATTGATTTATCAAAGTCATTCTTTGAAAATCTTTTCATTCAGCCCACGAGTCTAAACATTTAGTACCTACACTATTCCGCACCAACAACTAAGTAGATAGTTGTCCAACTGATCAACTAACAAACACTCAATGGGTTGATTATATATCCTTGTTGTTTTACACTCGCACTCGATCAGATCATTGTATTTGCATCAGACGACTTAGTATATCTCTAAGTTGTTACCTTATCTGATCCTTCACGAAAAGTTTTAAAAAATAATAAAGTCTATTCACCCCTCCCCTCTCTAAATTTATCCACATCATACTCGTTTATAGGGACCAACACAACCAACCCTGAAGAAAAGGATTGGAAGAGTGTAGAGTGGTGATAAGTTCCTCGAAAGAATAAGAGCGCGAGCGGAAGTATGTACCATCAACAACTTTGTCGTTGATAATAATGGAATATTGTTGTTCGATAAAACGATTTGTGTGCCTAATGACGAAGGTCTGCGAAACGAGATCCTCAAAGAAGCACATAACACACCTTACATTGTACACCCAGAAGAGATGAAGATGTACCGCGGATTGCGTAAGAACTTCTGGTGGAGAGGTATGAAACGTACCATAGCCCAATTCCTGAGAACTGAGAAGATGTGAAACTTGCCAACAAGTTAAGGAAGATCATCAACGACCATCGGGATTATTACATCCTTTGGAGATGCTAGAATGGAAATGGGAGAATGTGACCATGGTCACAGGATTCCCAAAGACGGTGAAGAATAACGGCGTTATTTGGGTTATATATAGTGGACAGACTCACAAAATAAGCTCACTTTATACTCGTCAAGATGACTTACTCGTTGGATAAGCTTGCCCAATTGTACATAAACGGAATTGTCAGACACTATTGAAAATCACACATTTCGTGAAGAAAATTTTTGTGACGTCAAAAAAGTCATCAGAGTTTGTTACTTAAAGACGACAAAATTTATTTTCCGTCATTAAAATACTAGAAATTGTGACAAAATTTAATTTTGTCACAACTTATAATTTTTTCGTCACGAATTTATAAATTACATGACGATGTTAATAAATATGTCACAATAGTAATATATGACGATTTTAATAATAATTGGTGACGAAATTCGACGTCATGAAATATATATTTTCTTGACGACTCTAATTTTTCGTCATTAATTATTAGAAATAATTAGTGATAAAATAATTTTGTCACAATAATAATTAGTGACGAATTTAATTATAATTGGTGACGGGTTTAATTATAATTGGTGACGAATTTAATTATAATGTTTGACATCATACAAAAATATATTCTCGTAACGATATTAATTTCGTCATTTATTATTCAAAATATTTAATGACGAGTTTTTTTTCATCACAATCATAATTCTTGACGATCTTAATAATAAATGGTGACGAAATTCGACGTCATAATTATTTTCGTTGTTAATTATTCCAAACTGTTAGAGTAAGAATTTGTAATCTAGTAATAGGTTTCCTAAGCTGTTTTATAAAGCTTAGAAGAGAGTTAATAGAAGTCTAAGTCTTAGTAAGTGGAATCAGCTGTAAGTATATCAGTAGATACCACATCTGTTCAACATGCGTTCGCTCAAGACTTAAAGAGTAGAAGACTAAAGACTGGAAGACACTTGAAGTTCATTAGTGAAATCAGACTGAAAGGTTCTTGTATACCTTGTTAGCTGATAATATCTACATAAGGTCAGCAGATCATAAAACACTAGCTGATATGAACTTCACCAGATCTTGTCAAAGCAAGCCTTAAAGAGCATTGAAGACTGTTAGTATGATTGATGAGATAACAAAACACATTTATTGAAGAATGCATTAATGGAAGTGAAGGCAAACATAACAGAAGACAAAGAAAATGTCGGATATCATCTGACAGACTCAAACAGAAGAAAAGACTACAAGTCTAACAATTCGGCTGATGTGGACCAATTAGAAGATGATAACACAACTATTGAGTTGACTTGGACTAGGAATCTAGAGATCTTTTCAGAGTCGTACAAGAGCATTTAATACACATTAAATGCACATTCCTTTTTAAGGTAATGTCGTACCTGAAAATCATGAGACATCAACTCCATGAAGATCTCGTCCTCAAACCTCAAAATAGAAGATTGTCTCTAACGACTAGTTCCTACATGCAATCCTCTATAAACACAAGACATTGTTCAATAGAACAATAACGGAAACTATATGCGAGATAAATCATCAGCTGATCTCAAGAACACTTAAGCATTCTGAAATCTTATATCGAGTTCCATAAAGCCTGAATTTCTATTTTATCCTTAACTCTAAGTTTTCGATCCTAAGCCCGTTTCAAGATTCATATCTTTAAAGCTTAGAAAGTGTATTCTTCACACTTAGTTGATTATAGTTATACACATATCTTTACTTTTATTTTGTAGAAAACCAAACCCCTTTGTAAAAGTACTTGTTCTTACAATAACAACTAGATCCGTATACACTAAGGAAAATGTACATCGACTTTACATCGACCAAAAGTCTCCTCTTGGGACTATAAATTTAGCAAGAACCTTTTATAATGATTAACTTCATAGTTGAGCTGTGAGAGTGGGCGTATAACAAGTTGTTCGAACCACTATAAATAATTGTGTTGTTTATTGCTTTATTATATTATTTTATTATATATTCATACGGTTACATATATAAATACATTCTTTTTCCAACAAAATCATTAGTTCCCATTTACTTCCTCTTCCTTTAATACCGAAATGACTTCATCAAATTTTTCGTCATCATTCCTTGTCCAGAAGTGGAACTACAAGCCCAGTAGATTTTACCATTTACGAAAATCTCATGTCAACAACAACAACAAGAGGCCGTCACTGTAACTTGAAGCGTCTTGTATTATTCGTCTCTGATTTAAAAACAAAATAGTAATTTTTTTTTTTTGAAATGTTTCCTAAGTCTTTAAATTTTTCAAATTTTGATTTCTATCCCATCTAAGGTTTTTTATGAGAAAATATGTTTTTGTTTTTGTGGTAATCAAATTTATTTTCCTACCTACATTTTTTTATGAGAAAATATCATTTATTTTTAGTAATCGAAATTTATCTTTCTTTTTATTATTTTCTATTAAAAACAGTTGAAGAATTCTAAAAAAAAAATCTAACATCTCATTTTTTCCTCTTTCAAATTATTTATTTGAATTCATTTTCCTATTTATAATTATTGGAGCAGGATCATGTACTAAAATTTGTGGTGAAGATTAATTGTAAACAATTCTCTAAAATTATCATTTCATATTAAGAATATTTGAGAAACTTATTCTCCTTCTTTCTTTTTTATTCTAGATATTTTTCTTTTAAGATCATTATTGCATATTTCTTGAAACGTTAGCCAAACAATCATCACCATTATTCAGATTTATCAAAGGAGTTGATTTATGCTTTCAAGTAGGAGTGCACAAAAAAATACCGGACCGGAAAAAAGACCGGAACCGGACCGGTAGTTTCCGGTCCGGACCGAATTTTTTTTCTAATTTTATTTTTTTTATATTTTTTTACTAATACACTCTCACTTATTTTTCTAAACCAAGTAATTGGTGAGGATGTGAGGTAAAATTGTTGAGATCTATTACATTTTTTCAAATATATAATTTTAACGAACATATTTAATTTATTTTTAGGGTCAAAAGATTCTTAATAATAATATAAATAAAATTCACATTGGCGTAGATTGATTTAAAATAAAGAGCAACACTTTGATTTTCATACACAAATTCATCAATATTTTTCTTGCTTCCATAAACTTGAAAAAAAAACCTAAAAAAAGGTCCAAACTCTGACCGGATTAATTACGGTCCGGTCTCCGGTCCATGCAATAGTGAAGATTCTGGTCCCGGTCCAAACCGGTCCCGTCCGATTTTGGACCGGTGTACACCCCTACTTGCAAGCTCTTTTATAGTGGGACATATAGAAACATGAAATACAAGTTTTGGAGGAAATGGAAAACTAGCCGATGGATTTTGGGAATGCTTATAAGCCTGGGTGAATTTCGCGCTCAAACCTTGTTGCCTCCGTTAGTCATGACAGATTGACTAGCAGCTGAATCAATTTTGATAGTGACCAAATCTAAAAAAAAAAAAATTAAAAAAATGTGTTTTGAAAATTTTAAAAAAAAAATTAATTAAAAATAAATCTGTAAAAAAAATGCAAGAACTTTAAAAAAATAAGGGTTAATTGCGAAAAAAAAATCATCACCTTTCATTCAGTTGCAATCTAATCTAATCCTTTGGAATAATACAATTAAATCACTAACTTTAACATTTTTTGCAAACTAGACTTCCGGGCAGCCCACCCCCTGCCCGAATGTGACTTGTCAATCCTATTTGGCTCTCTATACTTAAAACCACGTCATTTTATTAAAATTTAATTAAAAAAAACTTTAATATAGCATTAAATAAAGTCAAATATGTAATGCCATACGTTCGATTAAAAAAAAAACCCAACTAAATAAAAGAATTAAAATTATAAATTCTATTTGGCCGACTCATTCTTAATCTTCCACGCGATATCTTCTCACCCTTTTTCTCTTTTTTTTTTTCACGCGATTCTTCAACAATACTCGATCTTTTTTCAAAATCGTGATTCAATTCTTCATAACTCATACTTCTGTTACGGCCCTAATTTAAAAAATTTCCATTAAAAATGATCCTAATTTTATTTCCCCCAAATCGAACGCTTTTGAAAATAAAAATTAACATACATGTCTGCCATTAATGGACTAGTTGTGACCCCACTCTGTAACAAAGACCAAGGAGAAAAATACTGGGTTCCCTTTTTTAATTATAACATTTCGTTACAAAGGCTTGTATAACAAAACTCCCAAGAAGTAGTGTTCGCAAGTTCTTTCATCAGAGGAGAAATAGCCATTGGAGAAACTCCCAAAAAAACAGAGTATAAGAGGTTCATTTTTTCTCAGATGAGTTAATCCCAAAAAACAGAGTATATTGTAAACAAGAGAGAATAGCCAGTAAATATTTTTTTATATCTTATTGAAGTATTTAAAAAAAAAATTAATGAAAGGGAGCCAATAAAGATTGCCACGTCCGATTCGGGCAGGAAGTGGGCTGCCCTGAAGTCTAATTTGCAAAAATTGTTAAAGTTAGTGATTTAATTGTAATATTTCAAAGGTTTAGATTAAATTGCAATTGAATTAAAGGTGATAATTTTTTTTGCAATTAACCCAAAAAATAAATACTTAAAAAATATAAAATCTGTAAAAACAATTTTAGAGAAAATTCTTTCAAAACTAAATGGGTGATACTTGGGTACACTCGTGTGTACCGTATCCACCAATTTTAATTTTAATTATTTATTTATATTTTATTTGCACATGCTCATTTAATGAGTTCATCTCTAAATCATTTTTACTACATTTATCTGCACCCGCTTATTTTATGAGTTTACCAAAAAATATTTTTTAAAAAATAGTTACATTTTAAAGACTATATTATCCTTTTATTAATTTACACAAAATATAATAAAATCAACCCTAATTTGTATATTTACAATTTGCAAGCCAAGTTACCGTCGATTCACCATCAAGTCACTCATAATTTTTGAAAATAAATCATAAAAACATAATTTAAAAAAAAATATCGAAATTAGCCACAAATCTCGATTTTTTTCTTTTTGTATATATTTTTTAATATTAATACAAAATAATATTATAGATATGATTTTATTATAGTCGATAATATAATAAGTAATAACCAGTAATACCATTAATAGTAATTAGTAATATCTTATACAATAACAAAATAATTCCACACATCTAACTATATTCAGTAATATCAAAAATAATTATTAGTAATACCACGAACAGTAACTAGTAATATCATGAACAGTAATCAGTAAAATTTTATACAATAACAAATAATTCCACATCTAATTATATTCAGTAATAACAAAAATAGTTATCAGTAATATCATAAATAGTACTTTGTAATACCATAAACATTAATCATAATAGTAATACCATGAACAATAATCAATAATACCACAAATAATAATCAGTAATACCCCAAACAATAATCAATAATACCACAAAAAAAAAAAAAAAATTCAATAATACAAGGAGTGGAACTCAGAACCTAGAAATCTGATGATTACGTAATTTGGGAGCAGCGTTATTGCAATTATTCTAAACATTTGAGGCAATGTATCTGTAACAAAGGGTATTTTTTGTACTCTATTTTGTTGGGGAAGCAATAAAAACTTTATTTTCTAATAAAAAAAATAGTGCAGGAGTAATGAGAGGCCAGAAGTATAATGTAGGTTAAAAAGATCCGAGGACAAAGAGTTTAAGTACATTTCAATCTCAAAAGCTCATAGAATGCCCTAACTCCAAATGCTCATAAACAAAAGTAGATTGTCATTGTCATTGCCACTCAATCTTACTAGGAAATAATGAATCTGCAATGTCCATAACCTGCAAAAGTAAAATTGATTAAAAATGCACTAATAGCAAGATAATAAATGGATGAAAAGTAAGAATGGTTACTAGGATCCGAGGAGATGAGCATGGCAGTGCCTCCAAAGTCACAAGTGTCGCCATTCCTCTTAGTCCTCAAATTGATTAAAAAAAAACTTAACGCAGAAATCAGGGAAAAGAAGAAAAAATTTACCTCCCTCGCTAAACATACCCACGACGGTGGCTTCTTCAGGTGACCGGAGGGGCGGCATGAACGCAGCAGACAACGGCGACTTCAGCTCCAACAGGCGGTAGCTTCTGTTTGCGAGCAAGGGCGGCGCGATGCGGCGGCGTTGTTGCAGGTTGCGAGCGACGACGGAGGGGGCTTCACACGGAGGAGCTCCAACGGCGGTGGCTCTGCATCTGAAAGGACGAGCGTCACAAATGGCACTCAGGCGATTCTATGCAACACGACGACGAGGACGAACACGATGACGGAGAAGGAATCATCCGGTTAACAATCGTCGGAGGTGGTATTGAAGAAGGACAATGAGAGAGGAAAAGAGGAAAGGGTTTTATTTAGCGAAGAAGAAGAAGAATAACGGGAAAGAGGAGAGAGGAGAGAGAAAGAGAAAATTGATATATTGAATTCCAAATCAAGGGGGTACCGTACACTCGCGTGTACATAAGAAATTGGCAAACTAAATACTAGTAAGTTTAACTTGGTTCAATTTACAATCCAAGGCTTTCTCAAGTTGCATTGAGATTTCACGTAAAATATTTGATGTGGACAAAATGTGTCGTCCTATGAGAAAATGACACGTGGCGTTCAGATGAGTTATATCCGATGAGGTTTGGATATGATTACGTAATTATTCATTTACTTATATCGATTATTATGATGACAATTATTGATATATTGATAATGGACATTTAAGATGATGGATTGGGCCTAGTTCTGGCCCAAACCCACAGAGATTGAGACCAATGGGCCAGATAAAGATGAGAATCGGCCCTGAGATGAACAGGTCATACGCTTTCCAACTTTTTAGGGGAATTGTTGGGCTTGGACCCATATTTCCGGAGTTCAAACCTGGAGGTTCTCGAGGACCTCAAGGTCCTGGAGATCCAAATCGCAGAACGTGCTCATCAAGGGGTGTGTGAAGACATCACACGTATCCCGCTTTTCTCGGAGCTCGGATGACCTAGTGGAGGCAGGCTTGGCCTTGGACTTAAGCCCACTACTATAGCAGTTGAGAGAAAGAGGGGAAGTGGATAAGCCTTCCCCAAAGGCACTATTTATACACCCTTTCGCGGGCCATTTATGATATCTAACTACATAACGAGAAACCTAATATTCTGATACACTTATCCACCGGAAAGTTCCCTGACATACTTTCCGGCGCACTAATATAAGATGAAATACACCTGAATTACTCTTGAGAAACAAGAATCTTATATTGATATTATTGAAGGGCTTTCTCCGATATAGAGATCGCTGGTTCTGACTTGAGTGTCGGAGGACCCGCGCCGGAGATCTCTCCAGCGGGTTTTTTGCAGGTGTCGAAGCCTTTTGGAGACGAAGAGCTCAACTATAATCCAGCTTGTGATCGTCGAATCCCAGATGCGAGATTACTAATCGTTTTGCGTTCTTTTTTTACGCATCAATTGGCGTCGTTTGTGGGAAAATTGAACTAAGGTGTGAGAAATTCGATTGCCGACTATGGGAGGTGAACGACAAACTCCCCAACAAACGAAAGATGGGAGAGGGGTGCCGCCGCCCCCTGCTCCGACTGAAACCGGAACCTTAACAGGAGGAGGAACTCCCCCACCAGCATCCTTAGTGGGTTCATCCGCAAATCGAGGAAAAGGTCCTGTGTCCACTCCTTTTCCACCTACCGTTGTTACAGGCCTTACTACCGGGGGTAGTACACCTTCGGAGGTAGCTCCATCCTCTACGCCCGTAGGGTCTCAAACTTTGCTAGGAGGGGCTGGAGAAATTGCCCCCACCACGGTTGGAGATGCTGCTGGTACATCTAGCACATCCAAAGATGAGCCAAGAGATAGAGCACCCCCTGCTGCTACGGGTGCTGAGATGATGATCGTGACCACTTAGCAACTGAATTCATTGGTCGCACGAGCCATGGAGAGGATAATGGCCGCTCAGGGATGTCGGCTCCCCCGGTACCCTCGCGAGCTGCAGATGTTGGAGGTCTTCGAGGACTTGGAGTCTCTCAAGCCCTTTCGAGAGACGTTGGGGGCCAAAGAGAGAGAGAAGAGAAAGTGCCATCCCAGGCAGAACGAAGTGTTCCTACCCGGAACAAGAGAAGGGATCCGAATCCCGATGTAGGGCGAGCTGAAGTCCCAGAGATTGAAGAGAGTACTGACGACACCTACCTAGGTGCTGTGAGCGACCAACTGCAGGCCTTACAGAAAGAGATGAAGGCAATGAGGAAACACATGACAAACCACGTAAGTAAACCTACTCCTATTACACGATGAACTGTCTTCTAATTTCAAATCTTTGAATTTTGAATACGATGGAATGACAGACCCTTACGAACATCTTGTGAGGTTCGAGAACATGACCCTCTTACACCGATATGGAGAGGCTGTGAAATGTAGAGATTTCTTGACAACTCTAGCGAAAGCATCTCAACAATGGTTCACCTAGCTAGAACCAGAGACAACGCCGGGCTACTCTGACCCTGTTCAACCTCAGGCAAGGAGAGAACGAAAGCCTGAGAGCCTTTCTGAAAAGGTTCAACCAGGCTGCCTTGGAGGTGTCGACGGCCTCACATGAGGTCAATATTAATTCCCTGATTAACGGGTTGAGAGACGGAGATTTGTTTTCTTCGTTAGCAAAGAAATCAGTGCAGCCCTTCGACGAGTTGCTGCACAGATCTGAGAAATAGCTCACCCTTGAGGAAGTGAGGACAGCTAAGAGGTTAGAGTCGAAGTTATCCGGGGGTGAGAAAACAAAAGACTCGATGATGAAGAGAGGCAACCCAGAATCGTCTAAGAATACTGGAGTTTTTGGAGCTGCTGGAGGACCTGGAGGATCGAGATCCAAACCCAGGTTCGAGAAATATACACCCCTGAAGCTCGAACCTGCCTAGGTGCTCGAGGTAGCGGGAGATCATCCCGAGATGAAATACCCCTACTCACGAGCTAAAGGACCCCGGAAGGCCAAATCTGATAAATTTTGTCGTTTCCATAATGAGTATGGAGACGATACGAATAACTACTTTCATTTGAGATATGAAATAGAAAGATTGATCCAGGCGGGTCATTTGAAAGAATTTGTCTACCGAGATAGACAAGGCCCTCGAGGGCAGAAAAGGAAGGAGTTTGAACGGAGGCAGGACGATAAAGAGAAAGAGTCTCGAGGTAATACAGAGGATCAACCTCCTCAACCCCAGAAGCGAGGTTTGATCCAGATGATCATGGAGGGTCCAGCTGACGGAGACTCCTTCAGACAGAGGAAACAGAGTGTTCAGACCTTGAAGGTCGAGCATTAAAAAGAAGATAAGGAGGTGGGGCACGTTGTGACTACCCCCGGCATTAAATTTGGTCCTGAAGATGCAGGAGAGACTCAAGCGCATCGTAACGATGCCTTGATGATAACGATGGATATTGCGGGCTATGATGTAGCTCGATTATTTGTGAATATTGGAAGCTCAACGGACATAATGTTACCCGAGTGTTTTAAAAAGATGGACTAGGAGATGCCCCAACTATGTATTAGGAGACATACTGGAAGCGCATCGTCTCTCTATGGATTTACTGGAGGAACTATCCACCCTCTGGGGTCGGTGACATTGCGGGTGGGGCTAGGAGACGCCCCAGCTAGACGAGTAATGATGATCGACTTCCTCATTGTGGACTTCCCGTCCTAATACAATGTGATAATGGGAAAGCCCAACTTGAACCTGTTCCAGGCTATCGTATCAACCTTCCATATGAAGATGAAATTCCCAGCACCTGGAGGTACTGGAGAAGTTCGAAGTGATTAATACCAGGCCTGCAAATGCTACGTGGAGTCTGTCAAGATGGCTGATAAAGCTATAACCCGAGATTTGGGAAGAGTTAAAGGGGACGACCGCGAGCTAAAAAAGCAGAAAGTTGCTGGGGAAGCTGGAGAGCTACCCAAGATCCAAGCTGATGAAGAGTTGATGAACGTGGAGCTGTACCCTAAAAGGGAAGGATTCACAACGAAGATAGGGGTTCAGATGGAACCTGGAGTAGCTGAAGAGGTAATCCGTACATTGAGAAAAAATGCAGACATATTTGCCTTTTCTTCCTCTGATATGACAAGAATACCTCCGGAGGTGGCTATGCACCACCTCAACGTGGATCCTAAAGCTAAGCTAGTTAAGCAGAAGCTTAAAAACTTTGGATCTGAGAAGAATGCGATCATAAAAGCAGTGATCGAGAAGCTGCTAGAAGTTGGACATGTACGCCGAGTTCAGTTCCCTGAATGGCTCTCCAATGCTGTATTGGTGTCAAAAGCAGCTGGAAAGTGGAGGATGTGCATTGATTTTCGGGATTTGAATAAATCCTGGCCGAAAGATTATTATCCTTTGCCACAAATTGATCAATTGGTGGATGCAACTTCGGGATTCGAGTTGCTGAGTATGATGGATGCCTACCAAGGATATCACCAGATATAGTTGAATCCGACAGATATCCTAAGCAACTACGTATCAACGGATGGTTGATGCAGTATTCCGTAACCAGATTGGTCGGAATATGGAGATTTACGTAGATGATATGCTAGCCAAGAGTGCTAAAGTTGAGAGTCATGTCGAGGAGCTTGAGGAAATATTCCAGGGGATAAGAGAGAATGGCATTAAGCTCAATCCAGCAAAATGCTCATTCGGTGTGAGATCAGGGAAGTTTTTGGGTTACATGGTAACTCAAAGAGGAATTGAAGTCAACCCTGCTAAAGTAAAGGCTGTACTGGATATACAACCCCCGAGGAATTTGAAAGAGCTGCAGACCTTGAACGGTCGAATTGCAGCATTGAGCAAGTTTATTGCTAAATCTGCAGAGAAGAGTCACCATTTCTTTAGGACCTTGAGGAAAGGATCCAGATTTGAGTGGGATGATCAGTGTTAGAAGGCGTTTGAGGAGCTCAAACTCCACCTATCTCAGCTCCCGAAGCTGACCAAACCCTCCCTCGGCGATACACTTTTTTTGTACCTGTCCGTAGGGGAGCATTCCTTGAGTACTGCATTGATGAAGGAGGATGTATCTGTCCAGCACCCGATATACTACGTAAGTAAGATTATCCAGGGTGCGGTAGTCCATTATTCAGAGATTGAGAAAGCGGCCTTGGCTGTGGTGATAACAACTCGGAGGTTAAGGCCTTATTTCCTATCATATAAGATTATTGTTCATACTAATTACCCTTTAAGGAAGGTAATTGGTAGAGCATATTTGTCTGGACGCATGGTTAGATGGGCCATAGATCTGCAGGAATACAACGTGGAATTTGAGCCTTGAAAGGCAATTAAAGCTCAAGCTCTATCAGATTTCATACATGTCATGGTAGATGCACGGGACCAAGTTACGATTATTTCTTTTTCTGCTTTTTTATTAAGCTTGAATCTACCAGACTCGAGGAGATGGAAGGTTGGAAAGTCTACGTCGATGGTTCTGTATCAATGAGCGGATGCGGAGCTGGAGTTTTGATGATTGACCCACACGGGTTAAAGATGCAATTTGCCATTAAATTTCAATTCAGGACCTCTTACAATGGAGCTGAATATGAGGCACTGATTTGAGGAACATAAATGGTTGCAGAGCTTGGAGCCCAGAAGGTTACCCTATTCTCTGATTCCCTGCTGGTCGTACCACAAATCAATAGAGAATATCTAGCCAAAGAAGAAAGAATGATTGCATATCTGGAAAGAGTCAAGAACTTGAGAAACAAGTTCCACATATTTGAGGTGCTCCAGATTCCTAGAGAAGAAAACATGATAGCAGATAGCTTATCCAAACTTGCCATCTCTACGGAGTTTGAAGGGCAAGGGAAGATAACACTTGTAGTGGCAGAAAGAGAGGCCACCGAGCCCGTGATTGGGGCAATTGAAGAAGGAGAGGATTGGAGAAAAGAAGTCCTGGAAGAGCTGAGCAGAGAACCAGCCTCTACAGCATCTCGAGAAGCTCGAGCTCTGCGACTGAGATATTGCATTTTGGGTGGTCGATTATACAAGCGATCGCTCACCCACCCCTACTTGAGATGTCTCTCGAAGAGTGAAGGAGACTATGTGATCAGAGAAATCCACGAAGGATGTGCGGCTAGCCATGAAGGCTATAAAGCCACTGTGAAGAAAGCATTGAGAGATGGGTTCTACTGGCCCACCACGACTCTTTCCACCGGCATGTACTCGCCTTGTCCCTTTGCTAAGTAGGGGGTAGACCTCGTGGGACTCTTTCCACCGGCACAAGGCGGACGACGTTTCTTGATCGTAGATGTTGATTACTTTAGTAAGTGGGTAGAGGCAGCTCCCCTTGCTAAGATTGAGGAAAACGTGATTTGTTTCCTTAGAAAATACATTTGTTGCAGATTTGGAATTCCTCGAATTCTAGTGTCTGATAATGGGACACAATTAAATGGAGCATTGATCCGGTCTTAGTGTTTAGACCAGAAGATTACGCAGAGATTTACCTCAGTGGCCCATCCCCAAGCGAATGGCCAAGTGGAGGTGACAAATCGAACAATTGTAGATGGAATCCGAACTCGGCTTACGAGAGCAGGAGGAAATTGATCCCATCCCCAACCACTCCCCTCTAGACTAGAACGAATTTTTAGACAATATATTTTTGACTAACTACTTCCCCTCAAGCATAAGGGATCGTAGTAGTATATACGTAAGTATTTCGACCAAGTAGTATCGAACCACGGGAGGTGGGCTAGTGCAATGGATCCCTAGATTTGTATGTCGTCATACTAATGTAGCTAGAGTTTTGGGAGCAATTTGAACTAAAACTAAGAGACAATCGAAAGATAATAAATTAAGTTAAACGCAATGCTAGTAAGTAAATTAACTATTAATCACGAAAACAAAGAAATGACAATTAAAAACAAATAACAACTACGAATGAAATTCGAAGAAGTGCAAGTGTGGGAATGCTTCGGGTGTTCTCTACCTAGTGAAATCGAGTGGGATTGCTTATACCATTTTTATACTTCAATTTGGATTTGCTAAGAGCATCAAGATGCTAGGATGAAAATCATTTCCCTTCGGGTACTATAGCCTTACGTCTAAGGTGTTCCCAAACCCGGTAATAAGACATCTTCCTAATCCTCATCAACTACCCAAATAACCATTCAAGTAATTAATGTCTCCTAATGGGGGGTTCTAATACGATTAACTCTCTCTCGACGAATTAAAAGTATAATAAACGCATTTGTATACCAACAACTCACACCATAAATTTAAACAAGTTCATGTAACTCTCGTCTACGCTAAACATGCCTCAAAATATGGATTAATAGAAGCTAATAATCCATATATCAACAATACTCAAAGTATAAACAATTCCAACACTCAATATTCACATGGTTTCAAACACCCAAAGCATAAAATACTTAGCCCATGGTGTTTGAGGAAACACCCATGGCTAAAACAACAAAATAAAACATAAATATGAAATTTACCAAACAAAGTTTAAATAAAAGAAAAATATCACCTTGAGAGTCTTGAAATTCTTCCATTCTTACATGAAAATGAAATGCTCAAATGATTCTAAGCTAAGAAAACATAAAACTATCTAAGGGTGTTTGAGGAGATAAGCTCCTCAAACCCTAAGCTATCTACTCCACTCTTTATCCCATGTTGTGTGTGTGAAAATATGAGTTCTTGGTTGTGTGGGGGAATGAACTGTTGGGATATAAATTCATCCTAAGCCCCACTTAATGTTAGAATAGTTTTGATGGCCAAAACACTTAGAGTTTATAAATGTAATAGGATCAGCTGACTTGTATAGAACAGCTTAGACTAGTCTTGTGTGATCAACTGTATTGATATCAGCTGATCAGCACAGTCCTGGCTTACATGCCTATCCTCAAGATGAGAAGAGTAGAAGACATGAAGACTAGAAGATCCTTGAAGACCAGATAAGTTAAGGTGCTTGTATACCTACCTATCTGATGGAGTCCCAGATTGAAGATGGCCTAAAAGCAGTACAAAGAATTTCCAGATCAGAAGAGTGTTACTCGTCTGATATCAGAAGACAGAAGACCTAAGGCCAGAAGAGTAGTCAGAAGACTAGAAGTACACATCAGAAGACTATGTGCTCTTCCAGGGCTCGGCTGATTCCTAAGTCATCTTGCAATTCAAACGAAGACCTACCTTATTTAGAAGATTGACATGATCCCAGGATTGAAGCAATCAAGCGGCTGGAATCAAGGAATCAAGCTATTATGGAAAGATTGCTCAAACGGCTAGTCAACTCCAACGGCTAGTTGCAACCAATCACCATTATAAATACAAGAGGATGAGAAATCACAAAGAAAAAGTCACAAGAGAGAATTCAACAAGCCAAGCAAGCAATCAAAGCTAAAGCCATACAGTTCTAAGAATTCTCAAAAGAGCCAGAAACCATTAGATTATCTATAGCTCTTAAGTGATTTCTATCCAACCCTTAAGAACCTGAAACCTGTTCATATTGTATATCAATTGTTTTAGGCATAGTGGTTAAGCAAATTATAAGCTTGAACCATTAGTTGGATACACCTCAAAAACCCCAACCCTCACCGAAAGGTTAAAGTTTTTGAAACCCCTTAAAGTGCAAGTGCTTACAATCACTTGTGGAGACCGTAGCTGTTAGGACGGCTCAGATCTCAAAGTCCTAACCTTGGGACTATAAAGGTCAAGACCCTTGTAATTTGTGGAAATTAAAGGGATTAAACATCACGTTAGGACGTGAGAGTGGACGTAGGAACGTATATCCGAAGCACTATAAATCCGGTGTTATTTACTTTCTGCACTTTACATTTCTGCCTTTACATTCATTATTATATAGTGCATACTGTGATTTCAACACTCTTCAAAACAAGGCCATAACTTTCAAACCAGCATCAGCTGAGTATTTTCATTAAGTAAAACAAGTTACAAGAACGAGTCTAAACCAGGGCCACCATAATTCCGCATATAACCTCCTCAGTCAGATCACTATAGTCATCTGGACCAGCAGACTTGCAGTCCAGTTGACATAGCAATCAGAAGAGGTTCCCAACTCTGTTTGAAAAAGTTTTAAAGTCTATTCACCCCTCCCCTCTAGACTTTAAACCCATTCACTACTCGTTCAGGGACCAACAAGTGGTATCAGAGCAGTGGTTCTAACGGACTACTGTCTCTAGATTATCAGAAGACTTGAGGGAGTCTTTCTGTAGTCCTCTTGAACAGATCTTTTGAAAAACTTGTTTTTGAAAATCCATACAGCATGAGTGCTAACATGCGAAAGTTGCCTAAGTTTTCAGTTGAGGATTATGATTACTGGAAGATCAGGATGAGGAAGAATCTCACATCAGTCCACTACAAGATGTGGTCTGTAATCACTGAAGGCCCAATCACCATCATGACAGTCAACACTGCAAATGGTGATCCAGAAGTCCCAGTTGGAGAACTGGTTCCCAAGCCTATGAGGGATCTCACACCAGAAGAGATGAAGCAATCAAACCTTGATAGCATTGCTCAAGATTACATAATGCAAACTCTTCCAAATGAGTACATTGCAAAGGTCATCCACTGTGAGTCAGCCAGAGAGATGTGGGAGGCATTGGCACTCCTCTGTGAAGGAACTGAGCTGATCAAGGAAAGCAAATTGTCGACAGCAGTCAAGAAGTTTGAACACCTCAAGATGCATCCAGGAGAAACTATTGATCAGCTGGACAATAGATGTACAAAGATCATAAATGAGATTGAATCTCTAGGCAAGAAGTATACAAATAGAGAGAAAAACTTGAAGATCTTGGACTCTTTACCCAAGAGATGGAAACTCAAGAAGACCATCATCAAAGATACTCAAGATATCAAGAAGTGGTCTACTCAAACTCTATTTCAGAACCTAAAAGCTCATGAATATGACCTTGACAGAGAAGAAAACTCAGGAAGTGATGAGTCAACTGCAGCCCCATCTACCTCCAAGACTGTAGCCTTCAAGGCAGCCAATACAAAAGCTGCAAGTACCTCATCTGGCAAGGCCTCTCTGAAAACAGAAGACTGTGAAGGATCAGACATGAGTCTGAAGGAACAAATGGCTCTTATGATCAAGAGATTCGAAAGGATGAACACTCTCAACAGCAAATATAGAAAATTCTATAGAAACTACAAAGATAGAAGAGCAAGTTCACCCTCCAGAGGTTCCAGAGAAAGAACACCAGAAAGACATCCTAGAAAGGATGTGGAGTCATCTGACAGCCGAGGATCCAGAAGAAGAGATGCCACTCCTCCAAGGAAAGGCAACTCAAATCAGAAACCTGGATCATGCTTCAACTGTCGCAAACCAGGACACTATGTCTATGAATGTCCTGAGCTGGATTTGGATGACAAAGAAGAAAGAAGGCCAAGAAGAACTTCAGACAAGAAAGCTCTGGTGACTGAAGAATCTGAATATCAAAGTGATGAACTCCCTACATCACCAGACTGCCAAATCTTCTCAGATGATTCAGATGACCTAGCTATGATGGCTATAGGTGAAAATGAGGTAAACTCATATGCTACTACTTTCCATTCACCTATTTTTTCACAATCAAATGAGATAAACTCATCTGAAGGCGAATCAGAAGACACCTATTATCAATCTTTAAGAAAAGTAAAAGATGATCTGGATATTGCCACTAGAGCTTTTATAGAAGTGGAAGAGGAGAATAAGGATCTAAGGAAAGAAATTGCTAAGTTGAAAAAGGTTAAGTTTGATAACACCCCTGAGCTGGCCACAATGAATGAAAGATTGACCAGAGAAGTGGAGCTTCTTAAGGAAGAAAATACCACAATAACTCAGTTGTATGAGGGGATGTTACAAACTCAAGCTTTAGAAACTAAGGAACTTCGTTCACTACAATCCAAATTCGATGACCTCTTCCAAGCACACAAGCTCTTAGAAAAGGAGAAGGAATGCCTAAATCAAAAGATATCAGAGTTCAATAAAGCCTCTACTACTATTGAAAGTATCTCTGAGTATTATAGATCAAATGGCAATAAGATGGGTTTTGGCTATGAACTCAACCCATCTACATCCTCTCCAGCTGGGGGTAGTACACCTAACAAGTGCACTACTCAGACACATGAAAAGGGTGAGTGTTCTAAACACAATGAACCTAATATGAACCAAAAGGCATCTGTACCAGCTAAGGCTAACTATCCCAAAACCAAAAATGGTAAAGGACAAGCTAACCCCAAGCCTGTACAGAGGAACAGCAAACAGCCTAGACCATCTCGGCTGAGACAGTCTCAGCTGTATGCTGCTCCAGCCAAGAAGAAGAAGTCTTCTTCAAACAAATCTGTTCTCTTTGCACCCCCTATCTCTTATGATATTGTGAGAACAGAAGAGTATGGTCCATATAATCGTGTGCATCGACCAGCTAATGCACCCAGGCCGAATGTAACTAGTCAAAAGATCATGTATGTACACTCCTATAAAGGGAAACCATTTGACTATTACTTAGCTGACACTAAGGACAAATCAGATCAGTCCAAGGTGCTGACTGGTAAGATTTGGTTATGTTATGCCCGAGGGAAACAACTCAAGTGCTCAAGGTTGTTCAAACGACCAATGTATATGTGGGTTCCCAAGGGTAGTACTAACACCCAAGGACCCAAAACAAAATGGGTACCTAAGACTTAACTTTTCTTGCAGGAAAGGAGGGACCTATACAGAAGAGGAGGTCTAGCAGGAGAAACTTGGTACATAGATAATGGATGCTCAACTCACATGACAGGAACCAAAGCCCTGCTGACCAACTACATAGAAAAGAAAGGTCCAAAAGTCTTCTTTGGTGATAACGCGCATGGTAACACAAAAGGATATGGCACCCTTAAAAATGGTGACATTGAGGTACATGATGTATCATATGTAGAAGGTCTTAAGTTTAATTTATTATCTGTTTCTCACTTTTGTGATACTGGTTACTCAGTCAAATTCTCTAAAGATGAGTGTCTCATAAGTGATAAGAGAACAAAACAAAACCTTCTAACAGGATCTAGAAAGGGAAGTATGTATCTTGCAAATTGGAACAGTTGTCCTAAGGATACATGTCTGCTTGTGAAGAGCCCTAAAGATGTCAGCTGGCTATGGCACAAACGTCTTAGTCATCTGAACTTTAAGACTATGAACAAGTTAGCAAGGGAATCCTTAGTTGATGGTCTGCCTAATGAACTCTACTGTAAAGATCAGGTGTGTGATGCATGTCAACAAGGAAAGCAAACAAAGGTCTCCTTCAAGACCAAGAAGACAGCATCAACCAGCAGAGTTCTTGAACTGCTTCACATGGATCTCTTTGGACCAATCACTCCAACCACTCTAACAGGGAGGAAGTACACTCTTATTGTTGTAGATGATTATTCCAAGTTTACTTGGGTTATCTTCTTATACAAGAAGAGTGAAACACAGCAGAAGCTCCCTGAACTATTGAAGAGGATCCAAGTAGAGAAAGGAGAACCAATTGTGAAAATTAGAAGTGACAAAGGCACTGAATTCATTAACTCTTATATTATTGCCTATTGTACTTCTAATGGTATTCAGCATGAGACAAGGGCAGCAAGAACACCACAACAGAATGGTGTAGCTGAAAGAAGAGTCAGAACACTCAAAGAAGCTGCCAGAACACTCCTTGCTGAATTCTCCACTCCCAAGAAGCTATGGGCAGAAGCCATCAACACAGCTTGTCACACTCAAAACAGGTCAGGTATTCATAAAATACATGAGAAAACCCCATATGAACTATGGAAAGGTAGAAAACCTAGAGTATCTTACTTTCATATATTTGGTTGTAATTGTTTCATTCACAACAATGGGAAGAGTAAGTTGAATGCTTTTGATGCCAAAGCAGATGAGGGGATATTTTTAGGATACTCCTCAACTAGCAAAGCATTTAGAGTACTCAACAAACGAACCCTTCTTGTGGAAGAAACACCTCATGTTGTTTTTGATGAATCTTGTGAAAAGAATACAGTAGAAACAAACTCAGCTGCAGATCAGATGAGACATCTAGTGATCAAGTCCAAACCAGATGAGTTCATTGAAGTCAATGAACCTTTCCCTGAAGAACCAGAGGAGGATAAGCCTCATAGACCTGTCACTAGATCTCAAACTCAAGCAGGACAAGCTGACCAGAATCAAGATGCACCAATCCCAAATGCCAGGGGGAATGATCTCTTTGACACTCAAGATACAGATGATGATCGACCTAATCAAGTCAGCCCTCCTGATGGCACTAGATCAGATGAGAATCCAAGCTCATCCAATGTAGATACTCCTGTGAGGCATACATGGAGAAACAACCATCCATCAAACCTCATCTTAGGAGGAGCTGACTCAGGTGTCAAGACAAGAAGACAACTGAATCAGAACTCACAATCATCTATGTTCTGCTCGTGTGCTTTCCTATCCAACATGGAACCAGCTGATATAGAAGAAGCAATGACAGATAGGAATTGGATCACTGCTATGCAAGAAGAACTAAACCAATTCGAAAGAAATGAAGTCTGGGAATTGGTAGATCGTCCTGAAAACCACAATGTAGTAGGAACAAAGTGGGTATTCAAGAACAAGAAGGACGAAAATGATGTGATAACTAGAAATAAGGCTAGGCTAGTTGCAAAAGGATACTCTCAATCTGAAGGGATTGACTATGATGAAACCTTTGCTCCAGTAGCCAGATTAGAAGCCATACGACTGTTTCTAGCTTATGCATCATATATGGGCTTCAAGGTATATCAAATGGATGTCAAGAGTGCTTTTCTAAATGGTATTCTGGTAGAAGAAGTATATGTAGAGCAGCCTCCAGGTTTTGAAAAAGGTGATCAAGTATATCGACTGAAGAAGGCTCTCTATGGTTTAAAACAAGCCCCCAGAGCTTGGTATGACACATTGTCACAATTCCTACTTGACAATGGATATATAAAAGGCAAAGTGGATAAAACTCTTTTCAGAATACAAGAAGGAGAAGACATCCTAATGGTGCAAATATATGTAGATGATATTATATTTGGATCACCCAATCAAGAGATGTGCAAGAAGTTCTCTGAACTTATGCAAGAAAAGTTTGAAATGAGCATGATGGGTGAGATGAATTATTTTCTAGGACTTCAAGTCAAGCAGAGTTCAGAAGGGATCTTCATCAACCAGTCCAAGTATACCAAGAGCCTATTAGAAAGATTCAAAGCCCTACAAAGCAAGACTGCAAGGATTCCAATGATGACATCTTTCAAAATGGAACCAGATGAGTCTGGAAAGGCAGTTGATCAAGCTGAATATAGAGCACTGATTGGATCTCTACTATATCTTACAGCTAGCAGACCAGACATAACATTTGCTGTAGGAGTATGTGCTAGGTTTCAAGCAAACCCAAAGCAAAGTCATCTAGAAGCAGCAAGGAAGATTCTCAAGTACCTAAAAGGAACAGTCAACCTAGGACTATGGTACCCTGCTGATGACAATCTAGAATTGAGTGGCTATTCTGACTCAGACTATGGAGGATGTAGAATTGATAGGAAATCCACATCTGGAACCTGTCAATTTCTAGGCAACAAGCTGATATCATGGTTCTCTAAGAAGCAAACCTCAGTTGCAACCTCCACCACTGAAGCAGAATACATGGCAGCTGGTAGTTGTTGTAGTCAGCTGCTCTGTCTAGTTCAACAACTCAAGGATTACAATGTAGAGGCAAGAGAAGTCCCTATTTATTGTGATAGCAGCAGTGCCATTGCCATCACTCAAAATCCAGTCCTCCACACAAGGTGCAAGCATGTCGACATTCGACACCACTTCATAAGAGACCACCTTGAAAAGAAGGACATCAAGATGGAGAAAATTCACACAGATATCCAAAGAGCGGACATCTTGACTAAGCCCCTAGCTGAAGAAAGGTTCAAAATCCTATGTTACAGCTTAGGACTCCTGGACCCAAGCACATGAAGAAGGAAAGATCAGCTGAAAACCTCAGCTGACCCAAGTGCAGCAGACTAAGAGGATCAGATGAGGTGAATAGACACTCTCATCTTCAGGTAAGTTCTTTCCCAATGAAGACAAATAAAGCTGAGGGAAAACTTAGAGTCATCTAATCAAGGGGGAATCAATGATACCTTAAGAATCCTTGATGAAATACTCTAAAATCTGCATTGCATATCATATCATATATATATATAGCAGACTTGAACAAAGTTATTTGATCTCTTTATTCCCAGCAATGTATACTATGTATAATAATAAACTATTCTTCATAAAATACTTTATTTATATACATAAATACAGTGTACTATTGAGTTATACTTGGTTGGATTAATACACCACCGACTCAACAATATGCATGCACAGTACGGATTTCAAATAACTCTTGCTCAAAATTTATAAATTTTGCATTCCATAAGATAAAGTCTGAATATCTTTAAATGTGAACCCTTAGATCAAGAATCTCATTGTTGATCTTAAGAAGTAACTTTTCAGAAATACAGACCTATCAACTCTATAGTTTTGTCATCTTTCACTCCACTACCTCATTTCTACCCCTATAAAAGGAGGAAGTTATGAGAACACCTAAGAACACAAATCACCAACTACAATTTTTGTTTCAGGTATGGAGAAGATTGAAAGAAAAGATGGAATGGAGATCATTCTTCAACCAAAGTCTTGGGTGAAGGAGATGAAGATTTGTCCAGAAGATGAAGATGATGCAGATCAGCATACTTGGTTTAACCAACATAAGTATGTCTATGAAAACTAGAGGAAAGAGAGAAGTCCTTATTGAAAACTAGAGGACAGAGTAGCAAACAAGCAGAGCTTCTTCTCCAGGGGGAAGTTCTACATGGAGAGCTTGTTATCAAAAGCTATTGTGTCTAAACAGAACATGAAGGCTGAGTCCATGGCCCTCTCTTCGACTCCATTGAAGCCTCTTCCAATCTTCCTTCTCTTTCAAGAGTAGCGAAGAGATTCAAT
The DNA here is from genome assembly GCA_963675135.1 of Galeopsis tetrahit. Classification (NCBI taxonomy): domain Eukaryota; kingdom Viridiplantae; phylum Streptophyta; class Magnoliopsida; order Lamiales; family Lamiaceae; genus Galeopsis; species Galeopsis tetrahit. The sequence goes on from OY776134.1 coordinate 24,976,266, forward strand.
TAGAACACATTTGATGCTACAACCCATCTGATGATGAAGAACATCAGATGGTAAGGGCAACCTGAACCAGTGGGATACCATCCAGGCTGATATACATATTGATTTGATGGTCCTACTTGATTCAGAGATAGAGCTGGAAGATCCATCAAACCAGGTTGGATCACCACTCACAATAAAGCTGGAAGATCCATCATCCAGGTTGGATCATCACAGCAACAATGAAGGATCCATCAAGCCAAGTTGGACCTTCAAAGCACAGAAGATTTACTCAGCAAATCTCAATCCTCCACTCAGCTGATCAGAAGACCAACTCAGCTGACCAGAAGACTTCCAAGAGAAATCAGCAGACCTTTTCAGGAAATCAGAAGACTTCACTCTGCTGATCAGATCACTTGATTTTTGAGTTTAATGACTATCTTTGATCATGTAATTCATTCTAGATTTATTCCTGAATGTAATTAAACAAATTGGCCTATATAAGGAATGCAATTCACTTATAAAAAACGGCCTTGATGATCAATTCTTGCCACAAAATTAGTCACAACGGCTATTTTTGGTAATGATGTCATTAATACTCAATTACCAAATTGCCAGCAAATCAACTGTTGCCACATGGCAAATTCAGCCGACAAATTTAAAGGAAGGCCCAAAATCAAAGAAGGAAAATCTTGGGCTCTACTCCACAATTAACCCAAATCTGACCGTTAGATCAAGATTTGTTGGAGTATATATACACACCCTTAAAACTCTTCCAAACCCTTTCGCTCAAAATACCCTATTGCTCTCAATACTCTCTCGTTCTGCAAATTTCTTTCAAGCTCTCAAAACCTAAACACTTAAACTCTACTATGGCAATCATTGAAATTTACGACGAGAAGACCAAGAGCACTGGCACCTTGGATGCTGCAAAGTGGTCCAAGGAAGGGAAGATGTTCACAGAGAATGCTCTGTTTTTCAAAGGCAAACACACAGCTGCAAACAAGGAAATCCTTCTCCGTTGCATCAACCTCAACCTTCGAAATTTTCTGGAAGCAGCACCCACCAACGTTTATGAACAAGATGTGCTGGCTTTCTATGCGAACGCTGTGATGAAGGGATTGCATGTTGAAAGTGTCATGGGTGGACACAAGGTCAAGGTAACAAGGAAATCCTTCAGGAACTATTTGGTTTGTCAAGGGGGAAGATCAATATCTCCACCTACATCATGAATAAGGAGAAAGAATACATGGAGATGTTCACTGATGGGAGAATCAAGGCTGCTGATGCCTCTGGACTCAAGAAATCCCAATTAGAACCTAAGTTTCAAACCCTGATGGATATAGCAGGCAAGATGCTGCTAGGTAACACTTTCAGCCATGATGCTGTTACCACCTCGAAGGTTAGAGTTATGGCTGCAATCTGGGATCAGATTGATGGAGACTGGCAAGGGCTTTTCTTGGACATAATTGCTCTTGAAGCCAAGAAGGTGACTTTGGACCTTCAATCAAGAGAATGGAAGGTAACCTCAACTGTCAGCTTTGTCAACAAGCTGAGTATCATCCTTCCAGAAGTACTCCCAAGAAAGTACAAGATGGGACCTCATAAGACCTTCCACATCTCCAAATATTATTTAAGGAAGGACGCTCTTGCTGAGGCAGCAAGGTTGAAAGAAGAGAGGAAGAAGCTGTTAGCTGAAGCATCTTCCAAAGATGTTATTGAAAAGGCAGAAGAGTCCACTCATAACTCTGCTGCTGAAGAAGAAGAGGAGCCATCGAAAGAAGAGGCTCAAAAGAAGGTTGCTGAAGAGGATGATGATGACAATCAGACCTTAGCACAAAGAAGATATCTGATCAGATCAGGGCTCATCTCCCCATCTGATTCAGATGTCACTCCCACTGCCTTTCCTTTGAAAAAGGCAGGTACTTCTAACCCCTCTCTCACTTTCACACCTTCTAAACTATCAAAGGGTCAGAAGAGAAAGAAGAACACTTCTTCTTTCACAAAGAAAGCCAAGAAATCCAGGCTCCCTACTCCAATGAGCATAGCCCCTATTTCATCCTTCAACCCTTCTGATGATACCAACCCATCTGAACCCTCACACACTGATGCCCAAATCCCTGCTGATACTCACACAGCAGAGGAACAAGCCCAGCCTAACCCTGCTGATGTTCAAATAGCAGACAACCAACCTCAGACCACCTCCACACAACCTGCTGATGATCAAACTCAGATTATATCCACAATCCTTGCTGATATTCAAACTCAGTAAATGTCCAAGATCATCAAGCTTAAACACCTACTGATCTTCAAGAAGAAACTGAACCAGACCAGCAGACCCATAACCCTGCTGATGAACAAATTACTGAAGATCAATCCCAACCTCCTACCCAACAAGAAGAAATCACTTCCCAAATCCCTGCTGATACTCACACAGCAGAGGAAAATGCCCCAACTACCCAAACCCCTACCATCATTGTCCCTTCTGCTCCAGAAGACTTGGCACCAGAAGACCTGGTTCAACCTGGTCCTTCTCAACCTCAGTTCAGAATGGTGCACTACCCCATGTGCCAAACAGAAAAGATAATGAGGATGAAGATAGCCAACCTGCTCAAGACCACCATCCCTGGAGTTGATGAGACTTCAATCCAGTTTGAACAAGTGCTTAGGGTATGCACTTGGATTGAGCTCAGACGAGATGATGTAGATGACTTTCTTAATGTCATGGAAGGAATGGGAGGAAAGGAACACTTCCTCGACTGGGAGATGGAGCAAAAGGAAGTTGCTCAAGTTCAATCCTTTGCTCAGCTGCTATCAGATGAGGCACTAACTGCAGTCTGCAACCGGATCCTAGGAGTCTCCACTGCTGATGTCCCTATCCCAGTAGGTTCATCGGATCAGCAGACAGCTGAACAAGCAAAGATGAAGGAATCAGCTGCACCAGCCTTGGTGGAAGACTCAGCTGCCCCTGCTGAAGACTCAACTGCACCAGCTGACAAAGAAGAGATTGAAAGAGAAGTAGTCAGAGTACCAGCTCACTTCAAACCTTCAGACGATCTGACTCACTTCATTGACAATCAAGAGGATGCAGGCAAACGAATCATGACCCATCTGACTAAGGCCACTACCTGCTACCTCAATGAGGAGTACCTATCAGCCGAAGAAAGAGGCAAAGCAATTATTGTTCATCCAAAGCCTCAGGGTACACCCTCTACCTCTACCCCATTTGTTGACCTTACAGCAGACATCTGCTCCCAGGTCAAAGCTGCAATAGACTTGCACTTTGAGAAAGGTTTAGGCATGCAGCTAGGAAGATATGTTGAGAAAGCTGCAAGGGAACAGAAGACTCGTCTTCATGACCAGATTCTTGATGTTGAAGAGAAGTTTGGTGAAGCACTTCATCAGCAGATAGGAGAATACCTGAGTACCTATCAGAAGTCATCAGCCGACACCTCCAAAAGGTTTGCTGATCTTTACACTGAAGAGATGCACCGCATGGAGACCACCTACAAGACAAGAATTGAGGATGCTGAAGCAAGAGCCACTGAAGGACAAGCTCTTCTTAAAACAGCTGCAGATGAGAATGAGAAACTGCAGATTCAGCTGAAGGAAACAGCAGCCAAGTTGGAAGCTCTTACAACTAGATTTGAAGCTGCCTCCTCCTCCAATTCACATGCTGAAGTTCTAGAGCACAGCATAACCCATCTGACCCAAGTTGCCAAGGTCAATGCCATGGCACTGAAACAAACTCTGAAAGTGGAAATCATGAATTCCATGAAGCCTTTTGCGGCTGCACTTGCTGAAGCCAAAAAGGGGGAAGATATGTTGATAAAGGCTCTAGAGAAGTCTACTGCCCAGCAAGCTGAACTGGTAGTAGCACAAGATGACTTGACTGAAACCTTGGGTGGTTTAAAGAGCAAAATCAAGAACAGGCAAGGCAAAGACAAAGAAATTGCTCTAGAAGATACTCAAGCACCCACTCAAGCTCCTGCCAAGAGTCTACAGATCACTGCTCCTGTAGAACAAGTTTCTGAAAAGAGAATGACAAGGAAAAGAAAGGCAGATGAGCAAGCTCAGTCAGCTCAGACCAGCAAGAAATCAGCTCCAGCAGAGCCTACTGCAGAAGAGAAAGAGGCTCTAGAGTTGAAGAAAAAGAAATTGCTTGAAGCTCAAGAGCTTAAGCAAAAGAAGCTGAATGATGCGAAGGCAGTCAAAGCCAAATTTGAAAGAAGGATTGCCAAACTCAGGAAAGCAATGAAGGACAAAGCACAAGAAGACAGTGTCCTAGTGTTTGACAGCAATTATGTGGATTACTTAGCCCTTCAAGATGAGCTACCAAGATGGTATCCCCTGAAAAAGAAGTGGCAAATTCAACACCACATAGTAAGGAAATTTGGCCCTCTCCCTTCTTATGAAGAAGAATTTCTTCAATTCTCCCAGTTCATGAACATTGAAGATCCAGAGTTCTGGGAAGAAATTGTCAAGACAGCCAAAGGACTTGACAACTGCAGAATCCTAACTCCTGAAGAACCCAAATGGGATGCACCCCTTCTGGATTCAGGAAGAGCCAACATGATAGAAATCAAGAAGATTCTGTACAAGATCTATGAAGAGGAGAATGTTACAGATGTACAGCACATGGAAGAAGTTCGAGCTCGTCTGTACCTTGCCTACCGCATTTGAAGATCAGAAGACCTGATGAAGACCAGCTTAGAAGTTTAAAGAAACTATTACTTGTAATCTGTAAAAGTTCTATCTATATTCAAGTTCTAGTTCTTTTTGCTTACAAGACAAACTCTCATTGTCTTCATCAGATGCTTCAGTCTTAGCATGTTATAAACTCTTATCTTATTTCATTAAGAGCATTTATCAAGTATAGTTTTGGCTTCATCAAAAAGGGGGAAATTGTTGGGATATAAATTCATCCTAAGCCCCACTTAATGTTAGAATAGTTTTGATGGCCAAAACACTTAGAGTTTATAAATGTAATAGGATCAGCTGACTTGTATAGAACAGCTTAGACTAGTCTTGTGTGATCAACTGTATTGATATCAGCTGATCAGCACAGTCCTGGCTTACATGCCTATCCTCAAGATGAGAAGAGTAGAAGACATGAAGACTAGAAGATCCTTGAAGACCAGATAAGTTAAGGTGCTTGTATACCTACCTATCTGATGGAGTCCCAGATTGAAGATGGCCTAAAAGCAGTACAAAGAATTTCCAGATCAGAAGAGTGTTACTCGTCTGATATCAGAAGACAGAAGACCTAAGGCCAGAAGAGTAGTCAGAAGACTAGAAGTACAGATCAGAAGACTATGTGCTCTTCCAGGACTCGGCTGATTCCTAAGTCATCTTGCAATTCAAACGAAGACCTACCTTATTTAGAAGATTGACATGATCCCAGGATTGAAGCAATCAAGCGGCTGGAATCAAGGAATCAAGCTATTATGGAAAGATTGCTCAAACGGCTAGTCAACTCCAACGGCTAGTTGCAACCAATCTCCATTATAAATACAAGAGGATGAGAAATCACAAAGAAAAAGTCACAAGAGAGAATTCAACAAGCCAAGCAAGCAATCAAAGCTAAAGCCATACAGTTCTAAGAATTCTCAAAAGAGCCAGAAACCATTAGATTATCTATAGCTCTTAAGTGATTTCTATCCAACCCTTAAGAACCTGAAACCTGTTCATATTGTATATCAATTGTTTTAGGCATAGTGGTTAAGCAAATTATAAGCTTGAACCATTAGTTGGATACACCTCAAAAACCCCAACCCTCACCGAAAGGTTAAAGTTTTTGAAACCCCTTAAAGTGCAAGTGCTTACAATCACTTGTGGAGACCGTAGCTGTTAGGACGGCTCAGATCTCAAAGTCCTAACCTTGGGACTATAAAGGTCAAGACCCTTGTAATTTGTGGAAATTAAAGGGATTAAACATCACGTTAGGACGTGAGAGTGGACGTAGGAACGTATATCCGAAGCACTATAAATCCGGTGTTATTTACTTTCTGCACTACATTTCTGCCTTTACATTCATTATTATATAGTGCATACTGTGATTTCAACACTCTTCAAAACAAGGCCATAACTTTCAAACCAGCATCAGCTGAGTATTTTCATTAAGTAAAACAAGTTACAAGAACAAGTCTAAACCAGGGCCACCATAATTCCGCATATAACCTCCTCAGTCAGATCACTATAGTCATCTGGACCAGCAGACTTGCAGTCCAGTTGACATAGCAATCAGAAGAGGTTCCCAACTCTGTTTGAAAAAGTTTTAAAGTCTATTCACCCCTCCCCTCTAGACTTTAAACCCATTCACTACTCGTTCAGGGACCAACATGAACTCTCTAGGGCTCCAAAATCTGATTGTGGGTGCTTTTTATAGCTTGGAGGAGTGTTTGAGATGAATTTTGCACTTAGACCCTTGAAATCCTTTAAAATTCTCGAATTTTCGCGCAAAAACAGGTTCAAACGGTCGACCGAGTGACCTCAAACGGTCAACCGAGTGAGATGGAAGTCCAGAAAATACTCTGGAAGCAGATTTCACTCGGTCAACCGAGTGGGTTGACTCGGCTGCCCGAGTGGATTTTGCTACAATTCCGCATTTGATCGTTTCTATCATATCTTGAGCTTCCGACCTCCGATTGACTTGATTCTTTTTTTCATTCCACTCATTTTTTCGAGACGAATCCAATGGTGCAGTTATCTTCTTGACTTCATGAATTCTCAGACACGTATTTTGTTTCCAAATAAGTTCAATTTACCTAAAAAATAGCAAAACACATACCTTTCTCATTTCAAGTGTAATTAGTCAATTTTGTGTGAATAATGCAACAAAATCCTCAAAATTATGCAAAATAAACACATGAATTTCAAGCAATTTTCACACTAATCAACCCCCCCAAACTTAAAGTGTTGCTCGTCCCCGAGCAACGAAAGAAATATAGAACAAGTGGGAGAATTGTGAAGAAACTCATTCAAGACAGGATAGATTAAGTGATTGTAAAGTTCCATCAATCTAGTCAAGCCAAGAGGTAGAAAATTCAACAAACAAGTTCACAAATTATGCTCAAATCCATGCGAGATCAAGTGCTCAATTCTCAATATCCTAACAAGTAAATGTATCACTCATCACTTAAAGTGTATATCAAGGAAATGTATGCTCTCAAAATCAAATCATACAAGTGCACTACCATATGCTTGCCAAATATCTAAGTTTTCCACCACATGTTATGTGTTCAATCAATGAATCAATAAGGACTTCACATTTGGTTGTAATGTAGGCTCTTTGGTTAAGGTAGGGAAGATTTGGATAAAGTGACTCGTAAACTAGTGGAGTGAAAATGAAAGTTGCAATTTATCAAGTTGCAACTCAAAGTTCTTTATCTCACACAATTTACTTGCTTCTTTTCTTTTTAAACTCATTTTTCACTATCAACCAATCAACACTTTTGAACTTCAAGCTCTACCAAATTCTCGTGCACAAGAGAGTTTTCTTTTTCAACTTTTTTTTTTTCTTTTCACATCTACTCAATCTTTTTTATGCACAACTCACAATTCATCTTTTTTTTTCTTTTCTTTCTCTTCACTTTCCAACTAAACAAATCCACCAAATTCATATTTCACCTCAATTCAACCACATTTGTCAACATTCAAGCTCCACTAGTTCAAAGGAAAAATTAGGCTCATAAAAGATGGACAATGGGCTAAATATGTAGGTTGCCAAAGAATATAAGTCAATAGGCTCAAAATGGCTAACTATGGAAAAATTTCATTTGGTATGGAAAATTTGGTCAAGTGACTATTCAAAACAAAGATGACCTTATATCACTTCCAAAGATTTCACACAAATAGTAGTCTCAAACAAGACAATTGGCAAGTTCTAGAGCACACAAGCATGAATGATACTCACATGAAGGAAAATAGACCATAATATATGAAAGTCTAAGGCTCTAAAGCTCACGGGCTTGTCTAATCATGAATCAAAAGCACCAAACCAAACACAAATTTTCACAAAATCAAGTGAACAAGCAAACATCAATCAATACCAACAAGCTCAACCAAATCTCAAAAACTAACAATCACCATCAATTACGCCTCAAATACCAACAATCCACAAGATAATCAATCACCAAAACTAGGAACAACGGTGCAATATAAATGAAGGAAACACATGAAACCCCCCAAACTTAAATGAAACTCTAGTTGAATGCAAAGTTTGAGAATGAGTGTGTTACCTTAGAATTTTACCACCAACGAAACTCACCAAAGAAGCAAGCTACCGCCACCAATTGTCCCTTGAACCTTTAGCACCAAAGCACCACTACCCTTGAGCTCCACCATGCATATCTCTCATCCTTGACCACCAACACAACACTCAACCTACAAAACAAAAACTAAACAAAAGATCAAACAAACTACAAATCTAAAAATAAAAGAAAGCAATAAAGAATGGGTTGCCTCCCATTTAGCGCTAAGTTTAACGTCTTCAAGCCGGACGGAAATAAAAGAACTCATCGGAAAGGCCATGGATATCGGTCCTCCTTCCCATTGTATTTCAACCTTTGAGCTTCAAACTCAAGAAGGCTCTTATGAATGGAAGACCAATCATCCACATGTTTCTTCCATACTTTCATCGATGAATGTTCATTTTGCTCCTTCCACATCGTCTTCTTCCATTGCTCTCCCTTTTTCCCAAGGATGCCCAAGCTTTTCTCAACTTCTTTATTAAGATCAAAGCGATTAAGAGGCAAAATGAAATCAATAGAAGCATCAATATCAAGTAAAGTGCAAATTGAAGAGTTTAAAGGTTTAAAAATGCTCATTTCGCTCTCCAACTCATCTTGGGATGCTTCTTGATCTTCTTGTTCTTTGTTGCTCGTGTCCATCAAAGGACATTCCTCTTCATCTCTTTTGACAATCACCATTAAGCTCATTCCCGTGCTCATGTCTTCAAGTGGATATCTCTTTGCATCCATTTTCTTCTTCATGTGTGCAATGAAGAACTTTTAGATAGTAGTCCTACCCTGTGGCCAAAACTCATTGCTTTCCCACTCATGATAATGCACTTGATGAAGCTCTTCCATAAGTGGAGGAGGAGGTGGACGATACACCTCTTTAGTTGGTGCGGGAGGATATGAATATGGGTGATATGGGTGTTGAGGAGGAGGGTATTGATGTGGAGGAGGAGGTGGGTAATATGCTTGTGGTTGAGGTGGGTAAGGATAAGGATAATATCCTTGAGGAGGAGGTGATGCTTCTTCATTTCTCCAATCTTGATAATAGGAGGGAACTTGTTGCATTTGATAATGATGATCAAAGTTCCTCCAATCATCGTAGCTCACATCTCCATGTTGTGGAGGATAAATCATACCATGTTGATCATAGCAATGATTCAATGGGTAATGATTATATCCATCCATCTCAATGAAGTGCACACCTACAAATAACCAAAGTATCAAATTTCTCAAAATAAAAAGAAAATAAAATAAAGCAAGTAATGTAGCTAACACTAGTACTCAACTAACTCTAAGACCCACTTATAACACTACGTCACCTCCCCGGCAGCGGCGCCATTGACTTGAACGAATTTTTAGACAATATATTTTTGACTAACTACTTCCCCTCAAGCATAAGGGATCGTAGTAGTATATACGTAAGTATTTCGACCAAGTAGTATCGAACCACGGAGGTGGGCTAGTGCAATGGATCCCTAGATTTGTATGTCGTCATACTAATGTAGCTACAGTTTCGGGAGCAATTTGAACTAAAACGCAATGCTAGTAAGTAAATTAACTATTAATCACGAAAACAAAGAAATGACAATTAAAAACAAATAATAACTACGAATGAAATTCGAAGAAGTGCAAGTGTGGGAATGCTTCGGGTGTTCTCTACCTAGTGAAATCGAGTGGGATTGCTTATACCATTTTTATACTTCAATTTGGATTTGCTAAGAGCATCAAGATGCTAGGATGAAAATCATTTCCCTTCGGGTACTATAGCCTTACGTCTAACGTGTTCCCAAACCCGGTAATAAGACATCTTCCTAATCCTCATCAACTACCCAAATAACCATTCAAGTAATTAATGTCTTCTAATGGGGGGTTCTAATACGATTACTCTCTCTCGACGAATTAAAAGTATAACAAACGCATTTGTATACCAACAACTCACACCATAAATTTAAACATGTTCATGTAACTCTCGTCTACGCTAAACATGCCTCAAAATATGGATTAATAGAAGCTAATATACAAAGCACCAATAAAACCCAATAAGAGAAGCAATAATCCATATATCAACAATAATCAAAGTATAAACAATTCCAACACTCAATATTCACATGGTTTCAAAAACCCAAAGCATAAAATACTCAGCCCATGGTGTTTGAGGAAACACCCATGGCTAAAACAACAAAATAAAACATAAATATGAAATTTACCAAACAAATTTTAAATAAAAGAAAAATATCACCTTGAGAGTCTTGAAATTCTTCCATTCTTACATGAAAATGAAATGCTCAAATGATTCTAAGCTAAGAAAACATAAAACTATCTAAGGGTGTTTGAGGAGATAAGCTTCTCAAACCCTAAGCTATCTACTCCACTCTTTATCCCATGTTGTGTGTGTGAAAATATGAGTTCTTGGTTGTGTGGGGGAATGAACACTCTAGGGCTCCAAAATCTGATTGTGGGTGCTTTTTATAGCTTGGAGGAGTGTTTGAGATGAATTTTGCACTTAGACCCTTGAAATCCTTTAAAATTCTCGAATTTTCGCGCAAAAACAGGTTCAAACGGTCGACCGAGTGACCTCAAACGGTCAACCGAGAGAGATGGAAGTCCAGAAAATACTTTGGAAGCAGATTTCACTCGGTCAACCGAGTGGGTTGACTCGGCTGCCCGAGTGGAATCTGCTACAATTCCGCATTTGATCGTTTCGATCATATCTTGAGCTTCCGACCTCCGATTGACTTGATTCTTTTTTTCATTCCACTCATTTTTTCGAGACGCATCAAATGTTGCAGTTATATTCTTGACTTCATGAATTATCAGACACATATTTTGCTTCCAAATAAGTTCAATTTACCTAAAAAATAGCAAAACACATACCTTTCTCATTTCAAGTGTAATTAGTCAATTTAGTGTGAATAACGCAACAAAATCCTCAAAATTATGCAAAATAAACACATGAATTTCAAGCAATTTTCACACTAATCACCCCTACTCTCGTAAAGTGGGTTACACTTATGAGAGTAGGAAATGAATGTATCGATTATTTTTCATACCTCTAGTACCAGCAGGACCCAGAGGTCTTAGGTGTGATTTTGAGTCTGGTACCTGGGAGACCCTGTTTCAAATTTTAAAACATATGCCCAATGGGTATTATAATAATAAAGATCAGACCATTTTTTAGGGTATCATGTGACACTTTCACGCTTACGGACCCTGGGGTCCTCAGGAAATCCCAGGTTCGGACCTGGATTGAGAATTTTTTTGCATAGGCGTTAAATATGTGCTCCATGATCTTGAGACCTCCAGTTTTAGTATTTTCTCAAATTCTGATTCTTCAGCATATTTGCAGTTTGGCTTGCTCTTTTATGGCCTCTTCGAGCATACTTTGGATTCTATCCAAAAGAATGATGTGTATAAGGCTCAAGCGGCCCAGGAGCGTACTCGGGTAGATAACCTCCTGGCCAAGCTGAAAGCTGGGAAGCAGGAAGGGAAGAAGCTGAGGGGGCAAGCTCGAGTGCTCACTAGGGAAGTCCATCTCATCCAGTCCCAAATTCAGCGGCAGAAGCAAGACCTCCCCCTCTCAGAGGTGAAGCTTTGTACAAACTCCTTGTTTTCTTCCAAGACAGGGCAGCAATTCTTGAAGACCCTCCATCAGGACCGGCTAGAGTTTTACCTTCAGAGCGCCAGCTTTTTAGGTGTCATTGGACGCTTCATTCCCCAACATCAAACTGAAGGCTTCGACGGGGTGCATGACAGGAGTGCTCTATTGGATGGATTGACTCCTCCTCCCACTTTCTTAGGCGGCCCGTAGGAGCTGATTACTGCTCCTTGGTGGCTTCCTAGCATGCGGAGAGCTGCCTAAGGGCCGCGGGACCAGAAGCTAGGGATTGAAGCTTTAAAGCCAGTGGAGGCCCATGAGTACTCTATGGATATGTCCAAGGAGATTCCAGCTGGTGAGGACAATGACAAGGAAGGAGGTGGGTCGAGCGACCTGGCTGAGTTAGGGGTGGCTGCAGGCAAGCCTTCTCCACAGGATTGAAGATTTCATTATGTTTCTTTATTGTTTGCATTGAACAATTTACTTTTCTGCTGCAACACTTGAACAATTTTTTGAGGTTTTTCATAACCTCTTTGTTTTGGCTTGGGGGCTTCGTGCCCTTGTTTAGGTGAGGCTCTCCAACCTCTTTTGGAATGGTGGGAGATTTTCACATCCCCCGTTTTATTTATGAATAGTTGGGGATGTATGCCTCATAATTTCGTATTTGCTTTCCTTCACATCTGCTACACATTTCCTGCTCATATATATTTTCATAGTTGCACATATATATTATACTTGCAAAGTGTTTATCATATGCCATAAATGTCATACTCATGAATGTTTATCAAGTAGAAAGTCATACGTAATTCAATTGTATCTCGTGAATTTTCTTAAAACCTGAATGGCTGTTACGTTCTTGATTTTTCATCAAAAACTCCGCACATATAGGTTTTAAGCAATGGTTCAAAACATCTCATTATGTTGAAGAGTAAAAAAGTAAAAAGTAGTACTTTTTCACTTACTTGACCTGAGTTTGTGGCTAGCTGTCTTGGAAGAGTTAGGTTATTCCACCTTCACCCCCCTCAAGACTCGAAGCCTATATTGTGAGACTTTAGGTTTGGAGTGTAGTTCACTTCTGTTCATATCTCAGCTATGCCAGCTTCGATTAGCTATGGCAACCACCATTTAGAGGTTCTTAACCTGAAAATTTCGAGGAGTAAGATATTGATTTACCTTTATGTGATGGGGCTGTTCAGCCTATGAGGAGCTGGTGAGCTCAAGGGGCCATTCGGCCTGTGGGGAGCTTCGTAGCTCAGGATGCCATTCGGCCAAGGGACCATTCAGTCGAGGGGGCCATTCGTCCAAGAGACCATTCAGTCAAAGGGGGCCATTCGGCCAAAGGGGCCATCCGGCCAAGGACCATTCAGTCAAAGGGGGGCATTCGGCCAAGGACCATTCGGTCAAGGGGGCCATTCGGTCAAGGGGCCATTCGGCCAAGACAGTGACCATTCGGTCCTTGAGGTGACCATTCGGTCCCTGAGGAGCTGGGGATTGTACTTCCCGAAGTTAAGTTTTGACCCTTGAAGGTGCTGGCGATTTTGACCCTTGGGGTGCTGGTGGTTTCGACCCCGGAGGGTGCAGAAAGTTTGGACCATGGAGGGCTGTAAGAGTTCAGACCCCGAAGGGTGCTGAAAGTTTCGATTATTCGATTCGATTTTAAAAAAATATAAAAATTATTCGAGTATTCGATTCGAAAGGATTCAATTCGATACTATTTGATTAGAAATTTTGTGTAGAAATTTTGTAAAATAACCAACATATTTCCCTAATAAAACACTAAACAAGAGTTAAATTGATGATTTTTGATAGGTTTTTCTTGCTCCTAAATAAATAGAAATGAATCAAAACTCAATTTATTCATTAATAGAAATTCTTCAATGGTCCATCACAAGAAAACCAAACTAAACTAGAAACACTCGAGGAATCGTAATTTCTGCGCGTGTGAGGAACAGGGGAAATGTAGGGGACAAATGTGGTGAGCCTGGTGGTCGAATGGTTGTGGATGACGGTGGAAGACCGGTGGCATGCGGCGGACAGAAACTCAGAGAGAATGAGGAGCGCGACAAATAGAGAGAATTTTGGAGAAAGTGAAGTTGAAATTGAATTAGGGTATTAGGGTTTTGTATATGCGTGAATCGTGTGGGCCACTATTCCATTGGGCCACTGCTTAATGTAACTAAATATATACTCTTATAATTTTAAGTTATTAAATAATTTATTAATATTATATATATATATATAAATTGAATCGAATCGAATACTTTCGAATATCGAATCGAATATCATAATTTTATATTTGTATTCGTTTATTATTCGAATAAAAAAAAATATTTGTATTCGAATTCGAATCATAAAATTTTGAATACGAATATCAAAATACGAAGACCGAATCGAGCAAAATTATTCAATTCGTTTACAACCCTAGTCTGGATGCTCTTCCTCTCAAAACCTGGGTAACTTGTTAAGGCCCTCCTCAGTTGGGCTCGAGCTTTCCAGTTTGTTTCAGCGCACCAGCTCTCCTCAGAACTAGGTCTCCAGCTTCGAATGACCTCAAGGTCACTATTTTGTTGTATGCATTTCTTATTCTGCACTAGCATATATCTCTTACATGCTCTCATTCTATATTTATCTCGTGCTCGATATGTCTGCACGTTCTCATGAACTCCTGCATCTAGATTATACAGAGGTGCTAGAATAGAAATACATCTTTTTTAGGCTTTCTGCTCATATAAGCTCATATATCATGCTTGCATGTGTTAGGAAAATAGTTCACATGGTTTTTCCAATGCATAAATCATTTTCAAATACATAACTCTTTAGCATAGTTTATCAAAGTATGCTCGTAAATCATATCTAAAGTGTTAGGAAAGATGTGCTCATGCAACTTTCCAAAGATCATCACATCTTATAAGTTCTAAGCATTCATCGAAAATTAAAGCATGTTCTCAATCATTTTCTTAATCAAGCGTGAAATTTTCCTAAGTAATCAACTTGAGATTCCTCAAATCATAGGCATACGTTTCAATAGAATTTATATCAAGAAATTCTAAGTATAATCGACATATCAATCTTAACTTATTCAAAGTTATTAATCATGCATCATTCAAATGCTCTAAACTCTTAGCAAATGCTCATATGCTTCGAGGTTTTATGCTCTAAACAACCACATCTAGGCAGCTCATATCAGATCACAGAGTAAAATCGAATAAAAAGTAAAGTATACACTTTTCACTTACTTGGCTTCATAGCCGCATCTCGGAGGTGGCAGGCTTAGACCCTGCATCACCCCCATCAAAACATCGAAGTGTAAGGCATTTGCAAGTTCCTAAATCATTTTCGAGGATCATGTCTAGTGACCTTCTTTCTTTAATTTTTGGACATCCATCACCTATCGAAGGTTCGGAGAGGTCCTCCTCAATGTTCAGGTCTCGTGACCTTCAATATCTTCAATTTCAAGACATCCATCACCCGTCAGGGACATGGAGAGGTCCTCGTGCAAATTTTATGGCTTCTAGGTCGTCGAGCTTTTCTTGTGAAATTTTATCTTATATTCTCAATTCAATCATGGTTATAACAACCTAAAACATTTTATCTAAATACTCAAAATACTTAGCAGTGTTGTTAGAAGTCCGGAACTTCGATTACTCAGTAGACTGGATCTCCAACCCCTGAGGGTCAATCAACACAATACCAGCTCCACATCAAGTCATGGGCATGGAGCCACCCGCAAATATCTTTTGTTATTAGATCTCGTTAAGCCTGGTGATTTCTTGGATGAAATCCGACTAGGCTTGAGCTTTGATAGCCCTTTGGGGCTCAAAATAAATATTGTACTCTTATAATTCTATGGTCCATTTGACCATTTGTCCAGATAAATTTGCCCTACCAATTACCCGCCTCAAAGGGTAATTAGTGTGAACAATGATTTTATATGACAAAAATAAGGGCATAACCTTCGAGTTGTAATCAGCACAGCCAAGGCAGTTTTCTCCACTTTTAATATCGGATCATAGTATCTTGGGGAGGGCTTGGTCAGCTTCAGCAGCTGGGCTCGGTGGAGTTTCAGCAGCTGGGCTCGGTGGAGCTTCAACAACTGGGCTCGATGGAGCTTCAGCTCCTCAAATGCTTTTTGACATTATTCATCCCACTCGAATCTGGATCGTGCTCCCTTTCCTGGGGCTCGGATTTCTCGAGTGTTTTAGCATTCAGTACCTAGATAAATTCAACTTTCGAGCCATCTGGAGGTTCGAGCTCATTCGGAGTAGGATGGCTCAATCAATGCAATCTGCACTTATTCAGGTGTTTCAACCTTTGACACCTGATCTCCAGGCTTATCCAAAAGTCTCACAGGATTGGGACAAGTTCAATCTGAAAACTAAAATCATGTATAGAACCTCGAGGCGTGTTAATCATACATAATTCAAAGATACTTTTATGTTAGCCTCGTGTTTTAGGAGCATGGATCATCATCAATCCTCCATCATAGGTTCTAAAGCATATAATAATCAGAGAAACTCAATATGCGAGTTGCCTACTCATGCTTTCTGTAATTTCAAGTCATTCTCAATTTCTAGCATCGCATGTAAATCATCTAGAAGAAACACTTATGTAAAATTAGGAGGGTCATACTTAATCAAGCAATGAAGTAAATATGAACCACATATACCAGTTTCTTCAACTCAATGAAAGTCATAACATATCCATGTGATACTCATTATGACATCAAATAAATGGAAGAGATCTAACCTCTCAAGATTTATAAAATACTTGTACTAACGTTGGTCTCGGTGTACTCCTCATTTGGGGATCAGCCCAATAATAGGTTTAGGTGTCATGGTCCAGCTACTCGGCTGGTTTTCCCTGACCCCGCTCTCTCTTCTGTAATTTTGCTCTTTCGAGCTCCTCGAGCACCCTAGGTTCTCCAGCCCTTTCTCATGGGCTAATTATTTATCATAGACAAGGTAAAATGATCACAAACATTCACGAGGACGTCAAGTCCATGTCATTAGAATGACCAGAAATACCTCAAAACATCATATCTCATTAAATTCACAAACAATAAATGCAAGTCATACCTGGCTCATGCCAATCGTATTACCAGATCTAAGTTTCCCCTATAGATGTTGTTAACTCTTGAATGCTTTAACATTATCAACAACATCTTAATTTGACCTTCCGAGATTTTTTCTAAGTCTTTTCTGAAATGCTATATTAAATGTTGATCTAAATGTTGTCAGGATCTAGAAGCTTCTACAAGGATCTGGAACCTGGAAGATTCCAGAACATTGCAGAACGTGCTAGACCACCTTAGAACCTTATAGATCGACCTGGAGCATGCAAGAAGGATCTAGAAAGATCATGGAAGTTGAGTTCCTAAAAAATAGGATCTCAAAGATGGAAGCCTCTAGAATGCGTACCTCACTCTATAAATACCGAAGGAAGGCTTCATAATTCAGTGTATTTTATTCGATCAATATCCTAGACTAGTGTTCATCCTGTTAGGAAATTGTGGCCCCAATAGCTATACCTTTTAGTTCATACGAAGTATCCCACCCGTATGACTGTGCGCTTTTCTTTATCTATCGAGAGTGTAATCATAGATAGGACTAGCATTTCGGCAGTGTATAATTCATACACTTAGATCATTTTTAGAACAAGGCACCTGCCTCGTTTGTAGTTTCTGTTGTGAAGGTTATTGTTGTAATATTTAACACAACATTTATACTTGAAGATAAGTATTGATATTTCGCCGTAAGGCTACCATAGATTTTTATTTATAAAATCTATGTTAAAAATATTTCCATTGTGTCTCGTTTGTTTTTAGTGTTTCAAGTCTTCCGCTGTGTATCTTTATTTCTGATATTCTGTTAGAGTCAGTGTTGTACAATTTGTCTCAACATTTAGTACAACATTAATCTGTTTTTACTTAAACACTATACCCCCACACACTTTCAGTTTGTATCAGAGTTGATACCTGACGACACTAGGTTAGATCTTTGGTTAAGTGTGTTTTTAGTTTATGTTAGCAATGGAAATACATCACATATCCACGACACTTAGGCCACCCGTTTTAGATGTTTCGAATTATGCCTATTGAAAGCCTAAGATGCGTATGTACATCAAGTCGATTGATGAACGTGCTTGGAGGACTGTACTTACAGGCTGGGAAGCTCCAAAGAGACCAGCAGATGCAGATGGTGAAATTCAACTCAAGAAAGAAGTTGATTGGACGGCTGATGAAATAACAACAGCAAGCTAAAATTCTAAAGCTTTAAATGCTATTTTTACCTCTGTTGATGTTTCAATGTTTAAAATTATATCTAACTGTTCTACTTCTAAAGATGCATGAGACAGGTTGCAAGAGCATTGTGAGGGTTCAGACAGTGTTCGAAGGACTAAGCTTCTAATGTTGGGGACAAAATTTGAGAATCTCCGAATGAAGGAAGATGAAACTATTTCATCTTATAACGAAAGTTTAAGTGAGATTATCAATGAATCACATTCTCTTGGTGACCCTATTTCTAATGTTAGAGTAGTTCATAAGATATTAAGATTTGTTCCTAAAAGATTTGATGCTCAAATTTGTGCTATTGAAGAGGCTAAAGATACTGATAAGTTAAGTCAAAATGAATTAGTGAGTATTCTTAGAACTTATGAGATAAACACTAATCAAGTTGATGAAACTAATGATGATAAGAAAGTTATTGTTTTTAAAGGGGAAACATCAAACAAATCTGAGTTTCAACCTATCATTACTGAAGTTGATTCGGATGAAGAATTGTTTGATGAATGTCTCAACAATCCTAACAACATTGCCCTCCTCACTAAGCATTTTAATAAATTTCTTAAGAAATTTGTGAACAAATCTAGAAACATTCAGCCTAAGATTCAAATCAACACCTCAACCAGAAAGGAGGAAAGGTCAATTCACACCAAGACTATCAAAGAGTGAAGGTAAACCAAGGTATGATCCTGAATTTCGAAAATCAGTTCAATGCAATGCTTGTTCTGGATATGGCCACTATGCAAATGAGTGTCAATACCAAACTTAAGCAAAAACTGAATTTTAGTGCTACCTTGAGTGATGACACTGATGATGATGATCTTGATGAATTAAATGAGTATGCTCAATTTACCAGAATTGATTATAATGATTCCTCAGATGATGATCTGGATGAAACAGGTTCTGATGTCGTACCTGATGCTTCAACATCTACAGCAACATCAGAACAGAATCACCCAAATTTAGTCTGTTTTAATGGTTTGGTTGATGATGCAGGAAAATGGATTGATGACAATGCATACCAAAAGTTGTTAGATGATTGGAACTCTCAGAAACTCACTATTAATTACTTGAATAAAGAGAATGAGGATCTGAAAGACACAATCACTAAGCTAGAAGTTATTCATACCAAAAGAGATCTGGAAATCTGTAACTTAAAGGAGAAACTGATCAATTCCACTTTATGTTTCAAGAAATACTCCAAGAGTGCTTCTGAGGTAAAATATGCTATAGCTACTGGTAAGTCTAATAATCATGGTTTAGGTTATGATGGTACTACTGTTTCTATTTCTGAAAATTTTAGAAAACCTGTGAAATTTGTGAAGGCAAATGTTAACACATTTGATGTAACATCTGCACAATCAGATTCTCACAAGGTTAAGAGGAATTTTATCTGTCATTACTGTTGCAAGGTTGGTCATATTTGTCCTTACTGTATAAAAAGGTTTGAAGAAATGAAAAATGAGAAAATGTTGCCTAAAAAACTGTCACATCCTAGGAAACAGTTTCTGAAATCTGCATGGAAACCTAAAGCTACCTGTAATGTTGTTCATACCTCCTTAAAAGCTTGTCTACCTGATCTATGGTATTTTGATAGTGGTTATTCTAGACATATGTCAGGTCGTATAGATTTCTTATCTGATTATGTGACCATGAATGGTGGTAGTGTTACATATGGTGGTGGTTCTAAAGGACAGATTATTGGTAAGGGAACTTTGAATGTTGAAGGTTTTCCTAAGCTTAAAAATGCCTTGCATGTTAATGGCTTGCTTGCAAATCTGATTAGCATTAGTCAACTTTGTGATGATAATTTGCATGTGAAATTTGACAAAGATTCATGCTATGTTCTTAATAAAGATGAAGTTTGTGTCTTGACGGGTACTAGGTTAGCTGATAATTGCTATCTTATTGGAACAAATATGTGTAACTTGTCAAAACATGATGAAAATATTCTATGGCATCAAAGATTGGGTCATGCAAATTACAGAGCAATGAAAAGGCTAATCAGAGCAGATGCAGTAAAAGGAATTCCAAACTGAAGTTTCACAATCCCACTGTATGTGGACCATGCCAAAAAGGTAAGCAGATAAGAATGCCGCACAAAATGCTGTCACATTGTTCTATACATCGATGTTTTGAAAGCATTGGAGGAAAGAGGTATTCCTTAGTTGTGGTAGATGATATTTCTAGATTTACCTGGGTAGAGTCTTTGAGAGACAAATCTGAAGCATTTACTGCATTTAAAATTCTTTATAAGAGGTTCAAAAATGTGTTTAACTTGAAAGTTGGCCGTATTAGAACAAATCATGGTAGGGAATTTGAAAACAACATGTTTAATGATTTCTGTGATAAAAAGGGTATTTTACAAGAATATTCATCTCCTAAAACTCCACAACAAAATGGAATTGTTGAAAGAAATGATAGAACTTTACAAGAAATAGCAAGAGTCATGCTTACATCCAAATGTCTTGCTAAGAAATTTTGGGGAGAAGCAATGAATATTGCATGTCATATTATTAATAGAGTTTATATTCGTTCTGGCACTAATCAAACACATTATGAGATTTTGAACAACAGAAAACTAAATGTGAAATATTTTCATGTATTTGGTTGTGTGTGTTATATTCTGAATGATAGGGATCAACTTCATAAGTTTGATTCCAAAAGTGATAAAGGTTTCTTTTTAGTCTATTCTAGAAATAGTAAAGCTTATAGAGTAGGCGATTACGGATTCTGTTAATTTCTTCCACGCTCTTCGATCATGGAGATTTCGGCCGCCAGTCTTGATCGGATCTCTTCATTTGTTGCCCTATGAGAATCGCATCCATGGCTCAAGGAGTTTCTAAATGTCTGATCCATAGTTCCACCGATTCCAGTAGCCAAGACTACGGTCTGGGACCCCGTACACCCTAGTTCCCCTTCTAGGGTTCAGAGTTCTTTCAAGAAGGGCCTAATGGCAGACTCTGTTCCGCCAATTGACAACGCGATTAGCATTGATCAACTTACTGACAACCTAATCCACATGCCCATCAAGAAAGGGGATTTCATGTCGATAACAGTTGACAAAAAAGAATATGCCGATCGAGTGGCTCTATGTCGCAACTCCTTCATTGGCCGCCTCTCGAATGCCCGTCGAGGTAAGCTGTGGGCAATGGAGCCGCTTAAGGAGGCGCTGGCGAAGGCGTGGGGATTGCGCGGAAATTGGAAGTTAATCCCTTTGGGGCTTGGATACTACAATGTGCATTTCGATGAGGAGGCTGATAGAGATTCAGCAACAAAGAAGGGTAGTTGGTTTCTGAATCCGGGGGTTTTCAGACTATCAAAATGGGTTAAAGATTTTAACCCCTACAAGGTGAACACGTCTTTGGCACAGGTATGGGTACGTATTTATGAGCTTCCGTTTGAATATTGGACGAAATCCTTAATTACGGGAATGGCGCACGCACTGGGCACCCCAATTAAGATCGATGACCGGTCGCTGGACGGATCCATGAGACATTTCATTAGGGTGCTTGTTGAAATTGATTTTTCCAAAGACAAAATTGAGCAGATCTTGATAGAACGTAAGGGACACCGTTCATTTGCGTACTTCAAATACGAAAAACCCCCTCTGTTTTGTCGCCACTGTTCGGTGGTGGGGCATTCATGGGAAGCTTGCAATAAGAGGGACCGCACCCTCCTCCCCCAAGGCTGCTGCGGAGGAGGGCCATCATGGAAGGCATGGAGAGCAGACCAAAGAACAGGGCTTTACTAGGCCGAGAAAATCCAATCGTGCGAGACATAATAACAAGCAGGCGGCTCAACAGGATTCCTCTGACACTAAGCTATCGAATAATTTTGACATTCTAGACTCTCCAATGGTCGCAGCGGGGGGACACTTAGACAATGAGGGAGAGCAATTTCAACAGAATGAGGAGGTCAGCACGGACACTTCAGCCACCATGGAGCCTAAGGGCGCCAGACTTAAATCAGTTATCTGCGTTCCGCGGACTTATTCGGATGATATGGATGAACTAGGAGAGGCACTAAAAAAGGCTGCGGAGCTGGAGGTATCATCCAAAAGGATGGTTGAGGAAATGCTCACTCATTCCCCAAAATATAGTCGGATGGCCTCGGCGGCATTGGGGCGCTGGGGAGACTTGGATGGATCGTGTAGATGTTGTTACTCTTAAATGTCTTAACATTCACAGCAACATCTTAATTCGACCTTTCTTATTTTTCCTAAGTCCAAATTCTGTTTTCTAGCTAATGCTGTTTTGGATGTTGTAACATCGCAGGTTGAAGATCTAGAACATTCTACACAGTTCCAGACTGGAAGGATCTGGAAGCTTGCAGAAGTATGTAGATCATGCGGTTGCCTTTGAAAACGTCCAGAATAGGCTGGAAGGTGCTAGAATTCATTGGAATGAAGAGTGGGCTAAAAAGAAGGGATGAAATCCTAAAAAATAGGATATGGATTATGAAGCTTCTAGAATTCGTTTTTACCACTATAAATACTCAAGGAAGACTTCATTATTCAGCATGGAGAATTAAGAGTAATCACATAATGTCTATGTGAAGTGTTCGTCCTACTTAGACATTATCGTGATTATTATTTCTTCTTCATCAGATTCTCGTACAACATGAAGAAATACACATCAGATCCGAGAGTCACATATTTCACGAAGTGCTATTCTTTAATTCTTAAACTAGTGTTCATCCTGTTAGGAATTAATTGTCATTAGCATGTTCATGTCGTTGTGCCGAAGTATTCCAACTTCCTGTACAACATAGACTTTTCTATACTTCTTTGATAGATAGATCATAGAGTTAGATTAGTTTTTGGTAGTGTAATTTTTACACTTAAGCCGTCTTTAGACTAGATACTTTATCGAGTCTTATTTCCGTTGTGAATATTTGTTCACACACCATTTGTATTCACATAATTATTAGTGAAAGTTTCGCCATGAGGCTCGCATAGATTTTAAATTAAAATCTATGTTAAAAAGTTAATTTTGTGTCTTTGTGTTTTCATTCTTTAAAGTCTTCCGCCATTCGTATTCTGATATTCTGTAATCGAGCCAGTGTTACATTGAGTGTTCTAACATTGAGTGTAACATCGTTCTGTTTTTCACTTAAACACTAGTAATACCATCCACACACACTTTCAGTTGGTATCAGAGCCAATATCTGACGACACTAGGTTAGATCCTTGTTTAAGTGTGTTTTAGGTTATGTTAGCAATGGAAACACATCACATATCCACAACACTTAGGCACCCGAATATATTATCCATTTTTTAAAGCCTAAGTTGTGCATGTATATCAAGTCGATTGATGAACGTGCTTGGAGGACTGTACTTACAGGTTATGATGTACCCGAGATCCAAATATATCAACACATCAACACCCCACCAGAAAGAAGGAAAAGTCAATTTCAACCAAGGTTATCAAAAAGTGAAGGTAAACTAAGGTATGATCTTTAATATAGAAAATCAGTTCAATGCATATTCTGAATATGGTCTTTATGAAAATTAATGTACCAATACAGAACTAAAGCAAAAACTGAATTTTAGAACTACCTTGAATGTTTAATCAGATGATGAATATGATGAATCCAAAGATGTTGAATTCGCTTTTCATACCAAGATTGATTATGATGATTCTTTAGATGATGGTCTGGATGATACAGATTCTGATGTTGCACCTAATGTCATAACATTTATGGTAACATCAAAACAGAGTCACCCAGATTTGAACTGTTTTAATGGGTTTGTTGATGATGCAGGCATAAGGATTGATGATTCTAAATACCAAAATTTGTTGGATGATTGTAACTCTTAGAAACTCACTCTTAATTCTTTGAACAAAGAGAATGAGAATTTGAAAGGAACAATTACCAAGCTAGAAGTCATACATTCCAGAAGAGATTTTGAAGTTTGTAAACTGAAGGAGAAATTGATCACCTCTACTTTAAGTTTCATAAAATTTTATATGAGTGCTTCTGATATATGTTATAGCTATTGGTAAATTTGATAATTGTGGTATACGTTATGATGGTTAAACTACTTCTATTTTCTAAGAATTTTGAATATGCTGTGAGATTTGTGAAGGCAAATGTTAAAACATCTGTTGTAACATCTCCACAAACAGATTCTTACAAATTCAAAAACATTGAAAAGAAGTTTGTATGTCATTATTTTTCGAAAATTGATCATATTTGTCCTTACTGCATAAAAATGTTTGATGATCTGAGATATGAGAAAATGTTACCTAAAATGATATCACATCCTATGAAACATTTTCTAAAATCTGCATGGAAATCTGATGTTACTTGTAATGCTGTTCACACTTCCTTGAAAGCATGTTTACTTGGTCAATGGTATTTTGATAGTGGTTGTTCTAGAAATATGACAGGATAAATTGACTACTTATCTGATTATGTGACCTTGAATGATGGTAATGTTACATATGGTGATTGTTCGAAAGGACAAATTATAGGAAAATGAACTTTGAATGTTGATGGTTTTCCTGAGCTTAAAAATGTTTTACATTTTGATGGCTTGCTTGCTAATTTGATTAGTATTAGTCAACTTTGTGATGATAATTTGCATGTAAAATTTGACAAAGATTCATGTTATGTTTTGAATGAAGATGAAGATTGTCTAGGGCAGTAGATAATTGTTATCTTATTGGAACAAATGTGTGTAATTTGTCGAAAAATGATGAAAATGTCTTATTGCATCAAAAATTGGGACATGCACATTATACATCAGTGAAGAGACTAATCAAAGTCGATGTAGTGAAAAGGATTACCAAAACAGAAGTTTCAGAGTACTACTGTATGTGGACCATGCCAGAAAGGTAAGCAGGTAAGAGTGTTGCATAAAATGCTATCACATTGTTCTACACATCAATGTTTCGAATTGTTGCACATGGATTTAATTGGTCTTATGTCTTTGTTGTAAGAAAGAATATAACTTTTTAAGAAATGGCAAGAGTCATGCTCACTTCTAAAAGTCTTGCTAAGTGATTTTGGGTTGTAGCATTGAATACATCATGTCATATTATTAATTGAGTTTATATTCGATCTGGTTCTATTCAAACACCTTATGAGATTCTGAATGTTAGATAACCAAGTGTGAAGTATTTTCATGTATTTGGTTGCATGTGTTATATTCTGAATGATATGGATAAACTTCATAAGTTTGATTCTAAAAGTGTAAGGTTTCTTTTTAGGTTATTCTAGAAATAGTAAAGCCTATAGAGTTTATAACCTTAGGACTAACACTGTTCAAGAATCTGTTAATGTTGTGTTTGATGATGATAAAGGTCTTACAGATGACAAAGATGAAGAAGATGTATCACAAGTTACTGACAATTCTGAGAATACACTGAAGTCTGAAAATGCTGCACCAAATGTTAACACATCTGGAGCAACATTTACAGAACAATCACTTGGAATTTCACAGAACAGTCAGTATGTTCCCAAAAGGAATCCTTCTTCAAGAATTGGGAAAAGTCATCCATCTGACCAGATCATAGGTGATGCTACAGTCGGAGTGCAAACAAGAGGAAGAGTATGATCGTATAAGGTAGATGTGGTAAGAACAATATGCATGTCTTCTATTTGCAATGTTGTGAATGCAGAGTGTTACTATTCTGAAATTGAACCAAAAAATGTGAATGAGGCATTAACTGATGAAAATTGGATTAATGTTATGCATGAGGAACTTAATCAGTTTCAAAGAAATGAAGTCTGAACACTCGTTCCAAAACATAGTCATACTAATGTCATTGGAACAAAGTGGATTTATAAGAATAAAACTGATGAGTCTGGAAATATTTTTTTTAGGAATAAGACTAGATTAGTTGCACATAGCTACACCCAAGTTGAGGTTGTAAATTTTGATGAAACTTTTGCACATGTTGCTAGGATAGAATCTATTAGATTATTGCTAGCAATTGCATGTTTTATTGACATTTAAACTTTATCAAATGGATGTAAAAGCTGCATTTCTAAATGACATTTTGAATGAAGAAGCATTATTTTGAACAACTTAAAGGATTTGAAGATCCGCAATACCCTGATCATTTTTGTTAGAGGAGAAACCGTTATAACTTTGTTCATTAAGCACACTGAAGAAGATTTACATATTGCTCAAATATATGTTGATGTCATTATTTTTTGGTTTAACTTGTGAGAAAATGTTAACCAATTTGTTAAAACAATGACTGCAACATTTGAGATGAGTATGGTTGGAGACTTGAATTATTTTTTAGGTCTTCAAATCAAGCAATGTAAGGATGATATATTCTTCTCTCTAAGTAAGTATGCTGAGAACTTGGTTAAAAGGTTTGATTTTGAAAGTTAAAAAGTAATGAAAACTTCTATGAGATCTACTTTGAAACTTTGCAAAGATAATGCTGGAAAGGATGTTGATCCAACATTGTATAGATCTATGATAAGAAGTTTTACTTTATCTAACCTCTATTAGACCAGATATAATGTACAGTGTTTTTGTTTGTGCTAGTTACCAATATTATCCAAAGGAATCTCACCTGAATGTTTTGAAAAGAATTATCAAGTATGAGGCAGGTACAAGTGAACTTGGAATTTGGTATACTAAGGACACCAACAACACTTTGATTGGATACAGTGATGCGGATTGAGCATGAGATATAGATGACAAAAAGAGTAAGAGTAGAGGATGTTTCTACATGGGAAACAATCTTGTGGTTAAGCAAGATGTTTCATGACCTATGAAATTGAAATTAATATCCTTACAATTTTCTGTGATAATACGAGTGCATAAACATTTCTAAAAATTCAGTACAACACTCACTCACTAAATACATTTGCATTAGGAATTATTTCATGAGAGATTTAGTGGAGAAGAACATAGTGAAGTTTGAATACGTACCTACTGAAAATCATAATGATGATATATTTACTAAGGTTTTTGACCTTGAGACATTCTTATCTTTGAGAAAATCTCTTGGTATGTGTAGTATCTGAATAATCTTAGATGGATGGTGTTACAAATGTTGTAGCATTTGGGACAACATCATAAGGTTGTATAGTTGTTATAGATTTAATTTATTTCCTATTTTCGTTGAATAATTCCTTTGTAAAATATTCTTGAATCTAAAATTTGTTGTGCAAAAATAAACATGTCTTACACCTCTCAAATGCATATAAATAGAATGTTGTTAGCATACTAAAAGATGTAGTTAATCACTGAGTAACTATGGAGCACGAAGTTGACTACTACGATGTCTTCTTTTCAAAAGGTGATTAATAAAATACATCAACATGTTCATAATCCATTGAGTAATTATGGGGCACGGAGTTCGCTACTGCGATGCACTCTTCTAGAAAAATGGATCAATATGAACGAGGTGCTACAACACGAAAAGAAAAGAAAAAATTGTGCAACACAAATGAAGTAAATTCATGTAAAAACCGTGTTGAGGTGTATGTAACAGTTTTGAGCATAGCATTAGATGATTCGATTATATTTTTATAAGTAGTAATTATTTGATTATTTGTGGAAATTTATTTTATTTATTCCTGATTATACTAACCCACATCGTTGTTTTATTTTAGATTATACACATTTAAATGTTAAAAATTCTAGAATGTTCTTAATTTAATTAATTATTTAATTATGATTTTACCCACTACTTACCCATGATCTATTTCTGTGGCTAAGTTTATGGAGTATTATCGAATTCCTTCTACAATCCTCCTTAGTTAGTTTTTATTTTTTATACGTATTACTTCCAACTATGCATTCTCTCATATATTCTTCTCATGACATGATATACTAAGCATTGCATTTTTTTGAGTGATTTGAGTATTGCGTTTTAAGATTTGCTAAAGCCTTGTTTGTCTCGAATTTTGTGATTATCTTTTCGATTTCTTGGTGTTTAAATGACAGGAAACTACCTCACCACACTCAAACTCCCACGAAACCGTCATCTTCATCTCTCTCCAATCTTAATAATTTATGAGTTGATTACTTTAACTCACTGAGGAAAAAGAAGAAATGTGGTAGTGTTACTGATAAAACGATTCAAGTTGTTTCTTAATCGAAGGTAGAACAGGTTGTTACTGAGAAATGAGTCAAAAGGAAGTATGATAAAAAGGGAAAGATGGTTGCTACTGAACGAGACTTGCCCAAAGGAATTGAAAATTCTGATCCAGAAGATAATCCCATTATGTATGAGATTAAGAAGACTCTGAGGAAGAATGTTGCATCAAATGATGAAGCAAGTGCCGCAACACCAGACCCTGATGACAGTAGAAGTGATGATTTTGAGAAGAGCAGTAGTAAGAACTCTAAATCAGCTGAGGAGACAATTTTTTAAGGAGGTAATTCTAATCCTGATAATGATTCTGAAACTGATAGGATAGTTGCTAAAATAACTAAACTATCTAGACGGAAATTGTTAATGGAAAGAGAATTAACATTGCTGATTTTGAGAGTAAAGGATTGATACAATTTCTGATTAAAAGGAAATTGTTGAAATCTGTAACTTTGAGTGATACTTTTGTGTTTGACTGGGTATATGTACTTTATGCTTGTCTTTGGAAGAGTACGGGTAGACGTAGATCTAAATGATATGTGAATGTAAAATTTAGGGGGAGATTAGTTTCATTTACTCCGAAATTGATTGATGACTTCTTAGAAATAGAGCCTGTGATTGATTAATATGCACTTAATTTGAAACTTGGTTGCTACTTCTATAACTGGGGGTAGATTAACTAGGTGGAAAAATGTTATGCTTGTTAAAGATCTCACATCTCTATACTTTGTACTCCATAAATTAATTGTCTACAATTGGTTACACTCTACAAATTCCACTACAGTGATTAAGGATTAAGCCATATTGTTGTATATGATTTTTGTGTTGAAGAATTTAATCTGAATTTAACTATTTTCACCATATACAGTTTATAGGGATATTTATTATAAAGGGATTTTACCTTACCATTTGCTGATATGTTCATACCTCAAGAGGCATGAATTTTTAAACCTGAGGTTGTTTGAGGCAAGGTACCCTTAATGACTATCTCACCTGCTCTGTTACTTGGTGAAAGCACTGTTGATTTGCTTTGTTACAAAATTCAGATGGTTCTGAACACAGAGATGCTCTTATTCCAGTTCTACCAGCTCCAGCAAGACCTGAACAGAGAAATGCTACACCGAATGTGAAACACATTGGTGGTCACATTGGTCAAATATTTTCTGTTTCTGAATCTTTTATTTTACTTCAACTAAAACGTTTACAGGACTCTATTGATGGCCTTCAGTTCCTTAAAGTCCAGTGGTTATAGACGCTTTCTACTACCACAGGGGGAGAAACACCATCAACTTCTGAGATTCGAAGTGAAGAGCTCCATGAAGATGTACCAGAAGCTGATTGTGTACCTGATGCTATTGATGAAGAGACTACTGAACTAGATGTTGTAGTTCACTTTGCTACAACGTGCACTGTTGTTGAAGAGGAGGAGGTTCAGTTTGTTGATGAACGTATATGGATGTTCTTTATGACATCTAAACAGGTTATGATAACAATTGAACAGGTTGATACAAGACAGGGGGAGGGCTGAACATTATAAGTGATTATGTGCAGGAACATGATGCTGCAGCTGTTGATACAGCAATATATGTCACATGTTTAATTTCTTAAGTATTTGTGCCTTTTATACTTCCCTTGATCTTATTCATTGTGGTTATTGTGTTTAAGTTGATTTACAGATTTTGTTTTTCCTTCCTAGTTGATAGGTTGTTCTTTATTCAACGTGCTTAAATTATTTGCATTGATGATAATAGTTTACTGCTTTATGCTTAAATTGTTTTCATACTTATTATCATTTGCTTACTGCATGTTGTATATGTTTATGTTTATATTTATGTTAGTTGTTGTCTGTTTTGTTTTTCTAACTTGTCTTATTATTCAATTTGCTTAAATTGTTTGCTTTGAGGATAATATAGAAGTACACCTCTCTTTCATTATCATGTGCTTACTGCTTAAATTGTTTGCTTTGATAATAATATAATTTAGAAGTACACTTCTTTTTAATTCTCAGTTGCTTACTGCTTATTGTTTAAGTCTTTGTTAGATATTGTTGTTTTTCACATTTTTTGCTCTGTTTTTTATTTTTAGTCTTTGCTCTATTTGTTTTTCTTTTCTTCATTATTGCTCTAATTTTATTTTATTGAGTCATACATAAGTCTTAGGTTGATCTAGTACATATTCATATATGCTCTGATTTAACTTATGATTTTTGTAAAGTTTATATGTTGTTCAGATAAGTATATTGTTTATACTTATTGTTGTTTTGAGTGAGATCACATTGCTCTTATGGCACAGACTATGTGATATCATTCTTGGTCTTTCTTACTTTGATCCGGAAGCTACAACAGGTGTTGACTTGACTAGTACATGGATATGATGGTAATACTCTAGCATGTACATAATACTGAGTATATATAGAAATATATGTGCATCAGGTGTGTTGTAGTCGAAAGGTCAAATTGGGGGAGATTGTAGATGTTGTTACTCTTAAATGTCTTAACATTCACAGCAACATCTTAATTCGACCTTTCTTATTTTTCCTAAGTCCAAATTCTGTTTTCTAGCTAATGCTGCTTTGGATGTTGTAACATCGCAGGTTGAAGATCTAGAACATTCTACACAGTTCCAGACTGGAAGGATCTGGAAGCTTGCAGAAGTATGTAGATCATGTGGTTGCCTTTGAAAACGTCCAGAATAGGCTGGAAGGTGCTAGAATTCATTGGAATGAAGAGTGGGCTAAAAAGAAGGGATGGGATCCTAAAAAATAGGATATGGATTATGAAGCTTCTAGAATTCGTTTTTACCACTATAAATACTCAAGGAAGGCTTCATTATTCAGCATGGAGAATTAAGAGTAATCACATAATGTCTATGTGAAGTGTTCGTCCTACTTAGACATTATCGTGATTATTATTTCTTCTTCATCAGATTCTCGTACAACATGAAGAAATACACATCAGATCCGAGAGTCACATATTTCACGAAGTGCTATTCTTTAATTCTTAAACTAGTGTTCATCCTGTTAGGAATTAATTGTCATTAGCATGTTCATGTCGTTGTGCCGAAGTATTCCAACTTCCTGTACAACATAGACTTTTCTATACTTCTTTGATAGATAGATCATAGAGTTAGATTAGTTTTTGGTAGTGTAATTTTTACACTTAAGCCGTCTTTAGACTAGATACTTTATCGAGTCTTATTTCCGTTGTGAATATTTGTTCACACACCATTTGTATTCACATAATTATTAGTGAAAGTTTCGCCATGAGGCTCGCATAGATTTTAAATTAAAATCTATGTTAAAAAGTTAATTTTGTGTCTTTGTGTTTTCATTCTTTAAAGTCTTCCGCTATTCGTATTCTGATATTCTGTAATCGAGTCAGTGTTACATTGAGTGTTCTAACATTGAGTGTAACATCGTTCTGTTTTTCACTTAAACACTAGTAATACCATCCACACACACTTTCAGATCGGATATTGGAGAAACCGACTGTGAGCTAGAACCGCCTGAGCATGGTTTCTACAACGATGATCAATGATTGTGTTATTTTGGAATATTCAGGACGTGGGCAATCCTGATTCTCAAGACCTTTTGCGGAGTCATTGTCTCACCCACAATCCAGATTTTTTGGCAATTATTGAGCCTAAAATCTGTTTTGACATTATAAAACCTAACTTTTGGAACACCTTGAATCTGGAACTTTTGGCTTCTAACGATAGGGAGGGCATGCGACCCAATATTTGGGTGTTATGCAAGCCGTATCTAAAGCATATTTCGCATGTAT
This sequence comes from Galeopsis tetrahit, assembly GCA_963675135.1. Taxonomy (NCBI): domain Eukaryota; kingdom Viridiplantae; phylum Streptophyta; class Magnoliopsida; order Lamiales; family Lamiaceae; genus Galeopsis; species Galeopsis tetrahit. The sequence goes on from OY776134.1 coordinate 25,008,212, forward strand.
GCGGCATCATGGAACAAGCTATTATTATCCGTACCTTAGTGCACAACCAGCATTTTCATCTAGGCTTTGTACATGCGGCAAATGATCACATCCGAAGACGCTCTCTTTGGCAGTACATGCTACATTTGAACCTTCATCTGATATGTATAATGGGCGACTTTAACTCGGTTTTGGGAGCACATGAACACTGTGGAGCTGCTCCCCCCCTCCGGGCAGCATGTCAGAATTTTCGAAACTTCATTTCGGATTCTGAACTCTTATACTTGGATATTACATGCCCCAATTATACATGGGTTGTTCGTCGTAAAGACGGCACCCCTTGGTAGCATCCCGTTTAGACAAAATACTAGCCTCTACTGATTACTTGGAGCAATGGTCAGTGGTGGCAGCGGCGACTCTCCCGAGAATTAGCTCGGATCACCACCCGATCCGCCTTGAATGCACAATAGGCTCAAGCAACAGAGCCTCGAGTTTCAGGTTCCTGAATATGTGGCTGCAAGATCCTGGTTGCTTAACAGTGATTCGTAACTCATGGGGCCCCTTTCTTATTGCCCCAGACCCAATTACTCTAGTTAAACTCAAGCTCAAACGCCTGAAAATTGCTCTACAGAAATGGAACGTCGAGGTCTTCAAAAATGTGTAAGTGCGGATCTCTGTAGCCAAGGACAAACTCCTTCTGATTCAGAGAGAAATCTGCGCACACGGATATAATTGGGAAAACACACAGCAAGAAATGGTGGCCAAGCAAAACCTTAATGATGTGTTACGCCAACAACACACATTATACGCGCAATAGAACAAAATTAATTGGCTCAGGGATGGTGATCGGAATACAAAGTTCTTTCACAAACTTAACCAATTGCGCAAGGTGCGGGCACCTCTTAAACACATGAACATTAATGGCACGCATTGTACCGACCAGGAGGCTATTGTGCGATATATCACTGGATTCTATACAAACTTATTTTCCGAGCTAAGTACTGATGAGATTGAGGCTGATAGTACTTTCTTGGCAAAGACTCTGCAACCTTTTGTCACCCATTCTCAGAACAACACACTTACACAGGTTCCCTCAGCAGCAGAAATTAAGAAAGCATTCTTTGATTTGTCAGCGGAAAATGCACCTGGTCTAGATGGTTTTGGAGGTGTCTTTTACCAAGCGGCTTGGGAGATTATAGAGACGGATGTGACGCGTGCGGCACAATATTTCTTCATATTTAATTTCCTTCCACATAGCCTCAACTCAAATCTGTTTACACTCGTCCCCAAACATCAAGGGGCTGACAAGATTGAAGATTTCAAGCCAATCATGTTGGGAAACTTTATTTACAAAGCATTCACCAAAATAATTGCCTCACGGCTGGGACCGATATTGGAAAATCATTTCTCGCCATTTCAGTTTGGTTTCATACCTGGTCGGAACATACATCATGGGATAGCGCTGGCTTCGGAGGGGATTAATTGTTTGGATCGTACCCGGGTACATGGAAACATTGCCTTGAAGATCGACATCAAAAAGGTGTTTGACACGGTATGTTAGGGCTTCCTGTTGGATGTAATGGCATCGCTCGGCTTTGATATAAAATTTCGTCATCTAGTTACATGCATTTTGGAGTCGGCTCGACTATATATAATTATTAATGGAACTCCGCATGGATATTTCAATTGTACACGAGGGGTACGACAGGGGGATCCACTATCGCCTCTCCTTTATTGCTTTGCAGGGGAAGCCCTTATTAATTTGCTCAACGAGAAAATGCTCAAAGACTCTCTACAGCCGACTTTCATCCGTCGCGGGTTAGCATGTCCTCTTTCACTCATCTATGCAGACGACATTTTAATTTTCTGTAGAGCTAGTCGCTTAAGCATACGCTCGATCAGGGAGGTTCTGGACCACTATGGAGAAATATCAGGCCAAATTTTCAATCCGAATAAATCCAATGCTTTTGTTGGGAAGTATGTCTCTCACAACAACAGAAAATACCTCAAGAAGATGATGGGCATGAACATAGGAGCTCTGCCATTTATCTACCTTGGCGCTCCAATCTTCAAAGGAGGTCCAAGAACAGCGCACTTCAGGCCGATAATGGACAAAATAGTTGTCAAATTTGGCACGTGGAAAGGTACGTCATTATCGCTAGCGGGGCGTATATGTCTAGTCAATCACGTCATAACATCTTCTATGGTGCATACTATGATGGTGTACAAATGGCCGCGACTCCTACTGCAGCGTATGGAACGAGCAATGCGCAACTTTGTATGGACAGGAGATATCAACCGTAGAGGGTCATGCTCGGTGGCTTGGTCCAAAGCCATCACCCCAAAGGCAGAAGGAGGCCTGGGAATACGATCGATAGTTTGCGCAAACGAGGCATACACTCGTAAGCTGGCTTGGCAAATCCTCACTAGCTCCGGAGCTCCAATGGAATTTCTACGGCAGCGTTTTTGTTAAGCAAGCTCTTTGAGACCCACTATCATAGCTTCCTCAATCTGGAGAGGTATAAAACCACAGCTGGCGGTGGTTATGGATCGGGCACGTTGGGTGCCGGGAGCGAACTCAAAAGTTAAGTTCTGGGTAGACAATTGGCTAGGGTACACTATTGCGGATCGCATTGGCATGCCTCATGAAAGTAGAAAGCACTTCCAGGAAACCATTTCAGATTATTTAGGCAATGGTGGATGGCAATTGGTGGCGACTTTTGTAGAGAAATACCCAGACATAGTGTTGGATATCGCTGCCATAGTGTGCGCACTGGGAGAGGATTTCAGGGTGTGGCCACACGCGATGCAAGGACACTTGACGGCATCAATAGCATATGAGCAAATACGCCCTCACTATCCGGAGGTTAATTGGGGTAAATGGATATGGGCACCGTGCATCCCTCCTCGCCGATCAACTGTTATATGGAGGGCCATTCACGGTCGCCTCCCATCTTGGGACAGGTTGCGACTAATGGGCATCGAGGGACCAAGTGTTTGCATACTATGCCACCTCGCTGAAGAAAACCTGGACCACCTATTTAGCAGCTGTGAGTTTTTCTCATTCACTGCACGAAAGATACTAGACAATCAATCACAGTCCACAGGTATCCGCGTTGTGGAAACTAGCATGGGTCACACTGATATGGAAAATATGGACGGCCAGAAACTCAGTCACATTTGACAACAAAGCAATCTCAAAAATAGGAGTTTACACCTCAACTTGGGCACTGTTGAGAGAATCTAACAACCACATAATGGGAAGCATGTTTAACTCACCAGCGGATCTTAGAGTGATAAAAGAATACCGTCAACCTTGCAACCCCCAGAAGGCCCCTCGGATTATACATATTAAATGGCGGTGCCCGCCCCATGGAACGGTGAAGGTCAACGTGGATGGAGCAGCTTCAGGAGCCCTCGGCCGTTCAGCGGGAGCAGGTATTTTCTGGAATGTCGTCGGATTGTTCATGGGAGCCTTTGCGATTAGATATGGCAGAGGGTATGCGTTCGAAGTGGAACTACTCACGGCTTTACACGCGATTCGTCTGGCGGCAAACAACGGTTGGAAGACTCTCTGGCTGGAATCGGATTCCGAGTATGTAATCCAAGTCCTACAAGGGAAACTTACGCGTGTACCATGGAAATGTGCGGCACTATGGCAGCACACAACGGCTAAACTCAGGGACATAAATCTGACAGTCTCGCACATCTATAGAGAAGGGGACGCCTCGGTAGACAAGCTAGCATCAATGGCCGAGACGCCTTTTAAATGGTGGGATACTCCTCCGGAAACACTAAAGGAATTCTTGTCTAAGGATTTGTTTTCTGAATTTTATAGATTCACCTGATCTTTAGAGAAGTTCTGTTGGGATATGAATCCTATAAACAATGTTCTAATTGATGATTATATGTTTTGATGGCCAAAAGCAACTTTAGAGTTAATGATATATGTGGTTATATGTTGTTCTATGTGAGATATATGATATAAGTTTACTGATCTTTATATGTGATATGAAGTTTAAGTTTACTGATCTTATGATTTACTAATCTGATATATGAACTGTTTAAGAACTAAGCTGATAAGTGAGTTGTATAGACAGCTTATAGTATAGGACTTAGTTATACTCATCTGTATGTAGTTCAGTTGATGTATAGATAGGTTTTATATTTGTAAAAGTTGTATTCTATTGTATTCAGCATTGTAATAGTTAGAACAGTAGATTAGATTGAAGTCAGAAGACTAAAGATGACTAAGAAGACTATTTCAGAGATTGAAGATAGCAAGTGAAGTTTTTTAAGGAAGCTGAACAGTTTGGAAGAACTGTGCTGATTGACCAAGAGCAGTAAAACTAAGAAGAGTAGTTTACTGTGCTGAGTTGGTTTGTTTGAAGAATAAGTTTGGATGACTTATTTGAAGCGTAACTGAAGATATTGTTGAAGATATGTTGACTTGGAAAGATAAGATAAGTTGGTTATAAACAGAAGGAAGTTACAACAAGAAACGGTTATGAGTTAGTTGAGAGTTAGTTCACAAACTGCTAACTGTCTTACTATTGCTTATAAATACTGTGTGATCTTCTACTTGAAAAGACTACTGACACTACTGGTGCTCAAAGTATTCAAGAGCAATCAAGGAGCATTCACGTATTCAAGAACTCACAGAGTTGAAGATCAAGAACTGAAGAGAAGCCACAGATCTGATTTGAAGAAACAAAGGCTATTATCAAGAGAAGTTTTACTTTTCGTTTTAAGTTTGTATTGTGTAAACAAGTGTGCTAGTTACTTGTGAAATTACTAGTAGATCGAAGATATACCTGGTGGTATAATCGACAAGATCAAAGTCTTAATCTTGGGACTCTAAACAACAAGTACTCAAGTGGAAAAGAGTAATAAAACATCGCAACTGGAGTTGTGAGAGTGGATGTAGACATTTGTCGAACCACTATAAAATCTTGTGTTCTTTACTGTTTTGTTTTTTATTAACTGTTGATATATTTGTTGAACCAAGAACAGTAAGTTTTCTAAAGAAAAGATTTAAAGAAAAGTTGAGTATAAAAGCTAATTGTTAAGTACTGAGCTGATTCTAAGAACAGTACTGTACAGAACACATTTCCGCACTTAAACTCTGATATTTTGATAGAATTTGAAAAGTCTATTCACCCCTCCCCTCTAGACTTTTTCTTAGCTTACTCAATCTTAACTCAACTTTTGGGACCAACAAGTGGTATCAGAGAAGTAGTTCTTTAGACTGCTGTTTCTTGATAACCTTGTAGACTTTGGGGGAAGTCTAATTGTCTCTCATTACTGATAATTGTTTCTTGATCTTACTTGTCTTACTTGACCTATCTGTCATACTACTGATCTTACTGCTTTTTCTATCATGGAAGAAACTAACATCAATAAACTTCCAAAGTTCAAGGTTGCAGATTACGATTAGTAGAAGCTAAGGATGGAGGCCATCTTTAGTTCAACCCATAATCTAATGATGTCTGTGATCAAAGAAGGGCCTATTACTACCATGATACCCAACACTGCAACTCTGGAGCCTTCAAAAGCCATTGGTGTTCTCGTGCCAAAACCCAGGTTAGATTTAACTACTGAAGAGATGAAGCAGAACAACTTAGACAGTTTGGCAAAGAATTACATTTTGCACACCCTTCCCAACGAGTATCTTGGGAAAGTGGTTAAATGTAAATCAGCCAAAGAGATGTGGGACAAGTTAGCTATCATTTGTGAGGGAACTTCTCTTATAAAAGAAAGCAAACTATCCACTGCTGTCCAGCGGTTCGAATCATTCAAAATCAAGACTGGTGAAACAATTGACCAGCTCGATACTCGTTTTACAAAGATTATGAATGATCTGGATGTTTTAGGCAAGACTTATACCAATAGGGAGATCAATTTACGTATCCTTAAAGCCTTAGATGAAAGGTGGAAAATGGTCACACTGATCATTAAAAACACTCAGGATATAGATAACTGGTCTGCTGAAACTACCTTCCAAACCCTTCAGGCACATGAGTTCGAATTGGATGAAGAGGATCCAATAGTTAGTGGTGATAGGGTTAAGGAAATCTCCAAGAGCATTGCACTTAAGGCGTCTACCTCTAAGAAGCCTAGATCATCTATGTCTAAGTCCTCAAGCATAAAAGATGAACTAGAGAGTACTGATCTTGATCTTAAGGATCAGTTGAATTTAATGATTAAGAGGTTTGACAAGCTTAACAAGAGGTATGGTAGATATAAAAGATTCTATAACGACACTCAGGGCTCTAATAACAGGGACTCTTCTAGGACCAGAAGGGATCACAAATCTTCTGAAAGGAGAGATGAGATCTCTAATGAGTAAAGAAGAGATAGGAACTCTGCTGATAGGAAGGATAAAAACTCTACTAATAGAAAGGACAGGAACCGATATCATTCTCCTTCTAAACGTTCTACTAATGAACCTCTGTGTTATAACTGTGAAAAGCCAGGTCATTACATCCATGAATGTCCTGATCTCAGTGCTGAAGACAGAAGAGAAAGAAAAGCAAGGAGAGATCGCAAATATGCAAAGGGTAAGAGGGCAATGGTGGCTAACAATGAATCTGATACGGATTCGGATGAGTTGCCATCCTCCTCTTCTGATTACCCTTCTAGCAGTGAGAAAGAAGTCTTCATTGCAGATTATGGACTGGTCATGATGGCAAAAATAGACCAAGAGGTATCATCTGTCACATCCTTTCAATCTTGTGATGAATCTGATTCTGATTTATGTGACACTGCTGATAGTAGTGTAGGGAGTAGTCTTCACCATTCCAATGGAATGAATGAAGAAGACCTCCTACCTGCTAATAAAGCATTCATGGAAATCAGTGATGAGAACATATCTTTAAGGCAAGAAATCATGAGTCTTAGAGAAGCTCAAATGAAAGTGGATCCTAATATAACTATTCTAAATGCACGACTATCAGAAAAGTTGTCACAACTCAAAGATAAGTATTCATCTATGGACAAGTTATATCAGGGTATGCTTCATACACAAGCTAAAGAGACAAATGAGTTCAATGACTTAAAGATTAAATGTGAAAAACTTGAAGAGCGCAATAGATTCTTAGAATCTGAAGTACTGAGCTTGGATCTAAAGCTATCTGATATGACTAACTCTTCTAAGATTAATCAAACATTATCAGACAGATACAGAGCTCCTTATGATAAAAGTGGAATAGGTACTGATCTGCCTAGTTCCTCTACTTCAGGGATTAAGAACACTACTGGAGCTAGTTCAAGTTCTTTGCAATTAGATAAAGGAAAAGAACCTATGACTTATGATAATGATCCAAAACCTAAAGTACAGTCTAAATACATTCCTCCTACTACCAAGAATGGTAAACAGAAGAATGGATCTAGACCAGTACAGTCAAGATCATACCAGAAGAGTACTACTCCTCTGACCAGAGTAGAAATGTCCTGGAATCAGAAGAGGCAGACTCAGAACAGTAGGTCAAGACAAACTCAGGCAAGTTGGAAACAGCCTAGACCTCCTTTTATAAGGCAGTCTCAGCTGTACTCAACTAAACCTAGGAAATTTGTGCCTCATTATCATAATAAACCTGTTCTTTATCCTCCACCTTTATCTTATGATATCATTGGAGAGAAAAAACCAAAACACATCTATAAGCCGTATGGTCCACAGGCTTTTAGGCCATATGCAAACTATTACAGACATACTGATCTTCCTAAAAAAGGGATAGAACCAAGGAAAGGCTATCTCAGAAAAATAGATCCTAAGTCTGCTGATAATTTGGATAAGGTCAATAAAATACTGTTCTGTGATAAGCATGGTAGAAAACTTAAGAGGTCTCAATTATTCAAATCTTCAATGTTTATTTGGATACCTCTTACTACTAACCCCCAAGGACCCCAATAAAGAAAGGGTACCTAAATTATTAAGATCACTACTTGCAGGGTCGACTGGATCTTTACAAGAAAGGTGGTTCAGTTGGAGAAACTTGGTACATAGACAGTGGGTGTTCTCACCACATGACTGGTACTAAGACCCTTCTTTCTGACTATCATGAGAAGGAAGGACCAAAAGTGATCTTTGGAGATAGTTCCATGGCAATCACAAAAGGATTTGGATATATCAAGAATGGAGATGTAGAGATTCAAGATGTCTCATATGTTGAAGGTCTGAAATATAATTTGTTATCTGTCTCTCAATTTTGTGACAGGGGCTACAAAGTTTACTTCAAAAGCACCAAATGTGAAATCTGGGATAAAAGAACACATACTATTCTACTAGTTGGAGTTAGACAGGGCAGTGTCTACATTGTAAATTGGAATAGTTGTCATAGGGATGCTTGCCTTCTTTCTAAGAGTCCTAAAGAAATCAGTTGGCTATGGCACAGACGCTTATGCCATCTGAACTTTAAGATTATTAACAAGATTGCAAGAAACTACCTTGTTGAAGGTATCCCTAATGAAATCTATTTCAAGTCACAAGTGTGTGATGCTTGCCAAAAAGGTAAACAGGTAAAGGTTTCCTTTAAGTCAATTCCCACTCTTTCTACTTGTAGAGTCTTAGAACTCTTGCACATGGATCTACATGGTCCAATAAAACCCCCTACATTGAATGGTAGAAGGTACACTTTGGTTGTGGTAGATGATTATTCAAAGTTCACTTGGACAATCTTCTTACACAAAAAGAGTGATACACAAACCCAACTACCAGATCTGTTAAAGAGGTTGCAAGTAGAAAAAGGTCAGCCCATTGTCAAGATCAGGAGTGACAAGGGGACTGAATTTATAAACTGCTAGGACACCCCAACAAAATGGTGTAGCTGAGAGAAGAAACAGAACACTAAAAGAAGCATGCAGAACAATGCTTGCAGAGTACAACACACCACAGAAGTTCTGGGCTGAGGCAATCAACACTGCCTGTCACACTCAGAACAGATGTGCATTCAACAAGGTACATGGTAAAACTCCTTATGAGGTATGGAAAGGTAGAAAACCAAGAATTTCATATTTTCATATCTTTGGATGTAAGTGCTTTATTCATAACAATGGAAAGAGCAAATTAAATGCTTTTGATGCCAAAGCTGATCAGGGAATATTCTTAGGATATTCCTCTACAAGCAAGGCATTTAGAGTATTTAATTACTCTACTCTATGTGTAGAAGAAACACCCCATGTTGTCTTTGATGAAGTTGTACAGGACTCTGCTGATCATCAGATCAGTAAGAAAATTGATGATCTGACCATTCATACTGATAAAGACAATGAAGAGACTGAGGTCTATGAATCTGTACAAGCCTACAATCCATTCCTGAATGTTCTAAACAAAGATGATGATGTAGAAAAGGTAAAAGACAATGGTAAGTCTACTAGACCAATTGACATGCCTGAATTGGTTGACTGTTCTCCTGTGAATAAACCTGCTGAAAATGATGATATTGATATTAAGGATTATGTTATACATGATGTGGATGATGATAGTATTCCTGTTAAAACTAGAAAAACATGGAAATCTGCTCATTCTACTGATCTGATTATTGGTGAATCCAATAAAGGTGTTAAGACCAGAAGACAACTGTTTGATTCTAAGCCTGAACCCAGTAATTCTCTATTTTGTTGGTGTTGCTTCTTATCTTCTATTGAGCCTACTAATGTGAAAGAAGCTTTATCTGATAGTAACTGGATTATGGCTATGCAAGAAGAATTAAACCAGTTTACTCGAAATGATGTATGGGAACTCGTAGAGAGACCTACTGATCACAATGTGGTAGGTACAAAGTGGATTTTCAAAAATAAGAAAGATGAGAATGATCTTGTTGTGAGAAACAAAGCCAGATTAGTGGCTCAGGGGTACTCTCAAGCTGAGGGTATTGACTATGATGAAACATTTGCCCCTGTAGCTAGATTAGAAGCTATAAGATTGTTTCTTGCTTATGCTGCTTATATGAAATTCACTGTGTATCAAATGGATGTGAAAAGTGCATTTTTAAATGGTATACTTGTTGAAGAAGTTTATGTAGAACAACCTCCTGGATTTGAGGTAAATGGTAATCAAGTATACAGGTTGAAGAAAGCACTATATGGTCTGAAACAAGCTCCAAGAGCCTGGTATGACACTCTTTCACTATTCTTAGTTGAGAATGGATTTACTAAGGGCAAAGTGGATCGAACTTTGTTCAGAAGACAAGAAGGTACAGACATTTTATTAGTCCAAATTTATGTTGATGATATAATATTTGGATCTCCTAACAAAAGCATGAGTGAAAGCTTTTCGAAGCTCATGCAAAGCAAGTTTGAAATGTCAATGATGGGAGAAATGACTTATTTTCTTGGACTTCAAGTGAAACAATCATCTGATGGTATCTTTATCAATCAAGCAAAATATACAAGAAATTTGTTAGATAAATTTGGTATCAAGACCTGTAAAACAGTTGGTGTGCCAATGCTGCCAACCTACAGAATGGATCCTGATGATCAAGGTAAGTCTGCTGACCAATCCTTTTACAGAGCTTTAATTGGTTCTCTACTCTATTTAACTCCTAGTAGGCCAGACATTGCATTTGCAGTAGGTGTATGTGCTAGATTTCAGGCCAATCCCAAAGAAAGTCATGTGGAGACTGCTAAAAGGATATTGAAATATCTAAAGGGTACCATTAATCGAGGTTTGTGGTATTCTGCAGATGATGATCTATCCCTAAGTGGTTATTCAGATTCTGACTTTGGTGGTTGCAGGATAGATAGAAAATCCACTTCTGGTTCATGCCAATTTTTAGGTTCTAAGCTCATATCATGGTTTTCAAAGAAACAAACAAATGTGGCAACATCTACCACTGAAGCAGAATATATGGCTGCAGGAAGTTGTTGTAGTCAGCTTCTTTGGCTTATGCAACAACTCAGAGACTACAATATTGTGGAATCTAATGTACCTATATTTTGTGACAGCAATAGTGCAATTGCCATCACTCAAAATCCCGTTTTACATACTAGATGCAAGCATGTGGATGTTAGGCATCATTTTATTAGGGATCATGTTGAAAAGAAAAACATTAGGATGGAAAAGATCCATACTGATATTCAGAGAGCTGACATTTTCACAAAACCTTTGGCTGAAACTAGATTTGGGGAGCTATGCATAAGTTTAGGATTGATAGACATGGATCATGCATGTATATAGAACTGTATTCTAACATTTCAGGTACTGAGCTGATATCAAGATCAGTTCACCAAGATGGGTAAATCTGAAGAACAGACCATGTCAAGACCTCTACGTTCATCACAATCAGGTAAAAGGGTTACTAAGGTGCCTAAATCCCGATGAGGAAGCTGGTAAAGCTGAGGGAATTGAGAATATACATTTAAGTGGGAATCTATGATTTCTGAAAAATCCTGTATGTTGACTCAGAGCACTAATCACCTTAGAATAAACCTTATAAAGACCTATTTTAATTATTCTTTACTATTCTGTACTGAATTTCACCATCTATACTTGAAATAACACTTCTACCAAGGTGAAACAGGCACAGAAGAGGAGTTCTCCACTGAAGGGGGAACTGATCTGATTACAGATTTGATCTGTCTACAAATCTGATCTGATTACAGTACAAATCTGTCTACAGACATGTTCTGATTATTGAATTGATTTGTCTACAGACTGTTCTGATTACAAAGTTAATTTGTTTACAGAACTATTCTGACTACAATATCATTCTCTCTACAGAACTAATCTGATTACTGATTATAACTGTCTACAGAGCTTATTTGATTACAGGAAAATTTGTCTACAGAATATTTTCAGTACTGATCTGAGAAAGTACTGTGCTGGTATCAAAAAGGTGAAAATCAGAAGAGTTGGGGAACTGATCTGATGACTACTGAGCTGACCCAACTACTGAGCTGATCTTCAAAAGTGTACTCAGCTGATCACTGTACTCAGCTGAACCCAGATAAGAAAAATTCACTATATTGAGAGTAGGAAATTGAAGTAAAGTGGGTATGGAAAACAACTGTGCTGATACACGTCAGAACAGTATTTTGCCTTAGAGTACTTCTAAGTCAAGGTCTGTTCAAAGTTAGATTATTTATAGAGAAGATTAATACACTCCTCTATTTTTAACCTAATTTAAAAGGTGTATTTATAAACACAAGTTGGCTCCAAATTGGAATTGAGCTGTTATGAATCTGGAACTTTTTTTTCCAATTTTACACTTTTCTAATACTCAATCCAAACCACACAACGTGGAAATCAAAATCAATCCAAGCCCTAGATTTGCTTTGATTTTAGATTAACACGATCACATTAACTTCTTCTTCCTCGCTACTCAAAATCTTTCTGCAAAACTCTCTAAGCTCAAGCATTCTCGATTCTTCATAGTCTTGCAACTCACTTCTCTATATCTATTCTATGGCGATTATCGATATACTTAACAAAGAAAATGAAGTCGTAGGTACTTTTGATTCAACCAGATGGATGCGTGAGAAAGGAATCTTCGTTGAAAACTCAGTTTATTTCACCGGACGTCAAAAAGCAGAGAATCAGGCCATCCTCACCATGTGTGAAGAATGCGGGCTAAGGAAGTATCTAGAATCATTTCCCATGAAGGTTTACGAACCTGAGGCGATGGAATTCTTGCTACAAGTACAGGGTGATTCGAACAGCATCAGTTCGATGGTTTCGGGTCATAGGGTGGTTATTTCCATAGAAACCCTAGGAATCACTTTCAATCTACCCGAAGGGCCTATAGACATTTTGAGTTATACGGCAGGGCAAGAAAAGGCTCGTGTGGGCAGATGGTTGAATGTTGACCCAGCAACTCTCTCAAATTTGAAGAAGGATATTCTTCCAGAAGGTCTGCAATTATTGATGGACATTGCCGGAAAATGCATGTTAGGGCAACATTTCAGTCAAGATGCTCTCACAAATCTCAAGATTCGCATTATGGCCGCAATCACTGATCGAGTTGATGGTGATTGGCAAGGATTTCTGTTGGGCAGATTGCTGGCTGAAAAGGAAAAAGTGTTATTTGATGAAGTCTCTAGAAAATTTTCCATAAAATCTTTGATGGGTTTTGGAAGTAAATTGAGCATATTGTTGCCTCAATTAGCTGAGAAGAAGGTGGATTGGAGTCCTCCGAAGAGATTTCATCAGGGTAAGTTTCTGTTCAAGAAGGAGTCCGCTTTATTTGAACAAAGCTAGAGGAATCGTCCTCAACCTCAAGAATCTGGTGGTTCTATGTTCCGTTCTGACAACGAAGAGCCGGAATTGAGAACAAAGGCTAGGCATGATCCTCACCGAGCTGGATTACGAAGAGGTAGATCAGCTAGGGTCATTTCTGAAAAGTCAGAAGAGTCTGTTGCTGCTGTGAAGGAGTCTTCTGTGAATCAAGAGGTAAGTTCTTCAAGCCTTATCCTTTCACACAAGAGAACTAAAGTTTCTGGTGTTCTTAGACCCAGAAGAGTCCTCAAGAACACTACCCCTTCTCCCTCAACCTCTCATTTTATCCAAGCCAAACCCCTTGAAGCTGAGCCTTCCTGTTCTGAGGAATCAGTTCACTACTCTCCTATTCATCAGAACACTCCTCCTTCAACCCCTTAGAACACTTCTTTTCATTCCACACCCCAATCTAACCCTCATCATATTCCTACTCCTCATTTTTCTCCTGAATCTGAACCAGTTCATGATCACTCTACTGAGCATGAACATATGCCTTCTTCTGAACCAATTGAAATTACATCCTCACCAGAACCTGAGATTATCCAACCAGAATCAGTGTTCTTGATGGATTATCCTGTTTGTGATAAGGAAGAGATGATTCGATTTAAGTTGAGAAATGCTCTTCTCAAGAGTTTTCATGGTTTAGATGACAGCACTAGAACCTTTGAGCAACTTCTAAGGATATGTACTTGGGTATATCTTAGAAGTATAGGTTTCTGTGTTTCATGATTGGGAACAAGAACAGAAAGAAGCTGCTGATGTTAATTCATACACTGAGTTATCAACCTTGGAATCTGTTATTCAGTTGATTGAAAGAATAACTGGTTGTAAATATTCCATGGTTAAGCCTACTGATGTAGATGTTGATACTGATGTCAACATGGAAGCTGATGATGCTGAAGTTAGAAATTCTGATAATCATGCTGATTATGAAGCTGATATGGAAGCTGACTATGAAGCTGACACCAATGCAACTGAGATGTTTGAGAACACAGTTGTAGCTGAAGAAACTGAAGTTTTAGTGGAACAAGATTTGGGTGCTGATGAGTTGGAAAGCACACCAGTCATTGCTGCTGAACATACTGTGCTTGATGAGACAGTAAGAGATGTTCCTATTGAAACTGTGCAAGATAACTCTAGCTTTGAGATGTTGAAAAAGCATAATGAAGAGTTACAAAGCAAGCTGGAGGCTACTTTGAAACAATTTCAACAAGCCACTGAGAAATTGGAAAGTTTGACTGCTGCTACCTCATATGACAAGATAATGGAATTCACAATGTCAAAGATCTATAATCTGCATAGACTACAAGAGAAGAAACTTTCTACAGAACTGCAAAAGAAAGTAGAGCTGCTTTTGACACCCTTGAAGGAATGGTAAGATGAAGCCAAAAAGGGGAAAGATAAAGTAATGAAAGTGATGGAGCAGGCTCAAACGCAGCAAGCTCAATTGGTTGTGAGTCAAGATGAGCTGAAAGCTAGCATTGATGATTTGAAAGAAGAAATCATTAGTTTGAAGTTGAGAATCAATCTCAGAAGACAACAACAAAATCCTGATTCTGAAACTCAAGAAATTGCTACTCAGAAACACATTGCTGAATCTTCTTCTGGAAAAAGAAAAAGGAAACTTATTATAGATGATGAAGAAGAGGCTGAACAGACTGGAAGGATTACCAGGTCTAAGAGCAAGTTGAAACATGTTGTTTCTGATAATAGGCCAAGTGATGTGCAGATGGCAGAAGCAATTGAGAAGCATAATCAGATGCTTGCTCAGAAGAAAATGGATTTAGCTGAGAAAAGAACAGAAGAACAGATTAGGAAACAAAAGATGAAAGATGCTGAAGCAACAAGGAAAAAGTTTGATAATAAGGTTGCTGCATTAAAAAGAAAAATGAAGTCTAAATCTGTTGGAACTGTTCTGGATGAAGAATTCATGGAATTTATTGTTGATCCAGATGATATTGAATACTGGAATAATTAGAAAAAGAAATGGCAGATTGCTAATTTCATAGTGAAGAAATTTGGTGACCATTCTAGCAAGGAAGATATGTATTATGACTTTGATGAGTTCATGATGAACTTAGCAAGGAATTTTTGGGAACATATTTTGTTATTAGCTGCTGGTGCAGGTATTCAGATATTGTGTCCTGAAGAACCAGTTTGGGATCCTCCAAGACTAGAGAATGGAAAACCAGATTACTCAGAGATTGGAAACATTATTGCTGAGATCATTAAGGATGAAGGAATCACTGATCCTAAGCACATGATGGATATCAAGAACAGAATGTATTTGGCATTCAGAATACCTAATAAAGATTGAAGATGAAGGACTAAGCTCAAGAAGATAACAGTTCTTAACCTTATCTTTATTTCTTTATTTGATATTTCTGTGATTTTGTGACTTAGTTGTAATATGTGATATATGTGATCTTATTTTGAATATGAATCTTAATCTGATGTTTTTGAATTGATGAACTGATATGATTAACTATATATCTTAACTAATGATCTGTGAATGTTTAAGTAGTTTTGGCTTCATCAAAAAGGGGGAAATTGTTGGGATATGAATCCTATAAACAATGTTCTAATTGATGATTATATGTTTTGATGGCCAAAAGCAACTTTAGAGTTAATGATATATGTGGTTATATGTTGTTCTATGTGAGATATATGATATAAGTTTACTGATCTTTATATGTGATATGAAGTTTAAGTTTACTGATCTTATGATTTACTAATCTGATATATGAACTGTTTAAGAACTAAGCTGATAAGTGAGTTGTATAGACAGCTTATAGTATAGGACTTAGTTATACTCATCTGTATGTAGTTCAGTTGATGTATAGATAGGTTTTATATTTGTAAAAGTTGTATTCTATTGTATTCAGCATTGTAATAGTTAGAACGGTAGATTAGATTGAAGTCAGAAGACTAAAGATGACTAAGAAGACTATTTCAGAGATTGAAGATAGCAAGTGAAGTTTTTTAAGGAAGCTGAACAGTTTGGAAGAACTGTGCTGATTGACCAAGAGCAGTAAAACTAAGAAGAGTAGTTTATTGTGCTGAGTTGGTTTGTTTGAAGAATAAGTTTGGATGACTTATTTGAAGCGTAACTGAAGATATTGTTGAAGATATGCTGACTTGGAAAGATAAGATAAGTTGGTTATAAACAGAAGGAAGTTACAACAAGAAACGGTTATGAGTTAGTTGAGAGTTAGTTCACAAACTGCTAACTGTCTTACTATTGCTTATAAATACCGTGTGATCTTCTACTTGAAAAGACTACTGACACTACTGGTACTCAAAGTATTCAAGAGCAATCAAGGAGCATTCAAGTATTCAAGAACTCACAGAGTTGAAGATCAAGAACTGAAGAGAAGCCACAGACCTGATTTGAAGAAACAAAGGCTATTATCAAGAGAAGTTTTACTTTTCGTTTTAAGTTTGTATTGTGTAAACAAGTGTGCTAGTTACTTGTGAAATTACTAGTAGATCGAAGATATACCTGGTGGTATAATCGACAAGATCAAAGTCTTAATCTTGGGACTCTAAACAACAAGTACTCAAGTGGAAAAGAGTAATAAAACATCGCAACTGGAGTTGTGAGAGTGGATGTAGACATTTGTCGAACCACTATAAAATCTTGTGTTCTTTACTGTTTTGTTTTTTATTAACTGTTCATATATTTGTTGAACCAAGAACAGTAAGTTTTCTAAAGAAAAGATTTAAAGAAAAGTTGAGTATAAAAGCTAACTGTTAAGTACTGAGCTGATTCTAAGAACAGTACTGTACATAACACATTTCCGCACTTAAACTCTGATATTTTGATAGAATTTGAAAAGTCTATTCACCCCTCCCCTCTAGACTTTTTCTTAGCTTACTCAATCTTAACTCAACTTTTGGGACCAACAAGTTCCATTTTCCTTCACTGCGGTTTTATCCCTAAGGAGGGTTTTCCGCGGGAAGGTTTTTAACGGGGCTTCGGTCTCTTGAGCGGATTGTGCTCATATGACTCTAGGTTTTCAGTAATAAAAGATCTGAATTTATATAGTAAAGTTTATAGATTTTATAACCTTAGAACTAGCACTGTTCAAGAATCTGTTAATGTTGTGTTTGATGATGATAAAGGTCTTACAGATGACAAAGATGAAGAAGATGTATCACAAGTCACTGATAGTTCTGAGAATACACTGAAGTCTGAAAATGTTGCACCGAATGTTAACACATCTGGGTCTACATCTACAGAACAGTCAGTTGTAACTTCACAGAATGACCAGTATGTTCCCAAAACGAATCCTTCTTCAAGAATAGGTAAAAGTCATCCTTCTAACCAGATCATAGTTGGAGTGCAAACAAGAGGAAGAGTAAGATCAAATAAGGTAGATGTGGTAAGAACAATATGCATGTCTTCTATGTGTAATGTTGTAAATGCTGAATGCTATTTATCTGAAATTGAACCTAAGAGTGCTAAAGAAGCTTTAACTGATGAAAACTGGATTAATGTTATACATGAAGAACTTGGTCAGTTTGAAAGAAATGAAGTGTGGACACTTGTTCCAAGACCTAGTCATACTAATGTTATTGGAACAAAGTGGATATTCAAGAATAAAACTGATGAATCTGGTAATATTGTTAGGAAAAAGGCTAGGTTAGTAGCACAAGGTTACACCCAAGTTGAAGGAGTTGATTTTGATGAAACTTTTGCACCTGTTGTTAGGATAGAATCTATTAGCTTATTGCTAGCAATTTCATGTTTTATTGATATTAAACTTCATCAAATGGATGTAAAAGCTGCATTTCTAAATGACATATTGAATGAAGAAGCATATGTTTAACAGCCTATGGGATTTGAAGATCCACAGTATCATGACTATGTATATAAACTTAAGAAAGCCTTTTATGGTCTTAAACAAGCTCCTAGAGCATGGTATGGTAGGCTTACTGACTTTCTTTTGGAATATGTTTTTTTATTAGAGGAGAGGCAGATAGAACCTTGTTCATTAAGCACACTGAAGATGATATACTTATTGCTCAAATATATGTTGATGACATTGTGTTTAGTTCTACTTGTGATAAAATGTTGAGTAAATTTGTTGAGGCAATGACTGCAACATTTGAAATGAGTATGGTCGGAGACTTGAATTACTTTTTAGGTCTTCAAATCAAACAACGCAGTGATGGTATTTTCTTCTCCCAGAGTAAGTATGCTAAGAACTTGGTTAAAAGATTTGGTCTTGAGAATTCAAAACCGATGAAAACTCCTATGGGATCTACTTTGAAACTTTGCAAAGACAGTGCTGGAACAGATGTTGATCCAACACTTTACAGATCCGTGATTGGTAGTTTACTGTATTTAACCTCTAGTAGACCAGATATTATGTACAGTGTGTGTGTTTGTGCTAGGTATCAAGCTAATCCAAAGGAATCTCACCTGAATGTTGTGAAAAGGATTATCAAGTATGTTTCAGGTACAAGTGAACTAGGGATATGGTACACTAAGGACACCAACAACATTCGGATAGGTTACAGTGATGTTGATTGGGCTGGAGATATAGATGATAGAAAGAGTACGAGTGGAGGATGTTTCTACATGGGAAACAATCTTGTATCATGGCACAGCAAGAAACAGAATTGTGTTTCACAATCCACTGCAAAATCTGAGTACATAGCTGTTGCACACAACTCTTGTGGCTAAGCAAGATGTTCCATGACTATGGTATTGAGAATGGTATACTTACAATTTTTTGTGATAATACTAGTGCCATTAACATTTCGAAAAATCCTGTACAACACTCACTCACAAAGCACATTAGCATAAGACACCATTTTATGAGAGATTTAGTAGAGAAGAATATTGTTAAGTTGGAGTATGTACCTATTGAAAAACAGAATGCTGATATTTTTACAAAAGCTTTAGACCATGAGAGGTTCTCTACTTTGAGGAAATCTCTTAGCAAGAGCACTATCTGAAAAATTTGGATGGATGTTGTCACAAATGCGTTAGCATTTGGGACAACATCATGGGTTGTATAAATTTTATAAGTTGAATTTATTTCTTACTTAGTTAAATAATTCCTTTGTAAAATATTTTCGAATCTAAGAACCTTGGAGTACAAAAATAAACATGTCTCACACCTCTCAAATGCATAAAAATAGAATGTCATTAGCATACTAAAAGATGTACCAAATCACTGAGTAACTATAGAGCACGGAGTTCACTACTACGATGCCTTCTTTTCAAAAGGTGATTTTTGGTAAAAACAACAAGATATTTGTAATCCATTAAGTAAGTATGGGGCACGGAGTTCGCTACTACGATGTACTCTACATGAAAAATGGATCAATACAAATTAGATGCTATAACACAAAAAGAAAAAATATGGTGCAACACAAATGAAGAAAATTCATGTAAAAACCGTGTTGAGGTGTTTGTAACAGTTTTGAACACAACATTGCCTGATTCGAATTTATTTTTATTAGTTGTAATTATTTAATTATTTATTGAGATTTTTTTTTATTTAATTAATGACTGACCCACGTCTTTATTTTTTCAGATTATGCGAATTTTAATTCTTTAAATTCTGGAAGCTTCTTAATTATTTAATTAAATTATTTAAATGGATTTTACCCACTAATTACCCATGATCTAGATTGTGGCTAATTATGTGGAGCATTATCGAAATTTTCTGGACTAATCTATCAATTTTTTCATTTAACCTCCAACTACAAGATACTCTCTATAAATATTGTTGGGATATGAATCCTAGAACAAGTCCTACATGTTGATGAAAGATGAAGTTTTGATAAGCCAAAAGTAGTTTGAATATTTTCTAAGGGTTGACTAAACTGATCTAGTTGAGTTGAAGTCATCTTGAACAGATCAGTAGTGTTCACATGGAAAGATAAGTGTTGTTTTCATATTAAAAGATAAGTACGATTTATAAGTACTTCATATGTGCTATTTGTATATGTTAGATTGTTGTTGAGCTATGAATAATCATTGTATAGAGCTCATGATTTTTGTTTGTAATAGATAGATTGATTGTACAGTTTTAAGTTGACTAAGCTGAGTTATAAAGCTTAAAGTAATGTAATAGTCTTGTTAGGTTAGGATAGTTTACTATTGAAGATTGCACATGAAGACCGAAGAAGAAGAGTTGAAGTCTACTACACAAGACAGGTGGACTACAAGACAAGTCAAGTGCATCTACCAGACTACACAAGACAAGTCAACTTGAAGTAAAGTCTAAGTGAAGCGCGTATAAAGATAAGGATGAAGAAGTTAGTTATGGAATAACTACTTAACTAAAGAAACGCGTGGATGGATAAGAAGATTCAGTTTAAAAGTTAGTTTTCAAGAAGAGTTGGTTACAACTCACTAAGTTCTTGGTTTCAGAAGTCTATAAATACTTCATGGTGGTTTTCGATTCAAGACTACTGAGACTACTGATACTGATACATACTGAAGATATACTGAAGATTACTCACAGAGTTTACTGAAGTTCAGAAAGCAAGTCAGAAGACAAGTGAAGAAACCAGAGGACTGCTACTGAATAAGTTTTTCGTTTTTGTATTTGGTGTTTATCAAGTTGCTAGATACTTGTTAAATTTCTAGTAAGATCGTAGACATATCTGGTGGTATAGTCTTAGAAGATCTAAGTCTTCTTCTTGGGACTTAAAATCACAAGAACTCACACTTTGTACTCGATTGGAAGAGTTTAGTGGAAACATCACAACTGGGTTGTGAGAGTGGATGTAGACAAGTTGTCGAACCACTATAAATTGTTTGTGTTGTTTACTTTATTGTTTTGTTTAATTGCTTAATTGTTACATACATAACTGAACAAGACCAGTTGAGTATAGAACAGAGTTCTTGAATTTGATAAGTTGAGTATAAACTTGTATTGGGCTCATTGTTAATTTCGTATTCCGCACATTGTATTCTGATATATCGAAAGATTTTAGAAAAGTCTATTCACCCCCCTCTAGACATTTTCTTTAGCTTCCCTCGATATTAACTCAACTTTTGGGACCTACAAGTGGTATCAGAGCAGTGGTTTTCGAACTGCTGTTTCTTGATAACCGACTTAAGACTAAGGGTGAAGTCTTGGTCCGTGATTGTACTTGCTTACGTGCTCTTGATCTACATTCGTGTTATATCTGTTTCTTGTTCCCTGTTCTTGAACATATCTGCTTCTTGATCTAATAACTGATTAGCACTAATCTACTTGCTTAAACATGTCTCTTGAAATAAGTGCTAATAAGTTGCCCAAGTTCCAGGTTCAGGATTACGACTACTGGAAGCTGCGAATGGAAGCGATTTTCAGCTCCACGCATGATCTAATGATCTCTGTTGTGACCGAGGGTCCGATCATGACAATGGTCCCAAATACTGCAAATCTTGACAAAGACAAACCAATTGGCACCCTCGTCAAGAAACCAAAGTCTGATCTAACCTCAGAAGAAATGCGTCAAAATAATTTGGATAGTTTGGCGAAGAATTACATCTTACACACTCTTCTTAACGAGTATCTAGGAAAAGTGTTAAAATGTAAAACTGCCAAAGAGATGTGGGACAGATTAGCTATCATTTGTGAAGGGACATCCCTGATCAAAGAGAGCAAATTATCCACTGCTGTCCAAAGATTTGAATCATTTCGGATGAAAGCTGGCGAAACTATCGACCAGCTGGATACTCGTTTTACTAAAATCATGAATGACCTTGAAGTTCTTGGTAAAACTTATACTCCTCGTGAAATCAATCTTAGGATTCTTAAGAGCTTAGATCCTCGATGGAAAATGGTAAAGATGCTAGTTAAGAATACCCAAGACATAGATGCTTGGAGTGCAGAGACCATGTTTCAAACTCTGAAGGCTCATGAGTTTGATTTAGACGAAGATGAACCACTAGCCAGTAGTGATAGAGAACATGTTGTATCTAAGAACGTTGCCTTTAAGTCTAGCGCTTCTAAGTCTTCTAAGGTAGATAGGTCTAAGTCTAAGACTAAGTCTGCCTCTGTAAAAGACGAGTTAGATATTGATCTTAGTCTGAAGGATCAGGTAAACCTCATGGTTAGAAAGTTTGATAGGCTGAATAAACGTTTCGGAAGATACAAGAAGTTCTATAGGGATCATAGAGCGTCTACTTCTAAGAACTCGTCTGAGACCAGACGAGACCGAAACTCATCCGAAAGGAGAGACGAAGTCTCGAAAGGTAATAGACGAGATAGAGAGTCTGACGATAGGAAGATTCAACGTTCCGATAGACGTGATAAGCGTAGGGACAAATCCCCTGTTAAAAAGGCTATTAATGATCTCTTATGCTATAATTGTGAAAAGCCAGGTCATTACATATATGAATGTCCAGACTTGAGCACTGACGATCGAGAAGAACGTAAAGCTCGAAGGGAAAGAAGATACAACCGTGGCAAGAAGGCAATGATGGCCAATGATGACTCTGATTCGAATTCAGACGAGTTGCCATCGTCCTTATCTAGTCACTCGACTGATCGAGATCACGACGAAGCATTCATAGTAGATGATGGCCTATGCTGCATGGCTAAAATCGACCAAGAGGTATCATCTGCTACATCTTTTCAATCTTGTGATGATTCAGAAACTGATGAAAGTGATACTACTAGTAGTGAAGTAGGAAGCAGTCTTCAGCACTCGACTAGTGCTGTTGAAGACGACCTTCTTCTTGCTAACCAAGCATTCATCGAAGTCAATGATGAAAACATTGCATTAAAACAAGAAATCATTGATCTTAAGGAAGCTCAGTCTAAAGTAGATCCTAATGTAACAGTCCTAAATGAACGCTTGACTGAAGAGTTGAGACAACTCAAAGAAAAGTGTGCATTGACAGACAGGTTATATCAAGACCTACTTAAGACACATGCAACTGAGAGAAATGAATTCAATGTTTTAAAGAACAAGTGCAATAGACTTGAAGAACGTAATAAGTTCTTAGAGACCGAGGTTGTCACATTAGATCTCAAACTTACTGACTTGGTTAACTCCTCAAAGATTAACCTTGAACTGTCAGATAGGTATAGAGATCCAGGTGACAAGACAGGTATAGGTGCTGAGTCATCTAGCTCGTCTACTCGAGTCATTAAGAACCCTACTACTACTAACGCAAGACTTTTGCCAAATGATAAAGGAAAAGGACCTATGATATACGATATTGGTACTCCATCTAAAGGTACTGTACCTAAACAAGCTCAAGTTAACATTCCGATTACCAAGGGAGGTAAAAAGAATGGTAACAAAAAGCCTGTTCCACCTAGAACTAATCTTCAAAGGACCACTAATCGTGGACGACCCAACCAGGTCAGATACGAGGACTGGTATCCTGAAGAGACGAGTACTAGACAGGTACAGACTAAACGACAAGAGCCTAGACCTCCTTTCATAAGGCAGTCTCAGCTCTACTCGACTAGACCTAGACAGGTAGCTCCCAAATATCGTACACAAGCTGTCCTATATCCTCCACCTTTGTCATATGATATCATTAGTGAGGAAAGACCCAAACGCGTCTATAAACCGTATGGACCTAATGCTTACAAGCCCTACTCTGACTATCATAGACAAGTGCCTGCTCAAGTAGAGATTAAGTCGAAAGGCTATCTCCAAAGAGTAGACCCGAACTCGACTGATAGGCCAAATAAGGACAACAAGGTCTTATTTTGTAACAAGTATGGCCGAAAGCTTAAGAGATCGAACTTGTTCAAGACTCCAATGTATATTTGGATTCCTCTGAACTCG
Organism: Galeopsis tetrahit; assembly: GCA_963675135.1. Classification (NCBI taxonomy): domain Eukaryota; kingdom Viridiplantae; phylum Streptophyta; class Magnoliopsida; order Lamiales; family Lamiaceae; genus Galeopsis; species Galeopsis tetrahit. The sequence goes on from OY776134.1 coordinate 25,032,168, forward strand.
ACTAACCCCCCAGGACCCCAATAAACAAATGGGTACCTAAATTATTGAATATCTTCATTGCAGGGTCGACTTGACTTGTATAAGAAGGGTGGCTCAGTAGGAGAAACCTGGTACATAGACAGTGGTTGTTCGCACCACATGACTGGTACCAAGGCTCTCTTATCAAGTTACCATGAGCAAGAAGGACCAAAAGTGATATTTGGTGATAGTTCCACTGCTGTCACTAAAGGATTTAGTTACATCCGGAATGGAGACGTTGAGATCCAAGATGTCTCATATGTTGAAGGTTTGAAATATAATTTACTCTCTGTTTCTCAGTTTTGTGATCGTGGATACAAGGTGCAGTTCAAGAGCCGCAAATGCGAAATCATTGACAAAAGGACACATACAGTCCTACTAGTCGGCGTAAGACAAGGAAGTGTGTACATAGTGAACTGGAACAGTTGTCCGAGGGACACCTGTCTACTTACTAAGAATCCTAAAGAACTTGGATGGCTCTGGCATAGACGACTTTGTCATCTAAACTTTAAGGTTCTTAATAAGATAGCCAGAGATTACCTTGTAGAAGGTATTCCCAATGAAGTTTACTACAAGTCACATGTATGCACGGCTTGTCAACAGGGTAAACAGGTTAAAGGTTCATTTAAGTCAATTCCTACTCTCTCAACTAGTAGAGTCCTAGAACTCCTACATATGGATCTTCATGGTCCAATAACTCCTCCAACCTTGAATGGTAGAAGGTACACACTTGTTGTTGTAGACGACTATTCTAAGTTTACCTGGGTAGTCTTTCTACACAAGAAGAGTGATACACAAACACTTCTGCCTGAACTGTTGAAGAAGTTACAAGTTGAGAAGAACCAGTCCATTGTCAAGATTCGTAGTGACAAGGGAACTGAGTTCATTAATTGCTATATCAAAGATTTTTGTGCTAAACGTGGTATCCAGCATCTTACTAGTGCAGCCAGGACACCACAACAAAACGGTGTAGCCGAAAGAAGGAATCGAACTCTCAAAGAAGCCTGTTGGACCATGCTAGCTGAGTTCAACACTCCTCAAAAGTTTTGGGCTGAAGCTATCTATACTGCATGCCATTCACAGAATAGAAGCGCGATCAACAAAGCTCTAGGCAAGACACCTTATGAGGTTTGGAAAGGTAGAAAACCCAGAGTTTCATATTTCCATATATTTGGTTGTAAGTGTTTCATTCACGACAATGGAAAGAGCAAGTTGAATGCTTTCGAGGCTAAAGCAGACGAGGGGATATTCTTAGGATACTCCTCGACTAGCAAAGCATTTAGGGTATTCAACTACTCAACTCTTTGTGTGGAAGAAACACCCCATGTAGTTTTCGATGAATCTCGACAGGACTCGTCTGCCAACAAGATCAGTGAGAAAATTACTGATCTAACGATCGAATCTGACAAAGATTCAGAGGTATATGAATCCGTTCAAGCCTACAATCCATTCATGAAAGCTCTCGAATCTGATGACAAGGAGAAGGTAAGTGCTCAAGGTAAGTCTTCTAGACCAGCTGACATGCCTGCTCTAGTTGACTCATCTACTCCTGGTAAATCTGTTAATGATACAAATGGTGTTGATATGCATGATGTTGTACTTGATATAGATGATGATAGTGCTACTGTTAAGAATAGAAAAACATGGAAATCTGCGCATGATACTGAAAATATTATTGGTGACTCTACTGTTGGTGTGAAGACTAGACGACAACTCTTTGAGTCGCAAGAACAGCCTAGTCCAACTATGTTTTACTGGTGTTGTTTCCTCTCATCTATTGAGCCTACCACTGTTAAAGAGGCATTGGCTGATAGTAATTGGATCATCGATATGCAAGACGAGTTGAACCAGTTTGTTCAAAACGACGTCTGGGAACTTGTCGATAGGCCGAAACATCATAATGTAGTTGGCACTCGATGGATTTTCAAAAATAAGAAAGATGAGAATGATGTAGTCGTTAGGAATAAGGCTAGACTAGTTGCCCAATGTTATTCACAAGCCGAAGGCATAGACTATGATGAAACATATGCTCATGTTGCTAGACTAGAAGCCATTCGTTTGTTCCTTGCATATGCTGCTCACATGAAGTTTACTGTATATCAAATGGATGTTAAAAGTGCATTTCTTAACGGTATTCTTGCGGAAGAAGTGTATGTTGAACAACCTCCAGGTTTCGAAGTCAAAGGCGACCAGGTGTACAGGTTAAAGAAAGCCTTATACGGACTAAAGCAAGCTCCAAGAGCATGGTATGATACTCTTTCTCTCTTTCTATTGGAAAATGGTTTTACTAAGGGCAAGGTAGATAGAACCTTGTTCAGAAGACAAGAAGGGAAAGACATTTTACTCGTCCAAATTTACGTAGATGACATTATTTTTGGGTCACCTAACAAAAAGCTGAGTGAAAGTTTTTCTACACTCATGCAAAGTAAATTTGAGATGTCTATGATGGGTGAAATGAATTACTTTCTTGGTCTTCAAGTAAAACAAACTCCAGAAGGTATTTTCATAAATCAGGCAAAGTACACTAGAAACCTTCTAGACAAGTACGGGATCAAAACATGTAAGTCTACTGGCGTACCAATGCAACCAACTTACAGAATGGATCCAGATGAGAACGGTAAATGTGCTGACCAATCTTATTACCGTGGATTAATTGGTTCCTTACTGTATCTAACTGCTAGTAGACCAGACATTGCATTCTCTGTTGGTGTTTGTGCTCGATTCCAAGCCAATCCAAAAGAAAGTCACATGGAAACCACCAAAAGGATCTTGAAATATTTGAAGGGGACCATCAATCGTGGTATATGGTATCCCTCAAATGATGATCTATCCTTAAGTGGCTATTCAGACTCAGACTTTGGAGGCTGTAGAATAGATCGGAAATCTACTTCTGGTTCTTGTCAATTTCTAAGCACAAAACTCATATCTTGGTTTTCTAAAAAGCAGACTAGTGTTGCTACTTCTACTACCGAAGCCGAGTACATGGCTGCTGGTAGCTGTTGTAGTCAACTACTCTGGCTCATTCAACAACTTCGTGATTACAACATACATGAATCAAACGTTCCTATTTTCTGTGATAGTAATAGTGCAATTGCCATTACACAAAATCCTGTTTTGCACACACGTTGTAAACATGTTGATGTGAAGCATCATTTCATACGTGATCATGTAGAAAAGAAGGATATTCGCATGGAAAAGATTCATACTGATTTTCAAAGAGCTGATATTTTTACAAAACCATTAGCTGAGGCACGTTTTCGTGAGTTATGCATTAGTCTAGGGTTAATTGATTTTGACCCTACTTGCCTATAGCTATGTACTAACCAGACAGGTACATCAAGAAAAGGAGACAAGATCACTAGACCAGAGCACTCGACTACTCACGCAACAGACAGGTATACAAGGCTAGACTAGATGACCAAACAACCCGATGAGGAAGCTGGTAAAGCTGAGGGTAATACTAAGGGAATAAACTATTATGGGGGAATCTTTGATTTCTTAAATAGCCTTATGTTGACTCTTATGTGTGTTACAGTCATCTTGTTCGAAACCTTGACCATTGCTTTAGATTGATATTCATCTTATTTATTTTAAGCTACCTGTACCTACGATTACACACTACATATGATAAGATAGGTACATGAAGACGTTCGACGATCGGAATGGACAAGCACAGTCGAAGGGGGAACTCGACTGGTGTTCATAAGCCTACTCGTCTTGAACACTTAGGCCTAACTCGACTTATGAAGCTTAGGTCTACTCGTCTGTTCTGGATGGACTCGAACAGACAAGCTAAGTGTTTCTCTTGATTGAAATATGCTAAGTGTTTAATCACATCGAATTAAGGGTATTATAGTAATTAGATAATGCTAAAATCTGAAAACCCTAGGACTGGATTTATACACTCCCATTTTAATGAGGTGTATACACCCAGTTCGTACTCGACTACACTAGGTCAGATGAGTTCACTCCCCTGTCCTAATTAAGAAGAGCCGGATTTCAAATTTTACAATATCAAATCACATAATATTCTCGATTCCGTAACCTAATTCCAAAGGTCTCAACCGTTGGATCAAATCCTTCAATCTGGGCCGTTGGATCTCATTTCAGTTTTAACAAAACTCACCTTCCACACACAACTTGACCCACGATTTCATAACTCCCCTACTATAGGTCTCAATTTCTTGCAAAAATCAAACCTCCCCAGTTCTTACTCTATTCACTAAATATGTCGATTGCTTCTCTTTTCGATGTTAGAACTAACATGCAAGCACGGTTTGATCTTGGAAGGTATATCACTGAAGGCAAGGTGCATGTGGAACCCTCGATGTTCTTCAAAGGGGTTCACACTGCTGGTAATCAAGAAATTCTCGACAAGTGCTCTCGATGTGGATTGAAGCCGTATCTGGAGGCTTTCCCTCAAGTCGTCTTGGAGGAAGAAGTATTGTTGTTCTATGCCAACGCCACAAGACGAGGAGATGAGATTGAATCCTTTATTGGAACGAGTCGAGTTGAAATCACTCGTGAGGTGTTATTCAGACATTTGAGATTACCCATCGGAACGATTGATGTGGAAAATTATGCCACTGGCCAAGAGATGAGGTATTTGAGCATCTTTTGTGGTAAGAGGATGAAGCTCAAATCAGATGGCAAGGCCCCTGCCGTCAAGAAGTCAGAACTACTGGAGAAATATCGCACTTTATTGGACATAGCAAGCAAAATGCTTCTATGTGCCACTGGCTCTTTTGACGCGGTCACTCAAGCTAAGACAAGGGTGATGGCAGCGATTTATGACGGAATCACGGAGGGCAATTGGTTCAAACTGATAGCTGATCGGATGATGTATTTTGAGAAGAGCGTTCGAGTTAACACCGACTCTTGTAATTGGGTGGTGTCAAATGTTGTTGGGTACGGCAACAAGCTGAGTATTCTACTCCCCTTGTTGTTGCCAAACAAGTCGGACTAGAGTAAAGGAAAGCCCTTCCATCCTCTCAAGTTCTATCTGAAGAAGGAAGCCCTGAAGAAGCAAGTCGCTGCAAGGCCAGCTGCCCCAAGGCGAGTTCAAGTAGATGAGTCACAAGTCTTACCTTACGCTAACTCATCTAGCTCTTCAGAAGATAAAGAATCGAAGAAGGCTGCGATAGCTGAGTCCAGTGCAGCTGACTCAGAGAAGACTCAAACGGAAGAGGAGTCGGAACAAGAGAAGGAGCCGAGTGCGCAAGTTCCAGAATTGTACAAACTCGTGAGAGTTGGTTCGCCTACTCAACCAGACGAGTTGAGTTCTCAGGTTGGTACATCTTCTTCACAAGCTTTGTCAATTCCTCCTCTCTCTCACTCTTCTGTTCGAACCAAGGCTAGATCACATCGATCTAGGCCTAGACCTCAACCCTCAACCTCACAAGTACTGGCGGCATTACCGCTTAGAGCCAGTCTACCCCAAAACACTCCCATAAAAGATACAACTGATACTTCGACAGTTGTCACACCAGACCAAGCCACATTAAAGCTCCCAGAAACCACACTCCAAACTCCCTCTTTACCTTCAACAGAATATGTTGAACCCTCTAACCCATCTACTTCAGACAAGACGCCAGTTGCCACTGCAACAGCTGAGTTAGGGACTCCACCTACTCAGGACCCGTCTGATGTTAGATTCGAAGCTTTGGTTTATTACCCGATGTGTCTAAGAGAGAAGAGAGTTCGTGCTAGAGTATCGAGGAATCTGAAGAAGCAGCTCTCAACTCTTAATATCGACACTGCCTCGGAGCAGTTTGAGAAACTCGTACAGATATGCACTTGGTTTGCTTTGAAGAAGTCGTCAACAGATGATCTGTTTGAGGTCATTCAAGGGATGGGTGGAATCTCCAATTTTATGGATTGGGAGATGGAACAGAAAGAGAACAGTGGTGTTCAAGACCACTCCGAACTATTCCCTCGAAAGGCCTTAGTTGCTCTTGTCAAAAGGTTGTTGAGCATCCCTGATGGAGTCCTGGTTGATGAATTCTCGTTTGATGTTGGAACGCAAACTGATCTGGTCGAAGATGAGGTAAAGCCAGATGTTGCTGAAATGGAAGTCCAGACATCGGAACCAATCTTGGAGTTAGAAGATGTTCCTGCTGATGAAGCTGAAAGTTCTAAAGAAATAGCTTCATTTGAACTAGGTGAAGAAGATGATGAGTTTGTTGAAGTCAACATGTTCACTGAAGAGGAACTGATAGAAAAAGTTCAAGAAGAAGTGGTGGTTGAAGCTCAGTCGACTACTCAAGCTTTTCCTGAAGGATATCTTGAGGAACTGAAGTCGGACTTGAAAGAAGTCGTACACTCTGCGATAGATGAGTTCTTACACTCGAAGGTGAAAGATGTGTTGGTCCAGCAGAACCAAACACTTGTTGATAATTCTAGAGAGTTGATCGTTGGAGAAGTCAACAAGATGGACTCAACTTTCCGAGCAGAGATGTATGCAGAAATTGAAAGTTTTCTGAAGAAACAAGTGGATTTCTCTGAGAATAGATCTATTTCGTTTGCTCGCTCGTTAGCTGAAGAGTCTAGCAAGATGGAACGACTCTACAGAGTGAAGATTGAGATTGCTGATGAACAGAGACGGGAAGCACAAGATCAGTTGGTGCGTTCTCGAGCTGTTCTCACTGAGCTAACAGAGCAGAATACACTCCTTCGTCAAACAGCTACATATTTTAAGGATGAACTATTTTCGAGTTCAAGGAATCTAGAATTGGCTACTGATCGTCTTGACAAGATGAGTCACGACAAGACGCATCAGAAACGGATTGAGATGGCTGCTGAGGCGATGAAGGAAGCTGTAAAGGAAGAGATGACTCGCTTTACAAGTCTGTTTACTCTTAAGGCTAATGATGAAGCCAAAAAGGGGGAAGAGACTAGTAAAGTTGAGAAGATTGCTGAGCTTGAAAAAGATAAGTCTGCTGAACCAGAAGATAAGGAAGCTGCTACGACAATGCAAGAGCTCAAAAGGCCTAAGAGAGGCAAGCTAGTTAAGACTGATGAGCTAGAGAAAGCTAGAACAGATGAGTTGAAGAAGATGAAGAAAGGCAAAGGTGTTGCATCATCTCCAGAAGCTGAGGTTCATACCAGACAAGTCAAAAGAAAGTTAGCCATTGAAGATGAAGAGCCTACTGCAATAGTTGAGAAGAAGCTAAAGGTTGCTGATCCTAATGATGAAGCTCATTATGCAAGTAAAAAGAAGATTGGAAAGCATATTGAGAGATTGCAGAAGCTGAAGGATGATGAAGAACAGATGGAAGATCAGTTCATTGACTACTTCATTGACAAAGAGCATCGAGCTGAATGGATGCAAGTGAAGAGGCAATGGGAACTTGATCACTGGATTATTCGCAAATATGGTGATTTTGAAGGACCAGATGAGTTGTATGCCATGTTTGATAAATACATGGAAGGACAGAACAAGCTGCTATGGAATCTGATTTTTAGGATATCTGCTGGAGCAAACTTCAATATTTTAGTTCCTGTATTTCCAAAGTGGAAATGTCCTATGACCAGCTCTGGTAAGAGAGTTAACATCAATCAAATCAAGAAGTTTGAAGAAGAATTACTTGAGAAAGAGAAGATCGAAGATGAAGATCACATCAGAGTTATTCACAAGAGGCTCCTAGATGCATTCTGTGTTCCAAATCTAGAAGGAGGTACTCTTTCAGATTAAGTTGATTATATGCTCTGATATTTAGTTTTTTTTATAATTTTGATTTTTGAAGTATGTGTAATATCTACTGTTCTTATCTTGAATGAATGAAAAGATAAAGTACTATTTGGGTGTTAAGACAAGATAACTACTTAACTAGTCTACTAATGAGAAAAGATTCAATTAGTTTTGGCTTCATCAAAAAGGGGGAAATTGTTGGGATATGAATCCTAGAAAAAGTCCTACATGTTGATGAAAGATGAAGTTTTGATAAGCCAATAGTAGTTTGAATATTTTCTAAGGGTTGACTAAACTGGTCTAGTTGAGTTGAAGTCATCTTGAACATATCAGTAGTGTTCACATGGAAAGATAAGTGTTGTTTTCATATTAAAAGATAAGTACGATTTATAAGTACTTCATATGTGCTATTTGTATATGTTAGATTGTTGTTGAGCTATGAATAATCATTGTATAGAGCTCATGATTTTTGTTTGTAATAGATAGATTGATTGTATAGTTTTAAGTTGACTAAGCTGAGTTATAAAGCTTAAAGTAATGTAATAGTCTTGTTAGGTTAGGATAGTTTACTATTGAAGATTGCACATGAAGACCGAAGAAGAAGAGTTGAAGTCTACTACACAAGACAGGTGGACTACAAGACAAGTCAAGTGCATCTACCAGACTACACAAGACAAGTCAACTTGAAGTAAAGTCTAAGTGAAGCGCGTATAAAGATAAGGATGAAGAAGTTAGTTATGGAATAACTACTTAACTAAAGAAACGCGTGGATGGATAAGAAGATTCAGTTTAAAAGTTAGTTTTCAAGAAGAGTTGGTTACAAATCACTAAGTTCTTGGTTTCAGAAGTCTATAAATACTTCATGGTGGTTATCGATTCAAGACTACTGAGACTACTGATACTGATACATACTGAAGATATACTGAAGATTACTCACAGAGTTTACTGAAGTTCAGAAAGCAAGTCAGAAGACAAGTGAAGAAACCAGAGGACTGCTACTGAATAAGTTTTTCGTTTTTGTATTTGGTGTTTATCAAGTTGCTAGATACTTGTTAAATTTCTAGTAAGATCGTAGACATATCTGGTGGTATAGTCTTAGAAGATCTAAGTCTTCTTCTTGGGACTTAAAATCACAAGAACTCACACTTTGTACTCGATTGGAAGAGTTTAGTGGAAACATCACAACTGGGTTGTGAGAGTGGATGTAGACAAGTTGTCGAACCACTATAAATTGTTTGTGTTGTTTACTTTATTGTTTTGTTTAATTGCTTAATTGTTACATACATAACTGAACAAGACCAGTTGAGTATAGAACAGAGTTCTTGAATTTGATAAGTTGAGTATAAACTTGTATTGGGCTCATTGTTAATTTCGTATTTCGCACATTGTATTCTGATATATCGAAAGATTTTAGAAAAGTCTATTCACCCCCCTCTAGACATTTTCTTTAGCTTCCCTCGATATTAACTCAACTTTCGGGACCTACAAATATCGATCATAAGTCCTTATTCTCGTGCTAATTGTGATTTCTGAATTTGTTGAGTACTAAGATTGTAGATTTAATTTTTGGTTGTGTATATTTCAAATTAGTGTGTGTAAACTTCCATCCATTACCTTGAAATTCCAACCGCCTCACTTAAATGGCTGAAAGAAATTCAAACTCATCACAAACTCACTCTGATTCGAAAAACTCATCTCCTTCTCGCACAAACCCTCTCGAAATCCTAGCTTCCATGGCATCCCAAAACTCAACCTCGTCAAATGCTGACTCAAATGTCTCTGCAACCCCATCAACAACCGTTTCTACTCCTCAAACTGCTCCTCAAACCGCTCCTCATATCACCAACATTCCACAGGATGCAACTGTTGAACAGTTCACTAGGGTTGTAGAAGAAGTGTCCAATACACTGCGATCCACAGGTCATCTACCCGTGATGACGTTTGGAGATATCACGGTGGATATCTCAAGCTATCTTGCTGAACAAACCGCTCAAATGGCCACTGCATTGAAAAGCTCCAAATCACCTGAACCTACTGATCATGGTTCGAAAGCTGGAAATGTTGAGGTCGCTGCTGAAGAAGAAGCTGCTGCTACTTCCGACCCTGAAGATGCTGAAATGGAGGACGCACATATCTCTGAAAATGGTACAAGCTCCTCACACTATGTTTATGATGAGTCTGCACCTATTTCCTTTAAAAGAAATGTGTAGAAAGGCAAATGACAGAGAAGCCCTGTACAAAGACGGAGGTCGAACCGCGTGTTCACTAGAGTGGATTACTCTGAATCCATGAGGAAGAAGAAGAAATCTGGAAATGCTGTTGATGAACCTATCCAGGTGTTCACTGATTCTGAAGAAGAAACTGAAGCTGCTACTGTTGTTGCTGAGAAACCTACAAAACCTGTTGCTGAGAAATCCAAGAAGAAGAAGGTTGTCAATGACCCAAAAGACAAAGGAAAAGCAAAGATGATCACTGAAGATGAACCTGCTGAAGCAGATTCCAATACTGACTCTGAGAAGTGCTTGAGAGACATTTTGAAGTCTCTAAAGAAAAATGCTGAGCATTTTGCTGCTGCAAAGAATGATACACCAGAACGTGAAGATGATGGCAGTGGTGATAGCTCTTCCAGTGCAGAAAGAAGCTCTGAGAAAAGCTCTGCTAAAGGCTCTACATCAAGCTCTGCAAATGATGATGACCTTACTTCTGATGATGAAGGTATTCCTGACTCTTATGAGACTCTAGAGAATAGGTTGGCTACTTGTTCTAAGAGAAGATTGCTGATAGAGAAGAGAATTAATATACCTGATTTTGAAAGTAAAGGCATGATTAGGTTCTTAGAGGAAAGAAATTTGAGGTAGATGAAGAACCTGACATGGATGTACCTTTTACTCCTGAACTGATAAATGAGTTTCTGCAAATTCCAAATGTTAAGGTAGATGAAGAACCTAACATGGATGTGGTAATTTCTACTATTACTGGTGGTAGGATAGTTAAGTGGACTAGACACATGCTAGCTAAAGACCTTACTTCCCTACACTCAGTTCTATATAAGCTCATTATCTATAACTGGATCCCCACCACAAACACCACCAAGATCACAAAAGACCAAGTCGTTCTTATGTATAGGATATCTGTGCTTAAGAAATTCAATCTAGGCCTTACAATCTTCCACCACATTATGAGATTTACTGGAAAAGTTTCTGAAAAAGGTAACCTACCCTATCCTGTTTTGATTTCCAATTACTTGAGGCATCATGGTTTTATTGCCAAGAACACTGATGTGTTAAGGGGGAGAGTTCCATTACTGGCTATTGCTCCTGCTTTACTCACTGGGGATAGAGTGCTGGACTTGCCTTTGACTGCTCCTGGTACTGAACAACAGCACAGACCGTCAACTTCTGATCAACCAGGATCTTCCTGACCAAGACAGAGGAATGCACCCCCAAATGTTGAGAACATCCGTATCAACGTTTCTGGGAATGTTTATGTTTCACAGGAATTCATCAAGCTTCAGTTACAGCACTAGCAGGAAACCATTGAAGAGCTCCAGTTCCTGAAGGACAGGTGGACCAATATGCTTTCACCTACAACAGGGGGAGTACCACCACCATCTAACTCCAATGTGGTAATTGAAGAGATGACTGTTGAGGGAGTTACAGTTGCTGCTGCTGGTCGAGGCCCTGATGCTGGAGAAGATGCTGGAGTGACTGATGTAGTTGCACACTTTGCATCTACTTTCTTTGTTGAAGAGGCTGATGATGATGATGCTGCTGACATGGAGACCTTGTATGGTGATATCCATTGATGAACAGGAAGAAGCTACAAGACAGGGGGAGATCTGAATTCATAATGGCAATTGTGCAGGAATTTGATGTTGCAGCTGTTACCACAGCAATTTATGCCATTTTTCAGATTCAATCTCTGTACTTTATGTTTAAGTAAATTATGATACAATTGTTATTTATTTCTAGATGTTAGGATGTTTGTTTTGTACTTATGCTTGATATACAGCTTGCTTAATTATGTTTACAGTTGATGATATCTGTTTACTGCTATTTGCTTAAATATGTTTACAGGTTATTGAGTGTTTATTTGTCGGTTGTTAATCATGTTTAGGTCAGTCTAGATTGTTAGTAGTTCTTTTACTTTTCTTGTTCTGATCCTTAGTTTCTGTTATGATTTTTTTTGTTTTTGCTCTGATTTTTATTTGTTTAGTGTCTTACTTAAATCTTAAGTTAATTCTTCCAGTTCAACTTATGATTTTAGTAAATTACTTATGTTGTGAATAAGTGTATTGTCTATACTTATTCTGTTTTGGGTAAAATTATCTTGATCTTATGGCACAGATCATTGTAAGATTATCGTTGGATCAAATCGAATGTAAGATTATCGTTGGATCTTATGGCAAAGATCATTGTAAGATTATCCTTGATCTTCATTCGATTTGATCCAACGATTACAACAGGTATTGTCTTGACTAGTATTTAGTGTAGATGTTCACCTCAGCTAAATACATAATATTGGGTATGTATAGAGATATATGTGCATCAGGTGTGTTGTAGTCGAAAGGTCAAATTGGGGGAGATTGTAGATGTTGTTAACTCTTGAATGCTTTAACATTATCAACAACATCTTAATTTGACCTTCCAACATTTTTTCTAAGTCTTTTCTGAAATGCTACATTAAATGTTGATCTAAATGTTGTCGCATTTTTGGCAGGATCTAGAAGCTTCTACAAGGATCAGGAACCTGGAAGATTCCAGAACATTGTAGAACATGCTAGACCACCTTGGAACCTTATAGATCGACCTGGAGCATGCAAGAAGGATCTAGAAAGATCATGGAAATTGAGTTCCTAAAAAATAGGATCTCAAAGATGGAAGCCTCTAGAATGTGTACCTCACTCTATAAATACCGAAGGAAGGCTTCATAATTCAGTGTATTATATTCGATCAATATCCTAGACTAGTGTTCATCTTGTTAGGAAATTGTGGCCCCAATAGCTATACCTTTTAGTTCATACGAAGTATCCCACCCGTATGACTGTGCGCTTTTCTTTATCTATCGAGAGTGTAATCATAGATAGGACTAGCATTTCGGCAGTGTATAATTCATACACTTAGATCTTTTTTATAACAAGGCACCTGCCTCGTTTGTAGTTTCTGTTGTGAAGGTTATTGTTGTAACATTTCACACAACATTTATACTTGAAGATAAGTATTGATATTTCGCCATAAGGCTAACATAGATTTTTATTTATAAAATCTATGTTAAAAATATTTCCGTTGTGTCTCGTTTGTTTTTAGTGTTTCAAGTCTTCCGCTGTGTATCTTTATTTCTGATATTCTGTTAGAGTCAGTGTTGTACAATTTGTCTCAACATTTAGTACAACATTAATCTGTTTTTACTTAAACACAATACCCCACACACTTTCATCCCCATTTATCGAGAGGGTAAAATTACTCATCGAATTCCTTAGGGATTTCGTATCCCTCATCTGTCCTCCTGTAATTCCATTTCTAATATGCCTCAAGGTCCTGGACCTCTAGGTCCTGGTCATTCATTTCACATCTCTTGATCTAGATCATAGACCTCGAGGTCTTGGAGAGTTGTCTCGGGCATTTTGATCTTTGTAATCTACAAGCTCTCGATCCATAGCAGCTCCTTCCTCTAACTGGGACAATGTTTTCTTCCAGCCTAGTCAGCGGCTAGACGTCTTTTATATCATGGTTCTGATAATTAACTCAAGTCTGGGGAGCCCCTAAGAGGAAACTCCTTCATTATGTTCTGGTTCAGCTTCTAGACTGACATGTAGATCTCCAGGTCTACTTGTATATTAGTCCTGAATTAATCCTGTAAAGATACGCCGAAAATGGCCTCCAACACAGGCTCTCAAGTGCTCGGGTAAGCATCATAAGCATCAATTATATAATTCTAATATGAAATAATTATAAAATGTAGATCAAGTCTCTCTTGATCTCAAACCTGAAACCTGGACCCTCTTTAAGACCTCCAGCCTCGGCAAGACGATTAATTTCTCTAATCTCAAATCTCAGAAGGGGACCAGCTTCTTTGATCCTCGAACCTCTTATTTGGTAAGAAACCTCAATCTCAGTGGTAGCCATTTAGACATATCCCTAAAAAACTCTCGACGCAGGGACAACCAATCTGTGTTATATCTCAAACAACATGCTCAAGCAGAATCGTCAATAACATAACAATATTAATAGTTTGTCAAAGTAATTATTCGCGCATAATTAAAATTAGAAGGATAAATCATATCTTAGTGCATTATCATTTATTGTGCTCATGTCCTCGCGAGCTCTGAAATTCTTCCCAAGTCTCAACTCGGGAATATCAAACTATGGAGGCTCCATAGGCGAGCTAGCTGCTCCTCGGTCAGGATTGGTGGCTGATACGCACCTCCTCTTCCTTCACAGGGATTCACATGTGAGGTTGAGTTGGAGGATATTTCTCCTTCACTCTCTAATTGAGGTGTTGTGGAACTGGATCTCCAGCTCTTGGGAGGACCATCATCTTCTGGTTCTTCGCATATCATATATCCTTTCTGAGGGGGTCAACCTTGATCCCGGTTATGGGAAGCCTCCTCCTCCTTGGTATGCTTGTCCTCAAGCTCTCTCATGTTCTGCCCTCGAGGGCTTCAGTCAATTGCCTTAAAGGTGCTCCAGCCCTGGTGCAGGGGAATTCCATCTCAGGATGATCTTTCATGACCATCAACACCTTTGCAGGCTCGAGCCTTTATAGGTGTGTATTTCTCGAACCTTTATATGGTTTCGATCTTACTTCTCCAGAACCTCCAGCACTTTCAGCACCTTCAGCCCTTTCAGCACATTTAACACTTTTGGATGGTTCTGAACATAATCTCTTCGTCAGGGGTTTTGTTTCAGACTACTTGGTTTTTCTCATCTCTTCCGATGGGGGTATGTCCCTTACAGTCGGTACTTTATTCATTCCACCACCATATCCGAATATGGCAACAATCAAATTATAGTAAAGACCTCACATCTTAACTCAAATTTCCCACAGACGGCGCCAGTTGATGTGTCAAAAAAGAACACACAACGGTTGGGACGGTTGTCTAACCTTACGTCGAGATTACGCAAGCGTCCCTTTGGTAACGATCGCACTTCTTTGTCTCCAAAAGGCCTTGAAACCTGCAAAACCCCTCCCGGAGAGGTCCCCGGCGTTGAGCCTCCGACGTTCAAGTCAGAAAGATGGTCGGAAAGTATCCGTGAGGAAGGATCCTCATGTATACGGAGCTTGGATATAGCTCAAAGTAGTAATAATTGGAGAAAACAGGATTTCAAGGTTTTTCAGCTTTGGTTTAGCTCTTACAGCTCTGCCGGAAAGAATGTCAGGGCACTTTTTCGGTGGAAGATTGTATATTCGAGTTGGTTAAATGTATTGGTCGTTCATATCCAGAAATAATAAGTAAAAATGCTTAAATAGTACCTCATTGGGGAAGGGTTACTCACTTCCCCTTTTTCCTCAACTTCTCACCTTGTGGACTAAGTCCACAACTTCTTTCTCCTTACTCACGCATTGGAACTCCGAAAATAGGGGGAGTGGGCAAGATAATCTCGCCACTAATCATCTGTACAGCATGGTCAAAGCTAGGGGCGCAAGATTCGGGATTTCAAACCTCGGGGACCTAGGGGTGCTCGAGCTCCCCAGGTCTAAATAGTGAGAATCCAGATTCTGGCCCAACTGCTCTCCTACAAAGGTGGAAAGGTTTTTGACTCGTTCTCCTTGGGGCTAGTCCAGCCCCTTTGCTTGGATCTTTGTGTGTTTAGGCCCATTTTAGGTCTAATTCAATATCTAAAGGCCCATGATCAATATAATAAAGATGAATAAATATATAATTGAATTAGGTATAATTTACTCGGAGACCACGTGTCAATATGTGATAGGACGACACATTTTATCCACATCAACATGGATTTAGAATGAACATAATATTAAAAGATATATACAAATCTTGTTAATATTATATTCTTAATAATCTTTGTACAAGAAAGCAAAGTAAATCAAAATTGATGACGGCGAAAAATACAGTAGGTTAGCAGTCAAGTCTTCATCACAGAACAAACAAAAATCTATCAAGTCAATTGTTATTTCCTTGTAAAATCACTCAAAATAATTTATAAATAAAGAAAGACACACATCAAACATTTTTCACTTGCAACCCTCCACACGCACTCCTATCCCAAAATTACCCAAAACGGAGGGCTAATCTTGGGTGAGACCGTCTCATATAATAAGATTCGTGAGATGGGTCTCCCTTAACCCTCATAAATAAAAAGTGATAGTGTTTAAGTAAAAAATGATAGTCACTTTTGTTAAAAATATTATTACTTTTTACTTAAACATTATCACTTTTTTTACAAACCAAAATCTGAAGAAAAAAAAATATGGGTTATCCTATCCAAAATTTTGAAATATGGGTTAAAAGGGATCAGTCCCACAGAAAAAGATCTGTGAAACGGTCTCACACAAGTTTTTGCCCTTTTAGAAGAGATTTTGAAGAGTGAAATTTATTTATATTTTTTGAAGAGAATCAAAGAAAATTCATAGAGTATTAAAATTCATAAACGGTTGAATACATAAAGATCTTTTTAAGACTTTTTAAAATATGTGATGAATACCTTAGAATTTTTAAAGACTTTTAAAAATTCGGATTGAATACCTCAAGAATTTTAAAGAATTTGAAAAATCGGGATTGAATAGCCCCAAACTTTGAAAGCCTAAAAAAATATTACAAACTCCATGACCAATACACCTCCTAAATATGTTATCAACACACTCTCTCTCTCTCCTAAAAATATTTCAAACTCCATAACCAATACGCCCCGCACCGATAAGTTTTTTTTTCTTTCTCCAGTAAGTTTTTTGCACTTTTTTTTAAAATTCGATCATTTATTGTCGACCATATACACTATCGTCAACCACAATTTGTCGACGAGAGTGTACATGGTCGACAATAAATGGTCGATATTTTTTTAATTTTTTTAAAAAAAAAATTCGACCAATTAGTGTCGACCATATACGTTTTTCGTCGACAAATCGTTGTCGACGGGAGTGTATATAGTCAACAACACATGGTCGATTTTTTTTTAAAAAAAAAATTCGACCTTTATAGGTCGACTATATACACTTTCGTCGACAACAATTTGTCGACGAGAGTGTATATGGTCGACACTGGTTTGTCAAAAATTTTAAAAAAAATATATGAGATTACCAGTTTTTTTTTCCTGAGATTGTGGTGGTGCTGGTGCCGCCGGAAGCCGGAAGTGGTGGTAGTTGTTATTTTTTATTTTTCTGAGATTGTGTTGGTGGTGGTGGTGTCGGCGTCGGCAGAGGTCGGAAGCGGTGGCAGCTGTTGTTAAGGCTTAAATGTTGAATGGGAGTGTAGATAGTAGTTTGGGTGTATTTAGTAGTAATATTTTATTTAAAGGGTATTTTAGATTTTTTACATTATTATTTAATGTAGCCACGTACTTGTACATGAATAGAGTTGTCGTTCGTGGCATAAGCATAAGAAGGATCGAAAGATTGATCCGGTCGGGAGAATTCTGTAAACAAACCTCCACTGATAAGATTGATGATTGAATTAATAAATTAAAAGGGGGAGTGCATCTCTCCAAAATGGTGGTGTAAATATTCAAACCCTTATATATTGGTTCGGTCATTCAATAATTGAAAATGGGTAAGGCTAGTTGTACCTCAATCTTTGTTAAGGACACCCCCTTCAATTTATTAATTTAATAATTGTGTAAAAAATTGATTGGAGTGTAATTTGCATATTTTTATGTTTTTATTATTCAATTTGGGCTAATTGTACTTAATAGAGAGAAATGTATTGTTTTGTGTATTTTATAGGAAAAATAATTATTTTGGAGACAAAAACACTCACCTAATTTTTTGTGAAATCAAAGGAAGGAAGAAATTGTGTGAGAGCAAAATGAGAAATAATGGCATTCATTTGCGGCCCATTATAGCAGCCCATTGATGATTAATTGTAATTGATGGCCATCTTAATTCTATATATTTAAAAACTCTAAAAGTGACATGTGTCACAACCACACACTCTCTATCTCCATCTCTCTCTTTCATATTCTTTCATTTCAAAAATCTTCAATTCTCATTCATTTTATTTTTTTGTTTTAATCTTCACCGTTCATTTAAATGTATTAATTTTAACCGTTATATCTTAATTCAATCTCATATATAATAGGAGTTTATCTCTTTCAATTTTCTCAATTTAATCTCTTCAAACATTCTTCAAACCCAAGGATATGTATTTTTCTTTTGCTTCTCAAGTGATCTACATTGATAAGAAGGATTTTGTTAGATCAGATGACGAATATCAAATATTTTAGCACCCGTCTCACCGGTAAATCTTTTTCAACCATCTCTTTTAACATATTATGTTTTGTCTTCAATGTTTTTTCTAACAATTTCTTATTTTAATCATTAGTAGTAGTTTTGTATCAAATTAACAGGATTATATATATGTATTTTATCAAAGAGTTCATATTCGATGAAGATTGACGACAGAAGCAATTTTTTAAATCGGATGAAGAATGATTTTACTAATTTTGCAATGTAATTTCGCCACAAATGATGTATATTGGCATATTAGGTTGTAATTAATGTATAGTTTAATTTGAGATTTGTATACTTTTGTATAAGATTTTTTTTTCTGAAAATTTTTATATTATTAATGTAAATTTCAACCGCCAATTCAGTCTCAATATTTCTTTTTGTCTACTAAAAAAATTATATAACTAAGAAATCTTAATTTCAAATTATATAACTAAGAATTTCATAGTTTTAAAGGATTCATTATAATAATTAGTTATAAATTCCATAAAATATATTCATGAAATTTTCTTATGCTAAAAAAGAAAGCTTTAGCATGAAACAAGGCTAGATTTGGTGAAGATATCATCATATTAAATCTTAAATTTTGATACATATTTATTTAATTTTATATCTTTAATTGAGTGATATATATATTTTTTTAGTGTAATTGATTGCATATATATAATTAAAATTGGATTTTAATGAATTTAGTTAAATATTAGATCAAAAATTAAATTAAATAAATTAAAGTAAACATTAAAATTCCAATAATTAATTATGCGTAAATTTTGCCATATTATATTAACTTACATCTCATTCCAAATTTATGAGTAAATGCTCTAAATAGTTGTGATTTTTACCTATATATATAATTATATATTAGATAAAAATCACAAGGTTTTTTAATTATGCGTTAATTTTGTCATACTCCCTCCACTTTTAAATAAGTGTCATTTTAACAATTTTCAACATATTAAGATATATAATTATGGACAATTTTGCCCTTCATTAATGATAACTAATTTTAATATTAAATTTATGTTTAGTAATGAATGTGGTCAATATTGTAGATGATATTTATATATACAATAATTAAGGTTTGTGCATGATTTATGTTATAGTACTATATTCAAAAGGGAAAAAACTTAAATCAAGGTAGGGGGGGGGGGGGGGGAGTACAATGTACAAGAGTAAATTTGTCAAACTTGAAGAAAAAAGTATAGAATGACACTTATTTAAAAAATATTGAAAAAGGCAAAGTGACATTTAATAAAAAATAAAAAACGGAGGGAGTATTATATTAACTGACATCTCATTCTAAATTTATGAGTTTCCTTTTTTTTTTTTTTTGTTAATTACATTTTTTTTCCCTAATTTGTAGCAGTTGTATTAATGTTAAATAAGATTTTGAATGATATAGTACTAATATTTTTCGTAATCTATTATTATTCAAAATCAATAATACCGAGTTTTGAGTTTTTCTCCTTAATTATTATATATTCAAATGAAAATAAAAGGGTAAAACATGTGCATAAATTATTTTTTTGAACCCCCTTTAACTGAGATTATTCAATTTTTAATCAAAAAATTAGGAGGAGCTTACCTCTATAGACTATATATAGTTGTCTTAATTATCTTATATTTAAATAAGAATAAGAATATAACATGTGCATAAATCATTTTTTGACAACTTTAATTCCCTCAATTTAGGGATTATTCAATTTAAGAAATATTTAAGACTGGCTTACCTCCGTATATAGTTTTATTCTTACTATTATTTGAATATACCATAATCAAAGAAACATGCGCATAAATCATTATTCACTTTCCTTTAATTTTAATATTATTTCAAACAAATATTGTTATTTAACGATAATTTTGTCAAAGAATTTATACGTGGGTGTTATCTATTTGTTTAAAAGAAGTTTAAGAATTTTGTTTAAAATGTACTCCATGATAGAAACTCGATGCATTTTCAAATTGTATCTAATAGTTTATTTTTTGCAGGTTAATTGTCGAACGATGAATGCGTTTTTTATTATAATGATAATTATGTAGATCTATTTTAATTATAATTTATTTTGTGTAGTTTATAACTTTACAATGTAATTTCACAACGTATATTGTAATATCAACACATGGTGTTAATTCAATATTTTAAAAAAAATATGTTGAATTGGTCAATGTTTCGATTCAATTATTTGTAATTTTCAGGCATTTAACTCATTACATTTGTTAAACTAGGTTCTTAAATATATTAATTCTTCCTATTATATCAATTTAGATTTATTTTTATATATCTTTATTCTTTTTGGGGGGTAAATCTTAAATACATATACATATATTAGAATAAATCATGTGCTGAAAATGATTTGTTGACTTCTCTATAATTTTGATTTTTTCCTTTTTCTTTTTAATGCTAAATTAGTGCTACTCAAACAAAAGAATTATAGAAATTAATTTTATTTGACGATTTTGTAAATTCAGTTTTACTTAATTAATTAGATGATTCGGTCTATCACAATTAAATCTTTTATTTTATACTTAAGTGTAAAATTTTACGTAATGCAATCCACTAATTTAGCCAAAATCAATAATTTTTTCAAAGACAATCTATTTAACGATTTTTCAGAGACAATCTATATAACAATCCACCAAAAAGCAATCCACTAATTTAGCCAAAAAATTATTAGAGTATTTTCAGAATTAAATAATTAGTTTTTATGCTTTTTCATGTGATTTTTTTTCTTTATTATATTTTAGAGATTTTTTTTTACAAAGTAATAATAATATAAATTCTACGTGAATTAATTATATAGATTTTTTTTTCAAAAAAATCAATAAAAAAATGAAAAAACAAGTAATTTTTTTAAAATATATTTTTAATTACGATATTTTAATAGATTTTTATTTTAAAATTTTAAATTACGGAGTACATGATTTGGGGAAAATTGCACTTTTAGTCCTGTAAGAATGAGATCAAATCATTTTCGGTCCTTTTATAGACACTTTTAGTCCTGTAAAAATTTTCCGTTAGTTTCAACGGTTGAGAGTTTGCGTGATTTTCACTTTTGGTCTTGTAAGAATGAAGTCATATCACTTTTGGTCCTGTGAGAATGAGGTCATATCACTTTTAGTCCTGTGAGAATGAGGTCATAACCGTCATATCACTCTCGGTCTTTTTTTATACACTTTTAGTCCCATAGTAAATTTTAATCAATTTTAAAATTAAGCTCAACTATTAATTGTAGTATAATCTAAAAAAAAGTTGTCTAATTAAATCTTAAAATAATTTACTATATTTATGGGGTTATAAATTAATTTGATTTTTTAGATTATGTGGTTATAAATTAATTTCATTTTTGTATTTTTAAATTATTTACTGATTGCGGGGTTATAAATTAATTTGATTTTTGAGATTATATTTAAATATATATTGTTTATTTTTTAATTTTAATTTTTTGAACTTACTTTTGAATTTGTATTTTTGTATATATTTTATATTTTATACAATTTGTATTTCATATGTCCTTTAATAATTTACACAAAAAAATGTCACTACTTTTGGTTTTCCTAACTAATCATGGATATCCTAGAATTATCAATAAAATTATAATTATTTATTATATATATACGGAGTATATAATGTAATATACATCGTTACAGTATTTCATTTTTTTTAATAATAACAAATTTATACATGTTTTAAAAACTATTTTTTTAATTAATAAACTAAAATTAAATATATTATAAATTTATTTGAACACGCGGGACTTATACTAGTTCCATATAATACATGGGGCAACCCATTCTCTTGGCGTGAGCAATCAAGGGACAAAGAAAAGGGCATAAAATAGTGGGGCGCGGCTAAAGGCACCCAGATTTCCTATGAGTACACCTACCAAACATTTTTTTAATCTTTCAGGACATGTAAAATGTCTCATATACCCTAAAGTAAAATTTATGAATAAAATGAAGATGAGTACACCCACCCATTCTATTTCACATCATTATTTCCACCACCACAAAAAACAAACACCATTCTTCAACAAAAAAAACTCAAATATTGCAACAAAAATAAATCCAAAATAGCAACTGTTCGAAAAAATTCCAAAACAAACATGTTCGAAATTTTTTCCAAAACAAACTCAATATGTTCGAAATTTTTTCCAAAACAAACTCGATGTGTTCGAAAATAATTCCAAAACAACTCAAATTTGTCCGAAAAAAAAGATCGAACACCTTGTTCGATTTTTTTTCCAAAACAAACTCAAGTTGTTCGAAATTGTTTCCAAAACAAACACAAAATTTTCGAAATTTTTTCCAAAACAAACTCAATATGTTCGAAAATAATTGCCGATCAACTAAAAACCCTAATTTTTCTAAAATTTCTAAAAAAATTCAAACCCTCATTTCTGTAAAAATTGTAAAAAAAAAAAAACTTACAGGTGCGATGAAGGGGAGGGGGCGAGCCCTCGAACGGCGTCGGTGGTGGCGGCGGCGACAGCCCTCGAACGGCGTCGGTGGCGGCGGCGACTTGAAACAGGGAGGAGGGGTGCGAACGGGCTTCTTCTACAACAGCGCGGCCGCGTCCTTCTTTAAGGCGGCGACGGCGCGGCGACGTGGGAGAGCAGAGGAAGAGAAGCGGGGGGCTGGGGGAGAGAATCCGTCACCGGCGTGCGTGGCTTGGGAGGCGATGAGGCGGCGCTGCAGACGCGGGCGACGCGGAACGCAGGAAGGGGGCGGCGCGACGCCGGAACGCAAGAAGGGGGCGGCGCGACGTGTAGAGAGAAATGGATGTGGCCTGTGGGTGTCCTGAATTTTGAGAAGAAGAAAGAGAGATGAAGGGTTTTAATTTATAAGAGGGTAATTTTGGGATTTCCACGTGGGTGTCCTCATCCATTTTGTGTGTGTCCTCATCGCGTGGGTGTACTCATAGGAAATCCGGGTGCCTTTAGCCGCGCCCAAAATAGTGTGCGACTTGGACAGCAGCCCAATTATGGAATTAGGGAGCATGGGCCTTACACCCATTGAATGAAGCCCAGCCGGGAAAAAGAAAGTCCAGAAAAGAGGGGAAGGCAAGCAGATTGGGGAAAAAACGATTACCCACACTCACACTCACACTCACACTCACACTCACACCTATTAAAATTAAAAGGTGTTCTTCATTTTCGTGATAGGCGTGGGTATATACCCTCCAGTTTTGTTTAATGCACCCCCCTTTCCATTTATTAAATAAATATGTACGTAAAATAACATATTTTCCCCTTTAATAAAATGTTATCGATTCATACACTACCTCAAAACCCTAATCCTAATTTGCACAAAATTCTAACTCTAATTTTGTAGCAGCAGCCGCCCCCTCCGACCGTCAGCAGCAGCCGCCGCCGCCAATATATTCAGAAAAAAATAACTTTAATTTTTTCGACCAACCAGTGTCGATCGACACTGGTTTGTCGACTGTAGAATATATCGTAGACGAAAACACCCCTGGATGACAACATTGCACCGAAAGAAAAAAAAATGACAAGAAATGTGTCGACCATAATGTTTTTGGTCGACATTTCTTGGATTGTTATAATGTTTTTGGTCGACATTTCTTGTCAAAAAAAAAAGCGTACCTTACTTGCGCGAATACAGGCGAGCGAGGCGAAGGGGAGTACGAGGGGAAGTGCGAGGGGGAGGGAGGTGGAGTGCGACGGCGAGAGGGAGGAAGAGGGAGTGCGACGGCGAGGGGGAGGAACTGTGTGGCCTCCGATATGAAATTAAAAAAAAAAAGGCTAAAGAGAGGGCGGCGGGCGACATAAGGAGCTAGGCTGGGGCGATGGCGACGATGGGTGGCGGCTGGAAAAATGTTGGGGGAAGAAAGGGGTTTAGGGTTTAAATGGAGAAGAAAGAAGGGAGTGTGTATTTATCCTATAAAATTTTAAGAGAAATGGTATAATAGGTAAATTGAGGGGAGTGCATCTATCTTAAATGTATTTTAGGGGAGTGTGTTTATCGGGGGCGTGCATTAAACAAAGCTGGAGAGGTATATACCCCACGCCTTTTTTATATTTTGGAGCATTTTTTGTGGATTAACTTGGAAATTTCACACTCCATTATCTATCTAGTCTAAGTTTTCTCTTCCCCTTTTATTTATTTTAGTTATTTCTTTTTTTTATTGTATTTGAGATTTTGAGAACACTTCAGCTTCCAAGACTTGTAAATATTTAGATTGAAGTTTGTGAATTAATGTTTTATTTTAAATGGTGTTTGTCTCTTATTTGTGTGCTTAATTCTTATTTAGAAGCATGTTATTATTGGTCATGATAATGTGTTTTATCTATTGTTAATTGAGGTAAGATTGAGATATTTATCTCATTAATTGAACATAAGCATACAACTAAATTTATTATGAGCTTGAGAGATAATTAATTATTGAGAGGGAATTGAAAGATCTTTTAGGCTAATTTAGGTGGCATGATATTTGTGAGGTAGAGATACAAATTTATATTGTGTTTTCCTTTGAATTAATTAGATTGAGAGATGAATTAATTCATTATTTAGTGATCAACCTTATAAAGACAAACGTAATTGTCATTTGAATGAGTCATTATTCATAAATGGTATGCCTTGGAACCACATTATTCCTTGATTAGTTTTGTTATTTTCATTTCATTAGCTTGTTGTTAATTTGGATTTGACTAATTTTACTTTGCTTTCTTAGTGACATTTATAGATAGCATTATAATTAGTCTTAGTTTTTAAAACCTTACTTGAAAATCAATCGTGTCTAGATAGAATCGTGCCAACAAATGTCACTTTTACACTAACTCTTCCCTGAGAGATCGACTCGTACTTACTACACTACGATAGACACTATACGCTTGCGGTTGACTATTTTAGTGTTGTAAAATACGTGAACAAAAGTCTAAAATACTCTTTAAGTAAAGTATCATTACTAAATGCACCCCACTACTAACTACATTCCCCTTTCAACATTTAAACCCTAATCCTAATTGCAGTCGTCGCCACCACCACTTTCGATCACCAATTTCATTCAAATAGTGTCAAAATCTCGTAAAAAATTTATAAATTCAAAAAAAAATCGACAAATCAGTGTCGAACATATACACTTTCGTCGACAAATTGTTGTCAACGAGAGTGTATATTTTTGATTAAATATTGTTAAAAAAAATTCAAAAATAAATTTTCGTCAATAGTTGATCAAAATTATACACACTTGTTGATAAATTGTTGTTGACGAGAGTGTATATGTTCGACACTGGTGTGTTGAAAATTAAAAAAAATAATAATAAATGTTGATGTTGACTAAGTGTTCTCTTAAATTATCCAACAGTACATCAAACTTGATGTTGACTAAGTATTCTCTTAAATGGTCCAACACTACAAACAACTTTGTATGTTAGTGTTGTACTTATTATTCCAACACTTATGATAACATCATAATTTGCTCTTTCTTATAACACTAACTCCATTCCACTTGTGTAGCTCTTAATATCCTTATTGCAGTTTGAAGACATGAACAACATCCAAGTCATGCAATTGCATATGAGTGAGAAGTTAATGAGCACTACTTAGGAGGTTTTCTTATTCTTAGGAGTTGATGGCAGAAGTTAAGCCATATGATCATGTCATTCGATCAAGGGAGGTTGAAGGCATTTGAAGTCTTGAAGTCTATATAAAGAAGGCTGCCTCAATACAAGAACATCAATAAGAAAAGCTAAAACTCGATTACTACTCTATTGAATGCACGCTCGCTTCTAGTTAGGAATATATTTGTTTCTTCTTATAGATTGATAGATTGTTGTGGACCCGATCAACATACTTATCAATTAAGTTCATCTAGAAAATTATATGTATAGATCTATGGGGGAGGTAATTTCATATAATTAATTAGATTTTCCAAACATGTAAAAGTTGTAGTTTTCCAAATCTTGTAAAAGATTGTAGATTGCAAACCTCTAAAAGGTTGTAGTTGTTTGTGTTACTACTTTATTATTGTGAACCGTGTATACTTATTTATAGTCTACACATTTTTTTAATATTTCCATTTGCAAAGTGTTTGTTTATTTTCGTTGTACATTGTTGTTTGAATTGTTCCAACACAATAGACAATATCTCTGTTTACACTTACACACGCACTTTCAGTTGGTATCAAAGTCAACTACTTGATACACTAGGTAGAGATCTTGCTTAGAGTGTGTGTATTGTAGTGGAATATCCCATTTCCCTTGCACTTAGACCTCATATTCTAGATGACACAAAATATACCTTTTGGAAACCTAAAATGAGGATGTACATCAAATATATTGATGAATGAACGAGCTTGGAGAAGTGTTCTGGCTAGATGGACTCCACCACGAACTGCAACAGATAAGGATAATGAATCACAAGTGAAGAAATAGCTAAACTGGACAAATGAGGAACTCACAGCTGCAAGTTACTATTCCAAAGCACTTACTGCTATATTCATTTCAGTTGATGCTTCTATGTTCAAAATTATCTCAACTTGCATAATCTCGAAGGAAGTTTGGGATCGATTACAAGAACATTGTGAAGGACTTGACAGTGTGAGAAGACAAGGCTTCAAATGCATAACACAAAATTTGAAAACATAAAAATGAGACTCAATCCTAAACCTCAAAAACCTGACCATCTCCTAATCTTATTTCAATATGGTTCATATCTTGAACCTCAAAGATTTTCTAAGTGTCTTTCACTTATTATTCAAAATTCTAACCATATTTTGGTTTTAATTCAGGGTGGCTCATATCTTGAACCTTATAAATTTATAAGCGTTTCTCACTTATTATTCAAAATCTTAACCATGTCTTAATCTCAATTCAATGTTAAGTAATCCACTTGGATCTCGAGTAAAGGGAGGGACTCTCCTACTTTCCTCGGCCTCGTGGCATCTCATCTTAAGTAATCCACTTAGATCTCGAGTAAAAGAAGGGACTCTCTTACTTCTTTCAATCTCGTGGTATCTCATCAAAGTCTATCTCTAAACTTTAAAAAATTCATATGAGTGTATCATACCCTTGATCCATATAATATTAATATCCATGCATGTACCTCATGTACATAAAAATCAACATTAATCTTGAACTTTAGCCCTCCCCCGACGGTGCAAGATGCTGAGAGTTCTTCGGTACCTCTAGGTGCTCAAGTACTTCCAAAACTCATATAAAGTAATACTCATTTACTGGAAGTTAGAGGTCCTAAAGAACCTCAACATGCTCGAATACTCAAGATAATTGCGATAATGAAAGACTCGGAATCTTATTAAAATAAAGCTTCATTGATTTTTTAATGCGTATCAACATAGGGAATTGTCAACCTATGCTGGACTCACTAAAAAAACTTCTTATGGTAAAACTCAGTGAGAAACTCATAAGCAGGGAAAAGAGTTTCCGGTGAAGCAACATACAATGTTCAACATCAAAATTAACGTCTACTCTTGGGAAAAAAATTGAATGTAGGCTCCTCCTCCTAACACCTGGGTGACTTGATAAGTTCTCTCCCAATTGAGCTCCAGCTTCATAGTGTGCTTCAGCGCATTAACCCTTCGTAGGACAAGGTCTCCAACTCTGAATGACCTCAAGGTCACTCTTCTATCATAAGTAGCTTTAATCTGGCTCTTATATCTTTCAATCTTCTACCTGGCAATCAATTTTTCTTATTCAAGTAAATCCAAAGCTTCTTTCACTAATCCATCATTCTGGTTTTCATCGGACCCCCAATCCTATGGGACTTTAGAGTGACCTATGGAGGGATCACTATTGTGGTCCCATACACAAGCTGGAAGGGAGAGACTCCCGTAGCTGACTTCGGGCCTATTATGTAAGACTATAACACATTATTCAACTTGTCCACCCATCCTCCTCCTATCTTCTCCAAGCGAGTTCGAATGCCATCCACTATTATCCGATAAGTGACCTCCACTTGACAATTTTCTTGAGGATGAGCTACTGAAGTGAACCTTTGAGTAATTTTCATCTCTGAACACCACGTCCTAATCAACTCCCCAATAAATTGCTTACCATTGCTTGAGACCAAAATCCGAGGTACACCAAATCTGCAACAAATGTACTTCCCAAGTGATGCGGCCTAAAAATGTCGTTCAATAAGAAGTCGACACGTGTATAAAGGATAAGATAAAAGAGAAGATATGGGATTATGGAGGGGGCTCTGGATAAAGAATCCCTTCTGGAAGTCCCTCCGGAGGGAGCTCCTGGAGGTCCTCCCGGAGAGACTTATCTGGAGGACCTGATCTTGATATGAATTGGTAAACCGAGAATATAGGAGATCTCCACACGAATCGGACTAAGACTGACCAAAGAAAGATTCTTCCCTCCTTCATTTTAGTGGAAGGAGTCCACTAGGGGGAGTGGCCCCGGTCTTTCCGGAAGTAGAGGAGAAGTGGTGACCTTGTCAACACAGCAAGGCTGGGTCCAAAGGTAGCTCCGAAATATAAGGAAGCTGTAACCTCCCCTTAAGAGGAGATTCTCTATAAATAGGTAAATCCAAGAAGATTTCCAGGTTAGACTTTTTACTCTTACAAGACTGAATATATTTCCTATTATTATACATTGCGATATCCTTTGAAAGCTTGATTTGATAAATCAAGGACTTTGAAGTCCTTGTGATATACGAAGATTCTTATACTGACTTGAGCGTCGGAGCGTCCGCACCGGAGCCCCCTCCGGTGTGTCTTTTGCAGGTCCCTGGAGGATCATTCCAGCGGAAGCAGTGTACCCAAATCAGGTCTAAGCACTCGGGAATTTGGATATCTGATCCCGAGGATATATAATCCGACCGTGCAATTTTTGGCACATCACCAAGGAAGCAGATCACATTTACCTCTTCAATCTTATCCAAATGAGCAGCTTCAACCCACTTACTGAAGTAGTCCACAACCACAATTAAAAAAATTCGATCACCTTGTGTTGGTGGAAAGGGTCCTACTAGATCTACCCCCACTTTGCAAAAGGACAAGGTGAGTACATAACTCCTATCTCCTCCGCTGGGACCCGTATTAAAGGACCGTTCTTCTGAAATTTCTCACATATTTTCACGAACTCCTTAGCATCTCGTGTTATGTTTGGACAATAAAAATCAGCCCTCAACGCCTTCTTGCAATTATAGTCTTGTAGCCCTCGTGACTGCCTACACATCCTTCGTGTATTTCTTTCAGCATATATATTCCTTCTTCTTTTGAAAGACACCTTAGATAGGGATAAGTGAAGGATCATTTGTACAAGCGGTCCCCCATGACACAGTATCTTAATCTCGTTGCATTTGTTTCTCGGGATGTTGATAAAGCTGGATTCTTGTTCAGCTCCTCTAGGATATCCTTCTTCCAATCATCACCAGCTACAATTGCTCTGATTAGATGCTTAGTAGCCTCCTTCTCTGCCATTACCAAGGTAATCTTGCTCTGCCCCTCGAAGTCAGCAGAGCTAGCTAACTTGGATAATCCATCTGCCTTCATATTCTCTTCCCTGGGTATCTGAAGAACCTCAAAAACATGGAACATGTTTCTCAGGTTCTTCACCGTTTCTAGGTAGGCAATCATTGTCTCTTCCTTGGCCATATATCCTCCATTGACTTGCTGCACCACGAGCTAAGAGTTTGAGAATAGAGTCACCTTCTCAGCCCCAAGTTCAGCAACCATCTCTGTTAGCTCCCCGTATCAAGGCCTCATATTCAGCCCCGTTATTTGAAGTTTGGAATCAAAATCTAACATCAAATTGGATTTCTTGTCCCTGAGGATCTATCATCAATTTTCCAGCTTCGCATCCGTTCATAGATATATAATCATCTACATATACTTTCCATCCCTCCAGCTCCTCCAACCTTGTTGATTCCTAGATGAAATCTAACAATGTTTGAGCTTTGATAGCCCTCCGTGGCTCGCAGTCCACATCGCACTCTTGCAACTCTATGGCCCACTTGACCATTCTTCTAGATAGATCTACTCTACCAATTACCTATTTCAAGGGGTAATTATTTCTAACCATAATTTTATACGACAAGAAATACGGACGTAACCTCCTTGTTGTGACTACAACAGCCAGTGCAGCCTTTTCAATTTTTGAATAATGGACCTCCGCCCCTTGAATGACCTTCATAATCTAATATCTTGGTTGTTGAGTAGATCCCACTTCTTTCATCAGTGTTGTACTCAAAGAATGCTCACCCGGTTAGGGCTTAGTCAACTTAGATAGTTGAGCTAAGTGGAGCTTAAGTTCCTAAAACGCCTTCTAACAATCATCATCCCACTCGAATCCTGGTCCCTTTCTCAATGCTCTGAAGAAATGATGGCACTTCTCCGCAGATCTGACAATAAACCTACTCAATATTGCAATCCAGCTATTCAGCGTGTGCAGCTCCTTTAGGTTTCAAGGGGGTTTCATATCCAACATCACTTCGCGGGATTCACTTCAATCTCTATATGTGTCACCATGTATCCCAGAAACTTTCCGAACTTTACTCCAAATGAGCACTTAGTTGGGTTCAGTTTGATACCGTTCTCTCTAACCACCTGGAATATCTCCTCCAGATCCTCAACGTGCCCTTCAGCTTTAGGACTCTTAACTAACATGTCATCCACATAAATTTCCATGTTCCGACCAGTTTGGTTGTGGAACACACCATCCACCATTCTTTGGTAAGTAGCTCCTGCGTTGATTAGTCTGAATGGCATTCTAACATACCCAAATGTTCCACAAGTGACTGACTTGGTTCGTATTTTTTCTTTTTTTTCAAATAACTATACGATCCCCACAAGTGTATGGGTTCGATAGTAGTATGATAAGTATACGACCTAGTAGATTTTCTTTCCAATGACCTAGAGAGAGCGTGGAGCCCCAAAAATATAAGTCGAAATGGTGTTATAGAAGCTAAACGGGAGAATTAAC
Organism: Galeopsis tetrahit; assembly: GCA_963675135.1. Lineage (NCBI taxonomy): Eukaryota > Viridiplantae > Streptophyta > Magnoliopsida > Lamiales > Lamiaceae > Galeopsis > Galeopsis tetrahit. The sequence continues at coordinate 25,063,191 of OY776134.1, forward strand.
AAATAACAACTAAGAAAATAAACAATTAATGCAACCAACTAAAAACTAACTCTAAAGATGAAAGTGCAAGTGGAAGAATTGCTTCGGGTGTCTTTCTTATGTGGGATCACTAATGAATTGACGAACTAATCACAATAATTAAACCTAATGTCTTGAATTATGCTAAAGGCTATCACATATATGTATAGACCCCCTCGAAAGGCATAGGTGAACACGTGCATTGATTAACAATTATAGGATCTAATCAAATACCATAAGCTCCTAAGATAGTGTTTCATAAGCACTTTCAACACGGTTGCTAATGCTTATGAAACGCCCTCTCACTAATCTCCTAGACGACCTCTATTCGATTAGCGTCTAATGTTTCCGATCTAAGCAATCAACCCTCTCTCGGTTAAGCTAATTACTATTTGATGTGCCAAAATTTGCACAAGGGGATTGGATATCCTCCGAGTTGGATATCTGACTTCCCAAACACGTAGAAGCAATCCAAATATGTTGCTGCCTTCGATAGAATCCTCCGGAACCTGCAAAGAACACGCCGGAGGGGAGTCCGGCGCGGACACTCTGATGCCTAAGTCAGTATAGGGCTCTCAATATCTCACAAGGACTTCAAAGTCCTCGATTTATCAAATTCAATTCTCAAAGGATTCTTGCAGTGTATAATATGGAAAAAATGTAAGCCGTATCTCAAAAAGTAAAGAATCTAACCTCGAAACATCTTCGGATTTACCTATTTATAGAGAATTCTGCTCAAGGGGAAGTTATGGCTTCCTTCCATTTCGGAGCTACCCTTTAGACTTAGCCCAGCTGTGTTGACAAGGTCACCCCTTCTCCTCTTTCCTAAAGAACCGGAGCCATTCTCCTTTAGTGGACTTCATCCCCTAAAATGGAGGAGGAAGGAGTCTTCCTTCAATCACTCTTGAGCCAATTCGTGGGGGCTCTCCTGCAATCTCGGCTTGCCAAGTCATACCAAGATCGAGTCTTGCCGATGTTTCTCTCCGGGTAGAGCTCCCTCCGGAGGGACTTCCAGAAGAGACTCTATATCCAGAGAGTATTCTTTAATCCCGCATCTCCTCCTTTATCTTATCCTATACACGTGTCGACCTCTTATTGGATGACATTTTTAGGCCGCATCATCTATTCCCTCCTACTCTCGTAAAATGAGTATACCTTTTGTGAGAGTAGAAAATTCAAGTGAGTGTAGCACAGAGACATTTCTGGAGAGACGTGTATGATTCTAGCTCCAGAGAGAAATTTCGAAAATATTCTCCTCCGCAAATTTTCCCGCCTCCAGCTCTGAAGATGTTTCGACTTCCGCGCCCGGGTCCCACGCAGTCGCCTTTTTCTCACTCTGGCTGTCTTCCCGAGGAAAAACCTCGATTCCCCCCTTTTCTCATTTACTCCACGCAACCCTTTCCTTTTCTCCCTTTTGAATTTCATTTTCTCAAAAAGTTCTTGGCTGTCTTCATCTCTCTTCTCAGGCGTTCTTCCCCCCGAGTTTCACCGTCACCGGTCGCCCCGTCCGACTTCGTAGTTCTCTCAACAAGGTAACCCAGCTATCCTTTCTTCTTTTATTAACACTTTTTAGTCAATGTCTCGCCCTAAATCTTCCGGCCAAAACCCTTCCGAGTCCCCTTCGCTTCCGATGGGGAGCCCCGAAAATAGGATTTCCATCTCTTCCTTAATCGATAACACTCATCTAGATAGCCTTATTCAAGCCCACGTTTTTCCGCCGGAGTACACTTTTCGAGTTCCTTGCTCAGATAAACGCCCCGATCTCTCTGAACCCCGAACTTTGGTCTTTTTCGAGGCTCAAATTAGGGCAGGACTTCGATTTCCGATTCACCCCTACCTGGCCGCCATATCTACCCGCATGCAGATCCCTCTTAATCAGTTCACCCCAAACGCTATCCGTACCATGATAGGATTTTTTATTTTGGTAAAGGGGAATGGCGGTGAACCTTCTGCCGAACTATTTCTGAGCCAACACTCTTGTAAAGTGAACGATGGCTTCTTCTATGTTTGTGGGAGGAGGTCTCGTGTCTGTAAGTTCATGAAAAAACTCCACGAAGAAGAGTCATCTTGGAGAGATTACTATTTTTTCGTTACTAGCCCTACCGATTGGCCATTTCCTCATGAAAATTGGATATTCCATAATCCAGGCATACTTCCTCCTCCTCTGAAAGCTTATTCTGTTTCAAATCACACTGTTATGACTGCTCTCAATACCCATGTCTGTCTACACGATTATTTTGATGTTATTGGTATCTGCAAAAATCCTCGCATCCTCTCCCACTTTGGCTTCTGTCCTCAAGATTTCCCTTTAGAACCTCGAGATGGTAAAAAATCTTCTATTTTTGCATTTCGTTTCTTGCATGTGGTTATTTTTCTGAGTTCTGAGAATCTTCTTGGTTATCTGCAGCAATGAGTTGGTTAACTCATATTTCACGGGATGCCCCTGCTCTTGGAATAGTGAAGACCCCTGCGTTAGCTGCTCCTGAAGACCCCCCAAAAGCTCCTCAGTCTCCTGCTCTAGAAAGTTCAGCAAAGACTCCGGCTCCGGAGAGTCCTTCAAAGGTTCCTCCTCCCCCCAGCTCTTCTACTCAAGTCCCGGGTTCTGTTGCCAGGAGAACTCGCTCAGCTACCAATGCCTTCTTCTCTGACTGCGACACTTCTAAAAAGAAGAAGGGAAAATGGCCCGAGCCCTTGCTGAGAAAGAAGTTCCCCCTTCTGTTGTGTACGAACCTCTCCATCGCCTTATCAGACAATGTCCTCCTCCTTCCAACACTGAATTATCCGACAAGCCCCTTCCTGAAGATCAACTACTTCGTGGTGCTCATCTCTTTTCAGAGGTATTTTCCATTACTTTCATGGCTTCTACCTTCTTTACATCTTAAACATTGATTAACCCTCTTGGGTCTCAAATATGGTGAGGGCTCTCAATGTATCTCAGGGACTTCAAAGTCCTCAATTTATCAAGATCAATTCCCAAAGAATCTTGTCGTGTGTGATAAGAAAATGTAACCGGTATTATATAAAATAAAGAGTCCAACCTCTAAAACATACCTTCCTTTACCTATTTATAGAGGACTTCCTCTTAAGAAGAAGTTAGAGCTTCCCCCTATCTCGGAGCTACTTCTTGGACTAAGCCTGGCTGAGTTGACAAAGTCCTCCATCCTTTCCACTCCCTGAAGAACCGGAAGTATTCCTTCCTAATGGACTTCGTTTCCTAAGATAAAGGAGGAAGAAGTCTTTCTTCCACCAAGCCTAGACCGGTAATGGCGGAGTTCCCCTATATTTACGGCCCATGAGTTCATATCAAGACTGATTCTTCCCGATGCTTCTCTCCAGATGGAGCTCCTTCCAGAGGGACCTCTAGAAGAGATTCTTTATCCAGAGAGTATTACCTAATCCAGTACTTCCACTTTTATCCGATCCTCTATACACGTGTCGACTTCTTATTGGATGACATTTTTAGGCCGCATCAAATCCCCCCTACTCTCGTAAAAGGAGTATACCTTTTGTGAGAGTAGAAAATTCAAGTGAGTCTAGCGCAGAGACACTTCTGGAGAGACGTGTATGATTCCAGCTCCAGAGAAAAATTTCGAAAATATTTTCTTCCACAAATTTTCCCGCCTCCAGCTCTGAAGACGTTTCAACTTCCGTGCCCGGGTCCCACGCAGTCGCCTTTTTCTCTCTCTGACTGTCTTCCCGAGGAAAAACCTCGATTTCCCCCTTTTCTCATTTACTTCACACCATCTTTCCTATTCCTTTTCTCCCTTTTGAATTTCATTTCCTCCGAAAGTTCTTTGTTGTCTCCACCTCTCTTCTCAGGCGTTCTTCGTCTCGAGTTTCACCGTCGCCGGTCGCCCCGACTGACTTCGTAGTTTTCCCAATCAAGGTAACCTAGCTATCCTTTTTTTCTTCTTTTATTAGCACTTTAGTCGATGTCTAGCCCTCTTTCTCCGCCTGAAGCTCTTGGTCAAAACCCTTCTGAGTCCACTCCATTTCCGATGGGGAGCCCAGAAAATAGAATTTCCACTTCTTCCCTAATCGACCATACTCACCTAGCCAGCCTTATTCAAGACTACGTTTTTCCGCCAGAATACACTTTTCGAATTCCTTACTCAAATGAATGCCCCGATCTCTCTGAACCCCGAACTCTGGCCTTTTTCGAGGCTCAAATTAGGGCAGGACTTCGATTTCCGATTCACCCCTACTTGACCGCCATATCTACCCGCATGCAGATCCCTCTTAATCAGTTCACTCCCAACGCTATCCGTACCATGATAGGATTTTTTATTTTGGTAAAAGGGAATGGCGGTGAACCTTCTGCCGAACTGTTTCTGAGCCAACACTCTTGTAAAGTGAACGATGGCTTCTTCTATGTTTGTGGGAGGAGGTCTCGTGTTTGCAAGTTCATGAAAAAACTCCACGAAGAAGAGTCATCTTGGAGAGATTACTATTTCTTCGTTACTAGCCCCACTGATTGGCCGTTTCCTCATGAAAATTGGATATTCCACAATCCAGGAATACTTCCTCCTTCTCTGAAAGCTTACTCTGTTTCAAATCACACTGTTATGACTAACCTTAATACCCACGTCTTTCTGCACGATTATTTTGATGTTCTTGGAATTTGCAAAAATCCTCGCATCCTTTCCCACTTTGGCTTCTGTCCTCAAGATTCCCCTTTAGAACCTCGAGATGGTAAAAAATCTTCTGTTCTTGTATTTCGTTTCTTGCATGTGGTTATTTTTCTGAGTTGTGAGAATCTTCTTGGTTATCTGCAGCAATGAGTTGGTTAACTCATATCTCACGGGATGCCCCTGCTCTCGGAATAGTGAAGGCCCCTGTGTTGTCTGCTCCTGAAGATCTCCCAAAAGCTCCTCAATCCCCTGCTCTAGAAACCTCAGCAAAGACCCCGGCTCCAGAGAGTTCTTCAAAGGTTCCTCCTCTCCCCAGCTCTTCTACTCAAGTCCCGGGTTCTGTTGCCATGAGGACTCGCTCGGCTACCAATGCCTTCTTCTCTAACTGTGGCACTTCTAAAAAGAAGAAGGGAAAAACTGCCCGAGCTCTTGCTGAGAAAGAAGTTCCCCCTTCTGCTGCGTACGAACCTGTCCATCGCCTTATCAGACAATGTCCTCCTCCTTCCAACATTGAATTATCCGACAAGCCCCTTCCTGAAGATCAACTGCTTCGTGGTGCCCATCTTTTTTCAGAGGTATTTTCCATTACTTTCATGGTTTCTACCTTCTTTACATCTTAAACATTGTTCCTTTTCTTCATGTAGTTGGGTCTTGCCTACACTAAGATATTCGACCAAGGTGTTGAGATGGTAGCTGAGCTTGAACTTCTCTGAGCTGAAGCATCCTCTTTCCAGTCAACCCTCAAGGGTATCACTGCGGAGAAGGACAAAGCTCATAAACGAGCTCAAGCTCTGGCCGAGGAGTTGCCTCTTCTACGGGCTCAAGGCAAGCAGGATGCAGCCAGGATTAAGCATCTGGAAAAGGAGGTGGAGCGGATGGAACGCGAGTTGTCGGATGTCGGAGTGCAGGCTTGCATTAAATCCTTGTTTACCTCCTCCTTGGGTCAAGAATTCTTGGGGACTCTTCATACTCAGTGGCTGTTCAGTTTTCTAAAGAGCTCAAGCTTCCTATGCGCCATGGGGCCACATATTCCTCACTTCATCGACCATGGCTTCAGTAATGTCGTGGCCGAGCACTCAGCCCCGGGGTTCGATGGGATCTACTCTCGTGAATTTCGCCTGGATCAGCTCGCTACTCCTCCAAAATTCTTAGGGGATCCTAAGGAGAGCCCCGACAGTCCTTGGTGGCTACCCGGAATGGGTCAGGCCATCACCAAGTTACAGGCAGCCAAGGTGGGCATGGCTGAGCTAAAGCCTCTGGAGCAGCTGGTTTATCCTTATGTCTCCGCTCCAAATACGGTAACGGGCGCTGAGGATACCTTGAGAGGTGAAGAGGGCCCAGAGGAGGGCGGAGGATCTAGCAACCATGCTGCTGTGGAGGAGGGTGCCATTGAAGGAGCTGTGGTCGAGGGAGTTGAGGTCGAAGTGGTTGTTGCTGAGGGGGCTGCTGCTGAGGGGGCTGCTGTTGAAAAAGAAGTTTAAATTTCATACTTTCATGGTCATAACAAACAATTTACCTTTATTTTGTTTTGCTACACTCTTTTAATTTCTGCTCGTAATACTTGCTTTCTCATACTCTGTAGGGGACCCCACACTCCTGGATATGTGGGGGCTTTTTGTAGTGATCGCGTTAGCTTCATATCGCTTGTTTATTGGCGTGCTTTTTCTTTTCTGCTTGCATGAGTAACCTATAAGACCAGTAAAGAACATGTTGGAGGTATGCTCTTCTCCTCCCCCCTTTATCGGTCTTGTAGGTTATACCATAATCGTCTCTTGGTTGCATGACCTTCTGGTTTCAGGTGGCTTGAGGAGGTTTTCCTTGATTTCTAACGTTCTACTTGTCTCTCGCTTTAAAAGGTCTTCAATCATGAAACCTGTGTTTTCATTAACTAACTTTTGTGGTTCTCAAGTATGGGGAAGGCTCTCTGGAGCGCCTTGGCCTCTAGGCCTCTGAGTGTCTCTCACTCTTATTCTTAAAAAGATTTTAATTCATAAAATCTTCTCATTTCATTGATTAACCCTTTTGGGTCTCAAATATGGTGAGGGCTCTCTGGAGCACCTTGGCCTCTAGGCCTCTGAGTGTCTCTCACTCTTATTCTTAAAAAGATTTTAATTCATAAAATCTTCTCATTTCATTGATTAACCCTTTTGGGTCTCAAATATGGTGAGGGCTCTCTGGAGCACCTCGGCCTCTAGGCCTCTGAGTGTCTCTCACTCTTATTCTTATAAGATTTTAATTCATAAAATCTTCTCATTTCATTGATTAACCCTTTTGGGTCTCAAATATGGTGAGGGCTCTCCGGAGCACCTCGGCCTCTAGGCTTCTGAGTGTTTCTCACACTCGCAATTTTTATATTCATACATCGCATATTCAAATATGAGAAAGATAATCAAGACATGATAATTCTGTATAAATCTTTTTCAAAAAAGGGATAAAGCTTCATTGATTTATTGTCAGTTTTCAACATAGGCCATAGATAACCTACGCCGGTCTCATTAAAAACCTCCTTACGGAAAAACCCCAACGGGGAAACCCGTAAAGAGGGAAAAAGAGCTCCGGTGAAGCCACTAAATACATCAAACAGGAATATGAATTAATGCAAAAATCTTAAAGCAAAAAATCGTAAACGGTCTCAATACCTTACATTCTCTTCAAACAAAGAACCTCTTCAAATGGCAAACGTTCCAGGGCCTGGCTATATCGACTCCCTCCATACTTTGCAGTCTATAGGCTCCTCCCTTCAATACCTGTGTGATTTTGTAAGGCCCCTCCCAGTTGGGCTCCAACTTTCCCGTATTCTTTAGGGCATCAGCTCTCCTTAACACCAGGTCCCCCACTCTAAAGGACCTCGGGATCACCCTTCGGTCATACGCAGCTTTAATTCTGCTCTTGTATCTCTCCGCACGTACTCTAACCATCTCCCTTTCTTCTTCCATTAAATCCAGGGCCTCTCTCATTAGCCTCTCATTTTGATGTTCTTCAAATTGGGCAATTCGGTGGGATCCAAGCACGGCCTCTGGAGGTATCACCGCTGCAGCTCCATAGACCAGCTGAAAGGGAGACTCTCCAGTTGCTGTCTTTCGGCTAGTTCTATATGACCATAGTACATTGTCTAAATCGTTCACCCATCCTCCTCTTATCTTCATCAGCCTTGTTCGAATACCATCTACTATTGTTCGATTAGTAACCTCCACTTGTCCATTAGCTTGAGGATGAGCTACGGAGGTGAATCTCTGTATTATGTTTAGTCTTGCACACCATCCTCGTACATTTTCTCCATTGAACTGTGTTCCATTATCAGAGACCAATATTCTGGGTACTCCGAATCTGCAGCAAATCTGTCTTCTCAAGAATTTGGTCACATTCTCTTCATCTATTGTAGCCAGAGGGGCAGCTTCAACCCATTTGCTAAAATAATCTACTGCTACTATCAGAAATTTTCTTCCTCCAGAGGCTGGAGGGAAAGGTCCTACTAAATCGATTCCCTACTTAGAAAAGGGACACGGAGAGTGCATAGCTCCCATCTCTTCCGCAGGAGTCCTTATCAAGGGACCATTTTTCTGACACTTGACACATTTTTTCACGAACTCTTTGGCATCCTTCGTCATGGAGGGCCAATATAATCCGGCCCTTAAGGCTTTCTTCACCACTGTCTTATATCCCTCATGGCTAGCCGCATCTCCTTCATGAATTTCTTTGAGTGTGTACATCGCTTCTCGGGTTGATATGCACCTCAAGTATGGTTGGGTAAACGACTTCTTATATAAGTGTCCTCCAATAATACAGTATTTGATCCTAAGAGCTCGAGTCTCTCTGGTGGTAGGGGCCCCTGCTTCCTTGGTGAGTTCCACCCATATATCTTTCCTCCAATCATCTCCTTCCTCAACGGAACCGATGGGGTTCTCGAGGGTCTCTATTTCTGCTACCACCAAGGTCACTGTCCCTTGTCCATCAAACTCTGTGGAGCTGGCAAGTTTGGAGAGGCTGTCCGCTTGCATGTTTTTCTCCCGAGGTACCTGGACCACCTTACAATCTTGGAATTTGCCCATCAATTCTTTGGCTCGTTCCAAATAAGCAGTCATTCTGTTATCTTTGGCTGCATACTCTCCATTCACCTGTTGAACAACTAATTGGGAGTCGGAGTATAGAGTTACCTTTAAAGCTCCCAATTCCACTGCCATCTCCATTCCTCTGATCAAAGCTTCGTACTCTGCTCCATTATTTGAGGTCATGAATTGGAACCTCACTGCGAATTGTAGGTCCTCTCCTTGAGGGCTTACTAGCACTATTCCTGCTAAACATCCGCTCAGAGTCACCGAGCCGCATCCCTCTGCCTCCTCTGGTTTGGTAGATTCTTGTATGAAATCAGACAAAGCTTGGGCTTTTATAGCCCTCCTTGGCTCGAAGTCCACATCATATTCTTGGAGCTCTATTGCCCATCTCACCATCCTTCCTGAGAGGTCTGCTCGGCCAATGACCTTCTCTGTGAGTTCAGGTCCCAGTTGGGTACCTATCTTAGTAGCAAAGCCGAGTGTCCCTGGGAAGAGCTCCACACTCATCAGCTCCTCATTTGTTTTAACCTTCACCTGTTCTGGTGCTACTCCTTCCACTTTCTTTTTCTTTACTTCAGGGTCGCCTCCCCTCGTCCTCTCCAGGCCCTTGGTTAAAGCTCTGTCCGCCATCTTTACAGACTCTGCGTAGCACCTCCGTGCTTGGTATTGATCTCCTCTCACTTCTCCTACCCCTGTAGCCGTAGGGAATTTCATTTTCATATGAAATGTGGAGATAATCGCCTGAAAGAGGTTCAGGCTAGGTCGCCCCATTACTACATTGTATGATGAGGGGATATCCACAATGAGGAACTCCACCAGGTGGACCTTTCGAGCTGGAGCGTCTCCCAATCCTACCTGTAACATTACCGATCCCAAGGGTTGGATGGCACCTCCGGAGAAACCATACAGGGAGGTATCTACAGGTCGCAGCTTCACACTCAGCTCCATCCTCTTGAAGCATTCAAAAAACATAATATCAGCTGAGCTTCCCGTATCTACAAAGATTCGGGCAACGTCGAACCCAGCTATGTCAGTAGTGATCACCAAGGCGTCGTTGTGATATTCCTTAACTCCTTTCACATCCTCCGGCCCAAATCTAATATTGGGCGTCTCTGTCATACGTCCTACTTCTTTCAATTGACCTCCTTGTTCCGCTTTTAGAGCTCGAACACTTTGTTTTCTCTTTCGGAAGGAATCTCCATCTGCTGGTCCTCCCACAATCATATGGATTACTCCTCTCTTTGGCGGTGGAGGGGGCATGTCTTCGGCCGCCTCCTTGGTTTCCTTCTCTTCCGGTTTCCTTTCATGTTCCTTCCGCTTCTGCCCCCGAGGGCCCTGCCTGTCTCTAAATACAAATTCTTTCAGATGCCCTGCCTGGATCATCCTTTCAATCTCGTCTTTCAGGTGATAACATTGATTCGTGTCATGTCCATACTCATTGTGAAATCTGCAAAATCGATCGGACTTGGGCTTTTGAGGTCCTCGACTTCTGGAGTAAGGAAATTTCAAGTCGGGATGATCTCCTGCCACCTCCAGTACTTCGGCGGGTTCAATTCTCAAGGGTATGTACTTCTCAAACCTTCCGCGAGGGCCGGACCGGGCACCTCCAGAGGGATTGCTGTCTCTTGTTGACCCGGAGGTCCGAGGGATCTCTGGACTGGAACGTCTGGAGGGGCCCTCTCTTCTTCTCTCTCGATCTTGTGGCCTAATCTCTAGTCTCTTGGCTTTTCGAACTTCCTCCAGGGTGAGGTACTTCTCTGCTCTGTGTAGCAACTCATCAAAGTTCTTAACTGGCTTCTTAGCTAAGGAGGAGAAGAAGTCTCCATCACGCAATCCGTTAGTAAGAGCATTGATCTTCACCTCCGGAGAGGCTGTAGGGACCTCCAGAGCTGCTTGATTGAACCTCCGGAGAAAAGCTCTCAAACTCTCGTTCTCCCCCTGCCTCAGATTGAAAAGGGTTAAAGTGGCCCGCGGCTGTCTCCGGGCGCTTGCAAATTGATGGAGAAATAACCCACTGAATTCCTCCCAGGATCGGATTGTATTGGGTTCCAATTGAGTGAACCACTGTTGTGCCGCTTTTGCCAGGGTGGTCAGGAACACCCTGCACTTGATTCCCTCTCCGTAGCGGTGTAATAACGCAGCGTTCTCGAACCTTACTAGGTGTTCATATGGGTCTACCGTACCATCGTATTCAAAATTGAGGGGCTTAAAATTAAATGGTAGTTCATCCTGTAATATGTTAGGGGAGAACTGACATCCGGAGACATAAGCGGATCTACTCGCTCGATTGTTCATCTGTCTCCTCATATCCCTCATCTCCTTCTGTAGGGCCTGTATTTGGTCGCTGACTGGCCCTCCGTAGGTATCATCGGTGTTTTCTTCTGCTTCCGGGAGCTCCGTCTCTCGGGGTGCCAAATCTGCATTCCTTCTTGTATTCCGAGGGGGAATGCTTCTTTCCGCTCGGGAGGGCACCTTATCATCTCCTTCTACCCGCATCCCTACTTCCTTGGATAGCACTTGGGAGGCTCCTGGTGCCTCTTCCTGGGGTCTCGGGGTGGGTATCTCCAGATTCCCTAGTGGAGCTCTGGGGGCTCGATCTCCTTGAGCTGCGAAAGCTCTCTCTACAGCCTGCTTGATGAGGGCGTTCAATTGATCGGCAGAAACCAGGCATGGTTCTGAATTTGGGATATCCTCCCGTTGGGGATCCGAAGTTCGGACCACTGGGGCTTCGATGTTCACTGTTGTCCCTTCTTCGATCGGGAGGGGGTGGTTTTCATCACCCAGGCCTGTGGTAGGCGTCACTTGCAGATTTAATCTGAAAGGGGTATGAACTGGATCCTTTCCCCGGCCTCCCTTTGGTGTGGGATCAGTCGGCAAAGGAGGATTTTCCCCTGTAAGGGCTTTCTTTCCCAAAGTAGACGTGACCGTGTTATTTCCGCCACCCATTACTCGAATAGGTAGAAATTCGTGAGAAAAAACTTTCAATTCTTTCCCACAGACGGCGCCAGTTGATGTGCCAAAATTTGCACAAGGGGATTGGATTTCCTCCGAGTTGGATATCTGACTTCCCAAACACGTAGAAGCAATCCAAATATGCTGCTGCCTTCGATAAAATCCTCCGGAACCTGCAAAGAACACGCCGGAGGGGAGTCCGGCGCGGACACTCCGATGCCTAAGTCAGTATAGGGCTCTCAATATCTCACAAGGACTTCAAAGTCCTCGATTTATCAAATTCAATTCTCAAAGGATTCTCGCAGTGTATAATATGGAAAAAATGTAAGCCGTATCTCAAAAAGTAAAGAATCTAACCTCGAAACATCTTCGGATTTACCTATTTATAGAGAATTCTGCTCAAGGGGAAGTTATGGCTTCCTTCCATTTCGGAGCTACCCTTTAGACTTAGCCCAGCTGTATTGACAAGGTCACCCCTTCTCCTCTTTCCTAAAGAACCGGAGCCATTCTCCTTTAGTGGACTTCATCCCCTAAAATGGAGGAGGAATGAGTTTTCCTTCAATCACTCTTGAGCCAATTCGTGGGGGCTCTCCTGCAATCTCGGCTTGCCAAGTCATACCAAGATCGAGTCTTCCCGATGTTTCTCTCCGGGTAGAGCTCCCTCCGGAGGGACTTCTAGAAGAGACTCTATATCTAGAGAGTATTCTTTAATCCCGAGTCTCCTCCTTTATCTTATCCTAGATACACGTGTCGACCTCTTATTGGATGACATTTTTAGGCCGCATCACTATTCAACTTCAATTAATTAACCAAGGCTCACACCCACACCCCAATCATGCAAACCCAACTCTCGTTGCAATTAATATAATCGAAAATGCTAGCTAATAGGATTGATCAACCAATTGAATCTTACAAATCATAACAATAGAAACAATTAAACCAAGACATAAGTAAATTAAGCAATTAATTCATAAACTCACTAATTACCCACATAATTCCTACACCCAAAGCAATAAGAGATTACCCCATATCTAAATTAACAACTAGAATAAAACTCATGTAAATTAAACTACAAGACATGAATGAAAATGAAATTACCAAATTAAACTTGCAATAATAGAAAAATACCACCTCTAGGTCTTCAAGTGTTCAATTTCACAAACAAAATGAAATGCTAAATTAAACCTATCTAAGAAATGAAATAACAAACTAAGTTAATCTATTGAGTGAAGTGTGGAGAGGAGGGGGCTTCCCTCCCCAATGAAGTTTCGTGCCCTGTTTCTCGCAGAATTGCCCCCCTTGAATTGGCTACTGTCCTCCAGCCAATATTGAATTGAGCCCCCCTCACTTATGAAAATGGGCCTCCAATTGAATAAAAACAATGTGGGCTTGATTAATTTATGCATAGGGCCTCTCAATTCCAGTGGCTGGTCCCTCTTGCCAACTTAATTGCCCTCCCACGAATGATTGGAAACTACTGCATTTGAATTTTATAATTCAAATGGGCTATTGATTGATCATGGGCCTCAATTAGCGGATGGGTTGAGTTCTTCTATATAGGTCACTGAAAATGATTTAGAAGCTCAGAAATTTGGGCTTTGATTTTTCTTTTCATGTCTTGAGCCCAATCATTTTCTCCACTTCTTGATTTATTCCTTCGATTGACTCCATAATATAATCGAAGCGTGTTTTGCATCAAAATTCTCATTTTTCCTATAAAAATAACAAAACACATACCTTTCTCATTTCAAGTGCAACGAGTCAAATTAGTGTAAATAATGCATGAAATCTTATCAAATTAAGCAAATTAAATACATGAATTTCAAGCAAATTTCACACTAATTAGTGACAATGAAGCATACCTTAGGGATATCACCTGGATTCAACTATATCTGATGATACCCTCGATAAGCATCCATCATACTCAGTAGCTCAAAACCTGAGGTTGCATCTACCAATTATTTTATCCGAGGTAAAGGGTAATGGTCTTTATGACAAACCTTGTTGAGGTCACGAAAATCGATACACAATCTCCATTTTCCAGCTCCTTTGGACACTAAAACTACATTGGAGAGCCATTCAGGGAATTGGACCCTCTTGACATGTCCAACATCCAACAACTTCCCAATCTCTTCCTTCACTATAGCGTTCTTCTCCATGACAAAATTCCTAGGCTTTTGCTTAACTGGCTTAGCTTTGGGATCCACATTGAGGCAATGCATAACAACCTCGGGTGGAATTCCTGTCATGTCAACTTGGGAAAAGGCAAAGATATCAACATTTTTTCTCAATGTACTTATTACCTTTCCAGCTATGTCAGGCTCCATTTGAGTGCCCACTTTGGTAGTGAATCCTTTCTTTCCAAGGTACAACTCCACACTCATCAGTTCTATATCTGTTTTGGGCTTGGGCTTGGGTTTGGGCTTAGGCTTCTCTCCAGCCCCTTCAGCTCTGAATCATCTCCTGTAACTATGTCCAACCCTCTAGTTACAGCCTTGTCAGCTATTTTAACAGATTTTACATAACACTTTCGATCCTGATATTGGTCACCTCGAACCTCCCCAACACCTCCCAGGTACTGGAAACTTCATCTTCATATGGAACGTGGATATGATCGCTTGGAACATGTTCAGACTCGGCCTCCCCATCACCACATTGTAGGACGAGGGTATGTCTAAAGTGAGGAACTCTATCACCTGGACTCGTCTTGTTGGAGCACTCCCCAACCCTACCTGCAATATCACAAACCCTATGGGTTAGATTGCCCCTCCTGAGAATCCATAAAGGGCCATCTCCACTGGCCTCATTTTGTCATTCAATTCCATCTTCTTGAAACATTCCAGAAACATTATGTCAGTGGAACTCCTTGTGCTTACGAAGATGCGGGCTACATCATAGCCAACCATGCTAGTGGTAATAACAAGAGCATCATTGTGATGCTCTTGAGCCTCCTCTGCATCTTTAGATCCAAATTTAATATTGGGGGCCGCTACCGCATGCCCAACTTCTTTACGTTCTACCTCTTGTCCGGTCCTTAAGGACCTCATACTCTGCTTCCTCTGCCTAAATGAGTCTCCATCAGTAGGACCTCTCATAATCATTTGTATCAATCCTCTATTCTGAGCCTGTGGGGGCTGATCCTCCGGATCAGTCCTAGGCTCATTTCCTCTATCCTCTGATTTCTTCTCATACTCCTTTATTTTCTGACCTCGAGGACCCTGCCTCTCCCGATATATAAACTCCTTGAGGTGCCCAGCTTGGATCAACCTTTCAATCTCATCCTTTAGATGGTAGTATTTGTTTGTATCATGTTCGTATTCATTGTGGAAGCGACAGAAGTACATAACCTATCTGATTTAGGCTTCTGAGGACCTCTGGACCTGGAATACAGAAACTTCATCTCTGGATGATCTCCTGCAACTTCTAGAACCTCAACGAGCTCCAACTTCAAAGGTGTATACTTTTCAAATCTCCTTCTGGGTCCTGACCGGGCTCCAGCAGATCCACCAGCACCTCCAGCTCCTCCCGTACTCTTAGATAGACCTGGACTAGATTTCCTTGATGAGAAATCTCTCATTTTCTCAGTGCCAGAAGATTTGACCTCCAACCTTTTAGCCTTTTTAACCTCTTCCAAGGTAAGATACTTCTCCGCTCGATGTAACAACTCATCAAATGTCTGTACTGGCTTCTTAGCTAATGAAGAGAACAAATCTCCATCTCTCAACCCATTGCTTAATGCATTGATCTTTACTTCTGGAGAGGCTATAGGAACCTCCAGAACTGCTTGGTTGAAAATTTTCAAGAATGCTCTAAAACTTTCATTTTCCCCCTGCCTCATATTATATAATGTGAGGGTGGCATGGGGCTGCCTCCTCGTAGTAGAAAACTGATGCATGAATAGTTAACTGAACTCAGCCCACAAACGAATGGTATTCGGTTCCAACTAAGTAAACCATTGTTGAGCCGCTTTAGCTAAGGTAGTTAGAATGACTCTGCACTTCACCCCTTCCCCATACTGATGTAGAAGGGTTGTATTCTCAAATCTCACCAAATGCTCGTATGGATCTGTTGTTCCATCATATTCAAAGTTCAATGGTTTAAAGTTAAAAGGAAGTTCATCTTGCAAAATGTATTTAGAGAATGGGAAGCCAGTAGCATGAATAGATCTACTTACACGATTGGTCATTTGTTTCTTCATTGCTTTCATTTCTTTCTACAGGGCCTGCAATTGATCACTCACAGCCCTCTAGTAAGTATCATCGATACTCTCCTCTACCTCATTTGTCTCATCCTCACCCATACAAGATTCAAACTCCTTCTTACATTTCGAGTGGGAACACTCTTCTCAACTTAGGATGACACCTTCTCCTCTCTCTCCTCCCGTGCTCCGATATCCTTTGATTGCACCTGAGAAATCCTAGGTATGTGTTCAGGTCCGCCAGGACCGATAGCTTCTACCACTCTCGGAGGGGTTACAGGGGTTGTCCCTCTTTGAGAGGCTACTACCCTTTCCATGGCTCGCGAAATCAGAGCATCCAATTGTTCTGTGCATAATACCAACAATTCTGAACCTAGATCTGTTGGACGTGCTCCGCTTCTAGGCTTGTCTCTAGGTATGACAGATGTACTAACAACCTCACCGACCGTAGTTGAGGGCCTTTTTCTCACTTCTCCCAATGGAGCTTTCGTACCTAAATGTGGGGGAGTTGGTGTTGTTCCCAAAGGTGCACCCCTACCTATAGGTGAACTTGTCGAACCGATTGGGGGAAAAGGCACAAAGGCAGACCCCTTCCCCGAACTTCCAGATGGATTACCCGAAAATGCTGGAGGGAAAGGAGGTAATGGAGATCCTCTTACCCTCGAAGTACCGGTGTCAGTGGGTATCGGCACCCCTCTCCTTCTATAGTTTGTTTGGTAAGTTCTTGTTCACCACCCATAATTGATTGAGAAAACCTCATGTCTTAGATCACGATTTTCCCACAAATGGCGCTAGTTGATGTATCAAAAATTGACACGGTGTGATATTGAATCATTTTTCTTGAATTAACTATATCCGATTTATCCTCACGAAGCTCATCTTCTCCGATCTTGCAAGCACCTACAAAAGTACGTCGGAGGGATCTCCGGCGCGGGCACTCCGACGCTCAAGTCAGAACTGGAGATATCAAGTAACCGGAAGAAGACAATCGCAGGTGATAGAAAGTTCTTCCAGTGGGTGTATTTAGTGTGGTTAACTAGTTAAGCTCGTCGGAAAGTATGGAGTATATTTTTCGGCCAATATCAATGTACGACGTGTATATTTGTGTGTTGTAATCTGATAGATAATTACGTATTAATGATTCAGAATATAAATTGTACCTTGGGGGAAGGGTTATCCATTTCCCTCTCTTTTCTCAACCGCCATGACCCCTCGTCCAAGTCGTGGGCTTTCCCAACTTCGTCCCACTTGGTCAGCTCCGATATTTTAGGGATAAACCATATATTCATGGTAGATATTCCATCCATTTTCTCCACTGTGTAAGAGTGGGAATAAACCTTCCCCGAGGCTGGCGAGACTCTGACCCGTTCAACCTTCACTTCCTAAAAAATAGGTAGATCCCTAATAATTCTCCTACAATATAGGAGAATTAGTCAATTTCTCTATTTTCACTCATAGGCCATTTGAACTTAACCCACATTCTTCTATCTTCACAATTGGGCTTATCCTCGAGTCCATTTAGTCAACACATGGGCCCATTCTCAGGCCTAGTTTCTCAGCACGTGGGCTAACGCCCAGCCCCTTTAACAAAGGCCCATAGAAAATAATAAGAATAATACAAGATAAATATTAATCTCCCACAATATGAATAATCAATAACAATTAGTATAACTCATCATAATTACACGTGTCGTCCTTTTATGGGACGACATATTTTGTCCACATCAACCACTCTCCGTACTCTCATGAAGTGGATCACACTCATGAGAGTAGGTGTAAATGGATGAGTTATATTCAACATTCATTACCCGAAGAACCTTCAAGTCCTGGACTTCAGTACTTATCATGAATTTTACGAAGAACCAAGTTAGAAACCGGCCGGTTTCGCCAGTTTTGATTTCGGTTTTGCACATTTATTGATGGCTATATTTACCAGAGATTTGGATCATTTCTCAGAACACCTACAAACGAATACTTTACTTCTTTCTATTTTCAATTTCACATTGCTCTCAAGCTACGGTAACACTTTCATGGTGGACCAACTGAGCAACGTATAGAACAAACAATACATCTTAGAGATTGAGGGATCTAAAATCAGCATTGAAGATGAAGAGCTTGTGGCACCAAAAACATCATTTTGGCCCGCTTTACAATAAAAAGAAAAACTATTTGAAGCAAATGATCTTGGTTACTCCCTCCGTCCCACAAAGATAGTCACATTTTCTTTTTTCGAATGTTCCAAATTATAGCTGTATTTCCTTTTTTACTTACGTATTAAATGTTTTATTGACAGTCTTACTCCTAACTAAACTTTCTTCATAATTACTCATTTTTATTACTTTATTGACAATGTTACTGATTTGAAATTTACACCATATTTAGGAAATATTAAGGGTAAGATAGATAAACGTGGCTATTTTTATGGAAAACAATGGAGTATAATTTGTAAGTAAAATTTTTTTAAGTTGTACTCCCTCCGTCCCGAAGGAACTTGCACCATTTGATCGGCACACATTTTAAGAAATGTGTAAGAAAAGGTGTAATGGTTGATGTTTTGAGGGGTGGTTTTGTAAATTTTTATGAATAAAGTAAAGTAAAAAGTAGATTGAGTGTGGAAAAGTAATGGCATATGGGTAAATATGAGTATATTTCAAGGGTGAGGGTTGTGAAGATATTTCCTTTTATGGAGTGTGCAAATTGGTATGAGACATCCATATATGGAAAGTGTGCAAATTCCCGTGGGACGGAGGGAGTATTTTTCTTCTGGATTACAAGATTGTGATTAGTAAGTAAAAATTTGTATTTTCATGTAATTTCTTTAAGTTGTAATTAGGAAATTTTGTAGTATTTCATATTTTTTTTAAAATTGTACTGTCTTTTTAATTATTTGATTGAACTAGTATTTCTCCCGTGCGATGCACGGAGTAAATATTAGTATGTTATTAATAATAAAATTGTTATTATTATTATGTGTCTACATTAGTTAAATATTCATTTTTTACTATTTCTCCATCTTCTACTTGATGACCCATTTTGTCATTTTGGATGTCCCTTACTTAATGACACGTACTTAAAATAGTAAAAGAACATTTTAATTATCTCCTCAAAACATCTCAATAATATATCAAATGTCATCACTTTATCTACACTAAAAAAAAAAACACATTTACTATTTATAAAGTTGAAAAATTTTTACTACCCTACTTTTATCTCTCATAATACTAATAAACAATTCATACATTAAAACTTGTGCCAAAAAATTATGTGTCTTCAAGTTATAAGGGACGGAGGGAGGGAGGGAGTAATATTTATTTAATATCTACAAATATAAATTGAATGTCAAGTACTTAAATGAACAAAATATACAAATAATAATTACTGCTCCCTCGGTTCCAAATAAATTTGCACCCTTGAGTATAACACACATTTTAATAAATATGTAAGAAAATGTGTAATTAGTGATGTTTTGAAAGATAGTTTTGTAAACTTTTATAAATAAAATAAAGTAAAATGTAGATTGAGTGTGAAAATGTAATTACATATGGATAAATATGTGTATATTTTAAAAGCGAGAGTTATAAAAATATTTATTTTTATGAAATGTGAAAATTGGTGTAAAATGTTTGCTTGTTGGTTGTGGTGGCTGACAATGTTATATATAGATAAAAAAAAATGTATGTGATCTTGAAATTATTTAGGGATTTAGGGGGTGTTTGCGAACTCTATAAACAATTTAAAAGTACTTTTTAAAAGTAAAAACAGTGAGAGTGAGAGGGCAGCTTTAAAAAAAATAGTGATTCTGGTAGCAGTTTGTAGAATTTTAATTAATTAAAAAAAAAAAGGACAAAAACGAAAACCCCCAAAACCAAAACAGGCCAAATCGAAACCAGCATATACCTATAGTTGGTTCCACATTTCCTGGAACTGGAACCCACGTTTCACACGTCTACTCATGCAAGAATTATTTTTCACAGAAACATGATTAACAATAAACGACCAAGTATTTCACTCACAAACTTGAGCTGGCATTCTAAGATAATGAAATAAAACACTCAGAATCCATCATCGATCACTTTAGTAGCAGTATTATAATGTACAGAACACATAACCCATCCATCCATCTATTATACATCATTTATACATTTCAAAGTGACCTTTCTACCCCCAACGAAAAGCACACCTATTCTTCTTTGTCCGATTCACTTTCACTAGAGCTGGATGCTTCTTGCTTCTTACTTGCTGCAGATGCTTGCACCTCCTTGTACGCCTCCCCCATTTCTTCAACCGGAAGTAAAGGGACATAGTTGGAAATACTATAGCCTTTGGCCCTCGATCCTTTAACCAAATTGTTGAACTTCATCGACCAATACGTGGCCATAGAAACGGCAACGTCTGATACTCCATGCAATGAAGGATGCTGATTTACTTTGTACCACACAACAGCCAATTGACACACAGCAAAATGTTTTGAGATTGAACCGGCCCGGGATGCAGCAGCCAGTGGGCCGCCAACCTTGGCTTCCTCCGCCAATTCTTGGACTGTTTGGGATGCCTTTTGGACGACTAAGTTGGCCTTGAACGCCACTTTCTTAGCCGTTGATGGAGCACACTCCTCAAACTTGTGGGCCGCTTGATCAACCTAGGGTATCAACCAATGGTTGGATCACATGATAAGCAAACAAACAAAAATTGTTTTTCTACATGACTACAATGACTTGGAATTATCACTAGTTACCATTAAGCTGAAAATCAAACAAGATTAAAGCTCCCCATGAGCTCCGGGCACGGAAGTTAAGAAATATTAATAGGTGATGTGATTGAGAGAAGATTATAATGAAATGTGAGAGAGAATAGTTACCAAAAAAAAGAATGTGTAGCTTTCATTGGGAATGGCGAAAAAGGAAAGTTGGGTAGTTTTAACTAGAACGGAGGGAGTATTTTAAACTCAACTCAGGATTGATCCATAGAATAGTAGGGAGGCTTAATGCATCAAAAGGTCTCTAGACTATCAACTTTGATTTTGTAGGCCTCTAGACTATCAACTTTTATTTTAAAAAGCTCTATGTATCAATACTTGGAGGGCTATTTAAAACAAAAAACAATTTAAGGCCCTACCAAAATAAAAATTGATAAATTGGTAGTTTAGGGATCTATTCATATGTTATGCCTAGTTAGATAGGTGTTTGATAAGCTTCAAGTTACCCAAGACAGGTACAGGAAATTGAAAGAGTAACTTAGCATGATGTAGATTAGGATGAATATTTCAACACTAAATTAAATGTTTTGCAGAGAACCAAACCAGCACGGCCAATCGAGCAAATAAGGATATTGATTATAAATAAGAAAGTCAAACAAAATCCACATATCTTGACGAACAGGAAATCAATCAACCTAATTAACCTTGCAAGAGCCAAAACCGATCGAAAATAATGATTAATGAAAATGCAATGTAACAAACAAACAGTGAAAATCATGGAGAGAAAAGGAAACCTTCTTGTCAAGGAAAACAAGGAGATGACCAGGAACGCCCTCAAATATATGGAAAACAGGGGCCGCAACGGTGGTGACGGCGTTTTCGACCTTATCGACGGTGGATTTGAGAGAACCGGAGTTCTGTTTGGCGTGATCGTAGATATTGGACACCAAAACGACGACGTTTATCGTGAGAGTCCTGACAAACCCTAGGTGCTTCAATCGGATCTCACTCCCTTCTACCTCAACCTA
Source organism: Galeopsis tetrahit (assembly GCA_963675135.1). Taxonomy (NCBI): domain Eukaryota; kingdom Viridiplantae; phylum Streptophyta; class Magnoliopsida; order Lamiales; family Lamiaceae; genus Galeopsis; species Galeopsis tetrahit. The sequence goes on from OY776134.1 coordinate 25,084,766, forward strand.
ATTTAATCACAAAATCCACACACACTCAGAGAAATTAGCAAATAGGAAAAACGAAAATGAAGACAAGAATTAATCGGAGTACCTGAGATGAAGCCATTCCAATTCCTATTCCGCTGAGAAAATTGCCTTTGGTTTTATAGTTTGATCTGTTCTTCAGATTTAGTTTATTTGATCTTCCAGTGGGTGTGTTGAGCAGTTATGGAAAAAGGGATGATAGGGGTAAAAGAGGTAATTCAAAACTCTGAAGACGTGATGGTGGATATGAAGACACGTGTCCCGTGACTCCCTTTTAGATTCCCAGAGAGGTCCGAATTAAGGTATCTGAATTCGTGAAACATAAGTAAATAAATGCAACAGGGGAAGTTTATAGGCCCACCGTATTTGGACACCATTACATGTGCATATAAGTATGATAAAGACTTTTGAGCAACCCACACTACAATAGATATTTTTTAATTAAAATATTTTATTATTAAAAAAAAACTGAAAAGTGATATACTTGATCTTAAAAAGTTACTTTAATTTTCTATTGCATATTTTTTTGACTTAACACTTATATTTAAGTTTTCTCTTTCTTTATTTTTTTTCTACTTTTTTTTTATCTTTTTATAATTAAAAAATTCACTATAAATTTAAATATTATACTATTTCTTAATACATGTAACTTACAAGATACAATATCTTCTAAAAATAGGGAAAAAAAATTCAAGTAAAAAAAACATGTCCGATCCAAATTGGGTCAGATTGGATCATAGAAACAGTAACCCTCACAATATTATTTGTTTACTCATAAAGATATGCAAGAATTATAGTAGTGTTTACATAGTATTATAAAGATAAATGAGTAATATTGTCTTTATTACGATTCAACCATATTTTTAAGACGACAAAGTGGGATAACTCAAGTGGTTAGAGCACCACTACCTAGGCCTAGGTCAAAACCATATTTTCAAGACATGTGACTATTTGTCTTATATTTTTAAAATATTTCACGATAATAACTTGTGTTCATTTATATGTTATAATACAATATTATTGTATTCATGTATATGTCTTCTGCGAGATCATTGTAACAAATAAAATTTACTTTTTATGATAAAAATATCACTTAGAAAACACTAAAATTGTAATTTTTTACATTCAAACATCACATGTTTTTTAATTGAAAATTAATAATCACATTTTTTTTTTAGAATTTTATTATTATCATTTTTTTAAAAATAATATTATTCACATTAATTTATTTTTATCTTATATAGTCACTTAATTATTTAAATTGTCATTCACTTTATTCATAATCATGTCCTCAATTTATCTATTTACACACAAAACTATCAATATTCATTAAAACTATATCCAAATAAATTGGGGAGGTTTTTTTTTTGCTTAATTCTGTCGCTCTCACAAGTTTTACCATGTTATTTTGTTGAAAAGCGAATTGTTAACTCTTTCCAATTAAATTCGTAACATGTTATTTCGTTGAAAAAAATAAAGCAGGGTACATGTTGGAGTAGGATTCATTTAGAAAATATAGACTACTCCTATTATTTATATAAAATATATACTAGAGTATGACAAAGGAATTTGAGCACAAGAAATTTTGATTAATGTTATAAACAAAAATTATCAATAACCAAATATAACAGACTAGCAGAGTTTCCATATATCAATCAGCAGAGCAGCGTAGTTAAGTAATTATATGGAGTATATGATGGAGTATATCAAACCCATCTTGCCAATCTAACCTTACTATTATTTATAGTCTGCAGAATTGCAGTTAAGGGAGATTCCCAGCAAAAAGAAGGTCATAATTGTACTATAATATCAATATGCTTAAAGCATAAAAGCAAAGAGGAGAGTACTCATGCTCAGAGAGCTTGAGATTTCTGGCGCTTCGAGTATTGCAGGATCGGCTCTTTCACCTGTAAATTAATATAATTACTCAATAAAACGTATTGTACTTGTATACTCCGTATATACATATAAAGTTTAGTAGCATGTATATATACCGTGCTAGTTTTCCTAGAGTGTTTGTCCTGAGTGGGAATGCTTTCCATCACAATGTCACCTTGGCTGTCATTTAAACTAGCTCTACCCTTATCACCGCCTGGCACGAAACTCTCTCTAGAAACTGCTGGCTGTACATTTACATGTACTCAATTTAATTTTAATTGCAGCAAAATGTTTAGATTAAATCATATATATATATGTATGTATATATATACCTCAGCCCTGCTAGTTGGAGTATTCCCACCACGTTCCATTTTCTTATTAACACCCTGGTCAGTTCTAATAGACCCATTAACCAAATCATCTGATCTACCTCTTGTCCGCGTGATATCCGACCCGATAGAGTGGAGCCCGCCACACGTCGATAAGTCCTTGTAATGTTTACCTAGTGGTAGTACTAACCGAAATTAAATCGTCTGCTACATTATGCTTTGATGGTTTATGATTTAGCAAAGAATGTAAGTACCAGCATTATCAGGTTCTGAAAGATTAGACTTGTTTACTGTTTCATTCTTATCCAGGTCCTGGTAAATAAAACATAGCAAAAATTCACTAGTCTACAAACACAAAATCCAATGGTTTATAAATAGGAAATTTAATTAATTGTACCATAGCATCTGAGGTGAAAAGCTTTGTGAGTTGAAGGAGCTTTTTCTTAGAGAGATCTGAGTGGATGACTCGTTTCCCTGGGACAATAGGCAACATGCATGTGTGTAAATGAGATGATCATCTTTGCTTTAGTGAGAAATTACTGAATGTATTTACCGAGTCTTCGGTTGTTGCTTCCTGCCTCAACAAAGCCATCTTGGGCCATTTTGTCGATAAGTTTGCGAACCGTAGCTGGGCTGGGTTTACCATCCAACTTGTTCTGAAGTTTCCCCACTGTTATGTAGTTCATTGGAAGAGTGTGGTATAAAGCCTGCGACCAAAATATAGAGTTAATAACATTTAATTGCAAGATTTGTTATAAGTATGAAGATTTCAAGTTTTAGGCAACTTATCAGTTACTTCAGATGATCTAAATCCTGAATTATAGGTAAACTTAGTAACTTGTTGAAATAAAAACTCGCCTTCATGTACATGTTATCTGAACTAGTATGTCCAGCTTTTTCATCAGCTACAACCATTTGTCCCTCGGCTTCTTCTTTCACAGCATCAAACTCGTATTCAAATTTCTACCGTTCAGAAGCAGTTCACAAGGAGAAAAAAACTTGACTCAATACATTTAAGATTTTAATAACATTAGGGGGAGGGGGAGGGGGAGGGGGAAGGGGTGAAAAGAAAAGGAAATCTAACCTTTTTGTTATTAATGACATAACTCTCTCCTGAGCCTTTAGATATTACCCTTTCTTTCTCTAGCTTCTCCATAATTTCTAGATCACAAGAACATTTAGTATCATATAACAGGAATCAAGTTACCTAACTATGGCCTTGTTTCTATTAGCAAGAGAGTAAGATCCTTTAGATGTACCTTCAATCAGGACCTGCACAAATTGGATCACATATGTCAGAGGCAAATATAACATTTTGCCATAAAATCATTTTTCTCTTCTCAAAAAAGACAGTTGAATGATGTAAAAAAAACTTTACCACTGAGATGTCAGGGAAATTTGAGAGGATATCAGTGAGCTCAACTGTGTCAAGGTGATATGAGTTGATCCAATCCTTAATTCGTTCTGACTGATGTTCATCTTCTACTAAATCCTGGGTATCATCTGGCATTAAATAGATAGATTAGGATTTCTTCTAAACTTAATATAACTGCAGCTGGTGTTTTCAGGAAATTAATCGAACCATCATCATTTGCTCCATTTTCTTCTTCAACGTGCTGTTTCTCTGTCACACAAAATGCAAGAAGTTTGATTATATAACAAGAGAAAACGAAAAGCTACAACGATTTTCTCTGACTAAGAGTTTACCTCTGTGTGCTACAATGAATTGATCATCATCTGAATTGCTCATCTGAAGAAGAAGAGGGCAGCACAACAAGTTTTTGATATGTCAAAACCAGATGGTCATAATAATAACTTAATTAAGACATTACCTCACTGTCAGAATCACTGTCGTCATTTTTCTGGTGAGAGTCAGCTCCCAGGCTAACCTCATCATCATCTTCATTGTCATTATTTTCATCTTCACAAGGATCAAGCACGCTCTTAACCTGTAGTTTTATAGCAGAGAAGAAGACTCATAAGGCCAGGAAGATGATGTAAAAAATACCATTATATTGTAATCACATACCTTCAGAGCTAGTATCAAATGCTTGCTATTGACTTTGCCAACTTCCATCTTCAAGGGATTTCTAGTCCATGGATTTTGTGCTTCATCTTCTGTGCAGCCTCTGAAAAATGGGGGCTCATAATCCATTGGCTGCAATCAAGATAGGTGAAAAGGCTAAATTGAGGTATTAATATGACTTAACAAGGTGAAAAGGCCAAAACTCAGTGCATCAATGAAAATGATTTACTATTAACAGTAACAGGGAAGCTACAATTTTCAGTTTATTGCATTTTTCTATGATGGACTCATAAAAACAGGTATTAGAAAGTGGGAACTAGAAACCATATAAGAAACCCTACTAAAATAAAAGCCTACCGTGACATCATCGTAATACAAGAGCTTCATCAGTACAGTGCGCTGAAACAACAAAGAATACACTGAATGCGCTTAATAAAAAAGGCAGCATAGGTAGTGACATAAACTAGATAAATACATTTAGGTAACTCATTGTCAAGAGATTACACCTCTTCTGGCATCTTCTCCAGAGTTCTCATCAGTTGAATTAGTGTGCGAACCATTTTGCATGCCGAACTCCTGTTAAATGAGCATTTTCATATCGATTGTGAAAGAACAATAAACCTGCATACAAATGCAGCAAAAGTTGTACTAATTCAACTACCTCATCTGGCTAGGAGTTATTTCTGTTGAGGAGTTGTACTTGAATGTCCCTCCCTTCTTTGTCCCACTACGATTAATGTTCATTGAAACCTCTTGACCATCAGAGTTTGAGTAACTGAATGAAACTGCAGAGAAGCACACTTCATTAGTTTATACTCAAATCAATTATGATACTGCAAGACTTAGAAAAATATGGAACTAGAAATGTTGAAGTATATAGCTTAAACATCAGGTGTTGCCGAAAATTGGAGTACATTTTTTTAGACATAACTGTTATTGATAAACAACTCCCTGTTTATAAGTATGTACAGAAAATTAAGCACAGTATTTAATTATGAATTTCCAGCAATACCATAATTCAAAATTGTTATGCATATCTGTAATATTTCTTGAAACGGTAGCTTTCTGGAAGACTTACATGAATATTCCTCAATCATTGGACCATCCACAGCCTCACAGACACAGAACAAGAGTGTTTTCAGATATTTTTTCTGTAAAGCATCATAAACACCTGTAGAAAAAAGAGAAACCAGAATGGATGAGCTACAGAGCAAGGAGAAGGGAAGAGAAATAAACTATATATTGAGAACATTATGCGGTTATACCTTTCTCCATCCAATCAATGAGTCGACGTGATTCAGCATCCATCGGCATAAGCTTTTTAATTTTCATGTCTGTCACAATGTGAATGTTAATTATTTCAATTCAACAACTGTTGGCATCAGTAGAAATATAAGTCGGCTACTTACCCAAAGCTGGAACAGATTTGTCATTGAAATACTTCTCAGGGAAAAGGCCTCTGATGTAACTGATGTTGAATATAGCAATTCGCAATAGGTTTCTCGTCTGATCAAATTAAAAGCAATTCACAGAATGGTCGTTAAGCATGTTGACAGAAACACACAAGAGTACTGCAATGATGCTCAAATTATGGCAAATAGTCCAAATATGGACTAGGACCGGTATATACAATATCAACATGAATATTAAGAAACTGCGTAACATATATAACCGCACTTAACATGAATCCTTGACAAAGGAGCATAAAATAAACATAAAAAATATCTGAAGGTATTTCGTATATTGTCCAACGACAATTTGCAGGGAGAAAAGGAGCACAAACAAAACAAACTGAATCTATCGCCAAATAAACTTAGCAAGTCACACAATGTAATATCAATATCAAATTAACAAATCAGATTAAGCTACAATATACCGGCTGTTGCAAATGAAAAACAGAGGAATCGAACACGAAATTAATAGGAGATTAAGCAAGTGATTTACGAGTAGAAGTGAATCCTGCTCTGTGATCTCCGATTCCTTGACCTTCTGTGCGACCACCTGAGATTGGAGAATTACAACAAAATTTCAGCAACGCTTCTATCTAAATCTAGATCGTTAAACTGAAACCAATGAAGTAATCACTGAGATGATCCTATCAATCTAGATAAATATATATAAGCGATCATAGCTGAATCAAATGAATAAAAATGAAATGATTGTATCAACATATGAGACATCTCTCTCAGCTCACCATTGCAACGGAAATTAGAGAGATGAGAATCTGAATATGAGCTGACAAAGTTTGTTACGGAAAATTTGAATTCTAAAGCTGAATGCAGAATGAAATGGCGGGAGGTTTGAGGCGTGGGCAGGTATATATATATATCCTCGAGCAATTAACCGTGGTTAGATTCGAACTAACCTTAGTGAAATACCCCTTGACTGTGGTTAACCGAGCACGCGGAACGTGTTCAGTATTGGTTCAATCTGTAATTTGGTTTAAAAGAGAAGGGCATCATCGTCTGTTCATGGTTTACTAAAAACTGATGCAGCAACTAAATACTCCATATATTTTTAAATGCATAAATATTTAAAAAAAATTATGAGAAATCAGTAAATTTGAAATCTATCTTTCTGGATCTCTTTTTTAGGATTTTTAATTCACTTATATTTTTTTAGTTCGAAGCCTGAAAACTTGTATGTTTAATAGTAAGCATGAATTATTCTCCAAGTATTGATATTTTCGTTTTTTTTTTTAGAACGGACGAATTTGAGACGGGTTTGTCCTGTTTTCAGTTATTTTTGAATTAATTTTAGTATACACAATTTATTTATTTTGACATTAAATAATTTAAATTAAAATATAATATAATATAATGTGGGAAGGTCTTGGGTGAGACCGTCTCACGGATCTTGTTTGATGAGACGGGCATTAATTATGCCCATTTTATTTTAGAATTAAAACGCTGACGGTTTATATTGCTGGTTAGTGTGAATTTTATTGACATGTATCTGGGCTTTAAATTTTAAATTCAATTGGAATGGGCCTCAGAATTTTTATTTATATATATATATTTAATTATATGGTGGATTTGTTTATCAGTTTTTTTTTGTGTTTGAATCTATATATATAAAAGAAGGATGAGACTCTCCAGCATTTCGCCATGTGTCATTTTAAGTATTTTCTCCTTCTGTCATGTGTTAAATGACGTGTCATTTGAAATTTCTTCTATTGCTGATGTGGAGTAGCCATAATAATATTCAATTTTTAATACAAAATGTTCTTTATCTTCCAAAAAAACAAATAAAAAAATCCAACTATTCATCTTCTCATTTTGTAAAACAAAAACGTTTTTTTTTTAATCTGTTTCTGCTATAATTAGGTTGCCTCTTCACCTTCCTAGCATTCATTCAGCTTACACGATTTCAATTCTATTATAAAAAACTGAAGCAATTACAACAAAATAAAACTGGAAAATTAATACTACAACATTTTATTTTCTTATTTTGCGGGTATTTGGCGAGAACGGGTTTAATTTCTATTCTCTACTGTATTTTATTGTTCCAATCTCAATTCCATGGACGTATAATTGAAATGACCAAGCAGAGTAATTTGTCGAAGTGAATTTTAGTGGTGTTTGGATCGGCCGGGCGACAATTGCGGTGGAGATAGGCATGATGAGTGTCTTTAAACTACTTACTATGTCTTTGCAGTGTAAAGCCTAGCTAATTTGGATGGTTCCGCATTATCATTTTTAAAATTCGATCTAATTTCTAGCTTAGAAAAAAAAAACAAAAAAAGAGTAAATTTGCATTGCAGGACAAGATTGCCGCTGTGGAGGGAATTTGCTTTCCAAGGCTTCATTTGTAAGCATTAATTGATTATTTACTTCCATTACTCTGTAATCTGTATACCCTTAAAAGTCATAAGGGGTCTTTGATTTGTCTTGTGAAATGGAAATGCAGGGACTTGGTGAATGGGAGAAATTCTTACTTGTCAATATTCTACTCCAATTTTTTGTGATTATTGAAATCAAATACTATTCCTTTCGTAGATGAATGCTACGGATGACCGAGTATGTGGACAGTACAAAATATTCTACAATTACTTGAACCAATATTATTATAGTTAGTGTTTCAATTTCATTAAAATTTGTTGATGCTAAACTAGAACAATTTATACTCAAAAGCATGTTTTCATGTGATTTCTTTTATTAGCTTTTTTTTTTTGAGATATTTCTTGTACTAGCTTTTATTTGTATAATAAACCGTGTCACTAGATCTAATCTTAAGGATTATACATACATATAATACCTTATGCTTAAAATTTTGAGATAGATAAATGTATGAATCGAGAATCAACAGTGATTGTATTGAATTTTAGTATTTGTTTGATGTTCAGATATTAGACATTGCATTCAAGAAGAAAATTGTTGGTCTTATCACAAGAGAACAATATGTTGATCAGAAGGTATGTTGTGCGTACTTATTTATTTGGTGATTCCTAGCACTGCATCAACCCCTACGACATTCCATTTGTAAGTATCAAGTTAAAAATATAGATAGATACTCATTTATTTTTAAGCAAAATATATGAACTGATCACAAAATAATGCCATTTCAATCCCACCCCAATGCAGCACCTTCAATGGTAGTTATTCGATCTAGGAATACAAAGGGCCTGAATTTTGTAATTCCCTTACTCAAGCTCAAGTAATATTAAAGGAGGACAAATAAATATAATAGAAATACGCGTCAAAATAAATGAGTGATAGATCAAATTTAAGAATAGACTTTGGGGGTGTAACAATCTGTCAATAATTAGATAGTAGTATATGACAAAATGTTGACCTATTGAATTAACAGAAGTTGCCGCAAAGTATGTTGAGGATAAGTATGAACCTCCAAATAAGAGAAGGCAGAGCGTAGCGAGTAAAAATTCATTTACAAGTCAAAGTTTTATGAAATCTTAAGTTCATTTCTATGCTCATCCTCAATCAACAGGGTATGAAGTAGAGAATTCAATTTAGATGTAAGATGACAAGTAACCACTTAAAATAAAATATTCTTGAAATGAGGCTAGAGTCGAGAAGGATGGGAACAGACCTGGGACATTAAAAATAATTTGAGCTAACAAAGGTATATATATTATGTGAGATTGCTACTTTCCATTAATAATGATCGGAAACTATAATGTTTTTTTTTTTTCATGTTGATGTAATGAGTCAAATATGTATAAACTCAAATGCAACTGAAATGATTAGATTGTTTCTAAAAGATTATGGGAATATAGACATATATTGGATTTTAAATGTTTGGCTTCATTTTCATGCATGCCATTTTTACTCCCTAAAAAACATGAAACTTGTGATACACAAGTTTTGGTTTTGAGTTGTGATCATCCACTCGCAATGCAATCAAGGCGTTCAATTGTTAAAGTTGTTCAAGCTATATTCATTATCTCATCATGCTTTTATTTTTTTGTACAGGGAGAAATGTTGAATGATTTTATATTTATGATGGTTTTTTTGGTATATGAACTTTGATAGTTACTTAGGAA